>JAPFBL010001937.1:0-1485000 GCA_026182355.1 Hermatobates lingyangjiaoensis | reverse complement strand
TTAAACACTCATTGCTGACGTTTCGGTCTTTATTTAAAACCTTTTCCATAGGCAGAAGTATACATTTTGAAACAGAAAAACTAAGTATTACATTACAAATTATTGTAATGTAATACTTTGTAATACAAGTATAACAATTTGTAATCTAATACTTAGTTTTTCTTTTTCAAAATTTATACTTCTGCCTATGGAAAAGGTTTTAAATAAAGACAGAACGTTGGCAATGAGAGTTTAATTTGAACCTGAAGAACTGACCGAGTCCCAATAAATTTTAGTTTTGTATATTGTATATATATATATATATATATATATATATATACCAATTAAAATAATGTAGCACACAGGTACACATAGGAATAACTCACTTCTATATTTCGACCATCTTCGTCATCAAAAATAAACCTTCAGAAACGGAACTTTATAGTTTTTATTTAAAACCTTTTTAATCGTATAAATTTTGTTTCAGAAGTATACAATTTTGAAACAGAAAAACTTAAAATTTTGAGATTTTAACAACTATCTGGTTTGAATGAACATATAATATCTAACAAATAGTTCACAAACACAGTACAAAAGGGCAACTGTTTATTGAAACTTGACAGTTGTTGTTGAAATCGCGCATGGTTTTTTATAAATCACGAATTGTTTCTTATAAATCTCGAATCCTGAGTTAAGTTTTTATGTTTCAGAAGTTTATAGTTCTGCCTATGAAAAAATGTTTAAATAAAAACCACGTTGTTATTGAAAGTTTGATTTGCATCTAAAGAACTGACCGTGCTCTGATAATTTGATCCTATATATATTATATATATATATATATATATATATATATATAAATTCGTGTATGTGTCTGTGTATGTATAGGTGGGTGTTCATACAAAGTTTGTTACAACATCCCAGCCATACCGTTTGATGGATAAAATTGACATTACATCCAAGGATGATTAAAAGAGTTTTTGGACAAATTTTCATTATGTGACAATAAGCATTCCTCATCATGTGAATTTATATGCTGTTTTTTTTCTTTTTCACAAAAAACTTTGGAAAATAAAAATTATGTTATTAGTATAGAAGTGATTTAGCATTACTAACATACTTAAATAATTTTTTTTGTAAAAAAAAAATCAGTTGTACTTGGAAATTGTAATAATTCTCACTTAAGACTGTATATACGGTACAGGCCACAGCTTTTTGTAATAACTTGAAAACAAAAAAGCTGGATATATGAGTCTGATACATGTGATGTATAAGGCAGGAGGTTTACGGGGTGTGAGGTTAGGGTGTCTCACTTGATCAAGCATGAAGGGTATGACAGAAGAATCAAGGATTAATCACTGACTTCATGAAGCATGAAAGAATCAAGGAATTATTTACAAGGAAGCGAGCATTATGATATTTTTAACGAAAAATATAATAGAGATCAAAAGAGGATCTTGTAGCATGCTTTAACATGTTGCATTATACATCAGCTATGCAGTGTTATAGGATAACCTTAAAACATCCAATGGTATCCTACAGTAACCACCCATTATATAAGATGTATTATGCATTCCTGGAGTTTATAAAGACCTGCTGTTAACAAAGTCAGCCCAGAGTTCCAAACTGACAGTTTAAGAGTGGGTAAGCTTAAAAGTTCAATCACTTACAGCAGGGCCCTTGAGAGGAAAAAAATGTGCTGGTGCCAGACATTTTCTGAGCCCTTCTTTCCAACACTAATCATATCTAGATAATTCAGTCTCCTTGTATTAAAGTGTTTTGAGTATTAAAGAATCATATTAAAAGCTAAAATATTAGGTTTAAGTGACCGAGGATAGAGATATGAAAAGCTGCCGACATAATCTGACCGTTGGGAAAGTTTGCAATTAAATTCTTCAAACTAGTCGTTTTGTGTAGGTTACATGTTAAAATGTTGGTTATTTCAGTCTCATTTTTTCACTCCCTTGACTCACAAACTATTTTCTCCCAAAAAAAACCACAAAAATATCCAGTTTACAAGAAAATGCAAACCAGGTATTTTTTGATGCCAAGTAAAATTAGACAGTAAATTAGACTAGTAAATTTGACAAAGTTGGATCAAAAAATGGCAACCTGGCAGTCCTGGAGAATAATAAGTTATGGTTGTAACATTGCACTGTAATACACTTTCTTATAAAAAAATATTCATGCATACTTCCATTTTTAATTTTTAATTAACAACACTGTTCTTGAATTCATTAACCTGAAGAATCAAGAAATTGATCCAAGTGTAGAAACATCTGACCATTGAGCCACTGCAGAAGATATTTGTATTGATTTTGCAAGCGATTTGAGATTACATGTACATCAAAAGATCTTCTTGAAAGAGGATTGCATTTTGAGTTCAATAACACAAATCTGTCGAGCTTTCTATTGTATACCAACTTGTCAAGTTCAAAGCAAGTAGGAGTTACAGATCCAAAGATATTTCCGCAGGTAGACCTTACTCGACCATACAACTGGCATGGAGATTCAAACATATGTTTTCAACAGGTCAACATGAGGTATTGAATGCTGAATGGCGGGAACTAACTTTGAAGGACGGCGATTCACCTAGAGCAAAAAGAATATTTTCTCTCTAAACAAACAAAAATCTGGGGTAACCTACACTCAACTTTACTATAAGTAAACATAATCTCAAACTTCTGCGGTATTTAATAAATAACGTTCCATTTAGACATAATGTACAAATTAGAGATGCTTATTAGTCTTTCATTCTTGAAGGTAGTACATATAGTTATTGATCCAGTTAGCAATTCACGCTTATTTTTGTGTATCATACAACTGATGCATATAATATCATTAGTAACCACAGCAGTAATAGTACTTCTGTAAAGCCAAAGTGAAGATTTCGTGTCACAAAATAATCTCTCACAAGAAAACAAGGATTTTGTTCCTATAGCGAGTGGATCTCGTACATGGCGATCTGTACATTACTGTCCTGTGGATCTGTTATGTTTGATTTTATTTATCTGGCCTCTTTCTTCATTGAAGATTTAAGTTAAAGTTTTCTCTTTAACAAAGACTGTAACGTGTCTTTCCATGCACACTCACCACCCACCCGTTCGAAAAAACGTCATAAAAAGGCTTTAGAAACCTCAAAACATCTAATTCTGTCAATATTACAGGTTAAATTTTACCTGATCACTATACTTTACTTATAGTAAAGTAAAAACAAATAATCGGTCGTCACTAAATACTCATAGTATATATGGATAACTTTATCCAAAGTTGTTTATCAAAAATACTAACTGCATAAACTGGAAATAAAGAATTAATAAATATGATTAAGACAAGAATTGTATATGAAAATTTGATGACCGTAAGTCGAAATCAATATAAATGTAAATATAGGATTGAGCTTTAATAAACTCAATGATTCTGAAATGTAGGAAGATATTGAGGTATGTGTAGCTGAGAGGCAAGCACACTCACCCCTGAAGTGGTAGATCCGGGATTCAATAATCACTTTGATTCTCAATTTATTCACGAAGAGTTGAAGAAATCTGAAAATGTCATCGCTTGAAGAAGACGTTAAGCCTTCTGTTCCGAGCCCGAACGACATCAGGTACTCCTTAAAGATCCCCACTCAAATGCATTTGAGTTAGACAACATTTAGGACTTCCAATGTAGAATGTTCATTCTGTGGTATCATAAGGGGCCAATGTTTGGCCTATGTGTGTTCTGTCTTGAGACATAACTGCAACCTAACCTAACCTAATATAAGATTACTTGGATATTGTTAATTTTTTTTTCTTCTCGTATATGATACAAAATTTACTAAATCCAAGTTGGATCAAATTTGGTACTATTCTCCATTATTTCGTACTTTTCCGCAAAACAGTTGGTATTCCTTTTAAAACATTCTGAAAGTCTTTTTTAACACATGCGGTAAGAGAAATCGTTATTTCACAGTATGCAAGACAAAACAAAAAACTCTGTTAGGATTCTAACAGAGAGAGAATATGCCAACTAAAGGGAATTTTAGTCAAATTAGTCATTACATAGTTTAGAGTATGTACATTGTTAACCAGAAAAATAAAATTGATAAAAGTACAAATAACGTATTTGCACTGTATGTGAGAGCCAAAATTAGAACTTTATCTGTTAGTTACAGTTATCTAGCAACTTTGTTAAATAGCAAGTTAAATTAAATTAATTAGCAGTTAAATAGCAACTTTGTTTTATCTGCTTCGGCAAATGAAACATTTACGATAAAATCTTTAAGCCACATTACGTGAAAAGATATTTTCAAAAAGTAGAGTAATTTGGGCTCCATGATGAATGTGGATGAAGAACCCTCTATTTTGAGTATTGGTGGCTGTATAACGCTGATAACTAGAAGACAGCTTTAACTGAGCACTTTGAGTTAGATCAGTATCTGAAGGCTTTAAAAAGTGTCTAAAGAAGTTATTTAGACCAACGCCGTATTCAATGAAAAAAAAAGTGTTGTAGATCCATCAATCTAGCAAACTTGGAAAGTGCCTTAAATGACTTAGAAAAGAGGACGGAAGGAAAGTTTAAACCAACTTGATGTCTTCGGAGTCATCAGAAAATGGATCGTGCAGAATCATAGGCTAACCCTCTAGTGGTGGTAGGGAAAGCTGATGGAACTCTTCAGCTATGTAACGACCTAACGCAACTGGGCTAGGTTAGGTGAGGTTGTTGTGGCTGCCCCACGAGGGAACACAAAGACCAAAGAATGGCCCCTTTGTGGTATCACACAATGAACATTCTACATTGAGAGTCCTAAATTTAGCCTAAATAAAGTACATTGATGGTAGGGGTCTTTAACAAGCACGTGGCATCGTACAGGCTTGGGAAAACGGCATCTCTGAGGAGCGACATATTCAGGTTTTTTTCATCTCGCAGGTGAATAAATCGAAGATCAGGTTGAGTATAGAACATCAGGTCTACCGGTCCAAAGGTGAGCCTCCAAGCGACTGGACTACCTTAGCCCGTTCAATCCAACGTCGTTAAACTAAGTAATATTGACAGAGTATTATATTGGAGGGTATGAATATTCTGGAGTCCTAAATGAGTTTTAGCAAATAGTTTGCTATTTTCGCTAATAGTGAGGACGGAGAGCCGTGTGCTGTGCTGTTCATTCCCCTTTTGGAAGATACTAATTTTGCTTATTTCGATTTGGTATTAGTGGTTCAGAAATTCGACAAAAGAATAACTGAACATTCGTGGGATATTCAGATTTATGTTGCTTACGGTGACTTAATCATAACTGAATAGGATGAGGAAGACCATAAAGATAATTTGCATTAAATTCTAGAACATATTATATTCACGTTATGTACTAAAGAAGCCAAAATTGTTATGGCAACACAGAAACTATAAATTTGAGATTCCCGCAATAACAGTCAATCATTATATACACTTTCACTTGGAGAAGAGACAGTTTACATAAACCCAAAGAGAAATTCTAGAGTACTTCAAACACAACTTTACTGTCAGTAAACATTTTATTAAACTCATAGATAATCAATTTAATCATCAAATTGATAATTAAATCTACAGCATCAGATACAAAATTGTATTGGACGCCAAGAAGATGCAATATTAAAAACAGGAAATAAAGTGTTCAGGATAATAGTCACTAGCAGGAGATGAACCTGAACCAGATACATCAAAGCAATCAATGAAATGAGTTCTCTTCAGGATAAGGAAGGAGTAATGAGACTATTAATTATGCTAAAATGTCTTTCTACATTCGTACCCAATTCATTAGTTGGAGAAAAGTTTATTTCAATTGGGATGATCATGAACAGTCTATGAAACAAATCAAGGCATTTATCACGAGTAAACAAGTGATTAACCAGAAAGGCAATGGAGATCAAACATAAACTTGTTGGGATGGCTTAGAGTGTAATACATGCGATGCAGAAAACACGACAGGAGAGATACGAGAGTCAAGTTAGATTGTGTGGATGTACCTGCACCTAATGTCAGATTAGAGAAACCTTACAGTGTATTTTTGACCCATTATTAAAAAAATAAAGAAGCATCACCTGTATAGTTTTTTTTATAAATGGTATTTCATTAAAAGTACATTACAGTACATTTTTTTAATTTAGTTATTATTTGTTTGACCTAAAATTAGTGTTCTCATTAATTTTAAAGCCCTTATACTAATCAAATCTTGTCTAAACCTTGACAAGAAAAGGGTCTTGTCCTAATCTGTCAATGCCTTTTTTTAGATTAGGACTTTGAAAAAGGGCCTTAAAAGTCGAAATTTAACTTAAAATAATCCCCAACTTTCCCCTCTTATCAAATGTTTGCATTAACCCTATATTTTTGAAGAAAGCTAATTAATTTATTATAACCTATAACACTGAATAAATCATTTGGAAGTACATTAAACGAGTTAATTTTATAAGTAAAAGCCATACAAATTTTTGACTATTACAGCACAGATTAAAAATTAAAAAAAAAAGTAATAATTTACAAATGCTGACTAAAAAAAAAAAAAAAAATTGTTTCCAAACTCTAAATATAATAAAATAATAACGTATGTTAACAAAAAAACATGTGAACTACTTGAGATTGACCAAAGATAGACGTAAAAATGAATATATAAAATTCAACTGTATTTTAATGTTAGACTGTTAACTAGACTGTTCAAATTATAACTTTATTGAAGGTATGGCCTGAAGTTATTGTATTTCAATTCTGATTACTGGAATGTACCGCAAACTATAAATCTTAGGTTTGAAATATTGGCACTGTGTGCAGTATTATGCAATAGAAAATTAACAAATTTAGTACAATTTTGTTGCTCTCCAAATATGTGGTATTTAATCCATATATATATTGATAAACGTATCGACCGTGGAATAGAAAAGAAACTAAAGTTTATCGGAACTTGATCAGTTTTTCAGATTTCAAACCTGAAGAAGTGACGAAATCTCGATAAACTTTAGTTTTGTATATATATATATATAATATATATATATATATCTACAATGATCAAACCACAATAAGAAATGGGAAAACAAGACTAAGATCTTTCAACCGTAACAAGCGGTCTTCGTCAGAGTCAAACACCCTGAGTTGGGTTTTTGACTCTGACGAAGACCGCTTGTTACGGTTGAAAGATCTTAGTCTTGTTTTTCCATTTCTTATTGTGGTTTTATCATTGATTGTTGTTTCACGTGTTTATGTGCAATCTTTATATTATATATATATATATATATATATATATATATTATTAATAAAATATGTTTACAAGAGAATCTGCTGCCAATATATAATATATATATATATATATATATATATATATATATTATATATATATACTCAACTCCACTCAATTTCCTTTCCTGAAGACAACCGTTAAAAGGATCGAAATATTGAATGTGAGTCCTAGTTTCTGTTTTTCATTCGTGTTTCTCAAAGACTTCAAAGTATACATGTATATGTATATAATATATATATATATATATATATATATATATATAAATATAATGTAATTTTTTTTGAGGTTTGAGGTCCAATGATTAAAACAAGTCCTTTTGCCGACGTTTCGACATATATTTATGTCATCTTCAGGGCTACAACATGATTGTTTTACAATTAGCACTACTATTACTCCTATTATGGTAATTAATTACATTTTAATATGTACGGTAACAAAGAGGAATTTACTGATAAATCAGTTATTACGACTATGGATTATTTTGTTATACATTAACATAAGGATATTGTTATAATTATTCTATTGCTTTAGAATTTATCAATAAATTCCTCTTTGTTACCGTACATATTAAAATGTAATTAATTACCATAATAGGAATAATAGTAGTGCTAATTGTATAACAATCATGTTGTAGCCCTGAAGATGACATAAATATATGTCGAAACGTCGGCAAAAGGACTAGTTTAATCATTGGACCTCAAACCTCAAAAAAAATTACATAATATAAATATTGGGTCAAGAAAACAAATCATGATATATATATATATATATATTATGACGAAAGCAACACAAAGATATACACCAAAATAACTCACTTCTATATTTCGAGAACCGTCTTCATCAGGAGGTGAAGGGTCTTGCAGAGAGAAGAGAAGGTGGCTCCCTGCGGGGCACTACAGCTCCCAATGACAATGATTGTTTAAATTTATATTCAGTGAGTTTAGTAGCATGCTCAGCTATAGTAGAAATGAGTGTAGACTACTCCAGGTATTTTATTTAGTCAGACTTATAATGGAAGAATATATATATATTTGTATAGTAGGCAGCAAATCTTCTTTAAAACAAGTTGAATTGAAATATGCAGCAGCCTCTGCATTTACGACTTTTTTACTGGCTGTCTCTAATTTTCTGATTATTTTTCTTTCATTTTGGGGCAATATATATATATATATATATATATATGCTACAGTTAGTTAGTAATAACACCAGTATTGTGTTGTAAGTAGTTCTGGAGCCTGTTGAACGGAAATTGTTTATCCCTTGGGTAGCCTCATATCACAATCTTTAAGAATCTATTTAAAGAAAAAACCTTTTTATTAAACTGGTTAATATATTTTTAAAAAAATCTTTGTTTAGACGACAAAGATAACTGTATATCAGGTGGAGGACTACGAGTATATGGGGCAAGATATTTCTTACTGATCCCGAAACCACAATTATATTTAGGTTTATGTCACAATTGTTTTAATAAATTCACTTCACATTTGATTGACAAAAAACTGTAGTTTTATTTAAAACACTACTTTTATAATATTTGTAATTTGATAGATCGAAGATATAGAAACAAAAAGAGTGGAGGTATTTGCACACAAGTAGAGTTACCTAGCGTATAGGTGCAGCGTAACTCAGCTCTTGGTGAAGACACCCCCTCCACAGCGAAAGCCCGCCCCTATAAAACTCCACCGTGAGAAATTCTCTACATTTCTAATCAGCGTTCATCCAAACCTACCTCAAGCCGTTCTCAACGAATCAAACAGTTGTTTGAAAAGTCGTTTCGTTCTAACCAGCGCGTGGCCATCGCGAGTGACTCAAGTCTTCGGTCTATGTCTTTTTGAGTTGACACAACATAGGTAAGCCAACTTTCAAACAATTCTCATAGTACTACAGTTTTTAGTATATAATAGTATAGTTTTACGGTATTCGTGTATTCAGGAAGCAGAACTCCATTTATGCAAGCTTTGTTAAAATTAATGCTAATTTTGTGTTTCACATATTTTTTATTCAATTTTTCTACTTTTCACATAAATCTGTGAACCACAAAAATGGACATTAATTTTAAACAAATTTGATAACATTTGAGACTTATTGCTTTAATAACATAAATTAATACATTTCCTGTTTGTATTGCGAATTTTTCATTATTTCATTGCAAACATTCTTTTTAAATGTTTTACACTGAATAAATAAATGTAAATTATATATTCATATAAATTATTTTGTATCAAAATTGAATTGTTGGTTATGGATAATGTATGGTGAAGCAGCTTTATGAAGGGCATTATTCGGTCTTTTTCTCCTTGTTTCATCCTCAGAAAAGACTTATTATTTTAAATTTTTGACTAGTATTAACAAAAGTACCTATTAATATAGTACACTTACAAGTATTTGGTAAATTTAGTAAAAAAAATAAGAATGTATTTGAATAACGAGACATGAAATATGGTATTTAGAATACTTATAACTAGAATATAATATTATTATAAAAGTCATTTTTACTTCGTGAATTCTTACGTTCTACATTTTCAAGTGAGACTGATAATTGCCGAATGATGCAGGGAATAAAGGATGAAGATGCACAATGTGCTAAACCAGTTAGGCGGCTATAACACCTATTCACGAAGTAAGACAGACTTTTATAATAATATGATGTTTAATAACCTCTGTGGTACTAACAATTCGCATGTACTTATTCATAGCAAGTGGAGTGTAGAGAGAAATTTGTTCCCCATGATAGCGGAGGGCTTGTCGTACAAACCGTAAGAAGGGTTTCGAAGCCATATTCAAAGTTTCAAAATTTACTTACTTAATTCAACATTCGCTTCCAATCTGTTTAAATTTGTAGCTTCTCAAATCTTAAGTCAATATTACGATGTATATGAACAAACTATCACATCTTGTGTAATATTAAAACATTAATCCATCTGTATAGAGTAAAAAACTAATGAATAGTCTCCACTTATAAAAATGTCATCGTATAAACAACGCGTTTCGAACACGTAGTGTTCTTCTTCAGGTATTAACTAAAAAATACAGTGTAATCAGAGAG
This sequence comes from Hermatobates lingyangjiaoensis, assembly GCA_026182355.1. Taxonomy (NCBI): domain Eukaryota; kingdom Metazoa; phylum Arthropoda; class Insecta; order Hemiptera; family Hermatobatidae; genus Hermatobates; species Hermatobates lingyangjiaoensis. The sequence continues at coordinate 1,474,732 of JAPFBL010001937.1, read as the reverse complement.
TTCTAACACTACGTGTTCGAAACGCGTTGTTTATAGACTAAATTTTTATGAACACTACATTCTACAATCTAAATGTCTTCAATCTAAATACAAAACTTCATATTCATACTCGCAAAGTAGTCAAATTGAACAAATTCTACTGAAATTTACAACCTTTTTTAACACGTGTTCAAAATGCGTTCTTTATACGATTACATTTTTATGAACACTAAGTGTTCGAAGTGCGTTGTTTATACGATTAAATTTCTATAAGTGGAGACTATTTCATTAGCCTTTTACCCTACAATGAGTAAATGCCACATAATAACTGGTTGCACTACCTTAGAATTAATCCGTCTGTTTGTTATCAACATCCTGCTATGGATTTAGAGACCTCACTGATCATATATTCAGAATCTACATAAACCAAACTACTTACAAATATAAGTTTCATTATGTATTAACATGTCTAAAATGACGTCATACCTACAGTTTTCTTATAAAAATATTTGCAACTACTTTTTTATCCATTTTAACAACCGTAATCTTGGTGTGTGAACTATTAACAGATGAAATGTTGTGGGTTTATGCACTTACTATCTCTATATTGGGGAAGTTTTACCTTTAAGTTAATAATTAAATAAATATAAATTATATATTTATATAAATGTGGTATTTATAAATATATAAATGTTTATAAATACATAAATGAATTAATAAATAATTTATTATTTATTTATAAATAAATAAGTATTTTTATTTTAATTACTTAATTTTATCTGTTTATAATATAAACAGATAAAATATGTTGCTATAAAAGTCATAAGTAATAGTAGACTTAACAAAGTTATGGTAGAACATTTCAAATCTTATATTTTAAAATCAAATGATTTTCAATAAGACTTAAAGATTATCCAATAAAAGCTTTTTTCTTTTTATTAAGCCCTGGATCATAAAATCTGTAGAAGAAGCAAATTGTCTTTGCCTTTTACCTTTTGATGTTCACCGGTTCGTGTTGCAGGTTTTCTTACCGAGCATACTACACTCATACCTAGTTTAGTTTAATAGTTTATAGCTAGAGTTTAACGGACTAAATGGGGGAAGCACAGGTCCAGTAAAGCGACAGCCCTGTCGCTTGAAGTCTACGATATTTGTTTATACCTAGCGTACAAAAAGGTTGCGATGTTCTGACTTCCAACACACATCAGCAAACTCTAAATGTTTTCAATCTAAATACAAAAATTCCTATTCATACTCGTACAGTAGTCGAATTGAACAAATTCTACTGAGACTTTTACACTTTTTTCCTAAACTTTTTTCTTAAACAGTATTCCTTTACTCAGAAGATATTTGGGACACAAAGAGTTCGTTTTTAAGGTGCAATTTAAAGACTAGTAGAGTTCATTCCATTTGATCTGTACTTCTAGTGAAAAAAATTTTACATAAGGCCGCAAATCGGTATGTTTAATGAAAAAAAAACGAGGAGAAAAAATCGTGAGGTTATGTTCGTCATAAAAAAAAGCACTCTCGTATGGTAGAAATAATATGAGTTGTCACATTATAGATTCAATTATTATAAGAACACTATTAATAATATAGATAAAACTACACCATAACTATATAACTACTTTAAATTTGCCACACTTAATAATATTAATTGACCTTCATTATAAGGGTGGTAATAATAATAATAATTTATGGAATATATACACAATATTTATTTATGCTATTAATTAATAGCTTGGCTGGTAATTTCAACAATATTGACTAAATTAGTCACTTCCTCAAGGGAGGCAATAATGAACTGATGAAGGAGGAAACAGCTAAAAGGCTGCAGAACAACCAAGTAAAACTCAGTCTAAAAAGCTCAGTTTAAGTGAATTTTAATTAATTCCTTAAGAAAACAATAAATATTGAAAAAAATGTTTCAAAATATATAGAATATCTAACCGGATGTGGTCTTCTTAACTTTCAATATGCAAGCTGCAATTAAGGTCATATGAAGAATGAAGACTCTTGGAAGAGGAGTCTGAAGAAGCAGAAATCTTTGAACACATCTGATGTAAGTGCAAGACCATCGCTTTTAAGAGATTGAAGATTATCGTAAATCCAATTTGACACTTTGTTGGATTTTATTAAAGAATTTAAAATTTAAAGTTGTTTTTTAGAAACGACAAAGGGAAATAGACTATGACATAGACGACTGTGCTATCTTCTACTCCGATGAGGTACTGGTCCTCAATTTAATAATAATACTCATTCTGAGGTAAAATTTTACCTCAGAATGAGTAAATACCACACAATTACGGATTGCACAACTAATGATTTAATAATAATATTGACTAAAGACGAAATTAATTAATTACATAAGTTATTAACTAAACTTAAAAAATATTATGTAATAAGTACGTTTTATAACAGTTTATTTAGAACGTAAAGCTGTTAAAATTTAAATATTTGATTGCTCTGTGTGTTAAAATGCAGTCAAATAACTGAAGTGTTTTTTTTTATATCTAGGTTAAGACACTCTGTCAAGGAAACTTGTACATTTTTTATTTTAAGTAAAGTATAGTGACAATGAAAAAATTGTAAATAGAATTTTGGCGTATATACATGTTTTGAGGTCACCAAAGTTCATGTTTATGTGTATGTAGGTGTGGTTTATGGTGTGTGTGTGTGTGTGTGTGTGTGTGTGTGTGTGTGTGTGTGTGTGTGTGTGTGATGAGTGTGAGTCTGTAAGTCTTCATCCAAAAGTTGTGAGCACACTGAAGATCATAGCGTTTCATAATGAAATTCATATTTTACACAAAAATAAGCCATATAAGCAGATGTCCCTATTGCACATTGCAATATTGCATCATAAAAAATATACTTTTTTTTTATTAAAATGTTATTTTATAGAATACTTTTTTCTCTTCAACTGCAAACTCTAGAGTGATGAAGTTATTTGATTATTATAAAAACTGATAGCAGCATTACCTGAAAAAGTTTTCAGTTTTTGCAATAAAACTTAAATAAATAAATGACATATGATTGATTCTGAAAGATTGCAGAAGCAATATAGTCTATTTAAACGTCATTTTGATCATCAGATATTCCGGATCATAATGAAATTTTACCCAAAAATAGCACCTTATGAAAGGATGAGCTGAATACTTTATTGTCCAAATTACAATTTCAAAAAGAGGTATTATAGTACATTTTATGATTTTAGAAATATACTTTTTACATTACATCAAAAACAATGATTACAGTATGAGATTCTTTGGTAGAAGATAGGGTCTTAACCCCAAATCTGCATCTGTAGGTCTACAAAACTGCTATTACTGTTGTCATAAAACAATAACATCATATATATCGGTAGTAAAATGAAAACGATACTCCAATTAGTCTTAAAAAACTACAAGACAAACCTGTCCTGGAATAACAAAACCAATGACCTCTCATCTACCTGATACTTGGAAAAATATTAACCTCCTCTTTCAGCTTTAATATTTTTAACAAGGAAGAAGCAATTTACAGTATTTCAATTAGGGGATGGAAATGTCTTAAAGGAGATAATATTGTATAGGAATAAATATTAATAGTTTGACAGATACAAGGCTTCAAATAGAATATTTGACAGCGATGTCAAAGCGACCCCCTGTCACGTTCAGTAACCTTCCTGGTTTCAAGAAAGAGATTCGTCTGTATAATGTCGAGTGAAATAATAATAATATTAAAACCAGTTATTGTAACAATAAGTCAGATGGTTCTAAACCAATGATTTCAATAAGTTTGTATAAATAGATTTATTTACGTTAAAAAAATTAAATTATTAGTGACAATCGACGAGTTGATATTACGTATACTCAAGATAGCCACATTAAAATAAACCCTAAACTCAATTCATTGTCAACGAGTTGGACCTTACGCCTACTTATATTGAAGTTTTGTGTTAGCCACACCAAATTTTGTCATCTATACATTTGCAACATTTCAACATAAAAAAAAATATACTAGAAAGTACAGTCTCGTGGGGGGAGGGGGTAGGTTAGCTCAGTGGTTAACATACTCGCCTCTGAACTGGTATGTTCGGGGTTCCGAACCCACTATGGCCCTCAATTTATTTATGTGGTAGGGGAATGAATAAATAAATAAATCTGAACACGTCGTCCCTCGGAGATCAGGTTAAACCCTCGGTCCTTAGCCTGTACGATCTCTACTCTAAATTCACTTGAGTTAGGCAAAATTTAGAAGTTCCAGTGTAGAATCAATCTTTTTTTCTTTTGGAGTGCATTATTCCCTAGAGAAATCAGCATCGGAGGGCTGACTTTTTCAGTACCTCATCACAAAAAAAAAAGAGAAAAAAAGCAGTCTCCAGGGAAATGGGACACTAGTTTAGTTCAGTGTATTTATTTTTCTAAATTGGAAGCATTTAGCTTGTAGAAAATTTTACATTTTTTAATTGGCAACACCTTTCATAAATCAATTAATCAGTGTATTCAGAATTTTAGTATTATTCAGATAAATTATTAAAAAAGCTTGACCTTTCCGTATTTAGAAATGTTATGTAATATTAAGAAGCTTCTTAAATGTAAGTCATGAATCAGTGGTTTATTATGTAGGTTAGGTTGTAGTGGCTGTCTCACAAGAGAACACACATAGGCCGATCATTGGGCCTTTGTGATACTACATAATGAAGATTGGTTCTATATTGCGACTTCGAAATTTTGCCTAACTCAAGTGTATTTAGAGTAAGGATTTTTAACGAGTACCTGCGATCGTATAGGCTCGGTCCCGATGGCTTAAGTCCTCTCCGAGGGACGACGTGCTCAGATTTATTCACCTACCAGGTTAATAAGTCGAGTGTCAATGGGTATACTGGACTGGATCTAACAGTCAAGAGGCGAGCACGTTGACACTGGGCTAACATAGCTCCCTGTTTATCATGTAAATATTTACTTCATTTAGACTACGCTTTGATAGATCTGCCAAACAATTTCTGAAATGGAGCTACATTTTCATTAAAAACCTTGGTTTTGAAGGTTATATCAAATGAAAAAAACTTTGAAAATGCCTGCAAGTCAAACATTTAATTTAAAAAAATAAAATTAACTCTGGACTTATACCGTAGCCTCCAGATTGATCAACCATTATCCTTTGTTTCACACCTAACCATGTTCTACTTCTTTTTATGGTTATAAAATTTGATGAGAAATATTCTACTAATACAAGTCACTATTATATTATATCATCCAGAGTAATCAAAAAGTTTGATATCATAATCTTTTTCATGCATTGTTTGATTAAGTAAACAGCTTTTTATCTAATTTGAAAAAATATGAGGAAGAAAGAAAAAGACATATTTTTTTGCAAAAAGAAAAAGAACGTTTAAACAATGTTGAAAAGATATATAAAAAGAACAATGTTAATTGCGTAGTAATGTTTGAGAATCATGATTGTTGCTTTGTTGCGACGCTCACGTAAGGATTGAGGCTGGAAAGCGAGTCCTGATAATATCGCTACTTATTATCTGCCCAAGTTTTCCCTAATTTTTTTTTTTAGCACCTCATTGTTGTGTTTGTGTTATGTGACGATTGAGTTACTAGTATTGTGCTTTTCTTCTATACTAATAAACACTCCTTTTGACTTTGAACATAAACCCTGTTTTCTTAGTTTTATTTCGGACAATAAATATCAGCTAAAATATATTTGTTGACTCAAAGAAATAAGTTGTTTAATAATTTACATTTATTTATTATTATTACGCTTTGTCAAAATATAAATTATTTTCTAATTCTAATGGAATAAAAATATATTAAAAACCCCAATTTGATTTGGAGCACCAAAAATTATATATATATATATATATATATATATATATATATATATATGACTAAAATGAATCTGGATTCGGCCAGTATTCCATTTTAGTCTAATTATATTAAATTGTCGATAAATCATTATCACTATATGTATAATATAAAATGACAGACAGAGAACACACACAAGAAAACACAAACATCTACTACGATATTTCGATAGCCAATAGGAAAGCAAGCCAAAACCGATGGAACTCGGTCATTTTCCTGTTTTCTTACCTTGGTTTAGACGAAGTGCCCAGCTTCTTTCACCTCTCGCATGAAGAAATCAAAGGCCACAGTCAGAATTGAGCCTCGTGTGTAACAGGTCATAGGTAAGCAAGCAATCCACTAGACTACCCTGGCTCTAGTTTGGTAGAAAGTAATGAATAGGTCTAACTAATGCTTACAACTGAGCTAAATGAAAAAAAAATATCATCAATGAAGCGGATGTAAAGAAATGCAAGACTACGGAGATGTCAAAGGAGGGTATCATTATAGCTCTCTTAGCCGTCCTCTTCTTCAAAGATAATAACTACCATCAAACAGAAAGAAATTATGCTTAAGGATAAACTCAGCTAGTACAACAAGAAAGTTAGTGATAAAGGCAAAGAGTCGATGAATAATATTCTAGATAGCTAGCGGTCTACCGCAAAAAGAATTTAACAAAGCAAAAGATGAAAATAGCAGATACTATCTTACAAGGGACTCAACATTGTGAGTTCTTTATCCTATTTATATGGAAATTATTATATATATATATATATCATATGAATACAATCATTCATATGATATGTTATATATGTTTCATTGGGTAATATGCCTATTTTATATATCTATTTCATTTAATAATATGCCATAATATGCACTTTTTTCGTTGCTACATGTTTTGATTTGTCATAATTTACTTTCACGTTAGTAAATTAAATATCTAACATTTATTGAGCTTAGAATTTGTTAGTACACTTTACCGGTTGGTTTTTTCTGTATTAATAGAGAAGAAATGATATAAGACATATATAATATATATGGCTATTGTTAATCAAACATGGAAAAAAAAAGGAAAAGAACACTTAATCTGTTTAATTGAACAACTTAATTTTATCAAAAAAATAAAAGGATGAAACTAGACCGAACAGGAGAAGTCATCTTTATTTTATTGTATTTCTTATTTTAGTTAGATATCTACTTTAAATATATTTCTTTTCAGACATTTTAGGAAATAAACAACGTGGAACATAGTTACGTTATCTTTTGCAGTAATCAAATTTCATTACTTTCACTATAGGATACCCACATAAAAAATGTTAAATGATAAATTTCAAGTTTTTTTCCCTTGTTTTGACATAAAACATGATAAAGGATCTTTTACGTGATCCAATATTGTCCAAAAACAATAGGAATTATGTACTCATCAAGGACTATATAACTAAAAATGAGCATAAATATATATATCTATTGGTGTCACTTGTAAATCTTGTAGACTGTAAATCAAAATGTTTACTTGCACGTCTTATCTACTAACGTATATGCTCATGAAAAAAATATCAAAGATAGCTTCAGGGAACCTCAAAATATGTAAATCCGTTAAAATTTCAAAACCATTTTTTTTTCTTTTTCTCTATATTCTACTTACTGTAATGTAAAAATACAATATAGAAATAATCCTAATATTTTTGATAACATGAACTGAGGTTCATTTTATAAAATATCTTATTTTTCTACGCTTCAATTTTATTTTAGCTGACAATTTATTTTTTTACTATGAGAGGTGAAAGTGTGGAAAACATTTTATAATTATAATCTCATTAACTGATATAAACCGGTGAATACAACATGGTTAACACCTCTAGTATATATGTAATGGTGAAAGTAAATAGTATATTTACGTTAGGATGGTTAAATTGGAGCAATTTTGTTCAAACTCAGTAAATAAAATATATTTAAAATATATTTTTATACAATTTATAAAAAAATAAAAAAAATTTGAAACGTATATTGCTTTTGATTTAATAAAAGATGTTCGTTGTTGATTAATTAACAAATCAACAAAATTTGATTTAATAGCTATTTATCAAAAGAATTTTATACAATTAGTCAAAAAAATAAACTAATATATCCTTGAAAATAAAAATTAACTGCTAAAAAGTTTTCAGAATTGTTTGCGCTGTAGGAGATGGTTAAATAACATCGAACATGCAATGCTGGAACTAGTAAAAGAAGCAACACAGAGCCAAAGTAAAGCTCGAGTTGATTACATGTCGGAGCAAGACGAGACAATTTAGCAGGAAATTCGAAAATGAGAAAATCTAGCCGTTTCTTTCAGACGATTTATTTGAACAATCATCCTCTAATGAGGTGATTTTCAAATTGAAGGCGCTTCTCTCACGGAAGGCAAAAAGACGCATATATGTATAAATTATTTTTTAAAAAAACGTACATATAAGAAAAATGTGTCTTTATGTATAGATTATGTAAAATCACAAGCGTGATTACCCGCTAAGGCTGACCATGAGTTAGATATTCACACCTATTATACATTATATATACACTATGTATACATTATGTACAAATAATTTAACAATTTTAACTTTACGTTTAATAGTCAATCTTTTAAATAATATACCATCCAATAATCCCATTTTAACTCTGATGTAGTGTTTTAAAATAAGTTCTATTGTTATATGTAAAAAAAGAAGGAGGAGACAGCAGGTTGTTTTTTAAAGGTGACCTAAGTGAGATAAAGTCGGGAAAACTTCTTCCCACTAGTCAGGCGACAAGGCACCATTCCTGAGGGACTTCCCAATGTATTCAACCTTTTTTACTTTCGTTGATCTTCTATATAAAACATAGAGTAGTAATAAAAGTAAATGTGTTCAGAATAAACATTTTGGAAGCGAGTTTGTATGAAAATACAATTCTAAAGGCAAAATAATAGGTTTTGCAAAATAGTTTGTGTGTACATATAACAATATATTCATCCTGAAAGTATTCTACAGTGAATAATATATTCAATATATTCTACTTACGGTAAAGTAAAATGTAAAATAGAAATAAAACTAATGTTTTGGATAACATCAACTGAGGTTCATTTTATAAAAAGACAATTTATTCTTTTATTTTGAGAGATGAAAGTATAGATGACATTCTATAATTAGAATTTCATAACCAAGGATGAGCTGATATAAACCGTGAAAGATATAAAACAACATGGTGAAAGACCGTTGATTTTAACCATGTTGCACATGGTTAAATGTAAGCTCTCCTTTTACATGGAAAGAGTTATAACCACTAAATTTGATATTCAGCTTACTTTTAGCACTTAGACAGGGCTAAGAGTAAGATTGAAGGGGCCAGGTTAGCCCCGTGGCAACGTGCTCGTCTCTGGATTGGTAGACCGAAGTTCAGTACTTACTCTGGCCCTTAATATATTCATGCGAGGGGTAAATAAGTCTGAGTACGTCATCCCTCGGAGAGGACATTAAGCCGAAGGTCCCGAGACTGTACGATGTCAGATACTCGTTAAAGATCCCTATTCTAAATACACTTGAGTTAGGCAATATTTAGGATTCCCAATGTAGAGTCAATCTTCTTTGTATGGTATCTGAAAGGGCCTATTCGACCTATGTGTGTTCTCTTGTGGGACTGCAACAGCAACCTAACCTACGAGCAGTTATGTTTGTTTAAAGTTTTAAAAACTTCATATATAAATAAATACTATTATTAAAGTTTTTTTAGAATATAATATTATACTGTACTTCCAAATAACTGGTCCTGTGCATTGAACTTGGATAGAGAGGTTAAACCCATTGTTCTTTCCCTTCAGTACATTGAACACCAAGGACAAGGGCAAGTGATAATCTTGGGTTCTACAGATTTGAAAATGGATTCTCAGGCAGCGAGTTTTGCCCTGACATCCCCATAAGTGACTCATGAGACGTATTAGAACGTTCTCTTAAAACTTGATTACAACTGGTTAGATTACTGGCTTCAGTAGACTCCCTGTCACTTAATATAATTGGCAATGGAAGGGATAATCAGCTGGCAAAGTGAGAAGACAAAAGGAACAGTAGACCTGGGCCACTGCAGTACAGTGCAGTAAAATGAATGCTGAGAAAAATTTTTAAATCATGAACTAAATTATCAACTGTCAGATGGGACCATCGAATTTTTAGATGAACACTGTACCTAGAAGTGTCTATGTAGCTTGTTTCAGACTGGCTAGGGGCCACGATTTGCTCAACCAACTCATTGGAATACCACTGAACCACAATGAAAGTAGTACATCTTCAAGACTGTGAAGCCCTCAAGAAGTTTAGAGTGGACAAAGCACGACTGGTGTGACGAAAAATAATCATAATCCTGAAGCCAGTAAATACAATTAATGGGCTAATTTATATCGAGCAGCTCGTCTTCTAATGGTCAATTGCCAAACAGACTCTAGTATTCTTAAAAAAAAATATTCCAGTTTTTCCGGATGTTCGAATAACCAAAAGAATTGTGACAAGGCAGGTTAAGAAATCGTTTGGAATAAATAGAGCAAACCAGTTTGAGGTGTATAATTTATAATATTGTATTACATGTATAGAGGAGAGATGTTAGGAGTTGGAGACACGCGGTTGTTGACAGGATGGGTGTGGGCCTTCGGCAGCTGGTTACCGAACGCTGATCTGTCACGGCAGCGTGTTGCCTTGCAGACAAAGACCCCAGCGTGGTGCCCAACTACACAATGTCCCTCCCACACAACCATTGTGCAATTATTTACCTCATTCCTCAAGAAAATTTTCTTCTGTAAAAAGTAACCATTCATTTTATTATTTTTTTCCAAAAGAAAATCACTTAAACAGTTTGTTTTTCAACGCCCACACTTATAAGGCTTTCACCTTTTAATACTGTTCTAGGGGCCGAAACTGTGGTTCATTTATTATACCTAAACATTGTAATACTATTGATTACAGTTTTCTTATATTGTCCACGTTCAAAAGTGAGTGGCCAGGGAAAGCAATACAGCTGCTTCTTTTAAAAAAGAGAATAACATTAACCTACATTAATTTCTTGGAGCTAGGTCATTTATGTACTCCCAATGTACCCTTTTTAATAACATGCTTGTTATTATCGGGCAGCTAAAGCCTTACTACAGATCGTATTTATCTTCCAGCAATAATTGAAAGCTTCCTGGGTGACAATTGTTAACCTTTGGTTGAATTTGTTTACAACGTTGTTCAAAATACTCATGACTTTTGGATAAGGAAACAAAGTTCTGAATATACCTGCTATAGGTATTGAATTTGTAGCCATCTTGAATATAGCAGTTTATTCTAGACCACTGGTATGAATCAAAATTAGGGCTAACTAGTTCTTGGAAGGTACGGTTAGCCGTCTCTGTTTAAACAGAATTAACCATCATACCTCGTATAATGTTGTTGGAGTTATCCGACCGGTTTCGGGCGTTACCCATCTTCGAAAGGAACTGATCTAAAGTGTCGTTGCCATGCTTTATATAATCTACTTCCCATTACTGTTTAGATCTATTTTCCTACTGTTACATTATTTTAAAGATTTTTAATTGCTATTAGTCTGATTCTGTTTTCACTATTAGATGACATTACAGAGGAAAATGTTTCGAATAATAGTTTTCAAGAATTAAGTTAGTCATTGACAAAAGCTCTCAGATTAACCTCAAATGATTTATTTTTAAATGAAATTAAGCAGATATTTTTTTATTTTTAAAATAATGGCAGACATACTGAAACTGATAAAGAAGGCATCAGATCAAAACAGAAATTTCACATATTTTAAATATCCTTACTTTTTTTTCTGCAGCTCTACAGGCCGGGGTGGGGCACTACCTTCCAGCACGGCATTTCATCCTTCCCCTTGTATCTACCAATAGTTCTCAAATTGATGAGACCAATCGTCTCGAAACCCATTTCTACATCCTCCGGTCATCTTCTTCTGGGAGGCTCTTTCGTCCTTAAGCAAAAGATAGTAGAAAATACTACGTTTCACTGTATATACATTTATTGTGATATACACATTGTATACACTTCACTGTGATCAATTTTAGATTTGCCTGTAGTTATGAAATTTCACGCATCATATGGAAATATTATGCGTTTAAACTTTAAAGCTTTTATCAAATAATTTATAAAATGAGAGAAATTTTCATTCAAGAATTTTGCATCAGATTACCATTAAGATATTTATAAACACCAACATCAAGAAGGTCAAACTATTAATTCTATCAGGATGTTTAAAACCGTGTGTGAAGAATTGTTGCACAATAGAAGAGCTTGTCTCATAAATGTTTGGTTTGTCGTTAGAGTTGATGTTAGTGGGCGGAAGAATGGAAGAGCAAGTGTCATCGCGTTAATTACACCAAAGAAGGGTTATGCAAAAAGAAAAGTACGGTGTTGGGTAACAAAGCCTTCTGTTTAAGAGTTAGAAAGTCAGCAATTATGGAGGAGATAAGGTGATATGCTCGGGGTATAGGGCGTGACCTCGGAGGGATCATCACCCAGAGGCCGCCTGTCAGCTTTCTTCAATGCTAAATCACTTCTCACCTGGCTTCCAGCAGATACACTCCACAAGGGAAAAACATTCTGTGAAAACTACTTATTAATCAAAAGAAAGTTTTAATGGATGAACGGTTCTTTTCAAGGATTCTTCTAAACACTTATATCGACCTTCAGACAGGACCTAAAGCAGTCGGTCCTGAGCCTGTACGGTGTCAGGTACTCATTACAGATTTCTACTTTAAATATATTCGAGTAAGGCAAAATGTATGAATTCAAATGTGGAATGCTCACTGTGTGGTATCACAAAAGTGTAATCCTTGGCTTATGAGTATTATCTCGTAGGAATGTCTCAGCACCTAACTTAACCTGTACTGTGTTACCAAAGTAAAGGCAAACTGTAACGGGAAAGTCATCTTATTTATGTTTTGAACAGGTAGTGAAAAAGTATGCTCTCTATGATTGGAAATGCTATTGCAAGATACAAGGAGAAATGGTGAAATATTTTGACGGAAAGCAGAGCCCACTCCGATCTCTAGCACTGCGGAAGGTAGTAAGGATATTTAAAATATGTGAAATTTCCCGTTTTCATCTAATCTCTTCGTTCACAGTTTGCGTAAAAATCTGGCGTGACCTACACTCAAGTTTTCTATAAGTAAATATAATATCAAACTTCTTGAGTATATAATGTTCCATTTTTACATAATATAAAAGTATATAAAAATATAAAAAAATATATAGAGATAGTTATTGAACTTATCAATATATGCGCTTATTTTTGTATATCACACAACTGATGCATATAATACCATGAATCCGCACGAAGTAATGTGAATGCTTTTTTTTAATTTTTCAACTATCTGTGTTCTTCGTTTGCTTTTTCCTACTCTTTTGGCAAAAAGATGGGCCATGAGTCGTCAATGTTTGATATTTATCTGTCGTGTGGTTGATCAGTTAGTTTATTATGATCTCTTGCAGCTAAAGTCTGACTATTAATTAATTTAACTATCAAATTAATTACATCAATATTTGATATAAGTTTTAATGTTAATTAAATTAAAACTTTCAAATTTCAAAACTAAGATTACTTCTCTTTCTGTTTGTGGAAAACAAGAATGTTTTCCTTCTCGGAGATTTTGTTTTAGAGAATATATAAGAAAATTTTGTAAGAAAAATTGTTTTGCTCAAAAAGAGTTACACGGTTAAACTTTATTAATAACATATAATCTATTCACAGCTCAAAAATCTAACAATCAGCATTGGAAAAAACAATTAGAAAAAAGTTTTGTTTTGTTTTTTCCAATACTCACACTTTTAATACTATTCTAGAAGTAGAGAGTAGTATCATTAACGAATTCCTGACATCATACAGGCTTGGGGCCGACGGCTTAACGTCCTCTTGTTTTCTTATGCTTTGCTTATCAGTTTTCATCTTGAGTATCAAGTCATACCTGTTTTGCACGTTTTCCTTTTGACTCAAGATTTGATATTGATTCATTGTAATGATGCATGATGCAGTATCGTGAGGGCTTGCCTTCGCGAAGTCGACCTTAGACACTCATAGGGGTTGTCACGCCACGAGTAACAAAAGGTGGCATATAAAACCCTCAGCCTGATTTGTTACTGTCATATGGCTGAAGGACTAGGAACAGACTTAATATTCCCTCGGAAGAACAAAGAAAAACAATTCGAAGCAAGTTGATCTGTTTAAAAGTGTATGTTGAAGCAACAATCTTCAACGTATCTGGGACAACGTAACCAGAACGATAGGTATACCTACAATTTACAAATATAAAAAATGATATGTTTCGAAAGAAATTGTTTTTGATTGCATGCACTTGTATGTTACAGGCGGAAGTTAATCACTCTCTAATTGTACTCCGACTTATCCACGCAACAATCCAAATGTTTCTCATATTCACATAATAATTGGCAATTAATGAAGAAAAAAAACCGTTTCCTAAATACTGGAATGGAAGAAGAACACTTTCAGTAATTAAGAGAACTTGTAACGTGTTTTTCTAAAAACTTTCTCGTCAGGTAGTTTTAGGTCAAATTTTCCCCCTAATAATGTTGCGTTTCATCATTTTGACCAGTCATATGTAATCCAATACATCCTTCAGTAAGAAAAGTTTTACACACTCCAAACAATAGATTCACGTTCAGAAATTACTTCTGAAGTTCTGAAGAAATTGGTTATTAATATACTAATGATTTATTAATTAATATAAAAAAGTAGAAAGATGCTTAAGAGTATTTCAAAAACTATAGAGAAACTTGATTAAAACGATAAGAGGAAGGCATTTACGAAACTTCAATAAATGAAGGTCAGCTTCTCACAAATATATATATACACCACTATCTTTTTTTTTTTTATTGAGGTTTGGTCCAGTGAAAAGCAGTAAAACACATTTAAGCCACAGTTTTGTCTATATTTGTCTACTCTTTCAGGGCGATATCAACTCAAAGTTATTAATCAAACATTCTGCATCTCATTTCATTTCAGAATTTTTTTTAAAAACTCATGGACAAAATCCATTTAAATTTCATCGAAAAAGAAACTGGAAGTTACAAAAATATTTTTTCTTACTAATTATTAAACTATATATTTTATGTAGGTTATCAGAATCCGATTTTTACTGTTTAACGCTGGACCAAACCTCCATAAACAAAAATTGAATATATTCATATATATATATATATATATAAAATAAATTCAAAACGAAGGAAACACACAGAAAGACACAGACATAACTGACATCGATATTTCGACCATCGTCGTCATCAGGAGGTGTGAAGAGCGAAGAGTCCCGCACTCTTATTACGATATATATATATATATATATATATATATATATATATATCAATGATCAAACCAAAATATGAAATGGGAAAACAAGACTAAGATCTTGTGGTTTGATCATACACATACATAGTTTTATATATATATATATATAACTTTAAATTACACAAAGCACAACACAGAAAAAAAGAATAAAAAGAACACTTACAGAATTCAATATTTCGAACTGTTGTTCGTCATCAGGAGTAGACTAGAAGAGAGGACGAAGTGAGAGAGATTACCCCACGTCGAAGAACGGAGCGCGAAACATATACTATATATGTTATATATATACTATATATAATATATATATATATATACTATATATATATATATAGCAGATTCAATAATATATCGACCGTTTGATAGAAGAGGTGTGTTCACTAATCGGAATTCGGTCAATTTTCTAGAAAATTTGGGTTTTATATAAGAAGAAATATGGGTTTTTATGAGGATATACTAGAAAACTGACTGAATCCCGATTAGAGAACACACCTATATATATATATATATATATATATATATATATATCGAAAGAATTACAATAAAAACGTGATGCAATTAATGAAGTATAAAACCACAAGGAAAAAGGAAACGTTAGAAATAAATGCCCTGACTCCTTTCACTTCATGCCATCAGAGAGCAAACAAAGTAAAAACGTTTTAACTTTGTTTGCTCTCTGATGACATGAAGTGAAAGGTACCAGGGCATTTATTTCTATCGTTTTATTTTTTCCTTGTTCTTTTTTAATTCTATATATATATATATATATATATATATATATAACTAATAATTGAAAAATTAAAAACAAGCCTTATATATATACTAAATTGAAATTCGGAAAAACAATCCAAACTGGACAATTGAAAACTTTCCATAGGAAGACTGTGAAATTTTGAAATTGAAAGACATAAACTATTACATTAGAGGTTTAAACTGAATAAGTTCAGGAAGGGACATTGGCTAGTATTCAAGTTATATACTAAGCATATTCAGAAATAAATCTAGTACGAGATGACACAAATCTCATTCAAAATATTTATTATTTATTAAAATCTTTAGAAAAATTATTAAATTCTTGTCTATGATCCAATAGGAATTATAAATATGGATAATAACATATTATACAACTAATACTAATAATTATCACTTTATAAAATATATATTTCACTAATCAAATAATGAAAATATTTATTATCATTCTTTAAGTGACTTAAAGAATAATGGATTACATTACATATGGAGGAATCCCAATACCTTTGCTCATGTCAACCCTGCACTGGCTTACTATTTACCGGAGCAGACTCATTGATTTCTGTCTATTAGTTACTCGTATTCAAATCGGATTATATTTAATATATTAATATTTATATTTCAATCTATTTTGTTTAATATAAATAATAATCGGAGTCAGTAAAAAGCAAATTAGTTTTATTCAACAGTTTTGATTTTTCCCTTTGATACTGAATGGCGATTTGTAGGCACTCTATGCATTAAATGAGAACTAAAAAGCCAGAATCACTGAGTTTTAATTAAAACATTGTGAAATTCTCAACGAAAAAAAAAATAAAAAAACAATACCCACAAAAATTGTGGTATATTGGTCCAGAGCTTACTGTAATGAAGTTTAGTGGTTATAGCCTTTTGTCACAGAAATTTGCATGACGCGAACGATATTCTTTGATTATATTCTGTATATTACGTAGAGAGTCAATGTAAGTGAAGCACCATCGTTCTTATCAAAAAAGACACTTTCTTTCTTGATAAAAGTTCCGTAAAAGGGAAATAAAGAGAATAAGGTTTAAAAAAAAAAAATGGAAATTACATTAGAATGGCATATTGAATTTTCTGCCCCTCATTTACAGTCATTTATAGACCACTAAATTATTTTCAGAAAGAATTCAATAAAAAATTGTTAGAAAAATGAAGTAAACTATTAATATAAGATGAAAATAATATCTGTAAGAGATAAGTAAAATAAGAAAATATGAGAAAAAAAAAAGTAAATTGGTGAATGATAAATGCTTTGAAATATAAAAACTCACAGCTTGAAAGCCTATAATTGACTTCATTCAAGAAATAATGAATAAAAAACGCAAAACAATCAAAAGCTGCATTCAAAACTCTGCTTTTTTTGTAAAGATATCAAAGTAGAATTGCACTTATGGGAATGAATAAGACATTTTTACTGGCGAGGAGAGGAAAAATAATTTGGATATTGAATAATAATGTAACTGTTGGGAACAAGCTATTGAAGCTTGATTAGAATGCTACGACTTCAATGAGCACAAAGTTTTGGTGGAACACGTTATTCTCTATAATTAATAGATTACAGAAGGCAGTGTAATCAAGCTAATGAGTGCCTTTGAGTTAATAAGAGCACAGCAGTTTTCCTCTTTCTATGGGGGATGTTAGTTTGTTTTTCATCAGATAGTTTTATTTGATGGTTTTTAGGTTCCTATGTAAGCGTCTACTGACTGCGCCAAGCCTAACGTGTTTTTAAACCTTATGTCAATTAACAAATAAAAAAAGTTTGTTTCCTCCCTTGTCTTGTATTTTTTTTTATCTCAATTTTGTGTTAACTTTACTCTTACTACCACTGCTTAGCCTTTATATTTTTCTAATTACTTATTTGAACTATTTTTTTGTTATTGTTATGTCTTACTACCATTTCTTTTGATTTATTCCCTCTTACTTACCTTCTACTGCTTATCTTGACTTCATGTTCAAATCACTCGACTCGATGACTGAACACGCGAGGCGGCCGCTTTTTTGTATATCCAGTGTGCTTCGCCTTCCTCTCCTTTCTCTCCTGCAAACAGATTTTTTAAAAATTAGAGTTAGAAAGTTACTTTTTTCGTATGTGAACTTGTGATATCCAATTTAGATCGTTATTCCGAATTTAAAGGGAGTTAACAAATATAAAAGACTTTTTATTTAAACTTTTATATTTTAATTGTTTAAAGGAAAGAGTTTGGGGTTGCGGTAGCCCAGTGGCTTGTATACTCGTCTCTGGTCTGGTATCCGAGGATAGATAGTGACTCTGGCCCTCAATTTTTTACGGGGGAAGCGAAAAAATATAAGAACGTCGTCACGTTGTCTCTCGGTGAGAACGTAAAACTGTCGGTATTGAGCCTGTACGATGTCAGGTACTCGTTAAAGATCCCCTTACTCTAAATACACTTGATTTATGCAAAATTTAGGACTCCCAATGCAGAATCATTAGGGAGATTCAATATCCCTTGAGGGATCGGTGTCAGAGGTGTAGCGTCTAGAAAACCTTCAATATCACACACACACACACACGCACACTTGTTGAAGACAATGTACGGCCACCTATAAGTCTTGTCAAGAAGAAGTTGCGTGAGGAGTCTAACGAGACGTGGTCTTTCCAGTGGTCCAATACAACCAATGGACAACATACTAGGTTGTTCTTTCCTACTCCAAACTCCAGATCGTCAGTATCAAACCCTGACACAAAACATCGCAGGCACTGTCTGGACACGACGCAAACAGAGCCTACCTACATAGGTTTGAAATAGAACATTCTCCCTGGTGTAGCTGTGATCACTACACCCCTCACAAACATGGAAGCATATTATCCTGGACTGCCCCCAATTTGGAAGAGAAAGAATACCAATCAAACAAAAAATAATACTTAGTTCAAACTATACGTGGCTACCCTCAATGGACAAATTTGTGTCCATAGAACTCATATATGATTTCACATCATTCATTAATTACATAGATTTCAACCAATTTTAATGTGAACTCTGACAAATGATTGAAAACTGAATGTAATTTAAATAAATGGAGTATGCAGTTGCAATTGCTCGAAAGAAAAAAGATGAACTCACAATAGTGATAATTTAGAGATCAATACATTCTCCACTGTATTAATTATTCATTCTACAGTAATTCTGTCGAACCCTTTTTAAATGTATTAAATGAATCAATTAAAACTCCGATATCACCTTGTCTTATTGCATTAATAAGGGACTATTTACTCTTATCTCATCACAAGTTATCACATGAAGCGCACAGATGTTTGCATTCTGCTGCTAGTTATAAAAATTCTAAATATTAGTTGCTAAGGCTACCAGCCAATGGATTTACTGTTACCGGCTTTGATCAAATTTTGTTCCCCTTGAGATCAAATTACGATGTAACCCTCAACTGACGTGAGGTTCCCCACGTTTTATTTAATATAAAATCATTCTTTTACCTTTTATCCCAAATCAAAACATTGTAATTTAATGAATGTCACATAATTCATTTTATTAAAATAAATCGTAATTCGAATATTCCTGGCTATAAACAGTCTCCTTCAATAAGATAATTTTTGGTTATTAAAATTATTACTTCAATTATTACTTGAAAATATTACAGATATAGCAAAATATGTTATTTAAAATAATTATTACAATTACATATATTGTGATGAGTATATGTTTTCACAAGATTGTAATAAGATATTTTTAATAACTTATCTGTATCTCATAATTCTACTAAATAACTTGCTACATAAAAAGTATTGTTCAAAGATATAGTAATAAAATATATTGTGTCATCATCTTTGTTAATTAACTTTCATATTGCTAAACGCTGTAGTGGATATTCCTCCCAGTTAAAACAATTGTGTTTTGTTTTTTTTATATTTCAGTTAATATGCCGATATATATATTATATATTATATTTAATATATAATATATATATTATATACTATATATATTATATTTAAAATAGATTTAATTATAGTTGTTAATTTAAAACATGTTGCAACGACTATCTGTTTTATTTTGTTTCATAAGTATTATAATCTAAAGTATATATATATATATAGGTGTATAATAAAATCGGGATTCCGTCAATTTTCCAGGATCAAAATCAAACTCTCAATGCCGACGTTTATTTAAAACCTTTTTCATAGGCCTACAAACAAAGGATGACAAGAAATCATATATAAACTTTATATATATGATTATATATGATTTCTTGTCATCCTTTGTTTGTAGGCCTATGAAAAAGGTTTTAAATAAAACCGAAACGTCGGCATTGAGAGTTTGATTTTGATCCTGGAAAATTGACCGAATCCCGATTTTATTATACACCTATTCTATCCAACGGTTGATATATTATTGAATTTTATATATATATATATATATACATAGATAACAACATTTCACATAAACACGTGAACTAACAATCAATGATCAAACCACAATATGAAATGGGAAAAGAGACTAAGATCTTTCAACTGTTCTGACGAAGACCGCTTGTTACGGTTGAAAGATCTTAGCCTTTTTTTCCCATTTCATATTCTAGTTTGATCATATATATACATATATAGCCAATTAAATGAAACGGTCCTACCAATCAAATAAACTATAATCACAAAAAAACACACAGAAATGAAACAGAAACTCATTACTATATTTCGATGGCCTCGTCATCAGGAAGACGAGGCCATCGAAATTTAGCAGTGAGTTTCTGTTTCATTTCTGTGTATTCTTAAACAGATATATATTATATATATCTGTTTATGAACACTCATTTACAATTACAATTTGTATTTACATTTACAATTTCCTATATTGTGATGAGTATATGTTTTCACAAGATTGTAATAAGATATTTTTAATAACTTATCTGTACCTCAAAATTCTACCAAATAACTTGATATATAAATATATAGCACTAAGTGTTATCAAGTGTTATTTCAGTAAAACTTAAGTGTAAGTGTTCTTAAACAGATATATATATATATATGTATATATATATACATAAACATAGGCATACAAGACTCAGTATTTTTTGCAAGACTCGGCGACTACTCCGGTGGAGTTATTAATACTAATACCGCCTGTCGAAATTTAGTATTGAGTCTTGTATGCCTATGCTTACGTTTTTCTCATTTCATTATTGAGTTAGTAGTCCTGCTGTATCTTTTATTGTCTTTATATATATAATATATATATATATATATATAATATATATGTGTGTGTGTGTGTGTGTGTGTGTGTTCTCTAATCGGGGTCCGGTCAATTTTCCAGGATAAAAAAATCAAACTCTCTTTGCCAACGTTTCGGTTTTATTTAAAACCTTTTCCATAGGCATCTTCTCCAAACACTTTTCTTATATCCTCATAAAAACCCATATCTCTTCTTATATAAACCCAAATATATATATATATAATATATATATATATATATCATTAAATTGTTTGCCTATCTTTATCTTCTCATATTTCCTAGATACTTTTTCCGGTCTTCTTATTAAGACTTCCTTTGACAGGGAAGAACATAAACGAGTTCACCAAAAGATTTGGTATTATGGTTTCATCATTATTATTTTACACTAATCACTACACTACACATATGAAAAATAAAAACAGACCGGTTCGGTTATTCAATAACCATTATCAATGTCAATTCTAAATAACAGTTTGTAATTAGATGTTATTTAGAATTGACATTGATAATGGTTATTGAATAACCGAAACCGGTCTGCTTTTATTTTTCATAGTGTAGTGTAGTGATTAGTGTAAAATAAATAATGATGAACTATAATACCAAATCTTTTGGTGAACTCGTTTATGTTCTTCCCTGTCAATGGAAGTCCTTAATAAGAAGACTGGAAAAAGTATCTAGGAAATATGAGAAGATAAAGATAGGCAAACAATTTAATGAAATATGTTTAAAAGAAGGCCTGCTCCCTAAGTATATATATATATATACTATCATAAACTACTACTTGATATATGATATATAATGACTGCTGTAACCATTAGGGATACAGCTGGAGCTGCATCAACTATGCTACTTAGATGATATCAAGGGTCTCAGCCTTGCTTAGCCCATGCATCCCTCTGTCAATTTGTCACAAGTCATCCCCCTCCTTCTTTCCAAGGTCGTCTTTTTCAAAAACTACATTCTAAATGATATGCAAATATTATTAAAAGCCCTTTTATTTTTTTATTAATATATATTATATATTAAATAAAAATAATATATAATATAGAAGTGAAAAATAAAAAGACTACGATCTTTCAAGCCTAACAGGCGGTCTTTGTCAGAATCAAAGCCCAAATAACCTAAGAACTTCATGTTTCAGTTGGGTTTTTGATTCTGACGGAGACCGCTTGTTATGCTTGAAAGTCTTAGTCTTTTTTCTCATTTCTTATTGTGGTTTGAACTTTGATTGTTATTCCACGTGTTCATTCTGAAATCTTGATATATATATATATATACTTTAGAAATGTTCTTGACTTCTTCAATTAACACAGTAGTTAGTAATTTTTTTTTTGAGTGTTTGATCATTAAATTGAAGTACTCCTTCTTATACTTTACATCAATTTAATGTAATAAATACTTATACATACTTTCAATTTAAAGATCTAGCCCACAAAAAAACTTACTGAATACTGTAAGTCAACCCCTAAAAACCCAAAGTTTACCAATGGAGATAAATTTCTTCTGAAAAGAAGTTGCAGATAACGAGAAGTCGACAAATGTGAAAACTTAGCTGAAACATCCAGATAAAGAGTCCTTTGTAGCCGATATAAGAATGTTGGCAACCCGTGGTGACAAGTTCATAAATCTTTCAGGGGATTATTTTAAAACGACAAATTGTGTCTATTTAAATAGATAAAGCTCTATTTAAATAATGTTTAACATGATTTAAATCATACGACTTTTTAGAGTATCATTTTTACAGAGTGGGATCAATACTCTCCAAAAGTAGACCTTCGTTTTTTTGCAAACGATTCTGTCCCAAAATGTGCATCTTTATCTCTTTATATGTGCATTATAGTAACCAAAACTTCAATATCAATACTTCATATAACTATAAAAAAAGTTTATTAGATATTATATCAAAAAAAGAAGGTTTTTGTATAATGTACAAGAATAATTATTATGTCATATATTATTCATAAACAAATTATTGTTTTAAAAATTTAAAATAACTATGATAGTAACGATTTAATTATACCCTATTATTTTAAATATTTTCAGTAGAGAACACTCGAACTTGTTACTAAGAATTATAATATACATAGATTATAATTATTATAGTTTAATATATATATGTCATATATATAATTATATAATGTATATAATAAATTTATATAATTATACTAATGAACAGTAACGATAATATATTATACCCTTCTTATAATAATAGAATAAATAATATTCAATAGAGAACATCCTGGAACTTAGTTACTAAGAATTATAATTCTTATAATTATAATAATATAATTTTAATGTGAATATAAAATTATATAATAATATATATAATAATATATATAATTATATTATATAAACATAATATAATATATATAATTCTTATAATAATAGAATTATAAGTAATATTATAAACATTTCCTACAACTTACGAAAAGTGTTTCATTGTAAAAAAAAAGCTCTGCTTTATTAGATTTATTACCATTGCATTAATTATTTCATCTATGATATATTTATAATCAACTTGCATATATAATAATACAATATATTACATTTATAGCAATTAGTTTATGGCCATTTATACCATATAGTGTACACTAATATAAATATATATTATAATATGCAAAAAAATCACAATAAATAAACACGTGATGCAATCAATGAAGTTTAAACCACAATGGAAAAAGGAAAAACAATAGAAATAAATGTTCCTTGTCCTTTCAATTTACGTCATCAGAAGGCAAACTGTTTTTACTTTGTTTGCTCTCTGATGACGTAAATTGAAAGAACAAGGAACATTTATTTCTATTGTTTTTCCTTTTTCCGTTGTGGTTTAAAGTTCATATATTATAATATATATATTATAAAAATGTAGTAAATAAATCATGTAATACTTAGTGGAACATGTATAATAAATATATAGAAAAATAAAGAAAAAAAAAAGAACAGGGGAAGAAAGCATTGAATAGAATAGAATGATTTAAATTTATATATTTATAATATACATATTATTTATTAGAATTATATATATTACACTATACTCTATAAATGTATAGTAAATTAATCATGTAATACTTATTGAAGCATGCTTATTAAAAAAAAAAAGAGAGAAAAGAGAGAGAGAGAGAGAGAGAGAGAGAGAGAGATAATAGAAGAAGAGAAAGAATGCATTGGGTAGGCTTCTTGACATTGTCCTCATGCCGTTTTAATCTAAGATAATAATGCGGGGAATAAAGGAACTGGGGACCATAGGGCGGGTGTATTTCATAGCGAAATCCTTTTAAAATGCCTGTAGAATTCCAGTGTTCGTGGTGGAATAAAATACACCAGGGATTAAGAGTGCTCGGAAGGCTATATTTATATTTATACTTCCTCAGCCTTTTTAGTCTTCATGATTGAATTAATATGTGTTTATTTAATGGATTTTAAGTTTATTCTTACATGTCTTATTTATTATAATTTAAGAATAATTAAATTGGTAAGTGCTTAAAATACTGCTTCACCAAAACAGTTTTGATAAAAACAACTAATTTTTATCTATACATATTTTTATCCACTGTTCTAATATTATTTTTAAAATGTGGAAGTACCTATTTAAAGGTGGATGATAATTAATCTTATAATTTTTTATTAAGTCGAATTATTAATAAAAAGTTCAGTTGACCTTGAAGATCTGTCGAATAACTGTAACACCAGTATGTGAGTAAAGATGGTTTACTCAATTCATAAAGGAACATGCTAACTCTGTCCTATGGACAATGAATGCAACCACCAATACGTTGAAAACACCAAATTTCAGGAGCAGGCGTTTGCCTAAATAGAAATTCGGCAATTTGGACTAGGATATTACAGGTTGCCAACAGCATTAGTCTGAAGATTATGATGTTCGTTTAGAATGTATGAGTCAGTCCTCGACCACTACCAAAAAAAATCCTAAACACTTGAAAAACTTGTGTTTTCAGTGACCACTTTAGCTTTGAAACATGATACCGAGTGTAGCCAGTCAAACTGCAGGGGGGCCAGCTTAGCCCAGTGTTAACTCTGGACTGCTAGGTCCGGGGTTCAATACACTCTGGCCCTCGAATTTATTCACGTGGGAGGTGAATAAATCTTAGCATGTTGTCGTCCCTGTTATGCCGTCCGTACTAAGCCTGTACAATTAGCAGGTACTCATTAAAGATCCCTACTTTAAATATCCTTGAGTTAGACAAAATTTAGGACTACATGGGAATTTGGATTAAGATAGTAAAACCTAGTAAAACTTCAATGGCTCCTTTATTGTTGCCAAAAATATGAATACAATCAGTTTATTGTGTAATTTTTTGTAAAATCTTAAGGCCGTATTGTGGCTTTGAAATTTACTGTTGAGAATTTACTGTAATAACTTTGATTACAAAAAAAAAAATTGTTGTTTAAATCATAGTAATATTTTTTAACTATAATTATTTATAACCTTTAAACATATTATTTGAATGTCTAAAGGGAAGCATATGACTATTAACATGTTCTTATGTAAATGGCAAGCATAAATGACAGTTCTCGTGGATGACGGTTCATGGTCCGGAGAAAGGCTCTTAAATTGCTCCATCATTACCGATCTTTACCGCTAGTTCTTTTATTCCTCTATCAAATCTGGAATTGTTAAATTATTTTCTTGCAATATCAAAGAAATAGCTTTTATTACTCAACGCTGTACTCGTTTATACTTTCTCTTTATTAAGATTTAAAACATGTTAGAAGCACCAACAGTTCCCAAATCAATACCAAAATTGACTAAATGACTTCAAATAAGTATTCATCACTTATTCAAAAAGTAATTACAGCTGTCCCATGACTCCTGGGTCAGCTAGTTGACAGTTGATCAATGGAATTGAGAGTTCATCAATCAAGAACTATTCCTTGAGGGAAACACGTCATATTACCTAGTTTAATTATCTGCAAATTAAGTCATTATTACATAATATAAACTAATAAAATTGCAGTGTTTATTTGTTTGTTATCTACTACCTTCTAGGGTTTTAGGGATACAGCTCCATGATGATATACATTTTAAAACTGCGTGAATGGGATTACTCTGAAACGTATCTTTTAAGTACAGATTTTACGTTACATTCAATATTTCGTGCTTTTTTTTGGTTTTTTTAAGATATCTACTCTCTGTATGTAAGTTACCAATAAACAAAATAAGTATCGTTAGTTGCATTTTTAAGAGTTATACATTGATGCCTTTCTAATTACTAACTACATCAAAATTATAAAAGTTATAAGAAATAAAATAAAAATAAAATGCTTATAAAATAACAAATTGAAAGAAAAATATTTATATTAAAAAATTGTATTAAATAACTTTAGAGGAAATCTAAAACACATAAATATTACAAAATTTTATTGTCCACAACTTTTATTCAAAACAGTTTTTCTATGACTTATTTAAGATTTAGAACTTTCTTAAATCTGACTAATGGATACAAGTACCCTACCAAGCAGCGTAAAGAGAATTCTTGAAAAAGACAGGCGTTGGCCACATCTGACTAATAAGGACGGACTGCCACCCTAGCTAGCGCGCGAACGAGCGGACTTTCCACCCGAGGACGCCGACCTAGGCTAACCATCCAGTTAACATAGAATGTCGATTTTCTTAGTTCATGTCATGAGTGAACAACCACCCAGGCATGTTAAGCCACCCACACGACAAGCTGAAGGCACATCGGAGAGAAAGGCCGTCGGTCCCAAGCCTATACGATATTAAGTACTCGTTAAAGATCCTAATTCTAACTGCACTTTACTTGCACAAAATTTAGGACCTCTAACTTCAGACTGCGTCGATCAGGTTACTTTGAAACATTTGTTTTAAATACGTGTTGAACCATACGTGTTCATTATGTGGTATTACAAACAGCTAGTCTTTCGGACTATGTGTATTCTCTTTTGGGCCATAAAGAATCTTTTTTTTTTCGTAAAACCGAGTGTAACTTCGGTTTGTGTTTCATTATATGATATACTATATATCACAGTCAGTAGCAATACTGCAATAGAGAGGCCATTGACAGGGAAACATAGGGTCAATGGACGCATGACACCCAGGAATGACGTAAATGGGACTCACTTGGTAGTCCTATATGTAGTTATTTTCAACGAAATGCTGATTGTAGACCTTAAGAAAGGACTGACATAGATCTTAGATAAGGAGGACTTGATACACACTATTTTTATTTCCTTATTAAATTAATCGACTTGTTAGCTTGAATATATTAAATTAGCACGAACAATTTGGCCAAATTTTTTTTTTTTTTATTTTTTTAAAGTTCAAAACAATTAATTTTTAACCAGTAAATTTTGATAAAGAGTTTGAAAAACCAAAAAAGCTCCAAAGTGTTACTACAATTCCCTGGTGGTTTATTTTTGGCCTTTAAAAACTTTTATTTTTTAGGAAATTTTTTGTTATTAGTTTTCAAATTTTCTTTTAACTATTTCTATATTTTTGTTTCGTTTGGTCAAACCATCAATCTTCAAGGCTCGTTTCTACGTATCCCTTTTTGTTTAAAAGGGCTATTGGAAAAATTTTATTTTTATTGGTTTTTTTTTTTAAGTTTTTTTTAAATTTTTCTTCTTCAGCTATTTCTAGTACTTTTCTGTTTTCGTTGTGGTCAACCTGGATACAATCTGTCAAGGCTTTCGTCTTCTCACTGTACCTCTTCCTTTCCTGAGGATGATCCTTAAAAGGGTCAAAATATTGAAAATTTATAGTTTTCATTCGTTCTTTTTTTTAAGAATTTATATATATACTTTAAATTACAAAAAACAAGACACAGAAAAAAGATAAAATACACACTTACTAAATTCAATATTTTGAACTGTTGTTCATCATCAAGAGCGAGAGGACGAACAACAGTTCAAAATATTGAATTTAATAAGTGTGTATTTTATCTTTTCTTGTGTCATGTTTTGTGTAATTTAAGGTTTTTTTTGGCCGTTTCCCTTTATATTATTATGAAATTTCCAAATTAATGTGGATAATTTACCAATAACAAAATTTTAGGATAATTAAAACATGAAACATTTAACAACATTCAGGGCCACAATTTTGGAAACTCGAAGAAAAGTATTATTTTTAGTCATCTTCAAATTTTAAAAAGGTTTCATAAAAAAGTTTATTGGTAAAACCATATAAAATTATAAAACAATTTCCTAACCTGAATAAACGACAAACCCTTGAATGGGAAAAAGACTAAGTTTAACTTTTTTTAAATCATTTGGGTTTTTATTGATTTATTCCACTGTTTAGCAAGTGAAAATATTATCTTTTTCCCAATTTTAATTGGGTTAAATAATGTTTAATTCAGTGTTTTTAAATTAAATTTTAAATATTCATTTAATTTTTTTTATTGTTCAATTGATGGACTTAAAAGTTTTAATAATTTAAAAAAATTAATTTTTTTTTATTTGTAATTCTTAGTTTAAGTTTTCAGGAAAAGTTTTAAAGATATCAAATCTAAGAAGTTTTTATGGTAAACAGATGAATAAATAATTATCATGAAAGAATCAAAAATTGGTTGTTGAATAGAGTAATCATTGTGAAAACTGTTAAAATAATGACAGTTGATGGAAGGGAAAGCTGTGGTATTGCATAAGATGAGATAATTGAATGCGGGGGTGGGGGGTGAGATGGATGATGATGCGTGGGTGGCGGCCAGGGTCAGGGCCTCTGGGGCTCATGCACGACTTGACCCCAGACCTGCCTTTGTCAACCTTCACCAGACGCCAGTGAAAGTCATCTGGCCCAATGCAAACGGCTTTCCCACATTACACCCCATCTGCCAGCAGAGTAACCCTCTCTCACTCCTTGATTCAATTAAACAGCCAACAAGTCATCTCTCATTACTCCATGCATCAATTCTCCAATTCTTTTTTTTTCTTCATTGTTTTAATCATTATTAGCTGACGGGAGAGGAGGCAGATATACGTGAAAAGCTTGCTGCCCCTTGCCAGGCCTTGTCATCACAATCCACCACCTAAGCCATCGCTGACCACTCCCATCAAACATTATCAACTTTAATCACCAAAGTCAACAACGCTATTTCATCATATACTTAGACGAACAAACGTCTTCATTAATTTATTATTAAAGTAAGTATTGTAGGATAAAAATTAGTTAATGAAATAGTCTCTACATATAGAAATATTAATTTTATAACTTTCAATGGTATACCACCATAATAATTAAGTTTATACTGATCAAAATTATCCCTATTGAGCAGAGCGCTTTATATTTAAGGGAGGACATCGACAAACTATGAACATGGAATCCATGTTACAAGACTGAAACGACAGGACTCAATAAGGCGATATAAGATGCATCCAGGCTTAAAATACAAAACATCAAATTTGACTCACATAACAAAAGACTGATATAGACTGCAATACTTCAACCGATCTGGACTTATGGACTCGAAATCTGGGGATTAACCAAGTGTATAAATCTCCAAAGAATCCAAACATCTCAATCTACAATCCTTCGCAAAATTGCGAAGGATTCTAACGATACCATTCATAATGATCTGAAAATCCCTTTTATCCAACAAGAACTCAGATCCCGATACTACTTTAATTCAATGAATTATCATTATCACCAATCTAAATCCTTGTATTCTGCATTTATCATCCTGCCAGATTTCATACCAGCCATATTATAAGGCTAAAAGTGTTGACCCTTTCAGTGCTAACTAACAAGACTTGTTGATTAGATTAAACAGCCAACAAATCACTACTAAGAACAAAAAACTACTCAGAATATGGAGTACAATGAGTGGTTTCAACATTCTTTCATTTTACTTTTGATATAGCATGAATCATTATTACTTGTTATACCCCTCTAAAGGCAGTTTTAATATAATAATAAATAAAACAAAAACACATATAATCCTATTCGATTCGAGCGGCTGGGGATTTCCTTACCTAATACGAAGGTTATGGTTCTAATCCCTTAACCTTCCTGCTGTTACCTTCCCTTTCATTGTTCTTCCTGTCCACCTCTTACATGCCCTTCATTTAATTTAATTGAACCGTATATGTTCATACGCAAACTAAAAAAAAATAATAAAAATAAATAAAATAGAATAATTTTAAGGTTTAATTCAACCATATTTATTACACATTCTTTGCGAATATACATATTTTATTAAATAACTAATTATCTGTATGCGAAATTTTATACTTTGTTTATAACTAAAAATATTGTTATTATTAGTGGTAGCAGTATGGAATTAGGTTACAGGGGCACCCTCAAGAGAACACACATGGGCCGAACATTAGCTCTTTGCGTTACCACACAATGTATATTGTACACTGGGAGTCCAAATTTTGCCTAAATCAAGCGTATTTAGAGTAGGGATCTTTAATGAGTGTCTGACATCGTACAGGCTCAGGACTGACAGCTTAACGTCCTCACCGAGGGACGACGTGCTCAGATTTATTCTCCCCTCTCCTGAATAAATCGACGACCAGAGTGGGTATTGAACCCCGGATCTACCAGTCCAGAGGCGAGCACGTTTCCACTGGGCTATATTGGCTCCCTGGTAGTAGTAGTGGAAATATGAGAAGTGCTAGTCTGTAGATGCAATGTAGGAGTGTGCAGGTTGTACAACCTATGAACCCTTTTATGCCAAGTATCAGTTTGAATCTACATATGAACTGTCATTTTGCCTTCACCAAGTTCATCACAGTAGACATCTTTGCAGTACATTTGTCATTGTACAGACTTAGGAGTGACGGTTTCACGTCTTCCAATCAGAATAAAATGTAAGCTTGCTTGAACACAATGTTATTGACCTAGGCATAAATATACCCTAAAATTAAAGAATTTTTTTCTTTTTCTAGATTTGTGGTATTACAAATTGGACAATGTGATACCAGCTTAGAGGTATAAAGGGGACCAGATTAGCTCAGTGGGTGTACAATACCCACTAAACCAACTATATTTATTCATGTCGGTTAATAAATCTGAGCACGTCGTCCCTCGTAGAGGACGTTAAACCGTCGGTCCTCAGCCTGTATGATACCAGGTACTCTTTAAAGATCCCTATTTGAAATACAATTGAGTTAGGCAAAATTTAGGACTCAATGTAGAATCACTCTTCATTGTCTGGTATCACAAAGGGCTACCTTTTGGCCTATACGTGTTTCCTTAGTGGAACCCCTACTGCAACCTAACCTAGAGGTGTAAAATAATAATCGTTCTCCAAAACATTGTTATCAAATTAGAAAAAAAATACTGTATGAACACTGAAATAAATATATTCATACTACAAATTGAAAGTGTATCATTCAAAATATTGGTAAGCTGAGCTCACACGGGTCATATGCTGTTAATTAAAAATATGTTGACAATTGATTTGATGGTTGAAAGTGAGTGGAGCTAATGGGGGAGGGCGAGGCAGGATGAAATGAGGTCGGAGGAAGGTCGTGTGACCGAGAGGGTGGAGGTGTTAATCAAACCTCATTATTCATTATCGTCAGGGGAACTGACTGTGCCGTCCGCACCAGCACCAGGCTATGTGAGCTCCTTTCTGCTCAGGGTCCAATGGGGGAGTTTCCTATCAGTAACAAGTTATCTTAAACAACCATATATCCCTTCACCCGAAATCTGTCAATTCTGTCAAAAAGGAGCAACAATTTTTTTTTGGTATGTAGTATGATTTTATACAGGCACAGTTACAAATTATATCATCATGCTTTAACATCAATATGACAAATGAAATTAATATTTACACAAATATAAAACCAAACATTTAAGAAAACATATATACATATCCAGCACTCAAAATAGATTTTCTTTTCATTATCACTATATTTTATTTACTTTAAAGTGAATAATTGCATTAGGTTTAGAAAGAACCAATAAAAGCAATGATTATGTTCTTCTTTTGCTTGTTTTTGAAGTTACTTACCTATATTTTATATTTTAACTATAGTAAAAAAAATATGACATCATGAACAAAAGTGTACGCATAGAATGACTTTAAAATTACTTGTATAGGTTATCTAAAATAAGTATTATTTGATTTGTTAGAAATAAGAGAAATTTTATTTTTGGAACACTTTTTTTTAGAAATTTTGTATTTATAAATAACAGGTGGATAAAAACTTGTCTGCATTATACGACCAGCTCCTCTACCTTTCCTCAGCATTCCTAATGTTAGTAAATCTAATACTGGAGAGTATGTATTTCAAGGAAGAATTTGATATCAAATCAGAGGAAGTTTCTTTTTTTTTAAAAAAATCCCTTAACAGAAAAGGTATATAATAGTACAAAATGGAATTATAAAATAAACAAATGCTTCCTTTGAAAAATTGATATTTTTACTTTACTATAAGTAAAGTATAGTGATCGTGAAAAAATTTGATCTCGAGATTTTGACGGAATTACATGTTTTGAGGTCCCAGAAGTCGTTTTATGAGGTTTTTACGATGATGTCTGTGTGTGTGTGGGTGGGTGGGTGCGTGGGTGGGTGGGTGAGTGTGTTAGCATTGCTTGTTACCACGCTACGGTCCACAATCTTTGATGGATCAAGTTGATATTTTACACAAAAATGGGCCCCACAAAGACGAAGATCCCTATTGTTGGGAAGAATTATGCATGATGGGAAAGTCACTTTTTTTGCCAAAGACCGTTTTTTAGAAAACATTTATTTCTCCTAAACTGATAACCCTAGAGTTTTGAAATTTTGACATTATCTTTAAGGTTACAAATGGAACAAACGAAAAATTAATTCAGAATTTTAAAACAACGGGAAATATTTTTTTTTCAATAAAATGTACAAATTTTGACTTATAATTGAATTTCAAACCTTATGAGAGCGATACAAGCCACATGCAAAAAAATACTGCATGAACACTGAAATAAATATATTCATACTACAAATTGAAAGTGTATCATTCAAAATATTCGTAAGCTGATCTCACACTGATCATATGGTGTTAATTAAAAATATGTTGACATTTGATTTGATGGTTGAAAGTGAGTGGAGCTAATGGGGAGGGCGAGGCAGGATGAAATGAGGTCGGAGGAAGGTCGTGTGACCGAGAGGGTGGAGGTGTTAATCAAACCTCATTATTCATTATTGTCAGGGGAACTGACTGTGTTTGACGGACAAGAATGAAACTATGCCTATAAATAGAACATTATGTGTAGAATGAGTTGAGATATTTTTTTTCAAAATTACATTCGCTAATGGGGCGTTACAGTACGACTTCTGTTTTCAGAAAATATTTTTTTGACGCGAAACGGCTCATTAAAAAATAATGAAAATTTGACCATAAATGGAATAAAAAATTAGCTATTTATAAAAAAAAAGTCATGAAGTTTCAGTTATGGGAAAGAGAAATAACGCTATAAAAACTGTTTGTTTATCTTAGACTAAGAGATCACCCTGCTATACTTGTCGAATTTTTTATATTTTTTTTCATTGTTTACATTGACTTAGAAATTTTTGAGCGATTCCACTGAGATAAAATTGATATTTATAAAGGAACAATTTAAATTGTTTATTGACTTTTATGAGATGTAAGAGCAATAATATTGTTACATGTAAAAAATCACCGCCAATAAACATAAATAAATTACCTTTGTCTTCCATGGCATGATGGATTTGTCTCATAAAATGCTTTAATAAATCTATATATTGCACTCTTGAGCAAAACTTAATATCAGTTACAATTACATTATAATTGTGAATGTAGAACATTTCCATGATATTGAAATGTAATGAATGGACCTCTTTTCCTCAAGAAAGAGGACTTATGTTTGTTGAGAAATATCCAGTTTTTTTTTACAATTCTAGTCTAATAGTTCATATTTATTATTTTCAAAAATTAGAAGCTCCCAACTATAAAAGATTTAAATTATATTGATTAGCTGGCTTTGACTTCGATTTGAGTATGTAAACTGGCTAATTACTAATATATTTTTTCTGAATATACATTCATAGCAAACTTAAACAGAGTACAGAAGGCAGGAAAAGGATACCACTCACTCAGAAAAAATTCTTATATATGATATTTGACAAAGATTAAGGAAAATGATCTTATTAAATACTAAGAAGCCATAAAATTCCCAGTATAATAATTCTATAAAAGACCGAAAATGTAAAAGGCAATTCAAAATTGAAATCTTTAGTTTAGAGATTAATAAATGTAATTATCGTACTACTTTAATTACAATTCATCTTAAAGCAACATTTTTTCTTCGATTTTTATGATGTTTTTCAGAGAAAGTAAGGGTATTTTCCTGTTTAAAATTTGAGAATTTTACTTTAATATTCAATGTAGAAGGATGTCAAGTAAACGATGTAAGAAATCCACTGGCTATTTGAACAGAGGCCATGTTCTCTTGTAGGAGAATATTTCGTATCAAGAAATGTTCACTTTGGTTTTTCAAAAATGTTATTACTGCTGTAGTTATACTAATGAAATTATTTGGATCAGCTGTGTGATGTACCAAAATAAGCTTATATATTGATATGTCCTTCAATCACTATCTGCACTCTTTCAGGAATGAAAGACAAATAATCATATCCAATTTAGATGTTTAAATTATGCTTAATTGAGACGTTATATATTATATACTCAAGAAATTTGATATTAAGTTACTTATAGTAAAGTTGAGTGAAGGCCACTCCAGATTTTTTTATTTGTAATATGATAAAATGAAATTAATTACTAAATAATATAATCTAACACCACTGGTCAGACAAATAGTTAATCAAAAGGCTAAATAACAGTAGTTATTTGAATAGTTCTGTGTTTGTATGTAAATAATTCAGACTTCTTTTAAAACCAAATTATCATAACAAGATTACTGTTTTTAAAGCTTGATTAAAAACTATATGGACTAAATAAAAATAAATATCAAACTTTATTATAACCTTTTTTATTAATGTGAAAAGTATTTTTTATTCAGTTATTAAGGTTTGTACTTTATATAAATACAATTTTCAAACGTTTTTTGGATAATAATTCATAGTTAAATAGCAGAAGAACCAAAAGTACAAGTCTTTAAACCCATAGTATAGGCTAATAATTGTGTTCAGGTGTTAACAATTTTTTTTTTATTTGATGAAGGTCTTTTAAATTAGATATAAAAATGAAATTTTATTTTGGAAGAACAACAAGTGTTAAATATTTAAAAAGTGAGTCTTTGTTATGCTCCTGTCTATGTGTCACAGTTTATTTTAAGTATATATATATATATATATATAATAAATTAAATATATATATATAATAAATAAAAGTTTATCAGAACACGGTCAGTTCTTCAGGTTTAAATTAAACTCTCATTGCAAACGTTTCGGGTTTTATTTAAAACTTTTTTCATGGGAATTTTCTTCTTATATACTCATAGAAACCCATAATTATTATCCCAAATATATAAATATTGATAAAAGTATCGACCGTGAAATAGAAACAAAAATTAAAGTTTATCAGGACTCGGTCAGTTCTTTGAAACTGATTGAACTGACCGAGTCCTGATAAACTTTAATTTTGTTTCTATTTCACGTTCGATATTTTATCAATTATATATATATATATATATATATATTATATATAATTAAAGTTACAGCTAGAGAACACAAGAAAAGGACGAACACTCACGAATCTCGATTATTTCGGCGTCTTGCCGTCTTCAGGAGAGTAGAAAGAAAAGAAAATAAAATAAAAGGAGAAAGAATGAAGGAACGGAACGTAAATGCGTCCACTGGCCGATGTAAACTGGCGCGATACAATGAACGCAGTGCAGCCACCTTACCAACGTGAACCAGTGTAGGCTGTGAGTTAAAAAAATTATAAAAGTGATATTTAAGTAAAAGGGAGGAGAAAAGTAAAAAAGAGAAAGGAAAGGAAAAAAAACATAAAACTAACTAAAATTAAACGAGGGAAAAAAAAATAAATAAATAAATAAATGAATAAATAAATAAAAATAAAAATAAAATAAAAAAATCATCTGATTAAATTTAGACCAGGGGAATTTCTTGCACCCAATAACCAAATGAAGGCTTCCTCAGAAGCCCTTAGAGTGGTCTGGGTGTCATCATTATATATAATATATTATATATATATATATATATTATATATAACAGATTCAATAATATATCGACCGTTTGATGAATAGGTGTGTTCTCTAATCGGGGTTCAGTCAATTTTCCAGGATAAAAAATCAAACTCTCGTTGCCAACGTTTCGGTTTTATTTAAAACCTTTTTCATAGGCAGAAGTAAGAATTTTTTAACTAAGAAAATGAAATTTACATATTTAAAGGAACAACAATGTTAGCCGGACAAAACCTTCGACTAGACTGTCGTTCGACAGTCTAGTCGAAGGTTTTGTCCGGCTAACATTGTTGTTCCTTTAAATAATGTAAATTTCATTTTCTTAGTTAAAAAATTTTTACTTATTGCCTATGAAAAAGGTTTTAATAAAACCGAAACGTTGGCAACGAGAGTTTGATTTTTTATCCTGGAAAATTGACCGAACCCCGATTAGAGAACACACCTATATATATATATATATATATATATATATATATATATATATATATGTGTGTGTGTGTGTGTGTGTGTGTGTGTGTGTGTGTGTGTGTGTGTGTGTGTGTGTTACAAAAGAATAAATGACTTCTATATTTCGACCATTGTCGTAATATATTTAATATACTAATAAATAAAAGATGATCAAACCACAAATGAAATGGGAAAACAAGACTAAGATCATTCAACCGTAACAAGCGGTCTTCATCAGAGTCAAAAACCCAACTGAGACACTAGAAGACATATCTAGTGAGGGGTTGAGAAGAGTGGGAGGGAAGAGTGGTATTTTAAAAGGGTGAAAGATCAGGAAAGGACTAATGTCCAGAAAGGGATGTTTGTGGTATGCGTTGTTGTTGCTTACATACCTAAACCGGTAGGTAAGTGACCTTACCTTACCACTATAAACATCCACATATATGTTTTACGGATGTAAAGAAATGTCAAAGAAAGAAATGAGCAAACACGAGAAATGGTTGACGAAGTGTCTTTGGGAGAATGAGGAAGAGGAGACTATGATAGCTGTAAATCTGACCCTCCATGACTCAAGGTAATGGTTCTGTCGACGAAGGAAACGTGCGCTCGCGATGTTCCATCCCTTTCTCGTCCCTCTGTCACGATTTCTCTCGATTTCACCCTGCAGTCAATTCCCAAATGATTAATGTTTTTAAATCCAACAAAGGCATCCTTAACAGGGTTCAACTACGAAATCAGAAATACAAGGAAGAATACAATCTAGCTATTTTTTACTTTCAATATATCTGACAGATAGGAATATTATACTGTCCTCATTAAAATATAACTGCTTGCGTCTCAATAGTTGACAAGCTCCCATAAACTCATAAATGCTCTGAAAATAGAGTCAGCTCAGAATTAAATTGAACCATTTCAATTTCCTTATGGAAAGAAGGAATGAAAGAGCGTGCTACACTAATAAGCTTTTGTTTTATGTACTGAACAAGTAATTAGCTGCCCCCCTCCGGCCTCGCACGAGTACACGATTATAAACTACTACTATACGTGCTCTGCCATTTCTATACGGTAGAACTGATGCCTTGAATTTCAACTGCACTGGAATGTGTTAGAAGCAAATTAACTATTATATCAAATAATAGCATTTATAATTTACATGATTGTACGAATACATAATGCTTACCAATATATACAATGTTGCTTATGACTTTATAGTTGTAAATATCAATTTAGAATAATTTTTAATAATCACTAATAATTAACTTGAAGTCTTGTTCTTACGAGTGGAATGATATACGAACAAATAAAACAATAAATCTTAAAATAACAGAAATTAATATGAAATGACTGTTATGAATAAATGCTGCATCAGTGACAGGTGAATGTACCAATGAAGACAAGTTGCAAACATCAATTTTATATATATATATATAATAAACTACAATATGAAATGAAAAAAAAACTGATTTCTTTCAACCGTAACAAGCCGTCTTCGTCAGAGTCAAAAACCCAACTGTTTTTGGGTTTGGTCTGACGAAGACCGCTTGTTACGGTTAAGATCTTAGTTTTGTTTTCCCATTTCATATTGTGGTTTGATCATTGATTGTTATTTCACGTGTTTATGTGGAATCTTATATATATATATATAGAACTATAGAGAAGAAAGAGTACGGTGAAAAAACCACAAAAGTTTCTTCAATATTTCAACTTCGTCTTCATTAGGAGAAGAAGCGCTCTGCTGGTCTGGTAAAAAGGAACTAAACTCTTCTTTTCCTGATGCTGACATGGTCAAAAAGTAGTTTTTGCTTGTTGTTTTAAAGTGTTATTTTCTCTGAACCTTT
The DNA here is from genome assembly GCA_026182355.1 of Hermatobates lingyangjiaoensis. Taxonomy (NCBI): domain Eukaryota; kingdom Metazoa; phylum Arthropoda; class Insecta; order Hemiptera; family Hermatobatidae; genus Hermatobates; species Hermatobates lingyangjiaoensis. The sequence continues at coordinate 1,436,199 of JAPFBL010001937.1, read as the reverse complement.
ATATATATATATATAGGATTATTATTATATAATTACTATATTATACTTTATATATATTATATATATATATATAACGCTTAAGAGAAAAGAACACTTTGAAACAAAAACAAAAATTACTTTTTTTACTACATCATCATCAGGAGAAGAAGAGCTCAAAAACGACACAAAGGTACAAATAAAACTCTATTCTACATTTCAACCATCATCATCATCAGGAGTCGAAGTGTTCCACAGGAAGGCATGGTAGTATGCCACACAATCATCATCTCACCTCCCTGCGTGACACTTCGCCTCCTGATTACGACGATTGCCAAAATAAAGAAGTGAGTTATAATTGTTTTTTACATTTGTGTTACATCCGTTATAATGTATTTTGAAGTCGCCTGGTTCATTTTTTTTAATATTTATATAATATATATATATATTATATATGTTTAGTGATGATTTAGAAGTCTTAGATGGCGTCACATTGAAAGGTATTTCAAATTAAAGTTCTAAAGCTTATTATTTTTTATTTTTTTTAACGTTCGCAAAATTTTTTTTTAATATTTTAATAATAATATTTGACCATCAGTCATTTAGGTTTTTCATTGTTCATTGCTTTTACGAATTTAGGTGCAAACACAAACGAAAATGTCGTACATATTGAGCTCTTTAAAACATAATATACCATACGAATTTTGGTTTATATTAGAATACACTCAGGGCCAAAAAAGGCCCGAATTAAATCTTTTATATATAAACACTTCTTAAAATTACATATAAACAATTTATTAATGATTTTACACCAAAACTTGAAGAGGAGAATCTATAAGAAAACAATAACTCCCCCTCCCGTCCATTCAGATTTTAGACATTTGGGCACATCTATGTTATCAGCATTCACACGGAAATACACCTGATTTCTACACCATTATATTAATACACTATTATGTAATATTATATAACTATTAATTCAGATACTTGATAAAATCAATAAATAAGAAATCTTCTATAAGGCAAATCACCAGTTAAGTCAAAATGTACCGTGTCCTTGTTAAAAAAATTGCGAAACTTTTTTAACTGTTATTTAAAATAAAATATGAAGGTATAACTATCTCTGAATTTGCTGGTAATCAATAAATACTGATTTTATTTTCATCATTATTAAAATATATATTATTTATTACCTTGATATGTTTTCAGCGGGAGGAAATTAATGATCCAAAGACAAACCAAAGTTAGCAATATATTGTCGACCAAATGCAAACCAGTAGTAGTCTTTGTTTAACCTTGCAAGCATGATATTCTCCTCCAGATAAAGATGGAAATCGAAATATTTAAACTAGTCATTTATGTTGTTTCCATGTGTGTTTTTCTAACGATTTAGTTGTTAAAGTTTATTATTTAATATATATTGTTTATGAATTAGATAGGATTATTATATTTTTAATATTATCATGAACAACAATTTTTTTTTCTTTGATACCACAATCAATAAATGTTTTGAATTCTTTTTTCAGGGGCGGAGATGAAGCAGTGGCCCCTCCTGTTTATAATCTCATTCATATCGGTAAGTAACAGAAAAAGTCCTGCATTTCATCAAAACTACTTTAACAACACTTCAAAAAAATCATACCAAACTAACTCTTAAATGAATACTATTAAAATAATAAAAATGAAAAAAAAGTAGTGAAAATTGTGAGAGATCCTACATACCAGGAGAAAAATTCTTATAAATATTCTTCAAAAATTTTAGCAATATAATAAAAAATTAAGTTCAAAAATGTTTAGACCATCAGAAAGTGTGATAAGATTTATGTGGACGGTTTTAGTTTTAGATAGCTAAAAATGAAAGTATGAATATATATTTACAAATATCTCAGAAAAATCATTTTGAAAATATGCTTCTTTTACTGGCCTCTATTTTATATTAATTTATAATTTTAAGCATTGAATTAATTATAATAATTAATATATATATTATTAACACTATCCCAAATACACTTGGATAATTAGATTCAGGGCTGTCTGATATTGTTCAATATTGTGTCATGATTAGTGAAAGTTACTGCTTGAATCTTATTGAAAGTTAGAGAGGGGAGCTGCGAGTCGTAATTGCCAGGCATTTGCAAAAAAAGATTATATCAAGCTTAGTATAGTATTGAATTCTATCTTCTATCAAGAGCTCATTCAAAGAATTTCTCAGAATTTTTTTTTATTTTGGCTCAGAGTCTTATGTATATGGTTGAAATATAACCTAAGCCATATGAAAATATTGTTTTTGAATCTCCAGTTAAATTAATCTTTTTTCTTCTTATCTCGGATGTATGAAGTTAATAATTCTTCTGCCCTGTCTTTCCACTCTTTCTTATAGAGACGTTAGGGGTTCCGAATTGAATGAACAAGTCAATATCTGACGAGGATAATTGAGCATGCACTCCCTGAAAAGGATACGTTAGGTTGCAGTGGCAGTCCCACAAGGAAGACACACAGGCCAAACATTGGTCCTTTGTGGTAAACACAATGAACATTCTACTTTGATAGTACTAAATTTTACCTAACTCAAGTGTATTTAGAGTTGGGATCTTTAACGAGTACCTGACATCGTACAGGCTCGAGACTGCATCTTAATGTCCTCTCCAAGGGAGACATTCACCTCTCATGTGAATAAATCAAGTACCAGAGTGGGTATTGAACCCTGGATCTACCAGTCCAGAGGTGAGCACGTTACTACTGGGTTAACCTGGCCTGCATTGTTTTTATTAAATTCAGTTTCTTATACAAGTGTTTAAACATTATCAAAGTTAGATACACATGCATTTTTGGAGATGGTTTCTGCTTCTCCAACCTCTCCATAGCTTATTATGCAGTTACGAGTATAATGGCAACATTTCTAAATATTTAGGAGGAGCAACAGTATTTTCTCTGGGGAAACGCTTGCAATTCTAAAGAAATGCTCAAAAGAATTTTGACTCCACATTTACATCTTAAAGACAGCCAGGTCTCACTGAATACAATGGAACAAGCTACAGTATTCCATTCAAAATTAGTGTGAGAATGTCTGTTTTCTTTAAATAGCTAGCCATTAAAAGTATGTTAACTCTGATATGGGTATATGGACACATGGGAATAGTGGGGGAATAAGGTAGAGGAATGACTGGAAAGACTGAAGCAGAACAAACCTTCTGTAGCCTGGAGTCTATTAGCCCAACACCTCCCAGCTACCTCAAAGACAGGGCAAAGAAGGAAACAGACAGAAGGTGGCTGGCGCAACCGCGTCTCCTTCAATCTAAACAGTTCATTCCGACAAATTTAGACATGTTCCGACATGTTTCACTTTTAGACGTGTAATTGAAGTCTGTTTTTTGTTACATTTAGGTTGTTATCTTCTAAATATGTTGTTATAGTATAGGACAACTCTACTATGAAGAGTTTTTAAATCTCTTCTCTTACCTTCCATAATTAATGAAATACTTTTTTAATAACTTAGAATAAAGTTTTTCTGTAACGTTTATATCGATAACGTTATCGTTCAAATAAAGCTTTTTAATAAAGGTTAGACATTAAGTTTTGAAGACTTGAAAGATATTTAAAGGTATTGCAAATAAATGTTATTAAAATGAAATTGTTTCGTGATTAATTTTCTTAATAAAATTTTATTGACCCAAATTAAATAAACAGAAGTATAGTCAAAGAAGTTTACACCTTCAGTGACATTAGTCTTTTCACCTAAATCACTTTGATTTACATAATACCTTTCCAGGGTGAAATATTTATTAACCAGAGTTAATTTAAATTAATATGAACAATGAGATAAAGATTAATTTAAGACCAACAAACAGACAGACAGATATAAGGCAGATAGGCTTACAGACGGTCAAGGAGACAGACAAATAGGCATACACATAACAGGTACGCTGACAGACAACACAGACATACTATACAAACAGACAGGTGTACAGACGGACAGGCATAGAGACTATCAGGTAAACAGGCAGACAGACAAGTATACATATAGATAGAAAGGCATATAACCATACAGGCATACAAACAGAAAGATAAACAGACGGACATACAGATTGATGGACAGCAATACAGATACACAGTCAGCCATGTATGCAGACAATTTTATATGTAGAGAAGATAAAGTGAAGTACTGCCTCATGTTATCATAGTACATTATGTGATCTAAGATAAAACATGCAACAAACTTACAAATTTAAGCATAGTTTACGTCCGTTAAGCTAAATTGTATGAATTGTTAAATGTTATCAATAGATTCTCCTATGCTAACACTAAATTTGATTATAACAGAACACTCGTCTAGTCATTGTCTTTCTAAGAAATTATTTAAGGTAATTTATGTTATTTAGGCTAATTAAATTTAACTTACTAAGCTAAAACAAGATCTAATAAAAGAGATAATACGTATTATATTTATTAAGGAAAAAATTATCTCTTTTTTGTTTGAAATAAAAACTTACTTTTCCATAAATTTTAAAAACTCTTTGGTTTAATATGTCCATACTAAACCAGTAAATTAATTCACATTTAAATGAACTGCAGCAGTTTTAAGCGATTCCATATTTCAAAAGCCCGTTAGAAGTTTATAGATTTTAGACCGCTCTCATAAATATTGAAATATTCCTGCATATATATCCTTTAGCAATTTTAAATCATTTTCCCTCTTTATGAAATATAAAGGTACTAAGTATCTCGTTAGGTTCAATATTTCAATGTCGATTATTTAACAGAATGAAAGTTTAAGGTCCCCCTCAGTTCATCAACTTATCATATTTATGAAGTTTGGTTACTACTTTATTATCAAATTCTAGCTCAGTTTTTAGATAATTAGATCGTCTAAGCTTTGAAGCGACAACCCTTCATTTCCATGTCATGATATTTTATTAAATTATTTTTGAGCTGACCATCATATGCTTAGTTTTACTTTCGATTATATAATCAACTATCTTCTTGCCTCAGCCTTTATATGTTTTTAATATGAAATGGGGAAAAAAGACTAAGATTTTTCAACCGTAACAAAGCGGTCTTCGTCAGAGTCAAAAACCCAACTGAATATCAGCTATAGATATAGATATACTCGTAGTTATAGATTAAGAGAAAAAATATAGAAGGGCAAATTAACAGACCCAGTTCAAAAAAACTGGATTCTTTAGAATCCAGAGTACCAGAACTAACATATAGAGGTTTTAAAGCAGAACTATGCAATAGTTTACAACAATCTCACACAAGAATACAAATCTTAATAGCTTAGAGTACTACAATTGAGATATATACATACATATAAATATATAAAGTTAAACAGATAGATATATATACATTTATACATTGTGTATAGAAATTAAGATTATGTTATATGTGTCTGTATACGCGCTATAATCCCTTGTAAACAATACTTTCAACTTAAACCAAGTGTAGTGTAGATAAGATTATTAAAAAACATAAACAAAATTTATACAAATTTAGCATGGTGTTTCCATTGTTTAATCATGTTATTATAACAGTAAACTCACTGACCTGTGTTTACGTATCCTTTCGTCTGTGCCTGCAACAATACACACATTTCAATAACAACATAACTATAATTTAAAATACATGTAATATACCAATGCCAACCTAAAGTTCGAAATGAAGTTAGTTTTGTCAAATGAACAAACTAACTACACTGGAATGCCTGCTAGCTCAAACAAATACACATAACAATGTCACTAAGGGAATTCCTGAGCCACAAAGCAAAGGATCTCATCTCTCCTACTGTGGCTTTTCAAAATAATAATTCTTATATTAAGCCTACGAACGTGGGTGACTCGTGAAATTTGAATGAAAACTTCCATTATATTGGTTTTTGTCAGAGTCAAAAACTAATTGACTCTGGGTTGTATATAGATAAAATATATATTATAATATTATATATAAATATATATATGTATAATCTATTTGATTTTTGAGGATCTGAACAATATCTTCAAAATTCAAATTCAACATATATATCAACAGTGTGATCAAGGGAGAATTGGATCATATATATATTGTGTGTGTGTGTAAAGAAGAATATAATATGATTTAATGATAAAATGAAGAAGAGGGAGAGGGGATGACACTGTTACAAATGGCGACAGGGATGAATAGGCCAAGCAAGGCGAAGAACACCTTGCTCTAAATAAAGTCAAGCAAGATAAACTGCAGGCCTCCCGATATCAAACTGCAGGCTCCTTTAGCAAAATATTATAAAATATAATTGTTAAAAGTGATTCCATAATTAGTGCGTAGTTGAAAAGTAGCATAATTGCTTAGTAAAATTATATAAAACAGTTAGACTAATACATTCACTTATGTATTCTCAATGTCATAATATAATCAATTTTATTTAAGAACAGAAAAGAATATATATATATTACATTACATTTGTATATTCTAATTTAAATATTTATGTGAGCTAACTCTTCTTTTGATAATGGTGGAGCAGTAGTATAATAACTTCTATTTTAGCATTTAATACAGGTATACTGTGTAAAATACTGTTTCGAATACAACTTAAAGTATTTATAAAGAATAGTGATGAAATATAATATGAAATGACATTATCTATAAAGAAATAAATAGATATAACCTTGATTTGCTCAGAAGTAATTTGACGTTTGACGTTCTGGTGAACTGTCGAACCACGACTGGTTAAGTCAGGCACCTACTATTACTAGAGTCCAAAAGTTCGCTTGCACCCTTCTGACAAAGTTCATTGTACCCCCTCTATAACTTAAAAATGACGACTTACCTTATTATAACTGCAAATAAAATGTCTCATAGTATTTCAAATATGGTATTGTATAAAACAATCTTTTGCTGTATTATTCAAAAAGCAAATTATATTTTTTAATTTTTACTTCTTGAATTATGAATAAGTGATTTTTTAGTTTAAATAAATTGATAGCACTGTTGATTTAAAATATTTATTTTCAACAATAAGAAATTAAAATAATAGTTATACTTTAATTTTAAAATATAATAATTACTTCCAATAAGTTATATATTTCATCCATTGATAATTGGTTTAAAATATAACATGTGAAATTTAATATTAATAAAATATAGTAGTCAAAATAAATTTTATTTGAATATTTCGACTTTTTTACACGTTTTGTAGTCCTCTGAATTGATTTTTCACTTTTTTTGATGCCTGAGCGTATGGCGGGAATCCAAATTCAAAAACTTTGAGACCGCACTAAGAATTCGACCATTCAAAAAGTTAGCGTGATGATTTAAAATAGATTTTACTTTCTTTTAACAATAAGAGATCAAAATCTGGAGTGACCTACACTCAACTTTAATATTAGTTAACTTAATATCAAACTACTTTGGTATAAAATACATAATGTCTCATTCAGGCATAATATAAATGACTAAAATAGGAGAATGATTATTAGTCTTTCATTCCTGGACGTAGTACTGATGGTAATTGATCCACTTATTAATATATATGCTAATTTTTATATATCACAACACTGATACATATAATATCATTAGTATAACTATAGCAGTAATAACATTTTTGAAAATCGAAAGTGTCGATTTCGTTTTACGAAATAATCTCTTACAGGAGAACAAGGCTTTTGTTCGAATAGCCAGGAAATCTCTTACATAGTTTATCTGACCTCCTTCTGCATTGAAGATTTAAATCAAAGTTTCCTATTAAAAACTTCAAAATATCAATTTTTTTCTGAAAAATTTCCGAAAATGTATGAGAAAATGTCGTTTTAAGATAATATTAAAATTAAGGTGTAGGATAATTTTATTTATTACTTTTTCAAAGACCGTTTTCAATTTTCAAATTGTAATTACATTTGGTCTTTTATAAAATTATTACTCTGGGAATTTTATTGATTCCTAGTGTTTTTTAAAGAAATCACTTTTCTTCACTTTGTCAAAAATCTAATTTATCCTGAGCGAATGTTATTTTTTTCCTGCGTGCTGTAGTCTGTAATGGTGCTGTAAATGTTTATTCAGAAAAAATATATTAGTAATTAGCTGGTTTTACATACTCAAATCAAATTCAAAGCTGATTTTTCAATATAATTTGTAACTTTTATGCTGGAAGCTTGAAGTTTTAAACAATAATAGTATGAACCATTAGACTAGAATAGGGAAAAAACTAGATATTTGTCAACAACATAATATTTCCTTTTTGAAGAAAGAGTCCATTCCTCACACCTCAATATTACCTTAATATACTATAATTCATAATCACAAAAAATATACATCTGATACTAAGTTTGTTCAATGTTGCAACATACAGATTGATTAGAGCATTTTGTGAGACAAAACCATCATACCATGGAAAGCATAAGAAATTATATGTTTGATTGATGTTGATTTTTTACATGTAACAATTTTATTCTTTTACATCTCATATTTAGTTATTAAATTATTTTAAAAAATTTTCATTAAACCTCAAAAAAATCAATTTTATTTCAGTGGATTCACTCAAATAATTTCTAAGTCAATGTAAACAATGTAAATAAATGTTAACAAATACGACAAGTACAGCAAGTAAACCATTAGTCCAGGGTCAATATTCAGTTTTAATATTTTTATTGTTCTTTGCCGTAATTGAAAATTTCATGAAATTTTTTGTAGGTTGTTAATGGAGATGTTGATTTTTTTTAGAAAAATGTCATTTTTTTAATGAGCTGTTAGCGTCAAAAAACATTTTATGAAAACAGAAAACTCTATGTAATTTAAAAAAAAATTATTTCAACTCATTCTCCACGTAAAGTGTTATTTTTAAGTGTAGCTTACTTCGATCTGTAAAAATGGTGTGGCTTGTATTACTCACACGAGCTTCAGATTGAATTATAAATCAAAATTTTACATTTTTTTTTAAAATAAAGTTATCGTAGTTTTAAAAATGTGAGAATATTTGTTTTATTGCTATTGTAGCCCCAAAGATAATGCTAAAATGTCATGAAGCTAGAATTAGTAGTATTAGAAAAAAAAATATCTGAAAACACATTTTTGGCAAAAAAAAGTGACTTTTTCATCATGCATAATTGCTCCCAGACTATACAGCACATCTACATTATGAGGCCAATTTTTGACTAGAATATCACTTTGATCCATTAAAGATTCAGGAGCGTGCGTGACCACAAACTGTAGATACACACTCACCCACAGTCATCATCGAAAAAATGTTATAAAACGACTTTGGAGACCTCAAAACATCTAATTCCGTCAAAATCATAACATCGAATTTTTTCACGACCACTATACTTTACTTATAGTAAAGTAGTGGCTTTTGTTAATTTTTGGAATATCAATAAAGCTATTATTATTAGTAATTATTTGCTTTTTTTTTATTAATAAAATGTGATATTTTAATCTACTCTACTTCTCGGTTTTCACCTAGACTAAAAAAGAGCTAACAAATTTCTGATAAACCATCAAAAATACTTTTTTTTTATGTGAACATGTTTAATTGTTAAATCTAGGAAACATTTCCACAAAATGTTTGATACATTGAACAGATACAAATTACATAATAAAACTATATTTTCAAGTACCAGCTTTTGGAATTGCAATTAAATTTAAGCTATAGTTATATTATAATTTGCATCTTGTTAACACATTAATGTTGGTTTATTTGAGTTTATTTAGGGGATATTTGAAAGAAATATATATTCTTTGATGAAAGCTTACTACTAAAGATATACTTTTTCAAATGGTTGATATTGCTGAAATGGTTTTGTTTCAGGTTGGGGTATCACTGAACGAAACCAGCAGTAAGCCACAGCTGGAGAGACTGCAGAGGTTCAACAGAAGCGCTCGTCAGTACTCTGCCAATTCCCTTTAGTCATTGCTACACTCGTAATAATCAGGACTGGTGTCTAACAAACTTGAGCATAATGCATACTAGACGAACCCATGCACCTTGACACTCAGTGTTAAGAAATTATAGCAACAGTTAGTAACATAAATTCACTGAACGTAATTAACAGGAATAACTGTTACGGCAGTTTTCTTCTTATCAAGTCATAAAAACAAAGATTCTTATGTAGTCCAAGCTTTTGATATAGTTATTTTTAACATGATTCAAGATATATATACAGAAAGTATATTTTATAAAACAAAAAATCATTTATTTTAAGTGAAAAAGTTCAATTATTTTATGACATATATAAATAAAACATAAATTTAAAGTCCTGTCATTAACAACTGTTTGCTGTTTTAACTTATATTGTTGTTGTAAAAAACAACAACTTGCTTGTTGTTCGTGTTGTTACTTGTCACCCACAACCAAAAATTATCAAGAAAAATTAACTGATGTGTAATATATACGTGTGTCTATGAAGTTTTCTATGTTTATGCCTAGAGTTAGGTTATTGACTATTATCTTTTAAAAAGAACTGCGAAAAAAACAACTGAGAAAAGAATTTTTAGGGCTTATTGATTAATGTGCTGAAATTTTTTGTCTAAAAAAATTAATTGTATACGATTTTCTGTAAAAAATTTTTTTTCAAATAGTATCAAAGGATAAAGAAATTACTATCTACCTAAGAAATTCTTTAGAATATATTATCTGATATTTACCAAAATAATATATTTTACAGTGCAAATGTCCAATCTGTATAACCATATATTGAAAAGTTAATACAATAAATTAACCCCATTTTCTGATATTTAATACTTTCCTGAAATAATGAAGAATATAATTTTTTATTTAGCAATGAATTTTGCATATCGTAAATAAATACATAAACTTGTGAGTAAATTATTTGAGAAAAGGAAAATATGTCTAAGAACCTTAAGAAAATAAAACAGATGTTTGTTATTTATGGGTATGCAACTAATAAGAAAATCAGCAGGACGAAAATTATTCAATTAGGAAAAGTTAAGGAATTCACTTTCAAGTTTAAAATAAATACCAAAGGCTTGACACAGATAGAAACTACATACTCAGTGTGTGTGTAATTTGTGTGAAATCGTAACAGATTTCTTAAATCTTTAGTATAATCAGTTATTATTTGGAGCACATCCGAGAACTCCAAGGCACTCCAACGTTCCCGGGAGCGCAGTTTGATATACAATCATAGATCAGTGGATGTTAATCTTTTTTTTTACCCCGTACCCCTAAAAGAAATTTCACTCAAACCTCACACGCCTTGAAATTTATATTATGTTCAAAGATAAATTAGCAAAAAGAAAATTAAACACTTAGAGTATATAACCAATAAAATATACTTGCAAAAAAAAATTCTCGAAATATGTGGAAGGCAATAAGATCAAGATTCATGCTTCCAAAATAGTGATAACAACTTTTAATTTGATGACACTTTTTGTTTTTGTTTATTACCTTACAAGTTCTTCAAAACGTGGAACAATGTTACTTATATTTGACAATCAAAATTACGCCTCAAAGTTGTAATAATAATTATGTGTCGGTAAATTAAAATTAACATTCAATCAAGAATAAATTCGACTCAAAAATGTGATATAGATAACGAAGCAAAGAAATATAAAAGTAAACAAAGAGGTAACTATATTACAGGTTATTCTACTTAACAGGTAGTATGTGATCTACTCACATTATAAGTATAATAACAACAACGCAAAATGTAAAATATAATCATGAAACGAAAAGAAATTGTATGTTTTCAAACAAACTCAATATCTTAATCGTAAAATAAATAAAAATGTAAACATTCTTAAATAATATTATCCTATTATTTAGTTTGACTTTTCGGCTGAATTTGTCTCCACCTGCAAGGGGTGTAAGCACCCCGGTTTAGAAACTCTGACTTAGGCAAACTTTTAAAGATTACTCAGTAACCTGACATCCATCTTATGGGTGCTTTGCAAGTTAGTTTTGATTTAAGAATTCATAGGCAGCTGAATAGTTTGCCGAGAGTTACTGGCTCTATCGAGTATGAATGTCTCATTTTTATCAAATAGTATATAAACTGCAAGTAACATTGAAGCCATGTAAACATCTCATAGTTGTTGTTTACGTGACGTCAAACAATAATTATTAATATTGATTTTGTTAATTTTTCATAAATTACTGTAACATGATTTTCTTATTAATTGCTATCCTTATCATTGTACAAATAACGGTCTAGTTATAGTTTTCTGTTTATTCAGTAGCTATAAAATCATCCAGTTTTTAATAAACCTTTTTACTGTGCTCTGTAATTTTTAGTCCGGTTATTTTACGCTTAGAATATAAAAAAAATTTATTTCCAAAAACTAGAAAATCGCAATGACTATAATTTCAATATTTACTCGAACTTATTTTGATTATAATGACTTTTTTGTATGTATACTAAAATACAATAAAAAACATTATAAAGGCTAAAATTTTTAAGTTGTTTGAATGAACACAAAGCCAAGCAGTAGGAATAGATAAAACAACTTTTTTCCTCCTTATTGACTCTAGGTCGCCTGTATTAAAGGAAAAAACATTTGAGAATCACTCTAGTCCCAAAGATGGCTCTAGGAAAGAGTTGAAACATGTTGACTGTGGGAAGTTGGTGTTTATTTTAGATACAATAGCAAAAACGCTATTCCCGAAGACAGAGAAACTTAACAAGAAGCAAGTTTCTGCAAATTATGTTTATATTTTTAATAATATATACATTTTTTGTTTAATGGATTATTCAGTTAAATGAGAGTCAGATATTTCATTAAGTTTTAATTATTCAATAAAACTGAGTTTTTTATAGTAAATCCATACTTTATTTTTATCTTAATGAAGTTCAAAAGTAAAAATTAGTAGTCAAAGTTAAGGCTATAAATATCAACAAAAGCATGTTTAATGACCTGAGCACTGCGAGTTTTTATTTCTTGATCCAGCTTGAAATCTGCAATCACCTTTAAAAAAAGATTACACTGCATATGAAGTGTTTTTGCACCGAAGTGAATATTTGTTGTACCTCTATTTCATAGATTATATGCACAACAATTATTTTAAAAACTGGTTTTTTTTGTACATAGTGTAAATATATTTTGTCTATTTGTTACTGTATTGAGAGTGGAGGGGAGAGGGATTTACTGTACCATTAAGAGCCACATTAATGTACTGTTGGGGCATAAAATATTGATTTAAGAAATCAATATTTGTCTATGGCCAAAAAAGACTTCAAGTGAGATCTTTTCCCTTCCACAATACAGATTAACTCATTACAGAGTAACTGTGTAATGTAAATCAATGAAAACTGTCTACACACCTTTAGAAATTTGTTGAATTTAGAACTCAAGTTGTCTGTAGTGAGTATGTAGTAGACTGTTGTGTAGTTCGTGTAGCAGCAAATCTTTACTCATCCTTAAAACTCAGTAAAGTTTGAGTCTGCTCTTTGACTTTTTAACCATTAGTATTTGAAAAACCTACGAGTGGAACAAATGCGTTTTTTATTCATTTAACTAGTAGAAAAGTCTGAAAATCCTTAAAAAAAATTCAAGAAAAAAAGGTTTTTCAAACTTCTTTACTAGTTAAATACATAAAAATTGACTAGTGAGTTACTTTACAATATTACTTCAAAATATATCTCTCTCGTTTACTAAATGATTATATACTCGATGTTGTCGACCAAGAATTCAAAAGACAATGAACAGTCTTGGGTGTGGAGTATGTGACCCACAGATAGTAGCTATACCCCTCTACTGTATGTATTAGTAGCACTGCGCTTGAGGTATATCACTACGCTACACATAATATAACTTACTAAGACACAACTAAAAAGACATGTTGTAGTAATAGAGGGAGTGACATGTTTTATGCAGGAAGCCAGGAGGAAACAGACAAGACGGTCGAGCAGCTGCTGACATGGCTGCAGGACAAATACACCAAGTCTTCCAGAAGAGGTACCCCTCATCGCATTTGCACTTCAGTTTCTAGTTACCATCACCATGCACAGATTTCCTCTTATGTGCTTAATTTATTAACAACACCAATATGCACAAAAGTAGTTGTAGATAAGGCATAAATAGAGTAATAATAGTAGTAGCAGCATAAACAGCAAAATCAGTAATTGTAGTAGCACAAATAAGTAGAAGCAGTAGTAGGAGTAGTTACCATAAAGTAATAGCACACCAATATAGGCAGTTGTATGGTAGCTTAAATAGGAATAAAAGTGGTGGTTGGTGCTCATTTTTTTTTTGTAGTGTAGCAGTAATAGTAATGGTTGTAGTAATAGATTTTACAATTTTAGTCGTTGATTTCCTTGCATTATCAGTAGAAGTAGTAGTAATAGTAGTACAAGGGTAGTTGTAGCGATAGCACAAGCAGTAATAGTTGTAGTAGTAGTAGTAGTAGTTGTTGCTTTTGTAGTAACAGTAGTAAAGTGATAAAGCTATTGGAAAGAAAAATAACATTTCTTTGTTAAAAGAATAGGTTCTTTTATCAGCCTTAAATATTAAATACTATTAGAAATTGGGGGCTGAAATGCTGCTAATTTAAACAATACATGTTTGAGAGAATACCTGCTACCGATTAATACCAGTGTATAAATATATATATTTGAATACATAAATATATTATAAATACAGTTTTGCTTACTCACATTGTTTTAAAATACTTTTTCCTTTGTAAAAAGGAAATTACTTTGTAATCCCTTTCACATATCTTTATCCTTTCCGTCAACCCATACCATGTGTCTGCTTCTCCTCAACCCATCCATTTAACTTGTGACTCTGTTGAAGACTAAGTTAGAAGATCTTAGCAGTTTAAATAGTGTGATGAGTTTCAGTATTTTCTTCAATAATTTTATTTTATTTAGTTCATTAAATGAGTTCCGATAATCACAATACTTATATTTACAATAAACGTGAAAACTTGTGTAAGAAAATTAGAAAAAGCATGAGATTAAAATAAGCAAGGCATTCAACGAAATCTGTTTGAATGAAAATCTGCTCCCAAAATATTATATATATATTAGAATTATTCTGCAGCAGATTTTCTCACAAATATATATTGTTAAAATTAGCTACATGCACCCACAAGTTCAGCATTGGTGGCCTCTTTTCAGACAATTTTTCTTTTATATGGCTGTGATTGCTAAAAGATCTATCCAAGAGACATTGCAATGGGTTTGCGGTATATGAGCTTTCAACCATAAAACTTTGTACATCATCAGGTAGAACGTTGGTTATAGCTAAATGCTTATTTAGCTATCCTTGTGGTACATGTTTCTGGTTGGGCTAACACTGACTTCGCAGGTCAATCAGAAGGCTGAGTTTCAATTACGGCCTTGATTTATTTCTTGTTTGTCGGAATTACAAATATTAATTTCACTTGGAGATTAATGTAGGAATTTCTATCATTTATATGCAAAGCCTCTAAGATTTAAAGTTTACCAATGTTTTTCTCCCACTATATGATAGCCGTCTTCTGTACGATCATTTCCCTTGTAAGCTGCACGTTATGCTTCCCTTGCTTGCTTCTTGTAGTCGACCCAATGTACTTAGAGAACTTAGGCTTTCGTATTCAGCTGTAGAACAAGTATGCTGCTACACTAAGTGACGACGCTATAGCTCCGAGGTATCCTTCTTCGAATCTTATCACCAACAGGTTATGTATCTGCTTATTTTGTGTATATGTATTACAAGTCAATTCGGATGTTTTTAGTCGTAGATTTTACATGAGTCCCAGCAATCTTCTGTATGGTGTGATAATCATACTTCGTAATCCAAGTGAATTGAATCATCCTATAATCTCTATTTCACAGAAATTTTTGTAATTCCGACAAACGAATTCTCGGAGCTTACACCTCGAGATCAAAACCACCAACGCTAAGCTTATTAGCTACTGCTCATTGTACTACTGGTTTCTATGAGTTGTCCGGGGAATATATATGATTAGATTCTTTGTTATTGGCGGAATAACAAAACTTCGCTGAGTAGCGAGTAACTGGGACCTTTTAACAGCCGCATACTTGGATTCATCTAGACCACGGGAGGGGAACCTTTCTGGGAGTAAAGGCCATTTTAGCAAAGTCCACTTCCGCAAAGAGCTACCACGAATGGTTAAGCAAATTCTTATATAATAGGTATATTGTAAAAGATTTGAATCTATTATTATATTACTCAATCAGTGCATCCAAAGCTGTTTCGCATCTTTCAAATGATTCAGCAGTGTCCTCACTGCCACCGTTTATTACTTTTTAAACAGAGGAAAATTATTTTCTAAAAGCTTAGACTTCTCAAGTAAAGATTGATGAATAGTCTTCTTCCTAAATGCCAGAATTTTTTTCTTTATTACCATAATTTTAATTCTTTAGATTTTGAAACATTTTTCTCAACAAACCACAGAAGGCTGCAGGTTCCCTACGCCTGATCTAGACTTTTTAAAACTCTATTCCTAATCAACATGTACATAGACATGTAAACACGTACACTGTACACATATATGTATATAAACAAAATTATCACGAAAGACGTGATATAAATGTTCAAGCACTCACACGAAAAATAGGAGTTTAACGCTCTGAGACCTATAGTACTACACGTCGTCGGAAAGTTAGTAAATCAGGTATTAAATGAAGAAAAACAGGTTCCTTTTGGTTTAAAGCAGTATGGAAATTGGCAGAATTAACTGTGTTGAACCTTATTAAATTGCAACTAGTCTTAATCTAGTTGATGATTCCTTCAATTACAATTTGATCCCATTCACAAAGTCCTGGGCTATTGTGACTAAACTCTTATAACAGTTCTTATGAGGGCTCTTGCAACAATGTTTCTTTATCTTTCAGATAAAACTTTTTTATCCCCTCTTGGTTAGAGGACTTTTGTCTGTCTGTCCAATGTGAGCAACTTAACTGGGAAGAAATAAAGTATTTATGTTTTCTGAAAGACAGAGAAAGATTGTCGAAAGCGTTCTCATAAAGAGTTTTTATAACAGTTTAGTCAACAATATCATAGAGCCTCTTGAACTGGATGAAACTGTAAATGAAGGAATCATCAGATCAGTAATTTAGCAGGGATAAATACAGTCAATCTGCCAATATCCATACTACTTTAAACCAAATAACCGAACCTGTTTTCCTATATTTTATATTTAACTTTACTTGCTCAGCAATACGTGTAACACGAAAGGCTTCAGAGGTTTAATCCTCTATTTTTCATGGTGAATCCCTTCAATATTCATACATTTAGCGCATTAAAAAAGAAAAGCTTGATACTTTTCACAATACTTTGTTTTGCTAAAATTTTTCCATTTCTTATGTTTGGTTAAACTAGAGTTGAGAAGAAAATTAAGTTCACAAACTGATATTTTTAAGTCTTCTGCAGGTAACAATATTAGATTTGTGATAAGAGGAATCTGATATGGATGGAACATTTGTGATGATAAAAGCATTTGTAGTTTGACGAGGCATGTTTGTGTAGTTAGAGAGGTTTGTGCGTGTGTCACTGTAGAGTTGATGTGACCGCTTGCTTGTTGTGGTTGTTGCAGCCCGTCAGGAGGCTCCCAACAGGTCTTACCTGCCTTCGCCGGCCTCCACGACGCAGCAGCCACGCCCCTTCCAGACAGGTACACGCAACCCGCACCCAAGTGCTTTAGCTTTCTACCTTCACCTCCAAACAGTCCCCTTTACTAGTCCTCCAGAGCAAGTAGCATTGACTACCTTACAAGGCAACCTTCAATAAAACCATCGACAATCGCTAATTATAATTATAAAAATAGAGGGTAACATTCAATACCCGCTAGAATCCAATAATCATCATCATGAAGTAAACTAAACACATTTAGTTACCTGTTTCAAATTTCTATAAAACTTCTCCCTTCCTTTTACGGTTGTAGTATTGTAATATGCAGGGTTTCCATAATAATTATTAAAATACAGGATGCCAATAAAGTACCTTTACAATTTGAAAAGTATCTTATAACCTCCTTATAAGGTACCTGTTTTATACTATACAGGACATCCATAATAATTATTATAATACAGGGAGTTCATAATAATTATACAATTCATATTATTGAATTTTATTATTCAATATTATTAGAATATATAGATTAGAATATATATATAGGGAGTTCATATTATTAGAATACAGGGTGTCTATAAAGTAACTTTCCAACTGGAAAGGTTTAATACAAAGAAGTATTGATAGAATATACTATCCAGACTTCTTCTATGTGTTCCGTTATAAACGTTTTTAATCATAACGAATCTGTAAATTTCCGGCATCGTATTGATGAAAGAGTTATTGTTAAATATGGAACTGTAGAAATGGCTACACGAAAAGAAACAACACACATCATACCTTAGTTACTGGTTTACTCGAAATGAAGAAAACACAAAGTTGGTATAAAAGATTTGTTTTGTCACTTGTGGTAGTGGATGTTTAGTAGAAAATTCTTTTAAACAATCCCGGAGAGGACGTTAATCCGTCGGTCACGAGTCTGTACCTGTCAGATACTCGTTAAAGAACCCTACTTTAAATACACATGAGTGAAGCAAAATTTAGAACTCTTAATGTAGAATGTTCATTGTGTGGAATCATAAAAAGTCAATATTCAGCCTATGTGTGTTCCATTGTGGAACTGCCACTGAAACCTAACCTAACCTAGCGTGAAGAGAAGGATGTTTTGTCTATAGAGTTATAATGAAGAACATGAGATGGTATCTTACAAAGTGCAACCCAGAAGTGAACATCTGGTAACCCCCTCTCAATATGGAAGACTATAGCTGTTGACATGTTGAATCATATCTCTCCATGCAGAACATACTCCTCCAGGATTATTGCACAGATTAGGCAACTTTAACATTTCGGGGAACTAACTGCACACAAGGCAATAATTTGGAGACCAAAACTAAATATCAAATTTCGTTTTCCTGTACTTTTAACAATTATTCTGTCCATTAATAACTGTAATAAATTAGTCCATAAAAACGCTTCCATAGTATGCCATTCTTCTTTTTATATTACTTCTTTTTAATTCGCAAAATTAGTTTACCTTTGCAGTAAACTTGTTAAAAGTATATAGGCTTTATAAACACCCTTATATACATGAAAATTAAAAGAAAGTATTTTTAGCATGTGCTACAGATAATATAATAAAGAAGAACGAAGCTCTTATGAAGTTGTATTGAGAAAGTAGTAATATAATAACCACTTTAATCAATTACATTTTTTTGTATTCGTGCTAGGTTAGGTTGCTGTAGGTGTCCCACAAGAGTACACACATAGACCAAACATTTTTAGCCCTTGTGAAAAATGTTAGCCCAGGTGATATCATACACCTGAACATTTTACTTTCAGAGTCCTAAATTATGCTTAACTCAAATAATATTTAGAGTTCGAATTTTTAACGAGTACCAGACATCTTACAGGCTCAGGACCGGCGATTTAACATCCTCTCAGAGTTATGATGGGTTCATTTTTTTTTATCTCCTAAGTGAATAAATAGTGCCAGATTGGATATGTACCTGAACCCTGATCAAACTGAGCTACCTTAGTCCCCTTGCGTTTGTTCTTTCTTTGCTCTGCTAACTTTCTTTGCAGTTAAAAGATTGTACAAAGTTGCTCAAACAACATTTGCGTGTTTTCATAGCGCATATATTGTAAATTTTCTGATGAAATATTCCATTATTTATGAGAAATAAAAAACGGAGGATGTATAATTACAATAAGAATTATTTATAATAGTGCATTTTTTATTTAAAAATTTTTTTTAAATAAAACCGTCTTTATTAAGAATAGGTTTTTAATTTTGTTGACATTTGAGTTAGTGTGTTTCTTTTATAAACTACATAGTCAATTAATTATTTAGGTTATCCATCTGGAAGGAGGCCTCAAGTGGAGCTCTCTACGGATTATCCACAAACTACCAGATACCCTCTACCAGTAGACAATTATCAGTCTACACAGAGGTATCAAGGACAACAATTTGGGTCAGGCTATCAACAACCTCAGGGGGGTATTCGGACTACAGGTAATCCGCAGTACCCAACTTCCAGACCATCTCAATATCCGACCTCCAGAGCGCCTCAATACCCGACCTCCAGAGTGCCCCAATACCAGACCTCGAGAGCACCTCAGTACCCAACATCCAGGCCATCCCAATACCCCACCTCAAGAGCGCCGCAGTACCAAGATACTGGGTATCCATCGGGACAACCTTTCAACAACAATGCTGCTGCTCCTTCATCAGGCTTTGATCAACCTGCTTATGGTGCTAAAAACTCACAAATATCCTACCCTGATGACAACCAACAGGGTAAATGATTCACATGTTTTAAATACAATTTATCAAGTTTATATAGTCTCATTAAAGAGAAATGAAAACTTTTGCGAAATATAACTCTTTAATATTTAGGTTGTAGACAATTATAGTTTTAACAACATTTATATTTAAGAAAACAGAATTTTCGATTATTCAATTCTGACTCTTTTATGACATATGTTCTTACTGGTTTCTTTTCTAAATCATGAGTCGGTTCACTGAACGCAAAAAATTAGAGGTACTAAGGTTACTTGTAACTCTAATACTCGTAGTAGTAATACATATTCATGTTAATATGAAACTGTAGACTAAAGGCTGAAAAGGGGTTGTCGTCAGCGAAAGTTATTTCAAGAAAGTTATTGCTAAATTTAAGCAATGACCAAATTGTATCACGGTCGTAATACTGGAATTGGATTAATGGTTATTCATCATATGCTACATATTAGTAAATAATGCACCTATCTGAAAGCTAAAGCTTTTGATATAATTGAATACTTTATAATGAGTAATTATTAAAATATTTTGTAATGCAATTTTTGTTAATATTTTTCTGCGTTCATTTGGTTTTAGTTTTGCCGGAACAACCGACTGCAGGATACCCAGTGGCACCTGGGAGACAACCAACTCAAGTAAGTGCTTTGTAGAGATTGATGACATAAACGAATTAATGAGGAACCGTTTTGCAGCCAAACAACATGCATTATAGCGACTTTCTCTTATATTGTCTTTGAAGGACTCTCTCTCAGTCTCGGCCCATTCGCTTTCACTGGCTCTCCTCTCTCTCCTTATCACTGTATTCACGACTGTCATTCCACACTCTCTGTCTGTCTCCCTCTCTCTTCTCCATCCATACCTACTTCTCGCTCTTCTTCCCTCCCTAGATCTTCCTCTCACTCCTCTCCACTCTCTTTCACTCTCTATCTCTCAATTTTCATCCACCAGTTGCTTTCAGTGGCTTTCCTGTCTCTCTTTATCACTGTATAAGTGCATGTCATTCCATATCACCTCCCTCTCTCACTCTATTATCTCTCTCTTTCTTTCTCTCTCTCTCTCTCTTCCTTCAGTAGAACTACCTCTCACTCTTCCTCCCCTCTACTTCATTCTCTCACTCTGCCTCCCCACTTTCACTCTTTCTCTTACACTCTAACTTTTTATTATACTCTACTTACTGTTATTCACTCACTGTTCAGTACTTCTTAGCATAAATTACTTCTCTCCCGTATATTTGTTATGCCTATGATTTTAATGTTGCCATAAATGATTAAATTTATTTCCTTTATACAGATCAGAGCATAACATCAATATTAAGACCATAAGAACTATGCAAAATGTATTTGATATTATTATTTTTTCCTTCATTTACAAATTTTCAACATTGCACTTATAATTGAACTATTTTATTAACAGAAACAGTCGATATAGAATGGTGTATTCCTAACATTATTCTACTATGGGATATTAATTTGTGAAGAGATGTTTTTGTAGCCATATTTTCTACAATCTTCAGAGGTTTGAAAACATAACTTTGAAAGGTCTTAACCTCTTACTATTTAGTGAGAACTAAGTAATCAGTAAAATAATAATTGTGTAACATTACCATTAGATGGTTTTTGGACTGGTGGCTTGAACAATCATTTTTCCACAAGTTTATTATCCATCAGGTTATTCTATTTTAGCTCTCCGTATTGATTCATTCCTTCGGTAAACTGGCAATAGAGATACAATTTTTTTTTTTATTGCTATAATTACAATATATTTTTTATCACTTTTCATTTTTATCCTATCAACCTTCCGTTGTATAGTTAGTTTCTTCTTTTATAATAATCACATGACCTATTTTATTTTATATGATTACTTAAAACATTTCAAATGTAATTAACAGAGGTTGAGACATAAGAAAGAACACCTAAGTAAATAAGAGAAAGTGTTAAAAATACAAAAAAGGGAATAGGTGGAGGAAGAAAGGGAAGCATTCAGATGATATAACCACATCACCAGGCAAACCTGAGTTCGCCATAAGCAGCCATGTCCGAATAAGTCTTGTGTCTGATAAGCAACCAAAGTGCCGGATTTCACTGAGCGGCGAGAAAAAGTCTTGAGAAATAAAGCGCAAGCCGGAAGAAGAAATAGAGGGGTTTGGGACTCAGCTCTCAAACTAGTGCGAATGAGCTTTCCACCCGCAGACCAGACAAGAGCGATTACGCTAAGAAAGCAGCTAAAGCCACTGCTGTACCACCACTGTGAGAAACAAGTCTTGAAAAAGACAGGTGTTAACCGTACGACCGAAAGAAGAGCTAATACCACACGCGCTGCCACACGGATCTACCACCCGTGGACCCCTTCCCAGTGACACGGCCACACTACCAAGCACCGCGAGAGAAATCTGGAAAGCCACATCAAGCTAATAAGAGTGGACTCTTACTCAAGCCAGCGCGAGAACTTTCCACCCATGGAGGCCGACCCAGGGTAACATCCACATATTTGTGCCTTTCTTGGTTTATACCATGGAGAGTAAAACCACCCAGACACGTTAAGCCCCCCCCCTCCCCACGATAAAGTGAAGGCACATGGGGGGGGGGGGGGAAGCCATCGGTCCCAAACCTGTTCGATGTCAGGCACTTGTTAAAGACCTCTACTCTAAATACACTTCAATTAGGACTCTCAATGTAGAATGTTCAATGTGTGATATCAGAAAAGACTAATCATTAGTGTATGTCTGTTCTCAACTTAGATGGCCAGAGTAACATAACCTAGTTATCAGTTTTCGTATTATTTCTAGTAAGTCACAACTACTTCACTTCTTATACTGGCGGTAAAGAGGCTCTGTATACAATGGGTTTATTAGGTTTAACAGCTCTTTGGTTAATTTACAAATGCATTAGTTTCAATTTAATTATTGTATGATGTGTTTTCCCCAAACACATCTAAAGCTCATGATCAGTTGCAAGAGAAGTAGAGAGTCTCCTGAGCGCCTTTGGGGTGTCAAGATTACAGAGAATCCCTTTATCTCGCGAAAACAATTGCCCTCCAGTAACCATAAGCAACAAGGCCATTCTTCCCTAAACAATGCACGCTACCTTCAGCTGTACTTTGACTCACATGTGACTAGTGAATCGTCTATCAAGGCTGAAACAGAGTCCAACGAAAGAAATAAACATCTGATACAACTCATAAACAAAAAATCAGGACTCATCCGCATTGACAGGCTGTACACATACATAAACCTCAAGCCAACCTTTGTCTATGGTAAAACTTTAGGGTTCAGCAAAACCATACATTTTACGTAGTTTAAAATACTTTTATTTCAAAATGATTAAGAAATTCTCACACTTACCTTTCTCTGTATCAAACAAAAACATTCATCAGGATCTTAAGGTCCTCTTTAGTTCAATTATAAGACGAAAATGTTTAATACTCCTTAATTTCCTGTGAAAAAGAGACTGTTCAAGTCACTGGTCCAAAACACATCCAAGCAATGGTAATGACACAGAATTACTGTTTTACTGATATTCAGTTCTCACTAAAGATAACAGGTTTAGATATTTCAAAGCTATTTCATTCAAACTCTGAATCATATAATCATATATGAAAAAGGAATTTAAACTTCGAATTTGTTCTTTTCTAATATACTGAACACTATTGGTTTTAGGTACAAGATACTGGAAGACCCGTTTACGGAACTGAGTCTCCTTCGGACCCCTCATACCCAGGATATGTACAGAACACTGAACAACCACCACTACAAGGTATATATCTTCAGTCATATAAAGTATACTTCCCTTTTTGTTTCCTTTATTTCATAATAAAAAGAGAAGTCATTTAGACGTATTTAATATATCATATCAGTTTAAAAATCCGTCATATTCCGTGAATTGGTATTGTAGTACCATTATTGTAGTACCAATTGGTATTGTAGTACATCTTGCACTTGTAAGGGTCCCACTTGAAACGTGTTGGTTTCTTGTATTTCTTGCTCTAGTTAGGTTTTCTTAATTTTGATTCTTACTGAGGTTACTGTGATCTCTTGTTAAACATATATAAAGAAGGTTATTTTGACTTGTTCAAATAACTTACCCACATAATAAAGCAATTGCTTTGACTGCTTCTAAACCTTCTGAAAGTTACTAACATGTTCATATTTTATAAAAACAAATGTTTAAATCTTCAAAATATAAATTTTCTTAATATATCATATATATATATATATATATATTATATATATATATATATATATCCAAAATTAAATATTATCAGGACTCTGTCAGTTACTTTACTGACCAAGTCCTGATAAACTTTAATTTTGTTTCTATTTCACGGTCGATACTTTATCAATATATATATATAAACAAAATTTCACAATAAACACGTGAAATAAAAATCCACGTCCAAACCCTAGCAAGAAATTAGAAAAAAGATATCGTAGAGCTTCCGACCATTAAATCATTGATAATCATCAAATGGAATTTAACTTGTGGACGAAAGCATTCGAAAGAAAGAAAACTTGCCGTAAGATTGAGGTATGAAAATTGTGGGAGCAGAAGCTGCTGCAAATTTTAACTATAACACACACATATATATATATATATATATATAATAAGATTTCACATAAACACGTGAAATGACAATCAATGATCAAACCACAATATGAAATGGGGAAAAAGACTAATATCTTTCAACCGTAACAAATTATTCTTAGTAGTACATATTACATTCAAAAGAACAACGTAGAGATAGATTACTTTAATGATAAGTACATAAATAACAAGAACTTGTTGCACGACGTTAGGAAAGGGATAGATTATTAGTATTTGTGAAACATCTAATTAGTTGTACTTGAAGAAGCAGTGCAGCATGTATGGTTTTGTTAGGAGGAGAGGGAGGAAACGACCTGGAGGATTTGTCACACCCACCCCACATCCACGACATCCAGGTGCAGTGCAACAAGCAGAGCATGACCATCACGCTCGAGTTCAACCGGCCCTTCCAGGGAGTCATCTACTCCAAGGTGAGCCTCTCGTGAACAAGCCTTCCGCTCTGCCTTCGCATGTCACCTGGTCTCTCAATATCGCTTCTCAATAATATTCTCTCATGAAGCTTCTTATTAGATTTAAAAAAAAATTATATCTAATCTAAGAGGTATTACAAAAAAATCTATTAAATTAAAATTCTATAAAAAGTCAGCCATTTCTGTAGTTTGCAAAGTCATAAATTATTACAGATCTTTTGGTACCTTTGAAAACATTTTAAACTGTTTTCTTCGCTAACATAATTTACAGTATTGAAGTGAAATGAGTCATATCAAATCATAGAATTTCGCAAAACCAATATGTTTTTAACATATTTATTATTTGTGAAAACAAAATAGGATAAATCCCCGAGGATAGTTAACCAAAACTGAAGTACTTTAAGATATGGAATTTTGTTGCTAAATCATTCAGCTTGACTTAATCACAATCAAAGATACTTTGTGGAAGTAAATATATACATATATTTAGAATAAAAATGTATCGTTACCCTCTGCTTTTTTTTTTTGGAGTCTGTCGTAATTAGTATTTACAAACCAATGATATCATATATGTACCGTACGAGATTTTTGGTAACCAGTAACTGATTTCTGAACAGAAAAGAAATAAATATATTTCAATGAATTTTATGTGCCATATTAAAAAATACTATAAAAAACCGTAATTTCGGATTTACTGCTACTCTCGTTAGCAGGTAAAAGTTACTAAAAAATATAAACTAAATTAACTAAAGAAGATACTGTTCCACGTGACTTTCAACTGGCTTCGGACATTGTCTAGCTTTAACGATTGTTATAAATGTTTGTAACTCTAAACGCTTATAACTTCCTTTCAACTGGTGCGTAAATAGAAGGTTATAAAGAATTATTAAAATGGATTTTGAATAGTTCCACTTGAAGATAGACAACGTCGAAACTGTTTGAATGACTCCAAAAATACTATAAGGGTTAAAACAGTAATTGGTGTAAGTTACATTTATCAATGTAAGTCTAATTATCTTCTGAAGTACTAAAAATATGTACATCATATATATGTACAATATATATATGAACAATGTAATTGATTAAATTATATTTAAATATGTACATTGGGGTTTACAATTAGTAGCAGAACAACGATTGATATATTAATGAGGTAAGAAACTGATGAGGATGAGACAAAGCGTTACTCCTCCACTATGACTTGGCAAGCAATGCCAGAGGAAAACGAATTTTATGGCCATCAGCCAAAATCTGAAAGCACCATCCATGGCTTCTGACCTGAAGAGGACCTGCAGCATGGCTATTACATTAACCATTTAATATGGTTATTATTACGAAGTTATGTATTATGCCATAATCATAATACATAACTTCGTAATTATTTCAACATAATTTTCGCAAATTGTCATAATCATAAAACTATTAACAAGTACGATTCAAATTACTTAATAATGAAAATTTGTCCACATGTTTTCTGTTATCAGGGATTCTACGCCTCTCCACAGTGCCGCTACGTTTCTCCCAACTCTGGTCAAAGTAGATTCACCTTTACCGTCAGTCTGGAATCTTGTGGAACACAATTCATCGACGAATTCAATCAAGGACGTCCCGCTTACCTCGAAAACGTTCTTGTTCTTCAAAATGAGCCTGGAATCCAAGAGGTTTAACAAAAATGAACAAATTACAATTTTATACACAGCCCAATAACTTTTTTCGACATCATTGGATTATCATTTTTAAATAGTTAACATAATTTTTCATGGTTGGAGTCATAATCATAATACATAACTTCGTAATTATTTCAACATAATTTTCGTAAATTGTCATAATCATAAAACTATTATCACCATAGAGAAAATGCAATCTTAATTACAATATTTCTTTTTTAAATTTGAATGGTGGATGGCCACAAAGACAAATAATACGAGTCAAGTTTACCACTAATGTTATTAAGATAAGAATTTTCCAGGTGGCCAAAACATATTCAGTCCTGGAAAATTTGGTTCCTGGCATTAGAAGTAACTAGCCTAAAAAAAGATGAATTAAACCAATTAATTAACCAGAAAAACTTCAATATTGCATTAGAGATTTTTTTAAAAGGAACCTATTTGCGAATTTCAACATCAACTGTCTAGTTTGAATAAACGAATTTATATATAGTTTTATATATATATATATAAAGAGAAAAACTGGAGGTTACTATATATACACTGTGGTGGTGGTTGATTTTTCTGATAACCCTAATTAATCTCAAAATGTTCCTTACTTTCTAATCTTTAAGACTTTACACTTTCCGAGGAAATACCGATTTAAAAAATTTCCTGGGGCTAAATTTTCCTAACACCGACTTTTCCACAACTTCTAGACGTCAAGCCATATAGATCAGAAACAACGATTTTTTGTTTTTATTTCCTGCAGCTATTGAAATAATACAATAAATGGTTGATGTCATGCTCAGAGTTGGTACTTATTGTTTGGTAGAGCTTAAAGAATTTACTAAAGTCATCTACAAATTCGAGATACGAGCCTCAGGATACGAGTGCCCCAACATACGAGTTATTTGATGTACGAGCTGTCAAATGAGCGAAATGTTGTTTTGAAATACAATTTGAGATACGAGGAGGAGCCAATTGTAGTGTCAGGTCATTTATAAATTCATAAACTGTGTAATCTGTTATAGTGTTGTATTTACTCATGCTAGGAAAAGTATTAAGTCTCCACACAAAAAATTTTATTACTAGAAACTAAACAACGCGTTTCGAACACTTTGGTGTTCTCCTTCAGGTTCCATCTATAAAAAATATATAAATGCATTTAAGAGCTTTGATAACATAGCAATTTTATTTTTCAATACAAGGGACAAGTAAAAGCACCAGTTAAGCTTGAATCCCGCCAAGTAAATTACATTAGCGAATGAAGTGGTAAAAGGCCTAGATGCCTGTCCACTAATTTGGCATGCACCTTGCTGTGATGGCTAGCTGACCCTTGGCCCTTGATAACATAGGAGCGAATTAATTAAAATTAATACATCTGACACTATTGAGTGATAACGAGAATAATATTGAAATGGTTTAAATTGATACTTAACTTAAAACTACTTACTGAGATATGTATAAATTAGGCATGTACAATTACATGTCCAATATACAATATCCAGTACATGTACAATGTATAAATTAGACATTATACATTTTTCTTATAAAGTAACGTATAACGTATTCTCATAACGAGTAAACAATACCATTGCTAAAGTAACGATTGGATGAAATTTCTCATTTTCTATTTGCTGCGTCCCTACAGCTCCTTGCTGAACTGTCATCACGATGAAGCTTTGTTACTGTTGAAGGGGATTATACGGAGAACACAGCCTCTGTAGTTAACACTCTCTTAATTTTTACGAAACTAAGATACTGGTTAGTATCATACCGTCAAGAATCAATTCTTTCCTTTAGCAACTCATAAAGCGGCTAGGCGGTTGCTGCAAAAGTTTTGATAACTTTTTCGGAAGCCCTATAGATAAGTTGCAAAAACAAAATCCTCTTTAAATACTATAGTACCTCTTCAAATTTCTAGACAACTGTTTATCTAATATCAATTTAGCACTATCTGATATTGCTTCGATGCCTCTATATTATGCAATCTCAATGACCTAATAAGTGTATGCTGTCCCAGAATTGTTACAAATGAAGTTAATTCCCTAAATCTTTCATTAATATGATCAAACTCACCCTTGAGATCTAGGTTAGTAAAGCAATGCATGCGTATAAGTGAATCCAATTCATTCCTAGTATGGTGAACCGGAAAATTCTCCATTACCGTAGCCCCGCTTGAGAATCGACGGACCACAGCCATTTTAAAATCACCTCATTTTCTCTTCAACATTGCAATCGGGATTGAATACGACAAAGTAAAGTCCTCTGTCAAGTATGCCTTTGATTATGACACACACAATTTTTCCCATCAAAAGCTAATCCTTGTGTTCTGTTAAAAAAAAAAGTGATTAGGTCGGAAATGACATTTTGATTTAGCTAAATGTTCACAAAGCCTTGTAATATTAAAATATTTTAATGTTTGAATCCTATTTAACATTTCCAAACGTTCCTTACCTTTATCAACAGTTAAACCATTATGAGTGTTATCGAAATTTTACCAGCATTTAAAATATCATTCAAAAAATCCTGCCATTGTTGATTATTTGAACATTTTTTTCAAATCAGCTATTGTTTACAGTAAACGTACAATTACTGTTAGATTAAATTATCTCAGTCCAATAACAGTAAAAAGAAATGAAATTTATTGCAAGTACCAAAAAAAAAATTACTCCAATTTCATAATTTGCCTTATTAGTTTTTTTATGAAATTAACTTAAAGCATTTAATATCGTTCCATTGATAGTTTTGATAATAGGACAAATTTATATCTCTATTTAACACCTTGTTTGAGATTTATGAAACTGGACAACATATGTCTGTGCTGGCAGATACTCTAACTTTATCTACCAACTCCACTTCAAAGGTGCGGTCTGGGATGACATCTATGATGCATTGGTGGTTTACTGAGCTCTAGATGTTGTAGTCGATGATGTAACGCACGACAATTATAACAGCTTTGTTTAGGTTTGTTAGGATTGGCGTAAGTAACAGCACAATGACTAGGCAGACTGCACTTGAAGCATCGTTGTATATAAACACTATCTTCACTGATGGCACTTTCACTCATTGTTTTCTCTCATCTCAGCAACTACCTCTGATAAATTCGTAAATCCTTCACATTTCTTTAAACCTACGTACTATATTTGAAGCTAAGTACAAATTACTTTCTACAAAGGTTCATCAGATACCATACCATTAATAGCATGATTAAGCACGGGCCTATAGTCTTTCACTTAGCCATATATTTTTCCACCTATTTTTAAACTACGGCTTGAAATCGTCGCGTAAATTTTTGCTTTATTCACGCAATTATTATTGAATTCGTTTAATAATAAAGTTCTATATTTGGGCCGTAAATATACCAAAATTTCAAACTTAAGAAAGTTTACTGCAGAACCCAAAGAATCACTTACAGTTTTTGCAAAAACAAATTGTTGCAATTCACTCCATCAGAATTGATATATTTTCAAACTGAAACACCCATTGTTCAATTCCCACAACATTTGAATCGTTGAATTTCTTCATTGAGTCTTTAATGTTTGGGAATGAAATGGAAAACAGGCCTTTTAATGGATCTAGAACATGAGCATTTCCACTTTGTTAAAGCCTATTGCCCTATTTCACAAAGCTCGATGTGTCCTCTTTTGTTTGATCCAACCATAAAAAGCCTAATCGATCTACTATCTGCTTTTATTCATCTGTTCATTGTATTCCTCTTTTATTCATAGCTGAGTTCAAAACAATAATAAATTTATTTATATTCATTTTTTCCAACACTTTCCTGATTTTTATTAACAATACGCATAAGAACACAGTAAACCATAAATTCATCATGGATGTCATTCCAGACCACACAGTTGAAGTGGAGTTGAAACATAAGGTTAGAGTATCTGCCAGCACAGGCACATGGTGTCCTGTTTTATAAATCTCAAAGAATGTGTCAAATAGAGATGTACATTTCTACAAATATCATGGTCAAATGATCAAAACTATGAATGGATCGATATTAAATGCTTTAAATGAAGTTCATCAAAAAGTTAAAATACAAAATTATGAAATTGAAGTAATTTTTTTAATGGTATTGGGTAATTATCTGACAGTAATTATAACTTTAGTGTCAAAAAAATAGCTAATTTGAAATAATAAAATTTTCAGATAAGTAACAATGTCAGGGTCTTTTGTCTATTATTTAAAATGCCGATATAAATGTCGATAGCATAGTATTAAATCAAGTTTTGGCATTAATTTTTTTATCTAGAATCTTCATTTAAAATTCGAACAATAACAATGAGATATGGTTCTTTCTGCAGTCATACAGGAGGAAAAAATACTTTTCCCTAATCCCACTCCTGACTTCTCAAGTAAGCTTTATTTACAAATTTAGTGCTCTTAAATGACGATCTTATATTGTACATTGTACTTGCATATCGGACCGATGCAACATACCAAACTAACATAATTAATAAAGTGCCACATTAAACTGAAATGATCCTGTGATTTCTGTATCCAACGCCCGTCGATTCCTGACAGACATGCCATTCCGTCGACTGTGTCGTCACGATCGACATCCACGAAGCCGCTGCAGTTTACATGAAGTCATTTAGTTTATTTGGCATCAACACGCAGAGGAAACTACAAATTATACCGCGATAGTTTAATTCAAACTCTTATTAAATTCTGGTTAATCAACCCTCCTTGATTGATTATTTTTGAGTAAAAACCTATCTTGGTTTCAAACAAAAACATGAAACGATCAGGAGGGGACAGTGTCTAAAAAGGTTTGATATATTAGTCTAATGATTTAAGTCAAAGGAAGAAACTAATAGGCTAATTAAGCCTTAGTTCTCACAACAAAAACTTCAAATGAGAATTCACAGCCAGCTTTACTTTATTACTACCCTTATCCTCATCTAATTACAGTAATTATGCTCAAAAATGCTTATCACCTGATAACCGGTCAAAGCCAGTATCCTATTCCCCAAGAAATGTGTTCCGTGTCATCTTCAATAGCTCATCATGACATTGTCTTGTCATAAAGTCAAATTTTTCGTTTATTTGCTCAGTCTGCAGTCATATTTACTTTAAATTTATTTATTTCCAGTATAAACTTCTTGCAGCCTTTAATATACTTTTCAAGCTGTATAAATATTTCACTTGTTCCAAAAAAAAGCTTTTCTTTCCAAATAACACTTTACATTTTCAGGTTGTTATCGCTAGGGCTGTTCTTTAGGAGGGAAGATATTTGTTATTTGCTTATGTCCACTTTAGTTATAGGCATTGTGAAATTACCGATTCTACCTCGGGAGCCCTATATCTAACTCACTCGAGTCTGTCAGAGTAGGGATCTTTAAAAAGTCCCTCATGTCGCAAAGTCTAGGGACATACCTAAAACAATTAATCAGTCTTTAATCATTTTTTATCTCAATAATTTTAGGGCCCCAGACGATTTATCCCTCTAACTGTCCCTCCTTCCACCACTGTGACGGAAGCGTGACTTTAAAGCTGTCAGCATGAAAGTTAATATCAGAAATTATTAATATCAAACAATCATCAAACATCAAAGCCGACATCATGGGCTCTTTATTACAGTTTTATTAAAATAAACAAATTCTTACGCAATAAATTAACAAAATCTAGTTCTAGTCTCTGCAATGAACTACAGGTGGAATCAAATAGGTTAGTTGTTTTACAGTATCATCCCCATGATTAAACTTCTTTTAAATTATTTTAAAAGGAAATGGACGATCTTTTCAAATTAATGGTCGATCCTCATGAAAAGAAGTATATGAAGGCATTCGTGGATTATAATTTATAGCATAACTAGAAAGAAATCAATAAGTAACAGGACCTAGGATGCTGTTTGGATGAAAAGATTTATGAGAACATATTACTGGTGATATGAGAATATGATATGCAAAACTCAGTTGTTGGATGTAGGTCGTGGAAGCCCACCTCCGCCAGGTCTACATTGATCACACCGAGGGATCGTTTCATTTCCTCGAGAGGAAGTGGTTGATCAAGCGATGTCGTAAAAGATCTCCGCGTAAAATCATCGGCCTAGATTGCTTCATTCCATGGTAAGAACAGGAACATAGTCATAAAAAAGTTCCTGAACCTGCTTTACTTCATATCCTCGCGTTATTAATTGCCAGTGTTATTTCTGTTTTCTTCAGAGTACATTCAAAAAGATGTTTCATTTAAAATTTCTTTACTTTTTCTCAATAAATTGAATTCACAGTTTTTCAACAGCATTCTTTTTTTCAGTAGACAACAGCTAAAATCGTAGCATAAACTTCTATAGTTTTGAAAGATTAAAAAAGACGATGCAAATACGGGTCATTTATATGAAATTACTTCATAATTATTTTGTCAGAAAACCCTTTATTTCTGAGAAGTGATTATCAAAGTGTAAAACAACAGAAGGTAAAGGCTATTATGTTTTATATCATATCTGTTACACAAACGCTTTGATCTGCTATTAATTTGACCTATCTAAAACCTTCTCCAAGTCAAACTAAATTAACATGTGTGGTTTCAAGAAGATTAATCAAGCCTTTTTGAGAATTCACCGTAAAATACATATAGACTATGTTTTATATACTCCCATATATATATATATATATATATATATATATATATTAGATAAAAATATGATCCAAAATAGACAAATAAAATTCAATACCGTTGAGGAAACATAGAGAAATTAAAAATACACACTTACAGTTTCTACTTTTTGCTTTGAAGACGGGAGACCCTAGACGGTTTCAGCCCTCTCTGTACCAGTACACTTGGTTTCCTTCTCTTATCTCTCCTAAATACGGTTCAAACTGAAAGTGTGATTTTAATTTGTCTAATTTCTTTACTTAAATTTAACTTTATATATATATATATATATATATATAACAGATTCAATAATATATCGACCGTTTGATAGAATAGGTGTGTTCTCTAATCGGGGTTCGGTCAATTTTCCATGATAAAAAATCAAACTCTCGTTGCCAACGTTTCGGTTTTATTTAAAACCTTTTTCATAGGCCTACAAACAAAGGATAATAAGAAATCACATATCAACATCAAACATATACACAATATGAAAATGGATTCTTACAACTCATGAATATTACAAGCAGAAATATTTCAGAGATACATAAAACAATATTACTTACAGAAGTAAGAATTTTTTAACTAAGAAAATGAAATTTACATTATTTAAAGGAACAACAATGTTAGCCGGACAAAACCTTCGACTAGACTAATAAGATAACATTACAAATAACCTCAACACTGTTCACTCAAGGGAACTAAATAAATCAAATTTCACTAAACCTCAGCACAACACTCCAGAATAAATATTACTTAAATTAGTAATATCACTTCTATGATTAATCGAACTTAGATCCTTTTTAATATATAACATCTCAAGTGTCTTCCTTCTTTGCTCATCTTTTTCTCTTTCTATTATAGTTGTATCTTCAAAATCGAACGTGTGACCTTCGTTTATTGCATGCCCAGCTAAGGCTGTTGCGTTACTTTTATTTGTTCTTATGGAATAATTATGTTGGTACAACCTTTCTTTGAGAAAACAACTAGTTTCACCATAGTAACACTTGTCACAGTCTTTACATTTGATGGCATAAATGAGGTTACTTTGTAACTCCTTCGGTATTTTTTCTTTCAAATTTGAAAATAAAGATTTATTTTTTCTTTTATTATAAAATGCCAGTGTAACTTCAGGTACGTTTCGTTTGAACACTTTTCTAAT
Organism: Hermatobates lingyangjiaoensis; assembly: GCA_026182355.1. Classification (NCBI taxonomy): domain Eukaryota; kingdom Metazoa; phylum Arthropoda; class Insecta; order Hemiptera; family Hermatobatidae; genus Hermatobates; species Hermatobates lingyangjiaoensis. The sequence continues at coordinate 1,401,562 of JAPFBL010001937.1, read as the reverse complement.
TGATTGTGATAAGCCCTCAACATAAGGAAATTTGAAATACTTCCTATTTATAACTTCCAGTTCAGCATGATCTTCATTTGAATGTGCTGGTTGCTGTCTTAAATATCTTAACCAATATCGTTCAACTAAGTTCTTCGGATAACAATTTTTTTTGTAACAATAATTTCACCCTTTTCTTATTTTCATTTAGAAAACATGGACTACTTATTTCAATAACTTTTTTAACCAAATTTTGGACGCAATTTAATTTTTGGTTTATAGCATGAGAAGAATGGTAGTTCAGGATTCTTGCAGCACTGGTAGGTTTTTTAAACCAATCCGTTAAGATATTGCCATTTTCACCTCTTATAACTTTCACATCTAAGAATGGCAGATTTCCATCTTTCTCTACTTCACAAGTGAATTGTAGACGATTATGAAAAGAATTAAATATATTTAATACATTCTCTTCTTCTCCCTTTTCAATAATTAAAAACAAATCGTCCACATATAATTTAATAAATTTCACCTTCGTACCTAATTTATTGATACTGTTTTCCAATAGTTCAATCATAACTATATTTGCGAGAACTGGTGAAATTGGTGATCCCATTGGTAATCCATATTTTTGTTTATAAATAGTACCATCAAAGGTGAAATACCTTGCTTCACATATAAGGTCCAGTATAGAAAGGAAAACCTTTTTCAACATTCCAACCTGTGAACTAATCTTATTCCACTGTTTATTTACTAAATCAAATGCTAGATCTAAAGGTATATTAGTAAACAACGACTGAAAATCTAGTGAAATCATAATTACGTCATCACTTAGTATTTGATTTGAAAGGGCTTGTTTGAATTCTAATGAATTTTTTACATTCAATTCATTCTTGTTAGTAATGTAACTAAGATATTTCTCTATATATTTAGACAGTTCATAAGTTGGACTTCCAATGAACGACACGATAGGACGGAGAGGAAAACCTGGCTTGTGTAGCTTCACTAAACCATATATTCTTGGTGCTATTCCATTGTAAGATTTTAATTTCGAAGCTTGACGTAGATCTATACATAGTGTCTTCTTCAGTTCATCAACTATCTTGTTTACTTTATAAGAGAAGAAGAGATTGTATTAAATATATTTAATTCTTTTCATAATCGTCTACAATTCACTTGTGAAGTAGAGAAAGATGGAAATCTGCCATTCTTAGATGTGAAAGAAATAGTATAAGAGGTGAAAATGGCAATATTTTAACGGATTGGTTTAAAAAACCTACCAGTGCTGCAAGAATCCTGAACTACCATTCTTCTCATGCTATAAACCAAAAATTAAATTGCGTCCAAAATTTGGTTAAAAAAGTTATTGAAATAAGTAGTCCATGTTTTCTAAATGAAAATAAGAAAAGGGTGAAATTATTGTTACAAAAAAAATTGTTATCCGAAGAACTTAGTTGAACGATATTGGTTAAGATATTTAAGACAGCAACCAGCACATTCAAATGAAGATCATGCTGAACTGGAAGTTATAAATAGGAAGTATTTCAAATTTCCTTATGTTGAGGGCTTATCACAATCAATTAGAAAAGTGTTCAAACGAAACGTACCTGAAGTTACACTGGCATTTTATAATAAAAGAAAAAATAAATCTTTATTTTCAAATTTGAAAGAAAAAATACCGAAGGAGTTACAAAGTAACCTCATTTATGCCATCAAATGTAAAGACTGTGACAAGTGTTACTATGGTGAAACTAGTCGTTTTCTCAAAGAAAGGTTGTACCAACATAATTATTCCATAAGAACAAATAAAAGTAACGTAACAGCCTTAGCTGGGCATGCAATAAACGAAGGTCACACGTTCGATTTTGAAGATACAACTATAATAGAAAAGAAAAAGATGAGCAAAGAAGGAAGACACTTGAGATGTTATATATTAAAAAGGATCTAAGTTCGATTAATCATAGAAGTGATATTACTAATTTAAGTAATATTTATTCTGGAGTGTTGTGCTGAGGTTTAGTGAAATTTGATTTATTTAGTTCCCTTGAGTGAACAGTGTTGAGGTTATTTGTAATGTTATCTTATTAGTCTAGTCGAAGGTTTTGTCCGGCTAACATTGTTGTTCCTTTAAATAATGTAAATTTCATTTTCTTAGTTAAAAAATTCTTACTTCTGTAAGTAATATTGTTTTATGTATCTCTGAAATATTTCTGCTTGTAATATTCATGAGTTGTAAGAATCCATTTTCATATTGTGTATATGTTTGATGTTGATATGTGATTTCTTATTATCCTTTGTTTGTAGGCCTATGAAAAAGGTTTTAAATAAAACCGAAACGTTGGCAACGAGAGTTTGATTTTTTATCATGGAAAATTGACCGAACCCCGTTTAGAGAACACACCATATATATATATATATATATATATATATATATATATATCAATATTTCACAATAAACAAGTGAAATAAAAACCACAGAAAAAAATCAGAAATTGACTAAGATGTTTGAACCAAAACAAGTCGACCAAGTGGCCAACGAACCCGCTTGTTTGGTTGAAAGATCTTCATTATTTTCTGATTTCTTACTGTGGTTTCGACGTTATACATATAAAATTAAGTTTTTTACTTCTTTCCTTTTTTTTTATATATCTTTTCCACCTATGTTATTCCAATAACAAAGCTGGAAAAGCTATCTAGAAAAATAGCAAGAAGGGAAATAGGTAAAAAATTGAGTTGTGTATGTATTAACGAAGGTCTGCTGCCTAAATATACAAATTTAAATATATATATCTGGATAAGTGGTAGTGAGTTGGCAATGACGACTGGTGCAGGTGTGGGACACGATACGGTCAGTGCGCTGTCTGTGGGAAGGCTCCATCAGCAAGGCCCTCTCCGTCGGTCTGGCCGTCGGCTCCCTGCAGCAGGAGGTCGTCACCTTCAGCGGAGACACCGCCACCGCCAGTCTCGACATTCAGGTCACTCATTCTCATACTTACTCTATTTAGCCTTTAAAATTACGTCCAACATTTAGGATATTTGTTCTTAGTAAAATTGTAAATATAGCAAAATTTAGATGTCTTCAATGTTTTTATATTCTATTTGCAAATATTTTATGAGGTAAATGAAGTCATGTACAATATTTCACACTATTTTTTTTTTATGCAGTAGATGTTAGAGTACTGTTTGAAAAGAATGGTTGATGTTTTGCTTACAGACTGGTCGAGGTCCATACGCCCCCAGTGCCTCAGGCCTCGTCAAGATAGGAGAAACCATGACTCTCGTCGTCACGGTCGAGGGTGATCTCGGCTTTTCCGTCATCGTCAGGGAGTGCTTCGCAACCGATGGTAATATTACCCAACTTTAATCCTATCCCAGACAATTATTAACAATAATTATCAAAACTACAAAGTTTACAATGTTAAATGGTTATAATCTGTACTCAGTTTCTGAGAGTCCATGGAAAAATTTATTTGAAATTGAATCAAAACTATTTAATCTTTACCATTTCAATAATTAAGTTAATTTTTTTACAATATACAGAAAAATATCGCTTTATAACAGGCATGTCAAACTCAAATGATATTACGGGTCACATAATCTACATATTCTGCAAAGTTGATTGGCACATGTTTTTACTGTTCAAAAAATTAATAAATGCGATTGTTAGAATGATTATATTATGTATTTACTAAACTCAATGTTTTTTTAATTAAACTAAAAGTATTTTACGTGTTTTGTATAATATTACATACATAAACATTTTAAATTAAATGTTATTTTTTACAATGAAACCATAAATATTCTATATTTAAAGAAAAAAAAATAAAAGTTAAGCCAACTAAAATAAAAACGAAATAAAATAATAAACAAAATCACAAATGAAATCAAAATCCAAATCAGATTATTACTAATTTGTTAAGATATTTGATATAGTTTGTTGCGTAGCGTGTCATCAATATTTGGTTGAATATCTTCCGCTCATGCAATTTCTAAAATTCATCATGATATATATGTTGATATATATGTATATATCATCAAGTTCAAAATCGAAGAAGAGTAACACACAGAGTAAAGAAACATACTTAATAACTCAAATTTTCGGAAAATCCGTCTCCCTCTCGAATTTTCCGAAAATTTTCGTTAGTAAGTGTGTTTCTTTACTCTGTGTGTTACTCTTCTTCGATTTTGAACGTCTTTCTGATGTTTGGATCATTTTTCTAATTTAAAGTGTATATATCATCATCATGTTTATGATAATATATATACACGCGTAAGAATGGACAACACCTTTATGAAACCCTTATATAGATAAATATGTATAATACTCTGAAATTCCACATTCATACATTTTTCCTTCAGCAATGAATGACATTGCGTATCGATTAATTCCATGTGTAAGTTTTCATCGTTAATTTCAATATGGATAGGTAGAGGTGAATTAAAAAGAAAAAAGCGTACTTGAAAGCTTTTCTTTGTGCGCCTTGCTCCTTTGCACAGTGTTTCTAGTATTCATGCAACCACATGCCATGGCAGCAAAAACCAAAAGTTGAAACTTTCAGCCTAAAAGCGGCAAAGCTGGGTATTAAATAATTATAAGTAAAGATACGGTATTAATCGAAAATCATTATAAATAATTTAAACTTCAGACTACAGTTGCATGCTGCATTCAACTCCACTGCATATAAATAAAAACATTTACTTTTAAAAAATAAATGTATATATTATATCCACAAAATTTTAAGACGTCTTGGGTAGGCTGTGTTTGACATGCCTGCTCTAAAGAAATCCTACTTTTAATGTCAAGTTTCTATTGTTTTTTTATGTTTGTCATAACTAAACTAGCTTAGTAACAATCATTTATCCTTGTTATATGTCCTAATTAATTGTAGAGTGCTGAAGTGCTGTATATTTGTGTTACAGGGGTTGAAGGAAGTTTGAACAGAGTTCAGCTAACTGATGAGAATGGCTGTGTCCTGAAGCCGAAGCTAATGGGCTCCTTCCAAGAGATAAGGGACCAGCAGGCAATCAGAACATACGCCTACTTCCAGGCAAGCATTTGTATTGTAACATTCACCTGAAACCATCTGCAGTCAAGACGCATTGTTTACTTCTTCAAAGTAATACTGTTAGATTAAGATCAAATCAGTCTTAACTTAAAACGAGGTGTTCCAGAAAATAATTTACTAACATATAGCAAAGTGATTATATTCTATCATTGTTTCTAGGTAACGATACATTCAATTTAAATTAGTAAGAATTACTTCTAGATTGATATTTAATGTAAGCTATTAGACTGCAATAAAAGAAACCCTTAACTACACCCAATCAACCATTTTATTCCAGTTTCGTTTCATCTAATGTAGTTCTGTTTGATCCCATTAGATCTAATTAAGTATCCCTACCAGAAGGTTTCACATAATAATAATAGCATTTACTTTACAAAAACAATTACAACTTGTTAATAAAGAAGTCTACTTGGTCTAAATGTATATTACCTTACTTTAAAATAAGGTAAGCTTATATATATGTTGTAATATATATATATTTATTTTACAATATATATATTTACCAACATATATATATTACCTATAATATATATAATTATATATATATATATATATATATTATATATATATATATATATATATATATATATATATATATATATAGTTCAATGTAGAAAAAGAAACATACAGAAATCAAAAGCATACACTTACTGTAAGAGTGGGCTTTGATTTCTCTATGTTTCCTTTTCTAGATTTTTTTCCTTAAAATAAGTCTATTAAATTAACTAAACTGCAACATAATGAGTATGTCAACACTCCTTCTCTTCTTAGAACTCATTTCTTCGTCATAAAGTAACCCCTTCAAATCAAAAGTAAAGAAACTTTTTAAGCAACACTTGAAGGTCTCAACAATAAAATTTGTTTACAACATACCATTTTTGAAGAAATATCACATTTTCTTGAAAAAAATTGTGAAAAAAATGTAAGTGTTAAAACAATGTTTTAAGTATTAATATAAATACAAATACGCAAGACTGGGGTAGCCCAGTGGCTTAGGTACTTGCTTCTGAACTTGTAGATTCTGGGTTCAAGACTCACTCTGGCCCTCGATTTACTCACGTGGGAGGTGAAAAAATGTGTGCATGTCATCCCTCAGAGAGGACTTTAAGCCATGGGGCGCAAGCCTGTACGATGCCAGGACTCGTAAATGACCCCTACTCTCAACATGATCTCAGTTATTGAGTTCGACAAAATTTACAACTCCCAATGATAAATGTTGATGGTGTGGTATCACAAAGGGTCAATCTTTGTTCTACGTGTGTCCTCTCGGAGTACAGCCACGGTAACCTAACTTAACGTAACCTAAGTACCAACATAAGTCCAATCAGCAGTACTTAACATTTATTAAGTAATTACAAAAAACATATACTAACAGTAATGACGATTGAAGATACTTTTTATACAAAAGCAAACTAACCTGCCCTATTTATAACCAAAAACAGGCAAACAATCAGATTCAGTCATTGCCATATAAATCATAGTTTAAGATACATATCACTAATGACAAGGAGATACATAACAATAATAAATTGTTTTCTATTTTTTAAAAATGTAAGTCACTTTGATAAGTACTATTTCGAAATGTAAAGACCTCAATAATCTAAGAATGTTTTTCTATTTCAGGCGTTTAAGTTCCCTGACGTCATGGACCTGACAGTGGAGTGCAATGTAGAGCTCTGCAAGGCTCAATGTTCAACCTGCCAAGATCCTGACCAGGTCAATTATATTTATTTAAAAATGTTTTCTCAATTAATAGTCGAGTGGTAGCAGAATCAACAATAAAAGAGGACCTGAAAAGTTTACAAAATGACTTTCACTGTTATATTTTTAATTTTAAATATGTCCATCTGGAATAATTATGTTTGAACCAACAACCTCATAAAATTACCTGACTTTTTGAAGATATTTGTTGGGTTTTTAAATTCACTTTAATGAATGAACAACCACGAAAACTGTTTTTACTCATTATATTTAAATTATTTGTTAAATAATTCTTCAATTTTTTTTCCGGTATGAGTCTCGCATAAATCCAGAACATGGAACTATAACATGCTTTACTTTTCCCATAAAAAACAAGAAGTACACATGATGTGGAAACAGGATGAGTGAGGACGTTTTTGCCCTGTAATTTGGATGGCTCAGGGCCAAATGGGTGCATGGCCAAAAATGATCCATTTTTATGGATGTGACACCGTGTTTCTGCCCTGAAACTTCAGTTATTAGCAGAGGAGGTACTAATTAACTTTGAAATCCGACTAGGAAGGTAAGGCAGGTAAGTCGTCCACGGCATCCACGCTGTCACTAGTCTAGGTTTCCTCATTAGCTAGCTTAGGATCAAATAGGTGCAAGATCAAAAATAGCTACATTTTCACCCCTTGTTAGGGTGACTATAATAGTAGGTGTTAGAAACAAATTATATTTATTAGAATAATTTGATTCTTTTGTGATTTTTTTATCCTGATGTAAAAAAAAAGGTGTTGTTTAATTAATGTGATTTGATTTGCAGCGAGTGGAGCCCGGCGTGAGGAGGAAGAGGTGGGTGGACAGCTCGAATAGCAGCCAGCACCTGATCGAGCCGGTCAGACTGAACAAGCGCCTCCTCGTGTACCTGCCGGAGGAGCTCGCCGACAACGTCCCCAACACGCTGCTCTACTCCGCCAACTGCGACACAAGTACCCAACCAACAACCATCTAATATTACCACCTTCACGTCTCTCCTTGCCTCTTATCAAAGTCCTCTCTGGATTTTAAATACAGCCTATAACTATATATGCATACATTACAACTACAAATAAATTAATAAACATCAATCGTCAGAGACAAATCCCCAATCAGTTCAAACATCTTAGTCTTTTTTCTTTTCTTTTTGTGGTTTGAACATTGACTGTTCATATATATATACTATAAAATAGCGTAGAATTATGAGGTGGAGATAAGGAACCTTAATATATATATATATATATACCATATGCTCACTTAAAAATTCGGGAAAACGATCCAAAGCGAAAAGCACATGTTCAAATATGAAGAAAACTGAACACACACAGTAATAACACACTTACAAACTCTAATTTTTGGAAATCCACCTTCAGGACAGAAAAGAGGTACGACAGGTTACCTTCTGTTATACTTCCAGATTTATTTACTTTTCCTAAAGACGACTTTTCAAAAATTAGAGGCAGTACATGTGTATCTTAACTCTTTGTGTTACTTTTCTTCGTATTTTGACTAGTGTTGTCCAGTTTGAATCGTTTTCTGAATTTGAAGTGACTATAAATATATATTCTGAAATTACGTTAACAAAACTACAAGAAATGTGCATTCATTTATGTAGTGTACGTCTACATTTTGATAATAAGGTCAAAACACGATTTAACATAGTTATTTATCAATATATCCGCTCATTTTAAAAGGCCAGTGAGTATCCAAAAAAAAAAATAATAAAAAGCCATCACTAATCATGTCTTGAGGAGGCTCTATTCGATGATTTTTTTAGATTGTGTAAAAAAACTGAAAAAAATTATGAAGTGCTAACAAATGAACAAAATATTTATCAAATTGTCTTAATACCACTTCAATTTTTAATCAAAACACTTTTCTGAATGGGTTAACTACGCCATCAAAAACATATTAAAAAAACCTGTAAATTGTCAAATTGCCATCTGTCGACATTTTGACATTCTCCTGTCAGTGATTAAGGTTTTACTGACCAGTTTTATGGGAAAAGGGGCCAGGGTAGCCAAGTGGCATGTTTGCTCGCCTCTGGACTGGTTGATTCCTATTTCCATTCTCATTCTAATTTCGATTTTATCACATAAGAGATGAATAAATCTGGGTAAATCGTCTTTTGGAGAGGACTTTAACCCTGTTTTGGTTTAAAAGTGTACGGAGACCTTCGGCTACAATACAGCAGAATGGGCTGATGTTTTATAAGGTGGAACCTACTCTCCACGTCACGAAAAATAACCAATACTCACGAATGAGAAAAATGAGATAGTCTTTGTGAGTGCCCACGGTTAGACTTGGGGAGGTAGGCTTTTCTCGACCTGCATCAACAAAAGCTAGAATCATAAGCCTTGTGGTGTCTATAAGACTGATGAAAAAGATCATCAAGAAGTACAGTTGAAAAATGAAAAGGAAAAAACAAAACCAACAGTTAATAGGAAGGTATATAGCAAATTGTATGTAAGTAAGAAAAGTAGTCAGAGATTAAAACAAAAGGCATAGGGAGAAGGAAGGAGAAGCATCCACATCGCGACCTGATAGGCGAACCTAGGTCCACGATAACCAGCCAACCAACATCGTCCGAATAAACCTGGAGCCTGATGACGAACCAAACTTGCCAGGCCCCGCTGAAGAGCGATAAAAAGTCTTAAGAATGACAAGCGCTAGCCGGGAGGAGAAAATATGAGTTTGGACCCAACACTCAGAAAAGTGAGCAACTTAGCGTACTTTCCACCCCCGGACACCTGCCGAGTACGAGGATGGATCCCAAACGAGCAGCTAAAGCCGCTTTGTGCCTTTCTTAGTTCACGCCATCAAGGCATGTTAAGCCCCCCCACCACGACAAGGTGAAGGCACATCGGGGGGGGGGGGGGGGAAGCCATCCTGTTCTTCCTTTTAAGGTGCCGAGTCTGTTCGTTGAGGATCCCCCCTAAATAAACTTCAGTTAGACAAAATTTAGGACTTCCATTGTTTAATGTGGCTTACCCATTTCTAATAGATGCTAAATAATAAATGAGCCACAGTTTCCACCCCAAAAACAGCACTAAAGTGAGAAAGCCTAGTGTGGCTAATGGAAAAAGAAAACAAAAATATTATAAAATATTAATTTATTATTTTGTAACAATGCTTAATTCATTTGGACTTCATTTCAATTCCTACAATTAAAAACTGGAAGTTAATTAATATTAATTGTTTATAATTATTCGTTTTTAATTTTATCCGTATTGTTTTCAATTCATAGGTGACACTTTATCTCTTAATATAAATTATATTAGGTTTCATTTGATATTTTAATACAAAATCCGATTCATTTGAAATTTTAGTTTAGATACTCGACTATACAGAAATAACCGAACTACATACCGTATTATTAACGGAAAGAAACATATTAATTATTTATAAGTATTTTTTTTTTATAAAATAGGCATACCTGTGTTATACAAAAAAAACCTGTCAAATTAATTCTTTTTTTTTTATTCTTCCATATGAAGCCGAGATTAGCTACTGTTACAGTCATGTAATTAAGGTTAATAAACCATTGTTAGTATCTTGATTTCAGGTAATTATCAAAATTACACCCTGTAGTGGCTTCTGTTTTTAAGGTCTAATTTCTAACTGACACGATCAATCTGGAAAGTGTTAAACTGAAAAATTCAGTTTCCTCATTAATTCTTCATTATATTTTTGAAAAATAATCATTAGTGTAATGATTTTTACCTTAAAAAAAATGTTTTTAAATAAATAAATATTTATAAGGCAAACAGTGAAAACAAATTAAATTCAGTTTCTTATTCTTTATAAAACTGTTATACGTATTTTTCCATTCCTATATTAAAAAGTACTCAAACTAAATATTTAGAAGAATAAGATTCATTAAAATTAAAGTGTCAAACTTCATGCTTAGAAGTATAATTAATATATTATTCATATCCTCTATATTATTGCCGTAAAAACGAAAAGATGACTCAAACTGGGCATACAGAAGTTGAAAATCGAAGAAGAGTAACATACAATGTAAAGAATTGAAATTTTCTTAAAATATTAGTTTATTTGTTCCTTTATTCTTTATCCATTTTGAACTCATCTATATTACTAATTATAAGTTATGTATGTGTTTAAAATAAAAGATATAAATTATAGACATGAATGTAGGATATAGTATTTTTTAATCATGTCTATTAATGCAGTAATATGATTCGTTCATAACTAAAATGTGAGTAAAATAATAAATGAGCCCCTAACCCACTGCCGTAGCAACCATTTTTGCTGCCATGGACGGTCAAAAATTTGCACTCCCCTCTCCCTAACATTCAACCCTTAAAAAAAACTTTTCAAATCTAAAAATTGCAACCCCTTTAAAAATATAGTTAAAAAAATTATTTATTTTTAATTCGTAAGTATTTAAAATGAATAATCCGTTTAAGAAGAGTATTACACATATAAAACAAAAAACAAGTGACCTTTAAAACTCATTTTGGTATAAAATTTCACATTTTTTGTTTTTATTTTTTTATTACTTTAATTTGTTTTGTATTTTATACTTATAATCTATATACTCTATAATTTATAATATAAGTATATAATATATACTCTATAGAGTAATAATCTATATTACTCTACATATAATCTATATCCCCCTCAAAATGTTGACCTAGGGCCATGGCATGTGCCACCCCGGGGTGCCCCCCCCCCCCCCTTTGCAACGACACTGCCTAAACCAGTAAGTATTAAAGTCAATATGTATGTGCGCTGGGAACTTTAACCTGCTTTCCACAATGGAATAAAGTGGAAACGAATAAAAAAAATATCCCATATTAAACCCTAAAAAACGAAAATAAATATAACTTGCTCCGCAAGAAACATTCATGAATGATGAGTGAGCGTCAATGTGCGACCAAATGGTGCTTACAGATTTAGTTTTTTTTTTTTAAATCTAGATGACGGTCATGGATAAAAATGTTTTGAATCAAATAATTAGAGAATATAATTGACCATATTTTCCGTAAAGTTGTTTTTAAAATATATCAATCTGAATATTTGTTAACTCCTCAAGACGTTTATTATAATGTTGGTTAAAATAAACGTTAATAAATAAAACATTTCTTAGTTAGTAGTTTAAACACAGAAACTGCGACTCTTTAAGTGATTCAAAGTGCCAAAAAACTCCACTTGTTTTCCTTGACATATTTTTTTTTTAATTACACATGAACAAAATTTTCGAGATTGTCTTTATAAAAAATTCACTTGGAAAATTTGTTAAAAAAATGAGACCTCTCTCAATTCAAACTGGATGTCATTTTCCCATTTCTATAATGCGAAAAGACAGACAAATACTTCACTTATATAAATATAAATTATATGTAGAGTAATATAGATTATTACTCTATAGAGTATATATTATTGATTAAACCACAATAAGAAAATGGGAAAACAAGACTAAGATCTTTCAACCGTAACAAGCGGTCTTCGTCAGAGTCAAAAACCCAACTGTTACGGGTTTTTAAAGACCGCTTGTTACGGTTGAAAGATCTTAGTCTTGTTTTCCCATTCTTATTGTGGTTTAATCATTGATTGTTGTTTCACGTGTTTATGTGAAATCTTTTTATAGAGTATATATTATATACTTATATTATAAATTAAAGAGTATGTAGATTATAAGTATAAAATACTTCATTTTTATACATATAATATACAGTATGTATATATAGTAATAGTGTAAATTGTTCAATTGTATTTGGCAACAGTGTAGATGTAAGGTTTTTACAAAACAGAGTTGCAAAAAATAAATCTCATCCTATAGACGTTTTATACCTTTTAAATTTATTGTTCCGTTAAGATCAGTTACAATTAGAATGATTAGAAACCATATTTACAAAACTTTACACTATTTTCCTTTTTTTATATAAATATAAATAAAATGATTATTGTTTATCAGTTTTCCAAATGAAATTAATTGTTTTGTTTTAATTTTTTTTATTCGAATCTAAGAACTAAACAATAGCCAGCAGTTTTTTTTTAAGTTCAATGCTAATTCTTATTAATATAACTGGGTAGTTATTACTTATTATTTATAAGAATAGTTTATTGAGGTTAATGATTATGAGATTGATTCTGACTGAAGGTAAGACAACACTGATTGTTGCAGGAGGACAGATCTGCATGTCGTGGAGTGGATTCTTTCTGTCTTTCTCTGTTCTCTTGACCTCTCTCCTCGTAACATCCCTCTCTACAGTGTACTGCATAGTCAGGAAGGGTGGACTCTACTAACAAAGTCAATTCTACTCGCTGCCATATCAACATTCTTCCAATTATATACCTTTTACCCTTTTTTTTCAACATTCAAAATGAAATTACCACTAGGAATATTGTTCACACAACTATTGTTTCTAACTATAAATTACTTTTTTTTTAAAAAAAAAATGAAATATGCAATTTTTTATGCTTTAATAAGGTTTTGAATGTAGTTTCTTGAAAATGATAATATATTATTATTTAAAGATATTCAGTATCAATCATCAAAATAATTTCACAGAAAGCATGTTTTCCAACTTCGAGTATATCATAAAACCTAATGATTGAATACAAACAAATATGTACGGTCACCCTCACATGTACAACTGTTGAGGATTGGATGTTCCAAGTTGTCAACTGAATGGTGGGATTTTCCAGATAATTGACTATTATAAATTAATATTACTTTATTAAAGACATCGAATTATGCCGAAATTATGATGGGATCAAATAAAAATTAGAAACATTTAAAAAAATAGAACATATTTGTTGGTTATACACTACAAACTGTACCTGTATTTATACATTATACTGTATAAATTTATAAACACCAATTTTCAAATTATTAATACCTTCTACTATTTCCTACTTTGTGGAAATATATTTCAGTGTCAATATTTACACTATGGTGAAATAAATGGCTTAAGTCTTGCTGAAGTGAAAGACATTCTATTTTTCTTTAGCCCGATAATACTCGTATCAGTTAACAAATTAAGATTACAGTTCTTTCGACCTACTTAATAACATCACAGAAATTGCAAACCTCTAAATGTGTACTTGGAAACTCTTTGTACTGTCATATTTGTCTGCTAACACACAAATTTCATTTTTATTTAATATACTACCTCATCAACTATGTATGACTGATAATGTAATACATTAATTTTAAACATATTCAATGAAAACTATTATTTCTATAAATCTTTAATGTAATTATTTTAATGTAATGAGTCAAATTCAAATTTACTTATTCGAAATCTAGATTGGCAGAACTGTCACAGTACAAAGGTGAGTATTAGAAGTTGCAGACCTCCGATCAGAGATAACTTAAACATGCTTTCCAAATTTAACACAAGTCGTTAAAATGCTTAACATTTCTATAAATGTTTATTTGTTTACCTTTTTTAAATACAAAAGTACAATCTACTGATTTACAATAAATATCCGAGATTTTAAATTCATTTTGAACTTATACAAATCTACTTTTACCTTTTTATGTCCAGTTTTGGCAATTCTTAGAGACTGCATATATTTAGTACCAGTACCTAAAGTTACCCTTATCGTAAGTAAGGTTATTAAAATCTCTATGGAATGTGATATTTAATCGTTTATTACCACAACTTATAAATAGCAAAAAATTGAATTTCATTCATAACCACTGTATAACTATTTCTGCAACTAGTACATTTGTGTTACTTGAAAAATCTTTTTCATGAATAAAAAAAGTTTAAAATAAGCCTTAACGAAATCTTGCATTTGTTAACTAGAGCCACAGTTGTATTGTATTTATTAAGTCAGAAGTATTATAACCCACTAAATATAATCCAATTACTGAATAAGATGAACAGCTACAGTTTCTTTTAAGTTTATATACTCATATAGTTCGGATGGCATGTAACGAAGATGATTTATTGTTTGTTAGAAACAGAATTGTTTTTAAAACTATTAAAAATTGTTAACTGACCTTTTCAGTGAGCATCTTTCAACAATACATAGAATAACCTTAAAAATTCCACCGTATAACAAAAGTAAATTCATTCTTTTCCCGTTAAAGTGCTATTCAACTTTTTAATTCTTAAACAGACATGGATTTATCACTTTTGTCTTAGGAGAGATAAATTATCATTTTGAAAATGAAAGATTACATGGAACTGAGACATTACCTTCGATCTAGAAAACGGATTTTCTTTTTTTTATATCTACTTTTAAGTTATGTACATAGTTCTACGATTTGTTGGATAGATTATATATAATTAAATAAACTTACATGAAACTAATTTAAAATGTATTGATACGAAATAACTGAATGATGTAAGTTGTAAAAGCATAAAAGCAATTCTTTGTAAACATTTTTTATGTAATACAAGGAATGATTGTATTGTAATTTATCCATACATGGAACACCCAAAATGTATTATAATGTAATTGTTACCAAATAAAATACTCTTCTTATTGTAGACCAACAATTCAATTCAACCGAACCCTAAAAAAGTTTATTTTCCAAATAGGAATATCTGCTTTTGCTGAAAGATGTGCGAAAGATTGAGGCTGTTCAGTTTTATAAGCAGTACATTGTATAATTAAAGTAAATCATTCCATACCTTTCCAACTGTTCTTTTTGTTTCATTGACGAAATTGAGAATAGGCTTTTCAAATTTTAATTAAAAATTTAAAAATCTTAACTCAGTGCAGTGGCAAGGTTTACAATATTAAAACACAAATGCGAAGTATTAAAGTTCTGCAGTTTTCAAATTGTATTCAAAGTGTAAATTAGAAAGGAAATGAGCAACCTATAAATGCATTAGACGTATTTAAATTAAATTGTGATCTCTAGTATTTATTATGAGAGGAATTTTCATATTAAGCAAAAATGTTAGTCACAAAAAATTTACTAAATATTAACTTTTATTTCAAAGACCAATTTTGTAAGGTTGTTATTTAGAAGCGATTGAAACTTTAATTTAAAGTGATTTAATGGAGGAAGTGGTCGACTGTCACCCGCTCCATTTCACCAGATGGTGGATTGAGTGATACGTTCATGGTACTGAAAATCTTTTATACCCCACCTGCTACTTCTCTTGACCTCCGTGTGTTCCTCCCTATTCTTTATTTATTTATTTACAATTGATAAGTGCATCGCCTTCTTGGACTGTTCTTCTTGCTACTCTTGTTTTCACTACTTCTTCGAATACAAGGTAACGCTCGAAAGCGTTTAGAACTTTTCTACTACTGTCAAGTGTGATGTCTTACATATATTTATATATATTCACTATAAATTCGGAAAAATAAACGATCCAAACTGGACAACAGAAGTTCAAAATATGAAGAAAAGCTACAGAGTAAAAAAACACACTATAACTTTTGGAAAATACGTCTTCAGGAGAGAAAAAAAGAAGAGATGACCGACCGATCCTTTAGCTTCAGTTCGACCTCCTGCGTGCTTGGCCACCCTCAGTTTTTCTCCTGAAGACGGATTTTCCAAAAAATAGAGTTAGTAAGTTTGCTTCTTAACTGCTCTATATTACTTTTCTTTGTATTTGAATATAAACTGTGCAAAAGTGTCACAATAAAGACAAGTGACTCTAATCAAGAAAATCTAAAATAAACTTATTAAAAGAAAAGGAAAAAGATGGTAGTACAAACGAAAAATTATCTTCAGAACCATAAATGTGCCAATCAACCCAACATCTGGTGAAAAGGAGAGGAAGACAGTTAGACGACGTATCTCGCAACATTCTTTACCAAATAATGATCTATTTTTAGTAAATCAGTGTTGATATTAAGCAAAAAACCAACATTTATTTTTTGTCACGCAAGATTCAATGCCACTTTTAATGATGTACTTTGCATGAATTAATACTTTAGGAATATCAGCGGGGCTCAAATATTTTCTGCATGCGAGCTACTTATGAAATGAAAAAGTCACATTGATCCATCCACTGTATTCATTCAGAAATACATTAACGATTCTTTCAATTTATGATGATGTAGGTAGAAATAATAATGTAGTTCACCGTTAACTATATATTATATATATATATATATATGGAATTGGACTCTGCCAAAACCACAGTACTTTGAAATCATCTAGAAATTCAGTCATACAAAATAAATATCAATGTAAAAGTCGACTCTAAAATGTCACTGCAAAAAATAAAGAAAATGAAATTGACTTTACCCTCTGGACCAGTGTTTCTCAAACGGTGCGCCCCAATATAAAAGAAGATTACATTTTCATAAGCGATTTATATTTTAAAAATGTGCACAATTTTCATTTATTTTAGAAACACCAATGGTTTTCAAGTGTGAGTCAAGTTTCCACCACTTGATTTTTAAACTGGAAGGTAAATTTCTTTAATTTTTAAGCAGCATATATAATACGTTCTCTTTTCCTTTCCTTAGGCATATAAAGCATTTGTTACTGATATATATCTCTCTCTCTTAAAAAACCTATTCCTTTTAATTTCATACCATTTTCCTATTTTCAAATTTCATAACTAAATTTTCTATATTAAAATCAGTGATGAACCCCAAAGCTTTGGTCATTTCATAGGAGCGCCCTGAAGTAAAAAAGTTTGAGAAACACTGCTCTGGACAGTAAATTCCCAGAGTGGGTATCGAACTTCGTTAAGACTTATTCACGCGAGGAAGGGAAAAAACGCCATCCTTCGGGCATGACGTTAAGCCATAGGTCACGAGCCTGTACGATGTCAAGTACTCGTTAAAGATCCTTACTCTAAATTTACTTGAGTTAGGTAAAAGTTATGACTCCTACTGTCGATTGTATGCTACCACAAAGTAGAAATCTTTGGTCTATATGTGTTCACTCGGTGACGGCCACTACAACCTAACATAGACGAAATACATTTTTCCTTCATTATTTTATCATTACAAAAAACATTTTGCTATTTCTATACAATATGTATTGAAAATAACCGCGTCAAGATTTAATTCATTTCTGTTATACCTTATAAAGAAAACATAAAACCAATTTCATCAGATTTTTTTCCTAAATAAAAAAAAATACTTTATTTTTTATGAGGTACATATATTATTCTAATTAAATCTAAAGTCATATATTCAAAAAAAAAAAAAAGTTACTGTACACATATCAATATTATAAAATAGTTTATAGTTTACATTAAGACTGGGAATATTAACATTTTATTACTGCAATTTAAGATATATTATTACATAAGAAAACATCAAACAATTAAAAAAATGTATTTGTAAGTGCAGTTCCTTACTCTAAAGCTTGGCGATTGTGATATATTTAATATTAGAATTAAGGTTTTATATATTGTCGTGATGAGTTATTTGGGACGACCTCTCTTTCCTCCTTTGCTTGCTTTTTCATTCTATAAAACAAAAATACACTTCACATGAATTTTGTAAAAGAATGATTTCTGTAAACTTTTTTATTTCAAATACAAGAGCAAATAACATAAAAATAACAATCAAATTAGCTTTACATAAATATATAACTGACCATTTAAAGAAACAACTAAAGTTCGCGTTCCACAGTCAGAGACTTTGAATTGTAGTATTATAACCGCAATGGATATGAACACTTAAACATACTTTTATAAAAATTAAAACCTTTACCATTAAGAATTACACCCAATATACTATTATATGGACATTTGTTTAAGCATAGTATTATAACAAACTGACTATTTTTCATAAAACATGTTGTATACAATCTATCAGCATCATAATATTTTAATAATTTTGTCATTGACGGTAGGTTGGATATTAGCTCAATTTTTAATTTAATTTTTTTTTATGCAAAGCAATCTAAATATGAGAGCATTATAAGAATATACTCGTATAGTTATTTTCGTTTAGTCGGATATTTCAAAGACCTTAAGAGAAAAGGAAGGATATTCCATAGTTAGAATTCTCATGAGCAATGTAATTACAATGTATCGTGCAATTTATTGTGTTGTATTTACTCATGATTAGAATAAGGGGAAGACACACTAAGTTTCCATACAAAAGATTTTATCCAACATAGACACGTTTCAAACACCTAGCGCTCATCATCAGATGTTTTTCTATATTCAAATTCATATTTTCTAATAATATTATATATGTCACCTGAACATGGACACCAAGAGTTAGAAACACGTCTAAGTTAGATAAAATCTTTTGAGTGAAAACTTAGGGTTTCTTAATCTTATTCTAACTATGAGTTAGAGTAGAGTTTTGTTCAATTGATTGAAATTAATAAACTCTTTTCCTAAATGAAGTCCAGTCCATACGCCCTCAGTCAGTATGAACCCTCCACTTGTATATATTTCATGATCAAACCACAAAATGAAAAGGATGAAAAAATACTAAGAACTTTCAACTACAACAAGCGGTCTTCGTCAGAGTCAAAAACCAAACTGAAACACAAGATGCAGAAACAACATGGTGAGGGGTTCAAATGAGTGGGAGGAAAGGTGGTATTTTAAAAGAGTGTAAAGTTCAGGAAAAGACAATAGTCCAGAGAGGAATGTTTGGGTAAACAAAGGAGTACAGTAAGAAAGATTAAAAAAAGAAACTATCCGCTAGGTGTCAACCCTCTTCGATGAGGCTACTGCCCTCGTCAAGATTGAATAAAATTTGAAAAGCCCATTACTGATGTTTATTTGTTGTGGTTGAAAGATCTTAGACTTCTTTTCTCTTTTCATTTTGTAGTTTGATCATTGATTGTTATCTGACGTGTTTATGTGAGATCTTGTTATGTATATATTTATGGAGTAATATAGTTCTAATATTTTGACCTAAACAAATGGTATATTAATATACCGACTAACTCGTTTGTTATCTAATAGAAAGAGTAAGCAGAGACCTTTGTATTTAGGAGAAATATGAAAAAATTGACCTATTTTTTCTGTAAATATATTTTGTAGCCGATACAAGCTGATAACAAACGTATTCACTTCTGGAAATAAAATCATTTCGAAAGCTGAATGATCAATTCAAAATTAAATCAATGGAATTGATTGATTTTACCTTTGAAAAAGGTAATTTTTAAAAAGATCGATCATGATAATAGAGCAGGCAGATCAATAATAAAATATTGTAAGATATTTCATAACACTTTGATAAACCAGTAGCAATAATAGCATAATTACTTTGTAATAAGTAACAATAACAATACAAATTTATATAGAGCTTAAAATCTGTTATAAATAAAAAACTTTAATTAAATATTTCTTAATAATTACATGGGGCATGTAATGGAAAATTTACATGTAACATATGAAAAACTTCAGAAAAATTACTTGTGTAAAATTTATCATGTGTAATGAAATCAAAAAATGTAAAAATACTTTTACTAAAGATACTTTAGTAAAACTATTTCTTTTTAAAACTGTGTAATAGCCTATTATGTAGTATTTACTCGAACAAATAACGAATTTCGAACAAAGTTTTCTACTTCAGGTTACGTCAACTCATTGATAGGACTGCACGATGGAAGGAATAACAGAATATTGATATGTCCAGACACATTGTTCAGCTTTTCGATAAAGAACACTCAGTATTGCCTGAAGACTACTTTATATAAAATCTATGTAAATCTACGTTCATATAGTGTTATAAATTTATATGAATCATATTTATATCATATGAGTTACAAATCATCATATTGGATGATAATTTAAATGTATTTATATTGAAATTGGTTTTAGCTAGAAACTAAAACTATATTTAGAATATTTTCCGATAACAACCGGAAATTATTTCATAAAGTATTTTAATCTACATATCTATATATTTTAATAATTACATATTTGAATGATTCAATGTTTTTGCAAAATTATATGAAAAAAATTACTATTTATTAAGAATATATGGAGAATTATTTGACAAATAAAATGAGTCTGAACGACTGTAATATATGGAAACTTAATAAATTACCAGTAAGTTTCAAACATACCTTTCTTTTGTTCTTGTTGACTGCAGGTGTCGGGGCTTTAGTGACAGACGTCAGCTTAAAAAAAGAATCGAGTCGAGTTTGCGTGTTACCACCTCTCGCTTTCGCTAATTTTTTAGCACCATTTCTCACTCTATCTTCAGAGAAATTCTTATCTCCACATAGGTATTTCACTAATCCCTCTTCGTCAGGTTCTTCCCATTTAAACTAGACAATAATAATTGTGATTATTAATCTGTACTTATTTAGGTTAGATTACGTTGCAAAGGCAGCCCCACAAGGAGACACACGTGGGCAAGCATTGGCCCTTTGTGATACCACACAAAGAAAATTGATTCTCCAGTGGGAGTCAACTGTGATTACAATAGGGATCTTTAACGAGTATCCGATATCGTACAGGCTATGGACCGACGTGTTCAGATTTATTCACCTCCCACGTGAATTATACGATGGCCATGTGTGGGTATCGAACCCCGGACCTACCAGTTCAGAGGCCATCTAACCTGCCCCTGCCCTCCTTTATTATTTAAAATTGTACTCTATTTTACTACTTTTTGAAAATGAACTTATATAAAACTGAATCCACTTATATTGATTCTCAATTCCATCGATTCATTAGAAACTCTTCATTTTTTTAAATGTAATAAAGGGAGATTGTCCTGAAGGGACTGCGGTGCAAAAGTAAAGTTTCTAACTGGCCTGTTACTCTGGGCAACCAAACAAAAGGAAATAATATAATTTCTAAATTCAGCACTCCTAAATGAAGTTTTGGAGGATAACTTGACTGAAAAACGACTGGATGTCTTTTATCCATTACATATATATTCGCATATATAACCAAATGCACATAGAAACAACACAAACTCAATTGATGTGTTGTTATTTCTACGTGTTCTTTTCTTAAAATCGTTTGATAAGTTTTCCGGACGAACTGTCTAATGTTACTACAATTACAGTTGCAAGAAGATGCACACATGCCTTATCATTGACTAAATAAATAAAACTAGTAAAATGAGATTGCATACTGGGTAGAAATTTATGGACTTATCATATATATGCTTTTTATTTACCCAAATATAAAACAAGATATGATATTTATAAGTATAAAAATCAAATATATGTCTGTGTGTCCGTTCTCAGTGTAAACATTCTCAAATCACATCTACTTTTAAGGGGAGAGGTTTAATTTTCTTAAAATTTTTCTTGCCAAATTTTCGTGTAAACAAATCTTGAGAAATTAGATAATATATATTAAAAGAAATCAAATAAAATAAAAAATAATAATGTACAAGAGTTTAGCGCGTTTTACGATCACTTTAACAGATCATACTCTCCCCATATTTAGCTACTTATGAACCCATGGGTGTCGTTACTATCTGTATGACCCAGTTATAGACTGCATGACTGTAAATAGACGAAGGGTCGAAACAGAGGAAAACTTGTTACTCCACTAAAAGTGAACTTAAAACAAAACTGTTTACACCATTCATGTTTCAGAGGACAGTGTACTACTCCTTCCGATACTTGGCCGATGTCTGCGTACAGCTGATGAGTACCACACACTACGAAAACGAGACCAAAATTTCATTTTTCACTGTAACATGAGAAGGTTTAACTTTCAGTGGAGTGTCAAGTTTGCCTCTCAGTTTCGACCTCACAGGAAACGTATTTTACCAGTATTTTAAACAACAAAAAAAAGTAAATTTAATTATTATATTATTTCGTCCGGAGAAGAGGGAAACCTGCTTATTATCAATATATATTCAAACCGGCTGTTTGCCGTATATTCTTTCTCACTTTAAAAATGTCCAAAGGCATCAAAACTGAAGGGGGCGCTTCATGATCTTCCGAATTTTCCCGGTCTAGTTTTGGTGTAAAAACACTGACCTTTCATGAGCCAATGTATAGTGTGTGGTAATCCTTTCAAAAAAAAAAAACAGTCACATTACTCCAAAAAGAAATAATTTGCTCACTCTCGTTTTGATATCATTAATGAAAAATGAAGTAGTTTACCTCTAATGTATCCGGATCATGCACATCAGGTTTAATAAAGAGCTGACGAGCCTCATCAAAGTTCCAACCGTCGGGAATATTATATTTCTTCTTATCTAACTTTCCCAGGATAGCTTCAATTGACCTATGTTCCTTCATAAGTTCAATGGCTCTCTTAGGCCCTACACCGCCTATGCTTGACGTGTAGTCACATCCAAGAAGAATGCACAAGTCAATAAACTAAACCGAAACAAACAAAACATATCATGAGTAAATGATCAAATAATTCCAAAGTAGTATGAAAAACACCAGTTAAATATCTACATATACTACTACATTAATAAGCGATTTAATGTTACAACACTCATTACCAAAAGTACAAACAACTTGTCGACTATTCAACAAATTAACTTTAGGCAAAGAAATGTATCTCATTGAATCAAATATCTGCTACTCTTCTTTCACATTTTGTGAAAATAAATTGTTATTTACACTTACAAATTTATTAAACACATTAATTGTGAGTGAGTTCTGTAAAAGAGATATCAGTTCATATCATATAGCATCTAGAATCAACATTTCTTGGTTTTCAAAGAAATGCAAAATTTAAAACTTATCATTAATATTAACCCCTAATTCCTCTTTATTATTAATAGAAGTTGTCATAAATATTATTATAAATTATAAAAAAAAGACTCCACACAAACAAATTATATTAAAAAAAAACTGTTGTTTCGATTCGAACACAAGTTATTTTCCGAACATGGTAACAATTTATTAAATAACAAAATTATAAATTAAATTCTAAATTAAAATTATAAATTAAGTATTTTTTATTGTTGAAATTCAAGATTGATTCAAAAAAAGAGGCCAATTCCTTCAAAGTTACATTTAGAATGCACAACAAGTAACAGACCAATTACAAATTAAGTAACTTACAAAAATACAAAAGCTATCTATTTGTAATTTACTTAAATCTCACTAGTTATTATAATGAGAGTTGAGTAAAGAAATAAAATAACTTATTTATTTTTAAATCTCACTGGTTTCAGATGTAACCTGAAAAAGAACCTTTCATGTTTGAAACGCACCGTTTACATAAAACTTTTATAAGTAGAGACTTTTATCCTTTCTAACTGCTAATTACATACAATTTGAAGCTAATGCGATTTGTTTTTACTTTAAAATACAAATTAAATAAACTAACTTCTTGCTGAGAAAATTTAATTTCCGAGAGAACAGCATCAAGGTGAAACTCCTGAATAGGCATCTTCCTTGCTTCGCTGAAGGTGAGGTGTCTGAGTAGGATACTTGAGCCGAGGGTAAGCGCGTCCATGTCCTCTGTGGCCGTGGCGAAGACTTTACCTGCCTTGACGAGAGCAGCGCACTGCGCCTCGGCCTCGCAAGGGGCCTGCCGACACAAACCAAACCGTCTCTTTACAGCATAATACCGCATTTGACAGCATATAAAACACACAGACACATAAAATACACCTCCATTCCATTATGTCAGGTTCAGGCAAAACAGCTTTTAGATATAAATATTAAATATTTAAAATATATTTAACTTAAATTAGATTTAAATATTCCAGTTGTTCTTAAATAGATGTAAAAGATTTAGTAATGGTTTAAATAAGTTTATAGTAAATTTATTTAATATATACCTTGTTAAGGTGTTCGTTAAAATACATTGAAAAATAGTGGGGGAGTTTTTAATGTCAATGGATAGGTTGTTAAATTGATAACGACCAATTTCCATGGGAAATGCTAATTTTAGTCTCTTGTATTTTAACTCTATTAACAAGAAAACTGAATTAATGTCTAAGGTACTCAAGTGTGCCTAGTTGCAACATTCACCAGAATATCTTCAATAGATTGATATCGTTGAGTCTAAGGGACAACTAATTCACATTTTTTAGTATATTTAAGCATATATTGTTGAAAACATCTGGTTGTACATTCTGCCACTACATTTATACATAAGAGTAAACTTAGAGATATGAGGAAATACGTTAATAATCATTATTAAGATTGCCCAAGGCCTACGAAAGGTCTCAAATTTCACCTACGTTGCGCAAGATGCAGGGTATTTTTTGAGCCAAAATTTCGGGAAAACAACTACGTCCTATATGCAATCAAACACTATATTTAAACAAAATAATATCTGATGTGAGGCAAAACACAACTACATTTTATAATAATAAATTAATGAAATGATTAGTATTGTAAACATATTTCTAGTTATACTACATTATTATTGATTTCTTATTATTAATCAGAAAAAAAATTAGTTAGAATATAATATAAGATAAATATGAAAGGTACATTAGGTCTTCATTAAACTATGTACTTCATTGATACCATTGTTTAACCACGTTTTAACCCAGGATTTACTTTAATGTGATCATCGTGTAAACTAGACCTGCTCACACTTTTTCTCCATGCGAGCTACTTATGAAATGAATAAGCCACAATGACCTACCCACTGTATTTATTTAGAAATATATTGAGGATTCTTACAATTTATATGTGATATTTCATCGTAAAAAAACTTCTCTTCCCATATCATATTAAAGTGATACATTTTTTCTTCTTCCCCGATCCAGTCTCTCCACTCACATTTATACTCATTCTATTTTGAAAAGAAAAAAATATACTCGTATAAGTAAAAAATAAAGGGCAACTTAATGACTAGCTCATTAGCTTTACTGAACTTTGCCGTTGCACAGTAACCTAGGTATAAAAAAAAAATCAGAATTCATTCGACTGACTGTCCTCAATATCAATCAGTGACGGAATGAATTACAGGCTGATGTTAGTATTTTTAATGTTATGCGATCTACTAATACCTTGGCGATACTGGTAGATCACGATCGACGTATTAAGCACCCCTGGTGTAGACAGTGGTCTTTAAACTTTATCTACCACGACCGCGTTCTAAAAGGGTTTTGTTTTGTTGGACCAATTTAACTTATAGCCAAATAAAAAGAATAAAAAATAAATATAGGAGAAGAGTTTAATGTCTACAAATTCATCATTTATAGATGATTTTTGTTGCTTAAATTACAACATTTATAACTAATTACTTAATTAACAAAGAAAAGAACTGGGATGGAACAAGTTCAAAACTCGTCACAAGCATATAATGATGGTTCAGTATTTTTATTAAGTTTGTGCGTAATACGGTTGTCATGCTAAGGAATTACAATAATATTTAATTTATCAATATTTATATATTATAAAAAATCCGATATATATTTTATAATGAAAAAATAGTATTACACCAATAAAGAAGTGTGACAATACATTTCGCGACCCTGATGTGGTTGTCTACTTTGAAGAGCGAGCACTCGTCTGTGATTGTGCCAAGAATAGGAGATCAGCCGAGTTAACGCTCAATGTTTATGAGCCAACACGAAGGCGGGAGGCCAATGCAAATCTCCCCACTAAACCTCTTTTTCTCGTTTATAAAGAACCGTAATACATGCAAATGCGACCCCAGAGCAATCCTGCAGCCCCAATGAACCTCTGCCAACATTTCTTTGCCTTCCTAACTAATGCAATTCATTACTTCTCCTTTCCCTTTCTTAATGAATCTTTAAACAATTGTCAGAGAGACTCTTTTCTTTTCACTGTTAGCCTTATTCTACCTCCCATGAAAACAAACCAGCAGTATACCTATTTAAATGCACAATTTATATGAACTCAGAGAATAACTAATTAATGACTTTGTCAGTTCTTCAGGTTCAAATTAAACTCTCACTGCCAACGTTTCGGTTTTTATTTAAAACCTTTTTCATAGGCCTACAAAACAGAGGATATATAAGAAATAATTCAATCATTCAAAAATCAAACACATAAAAAGTGCAATTAGTTACACATTATACATTAGTTACAGAAGTAGAAATTTTGAAACAGAAAAACTAAGTATTACATTACATATTACTTTACAAAGACAAATAGTCTGTGGATTTCAGCAACAACTGTAGTTTGAATGAGCACGTGACACTGAACTGAAATAAACAAATCTGTAAATAGAAGTCTGTAGTAATTATTTTCCAGGTTGATATTTACATCCAGGAAGTTCATTCTCTTTTCTATTGCTGTTTCTGTTGTAAATTTGAGACAGGAGTTTTTTTTCAAATGCAGACTTAAGGTTTAGTAATTGTACTGAATCTTTTGCGACAACAAAGCAATCATCCATGTATCTACATTAAATAGTAGGCTTTAATTCAGGGCTGTTGTTTAAGATTTTATTTTCCACCAAGCACATATAATAATTTAACAATTTATTTAACAATATATATATATATATATATAGACAGTCAGTTGACTGTCGTCCCTCCGTCAATTCACTTCTTCTCCTGAGGACGACCACCATTACGGTCGAAATATTGAAAAGTGAGTCTTTGTTATGTTTCAGTCTATGTGTCACTGTTTATTTTAAGTATATATATATATAAACAGATTCAATAATATATCGACCGTTTGATAGAATAGGTGTGTTCTCTAATCGGGGTTCGGTCAATTTTCCAGGATAAAAAATCAAACTCTCGTTGCCAACGTTTCGGTTTTATTTAAAACCTTTTTGATAGGCAGAAGTAAGAATTTTTTAACTAAGAAAATGAAATTTACATTATTTAAAGGAACAACAATGTAAATTTCATTTTCATTTTCTTAGTTAAAAAATTCTTACTTCTGCCTATCAAAAAGGTTTTAAATAAAACCGAAACGTTGGCAACGAGAGTTTGATTTTTTATCCTGGAAAATTGACCGAACCCCGATTAGAGAACACACCTATACAAATATATATATAAGATTTCCCATAAACACATGAAATAACGATCAATTATCAAACCACAATACGAAATGGGAAAAAATACTAAGATCTTTCAACCACAAAAAGCGGTATTCGTCAGAGTTAAAAACCCAACTGAAACATAACATGCAGAAATTTCACGGTAAGGGGTTCAAAGGAGTGGGAGGGAAGAGTGGTATTTTAAAAGGGTGTAAAGTGCAGGAAAGGACAATAGTCCAGGCAGGGTTATTTGGGGAAACAGAGGAGTACAGTAAGAAAAAGTAAAAAAACTATTCGCCTGCTGTCAACCATCTTCGATGAGGCTATTACCCCCGTCAAGACCGAATTAAGTTTGAAAAGCCCGTTACCAATGTTTATATTTGATCTATTAAACTTAATCTGAGAGGATTCGATAATATTTCTGAATACCGATTTTTCATAGGTGATAAATTTATCTCCTGTCCAATCAATATGATGACTTTCATTGTTTATATGCAAGAATAAGGCACTATTTTTTTCCTGTCTACTTATGTTGTATTGGTGTTGTTTTACACGTGTCTTTAAAGATTTACCTGTTTGACCAATATAAATTTGATGGCAATTTTTATACGGGATTTTATACATACCACTACATATATATATACATATATACATATATAGTGGTATGTATAAAATTTACCAATATATATATATATATATTGGTAAATTTTGGTACCAGTCCTTCCTGTAAACACACATTGTTAAAAATATGATCATATTTTTAACAATATGTATATATACAGAAGAACCACAATACAGACGTGATGCAATCAATGAAATATACAGCCACAAGGAAAAAGAAAAACGATAGAAACGAATGTTATCATCCTTCTGTATAACTTTTATGTTACCTTCTTTGTTTTTAATTTGCTTGTTCTCAGAAGACTTTGCTTGTTTAATACTTTTGTATATATAAAACCAACGTTTCGTCTATATTTTTGTTCGCCTTAAGGGCTTGGATTTTTGGATTACTGAAAGAACTATTACGTAGTTTTATTCTATTTACTTAACTATTGCTTATTAAAGGTAGTAGATAATTGAATAGAACCAAATTAAATAATAGTTCTTTCAGTAAACCAAAAATATGAAGTCCTGAAGATGTTTTAAAAATATAAACGAA
The DNA here is from genome assembly GCA_026182355.1 of Hermatobates lingyangjiaoensis. Lineage (NCBI taxonomy): Eukaryota > Metazoa > Arthropoda > Insecta > Hemiptera > Hermatobatidae > Hermatobates > Hermatobates lingyangjiaoensis. The sequence continues at coordinate 1,372,907 of JAPFBL010001937.1, read as the reverse complement.
AATGTTAGTCTAAGATGTTTACGACAATTGTTACACGCTCGACTAAACTTTGAGTAAGTGAAATACTGTAAAAAATATGACTTCTATTACGATAACTGGAATATACATATGAGAAGTAATCAAGTATACCTCTACAAAAGGAATTCCCATCAACTTGAGCAGATCTTTACATTCACTGGCATGTTGTTTCGTCACTTTCACTAGACGTCTGCTAAACTTGTCCACAAGTTCTGCTTCACCTATGTAACAAACAAAAATATTAGTTTTAATAATAATGTATCATTTAAAATATAACAAAAATAGTTAAAGAAAACTTTGAAAAATACCTTTACCATAAAGTACTGCGAAATTACCATGGATCTTAGATTAATGAGGATATGTAACCTAATTATATACAGTAATATATTACTTAGATATTGGAATCAACTTCATTTCAATTCTTCATATTAACTTGATTTTTATTTCAAAAGTTTACAGTGAATTTTTGTTATGTATACAGTTCTAATTATCAATGTCCAAACCACAATAAGAAATTAGAAAAAAGATTAAGATATTTCAACGGTAACAAGCAGTCTTCGTCAGAGTCAAAACCTAACTGATCAGTTGACTGATCAAATGGGATTTAACTGTGAAGAAGACAGCTTGTTAAGGTTGAAAGATCTTCTTTTTTTTATCATTCCTTATTGTGGTTTGCACGTTGATTGTTATTTCAAGTGTTTATCGTTGAATCTTGTTATAGTTCTAATTATACACAGCAATATTTCACAGAAAAAGTGAAATAAAAATCAACTTCTAAATGACTAAAAAAAACAGATATTAATTAGATTTCTGGTTTCCTTATATCACATGTTTATTGTGAAATTTCGTTATATATATATATATCAATAATCAAACAACAATAAGAAATGGGAAAACAAAACTAAGATCTTTCAACCGTAACAAGCAGTCTTCGTCAGAGTCAAAAACCCATTGATTGTTATTTCACGTGTTTATGTGAAATTTTTATATATATAGAGAAAGATGAGAGAGAGAGAGAGAGAGAGAGGAGAGAGAGAGAGAGAGAGTGAGAGAGAAAGCGAACATTAAAATCTTACTTACATATTTTTCTCTTGGAAATATCTAATTCTCTTGCTAATTCTTAATTCTGTTGAACCTCTTAAATATATGGTTAATCAATTAAGTCTAATATGTTATAAATAGTTTAAACCACTTATACTAATAGCTGACATTAAGGATATAATGCTGGTACAATTAAGTAATTAAGTTAGTAGCATACATTTGTTCCGTTTAATGATTCGAACCATTCCTAAAGCTCGAGGGTTGAAAAATAGTTTTAAAACGTTCCAATACTGGTTGATGTTTACCCGAAACATGACAATGGATTTTATATTGTAAAAATTATTAGGAAGTACTACCATATCAAATGGGTACTTTGTTTAGTCGATATGATCGCCCACTTCGTCCACGGAGACCTAAGTTCAAATTCCTTAACCCTGTGTGTCCTTTCGAAACGTTTTACTCTGTAATGTGAAGTTCTAATTGTTGTTTATACATATAACAACAGTGTATTGGTATTGCAAATATAGATGTTGTTTGACTCTTTGTTGTTTGTATAGTCCAGATTTTGAATAACTTGACTACAAGATGGCGTTAATAATCATAGATGTTGATATACTTATTAAATAATGGGCTAAAGAAATAAAAAAAGTATAAAATGTCTAAAGTAAACTAAATATGTTAAACCCATCACAAAAAGTAACAAAAGCAAGGAAAAGTTACCAAGAAAAGGTAAGTGTTAACGATTTTAGTAAATTTTTGCATAAAATGCTTATAACTCTTTCCAATTTACATACCCATGATTACAACAATATATTAGTTAATTCCATAGATGCATTTAAAAATGAATTTTAGAAGATTAATGAAAAGCAAAGGGAAGGGATCCTACCTGCTTCAGTGGCTTTGTCTAGTTCCTTCTGGGCTTCTGCTCTTTTTTCTGCTCTCTTTTCAAGTTCCTTTGACTTAAGTTGAGGAGGTTTCCCATCAAAAACAAATATTGGTTTGATACCATTTTCAACAAGACGAATAGTTCGATAGAAAGTTCCCATAAGATGGCTAACAAAAGATTATCATTTTCTTTATTGTTAATTCTTAAATAGCCCAAACAAATACCATAACAAGATGTTACCTAGTTGTTTCACCATCTGTCGAAGTAAGCTGTTGTCCTTCACTCCTAACAGCAATAAGAAACTGGTACAAGCTCATTGAAGCATCGATGGCTATTTTTCTGCCTATGGAATAATGAAATATCTTCAAATAACAATAACTGTAATACTCACAAACTCTGTCAACAATCACACACGTATTAAATATTCTCTAGGATTTACACTTACCAAAGTAATTTTTAATTTCATTCTCTTTAATAGCACTAGGTGCAATATCAGCTATTAATTTTGAAAGTCCTAAAATACCCATGTTTTCTGTTATATATGATACCGAAAGTCTTAAGCTCGAAGTACCTATTTACTCTAAACACAACCATAAGAAGGCGGGAAAAAGAAAGGTTACAATGGGGTTATAAAATTGATATGGTCGCCGGTCTTAATTTGTACACCACAATTGGCGGCAGAATTTATATTTAAACATTAATAATGGAGCATAAGTATCGATGCTTTCAGCTTATTCTATTTAATAGAATCAAATATTAGCTAAATACTAGAATCATAAATGTGAAATTGAAATAAAAAAACTGATTTCTTTTTTTTTTATACCTATGAGAGCGGTATAAATTTTCTGCCAAGATCACAACAAAAAATGTGTTCGAAATTGTTATCACAATTTGGTCTAAATTCCACAAAACATTAAATATTTTTAATAATACTTTAAATATGTGTTCAAGTGTCAGGTGTTTTATTCAAATCTAGTAAAGCACTAATTAAAATTCTGATTGAAAAGAAAAATAATCTTATGCCAATTAGTCATATGATACTACTTGAAAATACCTATAGAGGTAATTGCCTTAACAAAAAGAAATCAATGAAAGAATATCAATAGTTATATTAGTTTATTTAAACGAGAAACCTAATACAGTAAAGTTGAACCCTCAGTCCAATTGTTGTTTATAACAAGAAGTGGAAGTTGAAACTATTGTCAATTATAGCACAAGGACAAACTAAAATTATTATTATTTTATTCGTTTAAATAATAACAAGTATTACATTAATCAGCTAAGCTGATAATTCCATTCTTTTTATTTTATGATGTAAGTACAAACAATATCTTGATCAGTTAAAACATTATATATTGGTTAGACAATTGATTAGATTTGAGATCCACACGTTGAAAACGGTTCACATCTTAATAATTAGCTTAAATTTCAAGTTGAAATTATAAGAGTATTTTTTATATTATTTCTATTTCCCGAATCTATTACAAGATCGATTTGTAAAAGAAAAAACTTCAGTCACGTCATTATTTACATTATAATTAATACAAAGCATACCACTCTTTTGTGTCTATAGACAACATTTCACAGTCGATAAAAAAGTTTTACGGTTGTTATAATTTTGTTTAGGAATTTCTATCTCTGGAAAAAGTACTTAACTACCACTTCTTGGTATAAGTCCACTACAATGCACCAGTTGGAATCACTGATCTATTCTTAGTGATAACAACTGAACCTCGCGACTAACATATTGTTCCTTTGGTCACTTGATGGCGGTTCATCCCACAGGATATATTTAAAATATATTTTAATATCAGGTCCGCTTTTCAAGAGGTTGTAAATAAAGGTACAGTGACCACTGATGCTTATTGACTCCTATAGTAGTTAAAAACTGGTATGCTGTTTTTTGTCTACTGAGTTCTACAACTTTTTCAAACGATCTTCATCAAAAATTGTGAACAATTTTGTACTTTACCAAAAATAAAGTGAGAGACTTCTCACTGATGAGAACTTGGATTCCTGTCTGAAATTGTAGGCAAAACATACAAACCTCACGTATCCAAACTCTATACCAGTTAGTGTTCATTGGTAGCATATAGATGTTTTAAATTGAAGAATAAAAATGTAATTTGTTATCCATAAAAAAGGTTATTATGATGCATACTAAATTAATTTTATAAAGTAAATCTAGTTTTAATCATATTTTGAAGATAGGATTTTTCATAAAAATCAAATACAATAGCGTAATCACAGTATGTATACGAGGTGTGTAAATAAAGTAGTGGGACTGGTAACGTCGCTTTCGATCTGGCAACGCTGGAGACGCGTGGCCTTGAGTAGCGTCAGGTCCACGTTTTGGCCTCCAGTATAAATCTGAACTCGCCACAGTCATTTGTTTGTCCGTAGCGTTGGTTATTTTGAAATGGATTTTTCTTGAGCGTTAAAAATGAGTGACCTCAGTTGAGCAGCGGTGTGCAATCAAATTTTGCTTCAGACTTGGACATAATCAACCGAAACATTTGAAAAACCTTCAGGAGGCTATGACATACGTGTCCTTATAAGGGTCACAGGTTTTTTGGTGGTTCATCCCACAGGACATATTTCAGAAGGATGAGAGTCGATTGAATATGACACGAAGTCGGAAGGCCTTTCAAGTGCAACGATGAAATTCAACAGAGTACAGTGAACCACTTGATGCGTTCAGATCGACTGCTAATCAGCACTTCTACGTTAGTCCTTGAAAGACTTCGAAAAAGAGTCCTTCGTGTGCGGCTCAAACTGAGTTCTAAGACAAGTGGGTGTTGCATCACGACAACGCCCTTCATCAACCATCTCAATGAACGAGTTTTTGTCAGTTACCAAAAATCCTGTTGCTCCTCAGCCTTCTTATTCACCAGACTTGAGTCCTTGTGACTTTCCTGTTCTCGAAGATTGTAGGCAAAATCACTACAAGAACCTCATTCGGACTACAAACTCTATACCAGTTAAGTGTTCATGGTAACCGACCACTGATAGATGCCATTCCAAATCCGAAGAATCCAGCAATGCTACAATGATTGGAAGGACCGTACAAAAGCGTTTGATGATGCATACTAAAGGGAATATTTATAAAGTGAAATATCACATTTAATCATATTTGAATAGAATACTTTTCATAAAAATCAAATCACAATACTAATTCTACAGTATGTATATGCACTACTTAAACCTACTCCTTCATTACTCTTTCAAGAGGTCTATATTTAAGACTCTTTTAGATTGTGTCTATATATAAAACAATAAAAGATAAAACTCAGCAATATATTAAGATTATATTTTAAAAATGAATAACTTTAGAGAAAGTTTAAAAACACTAGTTGATCAAATATTTTGTTTTCTACAACTCTGATTTGAAATTATTTTTCTGCTACATCGTGTAAGACTTAAATATCTTAAAAAACTGTAAAAGTGCGATTTGCTTGCATTTTGACATCCACCTGTCAGTGATGCAGGTATTGCTACAAAGCATTTTCTTTATTAATTGTTGCTATTTTAAGAAATCATTTAAGTGGTAAATGTTTTCATTCGACTGATGAAATCAAGAACCGCAATTTAATTATTAATAAGTATTAAAAATGATTTTTTTATATATTCATAGATAACATTTTTTCTGTTACCATAAATTGTATTCTTTTTTATTCGATGGTTTAATTTTAACAAATTACAATTCATTTGATTTTAGCTCAAATTTTTTACAATGTAGAAACGAAAATATAGGATACTATGAAGGATATAATTATATATTATAGATTAATGTTCTTTCCCACCGTTTCGCGGCACACCTCAGTGGTTGAGAATCACTGAGTTATATTACAGTACTAACGGAAGGGACGACCTATGATTATTCCAGAGGATAAATATTGTAACGATCAGTCCCACGTACAGTGAATCACATCTAGTCTGATCCATAGTTGTTAGAAGTACATTAACTGGAAACTTCAACACCTTCGATTTTGTATCAAATACTATGAATACGAATTGAAAAATAACGACCCTCCTCTTAAAGCTAGGAGGGTCTGTTATGTGAGTTATTTGTCTTTTCTTTTTAAGATTATAATTTTTTTACCAGATTCATATGCTTTACAATCAAAGCGTTGGCTTAACTGAGTGTCACTTTGTAACAGTCAGTGAACTTCTGTATTCTCCATTTCTTGTATGAAGACGACTTGTTATCAAATTTTTGAGAATTGTTAGTGTTTGTTCTTGAAAAAGTGTATGACAATTGAGTTAGGTTCACGCTTTCAAATAATATTAAGGCACCCAATGTTTAACAGAGACCAACACATCATCAAATTGGAGGAGTAAATAGTAAACACCTAAGCGTGGAGCAAAAAAAAAAAGAATAGTTTGACACTTTTTAAATTTTTATTTTCATGAATGTTTTGAGGTAGTAAAAAAATACAGTTGAAATTTTCATTGAACAATTCAATCATTCTAAAAGTGAACAATTGTGGCTGCGCGTCGTCCAAGACAGAAAGAATCCTCTTCAAATCTTTGGAGAAAGTGAACACTTTCATTTATTCGACAATTATACTTATTTCTAAGCACCAATTGAACTAATTCATTAATTGATTTTCAAAAAATTGTTATCACGTAGAACACATATAAAGAAAATATCGTTTTTTCCAATTATTAAACTATAGTAATGTATACATAACATATAAAATAAATTACTGTATTTAATACAAGAGAATTTTCACATAAATGTATTTATGTACAACAGGTAGAAGTAAGGATGTTGACTAACCAAAAGGTGGAGGGAATATGAGTTGAAAGGCAGTTATACTCTGCATATTGCAGGAATCTCTTCAACATCAAAATCTGCTTTCTCAACTCTGTTATGCCTAAATACAAATTGTATCAAGGCACTGCATCAAGTAACTAACTACTCGTATAAAAGAGAAACAAAAATACATTACTGGATCTCTGTAATCATTTATACAAGTTTTGTATTACTTCCATAGCAATTTCAAATTGTTATCATTTATAATTAATAGTTCCTATGAGTTCAGTTAATTATTGTTCTTTACAATGGTTTACAAGTAAAACACCTATTATCAGTTACATTGAAGGTCCATAACATTTACCATTCACTTATTTAATGTTGCATTTTTTTCTTTTTCTCTTTTCCAAGCTTGTATTCTTTCCTTTAATTCCATATCTGCAACAAATAGAAAAAAAAAAGAGGATTAAAGAAACCGCACGAATGAACAAATAATAATTATAATCAATTTGACAGCTTTTTTTCTGTTTTAAATTCTGAAAGTGTTCTCCTTCCTTTTTTTTACCGTAGTCTTCGTTGTCTCCGAAGCGAATCAAATCTTTCTACCTGATCAGGCAGTTGAAATATAGCAGTAAGTTTTGGTGGTCTCTTTCATATGTGTTATTTCTGTGAATTTAGTTTATATATATATTCGCTATAAAGTCGGAAAAACGATTGAAAATAGTTATATATAAGTTCATAAGATACACATGTGTCTTACCGTATCCTATCACCAATCCCGTTCCTTCCTTTACTTCCTTCCTTAGCAAACGCTCCTACCCTATCTCCTACAAGACTTCTTGTACCTCTGGTAACTGCGTTTACCGTTTGGATTGCACGCAGTGTATGCTTTTTATGTGGGTTTGACTTCTACTAAGCTAAGCCTGCGTACTAAGCCTAAGCTAATCACAGGTCGTCCGTTGGTAAACGCAGTGACCTTCCCGTTGCTACTCATGCTAACTCTCACGGACTCAGTTTTAATTACTGTTTCCGTGTACAGGTTCTGAGACAGATAACTGATAAAAATTCAAAAGTCACTCTGAGGGCTTCAGAAGAAGCTTTTATTAGTCTTCTGGGGGGTAGATCTGCTCCTGGGCTTAACCTCAATCGTTGGTTATTCCTTTTATTTTAATTTATCTTTTGTTTACTTACTTATTTTTATTTTTTACTTGTGCTAATCATTTTTGTTTTCATTTATTATAATTTATTTTGTTTTTATTTCTTTACTTGTCCTTGCCTTCCGTCCCTCCGTTGACTACACTGTATGAGTGTTTTTTAAAGGCCACCGGCCAGTCATCGTCTACCTGCGGAGCAACTCCTTTCTATCTTCCTGATGACGAGGCCATCGAAGTATAGTAGTGAGTTTCTGTTTCATTTCTGTGTGTTCTTTATGTCAATGTAGTTTATTTAGTTCGTAGAATCGTTTCATTTAATTGGTTTTATATATATAAACCAATTAAAAAAGATAGCACACAGATAGACACAAATGCACTATCGACAGAGCCGCCACTCTGCCTTCCTGCGGGACTCTTCGCCTCTTGATGACGACGATGGTCGAAATATAGGAGTGAGTTATTCCTGTGTCTATCTGTGTGCTATCTTTTTTTAATTGATTTTTATTTAAAAGTCCGTTGGACCGTTTCATTTAATTATTATAATATATATATATATATATATATATATATATATATATATATATATATCGAGAGATAGAAGATTGATAGAGTGAGAAGAGAGGCTAGGAAGTTTCATTAGGTGGATTCAAGAAAAAGCTTTTTCTCGACTATTTACAAGTATTTTTTATTATGATATTTCACAACAACACACTAGAAATTGATCTTTAAAATTTATAATCTACTCAACAGTGACATCTGCCTTTATATGCAAAATTGATGTAACGGCTTCCTTCATGCATCTCCCCCTCAAACCGCTTTCCTCGAGGACTAGTAAAAAGAAGGCGGAGGAGGCATGGTCTGCATTGTATAGCGGCGGATATTGTGGATATTCTGTACGCAGGACCTCTACCAAACCAGCTTCTCTCACAATAAATGTCAGATTATATTCGTAATATAATCAAAAATCTACGAGTACATCCTATTTTAAAAACATAGCATGAAACGGTCGTTTTAGAGGTGGTCATTCTACAACTGACACCGCGTATTTGTATGACACTCCAGCAAGACCGAAATATTACATCATCACTGGTCCGATCCAATCCACCTGGTTATCGGATCTTTTCACCCTAAGATTAAAATCTGACGAAACACTGATCGAAGGGTTAAGTTGTTCTGGTTTTTTATTTAGATTTAAAGATTTGTTTTATGGGTAGTTGTCTCCTGTGTGAAAGATTTAGCCTTCTACATTTTTGTACCTCATCATTACCTATTATGCACAAAAACATTGTTCAATAATAATAATTACAAAATGGTTACGATTTAATTAAATAATCACAAAAGAAGGGTATCGGGAGGTATGGTAATTTGAGCATACCTGTTGGTACCATTTCACCAGACTTCTGAAATAAACTTGGCCTTTATCTGAAAGATAACCTGACTGTAAAGTTATAAACAAATGCTCACCAGGTTCTAACATGTCTTCGCACAGAGGTTGCCTACTGAAAGGATCAGTGGAAGAATTGAGTAAGTGTCGGATGATGACATTTCGGTCCATGACCTTACCACTAGGGAGCTTAACAGGATCATCCATCAGGGTATCCATAAGCGGGTCTGGAAAACAAAAACCAGTCATTTAAGGAAAGTTATAGTAATGATAACCATTAGTCTATCTTCAAGAATTGAAACCCAACATATAGCCACATAGTTGTTTTCCATTGCCGATATTTATTAGGTTTTCACCTTTTAGTGTCTAAGGGCGGAAATTATGGCTCATTTATTATCTGGCACCCATTTTAGTAGTGGACGAGCCATATTACCTGTTAATTTTATATTGGGAGTTCTAAACTTTGCCTAACTTAAAAGTATTTAGAGTATTAACGAGTTTCTGACATCGTACTGACTGAGGACCAACGTCTTAATATCCTCTCCGAGGGACGAAGTGGTCAGTACTCAATTTATTCACTTCCTGCATAAATAAATCTAGGGCCATAGTGGGTTTTGAAACCTAGATCTACCTGTCCAGAGACGAAACCGTTGCCAGCCATTGTGCTAACCTGGTCTCCCGTTGAAACCTATATAAATTATATTATAATTATTATTATTGTTAGTATCAATAATAATGTATCCTACCTCAATCCGTAAGTTTCAGGTCTCGCTTCTAGCCTATCATAAAGAAACAAACCGACCAAAGATTCTAGACAAATTCTTTAAACTACTGACGGACTGACAGTCATTCAAGGAAAACATAAAGACGGAGAGAAGAGGCGAACAAAGAAGACAGATACAGTAAGCAAATACATTTTATAAGTAAACAAAAATAAATAAATTGAATATTTAACATGCAATCAATGAAGGAAAGGTTATCTAAGAGGAAGAATCGACAGAGAGATACTATGAGAGATATATTATCATCTGTGCCCCCACCCCCACTTAAAACATCGCATTATAGGCACTTAAATTTAGGAGAAAATTTGATTGTAGGTAGAAAATCTAACAATGAAAGAATTCCATTACGTTAGTAACGTGAATCCCAAATACAGAAATAAAAATAATTTTTGAAACAACAACAGCAATATATCATAATTAAATTTAACAAATAAAAAATAAGTTATAGAGAATAAAAAAAGAGCAATTTAAAATATTAGATGTTTATGAGGAACTAATTTGAACAAGGTACTAAGTTTAATGCTGATCGAATATTGTAATGTAAGCTTGCTACGCTATATCTTTAGCTATGGTATATTGATATATGCATTAACATTTGGCATGGTTCACTAAGTAAGTACCATGGACCTAGACATTACTATTTATTTACTCATGGACTTTGATCCATGTGGACCTCTGTCCCATTCAATGACTGGTATTTCTGCTAGTTACTAATAAAAAAAAACATATGTAATATAAATTATTCCAAACATATACAAAAAGGTACCACATATTACAATTGACAAGACCAAAACTATTTTCACCTCGGAATTCATCCGGGGCGTCATTGAAGTCAACTTCCTTCTTGATATTTAAGATCGCTATTTCGGAGGCTCTAGTAGCTAAATTTCTGAATTTTTCCACTTGAACTGCAGTCTTTATATGGGATCTCAATAATCTAGCCCCTGCATCTTCAAATAATTCTTTTCTAAATGACCTCTGTAAAAAAAAAAGAATAATTAAAAAAAAGTAGTCATCTTCATGTAACAAATTGGTTATATAAAGTAATTGCATAGTTTAAATACAATAAAACAAATATTTTTCGACAAATTTTAGGAATAAATACTAATCTTTAAGTTTTGGGAAAATAATAATTTGAATACTTGCAATATAAATTAACAACATAGTTTAAATATAATAAAACAAATATTTTTCGAAAAACTTTGAGAATTAATACTAATTTTTAAGTTATAGTAAATATCATTTTCATTTTGGGAAAAAATTACTTTTCCCTGAAGAAGTAATTACTACAAAATAACTGATAGCATAAATTCTGAATCAAGAAGTAAACATTCAAGATTTCTGTTCTGAAAACTGAAATATACAACAGAAGAAATGTTTCTATCAAAAATCTATAATATCCACTGACAGAAAAGTAATGTATAACACATATTCTGAAATGAATAAAACAGATTAACAGAAATGTTTGGGATACCTCATCGGCAGCAATGGCAGCAGCGAAAGCTTCGCAGTCAAGGTGCAGATATATGTCGACCAGCTGACCTAGAAGTCTGCGTGGACCCCACCCATACTTCTCGGGATTTAATACTTTTAAGTTTTTACCTGTTAAATAAATAAAAGTACTTACAATTTGTTTTTGCCAACATGGTATATATTTAACAAAATAAATATAAAGTTAAAAATGCATTACAGGATATATATAAAAAAAATTCACGTACCTACATACACAACAAAGATTAAAATATATTTATTGTCAGTTATTAATTTTGTGACTTTTTTTTTTATTATACTACATATACATTGTAAAACTGAAGAAAACAGTTCTTAAAGATGTATATTTACTTAAGAGTAATTTGACAAAGTCCATATTGGTTTTTATATAATAATTAATATTGGATGCAACTGCATACTATACTAGGAATTACATATTTGGTATTTAGAATACCAATATAAGAAATGACTAAAATACGAAATAACATCATACTATTCAGTTAGTGTCATTTTTTTTTTCAAATATTAAACTGGTTGTATAGTTGCAAGCTAATACACAACCATTAAACAAACAATACTATATGCGATTGGAATTTATATATATATATATCCACCCGGCCTTCGATTTATTCACGTGAATAAATCTGAGCACGTCGTCCCTCGGCGTTAAGCTCTCAGTCCCGAGCCTGTACAATGTCAGGTACTCGTTAAAGATCCATACTCTAAATACAATTGAGTTAGGCAAAATTTAGGACTCCCATTGGACAATCAATCTTCATTGTGTGGTATCACAAAGAACTGACTAAGTCCTCATAAACTTTTATTTTGTTCCTACTTCATGGTTGATATTTTTATCTACATATACACATATATATTCATAAAATTATCGTGAAGAAAGTATAAACATTAAATTTTTATTTTATCAAAAATAAAAAATCGGCATTGACCTAATCCTGATAATATTTTATTGATATATATACACTTTTTTTCGTTGGAAATACGATCCAAAACGGACAAATATAGTTCAATATAAACAAAGAAACATAGAGAAATCAGAAGAACACACTTACAGTCTCTAATTTTCGGTTTGAACCGTCTTCAGGAGAGATAAGAGAGGGAAACCAAGCGCACTGGATCAGAGACGGTTGGAGACGGTCTCCAACCGTCTCTGATCCAGTGCGCTCTTATCTATCCTGAAGACGGTTCAAACCGAAAATTAGAGACTGTAAGTGTGTTCTTCTGATTTCTCTATGTTTCTTTGTTTATATTGAACTATATATATATATATTGATTGCTGTTTCACGTGTTTTGTGAAATCTTTTTATATATACAACAAAACTTCACAACAAACGTGAAATAAAAATCGAAGCCCAAACTGCCGTAAGAAATCAGAAAAAATACTAACATCTTTCAACCATAACAAGCGGTCTTTGTCAAAGTCAAAGAGAGATTTGGGAGTGGAGTTTCTTCCTGATTTCTTACCGTGGGTTGGACGTTGATGTATATATAACCATTTATATATATATATTAGAATAAGAAATAATGATATTATCATAATTGAAATAAGAAATCTTTGAGCATCCATCCCATATTCCATCTATTCTATAATCTCAATAAAACATCTATAATTCTCTAAAAAATCAGTTTAAAAAATATTTGCATACATTTGGGTCCACAAAGTTGCTGCAGATTAAAGTTCAGCATGGCTGAAAGCCTCCCAACCAGCTCAGGTCGTAAAAACGGTTCCTTAATTTCTACTGTCAAATAGTGAAACATATCCACAGTTTCTTTGGCTAGTGTCAAGTAAGACCTAGAAAAAAAACATATTTAATTTAAATTCTTCATTAAAAACAATGAATGTGATGTTTTTTTATAGATCATTAAGACAAATACCTGCACTGTCGTTCATCTGCAGAGAGATGTCTGGTCCGCGACTGTTGTTGCTCTGCAGTCAACTGGTTCCACGCTGTTTCATCTTTCATTAACTCCTGTACTTCGTGTATCCTCTGCACAAAAGTCAGTTTGCTTTGTTAAATCTTAGAGTTAACTTACATTTAGGAAAACCCTCCCCTCACCAAAAAAACAAAAAAAAGTCTAAATGAACAAACTGTAGTTAACTAACAACTTTAGTCTAACGGATCCTTTAATCAAATATAATTTAGTAATAAACCAATTTATTAGTTTGTGTCTCTTTTTCTCTTTTTTTGTTTGAGGTTTCCAAAACCTAAGAATCTCTTTACAAACACTGAACAATTTACAGAACACACAAGTACGCATACATACGTATATATTTGTGATGATTTCTTGGATATAAATGTATATATGATCAAACTACAATATGAAATGGGAAAACTTCAGTTGGGTTTTTGACTCTTACGAAGACCGCTTGTTATGGTTGAAAGATCTTAGTCTTGTTTTCCCATTTCATAGTGTGGTTTGGTCATTGATTGTTATTTCACGTGTTTATGTGAAATATTTATATATATAATATATATATATTATATTATATAATTATATATCAATATAAATATAAAAACTGGATATTGTTTGTCTGTCTCTAACCACATTATTATGGGAATTACCTCAAACCCAAAAGGCAAATAGTGAAAAAACTCGAGGCAATCAGCAGAAAAATCGTTAATGCAGAAGCTGCTGCATATTTCAATTTAATATGTATCAGAGAAGTTTGCTGCTCACCTATACAACTATATATAATCAATTCAATGATATATCAACTGCTTGTTATTATCCATTGTAGTCCTACGAAAAAGGTTTCAATATAAAACCGAAACGTCGGCATTGAGTTTGATTTTGAACCTAGAAAATTGACGGAACCCTATTGCATAATACACCTCCATATGTACTTATAAATCTTGATAAAATAGAACAGAAACAGAATAGATTTGTAGGAACAGAAACAAAATATAATTTATCAGGACTGGGTCAGGTTCAAATTCAACTCTCAATGCGGACGTTTCGGTTTTTATTTAACATTTTTTTCATAGGCCTACAAAACAGAGGAAATATGTCTTCTAAAAGATATCCTATCTCACATATACTACAATTTACAAAAACCTATTTACTTGATTCATATAGAGAGTATAAATAAAAGTAAACACTGATACTGTCATTTAAAAAGAAACATAAAGAATGTTTTTCATAAAACTTTACTTACTTTAAGAGATTCTAAACTTTCATCCAACAAGAAAGTAGTATCATTCATCAGCATATTAATGAATTTAACAAACTGCTTTCCCGACCTAGAATTTATATTATTATTCCAACATGTTACTTGTAATATGAAAGAAATTTTTTTTTTTTAAACCAACCTAGACTCCTTAACGATCGCTTGTCTATGTACAGGACTTTCCCACAATCCTTTAATTATAAGGCTTATGTGATATCTGATGGTGAATTTATCATAGAACTCTGAGCTAGCACCAGTAGTTTCAACATCTGAAAATTCATTAGAAATTTCAATTCATTAATAATCAAAAGTAGAATAAAAACGAAAAAGTGATGGGCAATAATATTTTTTTTATTTTCAAAGTACCAACATATTTTATCTTTTTATCATAACAACTAAACAGAATATACATAGAAATATTTACTCACAATATTGCCACGTCAATCTGTAAAACATATTGATTATTTTATTTTAACACCTCTGTTTTATTTAAGTTGAAATGAAAAACGCAAAGTAGAAGTATCAATCCATCCATCTATGACAGTTGTTGGGTAAACAACCAGCAGTTTAGCTTGGGGCTAGATAGCTACCAGAGCTAAATCGCGCACGGAGAGACACCATTGTCGCATCTCCGTGATATTTAGTTCAGCAAATTACCCAGGTGTGGGAGAGGGTGAACCTCTTCTTCGCACATTTGCCTGCTATGACCTCAAAGCATGAGCGATGCAACAGAAAATCCCACTAAGTGAGAACTGTAATTAAGATTTCTTTTGGCACAGTTGTATTTCCTCTGCAGATAATCATCGTTGTGTTGCCCAGTATATGGCCTCAATCTTCATAAGCTTTATGTCCAAAAATGAGTTCAAATTTTATATTTAGAAAAACAAACATTTTTGATAAATAGAGAAATAGTAGAGTAGGCTATTTCTTGTGAGTAATGATCTTCGTAAAAAAAACAAAAAAACTGATAAAAAAATCGAGTTTATCAAACTCGAAGTTTCACAATCTCTGAGCTTTCTGAACAGTCATCGCAAGTTTTGTTGCCCAGTTTTGTGCGAGGTTGCCATTGATGAATTAGGACACCAGAAGTCCTGTACTCCGTGTGCTGCAAACATTCCTTGCAGAAGTAAACTGAACCAAACAAATTTCGTCTAACTTAGTCTTCTCTTCACGATACGTTGCCGACATGAAAAGAGAAGAGTTTTTGGAGAGAATTACGAGTGATGACAAAACTTATGTGATGAACATAACGTCGGAACGAAACAAAAGTCGTGTTGCCTGGAACCATTAAAACTATTGTTGGTTTTCTTTATCCAAATCAAAGAAAACCGCAAAACTTTTACAACAAGAGAAATTTCACTGGTTGACGATCACTTCAAATATTTACTGCAAAATTCTAAAGAAGCTTAAACTAGCCGTTAAAACAAACGTCACAGTGTGCTCACAGTCGGTGTTATGTATTTCCATGAGAAATCTCTTCCTCACACAGCTCTGAAACACTTATCCTTCTTCGAGGGTATTTGGTTGTGCTTCTAACAACCCTTTCCTAGTCAAGTTACTTTCATCCATTCACTCACTCGTCAAGTGACTTTTAATTCAGTACTTCGATGACAATTACTAACTTCAAAAAGCATTACTAATGCTGACTACATCCACAAATAATAATCGTTTATTTTTAGGATTTTTGAAGTAAAAAGTTTTTTTTTCATTTGTTTGAATCCAAATAATTTCTAGTTTTTGTACCATTTTAATTATTATGTTTTATTTTTCCCTAAATGCACATTGTTTTTGCCAATTTCATACAATTTTTTGTGATGTAGATATTGATATATATATATAATGAAAATTAATAATCAACAATAACTCTTGATATAATATATGAATTAAACACCACAATGAACAAATATATATTAGATACAATACTCTAAGGCCTTTCGTTACAACATCATTAGAGAGCTAAATGAACTAAACAAAAAATATAATATTTTTTTTTTGTTTAGTTCGTTTAGCTCTCTGATGATCTTGTAATGAAAGGCCTTAGAGCATTGTATCTAATATATATTTGTTTATTGTAGTAATTCATATATATAATGAATATAAATATTGATAAAAGTATCGACCGTGGAATTTTTATAATGAATATAAAAGATCTATTTTAATTTGGTAGCAAATATTAAAAAAAAAGAACATGTGACATGCCAATAGAGTTAAGCAAAGATTTGTTTAAAACATTGTCACAGAGAGCTGAAGGGTTCTGATCACTGATCTACATTAAAATTGAAAACAAATTATATGATATGGCTTACCAGTGTAGAACTTCATAAGGTATGAAGGTAGGTGATTTTCTGAGATAGGGTGTGACAGGACGCGCTGGTGGAGAGCCTGTGTTCGAGGTACAAAGCCAGAATGAAGAACGAAAAGAACTTCGACGATTTTGGCCAGAAGGTAGGGGTTTCGGATAGACTGGGGTGAGCAAACACAAACCAAAAGCCACGTCACCATCGACTCCTCCAGACAGTCGGCCACAAGATTTGGCATATACCTGAGGTGACACCACTTTCTATCATTCTTTGCACTCTTTTAAGTTTCATTTATCAAAAGTAAATATTTATGATTTACGGCCATAATATTCTTGAACAGAAGTTTTACAATAACAATAAATAAATACAAATATATATGCTACACTAATCCATACATATAAAAATCAAGTGACTGTGGTGTCTATGTCGTCCTGTACACCTGAGACTCTTTTATATCTTGTTTGACTCGAGTGTTCTGTCTGTCAAGTCTTACCCATCCAGTCTACCTTGTCTTGTTTGTTTGACCGGAGTATCATTCTACCTTATCAGCCTGTCTCGTCTTACATATCTAGTCTGCCTTCTCTTGTCATTATTGTTCCCTGTCTGACCAGAGTGTCATGTCTGCCTTGTCTTGTCACTTTAACCTTACTTGTCTCTCACATCAGTCTTGATTTTATTTATTAAAGAACTTATATATAAAAAATCTTAAGCGTCTTAAAATGAATAAATAAAAACAATAATGCATTTTTCGAAACTTAATAATAAACAAATATTTCCTAAGTTTCGGAGAGGAAAATTAAAACTTAATTTTAAAACAACTTCAACAAAACCAATTATTCTATTACCACATGAATTAAATTTTTTTGTCATTCCTTTACTACCACCAGTAAAGGGTGTAACAATTTTGTATGAAACATATCATTAAAATCTTCCTGATGACGAGGACTATATACTAAATATAGTAGTGCGTTTCTGTTTCATTTCTGTGTTCTTTTTGTGAATATTGTTCATATCATAAACATGTATTTTGAAATTTTCCTTCAGTGTTTATTGAATAATATGGAAAGAGGTGGAGTCCAAACTACGTTAAAGTGTTGTAGATAAGATCTTAGAAGTGACGATAATGCCTTCAAAGCATCAACATCACTATATTTTTTGGTATTTCTGGAAATAAAGCTTAAAACATTGCTTCAATACAAATGTTGAAATTACAGGAATTAAAAATGACACCAAAATCAGTGACCAAAGAAATACTCGTTAAGTTCAGCTTCGAATCGAATGAACGTGTTCCAGAGCCTTACATTAGGTTATAGTTTCAAGTCCATAGGCTTGCAAGCCGTTTCGAGACAGGAACACACATAGGCCAAAGATTATCTCTTTATGATGCTAAATAATGACCATTATACATTGGGAGTCCAATGTATAAAACCATTAAAAACCGTTAAAACGGTTTAACGTCCTCCCTGAATCACGACTTGCTCAAATTTTTTTGCATGAATAAATTCAGGGTCAGATTCAGTATAGAAATCTAGACCTACTAATCCAGAGACGACCACGACTACCCTGACCACCTTTCTACAGCCTTAGGAGATACAGTGAAACCTTTAATCACATTTATCCATGTTTAATGTTCATACATTAACACTAGACTACTAATGAAATAACTGAATACTATTTTTTTATAAATTCGTCCATAAAACAATATATTTTTTGATAACCTTTTATCTGTTAGTATGAATTATACTTGTTCTTATTTAAAAGTTGTAACAAATTACAAATCACTTGGAATGTAGTCTACAATATAGACAAGACAAAACACAGAATTTAAACAAAAATAACACTAACCAATTAATTATTATTTATTACTCATTCGTGCTGCAGAACTTGGGTGGCTACTAGTTTTATTCTAAAATTATAATAAGTTATATTATAATTTAATTATGATATATTATAAAATGTTATTTTATAGGGAATAAAAGTAGAATGACCATATTATATTTGATTAGTACTTACTGAACTCTCCAGCAACTAAAATTTTGAAATAATTTCCCTAATTAGGTGTTTCTTTTTATATGTTTTACTTTTAAATCAAATTAATATAAGAATTACTGACTTTTAAATAAGTTACGTTACTATATATTATGATAAAGCCTCATAAACTAACTATTAACAACTTTGACTATTAAAAAATACTCACTGGAGAGTAAAGAGGAGGAATTCAGCTATGTCCTCGATGTACCACTCGGGTAAAGCGCAGAACACCTTTGGAGGATCATTAGAAAGAGGTATCTCAGGGAGTTCAGTGGAAGGTTTACCAGTAAGAACAAGTAAGAGGAACTCTGCGACGGAAGTGTAGAACATGAGGCACCTTTTTAAGAAATACCTGTCCAGCAGGCTTGCTTCTGAACACAACTTGCTTCGAGTTAGCCTCTAGACATCGGAAAACAAAGCATTAAAACTCATGTATGAATGGAAAAAAGACCTTATTCATAGCAATCAATCAAGTCCTGAAAAGTAAAATAGTTATTTGATGGAAATCAATCAAATCCTAAAAACTAACGTACAGATATAGTTCTTTGATGGTAATAAATAAACTCCTGAAAAGAAAAGTTATTTGATGGCAATCAATCTACTATTGAAATGTAATATCGACAAAATGAAATGCCTTCTAGGAACAACATAATCAGATTATTTTCTGAATTTAGAATAAATATATTCACATCAGAAATAAGACTATAATTTGTAGAAAGAGATTAAATTCGAAGAAATATATTTAACAATTATATACATGAGCCGTTTTCATTGAAAGTGGTGGAAGTCTATTTTGACACAAAATTAAGCTACAATAAAAAATAATATAATTTACTATAAACTTTTTCTAAAAAAATCTGTTAAAATTTTCATTGATTGTAACAATTTTTTTTAGAAAAAGTTTATAAATAAAAAGTTTGTAATAAATTGTACTAATTATTATAGTTATCTATTTTTTTTTGTCAAAATGGATCTACACCACTTTCAAATAAAACAGCTCTCATATATAAAGTTCAATATCCGCAAAGAAACATATATACATATGAATCAAAACACACACTTGTAAGTGTGTTTTTAGTGGAACATTTCAATGGGATCACATCGATTATTAGAAAAATGACTTCACTCTTAAGTGCACTTCTATTAATCAATACACCTAATGGATCAAACAACTGCACTATTTCACCAAAGTCCTCTCAACAACCTTTACAGAGTAATACGTCATTCTGAGGTAAAATGGATAAACCAACAAAAATCTCCACACAAATGAAGTTTTATTCAACGCGTTTCGAACACTTTGTGTTTTCCTGATGATGAACACAAAGTGTTCGAAACGCGTTGAATAAAACTTCATTTGTGTGGAGACTTTTGTTGGTTTATCCATTTTACCTCAGAATGAGTAAATACCACACAATTACGGATTGCACAACTAATGATTTGGTAATACGTCAGTAAATTTTAACAAGTAAGGATATACATCAACTTAAAAAACATACGAACCTAGAATACAACTTAAAATATGTACAAATGGAATAACTTTATATAATACAAACAACAAAAACACTATTTTACCTTCAACAATATAGATATATATTATTAAAGAGTACAATATGTTTAGATTGGATTTGCTTCGTTCATAATTTTTCACATTTTTCAAGTCTTTCCTCGTTTCTTCGTAAAATGTGTGTAAAACACTAGCTATGTTATGTTCCTGGACGACATATTATAAGTGACTTCACTCACCATCAGGACAAACATGGTAAATATGTGGAGGATTCTAATATTTATAGTTAAAGAATGGTAGAGTGGTGGCTGAAGGTTATTTGTTTGTTTTATGAGTCAGGTCAGCACAGTTAGGGAGATTAGGACTCTTAGGGTGGTTGACCTCTGCATCTACCTCGCTAATCTGGTGGACCTACTTGTAAACAATTTTAAGATCCTGCTTGTACCTGCAATTTGAATATTTATTTCTAGCTCATTTTCTTGTATTAAGTTTGTTTAGCTTTCACGAGGGCTCAGGGGATCCTTCTTTTCCTTCAGAGTGACAGACTCCTTGCTCCCCATGTGCCTATCCAAAAGCACCCTCGTCGCGAGAGTGGGCAACAGATTACGCTGAATGCAAAATCTGGCTAACAGGCATAAGGCTTTTATGGTCACTGACCTTATCTATAACCGAAGCAGGTTCTGTACGACTCTAGAGTCCGGAGTTCTACCCGTGAACTCTTAAAATATTGTCGGTACCACGTGGGCGAGGTGGCCCGAGCGGTTCCTCTGGTGAGGTTCCGCATGTTCCGTGATTAGTGTTGAATTTGTGGTAGCTATGGTTCCTTTCCCAAGAAGGGTGGACTTCCCTTGTGGTTGAAGGGTGAAAGCTGAGTAAGAAGCAGTACCTTCTCAGAAGGGTGCCTGCCGAGCATCAAGAGGAAGCTGGACCCTCGACCCTTACTATTGCGAAAGTCCATAAACTGAACCAGGCTGGTGGATTGTGGAAACTGGTATTCACTCCTGAAGTGAGCCTCAGTCCCAGAATAATGTGTAGTTCCCAACTGGGGGCGGACTGAATTCTATTGAATGTCATAGTAGTTCATAAACTGTTTGACTTGAGTAGAGTTTGTCATCTATTAATTTTTGTTTCAAGTAAATCAACACAGATTAGCCAGGTAGATGAAGAGACCAACCACCAACTCCTAATCTCCCACACATGCTCAACAGACACACAAAAACAAACAAGTAAACAATTAACCACCACTCTACCATCCTTCAAATATAAATATAAATATCAAGAATCTCCAACACACTTACCGTTTATGTCGTTCGGACAACTATCATTTCAAACATGTCCTCCAGCAACATAGCTAGTGCTTTACAATTTTAATGAAAAAACGAAGAAAACTTCCGAAAATTGGAAAATTATGAAAGAAACAAATTCAAGTTAATTACATCATAATATTTAACAATATATGTTTAAAAGAAGAACTAGTACCAACTTTTAGTAAAATACAATTCTAATAGTTAGTTGGACTGGTAATCAAATCTTAAATTGAATCACAAAAAAATTCGTATATATCATCATCAGAAGAAAAAATGTCAATACATTACAATTTGTTCCAAACTAACCTTAATTTGATGTTTCCACCGTTTGAGTAATTCTTTATTTCTAGCAGCAAACGGCAGAGCTTTCCATTGTTCTTCACTACCAGCCATTTCATCGACCTAAAAAAGCATATATTTAAACAATCAATCAACTTTTATTTGCATTACAATATGTGCACAATTCTTTTGATATGTGTACAATTTATTCCGAGTTGTCAAAATTTTCTTATTCTTAGTAGAGAACATCAGTAATGTTCTATACATTTAACAAACTGAAATTCGATACGTAATTAAATTTTAAACTCATAGCTTAGGCAAAATAATTGTAGTTCTACGAAAACTTTGATTGAATACTAAAACATTTTTGCTTATCCTTAACGACATCAGAACAAAATATTATGTTGAACCCTTCGGACTTCGGATTTTTCTTTTAATCGATGCATACCGACAAACGTTCAACAATTTTCTCGTGTCCCGGAGGGACGGGTGGAGCTAACAGTATTGGGTAGGAAAAAAATTATTTTGCTTTGAAGTAGCGACTGCTCTCTAATAAAAACAAAAAGAGGTTAATGCAAGTAATCATTTATTTAAACAGTCCTACAAAATAACACGCACGTACAAAAAATAACAATAATACTCAGGCACAAATAATAAAACTCATCATACAAAAAAATTATTGTGAAAAGGTATAGAAAAACACTTTAATCAAGTACAACAAATTTAATGACAACTTCAATTGAATGTGAAACTTAATCTTGTATCCCAAAAACAAGAAGATCCCATCTGGGGATTACATGGGAGAGTGGCACCCGACGAGTATTACTTATATCCAGTTTACTTCGTCCAATAACTAGTTATAAAATTAGATATATCTGATCAATTTTTTTTACAAAACAGATGACTTGAAAAAACTTAGAAAGACAGAAACGATTAGAACTTCGATTATCTACAACTTTTAAATAGAATTTTTTTCTTTTAAAGATCAAATTCCAAAGAGAAAATCTAAGATAAAAGTATTTTTCATGTTAACTATAGGATGGGATCAAACAATTTTTGGGTTACACAACTCACCCTTGCAAAACCAGTAAACTAATAAATATTCTCAAAGATTGGTGCAGTTTTTTAGATACGATCAGTCAAAACCATTACGTTTTCGAACACCCACACTTCTAAGGTTTTTACCTTTTAGTGCTGTTCTACAGTTAAAAACTGTGCCTCATTTTAGTAATGGGCGAGCCACATTGCCTGTGGATTCTATCTTTGGAATCCTTAATTTCGCCTAACTCGAATGTATTTACGACCACTAGATTTAAAAAAAACAAAACTTACCAGTTTATGCAAATCCCGGAGAGATTTTATTTTCCTTTGATATTTATGTAAAGCAGGAATCAAGGCCATGTTATGGCAGTGAAGAGTCAGAAACCAACACTGTGAAGGAAATTTGGATTCCTCCCAACCCCGCTCATCTAAAAACAAGCCACATCTCTTAATTGACTAATACAAACACACATTACAATCACTGAATAAAAACATCTAATACTGACTCAATTCGCTAAGCCATTCAGTCACTTCTTGCGAGGTAAACTTGAGCCGTGTGTCGTTCTTAATGTCAACCGCACTTGAAGGATGAAACGGATACAATGGATCGATCTTTTCAACTAACACCTGCAAAAAACAATTATTTTAAATTTAATTAATTACATTGTTAATTAATTCAATAAATAATTACCGGTTTCATTAAACAAAAAAATAAAAATTGGACAATAATGATGAATAGATACAACAAATTTATTCATACAATTTTGATTAATACTTTAGGTATGGTAAGCCAAAATCAAACCGGATAGTAGTAAATAATTTACAGATTTTTAACTTAGAAATAATTTGGAATTACTTTTTGGTATACTTAGATTCTGTATTGAATAAATGTTGATTGAAATGATTTGCCATTTGAATAGCTTAACTTTCCCAATTGCTTTAATAATGTAATATGCAATAGTTTGTTCAATTTGAAATATTCCTACTTTTCCCTTATATAAAGATTTTAAATAATATTAATATGAGAGTTAGTATTAAAAAGAAAATAACCATCTAAAAAAAATAAACAAACAAAAAATACATAAAAAAAATTGAAATTAAGATAAAAAAAAATCATTATCAAATCTAGTGTACTGTTATGACCATATTTAATGAATTTAATAATATTTATTAAATTTAGTTTCGTAAAGTTACATCTGATTTGTTCATTTGTGGTAATAACTCCGTAAACTTACTCTTCTTCCTCCTTCATCACATTCACCTAACTCTACAGGTATGTTTCCTATTATTTTTCGTTGACTTCACTGTTTTTTATTACTTTATTAACATTATTTTAAGTGATTACGTTGTATTTAGTGATTACACTACATTTCTATCAGGTTTTTTTAAATATTTGGAATTTATAGGGTTATGAGAGAAAGGTGGGTGTTAGAATAGATTACGTTGTTTACATGTAAAATGTGCAACCTAAAATCAATATAACGTATAAGAAAAATCAATATAAGAGGCCTCTCGGAAAGAAGTGATTTTTGTATCTCGAGATATCATTGTATATAGACATGGTTATGGGGAAAATTTAAAATCTTAGGTGAAGTTCAACAAGAAAAAAAAAATAAACAGTGCAAGTTTACTATTTTAGTAAGACGAAATGACTCACCCTAACAGAAAGCATTTGAAGAACAGTGAGTAAGTTGATCAAGAAGCCGTCCCCAGCTAGGGCTCGCTCGTCTGCATGCAGCTGGGTACGCTTTTCGTTTTGCTTGATCAAGGACGAAATATAAGCTATCATTGGCTCTCTTGATTCAACGTTAAGGAGAACGCCATGGAATATTCGCAGCAATATCGCCTGTAACCAAATTAAATTAAACAAGTGAATACGATAATGAAAGAAAGACCTAGGTTTCAAAAAAGTCGTAACTACTCAATTTGAAGACTAGATATTATCTAAAGAAAACAAATATAAAAAACAAATAAACAAAACGTTTATTCGTTTATTCAGAATAAACAAATTAATTGAAAATCTCATTTTCGAAACTATAGTTAGGGCTTTTCAAAACGAAAATGCCAAATCTTCAATGACTTTCAGAATCATTAATGCTCATATTTAATAGAATCCTACTTGGGAGCAAAAGCAAAGTATTTCGCATATAAGATTTAAATTAATAACAACTTATTAATTTCCATACTTTTTAGACAAAACATAATTCTGGTTGCATAATATTGATCGCAAGGAATAATAGTAGGAACCAACTTCCATCTTAACCATCAACTGGCAAACAGAATAGGATTATACACATTGTTGTACTTATTAACTATTACCTAAAAAAAGCTTATATAGATTAATTAAAATAATTAACAAATATGGTTGTAGTTTCCTGGTTCTTTTTACTTTACTATAAGTAAAGTATAGTGATCGTGAAAAAATTCGATCTCGAGATTTTGACGGAATTACATGTTTTGAGGTCCCAGAAGTCGTTTTATGAAGTTTTTACGATGATGTCTGTGTGTGTGTGGGTGGGTGGGTGCGTGGGTGGGTGCGTGTGTTAGCATTGCTTGTTACCACGCTACGGTCCAGAATATTTGATGGATCAAGTTGATATTTTACACGAAAATGGGCCCCATTTAGACGAAGATTCCTATTGTTTGGGAAGAATTATGCATGATGGGAAAGTCACTTTTTTTGCCAAAAACCGTTTTTTTTAAAACATTTATTTCTCCTAAACTGATAACCCTAGAGTTTTGAAATTTTGACATTATCTTTGAAGTTACAAATGCAACAAACGAAAAATATATTCAGAATTTTAAGACAACAGGAAATATTTTTTTTTCAATAAAATGTAAAAATTTTGACTTATAATTCAATCTCAAACCTTGTGAGAGCGATACAAGCCATACTGTTTGACGGACAAGAATGAAACTATGCCTACAAATAGAACATTATATGGCGAATGAGTTGAGATATTTTTTTTTGAAATTACTTTCGCTAATGGGCGTTACAGTACGATTTGTGTTTTCAGAAAATGATTTTTTGACGCTAAACGGCTCGTTAAAAAATAATGAAAATTTGACCAAAAATGGATCAAAAAATTAGCAATTCACAAAAAAAAATTCATGAAGTTTCAATTACGGGAAAGAGCAATAACGATATAAAAACTCTTTGTTTATTCTAGACTAAGAGATCACCTGCTATACTTGTCGAATTTTTTGTATTTTTTACATTGTTTACATTGACTTAGAAATTTTTTGAGCAAATCCACTGAGATAAAATTGATGTTTCTAATGGAAAAATGAAAATATATTATTGACTTATAAGAGATGTAAGAGGAATAATATTGTGCAGGTAAATGATAACACTCATTAAAAAAAAATTCGTATATATGTTATTTGACAAAGGGGAAGGAAAATGATCTTATTAAATACTAAGAAGCCATAAAATTCCCAGTATAATAATTCTGTTAAAAACCAAAAATGTAAAAGATAATTCAAAATATAAATCTTTCGTTTAGAGATTAATAACTGTAATTATCGTACATCTTTAATTAACAAATCACCTTAAAACAACATTTTCTCCGCTGTTTAAGAAGTTTTTCAGAGAAAAAAAGAGTATTTTACTGTTTCAAATTTGAAAATTTTACATTAATATTCAATGTAGAAGGATGTCAAGTAAACGATGTAAGAAATCTACTGGCTATTTGAACAATAGCTATGTTCTCTTGTAGGATACTATTTCGTTTCAAGAAATGTTCACTTTGGTTTTTCAAAAATGTTATTACTGCTGTAGTTATACTAATGAAATAATTTGCAAATAATAAATTATTTGTGATGTACAAAAATAAGCTTATAAATTGATATGTCCTTCAATCACTATCTGTACTACCTCAGGAATGACAGGCTAATAATTATATCCCATTTAGATGTTTACGTTATGCTTAAATGAGACGTTATGTTTTATATACTCAAGAAATTTGACATTAAGTTACTTATAGTAAAGTAGAGTGTAGGCCACTCCAGATTTTTTACATTGTTTACATTGACTTAGAAATTTTTTGAGCGAATCCACTGAGATAAAATTGATGTTTCTAATGGAAAAATGAAAATATATTATTGACTTATAAGAGATGTAAGAGGAATAATATTGTGCAGGTAAATGATAACACTCATTAAAAAAAAAATCGTATATATGTTATTTGACAAAGGGGAAGGAAAATGATCTTATTAAATACTAAGAAGCCATAAAATTCCCAGTATAATAATTCTGTTAAAAACCAAAAATGTAAAAGATAATTCAAAATATAAATCTTTCGTTTAGAGATTAATAACTGTAATTATCGTACATCTTTAATTAACAAATCACTTAAAAACAACATTTTCTTCGCTGTTTAAGATGTTTTTCAGAGAAAAAAAGGGTATTTTACTGTTTTAAATTTGAAAATTTTACATTAATATTCAATGTAGAAGGATGTTAAGTAAACGATGTAAGAAATCTACTGGCTATTTGAACAATAGCCATGTTCTCTTGTAGGATAATATTTCGTTTCAAGAAATGTTCACATTGGTTTTTCAAAAATGATATTACTGCTGTAGTTATACTAATGAAATTATTTGCAAATAATAAATTATTTGTGACGTACAAAAATAAGCTTATAAATTGATATGTCCTTCAATCACTATCTGTACTACCTCACGAATGCAATGCTAATAATTATATCCCATTTAGATATTTATGTTATGCTTAAATGATACGTTATGTTTTATATAATCAAGAAATTTGACATTGAGTTACTTATAGTAAAGTAGAGTGTAGGCCACTCCAGATTTTTTAATATAGTTTTAATGGGTTTTTAGGGTTCTTTTGAGTTATCAAGTCTGATTGGAAGGTTCGAAAAACTGTCACTAGGGCAGCACAATAGCTGATTTGAACAAAAACCGTTATGTAATTGCTTCCTCAAAATAGAAAAATACCAAGGTAATTATGTATATGAATTAAATAATGTAATATAATTACTTTTCATGCTATTGTAATTAAATTTTGTATTGATGTAGCCCTGAAGATGTCTACAAATATAGACGAAACGTAGGTTTAAAGGTGTTGTATTATTGAAGCTAGAGCAAACCTCGATAAAAAAGAAAAATAGTGTTAAATATATGTGATCGAGATAAAGAAAACATTCATATATATATATATATATATATAATATATATATATATATATATATATATAATAAAATAAAAAACGAAGGAAACACACAGAAAGACACAGACATAACTCACATCGATATTTCGACAATCGTCAAAATTATAACTATTATAACTATAATATAATAAAAATTATAACTATAAAAAATTATAAAAAAGTAGATAAATCAAATTAAAATTAATAAAAATAATAAATAAAAAGTAAAATAAAAAATAATAAATAAATAAATAAAAAATAATAAATAAAAAATAATAAATAAATAAATAAATCATAAATAAATTATCGGTTGAGGTTGAGTCCGGGGGAAGAGCGAGCTTACTTGATGCTCGCTCTTCCCCCGGACTCAACCTCAACCGATAATTTATTTATGATTTATTTATTTATTTATTATTTTTTATTTATTATTTTTTATTTATTATTTTTATTATTTTTTATTTTTACTTTTATTATTTTATTATTTTTATTAATTTTAATTTGATTTATCTACTTTTTTATAATTTTTTATAGTTATAATTTTTACTCGTTCCTTTTACGGCTTAATTTGGCTCTTCATTTCCTTCCCTCCCTTCCCCCGCTTGGTGGTAAGTGGTGGGGTACTGGCTGCGGTTTCCGAGTTCAGTACCGCCCTGTCTTCCTGCGGGACTCTTCGCTCTTCGCACCTCCTGATGACGACGATTGTCGAAATATCGATGTGAGTTATGTCTGTGTCTTTCTGTGTGTTTCCTTCGTTTTTTATTTTATTGTAAAAAAGTCCGCTGGACCGTTTCTTTTAATTGTGGTATATATATATATATATATATATATATAAAGTTTAAACCACAATGAAAAAAAGAAAACGATAGAAATAAATGCTCTGAGGCCTTTCAATTTATGTCATCAGAGAGCAAACAAAGTAAAAACTGAGAAGCTAACATAAAAGTAATGAAAAAGAAAGATTGACTTTCCTTACTTTTATGTTCGCTTCTCAGTTTTTACTTTGTTTGCTCTCTGATGACATAAATTGAAAGGCCTCAGAGCATTTATTTTTATTGTTTTTCTTTTTCCATTGTGGTTTAAAATTCATTGATTGCACCACATGTTTATTTATTGTGATTTTTGCATATATGTATGATCAAACCACAATAAGAAATGGGAAAACAAGACTAATCTTTCAACCGTAACAAGCGGTCTTCGTCAGAGTCAAAAACCCAACTGATATATATATATATATATATATATATATGGTTCGATGTACAGAAAAATAATAGATAAAAATTAAAAGCACACATTTACAGTCTCTAATTTTCGGTTTGAACCGAATTCCTTATCTTCAGGAGAGATAAGAGAGGGAAACCAAGCGTACTGGTTCAGAGACGGTTGGAGACTGATTCAGAGACTGGTTGGTTTCTAACCGTCTCTGAACCAGTGGGCTTGGTTTCTGATCTCTTATCTCTTCTGAAGACGGTTCAAACCAAAAATTAGAGATTGTAAGTTTGTGCTTTTAATTTCTCTGTTTCTTTCTGTACATTGAACTGGGTTGGGTTTTTGACTCTAAAGAAGTATTTTTTCCCTTTTGATATTGTGGTTTGATCATTGATTGTTATTTCACATGTTTATGTGAAATCTTGTTATATATATGAAGACCCCTCGGATGACTGGTGGGTAAGGTCCCCTAGCCTAGAATTTTTATCGCTATATTGAAACTATGTTAGCAGTTAATAAGCATAGATTCTGATAGATATTCTTTAAAACATAATAAAAAACCTACGAAATACACAAATTGGGGCATGCATATTAATTTTTTCCAATTAGCAGTAAACAAAATTAATTAGTAAAACTCATTTACTCTGATGTTCTCCAGTTCTAGTTGAAGAGAATTGTGCAGCGAAAAGTCCAAAATTGATGAAGAAGAGCAAAAATATTTTTCAGCTACCAAAGGATCCTCTTCAGCAAATATTGAAATGGATAAAAATGGTCCGAAAAACGATGTCCTAGCCAACTCTCGCCCTGGGGCGTTTGTAACAGTATCAGGTAAAAACTGGCTCTGAACAAAAAAACAAAGGATAAATTAGTATAATTTCTTGTTCATTATATTTATATACGAAATATAACGTTGAATTAAACTACGTTAAAAAATCTAAGTAACAACTACGTTTTCGAACAATCCTAAAATATGGTCGATTTCATATTTCCGAAAAAAATCAATAAATATAATCTCTTCTGTCATTCCTCTCTGAAAATAAATAAATAAAAACACCTTTCCTCTTCATATAAAGTTTTAGTTCATGGTTACTTAAACAATTTTCCTTTAACTGATATTTAATTTACGGGTAATTAGAGATAATATAAATATTCATTTATACATCAATTACTATCATTATATAAAGCAGTTGGTTTTTTTAATTCAGTTTTAATTCAGCCTCACGCTTTCTGCAAGACAAGTAAAATTACATTTTTAGAATGGTTGATTTGTTTTAATTCTTTCCATAATTGAATTAATTAAGCAGTATCTATTATTAAACGATACAATTCTTCTATAAATCAACGTAACAGGGACCAAATAAAGCCCAGATAAAAATGGTATCATATATACATATGTCAAAAGATGAAACACTCCGTTAGGGCTGTTATGAAACTTATAGAACTATTAAACGATAATATGGAGAAACAAAACTAATTTCAATATTTCGACTTTGTCGTCATCAGGATTTGAAGAAGTGTTATGATCGACAGGCAAACAGTAATTCAAGTATTGCTGTTTTACCAGCCGAGTAAAACTTTTCTTCAACTTCTAATGGCATGAAGATCAACTTAATAAGGTATTATTAATTTCACTACCCATAGGATAAGTAGTATTGAACTGTACACTATAGTTTCATAATGTTCAAAACTTTCAAATCATAACGTTTGAATGTTAGTCTAAATAAAACCATTTTCTTATTTAAGGGGTTTACCCCCTAGTTTTGTTTTAATATTAATAAACACCATATGTAGTTGCGTCAGTGTAAAAATTAAACAAAAATAGAAATAAAAAAAACCAAGAGTTTCCATTACAGTCATAAATAATTACATCAAATTGAAAGGCTTTTGCACAATTTTGTTACATTACTTGTACATTACTTGTATTGTATCGTTTCAAGGCTCATATTTTCATTTGCTAAAACTAAGTTTTGTTGAAATACAGTAATACCTCGAGATACGAAAACCTCCGAATATGAAAAATTTAAGATAATTAATTAATCTTTGGGTTTAATTAATTTAAGTGAATTTGTCAGCCTCTAAATTCGTGATCATGGCAATCTACCCATAGGTGGAAAAGTGACGTCTTAGACGTATCATCATCGTTATTCCCATGTCACTGTTGCATTTAGAGTTCAGATATGATTATGTAAATAACTTATATTTAGTTTCGTAATGTTCTACCATTCGTGAAAACACGTTCGAGTCCTCTTCTTCCTCTCCGCCAAATTCGCCTGACCCGAATGTTATGGTGCCACTGCTTAGTAATATCATTGTATTATTATTTTTTGATTCGAGTGTCCCAAAATAAATATAATTTATAATACCAATTTCCTTTGTTTGTGAGTTGTTTTATTTAAATAAAAAAAAATCTTTTTCATCGGTTATTATTAATACTTTATGAAGAAAATTGCTAGATTTCGAAGAAAAATTTATCTTTTTTAAGGATATAAACAACTTTAAAAAATGTGTAGTGAACTACGTATCATCTTTTCAAACTGTTTAATTGCTTTCAAGTTTATAAATAATTTAAAATTCATAGGGTTATTTTCGGTGGGCTTGGAACAGATGACGCTATATAAACGTGTCCCATTAAATAAAAAAATCAAGATACCAAACATCTTCTGGAACAAATGAACTAAAGCATTTCGAGGTATCACTATATAATACAGGAAGAAAAAGTTTTTTTTATTTTAATAGATGAACAAACCTGTTGACAAATAAGGGTGGCAACAGGTCTAACTGAATTGCTACATCTAACTTCGATCAGTTCTGCTAACGCTTCCAGAGGGTTTCTGTGATTGTTCTTGGCAATGGAAGAATTCTGCATCGTTCTGAAGAGGTTTTGCAGTAGAGGACTAACAATCTGCAAATAAATAATTTTTTAATTATAATTGAAGGGTTGTCAATCAAAAGGGTCTAAATACCAATTCTTTTTTCAAGCTAGTTGCTTCAATAGGCTTCACAATAACAATAAAAAGGATCTATGTCAATAACTATTCGGGTTTAGTTGTTACTGCGGTCAAAAGATTGGGTAGGGAGTAACTTACTGTGGGAATTGCTGGGGTTTTATTGCCATGCTCCTAGTTATTAGCTAATAGAATCAATCTATCTGGATCTATGATCTAATGATTAATCAAACTTAGTTTTTGTTGCATTGTCTAGAAATTTTTGCACTTCGTTTGTGTTTTAAAAGTTCTTTTATTACCATATGGAAAATAATATGGATAATAGTCGACAAGAAAGAAATAAAAAGGTGAAAATTTGAAAAAAGAGAAAAAGAATCAAAAAGTAAGAGGCGAAATGCCACCTTTCTCATTAAGTTTGTGGGTGGCAGTCGCTTGATGTTGTAAAATGCCTCACTTGATTTTTAAACATCATTGACATGACACATTGACATTAAGGAGGCTCTATTGTCAGACCGTTTCCGGTACTTAGACCCTTCTGATATGCTCCAAGTCCATAACGGTATAATTAATTCAGTTGTCACATTAATTAGGCCTCATAAAAATTAAGAAAAATAACCGTTTTGGCTGTTTTATTCAAAGATTGTCAATTTCCTAAAAAAAACAAAATTTTTCACATTTAAAAACCTTTTTTGATTTTCAAGTAATTCATTGTTATTATAATCAAAGTGAGACACAATAATTACAACCAAACAGTTAATATTTCAATAATAACTAAAAAAAAAAAGCTCTCAACATCAACAGAAATTAAAAAATTAATTTGTTTTCTAAAACTGATGTTCAGACCATAAAATTTTAACACTTATAAGAACATCCAAGATATACTGTTAACCAAAATAAATATAATTTATAAATACCAATTTCCTTTGTTTGTGAGTTCTTTTAACTAAAGAAAAAAAAAATTCTTTTTCATCGGTTATTGTTAATACTTTATGAAGAAAATTGGTAGATTTCGAAGAAAAAATTATCTTTTTTAAGGATATAAACAACTTTATAAAATGATTAGTGAACTACGTATCATTTTCAAACTATTTATATATTTTAAAAGGCAACCACCCAACAATCAGCTTAAAATAGTTCAATGAAGTTCCTTAGAAAAATTTAAAAGCTATTATTTTTATATCTCTGAATAAAGACAATTCTTAATAGAAAACTGGAAAGATATGTTCGTGAAATAATAAAAAGAACTGATGAATTAAAAGAAATAGTTGTATTTAAATAATTTTTAAAGTATTTAAAAATATTTAAAGAATCAGTATAATAATATATTCCAGATATATTAAAAATAATTTATATAAGAAATCTAACTTTCTTGGAAATAATTGAAAAAGTCTATTTATATATATATTTTCATTAAATGCCTTGCTTATTTTTAATCTAGTCCGTTTTTTGCAGAACTTTTCTTTAGAAATAAAGAAATATTTTTCTTTAGAAAAATATATAAACCAGATATTTCACCTTAGATCTTATTCACGTCCTGATGATGAATGTTGATCATTCGAAACATATCGACCATAGGAGATGTACTTTATAGTGTAGACGAAATAACGAGAGTGTTATGTAGAAAAATTGAGAAACTTGTTAAGAAACAGGTATCAGCTAAATTTGGTGTCATTTTCAATAATGTGAGTGTCAAAGAAGATACAATTTTAATACCATTTTCCTGTTTTGTCTATATTTATGGACTATAGACGAAGGGCTTGGTATTTTCGTAGCACTGTACTATGATTTGAATAGAACGGTTACGTAAAGATTTTTGCAATAGGAAAATACCAAGGCCTGAAGATGTCTACAAATATAGACATGTGGGCTTAAAGGTGATTTAATTTTTGACACTAGACCAAACCTCGATAAAAAAAAAAGAAAAATATTGTTGAATATATTTGGTCGAGATTAGGAAACATTGTATAAAATGTTATCTATATTTAACTCTTTCCAATGTACGGGTGATTTTCAAGTATGGACTCTCTTCAACTTAGTATGAGATCAGGCTCTGTTTAAGAGCAGCTTGAACAAAATTTATATCAAAAGTTCTGTTTTGTCTGATGAACGCATCAGTTTTAAATTACTTAGGGACTTTAAACCTTGACAGTTCTAAAGTTATTAGAATTATATTTGCTTCAGAAACTAAATGGAATAGGTCCTTCAAGAAAATAATTCAAAATAGAACTTCATTTCAATAATCTAACATTTATGTTTATATAGAAAAAAGCAAAGTACTTTTTGGAAAGCTTCCGTGTTGGGATATAGCCTAGTGACGAATTCAGTGATGAAGCCAACAGGAAGAAGTCGATTTACAAGGGGATGATGAAGAGGCGAGGTGAGCGGGGAGAGGAGTTGACTGAGATCGACTTCCTCGAGAAGAAGGTCTTGCATAAGCAGGGAGCAGTACTGAGCGCACTGCGACCGCAACTCGGAGAACACATTCGGGCAACATTTCACGTA
The DNA here is from genome assembly GCA_026182355.1 of Hermatobates lingyangjiaoensis. Taxonomy (NCBI): domain Eukaryota; kingdom Metazoa; phylum Arthropoda; class Insecta; order Hemiptera; family Hermatobatidae; genus Hermatobates; species Hermatobates lingyangjiaoensis. The sequence goes on along the minus strand of JAPFBL010001937.1, from coordinate 1,337,917 downwards.
ACTTCTCTGCAACAATCGCACTTCCTTTCAGACCAATTCAAATTATACATTCTAGTACTGACAACATTAAAGATATACATTTGTAAAAATCATTTACATTTGCAAAAATGATGACTCACATGTCTGGGAAATAATTATGAAACAGACACAAAAGTTCACTGAAGGGACATTTTGATGGTTTAAAAGCTTTAATTTAGAAGATCAAAAGTCCCACAATATTACTTTTTACAATTTCAGCTATTAATTGAAGGTGTATTTTAAAATGTGTATCAGCACAAAACATATCAAGTTAAATGATTGTACAAAAGCAGTTTCCCAACAAAATTAAGTGTGTACTGTGGTATGTAAAAGAACTGATTATATTATATATACATACATATGAATTCAAATTAGTATTTTTACAAAAAGAATTAAAAGTATACAAGTTTTGACTTACAACCTAAAACCTTTCACTATTTCACATATCAATGACTGCTTAATAACCATTTATATGGAAGTCTCAACCATTTTTGACGCTTGCTTTTAAAAAAATCTTTCAATTAAAATCACTTTTTTTAAACAAAAATACTGACTCTAATAGATTGTGGATTATATTACGATTCGACATCGTATTATGTCACACAGTGGTCTGCATGCTCGCATCTGGACTGGAATCCTTGCTTATATTCTCACTCTGGTCCCCGATTTCTTCACACGGGAGGTAAAAAAACCTGAGCGTTTCATCCATCAGAGAGAGGTAATACGTAGGTCGAAACACTTCTTCATTCTATGACAATCCGAATCAATCGCGTTTAAGAGGTTTACCGTTTTATGTACCTAAAACCAATCAGGGTCAGAGGGTGTCAGGTTAGCACAGTGGCAACGGAGTCGCTTCTGTACTAGTAGATCCAAGGTCCTCGATTTATTCATACAGGAGGTGAAAAAAACATTGTCGTCGAAAAGGATATTAAGCCATCGGCCCCAAGCCTGTTATTATCAACCACATAATACATTTAGACAAAAGTTTATAACTTTCAACTCAATGAAACGGTTTCATAAATTAATTCTTATCAAATTCTCAATGAGAACAACAAGATCTTCAAATGTAAATAACTTCCTTTTAGACTCAAAATAGTTTAAAACTATATTCGAACATGAACGTGTAATTATAATGTAAAACAAAGCATTTGAATGGCAAAAGTTCTCATCTAATAGTCTATATGATTGTAGGAGTTATACTTTATTGTGTAGATGAAGTACCGAGACTGTTATTTAGAAGCTTGTTAAGAAACAGGTACCACCAGCTAGGTTTTTTTATTTTCAATAATATATGTGTTAATATTTATTATTGATTTAATATATGTGTTAATAATATTTCGACCGTCATAAAGGTCGAAATATTGAAAACTTAGTCCTTTGTTACGTTTCTTTCTGTGTGTCACAGGTTATTTTAAGTATTATTAGTCCTTCTGGATCGCAGCTGAAATATTAGCTCATGAAAAATTGAGTATTTAAAAGGATAAAAAATGTCATTGTTTTTCATCTTTAAATTATAACATGAATGTCTTCAAGTTGATGGCCCAGAGGCTTACGTGCTCGCCTCTGGACTGATAGGTCCGGGGTTTGATACCCACTCTGGTCATTGCTTTATTCACAGGGAAAATGAAGAAAAAAATCGGAGAGGACTTTAAGCTGTTAGTCCCGAGTTTGTACGATATCAGGTACTCATCAATGATCCCTAATCTAAACAAATTTGAGGACGTCGTACCTCAGAGAGGACTTTAAGCTGTTAGTCCCGAGTCTGTACGATATCAGGTACTCATCAATGATCCCTAATCTAAACAAATTTGAGTAAGGAAAAATTAGGACTCCCATTGTGTGGTATCAATGAGTGATATTTTCAGATAATTGTGTCGTATCAACAGGGTCAATCTTAGCCTGTGTATGTTCTACCTTGCCTGTTCTGTTGTGTGACGACCATTACAACCAAACTTAACCTAACCTTCTTCAAGTTAAGTAGAGATGCCATTACGTAGGTATTACCATTTTTATTTCTTTTAATCATAAAAATGCTAGAACATATTTTCATATAAATTTAAACCATGATACACTACTGTATTATAATTAAGAATAATATTATATTAAAAAAAAACCACTAACCTTAGAGTGTATTTTTTCTTCTGCATTTGTTTTTCCAAAAACATCTGAAAGGAACATAATGCACAAATTTAGGGGCGACTGGTAATGAGAGGGGTGAGGCTCGTCGACGGTCATGGGATTGGAGAGAGCAGGCAACGCACCCATGGACGTAACAACAACCTCATCAGCAACGGAGCAGTATGAGGGAGAGGAAGAGAGGTTCTTTCCTGACGATATCAGGCTCACCACTTCCATTAAGCATTGGCTAATGAGATCCTGCAAGCAATCCGCTGCATTAGTGTACAGAAAAACAAACTCACTTAAATCATAAAATAGGAGAAATTATTATATATATATATATATATAAAGATTTCACATAAACATGTGAAATAACAATCAATGATCAAACCACAATAAGAAATGGGAAAACAAGACTAAGATCTTTCAACCGTAACAAGCGGTCTACGTCAGAGTAAAAAACCCAACTCAAGGGCCGCAAAAACCCAACCCCATAACAAGACCGCTTGTTACGGTTGAAAGATCTTAGTCTTGTTTTCCCATTTCTTATTGTGGTCTGATCATTGATATATATAACAGATTCAATAATATATCGACGTTTGATAGAATAGGTCTGTTCTCTAATCGGGATTCGGTCAATTTTCTAGGATAAAAAAATCAAACTCTCGTTGCCCATGTTTCGGTTTTATTTAAAACCTTTTTCATAGGCAGAAGTAAGAATTTTTTTAACTAAGAAAATGAAATTTATATTATTTAAATGAACAACAATGTTAACCGGACAAAACCTTCGACTAGACTAATCATTATATATATATATGAATGATTAGTCTATTATTCTATAGCGATTAGTCTATTAGTCTTGAGTTCTGGGGTAAAATGGATAAACCAACAAAAGTCTCCACACAAATGAAGTTTTATTCAACGCGTTTCGAACACTTTGTGTTCATCATCAGGAAAACACTATAATACAAATTATATCTAATTAGTTACAAAAAATTAGAGTGAAATAACAAAAAATAAAAGTTTAATTAAGAGAATTCAAGACATACCCAAGGAAGTGGTACTGACGGGTTGGTCAAGTGAAAACAACTAGTAGGAAACTGATCCCTTGCGAAAGAGGATAGGCAGGCATATAGGAGATAAGTTCATCATTTTACCTCAGAATGAGTAAATACCACACAATTACGGATTGCACAACTAATGATTTAGTCTTGAGTTGTTATCAGCCTTTGGAGCGATTCACATCTATTCCTGACGACGAGGACATCGAAATATAGTAGTGAGTTCAGTGATTTCTTTTCTGTGGGTTCTTTTGAAAATTCTAGTTTATATATATATATATATTTTTCATCTGGCCCCACGGTAGTTCCGAACTTGACTCCTTCCTTCTGAATTTTAGAACTTTCTGCATTTCTGTTTCTTATACCCACAACGTTTCAGTCACCTCTATTACCTTTCTTGACATCGACATTACCCTTCAGGGCAACAACCTCATTACCTCCGTTCACTCTAAACCCTCAAACCCACATCAGTACCTTCACTTTAATAGTTGTCACCCTCCCCACATAAAGAAATCTATCCCCAGATCCTTATCCATCCGAATCCACCGTATTTGCAACCGACTCCAGCAGAAGAACCTGCACCTCAACTCCCTCAGAACCAAGTTCCTGGAGCGTGGTTATCCGCCATCATTACTGGAAAGAAGACTGATCCCTGCGAATTTATCCGTCAACCCTCCTTCCGTCTCCACTTCCCCGGTGAATGAATCTCCCCTCCTTGTTACTACCTTCTTCCCTGGTATACACAAACTCAAACGCATAATCAAAGATCTGTTCCCCATCCTATCCTCTTCTCCTTCCACGTCGACTATTTTCCCCAGCCAACCCCGCCTCTCATATAGACGTTCCCCCAACCTTGGCAACCTCTTTTCCCACAGAGACTTGACGTCCAGGAGCGTCAACCACCCGTCTGTGGGCGCTAAGAGTTGCGAAAGGCGGGGGTGCCTGACCTGTCCGCTTCTCAACCCCCTTTCACACTTCACTCCATCTTCCCACAACCAGTCCTTCCTTGTTGCTAAGGACTGCTCATGTACATCCAAAAATTGTGTTTACAAATTGGACTGTACTCGTTGTGATGCGTTCTACGTAGGACTGTCCTCTAACAAGCTCAGCCTCCGTATGAACGGTCATAGTGCATCCGTTAATAACAACTCGAATTTACCTGTCGCAATACACGCCAAATCCCACGGTCTGTCTTTTAACGACTGCTTCAGTGTGCAGATTCTGCGTCAGATTCCCCCTGGTGATAATAACGTGACCCTTAGAACCTCTGAGGAGGCTCACATCTGGTTGCTCGGGGCGCGCAGTGCACCTGGACTTAACCTTAAAAGATAATTATTTTTTTTTTCTTAATGTATTTATTTTCCAGTATTCTTTATTCTCTAGTACTTATTTCTTTTTTCCTCTTTCGTATATATTTTGTATATCTATTTTCTCTTCTTCACTTACCACTAGTTTGTTTTATCCTATTTTATTTTTCTAAATTCTTATTCTTAACTAGTTTCCCATACTTACCCTTTTATTCAGTCTCTATCTTTTATTTACTAAAACAACCAATGGAAGTTTTTTGTATTGTATTTATTTTTATTTATTTATTTTTTTTTCTTCTTTTCTCTATCATTATTTTTGTTTTTATCTTATATTGTTTATATTTTTTCACCTATTTATAGTTTTACCTAACCAGTACTGCTTATCTGAGTTTCTGTTTATATCTTCTCCTAATTCTATACTTTAAGACCGGGTACGGTTGACATCGCTGGCGGTTGCCGGGTTGGTTACTTGCCGTTGCGCCTACAACGTGCTTGGTCTCCCATTCTCTTTTCTCCTGAAGACGGATTACCCGAAAATTTGAGTCTGTAAGTGTGTTTCCCTACTTTGTGTGTTGCTCTTTGTTAATCTCGAACTCGTGTATATATATATATATATATATATATATATAGGTGTGTTCTCTAATCGGGGTTCGGTCAATTTTCCAGGATAAAAAATCAAACTCTCGTTGCCAATGTTTCGGTTTTATTTAAAACCTTTTTCATAGGCAGAAGTAAGATTTTTTTTAACTAAGAAAATGAAATTTACATTATTTAAAGGAACAACAATGTTAACCGGACAAAACCTTCGACTAGACTGTCTAGTCTAGAAAAAGGTTTTAAATAAAACCGAAACGTTGGCAACGAGAGTTTGATTTTTTATCCTGGAAAATTGACCGAACCCCGATTAGAGAACACACCTATTCTATCAAACGGTCGATATATTATTGAATCTATATATATATATATATATATATATATATATATATAGGTGTGTTCTCTAATCGGGGTTCGGTCAATTTTCCAGGATAAAAAATCAAACTCTCGTTGCCCACTGAAAAATTGACCGAACCCCGATTAGAGAACACACCTATTCTATCTAACGGTCGATATATTATTGAATCTGTTATATATATATATATACTAAAAACTTGAGATCTCAAAACATAAATGGACAGGTTATTACACAATAAGTTAATAGGATCAAGTTATTATATATATCAAGCAAATTTACAGTTGCATTCCACTGGTACTCGTGAACGGACGTACCTATTCTTCTTCCCTTCTACTTTCTTCCTGACGACGAACTTCAGTTCGAAATATCGATCCTGTAAGTTTTCTCGTTTCTTTTCTATATGTTGTCTTTTTCATTTATATATATTGTAAACAGGAAAACGATCCAAAAGGACAACAAAAGTTTCATGGTGAATCACAAACACAGAACTAAGGAACAAACACTTACTGTCTCTAATTTTCGGTAGAACCGTCATGAGGAGAGTTGAGATAGGGACACCAAGCGCACTTGTGAAGCGACGGTTGGAGAGTTGTGAGCTTGGTGTCCCTATCTCAACTCTCCTGATGACGGTTCTACGAAAAATTAGGGAGAGTAACTGTGTTTGTTCCTTAGTTCTGTGTTTGTGATTCACCGTGAAACGTATATATATATCTCAGAATTTTCGTAAAATAGCCGTTAAAGTCTTCTAATATATATATAAAAGTGATTTTCGAAAACGATACAGCGAAGCAAAGAAAAATCATAATTTAAAAGTTCAAAACTTTTAGCTATTCTTTAAAATTTCCAATTTTAGTTTTTGTATTGATGTTAATGTCAATATAATATCAACCACAGTTACAATATAGTCATAACACAGGGTATAACACAAATATAAATGAGGATATGCTTTTTTCTTCATTAATTAGTAATTTCTCTACTCGTCCTATGCATTGAAAAGAATGGAATAAAGAAGTAATATACAACATAGGCATGATTTGTAGACACATGGTTAAACTCTAACTTTACTCAAATCTACAACTTTATGTTCTATAGCAAGATATACTAATATGAAATAAATATTCTTCAAACAATCTAGTCCCACGATATAAATACAATGTAGAATACCAAAACCATTGTACTTTCATCAGTTATTACATTATAAAACACTTAGAAGGATATGGGTGAAAATATTTACCAAGACTGAAAATAAATCAAGGAATACTTAAAAGTTGTTAATTTTTACCGGTGTATCAGTTCCAGTGCCGTCCGCTTGTCTTTCTTTAATAACCGCACTTGTTTCTGGAAGAAATAATAAATTTCCACTCGGTTCCGTCCATGAAACACCTAATATTTTACTAATTGCCATTAGCTCGAAATCATCAGGAACATCTAGGGTATGTGTCTAAAAGTCAAAATAAATAAACACCTCGTTAAAATTTTCAAGAATATATTCAAACTTCTGTGATCATAACGTTTAAAACAAGAAACATTAAAACCAGACTTTTTGTCATTAAACATGGCGTAATTTTCGTTAAATAAAAAAAATTACAGACTGAAGTTATAAAACCTGCAAGGGAACTTTCATTATCATGAAATGAGATAAATAATACTATATATTCTACAGCAAGTAAATAATGTTGAAACTCACTGTATTCAGGAATTAAAAATAGTCTAAAATAATTTTACCTGAGCTAACATAAATGCGAATTATAAAGTAAAGAAAAACTAAAGAATCCAAAATCCTCATTGTTCATATCACAGCTCAAAATCTTCATTGTTCAAATTACAGTCTTATGAAGATTTCATTACCAGTTTAACTAACTATTAAAAATGAAACCAATAATATGAAATAACTGCAAAAACCAATTAATATTAAAATGAAGGAACTGGTAAATACTTATTAACTATTATAATACCTATTAACTTATAATGCTGTTTAATAGAAAAGCAAATAACATAATTCATTTCAAGCATACCTTTGACTTCTCTTTCAAATTAGATTCTTCTACTTCCATGTTTTCTATACCAGAATCAACATCGATTTGAGAACTGCAATTCCCTTTTTCATCCATATTTTTACTAGGAAGGATATTATCTATGTCCGAAGTCATATCCTCAACTTCCATTTGAGAAGAACAATCTGTACTTTGGGAGTCACTTTTTTGTGATGCTAAAGGAAATGGTGAATCTGCAACATTAGATTTGGTGATATGCTTCACTGATAACCGTAACTGATTACATAAACTGAAAGAAGGAAATATATTTAAACTACAAACCTTTGGCAGAAGAATTTCCTGGCGTAACCGGGGACGAAATGCCAGAATTAGGAGAAACACATCCTTCTGATCTGTTTTGTTCTCCAATGGATGGTTGCAATATAGCTAACCGAGCTAATCTTTTACGCCGAATCTAAAACCATTTGAACGTCTTTAACAGATAATTAAACGCAAGAGCAAAAACACTGATCGCACTTATAATATAGAAATCAATGGCTTTGTATTTACTAATCATAGCTGATAACAATACTTACTTCTTCTTGATTAACTTCACTCATAGTTTTATATACTTAATGATTACTAACTTTTAAAAAAGTGTAAAACATTGGTGTGAACATATCCATAATATTGAAAAATAGTATAATCCAAACAATTCGAATTCCCTAAATGATTATGTCACTTTCTGTCCCTTCCGTGTATGAAACGTCTAAATTGTTTAGCATAAAGCACTTTCATGAATGTGACGTCACAGACAGCTGATTCCTCAAGCAATGCTTCTCTGGTGAAATAATTTTACCCTGGTTAAAATGTTGGCACGTCTAATGCCAATTTTTTATTTTTAAAATATTTCATGGAATATCTCATTTACAAGAAACACCTTAAAATATGTCTTACACTAATATGAGCTTAAAACATGAAATTGCTAAGTGATTTACTTTCTTAACAAAATAGTACTAGGGTACCAATCCTACTTTTTATCATTGATACAATCATATAATTATTCCTCTGGCATGTTTCTTGTTGAAAAATGTAGTTCAATTTATTGCTATACAAGTATATTTAAATCAATGACTGAATTGTTTCATGCCATTCATTTTTACGTACCGTCATTAAAACAACTTTAATTAAGAAAATTGTTCATAATTAATTAAAACAAGGATAAAAAAGCATAAATAGGTTCTGAATTCTAAACACTAAAAGAGTTGTAACATATAAAAAATATGGCGGCTTTTAATTTAGACTACAGTTTAGGATATAACTTCAGCAATCAGATATATTAATTCAAATCAGAAAAATTAAAAACAAACATCTAAACTGTACTATATTAATAAATTGTAATAAATATGTATAATCACTGTGGTCATTAGATCACATGTTCACCAAGAAATAATATCTTTGACTTTAAATAAGATAAAAATAAGTTACTTTAAATAAGTTAAAAAATTAATCGTATTCTTTTCTCGGTATAGTTAGTAACAAATACCTTGTTGTAAGGAATTTCATGATTTTAACATAATTATCGGAGTTGATATTTTTATGCTGTATTATAGGAGAAGCTGCCCACTTGCCTCTATAGCTCAGTGGCTAGAGCACTGGTCTTGTAAACCAGGGGTCGGGAGTTCGATCCTCCCTAGGGGCTAAATTTTCATAATTTTGTTTCTTTTGCCCAATTTTGCACTTTGCAAATCTGAGGTTTGAAAAAAATTTTTATAGTTTAACACCATGTATGTGGACTTATTTTTTCATTTATGTTTTCTCAATAGAAATGTGACTATATAAAGCATAAATGAGATATCTTTAAATATACGTCTGAAAGACAATTGTGGAAGGATTATCTATTTTATTTTTCTTACCAAAACATGCTTTATAACAATAAGTGTGTGTGTGTCTGTGTGTGTCTGTGTGTGTGTGTGTGTGTTTGTTTGTGTGTGTGTTTGTGTATGTGTACGGGTGTGCGTAAAAAAGAGAGAATGGAAGGGATCAACTGAGTGTGCATATGTATGTATGTATATGATCGTCCAAACCACAATAAGAAATGAGACAAAAGACTAAGATCTTTCAGCTGTAATAAGCGGTCTTCGTCTGAGTCCAACTGTACTACAGTGGATTCTGACGAAGACTGCTTGTTACGGTTGAAAGATCTTAGTCTTTTTTCTCACTTCTTATTGTGGTTCATACGTTGGTGTATATAAATGTGTGTGTGGGCATAATCGTCACATTGTAAATCTAAGTTGCTGTTATCTTTTTAAGTTATTGCACTTTCTTAATGAATATTTTATCTAAAAAAACTTAGTTGTTTTCTAATTGGTAGAAATATGTAAACATGATTGTAATTAAAATCGCTGATGGTCTGATTTTTTAGTTTATCATTTCAGTGTCGATTAAGTACAGTAAAGTTTAAAATTGGTTTAAGGAAACTTATAAACGGCTCCTTGTTGATGCTCTGCAGGTACCTCCCGAGAAGATACTGCTCCTCACCACTAAAGGGAGTCTACCCTTCCTGGGTGAGGAACCGCAACCACAACTAGTCCAACACCAATGAGAGGCATGGAGAACGTCAAAAGGCTCTGCAAGAGCCATCCTGCCCCCGAGGTGCTCATAATATTTAAGAGTTCTCGTGTAGAACTCTGGATTCTAGGATCCTCCTGAGCCTGTCTTGGCTACAGGTAAGATCGGTGACCATAAAGCCTTATGCCTGTTAGCCAGATTCAACGTAATCTGTCACCCACTTTCAAGACGAGGACGCCGACAGATAGGCACATGGGAATCAGGGGGTCTGTCCCCCACGAGAAAAACCTTCCATAAGAAGGAGCCCTGAGCCTTCGTAAGAACCATCCATGAAGAGATACAGAATCTCCTGTTGATATGGATGAAGGAAGCAGCAGGCAAGAGGCAAGGTAACGGAAGCTGTGGTGTGTGGGAGAGCTCGCGCAACGTACTCGCATTGCTGCAGAAGACCCCAGCACCCCACGTACGAGGAAGCGTTTAAGGCTATCAAAGGCTGGATACACACCACGCCTTTTATTTAATTTTTAATTAAAACCTTTTAGTATGTTTTTTTTACAATATTTCTTATTTATAAGTTCACTTTTCATATTCGAAAATATTAAAAGACATTTCAATTGATTAAATGGGGAAAGTTCATTTCATATGCGAGTAAACTGAGTCCCGAGCTCAGTTATAGAAGGAATGAATCTCGTACCTCAAGGTGCCAGTGTACAGCGTTGGAGTCCTCGGGTGCGAGTGGAATCACTCCGACTCTTGTATACCAGGTAAGACAGCTCATTCATTCACGCAAACTATTCTAACCTTTGTGATAATAATATCATGTATTACGCTTTAATTGTTAAATATTATGGTTTATTCAAATACAATGTATAATGAGGTAAGGAGCCAGGTTAGCCCCAGATGCCTTTGGACTGGTAGAACTAGGGTTCAATCCCTCTTTGGCCTTCGATTTATCCACGCAGGAGGTGAGCACGAAGGGGGCAGAGTTGTGATTTATCGTCCCTTGGAGAGGACGTCAGGCTGTCGGTCCCCATTCCATTCTATGCCAGGTCCTCGTTAAAAATACCTACTCTAAACTTGAGGAGGTGAAATTTAAGGCTCTCAATAAAGAATATTCATTGTGTAATATCAGAAAGGGCCACTGGAACTTAACCTAACCTATAACGAGGTACATGAAATCATGTAGCGTCCCATATAATTTTTTTTAATAACTTACTACCTGACTAATAATACATCTATCAATCAACAGATTACGTTCGTTGATTTAATTTGGCCATCCATACATTGCCCACATAAATAGTCAACTTTAAAGAAGAACCGAAAAGAACCTTATCACACCATTACACAATCTATTTTTATTTTAATCATTAACTTAGATTTTGTTTCATTTTAAGAAAGTTCTTTTATCATATTTAAGCCATTTTAAAACTGTTTGGAAAGTGACAACAAAAAATTAAATCCCAAATCTCTAGACAATAAAAACAAATCATATGATAGTATATCTCAATAATGTATACTTCCCTAATAAACAAATCTATCAGAGATCTGCTGATTTACTAGAAGAAATAATAATAATTCTTAAAAGAAAACACATAATAAATAGATAATAAAATAAAAAATCTGGAGTGGCCTACACTCAACTTTACCATAAGTAAATATAATATGAAACTTCTTAGCACATAATGTGACAGTGGCTTAGCAACTATTTTTGCCGCCCGCGGCGGTCGTAAGATCCACACCACGGCCATTGATCACTGATACACGATTAACCTTGAAGGTTAATATTATTTTCTGAATAATTTCAGAAAATCATCAACATATTTATTTTCATGGAATCACAATCAAGGATCTAATTTGAGGTTCCTGTTATCAGCCACAGACTTTCATGTTATTACAGTGCTCGAATACATATAAAGCTATCATCAAAGAAAACCAAAGATTTTTTTAAAACAAAAACGCAAATTAAAGTAAAAAATAATTCAATTAAAATAAAATAATTCAAATCATAAAAAAAATGTTAAAATAAATTAACAGACTACGCAAACAAATATAAATGAACTTTCAACCCTTTTAAAAAACTAGTTTTGAACAATTTAAAATAAATTTATTTTAAATTTCCAAATACTACAGTTGAAAAATTCGTTTAAAAACGGTCTTACACTCACAAACACAGAAACAATTACGATATAAAAACTCATTTTGGTACAAAATTTCAGATTTTTTACATCGGTGAATCAAAAAGAAACAATTATTTTAATACAAGTAAAGTAGAAAATTAACTACCATTTAAATTTTAATTTATTCCATATAATTTAACATATAGTTAAATTATAGTTAAAAGGCTAGTGTTAACAGAAAATATCAAATGACATAATGTGTGAACAAAGAAAAATTGTTGAATTTACCTTGGCATAAGCCATAGTGCATTTTCCGCAATGATTCTTTGATGAAGGGAAGTTGTAGACTAGCTCTAGCATTCAAAGAACTTTAGGGAGTCCAAGAGTTCACTTACACAGTTCTAAAACAGAGTGGCCAACCCCATTATGACTTCTTTTTACTTCATCAGAAAATCAAACAACTTTGTTAAATGTTTCATAAAAATTGAAATTTTCTTGATAGTTAGTTTGTTTGAAAGTTTTCTTTTTTTATTCTTACTATTTATTACTTTTATTACTATTTATTTTATTACTATTATTACTTTTTTTTTATTTTATTCTTAATGCTATATGATTTACATGAATAAGGAATTGAGAATAATAGTTATAATTTAAAATAAAAAATTTTTTTTAAATAACGTCCAGGAATAAGTTCCATGAAACATATTAAATTTGTAAATATCTTAAAATAAAACATTTGTGCGTATTACATTTGACTGCCTTCCATGGACTACATGCATATGCTATCCTTGCCATAATCATTAATATAATTCTTAAGTGTGGACATTTAGACAACTAACTTTTGATTACTTAATTTAAAAGATTAGAATACAGAAGTAATCTCACTAAATGAAAAACTGCAAACAGAAATATCGTACAAAGTATAATTTGTGCACAACATAAAAAAACTTAAGTAGTATGCACTCAACAGTACTGTGAGTAAATATATTATAGAATTCATTGATAATCAATTTAACTAATTGATTAGTATAATGTGGGTGTCTTCATTATTCAAATTATAAAGAGAGTATACTGAATAATTATAGATTTTGGAAAAATATTTGCAATTCATTATTCAAAGTCTCCCAATAGAAGGATTTTTAAACCTTTAAAATACGTTGTATTGCAAGGACCTCATTTGTAGGAGCAACAACAATAGTTCATATTTCAATTAATTCATACTAATGAATGCCTACAAGCATTTTACTGGTTATGATGAAATTGTAATCAATATTTAAAGCTGTTGAAAAAAAAGTTTGCAGTGGTCATTTTTTAATTGTATCAATACCCAACACAAAAATAAAATGTCTTTCTTTTTTTAATTACAATCGCAATATGAAATTTACTTCTCATCAATAACTTAAGTAACTTACACTTTCTTAATGTACCTTGTTAATGAATGTTTAATTAACATAATCTCATTTTTAGGGAGTCTAAGTTGTAATATGTTTCATATATGAAATTTACAATAATTAATACTGGTTTATTTATGAAGTATGAACAAGTACATCTTTAATATGACATATATCAAAAATATTCTGTTTTCTTAATGCCACTAAATTATAAGAAGTATAACTTTCACAATTCATTTTAATAACTCAATGGAATTATTATTTCTTCATTCATCTTAAATTATAGTAATTGTAAAACATAAATTAAGCAACAATAGTTTAATTAGTTTAGCATATTTCTGAATAAATAGGTATATTATGAAATATTCTGTAGAAAACATGTACCATTAATAAATAGATATATTTATACTATATACTATATATATATTTATACTTCATAAATAAACCATAATAAGCATTTTAAATCTTTTTTAACATTATATTTAATCCACAAAGGTTTATTTTAGCAAAAAGATACAAAATGTGTTAACCAACAAGAATGCTGATTTAAAAGTCAACCTATCATATTCATTGAAAGTAATCATTAAGTAGTCATCTAATTATTTGCACATGCCGATAATATTAAACTGTTTAAGAACTTATGATATACACAAATAAGTTAAAATGAAAATCGTACCTACTGTTTGAAGTTATCACTGTATGAAATATCAAGTTGAGTGAATAAACTAAATTATTAGAAATTTAATTAAAGACACTCCCGGAATCATAATATTTTACTGGAGAATAATGACACAGGTTTGTTTTATTTATAGCTTTATTAAAATAAAAATTATTTGCATGATTTTCAACAATTTTAGCAGTTGATTTGTTCAGTTATTTATTTAAGAAATATCTATACTCAACTGTACTATGTACAGAAAATAAGAATAATTAATAAATTATTCCTGCCTACTGTACTCTGTTATAAGGTTGCTATGAAAGTATATTGAGAAAAAATATATTAGTAATTAGCCAGTTTACATACTCAGATCAAAGCCAAAGCCAGCTATTTAGTATAATTTAAAAACTTATAGTTGGGAGCTTCTAATTTTTAAAAATAATAAATATGAACTATTAAACTAGAATAGTGAAAAACTGGATATTCGTCAACAAACATAAATCCTCTTTCTTGAGGAAAGAGTCGAATCGTCACATTTGAATATGTGGAAAGATACTACAATTCACAAAGATAAAGTAATTACAACTTATAATAAGTTTTGTTCAAGAGTGCAATATATAGATTTATTAAAGCATTTTGTGAGACAAATCCATCATACCATAGAAGACAAAGGAAATTTATTTATGTTTATTGCCGGTGATTTTATAGGTATAAAAATATTATTCCTGTTATATTTCATATAAGCCAATATAAATAAAAGAATGATTTTGTCTTTACATTGCTTAGAACTGACTCATTTCAAGTTTTCTTTACGTTTCATACATAGGAGAAACCAAATCCACCCATAGAACAATTTCTGTCGGTTTGTCCGCAAAATTTTGTCACAAGTAAAGTCAGCCACCATAAGATATGTCAAGCTGAAACTTTTACAGTAGATTTGTTTATGTCTAACTTAAAATATAGGCTCTGAATAGATTGATAATTCACTGCAGAAGCGAAGTTATGGGGCTTTAAGCTATATTTTGCTAACTTCACAGACATGTTTATTTTGAAAATACGAGTTGTATACAGATGTAGCAAGTAGGTATTCTTAGTTGATTTTAATTTCATTTGAGCATGTGAATGTATTGCGTATTTCACATCAATGAAAAAGTGTTTCCCAGAGTTCAGGCTGTACTATCTATTCAAAATACATAGTTTTGTGAACGAGTAATTCTCAACCCTTTATATGAACAGGCAAGAAAAATTAACAAACAAGTTCGTACACTATATCAAGTCGAGGAAGAACTTACAAGTCAGTAAAGAGAGTGATTAGTGATGAGGAAGCAGTTCATCATGAGTTCTAACTTCATGATCATGAAGTTCTAACTTAATGATCTATCTTTCTCCTGGACAGCCCGCTCATGAGTAAAAACTTAAAGTAGGAGCACCGATCATGCTGCGATTTAGTAGCAGTAACAAATTTCATGTTACGAAAACATGAAATGTTCATGATTTTTTAATGAGCCGTTTAGCGTCAAAATAAAACATTTTCTGAAAACAGAAATCGTACATTAATTGGTAAAATGTAATTTTTAAGAAAATTATCTCATCTCATTCTCCATATAATGTTCTATTTTTAGGCACAGTTTCATTTTGATCCGTTAAATGGTATGGCTTGTATCGCTCTCAGAAGCCACGGGAGGCATAAATAGTTGCTAAGCTACTGTAAACAGGTTTCCATCAAGAAATAAAAATGACTGATACTTACTTCAACACGCTTCATCTACAAAGTGCCACCTCGAGTGACAAATATCCACCAACTTTCTGGACAGCGTGGTCTATGTAGTTCCATCCTAATCATTAAGAGAAAAACTTGGTAAAAAAAAATCTGGATTGAGTCTCGCAACTATTTTCAATTTGACTTATTATGAACTATTAACCCCTCTCTGCTTTGCACGTGTGAATGAA
This sequence comes from Hermatobates lingyangjiaoensis, assembly GCA_026182355.1. Taxonomy (NCBI): domain Eukaryota; kingdom Metazoa; phylum Arthropoda; class Insecta; order Hemiptera; family Hermatobatidae; genus Hermatobates; species Hermatobates lingyangjiaoensis. Next base: position 1,321,801 of record JAPFBL010001937.1, on the reverse strand, counting down.
TCTATATATTTCAAGTTATAATAAGAAAACACAAAAAAGAGACTAACACTCACGATTCTCTATATATTAATAGATAGATTAAATCTACATATTAATACGCTAATATCTACCTACGTATATACGATGTGTCTTAAGACTGATTTATTATACGATATTGTAATGATAATTTTACACCAATTAGTGTAGTTTGACGATGAATTATCCACGAGTAATTTGAATCCACGGAAAATTAGAATATTCATTAACATACGTTGGGCAGGTCATTACAGATAATTAGTCATCACCGATTAGTCATGGATTCATCTTTTATTCAATTAAGTAATTTCTTCCTTTCAAAAATAAAACATTCTTTAAATTTCTCCACATTTTGCATTCATGCATAAAGGAACCACAGGTTTGTTGGCAGTGGCAGTTCAACAAGATACACACATAGGCAGAATTTGATCCCTTGTGATACCACACAATGAACATTCTATTTTGGAATCATAACTTTTGCTTATATCACACACACACACTATTCTATTAAGAATAGAATAAGAATAAGTGACAAGTCAAATGAACATAGCGTGTCAGTTTCTGAGCCTAAGAAAACAGCCAGAACTTTTAATGCTGAAGGCTCATTAAATACGAGTAGAAAGTTAAAAATTGACAACCCTTATTTATATAATTCTGATTATTTTAAATTTGGTTTTACATTTACTGGAAGTGAATAGTTTAGTTTGTGGAGAGAGTCTTGCAAATGAAAGTATAGTAACAAATAAATTAAAACGTCATTTCAACACTAAATAGAGTAATTTGTGTAACAAAGCCAACGGAATATTTCGTTCAACTTTTAAATAATATTAAAAAGCACTCCTTATCAATCACAAAAAGGATGAAAACATCAAAAAAAGCTTAAGAGGCGAATTATTTGGTCAAATGATTTCCCAAAACAAGGATCCACATACCATTGCTGATAGTACTGTAAAGGAATCTTGTTCTATTATTCTACGAACCATGTTTGGACCCGAATTTCAAGTATAAGGAAATAAAATTCCTTTGGCAGATTATACAATTGGGAGAAGTATTGAACAGCCAATGAATTCTGCATTTCGTGCAAGTTAATGTACGATATATACAAAGCTGCATTTTTGACACCTTTACATTAAAATTCAATTCATTAACACAACGCATTTAATTTATTAATACTTTCATATACTTTTATACACGTATAATCAAAATTACCCATCTTATATATAAAAAAACAGGAAACCATTAAAAGTAAGGATATCTGGTATAATATCTGGCGTAATGCCGGTGAAGTTAAACAAACTAGAAAATACATTTGAAATATTGATGCAAAAATAAAAATGAAATTAGACATATACATGAGTACTATGGCATTACTGGTCATGAAAAAACAGATTCTATTTGTACTGTTTTAAACTTATTAATACACCAAACTATCCCTGCATGGAAGCAGAACAAACTTTTCAACTGTTTGAACATCAGATAACATCATTAAAGCGAAATATTATACTCCAAGGGGAATATGACGAGAAAAAGAAGAACACCTGATTACCAATGTAGGGACTACTTCTTCAGTTTTATTAATAAGATATCCATTGCTGAACTATATGTTCTTTGTTATAATACACAGAGTTTTGTAATTGAAATTTAATAATTAAATAATAGCACAGCTTGATCATCACTAATCTGGCAACCTTTGACTTGCCGGTCAATGAAAAATTCCGAACTGTAGGTGTCCCCAAAGCACCATCTATGTATGTGTGCACATACCCTGCATTATTCTGAAGTACCTGAAACATTATTTACATATATGATAGTTGTAGTATATGAAAAGATACGTGTAGAAGTACATAGAAAAAACACTTTTGAAAGAATATTTATGTATTCATTTTTACAAATAGACAACTTTTACAAATTGTGTACAAAATGTTTACAATTTTTACAAGCACATGATAGAAACCTCAATGAAAGTAATCTAGATTGCATCATGACCAGTAAGTGAAATCATGACCAGAAAAGGAAAAACTAAACAAAAATTAAGAGTGCACAAGATATGCAAAAAACTATAAACTTATGAAAATTATTAAATTAAAAATAAATAAAAATAAAGAAGTTAACTACAGTAAATAGAAAATTAAACAATAAAATATATGTATGGTACTCTTACGGCTTGGGAACCCAGCAAAAGTACATCAGATGTAATGTAACCCTTGGTTACATTACAAGCAAAAATGTTACCCGATTACAGTTATTGACAGATTAAAGAGGTTCAACCTGTATGTAAGCAATAATATGTAAGGAAGTGTACGTAATCATTATACTTGTATGTAATGTACATATGGTTATGATAAAAGGATTTCACAATAAACACGTGAAATATCAATCAATGTTCAAACCACAATAAGATAAGAAAAAAGGCTGAGAACTTTCAACCGTGAGAAGCGATCTTCGTCAGAGTCACATGGACTCAACTGACTCTATGTTGTGGTTTGACCATTAATATGGATATGAATATATGTATTCACATTTGCATGTATGATATGCATACTATTGTAGAGTAAACCTGTAATAAAAAAGGGAACAGGTTAAACATGAATTCTGTCATAGAGAGGTCACTGTCCATGAGGAAACCATAAAACATACACACCCACACACACACACACACACACACAAACACACCCACCCACACACACACACACACACACACACACACACACACACATATATATATATATATATATATGTTTCACGAAGAATCACAAACACAGACCTAAGGAACAAACACACTTACTGTCTCTAATTTTCGGTTGAACGGTCATCAACCGAATGAAACGTTTGTTGTCCTTTTGGATAATTTTCCTGTTTACAATATATATATATAAAATAAATTCAAAACGAAGGAAACACACAGAAAGACACAGACATAACTCACATCAATATTTCGACCATCGTCGTAATCAGGAGGTGTGAAGAGCGAAGAGCGAAGAGTCCCGCAGGAAGACAGGGCGGTACTCCTGTACCAGGGAGTACCGCCCTGTCTTCCTGCGGGACTCTTCGCTCTTCGCTCTTCACACCTCCTGATTACGACAATGGTCGAAATATTGATGTGAGTTATGTCTGTGTCTTTCTGTGCGTTTCCTTCGTTTTGAATTTATTTTATTTTAAAAAAGTACGCTGGACCGTTTCTTTTAATTGTATATATATATATAAAGAAGATTTCACGTAAACAAAACACGTGAAATAGCAATCAATAATCAAACCACAATATAAAATGGGGAAACAACATCTTGGTCTTTTTTTCCCATTTCATCTTGTGGTTTGATAAGTTTTATATATATATATATGAAATCACAAAGTTATTTTATTGGACTCAGAAATATGAAAACGTGTATTTTTGATAAGAAGATGACATTTTGATCTTGATTCAACGCTTCATACACCTATATTTCATGTAGAAGTTTAATTGAAGTAAAAAATGAATATAGTGGTTTTATGATTTGGTTTGTAGGGGTCCATAAGGACCTGGAGATGATGGTGGATGACTTGTAGGGGTCCATAAGGACCTGGAGGTGGTGGTGGGTGACTGCGGGGAGGCAGGGGCTGTCCTGCAGGACACAGGTGACGTCAGCCGCTCGGTGGCTGGACGGCCCAGTCTGCCGCAGCCATGCATCGTGCTCTTACATGTCTCCTGCTCCTCGCTCCCGCCCTCCTCCTCAGCCTGTCCCAAGGTAAACTCAATCACTCCTACATTATTCCCACTAAATAATCACATACCACCTTATGTCTTTAAACATTTTCACTAGCCCACAACATACAAATAAATACACCCACTATAACACTTGTCCAGATATAGTTCATTTTTAATATTCAATTACTTACAATTTTGCAAATTAACTTAAAATTTGCAAAATATATGTAATAAATTTATCAAAGCAACTTATATATTTTTGTTTGATAAAAGTTGGAAAGAACCAAACTAATACTCAAATGTTTTGGTTTGATTTTTATTTACGTAAAATAAAATAGTTCTGTAAGTACGTAAGTACCTATGTATGTAGTACATTGTTTCAATAAGATGAACAATGTTTTTTAATGCATACAGTGTTTACTGTAAATACAGTAGCTATTGTACTTAGAATATTTAAAACACGACTTTTCAATTATAAATTTCCTTATACGAGCAGTAACAACAGAGAGATATTAAATTCTCTCTAATCCTGTGAAAATGACCGCACAACTTGGTGATTTGGTTTATGGATGTTTATATAAAACAGAGGTCGGTCGGCTTTAGAGATGTTTCAGACTTGTTATCAAATCAAAATATATTTCATTGGTATGCTTCTACTCTACAGCGATTTCACAAGTATCCAAGAAATGCCAAAGGCGTCTGAAATGATATGACCAAGCTACGTATGTCAGAGAACTAAAAAAAAAAATAAATTTGATATCAATAAATACTGAAATACTCTTTTATCTAAAAGTAAATAATCTTTAGCAATAAGATTAACAATGTTTTCCAATGTGTATAATGTTAAACTAAACCAGTATTCCTATAATGTTGTCAAAATAATTAGATAATACAGTCTGAGATGACGCTAAAGAAATAAAGAAAAAATTGTATATAACGTAAAAAAAACATTCTTTTTTTGTGAATATCAATTAATTAATGATTATTTTTGATTGAATTAAATTTTGTTCCATTTATTATAATTTATGCAAGAAATTATAATAAAATTTTAAAAATTAAAATGTGGTCATTTTTTGAAAAAGCTTTGTGACCTCTGATGTAAAATATCTACGATAAAATCAATACACTTTGAAAAGTTGTAACCGCACTTAGTTTAGTGCGGCATGGTATTTGCTAAGTCATGTCGAATGTAGGATCAGAACTCTTTTATACATTAATAATAACTTCATTTTGGCTTTATAAAAATGCAAGCGAAATATAAAACAAGAGTGAGAAGCTCTGAAAGAGACCTCAGTTCTTTCGATCTGTTATCGGTTTTTGTCAGTCACAAGTTGAATGAATGGGTTAAGAAAAAAGAGGATATGCGGTGTGATTTGGGGAAAAGTGGTAAGACAGGAAGAATAAAGGAAGGACAGGATGAGAAAAGAGAAAAAATGGAACAGGACAGGCTGAACAAAGGAGGTCATGAAACAAAGAAAAACATTGTCTGTCAGCTGATGTAAACAAGGCTACATATATATATATCGTTAAATTCCAATCTATTGAATATTGTTGAAACAGTATAAATGTTTACGATATTCGATTTGTATATCAACAGTATCCATATTTCATGCAATATCATATTATCTGTGTTTTTTTCGGAGTATCATTTATACTGAAACAAGTGATTGGACACCTGGTTTGGTATTGGGAAGCGATGGAGTCAAGAGACTTTTTAGGCCCTTTAAAATTCCTCTCCTGCGTCCCTCCCTCCCTTCTCAATACCACACCAGATGTCCTATATCACTTGTATCAGTTAAGTGAGACTCTGATGAAGACCTGTTGTTTTGTTTGAACGATCTTAACCACGTTTATAAATTTCTTTCTGTAGTTGATTTTTATTTCACGTGTATGCTGTGATAGTTTGTTATATATATACACCATAGTTGTAGTTATATACGAGGAAACGAGCCCTCGTTCGTCTTTGATACGACACACATCTTTCTATCTGATGACGGGAAAGTCGATATGTATTTGTGAGTTTTTGCGATCACTTTTATGTTTGTTCTTTAGTAAAGTTACTGTCTAGTCGAAGGTTTTGACCAGTCAATATTATTGTTCTCAACAAGTTTTTCTCTCTAAATCACGGGTGTCAAACTCATTTCGGTCTGGGGGCCGAATACAGCTTAATCTGGTCGCAAGCGAGACATACCATTAAGCTAATTGCAAAATTACAAAGAACTAACAATAAGTCCACCTTTTTCTTTGTATTAGTCACTAATTCTAATAATTAGTGCAAAGAAAAATAAGTCAGTAATAAAAATCTTTATTGAAATCCGACATTCTGTATCCACGTTAATTCTTTTTGACAGAGATATTTCGCTGGTGAAGGTGCTAGTACAACGGAAAAGTGGACAATGCGCCAACAGACGCTCGATGCTACCACATCCTTGAGTTAGTTTCGCCTAAGTGTTCCTTTCATGTTCTCTCTGCAAGTACTAAAACAGTTTGCCCCTAGCGAATAATATATGAACGACAGGTTTTTAGCAGACTTATCCCCCGGGCAGAACCGAACCCCCAGGTGGGCTGCATCTGGCCTTCGGGTCTTATGTTTGACACCCCCGCTGTAAATTGTGATAAATATATCTTCAGGATGAATAGAGAGAAGAAATATTATGCAGTGTAGTACAGTGGCAAGTTGTTTCTTTCGATTCAACGCTTGGCATCTCACCCATTCGTCGTTAAGCAGAACTCTTGAGAGTTGGATAACTAGGTCACTATCGTCAACTTCAAGCACCGGGCAACCAAAAAGGCGGTCTACTTTTATCGTATCTCTGTTACACAGGAGGGGTTGATTGGGGTTAGGGCCTGAAGTAATATTCAGTGAAAAAACGCCAAAACCATAGAACGAGTCAAGTAACTCAGCTGGTTCAATTTTGAGCTCAAAAAACACTTGTTATGACAATATCTGAGGCAGCATTTTGAAGTCTAATTCAAGTCAAATATTCAACTAATATGAATAGCATGCTCATTACATATGTAAAATATTTTCTTATGTAATAAAATCATTTAGGGTAAACCTGTTTAGCTCTGTGTGGCATTGAAACATAAAGTAAAAAAAACAGAAACACTGAATTAATATATTAAGCTTATTATCTTAGTTAATGGAACTTATTATTTTGGTCTGGAACATTTTTCATTCCACAATTTCACTTCGTTATTAAAGCAGAGATATTGGGATATTCCATTTAAGTCATGGGTCGACGGTCATATAATGACAGAGAGAAAATTGTTACTATTTAATCAAAAGTGAAATATAGAAATATACGTCGAAACATTGACATAAAGGCGTTTATTCAAACCTGACCAATATCCTCAAAATCAAGTTCAACAATTATATTAAAGTAGTGGTCAAGAAATAATAGCATCATGCATTTTATAAATATATACTTTAAAAAAGGAAAGTCGATCCTAACTGGGCATAAACAAGTTCAAAAACGAAGAATTTTAACACACAGAGAAAGAGACACACAAACTCAAATTTTTGGATAATCCGTCTTCAGAAGAAAAGAGAATGGGCGACCAAGAACGCCGGAAACGTAACAGCCAATCTTATATATATATAAAGTTCGTGAGTTTGTTTGTTTATTTGTTTGTTTTTTCACCCATTTCCCGTGGAGATAGAGACCTGAAATTAAATATATATTATTTATTACCGAAGTAATGATAAATAAAAGAAAATTATCACTTCAAAGAAATATTCCCAAAATTGGAGCCACGGTAGCAAGTGTCTTGCGTACTCGCCGATTACTAGTGCAAATGTATTATACATAAATGTAACAAAAAAAAATTTTTTTTAATTTAACTTTTGTGTAATATAAACTGGTAATAAAATAAAGGCATGGAGCCAGGGTTTGCGTGCTCACCGATGACAGCACAAATAAACGTAACAAAAAAATTTTTGAATTTAAAATTTAAATAATATAAACAATGGTAATAAAGTAAATGCATTGATCTAGGGTAGGTAGTCGCTTTCGTGCTCACCGATGACAATAGTGAAACTGTATTATATATTCTATAAATGTAACCAAAAAATTTTAATTTAAAATTTGGAAAATATAAATACTGTTAATAAAATAAAGGCATGGAGCCAGAGTAACCCAAAAGCTTACGTGCTCGCTGATGACAGTAGCGCAAATGTATTATAAATAAATGTAACAAATATATAATAAACTACTAAACTGGAAGTTACAAATGAATAATTTTAGAAACAAACTTGGACACATCTGTAAGATAAAATACGAACGTTCTAAGGTAATATTATAAAGACACATTCCTTTCATTAATGTTATTTTATGTTAGGTAAATAAATTGAATATTTCAATTTACATGTGTTTGTTTTAAATATATTTCATTGTGTATATAACTTGAATTGATGTTTTATTTTTTTATATGGTAAAATAAATTATTTTTTTACTTTTAAATGATTTTTATTTTGCTAAATATACTTACTGTGTATATATCTTGAATCATGTTAAGAATACTTTATCAAAAGCTTGGGCCATATAAGAATCTGTTTCCGTGCCTTAATACCACGAAACAACAATTAAAATTATCCCTGTCAATCATGTTCAGTGAATTAATTTCAATACCTATTGTTATAATTTCTGAGTGACACAAAGGGTCACAGGTAGTCTAGCATATATATATATCAATGATCAAACCACAATAAGAAATGGGAAAACAAGACTAAGATCTTTCAACCGTAACAAGCGGTCTTCGTCAGAGTCAAAAACCCAACTCTTCTGACGAAGACCGCTTGTTACGGTTGAAAGATCTTAGTCTTGTTTTCCCATTTCTTATTGTGGTTTGATCATTGATTGTTGTTTCACGTGTTTATGTGAAATCTTTTTATATATATATATATCCTTTGGAGCTATTCACATTTATTCCTGAAACGAGGACATCGAAATGTAGTAGTAAGTTTCAATGATTTCATTTCTGTGAGTTCTTTTGAAAATACTAGTTTATATATATTCATACTAAAATATACATTGAGGTCACATATTCATTTGGATAGCATCTATTAAAATATGTTGAAGTAAACACATTGCATCTTTGTTCAATGGTAAAGTTAAAAGTAATTCTTTTAAAACCATGACAAGGAGCAAAACTTAATCTAAAGAATCCAAATGAACAACTTTAAAACCCACTTTCGCATCAAACGTAATACAGTTTTTGCACATTTGTTATTCAATCGTGTGCTCGAAAAAGGAAGGTGATGAAGTGTTTCACTTAACTGTAACCTTGAAATGAGGAACACTTTTCTTATGCTGCATATCATTAGAGAAGTAAAAAAGAGAAAAAAGAATTATTTTGTTGTCTCCGGCACTTGCCAATAATATGTTTAGTTTATTTTTGTAATGGAGAAGGTCACAGAAAAAGGATGTTGAGTTCCAGGAGAATTACTATTGTGGGAGAAACCAATCTCAGTTTATTCTCAGAAATTCTCAGCCTTGAGGATGCTGGTCTTATGTGATAATGCTGGGGTATGACCCCAATCTAACAATCGAAAGAAAAAAATCCCCTAAATCAATTTGCCCTAATTTAGAATTCGTATTTTTTTTTTCAAGATAAGGAAAATGTAAATCACGTACACAATATTTAGATAGATAGGGAAATCCCACATCTGTTGTTTTGTCCTTCTTGATCAAACTAACTGTATCTATATCGAATCATGGAACTCTTCTAAGTTGCATCAATGAAAACCAAAAATATAAGATAGGGATATCATTTAAATAGAGAAAGGTAGAGAGAGAAAGAGAGGGAGAGAGAGAGAGAAAATGAGGGAGGGAGAAAGAGAAAGAGAGGAGATAGATAGAAAGAGAGAGAGAGAGAGTGTACAGTCTAACTGCAACGGGCAGTTCCTCTAACAACAGAAAAAGTTTCATTTAACTTCATTGTTCATCTTAAATAATAGTAAACCAATTTTTTGACTTTCCTTTTTGGTTTCTATGTCGTAAAGTCATACGAGTTCCCCAGACTACAAAAGAGTTGCTACCTTACAGCTTTACGCTACACACGCTCAAAAACTGTCAGGAGCACACACACACACACACACATACACACACACACACACATATATATATATATGTATATATATATATATATATATACATACCCACATACACATACAGAATGTGAGAGAGAGTGATATGAGAGGGTGTCAGTTGACAAATCAAATAGAATCATGTATTTTCTTCTTTCAACAATAATTGCTTACATAATAAATGTAACGCAATTATAAATCTAGTTTATTATTATTAACTGCAATAATAATCACTGAATTATTATTTCGTATTTAGATATGATTAAGAGTTTTAATAGAAAAATGCCGTTTTCAACGTCCATATTACAGGGTTTCACCTTTAGTATTGTTCTAGGGATGAGAAGTGTGGCGTATTTGCTATTCGACACCCATTTTAGTTACGGCTGAGCCATTCCTTAGTTGATTTTACACCAGGAATCCTAATTTTTTTCCTTATTAAAGATTATTAGATTAGAGATCTTTGACAAATATCTGACGTCGTTCGGGTTCGATACTGACTATCTGGGGTCGATGATGGTGGACATTGGTTTCCTTGTCTGGTCTCGGTATGGATAGCGTCCGTGTTCTTCTCCTTCCTTCTTGATATACCTTTTTCTTGTATCTCTAATTCTTTCCCTCACTTAGGGAAAGAATCTCTATTGTTTCCTATATATGTCACCTCCCTATTATCTGTTACTTTCTTTTTCCTTTCATTTTTTACTATCAATTCTTGATGATCTCTTTCGTCAACCTTCAGTCTTATAAGGACTAAAAGGCTTGTCTATAGCTCTTGTTGATGTTTGGAAAGTAGACGCCTCTCCATGATATCCACCTTGGGCACTTCATCAGGGCTGTCCTGTTTTTCTCATTTGTGAAGATGCAATGAGTCTCATAATTTGGAACGTGACGAAAGGCCTCCATGTATCAATCTGTTCTGTTTTATCATGTTATGGTCGATAGGCTGAGGAACATGTATAAATCGAAACTGGTTTGGGACTGACAGCTTCAAATCCTCCCCTAAGGACGGTATGCACAAGTAGGTCATCTTGTGTATACGAAATTTCGCACATTGAAAATTTAGGTTGATGACCGAGATTTGAACCTCCAGCATTTAGTATTAAAGGCCAGTGCGCTAAATGATGGAACACCATCTGCTGGATGTAATAAGTATATAGTATAGCTTACAATCACTGACTGTATTATAATGCAGGTATTTACATTTATAAATGGATTCACCGCCTTATTTCGTAATCACTTACCTCTTTAGTAAGAGTAACAAGATGCATGGTTTTTATATTATATTTAATCAGCATGTGTACTACCTGAATACCAGCAGTACGATGTTTCCGTTTCAGGGCAAGGCATCGTAGAACCCGTGAGCGAGTACTGCCTGGGCTGCATCTGCGAAGCTTCCTCCAACTGTAACAGAACCCTCGGCTGCCAGGGAGATGTCTGCGGCGTCTTCAGGATCACTCACGCCTACTGGGTCGACGCAGGAAAGCCCGTCCTCGACAGAGACGACCCTTCCGCTGACGGAGGTATTTCTCTTCCATTATTATTTCAATTCATATCCATCAGATACTAAAAATAGATTTAAATTATTCAACCAAATCGAAGTTTAAAATACATTATTTATTTCCTTTAAATGAAAATAAAGGCTAGGTTAAGTTGCAGTGGCCGCCCAAGGAGAGAATTCATATGGACTGGTTCCTTGAGACAGCACAGTTGAAGAAAAACTTTGAAAATAAATTGAGAAATAATTTTGTTATTGATATTTGTTGAATTTTCAAAGTTTAATGACCACTTTTTCTCTTATAAAACCACTAGTAGTTACATGGGCATGTGTACAACCAGTAAGCAGTTGATTAGTTCCCTTGCTTCTAATGAACCTTTGAAAATATAGAAACGAATTACATTTTCTTTATCAGGGAGTCTCCAATCTTATAAAGATGCATCACGAAAATATTTTCCTCATTATCAATAACATTTTATCACTATCTGTGTCACAAATAAATTCACGAATAAGAAAAAGTTTCTTCTTTTGAATCTATCTACTCATTAATCCTATTTTTCATCTTATAACAGTATGTTGGTGCACTGGAAAGCAATGCTGTAAATATTGGTAATGATAAAGCAACACCAGTGTCAAGTATTGCAGCTGTTTACGTGGTGCTCGGAAAACACTGTCTCAAAATGATATTGTTTATTATCATTTAAAATAGTAGATAAATAATTAAGTACGACCTCCAGGAAATGGCATTTTGATAGTTAGATTTTCAAATCACTACAAAACTAGTTTATCCGGCCTACCTAGAAGACTAAATATCAAAGCCAGTCCATGCTAATGCAAATAACTCTATTGTCATTAAAAAATTTTACAGTATTGGAAACTAATTATCGGTGAAAGAATTAAAATAAGTAAACCATCCAAATTATTGCTTCCACAGATTAAAAATTCTGAAAATAAAACAATCATATATCATTGTTTACTTGTTATTTTTACCTTGATAGGCTTATCAACAGGTCTGTTTATTAGCTCTATAGTTTAAGATAGAGTGGTCATCTCCGGAGTAAGACACATGGGCTAAAAGTTGGCCCTTTGTGATACGACAAAAGTTGGCTATCACTTTCAGTATTCCACCTTGTTTTATTTCCGACAAACGAACAAACTTGATTCGATTTCTGAATCTCAATGAAGCCATCTCTCCAAAGCTGTCTAAGAAGTACTTACTTAGTGTGCTGTTCCTTGTTTGTGACAAAGCAGGACAGTGACAGAGGGACTGAAGAACAGATTCCTGTTGTTTAGTCAGGCATGCACTGCATGAATCCCTAGCCGCCACACCAATGTGGCAGCATGTGTCCCAAGTAGCCCAAGTCCCGTCATGACCGCTACGGCATTGCCTATCATTACCTTAACGCTAATCAAGTCGGAAAGGGTTGAGGGAATCGAACCACTATCTCCTGTCACCCAGGCCAGCCAACTTACCGACTTTGCCAATGTGCCATTGTTTAATATAGTTTTACCTAGTAGTACTTGTAATTATTATTCTATTTATAATTTTGTTTATACTGTGTCATTCTGACTTTACAATAAGAAAAAAATGGAGAAACATGTTTTTATTTATGAACCTTATTGAGTGAATCAGTAAAAAATTTAAACTAACCTTTTTTAAATAATTTCTTGACTTTATTTTTCACAACATGAATTATTTGTTAAAAATCAATCATTAAATTTAGAGCAAATTCATCGCTCTCTATTTTTATCGCTGTATGGAAATAAATTCTTCTTTTTTTTTCATTGATCCGGATTATCAAAAAACCTTTATTATTTTGTTTATTTTTCAATGGAAAACGAGATATGGAACGCCCTCACGATAGCCTCTAGACAGCTTCCCGTTATCTCCCTTTCGCGTTCAGGGAGTTACTTTGTAAAATTATCAAAATACCATATTCTAAAATCCAAAGTTTGTATAAATTTCCTGTGAATTTCAATAATTACTTTAAAAAAATCTTTGATTTATCAAAGTAACTACTACTCTGTTTAATTAACACTGTTAGTGCCACAGAGGTTATAAAGTTCATATTATTATATACATCTGTCTTATCCCGACTTACCGTTGTGGTCGTCCAACCGGTTTTGCACATAGAGTATCTTCAAGTAGGACTTCATTTCAAGACAAAAATTTCAGAACCTTTAAATATTGGATGGAGAAATACTTCATTAGAACGAACGATATAAAGTTAATTGTTCTCTGGGAATAAAAAAGGTCACTAACAGTTTTCCACACCAATTCAGTTTGTAATTAAACTGTACCTTTCAAACACTTGGCTTCCATCCTCAGGTTATATCTCCATTAACTGAAAGATACTGCCTGCGGTTGAACATAGTGTGTTTGAATGTTTAATATAAATTGAATTTTTCGTATAGAGCTTTTATTCTCATTATTAATAAGTACCACGAAAAAAACGATCACACAACTTATAAACCAGTAAGATCTATATTCAGAGCATTGTAAGAATGTGGTAGAAAAATCAACACAGTTTCATTGGACACATATCTTGATAGTATCACAGATGTTACTAAAGATCATAGAGTAATATAAATCAGTCATCCCTCGTGGCTCATTGACATAGACATCCGTCTGGTTTCGGACATGGTGAATCTAGTAGGACTACGTAAGAAACTGGTCAGACCTCTCCAACAATGACCCTCGGCGTAAAACGGATATGTATAATAATATAGTCTTTACTAACCTCTATGGTATAATACATCCATGTATCTAATAAATAGGTTTAACAAATTGGTTAACTCTGGGTGTGTGTGTGTGTGTGCCTCCTGTGTCGGGACAGCAAAATCGGCAACAATATAATGATTTTAGAGGTGTAAAATAATAAATAATTCATTATTTTTTATAAATATATATATATATATATAGGTAACACACCACAAATTAAAGAAGATAGTCGCTCTAAGGCCTTTCGCTTTCACGTCATCAGAGAGCAAGTGAATACAAGTTGTAAATACAAGTTGTGAAAGCGAAAGGCCTTAGAGCGACTATCTTCTTTAATTTGTGGTGAGTTACCTCAATATTTATATCACGTGTTATTGTGACAATTTTCTATATATATATATATATATATATATATATATATATTCACTGTTTTGTTATTGAGGGCTAGGTCAAATAAAAGAAAATAAACTCCTTTCTAGGCCGACGTTTCGATGTATTTGGACATCATCTTCAGGGCTAAAATTAGAGTAAGACTATAATACATTTATCAAAACAATCTACAACTCACACAGAGAAATAACACACATTGACCTAGTCCTCAATAACAAAACAGTGAATAGAATAGAAGAGGTCAATAACAATTTTTGGGTTTATATATATATATATATATATATCATAAACCAATATATATGACTTTATATGAAAATAAATAATATAGGAAAAAAATCAGTCTTTTTTTGTTTTGTGTCAAATATGTTTACACAATTTTCATCAAAACTATTTTGGTTATGGTTACTATTTAATATGAATAGATTTGATTTGGTTAGAAATAGTACTTCAAGATGAAACATTTAAAAAAATATTCTGGAATAGGGTTAACACTTTTAAAGGACTTTTATTACGTTAATAGGGGTGTTAAACAAAAGACTGTCTAAACCTGTAAAATGTAACGCCCATTCAACTAACCTAACTTTAGAAACAGCTTCAGTTTATTTTATTGGATTTAATTCATAAATTTAACTTGCATAGTCATGAAAAGATTTATTATTTTTAAAATATAGTTTCAGTATTAAAAAAAAATGTTATAATCAAATAAAAATAACATGATAGTATAGAAAAT
This sequence comes from Hermatobates lingyangjiaoensis, assembly GCA_026182355.1. Classification (NCBI taxonomy): domain Eukaryota; kingdom Metazoa; phylum Arthropoda; class Insecta; order Hemiptera; family Hermatobatidae; genus Hermatobates; species Hermatobates lingyangjiaoensis. The sequence continues at coordinate 1,306,685 of JAPFBL010001937.1, read as the reverse complement.
GTTTAAGTAATTATTTAATGAGGTAATTCAGGTGGTACAGGTAATAAACAGTTCTCATCTTGTTTACTTGTGCACCATCTTACGGAAGGTGAGCATAAGTCTGTCATGACCACGACAAATCTAGATGGTATACCTCCTACTACTCGAGTATGTCAGCATAAAACATGATGATTAATAAAATAAACATATTAAATGGCAATGTTAACTATGAAGTCTACCAAAGTGTATACTCACCTCAATTACTGAAGATTTGAAGTTTGAATCGTGAAGTTAATACTGTTTTGAATGTTTTGCATTCAACGAAATTATAAAACAGGAATAAAAAAAAATTAATAAAAAATTTGACTTTAATGTTTATTATTTTTGGCTTGCCCGCACGAAGCAGGTGCAAGCTTGTTTGTAATGAGTTACTAAAACTCCGTGTTGCGTCACACCGAATTTTTTTCTCTGTTAAGAATATCTGGAAAACAGTAAATTGAAACATTACGTTAAACATTTTTCTCTCTGACGTCATCTAAGTTCGCAAAATTTCAATAAGTTGTAACAATGTAAAATTGGTGTAGCCATTTTTTTGCATTTGAGATTAACCCCTCAGTGATACAAGCGTCTTTCTGAGCATGTTTCGCGTTAACTTCTTCAAATGAATATCTGATAGCGTTTCATTACATGACACTTAATTTGATTACTGACATTAACAAGTACAAGTTAATTAATACTAACTGTTAACTCTTGCACACTTATATGCTTTTTACTTTAATGCTGTTTCATAGGAGGAAAGTTTGGTTCATTTATTGTTTGTCACCCATTTTGTCACACAACAGGTGAACCACATTACCGGATTAATACTAATATTTAGTAATTATACTAATATAACTTCATGTGTACATGCTAAATATACTAAGAGTATATACATATGATAATGATAAAATATGTATATGGTATATTTAACTATAATGTATTTGTAGTATATAGTAATTTGATTAATAACACTTTATTAATATGTATAAATATAAGTGTGCTTATATTCCTAAGTATAAATTTATATTTCTCAACATAAATTCTATACATTTTTATTCGATAGTTTTAACTTTAACAAATTTTATTTACACAAAATTATGTTATCCTCAACAATACAGAATTGTTAAAACATTTTTTTAAATATGGTTATTTAATAATTATTAATATACTTCTTCACCCTGACGAAGTCGGGGCTGATTAGTGTTTATATAAAGATCTAAAAAAGTAAAACAATTAAATTGGACTTTGGGGACTAAGTTAGCCCAGTGGTAACGTCATCGCTTTTGGACTCCTGGATCCGGGGGTCCCCTTTCTATAGAAAGTGAAGAGACAGAATAAAGATTACAAAGGGGACAGAAAGAAGGAGAGCATAGTATTGAAGTATAAGAAACCATATTATAACTTCAGTCAACAAACCGAAAATAAATAAAAAAAAAATAAAAATAAACAAAAAATAAATAAAATATTAAAAATTATTTAACGTTTAAGGTTTAGGCCAGCTGAGGAGCGGGCATCAAGAAGCCAAATGTGAGCCTCTTCAGAAGATCTCAAAGTTAATCCGTTTTTCATCTGTTACTTTGAGTATCTGTACTTTAAAGCAGTCATTCAATGAAAGGCCATGATTATTAGCATGGGTTGTAACAGCCAGGCTACTGTGTCGCCTGGCGGAATCTCTGTGCCCACTCAGGCAGATACTAAGCATGCTGGAAGAGAGACCTTCATAGAATGCACCACACTGGACACACTATATATATATATATCAAAATATATTATTATTTATATGATTTATATATATATATATATATATATATAACAGATTCAATAATATATCGACCGTTTGATAGAATGGGTGTGTTCTCTAATCGGGGTTCGGTCAATTTTCCAGGATAAAAAATCAAACTCTCGTTGCCAACGTTTCGGTTTTATTTAAAACCTTTTTCATAGGCAGAAGTAAGAATTTTTTAACTAAGAAAATGAAATTTACATTATTTAAAGGAACAACAATGTTAGCCGGACAAAACCTTCGACTAGACAGTCTAGTCAAAGGTTTTGTCCGGCTAACATTGTTGTTCCTTTAAATAATATATATATATATATATATATATATATATATATATAATTATTTAGTTTATATATATATAACTTTAAATTACACATAGCACGACGCAGAAAAAAGAATAAAAAGAACATTTACAGAATTCAATATTTCGAACTGTTCTTCGTCATCAGGAGTAGACTAGAAGTGAGGACGAAGTGAGAGAGATCTTCCCACGTCGAAGAACGGAGCGCTAATCATATCATATCATATATATATATATATATATATATATTATATATATATATATATATTAAACATAGTTACAAAATATAAGAGGCTTAATTTCACCTGATACAAGGTAATACATGTTTGATGGATCTTTCTTGAGGGAATTACTGTACCCGCGACCTTCATTGGACAGACAATAGAGAATCACACCCAAAAAGGCTTAAGGAGAAGTTAACGTGTCAACCAGCCTGTCATTGGTACGCATTGTCTGCATTGTTATGCAAACTATAATCGTGGGCACATGTATAAAGCTTGATACCTTAATAATCAGTTTCGAGTCACTAATATCATAAACGACATTGGAATAAGTTTTTTCAGTCCGGTTTATGAAGAACAATTTTGAGTGTTCAGAGTGTTAATGTTGTTAACAATACAACAATTAACTATTAACACCATATAAAAGAAAAAGAATGAGATAATTGGATAACTGGACCATTTCATTAATTTTTTATAATTCTGTAAATAAAAAGTGTTGAAGGTCCGATATCAAATAATTTAACGAAAGGAGATTCTTGATGTCAGCTTTTATTTTACACAGTTCAAAACAACACATTCAAAGCTACACATTTAGTCAACGTATACAGAAACACATGGTTCATATTCAGGTTGTGCAACACTGGTTCATTACAGGTTGTGCAGTCCCCTCAGGCATGTTTTTAAATGTCCCACAACACTCTCCCTCATTTAACAACATCAAAAAAAAAAAACTGAAAAACAAACAATGCTTTACATATCTACAAGTCCCAATCGGGAACACAAATCAGAATGTCGGGGCCTAGGCAGAGCTTTAGTTAAAATATCGGCAAGTTGGGCGGTTGATGGTACCTTTTGTACCTCCACTTCTCCATCCAGGACTTGCTCACGCACAAAGAAGTGTCTTAATTGTACATGCTTAGTACGCTTGTGATATTCTGGATTCTGAGCAAGTCTTAGTGCGGCTTCATTGTCAATGTGGAGTTTAGGAGTATTGATATGAGTCACTTCAAGCAACAGTCTCTTCACCCAGACCATTTCTTTGACAGCTTCACTCGCAGCCACTACCTCTGCTTCATAGTAGAGATTGCAACCGATGACTGTCTTTGACTGGCCCATGAGATAGCACCACCAGAATACAGACAGAGTATACCAGATGTAGACCTGCCTGTCTTGCTGTCTCCTCCATGGTCCGCATCACTGAAGCACTCAAGATTCCCATTATTATATTCAGACTTATAAAGAATACCATAGTCCACAGTTCCCTTAATGTAGCGAAGAATCCTTTTGACTTTTGACCAATCATGCGCGGTAGGATTCTCCAAAGATCTAGATGCAACTCCAACTGCATACGAGATGTCAGGTCGAGTACCAGTCATCAAATACATGAGTGACCCAACGGCTTGTCGGTAAGATGAAGCTCCAAGTTTACTGCTTGCACACGAGTCTTTGACAGGTTCCGAAGGGCAGTTGATAATGGGAGTTGAAATAGGGTTGCACTGGTCCATTCCAAGCTTTACGAGAATCCGTTTGGTATACGTGGACTGACTGATCTTCACAGATCCATCATCAGTCTGGTTTATTTCGAAACCAAGGTAGTATGAGGCAGGTTTGTAGGAAATTTTAAATTGTTCCTTCAAATTACAAATGAATTTGTTGAGCATGACATTGTTACTGGATGCAACCAAACCGTCATCAACATAGAGAGCCACCAACAGTTTATCAGACCCCTTTATTTGAATAAAAAGGCAAGGGTCAGCTGAGCTTTGTTTGAAGCCCAAGTTTAACATGAAGGTACCAAACCTCTTATTCCAGCAACGTGGTGCCTGTTTTAACCCATATAAACTTTTGTTTAATCGACAGACACGGGAGGAACCATCTTGATAGCCTTCAGGTTGTTGAATGTAGATCTCCTCATCCAGACTTCCATATAAGAAGGCGGTTGAAACGTCAAATTGTGTTAGACTTAGTTTTTCACTTGCTGTAACGCTGAGAATTGTTCTAATTGTACTAGCTTTAGCAACAGGACTGAAAGTTTGCTCATAATCAGTCCCTTTCTTTTGAACAAATCCTCTCACCACAAGTCTAGATTTGTAGCGCTCAATAGTGCCATCAGAATGATATTTTAATTTATAAATCCATTTACAAGGAATGGCTTTCTTACCCGCAGGTAGTTCTTGCAAGTCCCAGGTGTTGTTGTCTTGCAAGGAGCGAATCTCAGAGTCCATTGCCTGTCTCCAAAGCTTTGACTGACGACTCTCAATAGCTTCCTCGTATGAAGTAGGTTCTTCAACATCTGAAATGTTTTCATTAATCATGACAAAATCCGAATATCTTGCCGGCTTTTTCAGTATGTTGCGATCCCGAAGAGCAGTCCTATTTTCGACAGATTCTTCTTCTGAAACGTGCTTCTCAAAAGCACGTTTTGGAGATGTTTCAGAAGGCTCGTTAGGTGTCTTGTCACATTCCTCTTTAGGTATATTATCACGTTGAACTCGAAGGGGAGTCTCTTCAAATGTAACGTCACGAGATCTTATAAGCTTGTTAGTGCTTTTACACCAAATCCGATACCCATCCGCTTCATATCCAATCAAAACACCTTTGACAGCCTTAGGATCCAACTTGTTACGTTTTTCTTTAGGAACATGAGCGTAACATTTTGATCCGATTATTCTTAGGTGTTTCAGGCTAAGTTTTCGTCCTTCCCAAAGCTCAAATGGGGAGATACGCGGTTGACTGGAGGTACCGGTCAGGTTCAATACGTACACAGCAGAATTTATCAGCTCTGCCCAGAGTGCTTGAGGCAATTCTTCATGAGCGTGCATCATCGCTCTTGCAGTCTCCACTACTGTCCGGTTGTCCCTCTCTACGCAGCCATGTTGTTCAGGGGTGTAGGGCATAGTGAGCCTCTGTTTTACTCCATGTTTTTGTAAAATCTTCTTTACAGCGAGGTTATTGAATTCCCCTCCGTTATCGAAAGAAGCTCTCTCACAGTGTACCCAGCAGTTTTTATTTCAGCTAAAACAGTTTTCAAAGTATTGATCACTTCAGATTTATGTTTTATGAAATAGACAAAGCGAAAAGTGTATAGTCGTCCTTGAAAAGAACGAAGTATTTATATCCTGAATAAGAAGGTACAAATGGTCCACAGACATCCGCATGTAACAGGTCACCCTGTTTACAGGATCTAACCCTTGTTCCAAAGGATTTTCTATGTGCCTTACCGTAGATACAGCCTTCACACAGTTCACTGTCAAGTGGAAGGTCTATACCAAGCTCTCTCTTAACCGTTTCCCTTACATGGCGTTTATTCTGATGTCCCATACGTTCATGATGAAGTTGAAGCAGGTTTTCATGACAAGTAGAATAGAGCGCGGGTGGTTGAGTTGTGACAATGTGAAGCTTATAAAGGCCTCCAAATCTATTTCTGGAACCAACCAGTTTGGTCTCACCATCAATGGTCAAGCAGCATTTCTCTCCCGTTGACTCGAACTTGCTACCAGAATTTTATCTTGAATAGACAAAACAGAGAATAAGTTTTTCTTTACATCAGGTACATACCACACATCACTCAATGTGATATTTTCTTGTCGCCCATCCACTAGAGCAACGATGTCCACTGAGCCCTTCCCAAAGGCTCTCATCAACTCTCCATTCGCTATTGTCACCATGTGATCCGTCGAGAATGGTTTGAAATCACGTATCATATCTTTCCAGCGGCAGACGTGGTTCGTGGCTCCGTTATCAACAAACCAGTCTTGTTGATTGCACTCAGCTGACAGTTTGCAGGAGGTGGTGGCCAACAACATCATGTTAACTCCCTTTCCATGAGATTTTTGGGTAGATTTCTCTGTTTTTGGTGGTCTTCCATCAGAAATCCACTTTTTACAAAATATTATTTTATGTCCAGGAAGCTTGCAGTAGTTGCACACTATCTTCTTGGATGGATGCTTTAGAGAACTGTTAATACTTTTCGATGACTTTGAATACTCAGTTACCAATAATTCATTGGCATTACTGCTCTCTGCTTTTCCAGAAGGGCCCTTTCATATGTGCATAGCTGAGTGGTCAAGTTTGCCAAGGACCTCTCAGACTTGGCTATCAGAGTCCAGCTAGACTTGAATGAAAAATAAGACTCAGGCAGAGTCTCTAAAATTTTGCACATAAGGAGCAAATCAGGGGTTCTCCATTATTCTCCTTCGACAACTCAATTTCAAAGCATTCCAAATATTTTTCAGTTTGGACGTGTGTCCCATTATGTTATCAAAGGATCCATTTTATAGCAAAAAAATTGAATACACAAGTCAAATGCTTTGTCCTCCCTGCAGCCATCAAATAACCTGTGTAATTCCAGCCAAACATCCCTAGAATTAGAAAAGCGCATCACCAACTTCAAAGTGTCCTCCGTCATGTTAGTAGTAATAATCAATAGAGCAATACTATCTAACTTGGTAAAAGTTTCATAATTTTTTTCAAATGCCTTTACCACTGATGGACTTGCATCCTTTGAAGGATCTTCAGGTGCAACCACTCTCCCTTCCACAATATCCAGTGCACCAGGAGTACTTTTCAATAAAATTGTTACTTTATATTTCCAGGTAGACCAGTTTTTCTTTCCTTCAAGAAGGCCAATGTTTACTTTTGTCGCTTCCATTGTTCAAAAATACAGTTCAAAAATACAGACAAAATAAATTGCAACACGAGTCCAAGTTCAAACACACAACTTTGCTCAATTAACAATATTTAACGGCTTGGGCCCATAACCTGTTGAGGGTCCGTTATCAAATAATTTAACGAAAGGAGATTCTTGATGTCAGCTTTTATTTTACACAGTTCAAAAACAACACATTCAAAGCTACACATTTAGTCAACGTATACAGAAACACATGGTTCATATTCAGGTTGTGCAACACTGGTTCATTACAGGTTGTGCAGTCCCCTCAGGCATGTTTTTAAATGTCCCACAACAAAAAGAAGTCCATTGGATAATTAAAATAAAACCTTTTTATCGTGTATACATTATGAATGGGAAAATATATTGCCTTTATTTTTGTAGTCTCTCTCGGATGACATATAGAGAAACAAAGGGCATATTTTTCTTGTTTTAGTTTTTCTTCGAGGTTCTTTATTGTTAATTATTTTTATATATATACTACAGTGAATATATACTCATTTTAAATTCGGAAAAATTATTCAAACTGGACAACACAAGTACAAGTAGATTAGAAAATACACTTACTAGCTCTAATTTTGGAGCAATCCGTGTAGAGATGAGAAAAGAAAGGGAAACTAAGCATAACCGGGTTACCTTCGGTTGCACCTCTGACGTGCTACGTTCCCTTTCTTTCCTCTTCTCAAGATTTTAGGAAAATTATAGTGAGTAAATATGTATCTTCAACATCTGTGTTACGTTTCTTCGTATTTGAACTTATATATATATATATAACAAGACTTCACAATAAACACGTGAAATAACAATCAATCATCAAACCACAATATGAAATGGGAAAAAAAGACTAAAATCTTTCAACCACAACCAGCGGTCTCCATCAGGGTCAAACACCCAACTGATGGGATGAGTTGAATAAGATAATTTTTCTTAATCACCGAATCTCAAAAAGCTAATTTTACATCATTCCGGCACAAATGAATTTGTTTCTTTTTAGTAACGTAAAATGAAAATTATCAAAGGCACCTTGACAAATTTTTAGCAAACATTTATGAATTAGAGATTTAGGCATTATTTTTTCATTTAAACAGTTATTTAAACATTTTAATTTAGTTTTTATTTATGGGATTTTGTCAAACTATACAAACAATTTCTACAGGGACGAAGAAAAGACTTAGTCAACACTAGTCTAGGCATTTTTAAATTGGATGAAGGAATCCAATCATTGAAGGAATCGTTAAACAAATCAAGACTATTTCTAATGCAGTAGGGAAAAATAATGTCAATGATGCCATTCTTCATCCAATTTTAAATCAAAATCCATAACCTGCCCAAAACTTGTATTCACTTGCTCTCTGACGACGTGAAAATGAAAGGCCTCAGAGCGATTATCTTCAATCATTTGTGGTGAGTTACCTGAATATATATATGTATATACGTTTCACGGTAAATCATAAACACAGAACAAAGGAACAAACACACTTACTGTCTCTAATTTTCGGTTGAACCGTCATATATATATAATATATATATATATTATATATATATATATATAACTGCAGTTATACAATACAGCAGTTACACAAAGTACAGTTTACAATATATATAACTGCAGTTGGGTTTTTGATTCTGACGAGGACCGCTTGTTACGATTGAAAGATATTAGTCTTGTTTTCCCATTTATTATTGTGGTTTGATCATTGATTGTTATTTCACGTGTTTATGTGAAATATTATATATATATATATATAGCAATTAAATGACACCGTCCCGCGGACTCTAAAAGAAAATAGAGTTAAAACGAGGGCAACACGTAGTTATAGAAAAGCATAACTCACTTCTATATTTCGACGATCGTCGTCATCTGGAGGTGAAGGGTTCCTCAGAGAAGACCTTTCTGCGGGACTCTTCATTTCCTGGTGACGACGATCGTCGAAATATAGCACTGTGTTATGTTTGTGTCTATCTACGTGTTACCTTCGTTTTAACTCCTGATATTTAATATATATATATATGTATATTAACTAAGCTCTTCTTCAGAGCAATGAAGGACTCCAAGAAGACAGAGCGATTGGAAGACGGTGATTTTAGAATGACTGTAATATACAACGAAAAGGTCATGTAGAATGTAGAATACATAAGCATTTTAATGAGATCGAGACTTTTATGGGCTGATGCAACGATTGTCAACATCAGGATCTGAATACAAGATCACGGTTGCGATGAGTACCACGCAACAAGGTCGAGAAGTGATTATTACTTATTTACATGTAGGATGTAAATATTTCAATAAATTACGGATGCGACCATTAAAAAACTATATTTATACATCATGGTCAAGAGTGGAATTCAAAACTTCAATAAAAATACACTGCAATCATTCACAAAACTCTGTAGCTACTTAAGTATATATTCAAAATAAAAATAACTAATTTGTTTATGTAAGATATATAAGATATAATTTGTGTCGAAAAAGTCCTTTTTTGCAATTTAATCTATTTATTGCAAGGTAAAGTAAAGCCTGTTTGTTGTTTTCTAATGCCCATACTTACAGGCTCTCACCTTTAGAGTTGTCTTAGGGGTGGAAAATGCTGCTCATTTAATATTTGGCACCCGTTAGAGTTATGAGCGAGCTACATTACAGGTTTTATTCAACATCAGGAGCACTAAATTTTATCTCACCAAGTTTTTCCTCTGATTGTACAGGCTCGGGACCAACAGCTTTACACACTCTCCGAGAGACAGTGTGAACAACATTTCACATTTCCCACATGAAAATTACTCGGTTCAAACCTGTAGGGTTGATTATTAAACGCAACATCGCTACCTCATTGCCTACACCTGACCTCAGATTGATAGAATGTTATTAAGAAAACACACTGTATGTTAGGTTTATCGAATGTTATCCATCATTAGTCAATCACAAGTAACGCTAACGATAAAATCTTTTTAAAAGTACTTCACATCTACGAAAGATAACAAATAAATTTACTATGATCTGTAAAATAAATTAAATTATCCAGATTTAACTTCAGAAAACGAAATAATGAACTAAATTTGAAATCATATAGAAAACTAACAGTCAGTAATTTAACTACTGACTACATATCCGTCCTGTATAAAAAAAATCATCAGCGATTCGATATATGATTGACAGATTTCTTAAACTTTCTTTACTTAATACTGAAATAATAATAATAATAAACTAATAACAATAAAATATATAGTAGTTAACGATTGGTGCAAAGAGACATTAATACATTAATGTTAGGTATCAGGAGACGAGAAATCGAAACTAATTGCATAACCAAAATAAACCATTCCTGGCAAACATTAACAACTGGAAACGTTCAGCTATATAGCAAAATAGACAAATAAATTAGTAATCATGCAAAAAATATATAATAAAAAAAAGTAGAAATAGCATAAGGTGGTTTCTACAATAACACAATAAAAACTAGTAATTTGACCAAAACAGAATTTAAAGAATAAAATGCAAACATTGTGGAAAATATGATCTAGAACAGGAAATACAAACTGTAACGCTAATATCAAAAATTATGGTTTATAAAAAAATTAATCAAATATAAAAAAATTAATTCCACTTTCGTAAAGCCAATAAAAGACACATGGGCACTAAGCGGACGCCATTGGCTTTCTGCATAGAGGCCAGAATCTTCTAAGGCAGGGAATAAGAGAAATATAAGGTGTAAATATAAACCAACTGTCGTGGGGACATGTTAACCCCTGGCAAAGTCTTCGCCTCTGGACTGATGGCTTTGGGGTTCAATAACCACTCTTATCCTCAATTTATTCAAGCGGGAGGTGAACAAATCTGTGGTTGGCATCCCTCAGAGAGAAACGTTAAGCCGGCAGTCCCGATCCTCTACGTTGTCAGATAATCGTTAAAGATTGTTATTCTAAATAGACCTGAATTAGGAGGTGTTTTTAAGCACCCTGACTGTAGAATGTCCATTGGATGGTATCACGAAGGCTAATATGTGGGCTCCTCCTGAGACTGCCTCTACAACCTAACCACCTGTCCACTAACTATTCTAATTCATTAGTTGTGCAATCCGTAATTTTGTGGTATTTACTCATTCTGAGGTAAAATGGATAAAACAACAAAAGTCTCAACACAAATGAAGTTTTATTCAACGCGTTTCGAACACTTTGTGTTCATCATCAGGAAGACACTATAATACAAATTATATCTAATTAGTTACAAAATTATTTCACTCTAATTTTTGTAGCTAATTAGATATAATTTGTATTATAGTGTCTTCCTGATGATGAACACAAAGTGTTCGAAACGCGTTGAATAAAACTTCATTTGTGTGGAGACTTTTGTTGGTTTATCCATTTTACCGCAGAATAACTATTCTAAATAGTTAGAATTAAATTAAACCTAATAAAGAATAAATAGTAATTAAAGATATAATAATAATAATAGCCATTTATTTCACAAAAAAAATAACAACTTGTTAATAAAAAAACATTTGATAAAATTTTGTATATATGTTATAATAAGGTTTTTTCACTTTGAACTAGGCCCACTTCTGGGCATAGACCTTTCCCAACTCCATCCATTGTCTCCTTTCTCTAGAGAATTTTAAACCACAATGGTCCCGTTGTTTGTTTAAATTCATCTTCCAATCTTCTTCTTTGTCTTCCCACTTTTCTTCTAGCGTCTTTAGGACTCCATTCAGTAATTATGTTTGCTCATCTAATGTTCTCATTAAATAATGTAAAAGTTAATAAATTAAATCTTTAGATAAAATAAGATAAGAGCAATCAGAAGAAATGGGTGTCATGACTATTTATCACCTGTGATTTCATCACGTGACACTTCATCAAGCAACATTTAATCACTCGGCATATAATCACTAGTTATTCATCGCCAAAACACTTATTCATATGACTTTTCATTACCACTACAGATTATCTTGTAACATTTCATCACAGCTACTTAATTAATCACCTCTTATTTAAAAATTACGCAATTTATTTGAAAAAAAAATAATTATATAATTGTTACAAAGAAAAAAAAAGTAATTGACTTGTAGAATTTGTAAATCATAATGTAATCAGATACAAAAAAGGTATTAAAAGTCATACAATACGATTATATTTCAATTGCTAATTTAACCAACTAAATAGAGCCAAGTACTGAGGAATACTTGATGCTGTTTGAGAGCTAGTTTAAGAAAAGGTTTCTAAAAAAATTCTAGTCAACTTTAAAGTGCAGTTATGATCAAATTTAAAACGTCCATAATTAAATATAGTAAATTGAAGGAAATATTGAAGGCTGTTTTTGTTATTTTTTTTTGTTTTTGATATATTAAGTGATAAGGAATGTAAGTTCAGTGATGAAATGAAAAGCTGTACGATGGAATATAATGATGTTAATTAAATGATAAGTGTTTACAAAGTCATCGTGCTGACAAATACATAGGGAAAGAAGATTGAGGCAAACATGTGATAGATATATAATAGCATTCACTCTGCTCATAGTGATGGCTAGGCCCAAAACATATCGAGTAATGAAGACAACATACATGGCTTTCATCTAACATAGTGTAACATAATATATACATGTAATCTAAAAAAATGGATCATGTGAAAATATTACATAAACTCCCTCAAAGTAGGGGTACTATTTTGGAGGAAAAAAAACATACAAAGAAAGGCGATGTTTTGTTCTAAAACACCAAAAAATACTTTTAAAATAATGAATTGTTCTTGTTTTATAAACTAAGTTTTGTTTTTGAAAGCTCATAAGATGCCTTGTTTACAGCCTACGTTCGTTGCGTCAATGACCTCGTCTGCGCTGCTAATTGCGTCAAAGGATACATGGCCAAGTATGCCCAGGTAAATATTTTTAGTCTATTTCAAATTTTCAACATTAATGTAAATTTGTTTCGTTATTTGTTACCCTCAGGTAAGCATTTAGGGTATATTTCAAGATTTAAATATTAATGTAAAAAATTTTTATTTAGGCTCTTATGAATAACTAAAATAATTAACAATTATGATTTATTTTCACCAATCATAACCATTTTTTCTTTCGATCCATTCCTATTTTGCATAGGGAGCAACAAATAATAATAATTAATTTGACTTTTTTGTGTTTACATAAAACACCAGTATGTTCATGTGTTTTATCATTTTTGCATTGCAACGTCCAGCTCTAAATTTAAGATTACTTATTGCATAATTTAAATGTCTCAATGCTATCGATTCACATCTCAACTTTAATTTTGGTATATAGTATTTTTTTTTTTTTTACTTAGGACAATTCTATTTCGTAATCTGAAGATATTTCGTTGTAAACATTTTTTATTCATAATTACCCTTGAAATTGGTTGGACAGCCTTTTGACACAGCTATCTTGGCTGTTTCATCCATTCTTGTAATCTAAACCGGTCTTCCTGTTATTTGAAAGTCAAAGTTTAAAGAACTTGGCTTATTAGCATGCATAAAAACTGGATTCTTCTAATGAACTCTATAAAAATGAGAAAACATTCTGTTATCAGATCAGAGAGACACATCCCATTTCTTTAATTTTTTTGTAACCTCGAAGGAATCCCTGTTAACGCAAATACAGCAACAAACTGTTTCCATGGGAAGAAAATAAATCAGTACTCACCTAAAATAGAGATTTTAACCGGCGAACTCTTTTGAAAGACTATTTGTCTTCCATCAAAACACCAGAAAAATTAACAAAAAACTATTTTTCCGCTTCTGATGTTAAGCAATGTAGAGACTTATATTCAAAATCTGAACAACTGCCAAATGCATAAAGAGGACTAAAATTAGCATTTTTGATATATCTCATAACCATATCTGTTAATATACTCGCCTCTGGGCTGGTAGTCCGGGGTTCAATCCCCACTTGGAGATCACGGGGAGGTGAATAAATCTGAGCATGTGGTCCCTTGAAGAGGACGTTAATCCGTCCGGTCCCGAGCCTGTACGATGTCAGGTACTCGTTAAAGATCCCTATTCGAAATGTACTTAAGTTAGGCAAAATTTAGGACTCCCAATTTAGTCTCTGTAGAATCACCGATCAAACAAAAAGCCGGTAAACGACTGACGTTATCACCCACTAGGGGATCGGTTTAAACAATACAATAAATAATCTCTCTCTAATTCAGTACCTTTAAATTTTAAAGCTGTAAGTATTTGGAGTTAACAAAAAAAAACTGTGTTTTAAATTAACTAAATAAAATTTGTTTAAATTTGATTGATTGATTGTTTGAAATAAAATTTGTTAAAATTTGATTAGGTAATTACTATTAATTATGGAGTGATAGATTGCAACAGGGTGGCAGAATGTTAATCACGCCGCTTGACAAAATCCTTGACTCTTGTACTTGATGACAAAGAGCAGCCTTGAAGTTCAAGTAAGCTAATGTGCTTACTTCACTAAGAGCTGCAGCGTCAATGTCACATACCAATATCTCTTCATTTGCATATACCCTTCCAATTAGGATATTTGCCAAAACTAAATAAAGGACGGATTATTTATTTTTTTTTAACCAAAAGAAAAATAATACATACCAATAAGTGTTTAAGATACATTTAAAACTCTTGTTAATAAAGAATAAATAAGTAATGGAAATAAAAAGGTGATTTTTTAAAATCTAATGAAGCTTAAATTAAATCTATACTATTATAAATGAAACCATGTCAGTCTGTATGTTCCTCATAAATGTGAAAAAATGTAAAAAAATCCGACAAGTATAGCGAGTGATCCATTATTCCAAGATAAATTTCCAGTTTTTATAGATACACTTTCCTTTCCATAATCGGAATTTTATGAATTTTTTTTTGTTCATTGCCAATTTTAGGTTAGTTTTTGACAAAATTTTCATCGTTGTCTAGTAAGTTGTTTAACGTTAAAAAACATTTTCGTAAAAAATAAAATGTACCATAACACCCCTTTTTGTTAATTCAATTTAAAAAAAAAATTAATCTCATTTCCCAAATAATGATCTATTTCCTTTGGTGTAATTTAATTTTGATCTGTAACGCGGTATGATTTGTATATTCCTCACAACCTTCAGATTGAATTAATTATAAGTCTACATTTTGAAATATTATTTTTAATAAATATTTTTGGTTTTTTTAAAAATCTGAGGACTTTTTCAGTTATTTTTTTAGATATAAAAAATTGACAAATACACATAGGATTTAAGCTGATTAATTGGCTATTTTTATGCATGTAATACGTATTCAGCACAACATATACACGTAGATTGGAAACTAAATTGAACCTTTGTTATTCATTTGGTTGTTTTACTTCATTATTTAATAGTCTTGACAGAAGGTGGTATAAAATATTTTAATACTCCTCTTTTTTTTATGAAATAATGCTGTAATTAAAATAAAGTTGTCCGAAGAACATTTTAGGAGGTATGAGCTTTCGACCTCATTGACCGTCTGCAGGCATACAATAATTTGAAGGTGAGGTCAGGTTAAAGGAAAGAAAAATCAAAAGAGGGGAGTATTATGCATGAGGACAAGGATGGATCAAGCTAAAAATAGCTAATGCATGATTGATGCCTAATGAGCGACGCTCCTCTCATCTTTGATGATACGCCATCATCATTGACATCAATCACTGAGAATACTATACTCGTAGACCAGCGTTTCACAAACTTCAGAACACCATGGAGCCCCTGAGAAAGGAAAAGGATTTTCATGGAGCATTAATTAGACAATTTCTAAAACAAATAAGAAAATCATTAATTTCAAATTTTAGCCCTAACTAATAATTTTTGGGTAAACAAATATTAATAATGAAATTTCTATAGGTATTTAATTTTCTCCATATAAAGCATTTGGAAATGCTTTCCGGAACCCTCAACCTCACTCCCCTGGGGCTGCTATAGAATATTTCACCTAGTTTGTATAAACCCATAAAAAACATCAAAAAGTGAATCTAAACACTAGAACATGGAAACGCAGCCTGCGACTTGTGTAAGTGACTATTATTGAGGTTAGTGCTACACGGACGTGAAACCACAGGAATCTGGAAATGCTCTAAGACCTACAGTTACTGAAAAACCGTGACCCTCGACAGTAAACAGCCTGATGTCTATAAACAGTAGGAATGAGTTTTACCAGACTCTTGGTTATAACGGAATCTCTTACAGTGGAGGATAAGAATACAGGAAAAACATGAAGAGAGTTTACGCCAAATCCCAGTGGTACGCAACCACAGTGTCGAGGTACCTGGCCACCCGTCTCCAATATTTAATCCCATTATCTCTTTTAATCTTTATATAAATATATTATTTTTTTTAAAAACAAAAGTTGTTTCTTTATTTAGCAATATTCCATTAATCGTATACCGTAAAGACAACAAACTGTCAACCTGTGCCGCCAAATTTAGAGAAAAATAGCGGAGGAGACTTTTGCAGAATGCATTTTGCTTCCTGGGTATGGATCGAGAAGAAATATAGAAAACAGAACGACATATAGATCTAGATTCTAGATCATGAAATGAGAACGACGTTATCGGTTTTAAGCCCAAATGTATATGAAGTTTCCAAAAAACAACAACCTCATTTTCGCATTAAATGTAGTTTGTAATTTATCATTATATAAACATTTTATTTACTTTGAAGTGCTATTTCACTTTATATTCCACTGAAAATAATTATCGTCTCTATTTTTACAATATATATCGTATTATAGGTATAACACTGAATTAACTATGTTTCTTTTAATTTATCTAGCTGTTAGTGTGCCATGGTGAAAAAAAGGTTGAGAATCACTACCATATCTTATAGAATGAAACAGCAGACATTAGTAGTCAGGTGCTAAAAATGTTGAAGGCGAAACACATTAAGTTTAAAAGCCTACCTTTAATTGTTTGTTAAATTAAGTGATGACTTGATCTTATCGGTAAAAATCTGACACTTATAAACGTCTCTTGGACAACTGTTATTTAAATTCAAATTATTTTAGTCTAAAATGTTTGAAATAAAGCAATCTACCATTTATGCGTAGGTTGTTATTTTATGTGTTATGAATATTTCACATAAACATGTCAAATATAAATTAATGTTTAAACAACAGTAAGAAAAAAAAATGGATTAGAACGATGATCGAACAAGTAACGGCCCTTGTGAGAGTTGCTTAATGTGTGACATTATGATACTTGGTCAAAAGATTTTAGTTACATTTCTAAATTTCTTACTGCGGTTTAGACGTTTAAACGTATTTCTACATCTTTGGCGATAAGGTGGACCCATGACGTGGTTCTTATCACATGTCTTTTCTTGCCTAGGACTGCACTGGAGATGGAAGGGTAGACTGTTACGACTATGCTTCAATCCACCGCCTTGGAGGTTATGGCTGCAGAGGTAACCTAGACGCCCCTTACGCACAAAGGTTCCTCAACTGCCAGCAGCAGGTGAACAACCTCATCGGAAGTGGCAACCCACAGTCCAATAACTTCTGACCTCCCGTCTCCAATATTTAATCCCATTATCACTCTAAACCTTTATATAAATATATTCTTTTTTTTTAAAACAAAAGTTGTTTCTTTATTTAGCAATATTACAATAATCGCATTCTTTAAATTTTACTTCCTTAAATACTACACTTTTTTTTTGTAAAATTATAAAAGAAAGTAATACTTTTTGTTTTAATTTTCTGGGGATCACCAGAAAATTAAATTTGATGCTTAGATGAAAGATAGAATGTTTCTCTGTAGAAAAAAATACGTCTTTAATAATATAATTTACGGGAAACGCTAAAGTAATTTAAACCTGAACTAATTTAACGACCAATTCTTTGAATTTTACTTGATGAATCATACATAATTATTTATAGCAGAGAAAAACAACTTTAAACTAGTGGTCTTCCCCGGCATCGAGAAGTAAAAATAAATATAACAATAATAAAGTTAATTGGAGTTTTTTCAGTCATACTGGAGTAACTGTTTTGTGATTGCTGTATTTAATTTCAATTACAAGCGAATTGGAATTATAAATCAAAGTATCAAACGAAAAGAAACATTATTCATACTAATACATAAAATAATATTTATAATGTTATTCCTATCGCATGAATATGGCATAAAAAGAATAATTTTAAACATTTATTCATTTAGAATGTCTCTTCCATAATTGAAATGAATGACAAATAAGCTTTCTAACGCCTTATTCTGCACTAAAAGCTGAAAGCCTGTAAGTGTAAGCATTGGAAATGAAAAATATATGAAATATGCCCAAGATGTATTTATTTAAGAAAAGAATAATTTTCAACAGCTAATATTAATTAGCATAGGGTTCTTAATTTTACCAATGAATGAAGTGTAAATGAGTGAACTTTCATCAAATTTTTGAAGTAAATAAAAAATAATTTAAACTACATTCTTTACAATACCTGCGCATCACTGACAGGTCAGCGACATTAAAATGCCCGCATCCAAGGGTCAATGTTGGAATTTGCCATGTCAACAAATGATGAAGTCCAATTTCACACTTTTTTTTTTGAAATTTTCGAGAGCTTAGATGAATTCAATGAGATACTAATGTTAAAAAATTGTAGAGAATAAAATTTGTAATCATTGTATGTGTTTATTTAGAATCATTTGTTGGTGATAATGTTTTCATGTATTATTTTTGCTGTTTATGACTTTTACAGATTTAGACATAAATAACAATTAAAAAGTTATCTACAGAGAGCTCTTCAAGACGTGATTAAAGATGTTAGTTTGGTTCTGTAGAAGTCAGCACAAAAGGAGACGTCCTGTTAAAGTGTTGTTATAGTACCAAAAACGCGACTTCCTATACACTAATACTTGTTTAAATGAAATATGAAATAGTTTTTGAGGTTTATTTTTACATCAAAACTTGGGAAGAAGAGATGCTAACACACTGAAATCTCTCCTTTCCTTGGGTGTCATTTGGGAATTTCTTTGGGGTGAACGAACGCACTGATCATGACATTCGTATACTCTAACTTTAGCATTGAAGAGGCCAAGGTAGTCTAGTGGCTTGCTTGCTCGCCTCTGGACTGTTATGTCTTGGGTTGGTTTCTTACCTTGGCCTCGATTTCTTCACCCAGGAGGCGAAAAAAAATCGAGCATCTCGTCCCACAGAGAGGACAGGGCGTTAACTCGTTGGTCCCCGAGGCTGCAAGATGTCAGATAACCGTTAAACATCTCTAATCTAAATATACTTCAATTACGCCAAATTTAGGACTCCCATTGTAGAATCAATTCGGTAATGTGGCTTGCCACCCCTAGAAGAGCACTAAAAAGTGAAAGACTATGAGTATGTGCATTAGAAAAGAAACAAACTTTGGAACAGAGGAGTTCATTTTTGATATGCTCTTGTTAAAGACGATTTAATTTCAAGTAAATTTCACATCTATATTAATAAAAGAAAAGTTTTGTCTCTATATTTCTGAGAACTGACACATTCCAGGTAATCTTTACGTTTTATACATTAGAGAAACCGAATCCAATCTTAGAAAAATATCTCTCTGTTTGTTTGTTTGTCTAAAAATATTGTCCTACAAGCAAACTTAACCACCATAAGTCAAAATAAACTGAAGCTTTTGCAGTATATTTGTGTATGTCTAACTTAAAAGACAGGATTTGAATTGATTGGAAATTCAACGTAAAAGCGATGTTATGAACTTTTAAGCTGTGTTTTTGGCTTGATACACAAGGTCACAGGTATATAGCTAAAAAAAAATACAGGTACTTTTAGATGCCTGATATCGTAGCAATATGATAAACTACCGTAGAAATTATGATAAACGTTTGCGTTTATCATAATTTGCTCGCTTTAAAAAAAGTAAGTTCGCGTACTAAATAAGAAGTATGCCTAGAATAGAATCGAATTTAAGCTCAGTATCTAAATCTGCAAAATGTTAAACGAACTCCAGATCTAATGACAGTTATGAACTGTACTAATAATGATATTTTCTATTTTATAATTTCTAATAATATTTTGGAGGACCACGTATCATCTCTGAATTTTTGTAAAATACCCACGTTTGCTTCACTAAGAACGCACATTTGCTGGTCTTTTATAATTTATTTCTTTTTTTAATCATTTCTTACTATCGCCTTTAGTCAGTGGGGTAAGAAGCGAGAAGGGTACTTTGCCATGTCTTTTATTCAAGTAATTATTAACTTATTTGATACTACTAACAAGTAATCATTATACTTGCAAGTAATTTAATATTTCATCATATTTTGGCAGCTGGATTAATGCAGATCAACGACTATTGTATACCACTCAAACAATCATCCCACAAGTTCAGAAATCAAAATAGAAGTAAGTTCCAACAAATAGATCCGTAGTTCAAAGTATTTGTTAAAATAATCCATAACAGGATGTACAAATAATTCTGAAGAAATAAAAATAATATAAATAGCGACAAATTTATATTAAGGTTAACTACAAGTCTAAATCCTCGAGGACCTACAGCACACTCCGGATGTTCGATTTCCCACCTTCCTGCCTAATCCTCAACCCGTCGAGCAAGTCCTGGCTACACCACTTCCTTCATTAAAAGTCAACTTCGAATAAAGTATTTAGTTCATTTCTGCATAATGAACTAAAAGGTACTTTTTGCTCATTATTCGAAGCATAGCTGCTGAATATGCAAAACTGCTAGAGAGTTCTCTTTAGTGGGAAGCTCCATGTGGAATATTTGAGCAGCACTCAATAACAAGACGTTATTTACTTTGTCATTATACTCGTAGTTTATTTCAAAATATGCACTCTCTATGGGTGCATGGTTTAATAATATTGTAATTGTCAGAGTATCACTCAAAAACAAAGATTCTTTTGTAATCCTAATATTAAAAGTTATGTATTTTTTTATGTCGATTAAAACTTAAAAAGTTTTATTTTATATTAAAATAAACTTAAGATTTTATACCTAAAAGTTATCCCCACATATAACAAGATTTTAAATACATTACATTAGCGCTAATACCAAGGAACCATCAGATTATCGTTATACCATCAGATAATGCATCGTTAAAACTGTTTAAGTTTTCTACAACAAACTGTGTTTAGTTTTGGAAAATATTATTGCTAGTGTTATACTAGCAATAATATTTTTGTAATCATAAAAAAGTCAGTTTTTTAATTATTTTATTTTACAAGAGCATCGCCTTGGAGACATCAGCTCTTTACAATGAAACTTAATGTGATATGATAAAGAACTCCTCTTTGCATGAGTATCTTGCATTCCTTTAAAATTTAAACAATTTCTGATGGTTTCTTGGTATTAGCGGTAATGTTAGGTCAGGTGGCACTCCCGCACCGTGCAGGAGTATCTCCGGTGTAACGAGTGCCCGGCACAATATGCTCTACAGTTAAAGGAACATGACAATGGTTACGAAGTGTTCAAGGCTCCCCGTTAGACGGAGCCTTGAGTCAGCCTGCTCTGGCCGATCCTCAACCTATTCAGTCCTACTGCATGTTGACTGGGTACTAACTCAGAGTGACCTGCGTCGCCAAACTCAGCCTCAACCCAGTCAATCTTCATGGCAGTGCTACTTGCTCACCCAGCAACATATCCCCGCCACACTCTGTCCTCCACAGCTTTCTCACAGTCTTCTGGTGTGATGACAAACATTTCTTTGCCCATATTATCTGTAGCTGCTGTTACAGCTCTATCAGTTAGCTCATTTCCCTCGATTCCAACTTGGCCCAGTATCCAGGGCAAGCTCCACCATCATATTTTCCATAGTCAATTCTCTAAGTCGTTCAGAAATAACATTATCAAGAGGTTAATCTGAAATAGTTTTCTTATGGCCTACTTCAAGTCTGACAAAATGGGGAATTATTCTCAAAGTCTGCATTACAATATTCGAGGTCTTTAATTATTTCACATTGCTCAGTAGTGTACACGATTGCTTCTACTGGTAGAGACCATGGCATTTCAAAGACAGTTACAAATTTTTTGAACAAAATAGTTTTATTTAAATTTCTTTAATATTGAATCAATATTAAAGTAAAGTTATTTCTTATTATTACTTTGATAGTTTTAAATATCTGAATTATTTATTTAACAGTTCTTAAAAATTTGAAAAATGTTCTCGGAAAGTGTCATTACAAAAACAAAAGTGTGAAAGAAGTAATATTATTATCATAATGAAATTGAGAGATAACAAATGTATAAATATTTTTAATAATATTTGATTGCATTGAAACTTGTTTGAATGCATACGAAAATAAATTGGTAAGTATCATTCTCATCTTAGAACTAAAGGAATGAATGCAAAGAAGGGTCATTTTTAACAGTACATTATCTTACCTACAGTTGACCTAACTACGTTAAATAAGGTCACGTTAAACAAATATCGCGCAAACATTATTTGTTTGCAGAGAGCATGGGCTTCTTTTCATGCCTTGCGCGTTAATCACTTTCATAGGCATGGCTGTAGTATTCTGTTTACAGTGTCAGTTCCAAATGTTTTAAGCAATAATCGATGCACCGACTGTGAAGTACCTTCAGATTTGGTTTTTGAATGTCGTCAAAAACCCTAATGTCAGGACCCTAATCATGTCCTAATGCGATGAGTGACAACAAAATGTGATTCTGGGAGACACCTGTCAGGTCGAGCGGGAAAAAACGTGCATGAAGTCAGCGATGAGAATGACGATCAGACATCACAAATGATTTGGTCAGTGGCGCGAACAGAAAGACTTGTTAAAACCGGCTCTCACGATTTCACTTTTAGGGTTGAAATTAACGGATGTGAGTAAAACAATTGCACTTGTATACCCTACAAAGAGCTTTAGTCGTTAAACTCGCACCTGCTTGGAGTCTAAATAATGTAGGTTAGGCTGCAGAGGCAGTTCTACAAGAGAATATAATAGACCAAACATTGGTCTATTGTGATACCACATAATGAACATTCTGCATTGGGCGTCCTACATTTCGTCTAACTAAAGTGAATTTAGAGTAAGGAACTTTAACAAGTACCTGACATCGTACAGGCTCGAGACTGACAGCCTATCGTCCGATGGACGACGTCCTCAGATCTATTTTCCCTTTTCGCATAAATAAATTGAGAGCCAGAGTAGGAATTGAACCCCAGAGCTAACATGGTCCCTCTAAATAATATAATACTTGTTATAAAAATTCCTTTCTGTAATTGATAGGACAATGCCAACATATGATTAACCATCAAGTTGGCATCACTGAAGGCAATATTTTATTCTTTTATCTTTAAGAAATGTCGAACAAACTACGAACATTTGTATTCTTCTCACCAGGATTTGTAATTTTAATATCTTAAATAGTCGTTCATCATATTCTAAATAAGGTGAATTTAGGTTGTAATTGAAGCTATGAAGGAAAAACACAGACAAAAACTATGAGAAATATACAGTAATTGTAAAACACAAAGGGGAAAAATGATAAATCCGTTATATTAAGAATCGGTGTAAGTGACGGTGGATAAGTGATTCGTATGAATCAGAAACTTCCCAGACCAAAGGCGTGTCTCTAGCCTTGACGTCCTTTTGAGAGGGGCGATTACCTTTGAAGGGGTATGCGTCACTGCAGACAGCTGATATGGGGAAAGCCAGGGGTTGGCTCACGGGAGGTGACCTTCTGAATCATCCACCGTCCAAGAATAACTGTAGTACAACTGACTTCAAGGCAGTCAAAACATGTATGCCTTTTCACTACATATATTTTATATTCAACAAAAAAAGTAAAAGAAAACATTGTATAAACAGCAATATATAATAACAAAGTCAATGATGATCAAATATTACGGTAACTACAAATTATAAAGAAAATAAGAATTATTGGTATTTTTAGTCCTGAAGTTTATCTGCTAATTCTTCAGTCGTATATATGCACAAAGTTTGAACACGATCCTGTGTAACTTCATCTGTTAGCCCATCACTTTTGTTTGTTTTAATATTATTTATAGCGCTATTATGTATTAAACCTTTGAGTATTAACTCCAATTATTTAAACAAGAATCTTGAACATTTTAAATATATTTCTTTGCAATGTAACATCGATTTACATGTGTACTTGCAGTTTAAGAATTGCATTATTACTCAAGAATAACGTAAGCAATATTATTACTCCAGTGATGGCTCAAATTTAGCCTTTACAAGGGATAAATATTTGAATTATGCAATTTGTTTTCTCTGTCGACATTTATTTACTCTAAATAAATGTGGGAGTTATCTATAATACGATTGTCACAGGTTTGTGGTTACTGGAGCATATTACTTGTTCGAATAACACTACCGAACTAATCGTAGAAAATTTTCAAATATTACATTCTCATCTATAAACTTGTACAATGTTTTACTGTAAGTTAATTCTTCCAAATGATTTTAAATTACAATAATAAATCATGCAAGCCATAGATTGGACCGAAGCTAAATTTATTACCTAAGAAAAATCGATGTTGTTAAGAAATATTATTGAATCGTCTCTAATTAAATTTAATAGATCAAATATTATAAACATTAGTAACGGGCTCTTCAAGCTTGATTCTTTCTTGACGAGGGCAATAGCCTCGTCTAAGAGGGTTGACAGCTATCGGATAGTTTTTTACTCTTTTTTACTGAACTCCTTTGTTTCCCCAAACATCCCTCTCTGGACTATTGTCCTTTCCTGCACTTTACACCCTTATAAAATACCGCTCTTCCCTCCCACTCTTCTCAACCCCTCACCAGATGTTTCTGCATCTAGTGTTCAGTTGGGTTTTTGACTCTGACGAAGACCGCTTGTTACGGTTGAAAGATCTTAGTCATTTTTCCCCATTTCATATTGTGGTTTGATCATTGATGTAAGGTCCGTATGGAACTTTAAATACATTAACAAAAGGAAAGAACAGAGAAAGTCACTACAGAACCCACTTTGATATTTCGACATCCGTCGTCATCAGGTAGAAGTACGAAGTACTGGCGTTGAGATGCAAACCGCAACTGGAACTGGCCTCCAGAGAAACTTGTAGAACCACTGTATTAATGCCACACAACGGAGAAGAGGAAAAATAGAAAATCCTCTAATATTTATGTATAAAACAAAATAAAAAATAACATATGAAAAAAATGAGGACAACGATAAGTATAAAAATAGAAATAAAAAAAGTACAAACAAGTGAGTTTTGTAGTGACTTTTTCTGTTCTTTCCTATGAGTTGATACATATAGATATATATTTGTGAATTTGGGGAGCAATCCTTCTTTTATACATGTTTTGTTGAACGACCTTTGTACTGTGTCATGAATAAATTTCATTGTCCATCTTTCAAGTTTTCTCACCTTTGTTTTAAATATTTGTGGTACTAAATATACTAAAATTAAGTTTGTTTTTTTTTATATGAATATGATTAACTCTATCATATCTTCGGTCAAGGAGACCGAAACATGTCAGTTATAAAGAATAAAGCATTTCGAGAACTAGTATATTTAGTACCAGAAATATTTATAACAAATGTGAGAAAACTTAGAAGATGGACAATGAAATTTATTCATGCCACAGTACAAAGGTCGTTCAACAAAACATGTATACATATATATATTGGTAAATTTTGGTAGCAGTCCTTCCTGTAAACATAAATTGTTAAAAATATGACGACCATATTTTGCTGAAACTTGCTTCTTAATAAGTTTCTCAAGTTTTCTGAATAGAGTTCTTGTTACTATATCAACAGTATATAATATGTTTCCGATAGTTGACATGTTACATGAGTCCATGTTTCTGCTGTACTCAGCCATTATTAAGACATAACTGAGTTTGAAATAGAACTCTATTCAGAAAACTTGAGAAACTTCTTAAGAAGCAAGTTTCAGCAAAATATGGTTATATTTTTAACAATATATATATATATATATATATATATATATATATATATATATATATATAATGAATGGCGGACATTAAAAAAAAACCAGCGATTTTTATACTTCGGTTAAAGATATGTACAAATAACTCAGAGAATTTTTATTCTGTCATTGCTGTGTAATTTTTGATTGTTTCTGTCACCTATTGCATGAGATAAAGTGAAACCTATTGAAGATTAAAATAATGATACCTAAACAAGTCTCAGGTGTTCCTCCATTTCTTAATTACTAAACCCATCAGTTAATAGCCAAGGCTATTAGCATTATTTCACTTATCTTCCATCTCAACCTTCAGACACCATAAGTACGTACTTATCAACTGCACTACCCACAATGTTCTCACTATTATTTAGTTCCACTAGAAACAGATATAGTCACTGCTAATTTATATCTTCATTGCCTCATATATTACTTATAATGAGTTAAAAAAATCACAAAAAGTAAATAAAAATATCCCTAATATGTAGATTTTGATCTCTAAACATGTTTTTATACATACTTACATAACATTAATCAAGTCAAGATAGTGCACATAAATAAACCAACAGATTTCACAGTAACACCTGAAGTACAAATCAACGTTTAAACCAATTTTTGATTTTCTTACGGTAGTTTAGACGTTGATATAAATATATATATATATATATATATATCAATGATCAAACCACAATAAGAAATGGGAAAACAAGACTAAGATCTTTCAACCGTAACAAGCGGTCTTCGTCAGAGTCAAAAACCCAACTGAACACTAGATGCAGAAACATCTGGTGAGGGGTTGAGAAGAGTGGGAGGGAAGAGCGGTATTTTATAAGGGTGTAAAGTGCAGGAAAGGACAATAGTCCAGAGAGGGATGTTTGGGGAAACAAAGGAGTACAGTAAGAAAAAGTAAAAAACTATCTTTTTCTGGACATTAGTCCTTTCCTGTGCTTTCACCCTTTTAAAATACCACTCTTCCCTCCCACTCTTCTCAACTCCTCACCAGATGTTTTCTGCATCTAGTGTTCAGTTGGGTTTTTGACTCTGACGAAGACCGCTTGTTACGGTTGAAAGATCTTAGTCTTGTTTTCCCATTTCTTATTGTGGTTTGATCATTGATTGTTATTTCACGTGTTTCTGTGAAAGCTTTTTATATATATATATATCAATGATCAAACCACAATATGAAATGGGAAAAAAAGACTAACATCATTCAACCGTAACAAGCGGTCTTCATCAGAGTGTCTTGTTACGGTTGAAAGATCTTAGTATTTTTTTCCATTTCATATTGTGGTATGATCATTGATTATTTCACCTGTTTATATGAAATCTTGTTATATATATATATATATAGTTCAATGGAGGAAAAGACACATAGAAAAATTAAAAGATTACACTTATAGTTTCCAATTTTTGGTTTGAACCGTCTTCAGGAGAGGTAAGAGAGGGAAACCAAGCGCACTTATATATATATATATATATAGATATATAAATATTTATAAAAGTATCGACCGTGGAATAGAACAAAAACTATAGTTTATCGGGACTCGGTCAGTTCTTCAGGTTCAAATTAAACTCTCATTGCCAACGTTTCGGTTTTTATTTAAAACCTTTTTCATAGGCCTACAAAAACAGAGGAAATATAAGAAATAATACAATCATTCAAAAATCAAACATACATAAAAGTGCAATTAGTTACAAGTAAGAAATTACAATAGAAATTTTGACTACAGGTTAGTGAGAAAACTTACAGATTGTAATTTACTACAATTGTAATTTCTTAATTGTAACTAATTGCACTTTTATGTATGTTTGATTTTTGAATTACTGTATTATTTCTTATATTTCCTCTGTTTTTGTAGGCCTATGAAAATATTCAGCTGAAATAATAATTCTTCTAGGAAAAAATATTTATTTTAAGGATGTATATATACACTTAAAATAAAATGTGACAAATAGAAAGAAACATAACAAAGACTCATTTTCAATATTTCGAACGTTATTACGGTCGTCCTTAGGACAAGAAGTGATTTGACGGAGGACGACAGTAAACTCATATATATCATGCTGTTCGTTTCTTGACCACTCTATATTCACAGGTTTTCAGATTTTTTGAGGGTTTTGGTCTGGATATTAAAAAACGCTTCTTCGCCAACGTTTCAACATATATTTATGTCCTCCTCAACCTCCAGGACAATGTGGAGCCCTAGCAACTGTTCGTTATTTATTTAATATGTAGAAAAGTTTATACAAATGAAAAAAAAACAAGGATACACAACAGACTTCCCAGCCCTGAGGAGGACATATGTCGAAACGTTGGCGAAGAAGCGTTTTTTAATATCCAGACCAAATCCGTCAAAATCTTTAGATATATATATATGAATGGCGGATGTAAAAATTCGCTGCAATTTTTACAGTTTGGTTAAAGATATGTACAAATAACTCAGACAATTTTTATTTTGCGTTTTTTGTGTTATTCTTGATTGTTTCTGTCACCTATTGTATAAGCTATTGTGAAAAGTGAGTAAATCACTTTGACATTCAAAGTTAATTTTAAATCAATTAAAAAGATTTTAAAAATTTATTTGGTCTTTGCGAGAGATGTTTTAATGAATAGACACGAGATGACCAACTTTAATTGACTTAATCAGTGTAATTGATAAAATGACTTGTTCGCATCAGGATTCAGTCAACTATACAACGAAAGTTTCCTATGGTGGACTATCTATATTTTATTAAACCATCGCCATTCATTAGTCACATTGTTAGCTATATGCAGACTGAACAAATCGTTCACAGTATGTAGGTAATATTTCACATATTTATTTTTCTTAAATAATAATGTTGGTAGCCACAGCACATCACGTAGTCATCCTAAAGTAGATGATGGGCTTAAAAAAGTTTTCTTACGAAGGTTACGATAAAGCAAATAAACTAACTATACTTATATGGCTATTTACCACCACCAGTTAAAGCAAAATTACTTTAAACATATAAATTTACTAGTCAGCTGAAATAATAATTCTTCAAGGAAAAAAATAAACACGTGATAATTTATTATAGGAGAAGCAGATTCAAGGATTTCGGTTTTTACAAAACACATGACTTCCTCCATCGCCCTACTTGGCTCACAGATCTGATACCTGTTTTGATCTTATTTATTCGCTCATTGTGTGGTAATGTGAAAAAACACATTACTAATCTTGTTTTTCCTTGTTTAATTTGTGTATTACTGTAAGTATTTGTAATTTTTTTTAATAAATAAAATTTATTCAAAATATTTAATAAACGTTCTAAATTCATGTTTTTTTTTATATCATTTTGAACAAGTTTTATACTGGACATCCAATGATTAGTTTAAACTGTGCTAAGCTGTAACGAAAACAGACATATTATCATATTATTACTTTGTCTTAGTTTCATAACGTTGTTTTTGTAATTTATTAGGCTGAGATACCATTGGAATTGAGTATATCACAAAATGTTCCTTACAACTTCACCATAATCATGTTCTTTTTTCTTGCTTAAAATCTTTTATAACTATTCTCAAGATTAGAATACTGGCGGCCTTGACGTTTTATAAAAAAAGGGCTATAAATAAACTGTTAATATAAAACAATATTTAATACTCTAAAAGTTAGTAATCACTAAGCCGGAACAATCAGTTATCCCGCATTATTTTCGCTACTGGCTGCTAGAATTCGGTGCAGCTGTTTCTGACATAAACAAATCAGAGACAGTTTATTGAAACAATACGTGATTTCTAAGCTTTCGTTTTGTAAAAAGCCCATTCTATCTCCAGCCATGGCTCGAGTGAATAAAGGAAGTGACAAGGATAAACATAAATCATTTTCAATATCCGAAAAGGTTCAACTTTTCAAAAAACTTGATAAAAGTGTGAGGAGTGTGTGTACATTATATGGCATTGGATCAACAGTTAATGATAAAAAAAAAACAGAAAGAGAAGCTATTCAGCTTTTTTGCCAACAGTGAATCGAAGAAACAAATGTTCAAAAGGTAACTAATACAACGAGGTAATAGTTTACAACTAGACCAAGGAATGATGAGGTGATTTAAGTTGCGTGGAAGTGAAGGCGTTGAATAATCAGCTGAACTTGTTGAAACAAGCAAAAACATTTAACGAATAACTCGAATAAGGGTATTTTAAATTTTAAATGCGGTGGCTAATTAATCACTAAGCGGGAAAAATGGATAATCCGATACCTCCCGGTCCCAAAATTACTGGCTTATCGATTGACGACCTGTACTTTATTTGTATAAGTAGTCAGCACTTAACCATGTCCTCATCTGCACATGGTGAAGTCCCATTCAAATTACACAACACTCTAAAACTAGAAATGGTTTGTTACTGCCAATAAGGTCATATATTTCATACCAGCAGCCCGTCTTTGAGCGATATTTTACAAAAAAAAACTGAAATGACACGTGGTATTCTAAAATATTATTAGAAATTATAGAATAGAAGAAAATATCATTATTAGTACAATCCATAACTGTCATTACATCGGAGTTTCTTTTACGTTTTGTTGCTTAGATACTGAGCTCAAATTTAATTTTATTGTAGGCATACTTCTTATTTAATACGCGGGTAGGTAGGAATCACTTTTTTAAAGCCAGCAATTACGATAAACTCAAACGAAATTAAAATCAACTAACAACAC
This sequence comes from Hermatobates lingyangjiaoensis, assembly GCA_026182355.1. NCBI lineage: Eukaryota > Metazoa > Arthropoda > Insecta > Hemiptera > Hermatobatidae > Hermatobates > Hermatobates lingyangjiaoensis. The sequence goes on along the minus strand of JAPFBL010001937.1, from coordinate 1,276,167 downwards.
CTACTTGCAACAGTATAAGGTACCTAAAAATACCTGTATATCTACAGGTATTGTCTGTACATTGCTTAGAACTGACTCACTCAGGTTATCTTTACGTTTAATACCGTAAACAAAAAAAAAAACAAAATCAATTTATTTTAAAAATATACAGGTTTTCTTAGGAGCCTGATACTGTAGCAAGTAGGAATTGTTAGTTCTTATACCTGTGTAGCTAGCCAAACAAAGCTTAAAAGTCTATACCTCGCTTCTATGTTGAATTTCCAATCCGTGTGACCTTAGCTTTTAAGTTATACATACATAAATAACTGTAAAAGCTTCAGACAAAAAGTTTTACACAAACAGATACAAATTTGTTTAAGGATGGATTCTGTTTTTCTAATTTATAAAACGTAAAGATAACTTGAAATGTGTCTGTTCTAAGTCCATATACAGACACAACCTTTCTTTTATTTATATAGATACTAAAATAAAGGTTCTTTCCTACTAATATTTTATTATCCACTTGTAGAAGACATATTCATCTGGAGGGAAGTTCAAATAAGAACGAGGACTATATTTTATTTTCAACATGTACCAACATTCAGTTTTTTGAAGCAAATCTAAAGAAATACTAACAATCAAATTAGCAACATTCAGTTAACATACAAATAAAATCACATTACTCAATAATACTGAAGTGATATTGCTCAACTTTAGAAGTCAAATACATTTTTGAACAAAATACAAAATACCTTACTCTGTACTTAATGAAATATATGTCTCTAATAAAATATATGAGAAGTAAAAATGCATATATTCGTTTTTGTAAACAATTTTTCTTTTACTCAAACGAAAAATAATTCCATAAATGGAATTATATAATAAATTATACATATTGCAAAAGGTCTAACATTACAAATAAATTTAACATTTACAATTTTTGTTCAACATTTTTTAAATCATCAGATAGGAACTAAAAAAAAAATTTAAGGCCACAAAAGCAAACTTTGCAAATTTTTCTTCTTCTTTTTTGTTTTTTTTTTGTTGACTAAATGTCTTCAGAAAATAGTTAGGTAACTCAAAACCAATTATAGAAAATTAGTTACCTCTGCTGTCTGTGGAGAACCCTGCAAGAATTTCAAAAAAAATTTTTTGTCAAATTTAAAAGTCAAAAATTAAAATGTTCGTTAGTTTGTTACTCGAAAACCCATGGTAAAAACCTAGTTTGAATGCTTCGACGATGTTAATTTGTACTTGGTAATATGATTATTATTTTTTTTTTAAATTTGAGGAATTATCTAGTAGAAAGCTTTTGTGCCTTTCTTTCTTTCCCCTATGAGTTACAGGTGATTCAGACTGGTGTCCTTCCTTAAAACATAGAAACACATGTTATCAACGCACCCTCCATTATTCAATATTATTTAAGCAAAAATAATAAATATTAATTCAAAATTGTTACCTAACAAAACAATTTGAAGAATTTCTACACTATCTGGGATACATGCACAACTAAAAAACAAAATCAAAAGAAAAATTAATTATAAGAAGCAAAATTAAATTTATTAATAAAAAGTTAAAACAAATCGCTAAACATAAACATAATCAAACAACATAAAATATGTGTTAGTGTTTGCCTTTTAAATGGTATACCTCAGTACAACTTTAAATATAAAATCACTCTTTTTTGACGGGCATTTCTTAAAAACAATTATCAATACATTAATAAATATTTGCAAGACCAAACTGGTTTAATTTTGAATTTGCCATCCAACTAAGACTACAGTATATAGTATGCATACTAAAACACTCTAGAATTAATGGGGGCTACTTTGACTTGGACCTAGCTACTACTATAACAAGCTTCAAGCATAGCCACATATCTCGTTCATCACATTCCACAGAGCAGTGAAGTGCAGAGGTCTAGTAATGAAAATCAGAGGGGTAAATCTCAGTTTCACACAGCTATAAAGTATAAAATATTGTCAAATATTTGCAGACACAACAAAAATTATTTATTTAGATATATTTCAATGTTTTCTTACCTCGACCCACATATGTTCAAAACTTTTTTTTATTTTTTATCGAGTTTATCAAACAGTATGTTTTACTGAAATTTTATAAAAAAATAAAATAGGCTTTATATATATACTTTTCTTATCGAGTGGTCTAGAAAACAATTATAGTTTTGTTTCTATTCAACGGTCGATACTTTTATCAATATTTATATATATATATATATATATATTTATTAACCAAGTAAATGAAACGATTCTATGAACTAAATAAAATAGATTTACAAAAAAAAAACATAAAAAATATCACACAAAAAACACTACAACATTTCGACTACTTTATTATCAGGAAGATAGATGCAATCTAAATATAGTCGTGATCTCTGTGATTTCTTTTATGCTTGGTTTTTTAGTAGATCTAATTATATAAATAAATATATATGGAAATTTGATCAAGCGGATTTATCAAAACTTGGAAGATAACCCGGAAAAAGGACAATATAGAAAGATGACACTGAAGTCGAAGGGGTCAAGGAGAAAGGAGAGAAAGAGAGAGGAGAGAGAAATTTCTTTTAGCTGGTTTCTATGATCTAATTCAATCAAATACACATGAATATGAAATTATCAACGATCCCACCACAATTGAAGATAATCCGAAAAGGCCAAATCTTTCGACCAAAATAACTGATCTCCATTAGAGTCACACATTTGAACTAGCGTGGGACTCTGACAACGACTAGTTATTTTGATCAAAAGATCTTAATCACATTTTTGAATTTCTTGCGTGGTCCGTGCCGTTCATATATATACTTTAAAAAACAGAAAAAAAAAACACGAATGAAAACTAAATTGAATTATAAATATGTAGAGAGAGAGAGTGAGTGAGTGAGAGAGAGAGAGAGAGAGAGAGAGAGAATGTATTAACATCCATTTTGTATGGTTGGTATTCATGAAAAGATTCCTTAATCAAAACTGATCCGTTAAAATTTCGTATCCTTCCTTCTATACGCCCACCCCCTCCTAAATTTGACCTGGGCCATTTCGTCGACCACACCTCTGCACCCCACTGCCATCAAGAAAAAATTATCGTAAATCTAATTCAATAAATTCATAAAATTCAACTATATAATTTATTTACAGTGTCTTCAAGGATCAGTTGTTCTTACAAGGATCCTAAAAAAACAAAAAACCAAAAAAAGTTCTACAGTAAAAATGTGTACGATCTTTTTTGACTAGTTTCTACAAATATTAAATAAACTTATATCATAAAAGAAGTTACCGGAATAAAAGACACTATTAAACATAACTAAGGGGTCTTTTAAAAATAAAATATTTTAAACATAAGATGAGGAATAAACATCTTGTATAATGTTCACAACTTTTAAGGACCTAAAAATAAAAACATAATATATTTCAATAAACAATACATAAATGTAAAGACGAGATCTTAAGAATTCTAAGAACCTTGATATGTATTTTATTTGTTTGAGCTAAATAATTGAAATTGTTTTCAATAAACTAATAACATACTTCACAAAAGGGTTTGGCAACATTACAAAAGCCAGCAATTCACAACATTTGATATAACAAATATTTAGAGCCTTTTGATCAAAATACTCTAATTCAAGACAACATAATAATTAACATGCATCCTTTGATACAATCTTCAGCACCACTGCAAAGATGGCAATATACATACTAACAAAATAACATCAAATATAACTTAACTGATAACATACAGTTGGAAATAACTAATTAATATAATTCTTAAAATAAAAGATTTTAATAGATATAAACATATAACAAATACTGTTTCATAAATTGGTTGAATACCAGCCCGGTCTGAGCAATCAAGAGGCAAACACTATGGTTTAGAACACAGACAAATTTGACAAAAAAAAGCGAAAACAAATGTTTGATATAATTAAGGTGAAGCGAGTGAATGAGAAACAACATGACTAGAGGCGTTTAGAGTTTTATTGGCCGGTCTACTTTAGATGGTCACCTGAAATTTTATCAAGGGGTGTTTGAGGTTCTTCCATCTCAGGCCAGTTGTAGACAGATGTCAAAGGGCTGTCATAATGGTAGTCATACATCTGTGATCTGACGTACTTCTTCTTGTCTACTGGTTCAGGATAAGTGGATGCAATACCTGTGGAGAGATGTATAATACTAAATAGTTATCAATTAAGTGGCTGATGAGTACGTGGTTTTCCGCGGATCATGGTTCAGATTTGGGAGTGACTTCCAACGACCAACGAATATTTCGATGCACATCAGTGCACGTCGTAATTAGCAGTTCGGACCAGAGGCCCACTGCTGCTAAATTATCATCTTGCTATTTTTGTTAAGGTCAGTAAACACTGTCAAGAATGGGAACATCAGTCTGTCAGGCGAAGGTCGTCTTCGTCTTAAGGCATTGTCTGAGGTCCTGTATAATTTAGAAGTCATAAGGTCGCCATATTTAGTCAGAAAGCCATTGGAACTCGTGGGATTGGGAACGGTTGGGAGTTGGATTCACTTCATGAATAAGGAGATTAGGATGGGTGGTAAGTCTTCATTGCTAGCAAGTCGAGAAATATAGCAATCAATAGATTCCCATCTCAGATCATGTTGAATATCGACATTTCTGGAGTAGCATAGAGCCCTAGCTATAAGGCGGGCACATTCATTCTGTACAACTTGGATGCAGTTCTTGTTCGTGGGCGCCGCTCCAAACCAGATTGAGCATAGTGGAACGAATATAAACTATAGACAAGGTCCTTCACTACCTGTTGAGTATTTCTTGATTTGAGGATGGAATAAAGATTCATATGGGAGTGACTGATGAAAGAAGAAATGTTTAGCACTCCCCTGACAGGGTTGAAACAAACTATATGGTATGCTTGCTATTTTTTTCTATTTTTTCGGTTTGCACCTGTCGTTTTTAAAATTTTCTCTCGCCCCTCAATGATACCCGGCAACTTCACCTACCTGTCAGGCCTAAAGTTTATTCGGACGGTGATGGTTATGGCTGGTCATAGAGGACTTAGATTTGCCTGGTCGGTCGCGATGTTGTAGTGCCTGGATGCTTCTACTTCCTTCTCCCCTATAGCTTTTCTTGTACTCTCTGACTCCTTACCTATTCTTTCCTATACTCAACTCCCTATTAACTGTAACTCTTGTTTTTTCCCTCTTTCATTTTTCATCTGTAATTCTTTGTGATCCTTTTCATCCAGCAACCACCAGTTTTATAGAGACTACAGCTTTTTGTTGATGTAAGTCGTGGAAGCCCGCCTCCGCGAGGACCACCTAGGAAACTTTACGAGGACCGTATCATTTTTATCATTCGTGAGGAGACGGTTGGTTTCTCGTGACCAGGCGAAAGGACTTCACGTTAAGAAAAAAAACATCAACCCATTCTGCTTTAACATGGAATAGCCGAAATGCCTAGGTACATGATTAAGTCAAAAGAGGTTCAGAGTTGGGAATCTGACCTTGGTTTTAAAGAATAAAAGGAGTCGGAGCTGCAATTAGTTTCCGACTCTGAAGTGTAAAAGTCATTTTATGCATGTACAAAATACAAAAAATATTAATAAGAACGTATTAAAAAATTACTGAAACTAATTTCTGCACTGATTATGTAATATTATGCAGATTTTACACGAAGCAACAAGTGAGTAGAGTTAAGTGGGGGTTTGGGAGATTCTTAAAATAATTGGAATTAGACATCACAATAACGACATTAAGGAGTCGGAATTCGAGGTAGGAACTATAGGAGATGTTGGAGTCAGTATCCTAGGAACACTAACAGTCGCAGAATAGGAACCTTTGCATTTGTAATAGAAGTCTCTAATTTAGTCAAATCTGTCTAAATATTAAAATCATTCCTTTTTTTTTACTCCTGATAAAGTAAATATAAAAGTTATGAAAAAAATGTTTTATTTGACAAAAACCTTTTAATACAAAAAGAAGGAAAAAATAAAAATATTATTAGTATACCTCTGTCATATGCATACTGGCAAACTCTTGTAGCAATGTCGACGGAACATTCCATGATTTTGTTCAGGGGAGGATACAGACTGCCTTTCTTCAAATCCTCTTCTGTTATGTTGTCTGCGATACACTACAAGAATTAACAGTCAAAGATTAATGAATAATTCATTTTACATATATTTTCACATCAACTGAAGCCACAGATAAACATTTTAACTTAAGGTAATCTTTTTTGAACGTACAAATAGTAATTTTTATAATTATTGAATACTTATTTAATTATTGAACAAGCAAATAAAAAAAATTGAACATTCGAACACGTTGTATAATTAAATCCTCGTATGTGAAGAGTTAATGTATCTTTCCTCACTAATCACTTGTTTACGTATTTTGTCATTGCTGTATTGTAAAATAAGTATAACACATATAAGGTTTTCAGCTTTTATAAAGACTGTTTTAGGAGGGAAAACGTGGTTGATTTTTATTTGGCACCTATTTTAGGAATGGGCGAGCCACATTACCTGTTATTTCTACATTAGGAGTCGTAAATTTTACCTAACATCAAGGTGTATTTAGAGTAGGGATTTTGAACAAGTACCTGACTTCATACAGGATCGGGACCGATGGTTTAACTTCCTCTCCGGTCGGCCTTTATTTGATTTTGGTGGTAATGACTGAGAGGCAAAGGAACACATATAAAGTCAAAACAGGTTTAACGTCATCTCCGAGAGACGACATACTTAATGTTACGTGAATAAATCGAGGACGAGGTGGTTATCGAACCCCAGACCTACCAGTTCAGAGTTTTTTTTTTAATGTGTCAATCTGAATATTAGCTATTCATTTTTCTTCTTTTACCTGTGATTTTTAGCAAACTTAGATGAAAGGGGAATCTGAAAAGAGCTCTTCAAGTTGTATTTAACGATAATTATTTCATTTATAAATATAGACGCTATAAAGAGGGTCCGTTAAGTGATAAAAATAGTACAAAACGCGAATTATTACAAAGAAAATCGAGTTATGATGTTACCACAAAGCAAATGGAAATGAGACATATATTCCAAGCAGCCTGGTGAAAGTAGTTTAAGAACATATGTTATGGGGGTCTATCTCTAAAATTCTAAAAGAGATTTAATAACAAACAGACAGAAATTTATTAGATTTGATCCATCATAAAAAAGGATCTGAGGCATAAAAACATTACTTATGTATGAGAGAAAGCAAAACAGAAATATGTTTATTCATAGATTTACCTGAGCAGCAAGGAGAAACATTTCTTCGTTAATATGGTAAATGCCACTGATAATGACTCCAAGCGCTACTCCAGGGAAGACGTAGGCATTGTTACCTTGACCAGGATGGTAGGTCACACCATTAAGAGTCACCGGTTCAAATGGAGAGCCACTAGCAAATACACAGCGTCCCTGTAGAAGAAATTAAAAAATATAACAAAACGAAATCTGATAGTGTGAAATAAACTTTTATACTCGCATGAATAATAAACTGGACTTATTTATATTATATAATAATAAAAGTAAACTTACTTCGGTGTTAGTGTAGGCATCTTCGGCAGTGCACTCGGCCTTACTTGTTGGGTTGCTAAGAGCAAAAATAACGGGTTTGTCATTAATGTTGGCCATCTCTCTGAGAACTTCAGGTGTAAACAATCTCCCAGCTCCTGATGCACCTGTAGTACAATGTGAATTAGGTCCAGCCAGCAGTATCAGCTAAGGAGAACTTTTGGCAATTCTCAAAGCAATAAAATGACTTTCCTTCGTAAATAGAAATATAGATTGTCCAATTGCAGAAGAAATATGAAGAGAAATTATTTTCATGGTAGATTGTAATATCGGACATAGAATGAGTAAGAAAACCGGTGTAAATAAGCAATAATTCAAAACATGAAGCATATAAAACGATTACAAGAAAAGAACAAGCAGAAAAAACATGTAACTCATTCAATATTTCGACCTCGTCGTCATTAGGAGAAGGTGAAGAAGAGGAGTTCTGCTCGGCTGGCAAACAGAAAGTGTTTGCGTGAAACATACATTTCCAAGTAGCCCAGTTCAAGTAGTTTCAGAACATACAGGTTAAGGGGTCTATCTCTAAAACCCAGTTCTTGTTTAAAACTGTATCAAGTGTTGTTTTTCCAGCCGAGCAGAACTCCTCTCTTCTTCTTCTCCTGATGACGACGAGATCGAAATATTGAACTGAGTTGTATGTTGTTTCTATGTGTTTTTTTTGTTTTGGAATCGTTTGATGGAATGAGTACAGGCACATGTAGGAAGGGTTGGTAATGATTGGCTGATAGATTAGGAAAGGAGGTATCAGGCGATGTAGAGATAGTTCTGTTACAAAAACGGCACTAATGTCACATTTGAAGAGGAAAATAACCAGAATGAGCGAAGGAAATAGCAACAACATTGGAAACATTCACATAGAGAAAGAGAAACCCAAACATTTATTCCAATAATAGAACATCGTAAAAAAAATCATCTCTTTCATCAATTAACAACAAACTAACACAAATACTGACTGACCTTGGACGAGTGGCTTCATATCTAATCAGGTTACAAATCATAGGAGAAGATGATATCAACTGTACCTTGCTAAAGCAGAACAGACTTGCTAAAGCGTCTCTGACATATCGTGAGCAGTGAGGGCTCTTGGCCAGCAGCAATGCCACCACTTCTTTCAAAGTAATACTTACCTAAATTCATGAATTTTATCACAAAAAAATTACTTGAATAATTTTTATTGTGTATTCATTCTTCTTCGACTACATAACATTTAATATTTCTGTTTCATATCTTTTTGACAACTAATTTTGAGAAGAGAACATGTTTATTTTGTAACATATTATTTAACTTTACAAAGTAATTTTGTTATTAGTTTATATAACATGTTTACTCTGTGTGATACATGTTTCAGATCTTTCTTTAATGAGCTCCCAACAATCAGGGATAATGTAGAGTGGAAGAAACTTGTATATTTTTTTGTAATACATGTATAAGCATCCTAATGAATATATTACATGTTTAACTAATAAGTAAGAAGTGCTACAGACAACAATAATATAGAATGATCGATTGTCGATAGAAAATAATACAATAGACAACTCTTTCATTTATCCCCCTAAATTCCTTATTCTTCGCTTCTTTCACCCACCAAATGCCACATAATCAAGCTTGTTAGCTTATTTCTTTCCTAGATATTAATATTACCTCTGATGGTTGACTTTTCTCCGCTTCTGTTTAAATTAAACCAACAGATGTTCAGCATTAGATTTATTGTAACTATTGTCATCTCTCCCATGTAACAAAGGCTATACAGAAATAGCTTCAATTATGCTTTAATCAAATTTGTAGCAACATTAATGACAGTAGATTTCACATTAATCCTTTAAAAAGAAATAGTTCATATAGCGGATGTACAACTGAATATATATATATATATATATATACTTTGAATTGAAATTGAAATCAGACGGTCCAAACGGACCAATGCGGCCAGTGGACGCATTTACGTCTCCGTTCCTTCATTCTTTCTCCTTTTATTTTATTTTCTTTCTTTCTACTCTCCTGAAGACGGCAAGACGCCGAAATAATCGAGATTCGTGAGTGTTCGCCTTTTTCTTGTGTTCTCTAGCTTAACTTAATTATACTATATATATATATTATATATATATATATTATATATATATATATAACTTTAAATTACACAAAGCACGACACAGAAAAGAGAATACAAAGAAAACTTACAGAATTCAATATTTCGAACTGTTGTTCGTCATCAGGAGAGTAGACTAGAAGAGAGGACGAAGTGAGAGAGATCTCCCCACGTCGAAGAACGGAGCGCGAATGAAGAAATAAAGAGTCAACCGAAGAGAGCAGCACTAGCGTAAAAAAGGAGCTAGGCACTAAACGTCGGAGAACGGAGAAAGCAAAAACAATAGATAAAATTATAATATTAAAAATTATAAATTAAAAATTATAAAAAAGGAAATAATAAAAAAATAAAAATAAATAAAAAAATATAATATAAAAAAATAATAAATTAAAAAAAATATATATAATAAAAAAAGGGGAAAAATAATAAAAAAAATATATATATGAATATGAATATATAAGTTAAAAATAAAAGGAAAAACAAATAAAAGTTAACGCTTCTGATTTAAACCGGGATCTGATCGGGCCCCCAATAACCATACGAGTATGTGGGTCTCCTCAGACGCTCTTAATGTCAAACTACGGTCATCAGTGGTCACTAGCTTAATGATTTGAACAGAAAAGCAGTCATTAAAAGAAAGGTTATGGCTGTTGGCATGGATAGCTACAGGAAGCTGTTTGCGCTAACCGACCGAAGCTCTATGGTTGTTCAAACGCTCATTGAGCTTGGTAGAAGTCATACCAATGTAGAATGCTCCACATTGTCTACAGTTTCAGTCGACAATATATACATTTCCGCATGTACAGTCTACAAAGTTCCGCATTTATATATATACATGCTTATATATATATATATATATATATATATATATATATATATATGCATGTATATATATAAGTGGTTTGGCTTCAGACAAGCTGTGTGTGCACATAAATTGTCTTTAGGCTTTCGTTGGTCAGCACAACAATTTTCACATTGTTATTCATACTAATTGACATGGGCTCAGTTTTAAAGGCGTTTCATGTGCAATTCCTAACTAAATACCTGATTATGATTCTAATGCCTCTTTGAGGGTTTCAGAAAAGGCATATATTTGTCTCCCCTAAAGTAGATCTCAGCTATTAGCGGAATCAACTGCAATTATTATTTTTTTTCTTTTGTAATATTTTTTTTTTTTTATTTCTTTTCGTAGTATTTCTTTATTATTTATTTTGTTTTCCCTTCGCCTTCTCCTCGGCTTATTCTCTTGTTGATGTAGATCATGGAAGCCTGCCTCCGCGAGGTCCACTTTGAGAACATCACGGTGACTGTCTTCTTCCGTTATTTATAGTGGAACGCTTGGTCTCTCATGATGTGACCAATCTGGTCTATCACAGTATGGCCGAATGGCTAAGATACATGATTTAAATCAAAACATCTTTCGAAGAACAAATAAAAATCTTAGGTATATTACAATAAAAAAGTAAACAAATAATAATATTACCAATTAGTATTGAAGGTTTAATTTCTTTAACGACTTCCAACAGATCTTTCATAACTGGATGGTCTTTGGCGTACAACCCCTTGTGACCTAAAACCAATGTAAACATTGAATACACTGACATAAGAAATTAACTCGTACAATTTTGTAATGAAATAAACGGTTTAAATAAAATTATACAAAAAATTATATAGGATCTTTGAAAGTAAATATAAAAACACCATTCAAACATTTATAAAAAGCCAGAAATTTATCAACTGTGTAGAGACTGCGTATTGAAAACTAAACACATAATTTAGTTATCAGTGGTTCTCACTTGATCTATTAAGTTGGGCCTCAAATGCAGTATTAGAATACAGACTGTTCTTTATTCTCAGATTATTATCCATAACTTTGTTAAATACATGCATAATGTTAGTGTCACAGAGGTTAGTGCAAGTAAGATTAAGAAATAGATAAACCGTCTTACAACCTATACTGGGGTTGGAGTCGTTCGGACAGTTTCGGATACTGTCCATTCTCAAGAGGAACACTTCAAGATGGACAATGTCCAAAACCAGTCAAACGATTCAAGACGGTTTTTCCACTTATTAATATAAAGAACTTAGCGGTTTATAAAATTAAATTAAATAAACAAAGTAAAATATTTAAAATACAACAGAACATAATTCAAACAGTTATGAAATATTCTTAAAGTTACCATTACCATTCTTAACTACTCCTAGACCATTCGAGCCACGATATGTTTGTGGCACGAACTCATCGTTTGTGACAGTACTGCAAAAATAGTTTGTAAATATCATTGCAAGTATTATTTATGGACAATGTTTTAATTAATTATAACCCACGCTGCACCAGGATTAAAACATCGCAATAATTAAATACGTCGAATTTAAATAACGTTAAATTAAAAACATCAAATTTAAATATGACTCAGAAAGAGTATTCAAGGTTCCTCGTTATTTCAAATTCTAACATGATGATCATCCATCTTCACTAACTTTGTTTTGCTTGAAAGATTTTAGTCATTTTTCATGTAACTGTCATCCGTCATGTAAACAATGAAGCCGCTGTCGTCTTTCCAGGAAGGGTAAAGGGCTCACACTGCCTCAGTATATACGAATACTGGCAATCGAAATTCGCATCACTGTTTAGCAAGGTCTCATTTCTACTATTTTTGTTAGTTGTTTGCTGGAGTTCTGACGGCTATTAATGAAAATAACTTGCTTCATGGGTTGCTGGTCTTGTGAATTATTCTGATGTGAATCCTGTGTTTCCAACAGCAAATAACTCTGATTATCTGCGTTTGCAATAGTTATTTTCACATATTTCGGCTGTACCTACAGCCATCTTCAGGCAAATTCTTGTATGGTTGGAGTCCCAGACGTTGGTCTGTATACACTGAAATCTACATAAGAACTGAACTACTCAAACAACCAATATCAGATCCAGACCACTTATGTAGATTTCAATATATATATATATATTAACTTGTGTTGTTTAGTTTGGATAGTTTTTCCGAATTTGAAGTGAATATAAAACCAAACCAAAGTTTATCGTGACTCTTTCAGTGTCAGTGTCACAGTTCAGTGTCACGTGTTCTTTCAAACTACAGTTGCTGTTAAAATCCACAGACTATTTTTCTTTGTAAAATAATTTGAAATGTAATACTTAGTTTTTCTGTTTCAAAATTTATACTTCTGCCCATGAAAAAGGTTTTAAATAAAAACCGAAACGTTGGCAATGAGAGTTTAATTTGAACCGGAAGAACTGACCGAGTCCCGATAAACATTGATATATATATAACAATTAAAATAAGCAGTGACACATAAACTGAAACACAACAAAGACTCAGTTTTCAATATTTCGACCGTAATGGCGGTCGTCCTCAGGAGAAGAAGTGAATTGATGGAGGGACGACAGTCAACTCTTACGGTCGAAATATTGAAAAGTGAGTCTTTGTTGTGTTTCAGTTTATGTGTCACTGCTTATTTTAATTGTTATCTGTCCTACCGGACCGTTTTTCGTTTATCATGGTATGTATATATATATTTCAAATTTCCTAAAAGTTTGTGTAACCATACTTGATTAAACAAGAAACTACACAGAAGAGAACACAAAACTTACAACGATCATATTTCGGACCGCTGTTCGTTATCAAAATAAAATCAGAAAACAAGACGTGAAATTTTACACTAATCTATAAATAGTGGATAACTTGAATACCTTCTAATCTTCCTTCAGGTCTACCTTTCACTAACAAGCCGTCAATGTCCATCAACCAAATTTTATCCCTGGCTTCTAAGACAGGCGTGCCTTCTGTCTGCATAGCTTTTGTACACAGATTCGCAATGCCAATGGCAGCCTTAAACAAATTAATTGCAATAAGTAGGCTATCCCGAGATCTCTCGGCTGACCCAAAGATAATAAAATCGACAGGTTATTTTTTTACAATAATGATTTGTAAATTTTACATTACACAGTATCTGTACAAAACTTCATGTGAATGGAAATTTATAGAATTAAGCAATCAAATAAAAATGAATATAATTAACAATTATAATTCATAATAATGATTCCATAGCATATGAATTAAGGTTGCTAGAGCGTGAATTTAAAAAAGAATAATTTTTAACAATTACTATTAATTAGGATGCAGTTCTTAATGGCACCAATGAATTGAAATGCATTCGAATGAAACATTATCACATAAAAAAAACAGAAGTAACAAAAATGAAAAATATTATTGGTATTAAAACTTGCATCACATACAAGTGAATTTCAAAATGTGAAGAAATAGCGAACACCAATTTTGCAGTTTTACAGATTTTTAATATTTTGACAACTTAGATCATGCCATAGATAAAAGCTGTTTCAAGTAAGACTTTGTAGAGGATATAATTTTTAACTGACCAATTTTTTTTCAGGTTTTCTTTAAACGAATTTGCTTTCAAAAGCAGTACCTGGAGATACGAAACTAATTCATTCTGGATTGGTTTTGTATCATGATTTTATCGATAACGAGTCATGATTTACATGTAAATCTCCTAAATCGTTCCAAGACCTACTAAAACATTGAATTTTATAATAAGGGTAAAGCCAGAATGAAATAAGAGCTAAATACATTTGAATGATGTGTAGATAGATTCAGAACAATCGAAGTAGGTAGAACATAAAGTAATAATACATCAAAAATAAATAAATTTGCCGATAATCGGCAGAAAATATGGAAAATTGTAGGCAACAATAACACTTAGCTTAACAAACACATAAAATAATGTTCTTTCGGTTTCTATTTTCATCAATTAACACTTGATTAAAACACTTAAAATTACTTTCATTTTTTTGTATTTTTTAAATGATGTCTAAACAAATTATATAAAAATGTATTACAAGAGATGACTTTATATACGTTTTATAAAAAATAATAAAACCAAAAACTTTATCATATTTTATAATTTTTAAAAATTATAAAAACGTTTACTTTTGAGTTTCTTCTAATGTTTATTAAATTTTTCTTCTTTCTTTGTTTTTTCGGTTCATTTTGACCTTCACTAATAGCATCCTTCAAAACGGAACTTTGTTTCTGCCGTAGCTCTGAAATGACTCAGACGGAGATCATTAAACTCTGGCCATTAGGAGAGGAAGGATCTTGTGAGGTGAATTCCAGTTTTGTTTTGCATACTGAGTAACTTTTCTTATGTGAAGTAAGAAAATCTGCGAATGTCATTTCGTGAAAAGAAATGTTCGATATAGAAGCTTTCGTATCTCGGGGTACCACTGTAGTTTAATCTGCTTATTTTCTTATCAATTTCTTATATCATTCATCATTTACTGTTACAGATTTAGATGTAGATAAAATCGAACAAATTACTCATATTAATCTATTCAAAACATATTTAACAATGCCGATTATGTTTATTAGTAGTACTATTGGGACTACAGCTGGGCTCACTAAAATTATTTAAACGTGTCAAAAAATAGGTAACTTCTTAATTCAGTCATAAAAATTAAATGACCGATACCAAAGATCCGTCAGTTTTAGGACTACCATACTCATCAGAAGTCCCCTCCGAAGGAGAAATAGCCCGTTTCCCCGAGTCTAGGGCTCACCTCAATTCAAATCAGACGTCTGTCGAGCATTCGTCTAATGTATAGTGAATTGGAGGATGGTCTGTGACTCAGATGTGAGATACTCCCAATCACAGGTGAGTACAAGTTTTCAAGTCCATTCAGCTAAGTTCAGGACCTTTCTCAATTGTAAGGGTGGAGGGTTTTAGCTCCCACACTGTTGGTCTGCAGGCAACCACCTGAGAAGGGACTACTTCTCACACAGCGACTCCCGAAGGAGCCTTCCCTGCCTGGATAGGAACCGCAGCCGCTAAGAGTCCAACACCAATGATGGGACATGGGGAGCAAGCTCCTACGGGCCTTCCCACCACAGTAGTGCCGACAATATTTTAAGAACTCTCGGGTAGAACTCCGGACCTGACGGTCCTACTGAAACTATTTGACTGTAGGCTAGATCAGTTGCAAGAAAACCTTCTGATCGTTAGCCAGGAAGATATATAGTAAAACCTATTACCTGATCTCACGACCTGGACACCGTCAGAGGCACATGGGAATCAGGTGGTCTGACCCCGCACAGGGTCTGCACAGTGTCTGGGGAAGAGGGCCCCTGAACCCTCAGGAGAGCAGTCATACGAAATTTAAGAACACGAGCAATTAAGGTTTAAGAGATTCCAACCCACGACCTCTAACCCAAGACAAGTGGTGAATTTTAGTCACTACAGCGTCATTCATTCATTTTTTAAATTAATCAAATAACTCAGTAAAATAAAAAAACAATTCATATAATTTTAATTTACTCGAAGGCAATACCATCTAATAGAATATCATAAAAAAAAAGTATTTAACTTACTTCACCAGCTCCCAGGAAAAGGAATTTGTTGCTAGAAATCTTTTTATTGGTTATTCTTCTAGCGGCAAGAAGACCAGCAACAGCGACTGAAGCTGTGCCCTGGATATCATCGTTGAATGTGCAATACTTGTCACGGTACTTTTCAAGGAATCGGAAAGCGTTATGATTACCAAAGTCCTCAAACTGAAACACAAAATACCCAGTTTAAGTGGAGAATTGTATAAGGATATCGAAGTTCTTACAAGATATGGGGAACAGTAAAGGTTACTCTACCTGGATAAGGGTGTTTTGACCATATCGTTTAACTACAGCTTGCATAAATTCTTCAATCAACTCGTCATACTCAGGCCCAATAACTCTTTTTTGCCTTAATCCAATGTAAAGGGGATCGTCCAATAGTTTCTGAAATACGAATCTAATTAAGCCCACAGAAAATTTCCCAAATACAGTAAGTATAACAATAAATTAATTATTTCTGATATATAGGGTCTTCCAACGGTCTCTGCACCAGTGCGCTTGGTTTCCCTTTTCAATCTCTCCTGCAGACGGTACAAACCGAAAATTAGAGACTCTCAGTGTGTGCTTTTAATTTTCTATGTTATTTATCTGCATTAAACTTTAATAATTTAAATTCACATAAGGGGTTATTGAGGATTTTGGTCATAAAACATACAACTCCTGATCATCAGCCGACGTTTCGCCAAAAGTTGTTTGGCATTTTGAAGGCTAAAAAACAATTTATTAAACGACATAAGTAAAGCAAGATAAATACATCATCGAACACCATCCAACAGAAAACAGAAAAACGTCGGCTGATGATCAGGAGTTGTATGTTTTATGACCAAAATCCTCAATAACCCCTTATGTGAATTTGAAATATCAGTGGTCGAGAAACTATATCAATTTTAATAATTTATTTTGTAATATGAAAACATAAAACAGTTCAGAAGATGCTTTTAGTTAAATTTTATTTTACACAACTAAGATCTGGTGAAAGGAAAAAGGTTAACTTATGATTTTCTAAATAAATATATTATGTTACAAAAAAACAATGGATACCTATTTGCTTTATTTGAAAATTTCAATCAATTTATTGCTTCCCTGAAAGTTACAAAAGAAGCTATTCAACTGAACTGGCTAAAATAAATGCAGTCTTGGCATCATAAGACCTATGTTATTTATAAAGAACTTTTGAATCAAGTAGAACCATTCAATTTTAAACCCAAGACTCTTACAACATTCTGTCTAACCCATTCTCTCTTTTGAATCAATTAAAATCATTCCATTTGAAATCTAAACTCTTATTACATTCTACCTTACCTATTATCTCTTTTGTATCAAGCAAAATAATTCAACTTGAAACCTACACTCTCATTATATTCTATTTTAGCCAATTTTACTTTTAAATTAATTGAAGCCACTCAATTTGAAACCTACACTTCTATCTTATCCAATTTTACTTGTAAAGCAAGTAAAACCACTGAATTTGAAACCTACACTCTTATGTCATTCTATCTTACCAATTTTACTTGTAAATCAATTAAAACAATTCAATTGAAACCTCCACTCTTATGGCATTCTATCTTACCAAATGTTACTTGTGAATCAATTAAAACCACTGAAAGTGAAACTTACACTCTTATGACATTCTATCTTACCAAATGTTACTTGTGAATCAATTAAAACCACTGCATTTGAAACCTACACTCTTATGACATTCTATCTTACCAAATTCTACTTGTAAATCAATTAAAACCACTGAATTTGAAACTTACACTCTTATGACATTCTATCTTACCAAATGTTACTTGTGAATCAATTAAAACCACTGCATTTGAAACCTACACTCTTCTGACATTCTATCTTACCAAATTCTACTTGTAAATCAATTAAAACCACTGAATTTGAAACTTACACTCTTCTGACATTCTATCCTTACCAATTCTACTTTGTAAATCAATAAAACCACTGAATTTGAAACTTACACTCTTCTGACATTCTATCTTACCAAATTCTACTTGTAATCAATTAAAACCACTGTAATTTGAAACCTACACTCTTCTGACATTCTATCTTACCAAATTCTTACTTGTTAAATCAATTAAAACCACTGAATTTGAAACCTACACTCTTCTGACATTCTATCTTACCAAATTCTACTTGTAAATCAATTAAAACCACTGAATTTGAAACTTACACTCTTCTGACATTCTATCTTACCAAATTCTACTTGTAAATCAATTAAAACCACTGAATTTGAAACCTACACTCTTCTGACATTCTATCTTACCAAATTCTACTTGTAAATCAATTAAAACCACTGAATTTGAAACTTACACTCTTCTGACATTCTATCTTACCAAATTCTACTTGTAAATCAATTAAAACCACTGAATTTGAAACTTACACTCTTCTGACATTCTATCTTACCAAATTCTACTTGTAAATCAATTAAAACCACTGAATTTGAAACTTACACTCTTATGACATACTATCTTACCAAATGTTACTTGTAAATCAATTAAAACCACTGAATTTGAAACTTACACTCTTCTGACATTCTATCTTACCCAATCTCACTTTTAAATAAATTAATATAATTCAATTTGAAAGGAGATTATCACAATTTCCCACTTTAGAATCAATTCAAATAGTTTCATCTGAACCTTATCATCTCATATGATCTTCCATAAACTACAGTAAGGAGCTTTTGATTCAATATTCATCAGAAACCTAGACACTTACGACCCTCCAACTCACGTAATAAGGTTTTATAATCAATCTAAATAATTTTATTTGAACCAGTCTTATCAGCCTTCAACATTATTCAGCAAGATCTTTGAACAAATATAAAATTTAAATAATAGTTTCTTTTTTTAATAACTTTTAATCATTTTTATTTTATTCATAAAAAGGGCAAACAGTTCAATAATAAATTAGTTGAATGGATTAACAACCCTCAACAGCAACAATTAAAAAAACAATTAAGTTAATGTATATTTCCACATTTTATATAACAATTATTTTATTTACAGTTATTTTGACTTTTTTAAGTAAAAGAGATTGTTAAATTTTTATTGATTAGTAGTAAAGCTGTTAAAATATGATATACAAAATAACGAAGTGCAGTTTCAATTTTTCTTGATTTAGAATTTGTTCAATTCTGTAATCCAGTCTTCCACAATTAAGAGTGCTAAAGTGTCAGAGATTATAAATATTATAAAGCAGGAAGAGATGTTACTTCATTGTTGGTGCCGACATCAATGGTGATTGGCAGACACTGATGAGGTTTAATTCCAGCAAGAGCAGTGTAAAGAGACAGTTTACCAACAGGGATACCCATACCACAAGCTCCTAGATCTCCAAGACCTAGAATTCTCTCACCATCAGTGACAACAATGGCTCTTACATCTGATTCTGGCCTGAAAGAGATTATTAATCATATGAAAATCTCAATTCATCCAAATTTTTATATACACTATAAAATAACTTTTTATCATATTATTTTGTTATTTTCATTTTAGCAGATAATTGCTAAAATATTCACAGGTAGGTTAACCTGTAATAGCAAGTTACCATAACTAATTTACCAGACTGATGCACCAGAACACAATTTTACAGCTTTAGTATTATATAAATATTTCTAATCATATTTGATCATTGATTTCTTATTATTAATCAGAAAAAAATTATTTTGAGTATAATATGTCATGAGTATCAAGGACTTCAATAAACTATGTACTGCATTAATACCATTGTTTAACCACGGAAATTTATGGATTCCATTACAGTTGGAGTTTAAACGCTAACACTTACCTTATTTTAGCATAAACAAACAATAATCTTATAAAATTATCTGGAGTGGACTACACTTAACTTTAATTGAACATAATATCAAAATCGTTGACAAACAATTTAGTTTTGGTTTTATGTGGTCACCGTTTAGACACATATGTTTAAGCAAATGAAATAGTTACGAAATGAACAAGTCACAATGATCTACCCACTGTATCTATTAAGAAATATATTGAGGATTCTAACAATTTATGATGATGTACGTCATATAGTACTACATCGTAAAAAACTTCTCTTCCCATTTTTAATGAAAGTGATAAATTTCTTCTTCTTACCCAATAAAGATCCCCAATCATTTTAACACGTTTTTTTAATTTTAAAAGAAAAAAATAAGTATAAATAGCAAAAAGAAATAACAAAAAAAAAGAGTTAAAAGAAAAAATGAAAAGTGAAGTTATTAAAAGGCAATTTAAATTTAATAACTAGCTTGGTTTTACTGAACTAATAGTCACTTTGGCCGTTGCAAAGTTTGAAGTTACAGTAAATAAGTATCAAATATATCGGACTTCATTCGACTGATCACGCTTTATATCAATCAATGGCGGGATGAATTATAGGCTGATATTAATTTCTTTGAAGTCATGTGACCTACCAAGAATTTCTTGTCGATGGACTACTGAGACAAGAAATACTGTATCATTATATTATAATATAATTATACAATAATATAATAATATTATATTATTGCATACTGTATTACTATAAGCAGAATAAATAATTTTACTTGATGGTATTATTCTGTTCAATTTAGATTTAAATCAATCTTCAGTATCACATGTAAAGGAAAATAACTGTATGAAAAGAACTCACATTCCCTTAAAAAAAAAAATAGAAATTGTGCGAAATTTGTTTATAAGTGTGCTTTACGGGTATTTAAGTATCAAAAGATAAATATTTGAGGATTCACAAGCAGATTTTTTAATACATAATTTTTTTTACAAAATTGAAGGAATAATTTGAAAGAATAATCGTGAATCTTTCAATCAGGAAGTTTTTAATTTAAAATAAAATAGGAAGAAAATTTAAACATTTATCATGCACTAATTTAATAAGAAAACAACTGATATTTTACAGGACAATGATAAAGGGGAAAAAATTAATAAGAGTAGACATGACAAATTCAATTAAGCTCTAAACTTCAATCTTTATTTTCAGAGTTGGGGATGATACAAACAATTCTAACTTTAGGAGAAAAATATATAATTAAACATTCAGTTTCAAATGATAAAGGGACAACGTAAGAAATTAAGTTAATTAGTCTTACCATATAAAGGGAACGAAGGTCCAAGTTTGTTTATAAGACATACATTTTGTACATGGTCCATAGAAACAGATCTCTACATGTTAATTGTTCAGTTATTCACATAGAAAAGAAGACAATATTTTCATGAAAAAGAGTCTTTTTAAGAGGGTGGCGAAGTCAGGAGGTATAATCCGACTCAGACTCCAATTCCTAGTATTCTCAGGGTGCTGTCTCTAACTCCTACTCCTATTATTTCTAGGATGCTCAATCCTAGTATTACAAACTACAACTCCAGTTCCTAACTCCTAGGGTATTAGGAACTTAATTATGCTAAGACACTCCACACTATGTTTGCCCACATAAAAGAACCTTAATGATTAAATATTACTTATAGTTTTCAGATTTGTATCAAAGGGATGATATCAAAGGAAAACGTATTTCGTACCAAAGTAGTAGAGAGTAAAATTTGTAACTAATCATGTGTTTTTCAGATTATTTTGAAGCCAGGCATTTTATAAATATTTTAATCCAAACATTGTTTCTCAATCTTATACATCTTTCATCCGGTAAAGAGTTCACAGGCTTAGATGTACGTACTATCTAAAGATTCATTCACGTAGAACCTACATGCTTATTTAATAGTACTGCTGTTTTTAATTAGCATACATAAAAAAAAATGGCCTTATGGAAAATAGTTCCTTAAACGCTTTTTATAATATCACTTCTATTAATCATATATCAAATAAAATGTTCGATAATTTTTTTCACCAGAAAATTTGAAAATTTTTCTGTTCAGTAAGCTGTGACTACTCCAATTAAAATTGAATGTCATTTGGTTATTTACATAGAGCAAAAGAACACACACAGTCAGGAAGAGAGGCCATAGGAAATATGGACACTTGATTATTATTAACTGCCATGCTATTATAAAAATCCGTCATATCTCGTGGAACAATTTTGTAGACGCACGACTGGTTTACAAACGTTGGGAATTTACAATAACGATTCAAGAGGTGACGATCTTTATAAAATATGATGTTTACTAACCTCTGTGGTACTAACAATGTATATGTATTATAGATTGGCCCCAGAATAACATTCTAACTTACATTACGATGAACAGAAAGATGACCATACAATGAAGTCCCAAAATAAATATAGCTCAAGCTCAAAGTGAACTTTATTTACTAAAATAATTCAGATATCCAAAACTCCTACCTCTTTGATTATAGAGAGTTTCATGATGAACGCCTCTATATGTGAATAAACAGGAAAACAAGGAAGCCCGATTAATATTAAACATTCAATCTCTACATAATAATGCTAAATCTGAATGCATTTACTCGTATGCGCTAAAATAATTCATATATATAATCCACCAGGGGTTCTATTGGAAAAATTAGTTTCTCTAATTACATAATTTATTCTTGAATTTATACTTTAGTTAATAAAAATGGATTTTAAACTTAAAGTAGCCGGAATATTTTCTACGACTCCAAACCCACCCATCACCGACTCCACCACCCTGGTTTTTAAAGTGACTACGTATGCTGTGAAATTATAGGAACTGATTGTAAAACACACCTTTACGACATACATAATATATATATATATATCATCTATATAGATCAGTGTTTCCCAAACTTTTTCGAGTGACCGCCCCCTTGGGTCCATAAACCTATAACTCAACACCCTTGAATAATAATCAGATTCCTAGACTAAATAACCAAATGAGTAACATTTTAATAATTAAATTAAAAAATAATTACTAATTGAATATTTATTTAGAATCCAACAGTTGTATTGTTTCATAGCATATTTATGCAAAAGAATACACAATAAAAGAAACTTAGGTGAGAATATACTTTTCACATAAAATTGAATTATCAAAACAAATAATTTTAAGAAACTGTTTCCTAGAAGTTTACATGTCGTGTTTTCACTTAAATTTAGAAATTATATTACATGAACATTTTCAATTTATGGAAATAGAATCCCCGCTTCTTTTTGCATTACCGCCCCCCGAAATCAAAGCACCGCCCACTTTGGGAAACACTGATATAGATGGTATATAGCATAGGGAGGTATTTAGTCATTAATATGACTAAATATTAATGCCTATGCCCGTAGACGGGCATCCACGACAGACATCAAGCACTATGTGTGAGCCACATTACCGGCTCAAATAAAAAAGGTAACATTCTTTATAATTGATTGTGAGCTTGATATTGTGGATTATTTCATATTTTTCTTGAACAGCTTCTACACTGTGATCAGATCTTCAATGACCAACAGATCTATTTCTAACAATACCCATGTTCTTTCGTCATATGTATAACTATCCAAACTAATTTCTGAGGCGGTAAAATGAATTCGGTTAGGTTTAATGGTACGAAGTACTAACTTTAAAGTCAAATATGATAAAATGACAAAAAAAAATACAATCTCATTCATTCATCACATTAACACAAATAAATCCTGCTGTATTATAAATGGAAATATTTGTCGTTTAAATTTTTTTTTCAGTATTAGCATTGTGTGCAATAATTGTTATAAAAAAATATCATTTCTTAATGAAAAATTAAGGTTTTTTCAATAGCAAAATTAATATAATTACTATATACCAAAAAATTTAATTTTCAAATTAAAAACATTATAACAATTTTCTGCTGTTTAAATACAATAAATAAAATACAATATAGTTTCATTAGAATTCACAGTAATATTAACCCACATACCTCGTACAGTGGCTGGACAGCTCGACCGGTTTATAGTCTTTCTTGTTCCCACTTTCAAAAGCAACTCATTCGTGGATTTGGTTTCTTCTTTATGTTTAATAAGTTTTTTATCACATAAACAAGAAACCAAACCCACTAAACAGTCACTCTTGACCCGAAGCAGGTCGGGCTCTCCAGCCAATATGCGAGGTATGATGGTTAATATTACTACTAACCTCAATTGAAATAACCCATTAACTATTCTATCTATTTTGGTCCTTGGACCAAGCATAAAATTTCTAAAATTTAGCTCTTTCCACAAAAAAGGAGTTAAATTAAAAGAAAAATTATCCATTATTAAATTAGTAACTAGAGGAGAGTAAACTGTAACTGAAAAGTTTGTTAAGAATTTTGTACAGTTAAAACAACAAATATCGAACACCTTTGACAAGCACGTATCTTGCTTATTTAAAGACCATTCAGTTCGTCATTGATAAAAACAGCGTACTTAAACGAAAAGTGAAAAAAAATTGAACGGAAATGCTTTTCATTAATGCATACTGACAACATTATAGAAATCTTCATTCAAAGGAGAACAAAATCTTCATGTTAAATAATAAAAAATAATAACAGAACCATTTTCAAATGTACCTTACATTTTTATTACATTAATTCGTGATTTTCCTAGATGAAATTTTCGAACCAATGGTATTAATAACTTCCTATGAATCAAAGTCACTCAATATAACAAAATAATTATATTGTTACTTAAGAAAAAAATAATAATAAACCAAACAAAAATTATTTAAAAATTGGAGAAAAAAAATTTTATTCAATGAATTATTTTCTGACCAATTTTTTAAGATGTCGTAGACATGACCCTTGTCGTGAATGGTTATAAAAAGACCTCTGGGTCTCCTATAGATTAAGCCAAACTTCTGGCAAGCCAAACCAACTGTGGGAGTGTAAACAATGGGCATCAACATTTCCACATTCTCTGAGAGTAACCTAAAGAATAGTCTCTCATTTCTATCCTGTTAACAAAACAAACAAAACAAATACCTACGTTAAAAAAAATCTTCAATTTTAACGAAAAACGACAAACCTATTTGTATTTGAAGGTAGAAACGAATTTAATTTTATAAAATACAATATTTTATTCATGGATGATTTAATGGTTAATCGTATCAATGATAAATGATAGCCTCGTAAAATGATATGGTAACGTATCATAAAGCTAATAAACCAATATTATGTCATTCTATTCCCATCATACTTCGAGTTAAACCCCATAAATCAACTTTATGTTACTATTCTATTATGTCCACAGCTTTATAAAAAAAGACAACACATAAAACTACTGTGTAAATTAAATTACCTATTATACCAGATTCCCTAATAAAAAAAATAATAAATGCCCAAAAGGCAAAAGTGAATCTGAAAAAATCTTCCACAAAGGAAATAAAGAATACTATGTTTACACTTTTTGACGGCTCAAGACAACGTGAAGGTAAGGAAGATGTATTTTTCTAATAATAACTAAAATATCGGTGAAAAGGTAAACAAAGCCTTTTACATAGAAAGCTATTTCTAAATGTTAAATTATTATTATTAAATTATTAGAAATAATTTGTTCTATTACTGCTATGTAATCAGGTACTACGTGGTATTTACTCATTATTAGAAATTATGTAAAAACCTCACATAAATTTTAACAACTTAAAAACAGTGCTAATGTCCTAGTAGGCGATGAACTTATCACCTATATATAAAAAAAAACTACAAATAAAAACCTCACTTCAAGCACGGAGTGTCTTTTTTAGGCTTGTCTGCTTAGAGCAGTGCACTCCAAAGGTATCTAATCTATATCAATTTCCAGGGGTCAATAAATATTAAGTGTTTATGGTTAAGTTTATAAACACAGAAATAAAGGAAACAAGATTCGTAAGGGTGTTCATAAGTGGTAGGTACATGGAAGATGTTGGTTTTTTTTTGCATGGAAACACAATTCTGACAAATGAGAGGAACCGACTCAAACATGAAAAAAAGTGGTGATTTGCGTCTAAAACTCTCTGAATTTTAAACCAATATTAGCACTCTTATTGCTTCTTTTAGTGCAATCCATTTTAGTAAAAGAGGTATATCAGCATATTCTTGTGTTATTCTGTGGCAGTAAACTGACAGGTAAGATATTTTCATCAATACAAACTTACTACATTTTAAAGGATATTTGTTCTATTGTTGGAAAATATAACAAAACAATCACAGACAAACTACCATGAATCTATAATTTTATCAGCATCGTACAGTTATCAGGAATTTCTTTATATGTGGGAAACAAAAATGCTTTGATTGGATTTCTACACAGGTCATCTAATGTCTTGACGTTTCTACTGAGGGAAAAATATGTGTTATCAATGTGTTACTACTAGAGGATGGATAAGAATAGAGATATATCGGGAAGGGGCCGACGAGTTGAAAAGTTTGGGGACCCCTGGCTTAGAGTGATATGTACCTTTCATAGAACAGTACGTGTTCGAA
Organism: Hermatobates lingyangjiaoensis; assembly: GCA_026182355.1. Lineage (NCBI taxonomy): Eukaryota > Metazoa > Arthropoda > Insecta > Hemiptera > Hermatobatidae > Hermatobates > Hermatobates lingyangjiaoensis. Next base: position 1,249,775 of record JAPFBL010001937.1, on the reverse strand, counting down.
ACACAAGTATTTTGTTAATAGCTAGTAGGTCAAAACTTTTGACATAATGTCTAATAATTTAGCTCTTTTAATATTTAGAATTGGCTTTAATGTGAAGACTTACGTGCAGTTCTGCCAAATAAAGATATTTGTTTAGAGCCTCTTGATACTTCATAACACTGAAGCGGCAAACCTCCAGCTGCTGTTCTTGTGTCTTGAAACGGGGTGGCATAAGTCCATGGATACCTAGAGTTTGTCTCTCTCTTAGAGTGAAAGCCAGTCCCTGGAAAATAAATAAAAACAATTATTATCTTTGAACATAAATAATTGAATTTTTATAGGCATATGCAGTTATATGTGAAATGGCAATGTAGCAAAATGCATAAATTGATCAAACTTTAAAGTTAAAAACATAAAACAGAAAACCGACGGTCACATTCTTGTACTGTTTCGGTATTCCGCTATTATCAGCAAAACAATACAAAGGAAAGAATGAAGAAGTTTTGTTTGTTTGTTTTCCAATGCTCACACTTAAAGGTTTTCATCTTCAGGTTCTGAGGGCGTAAAGAGTGGTTCATTTATTATTTGCCAACAATTTTAGCAATGACCGAACCATATTGCAGAGTCGATTCTACATTGCGAGTCCTAAATTTTGTCTAACTCAAGTGTATTTAGGGGAGGGATCTTTAACGAGTACCTGACATTCGTAGAGGCTCGGGATCAACTGCTTAACGTCCTCTCCGAGGGACGACGTGTTCAGATTTAGAAACATCTCGCATAAATAAATCGAGGGTCAGAGTGGTACTGAACCCCGAATCTACCAGTCCAGAGGTGAGCACGTTGCCTCTGGGCTAACCTGGCCCTTGTTATTAAGCAAGGATACTCAACATTATTGAAATGATAAAGCATGCCAACTAATATTTTAAACAAAAAACTATCAAAATAACTATTAAATGTTGTGGGGCCTCCTGAGTAACACAGTAGATTGAGTACTCACCTCTGGACAGATAGATCCAGGGTTCAATTCTCACTCTTGTCGATATTTCACGAGGGAGGTTAAACAATTTTAGCACGCAATCCCTCAGAGAGGGCGTTAAGCCGTCGGTCCTGGTTCTGTATGATGTCAAGTACTTGTTAAAGATCCCTACTCTAATTACAATTGGGTAAGACAAAATTTAGGACACAAAATGAAGAATGTTCTTTATGTGGCATCACAAAAGATCAATGTTCGGCCTATGTGTGTCATTTCGTGGGACGGTAACTGCAACCTAGCATAACCAATGTGCAAAAATATTACACTGGAGTCAACATTTCGATATGGATCTTCAACGGAAATATACGACTTGTAATAACACCCTGAGTCCAATCATACAGGTTCGCAAACTGGTATGTTTGAGAGAGAGAGAGAGAGAGAGAGAGAGAGAGAGAGAGTGTGTAAGTGCGTGCAGGATATCTCAAAAATCGACGTAATTCCAATTTAAAATCAACTAGTAATGATGGTCTATTACTAAAATAGTTGCCAAATAATAAATGAGCCACACGTACATCCCTAGAACTTCCCTACAAGGTGAAAGCAATGCAAAACAAACAAAAAACAAACAATATTACTGTTGTTTATACGTAAAAAACCGAGACTACCAGTAAGTAAATAATTTTATTAATGATACCTCTGATATAGTAACTCAGATGAAAAAAACTGTAGTTTGAAAATAAATAGTCAGATGAAAAAAAATAAATAGTTTGATAAACACATAAAAAAAAGTTGTTGGTAGGAGGTTTAACATGACATTTGGAATGTTGATTATTTATATACTTACACTTATCTCACATTTAATATTGTTGGCGTTGGACACGTTTCAGTTGAAACACCTCACTATAAGTTATTCACAGGGAAAATTACTATCAATTTTCTATCTGGGACAGCTTTTTGGTCGTAAAGAAAAATAAGACCTTCAAAGAATAAGCTAAAACTATACATGCAGGTTATTAGAAATAATTTGTACATGCTCATTTCAAATAAGCATTCTTCTATACTTTGAGAATAGCGCGTAACTGATCTTCAATAATTTTATTTGTCCCTTTCAGACCTTCTAAAATCTTTAAAGTCCAACTAAAGTACTCCTTTACTCTTTCCTCAGACCATCCAAATGGAACCTGTCTGTTAACATCTCTCAGATTATACAATTTATCCGCCAATCTCACTAATTTGGCTTCATACGAGGATTTGGGGGTATTTTCAATTTGCAGCTGCATCCTGGAAGCCCTAGGCAGAGTAACATCATCAGTTACTTCCTTCACAATTGAAGCTACTTTCTTACCAAAATGTTTCTCAATTTCATCAAAAGTTGTTTCAGTGTCTTCAACAGTATCATGTAAAAGAGCAGCCAAAATGACATTCACGTCAGTTATTCCCGCTTCTGTTAGTATAAAGGCCACGCCAATGGGATGGTTAATAAACGGAGTGAAGTCCCTGTCGCTTCGTCGCTGATCTTTGTGCTTAATCGCAGCCATATTGACACACCTCAGCACGCTAGCCAGATCAGTGCTTGATAGATTTGAACAACTCCTTTTTCCTGTCATTAAATTCAAACGCAACAAAAAATAGTCCGTCAAACACCTAATCATTATACTAATTAAAACGAAAATTAATTAAAAACATAAATAAACGTTCTGCCACAGCAGTGTTTAGCAGGTAGTAAACAGGAGTTAAAACTCACATCAACAAAAAATAAATGATATTATTTACAAAGAATTTCGAATTGTAGAGAAAGAACTACAGAAAACACTGACCAAATTCACCTGTATGGGATGAGTTAAGTATTACTTTGAAACAGGTCGACCAATAGCATGAAGCATAGCTAGTGCTTTGAACAGTTTTAAAGAAGAAACGATTAAACACTGCCAAAAAATGGAAAAAAGTATATAAGAATTAAATCCAAGCTAAATATGGTGACTATTTAACAATATATGTTTAAAAGAAGAACCAACTCTTACTAATATATATATATATATTAAAAATACGAAGAAACGTAACACACAGAGTAAAGAAACCTTTTACTAACTTCAATTTTTGGAAAACCAGTCTTCAGGAGATAAAAGAGAGAAAGGCAGAACAGGAACATCAGGGGTGGAACTGAAGGAAGAAAATTAGTCGGTTTATTTCTTTACTCCGTATGTTAATTTTCTTAGTATTTGAATTTGTGTTTTTCGGTTTGGATAGTTTTTCCGAATTTTAAGTGAGTATATATATAATAGTGATAACTGAGAAATTGAAAAACGATTCCGGAGGACTAATTACGACAAAGAATTTCAAGAAATTAATAAAACTTGACAGGAGGACTCACTTTTCTTCGATATTCGACATCGATAGTTGTCATCAGGTAGAAGTAAACTACTCGAGTGGCACCAGACAAATGAGATATGCGACAGTGAGAACGTGCCTTGGTTTGCACTGCTCGTTTCGTTTAGCCTTTCGTCGCTAGACTGCAGCATTGCTCCAAACGCCACGAAAGTGACAACTTTTACTCCAACCGCCAGGGAGGTTGTTCCCATAAAAAGTCAACGAAGAGACGACAGTCAACGAAATAACACAAGCGGCAGAAGGCCGTGTACAGTGCTGCCGCAACAGGTGAAGGAAAAAGAAAAATGTCTATCCAGACAACCAAGGACCTTTATTCTATCCTTTATTCGTTATCTTTTATAGAAGACCAACTCTTGGCAGTTATTCTCTATCCACTCCTCTGAATCTTGAGTCACATACTAGTTTGCAACTTTGGGAGCGCCGTTGTTGTCTCACTTGCCCCTTTATCAATTCTGAGTTCATTTTCTCTTCACCACTTAATCTCACTTCGTATCCTATTTACAATCCCTCGCTCTGTACATCTATCTACTGTGTTTATCTCTTGAAATGTACCAATGTGAAGCCTTCTATGCTGATTTAGCATGCACAATTCTGAGCCTTCAGATTAATAACCATAGTTCTTCGTATACGTAGTAGCTTTCATGTTGCAACCCATCCTAATTCTCACATCCTCAGTTTCAATGAATTTTTAGAGTCCAGGTTTTTAAGCAAGACCCTTCCTCACGATTGAAAACTTATTCTAAATCTTTTGAAAATGTTCACATTTGGCTCCTAGGAGCGCACTCTGAAGCTGGATTAGATTTAAACCGGTATTTATTTCATTTTTTTTTCTTCATCCTGTGCGGCAGCACTGTACGGCCTTCCATCCGGAGTGCTCTTTGGTTCACTGTCGTCTCTTCACCAATTCGCTTCTTCTGGTAGGGACTACTTCCCTAACGGTCGGAGTGAAAGCTGTCACTTGTTAGCTAGGTATTCGAGACTAAGAGTGTTTCGTCGCGTTTGGCAGCAATGCTAAAGTTTAGCGATGAAAGAGTAAACAAAACGAGAAGAAACCAAGGCACGTTCGTGTCGCCGGATACCTCAGTGGGCTGGTGCCATTCCAGTAGTTTACTCCAACCTGATAACGGGTACCTGATATTGACGGATGTCTAAATATCGAAGAAAAGTGAGTCTATCCGTGAAGCTTTTTATTTGTCATAATAAATATGCTATTTATTATATATATGCTTTCAGGGTAAACACGTGAAATAAAAATCAACGTCTAAACAGTACGAAAATCAGAAAAATCACTAAAATATTTCAACCAAAACAAGTGGCCTTCGTTCAAGTCTCACTGAGACCAGTATCAGATGTCGATATATACTTATATACTAAAGTTTTCTTATTCAGACCACTATATTCTACACTATTTTCTTTATCAAAGATCGCCTCTAGAAGTAAAAATGTACTTTTGTCTTTTTCATGTTATGGTAGATAATTCTGTATTGATGAAACCCTGAAGATGTCCAAAAAAAATATAAGCGAAACACAGGCCTAATGTGTTTTTCTGAGAATTGCTTGACGTTGGACCAAACCTCGATTATGAAAAATAGTATATATTATAGCTAACGATTGTTTCTGCGTCGACACCTTCCTTCCGATTGCCTCCAATTTTGTAGCAATTTTGTACCCCTGGGCTGATGGTAAATGCCAAAATAAGCTTGGGAGGGACGTATGTACAATGGGTTTTCGGTAAAACAGGGGCAATTAAACTCGAACTTACTATTTCATTTTTTTAAAAAAATGGTCCCTGGCAATTACCATCAGCCCAGCGCAGATTGCTAGAAAATAGTCCGCAACCAGGAAGAAGGTCTCAACAATAAAACAGTCGTGAGCTACATTAGTTCAAGTTAAAAAGATTTGCAGTCATCACACATGTCATCATACTCTACGCTTCGTCTATTCGACAAAGCGTAGATAAAAAAGCTTCGTCTATTCGACAAATTTATTTTTATGCTTTATCGTAGCCATTTTAATAAATAGATGTATATATATATCCACAAGAATCACAATGAACACATGATGAAACCAATGAAGTTTAAATCACAAGGAAATAGAAAAACAATAGATGATGAGAGCATTTGTTTCAGAGTAAACTATAGGTACACAGTAAATAGAAAGGCACACTTACAGTCTATAATTTTTGGTTTAACCATCATCAGGAGATAAGAGATAGGGACACGAAGCGCACTTGCGAAGCGAAGGTTGGAGACTCGGTCTCCGACTTGCTTTCCAAGTGATTTGGTCTCCAATCGTCGCTTCACAAGTGCGCTTAGTGTCTCTATCCCTTCTCTCTTGATGTTGGTTAAAATTAGAGACTATAAGTGTGTTTTTTTTATTTACTGTGTACTTATAGTTTACTCTGAAATGTTTGTCGTCCTTTGTGGATAGTTTTCTTAATAATATATATATATATATATATATATAATGAAAGGTCCGTGTGGACAATAAACACTTTAACACATAGAAAAGAACACAGAAAGACACTACAGAACTCACTTCGATATTTCGACATCCGTCGTCAACGGGAAGAAGTGCGAAGTACTCGCGTTGAGAAGCAAACTGCTACTCTACTTTACGAGTAGCAGTTTGCTTCTCAACGCGAGTACTTCGCACTTCTTCCCGATGACGACGGATGTCGAAATATCGAAGTGAGTTCTGTAGTGTCTTTCTGTGTTCTTTTCTATGTGTTAAAGTGTATATATATAGGTCTATTATGTAGTCACGATTCGGTTAATTTTCTAGGGTCAAAAATCAAAAATTCATTTGCCGACGTTTCGGTTTTATTTAAAAACTTTTCATAGGCCTAAAAGGTTATTACGTTTCAGTTTTATTTAAAAACTTTGTCATAGGCCTTAAAAAAGTTATTAGGCCTATGAAAAAGATTTTAAATAAAACCGAAACGTCGGCAACCATACATTGATATTTAAATCTAGAAAATTGACCGAATCCCCGATTCATAATACACCTGTTCTATCAAGCGGTTGATATATTATTGCATTATATATACATATATATAATATATGTGTGTGAGTAACAAGATTTCACATAAACGTGAAATAACAATCAATGATCAGACCACAATATGAAATGGGGAAAAAAGACTAAGACAACTGAGTTGGGTTTTTGACTCGGACGAAAACCGCTTGTTACGGTTAAAAGATGAAAGATCTTAGTCTTTTTTCCCCATTTCATGTTGTGGTTTGATCATTATATATATATATAATATATATATATATATATATATATATATATATATATATATATATGTGTGTGTGTGTATTTTGAGGGCAGACCTTTATTCAAGCAGATTTCGTTAAATACCTTGCTTATTTTTAACCTCGAACGTTTTCTTCACACTTTTTCTAATTTTCTTACACAAGTTTTCCATTTTTAAAAATATATAATTTTGAGAAGCAATCAATTGAAACAAGCGTTTTTGAATGGATGAGTAGTGGAAGATATGGAAGCCTTTAGCCAAATCCAGTAACAACCGATCACACGTTTTGGTTTCAGTAAAACTTAAATATAACACCCGATCACACGTTTTGGTTTCAGTAAAACTTAAATATAACACCCGATCACACGTTTTGGTGTCAGTAAAACTTAAATACCAAACCAGTAACAACCGATCACACGTTTAGGTTTCAGTAAAACCTTCAGGACCGACGGCTTAACGTCTTCTAAGGGACGACATGCTATGATTTTTTCACCTTCCTCGTGAAAAATCAGGGAGAGTGAGAATTCACCATCTGTCCAGAGGCGAGTCCTCAATATCCTGGGTTAACCGCCACAACAATTAATAGTTAATTCGATTTTTTTTTTTTTTTTTTTTAAAGTACAAGTTGACGCATTTTATCATTTCAATACTGTTAAGTATCCTCGTTTAATATCAAGGACCAGTGGCAAGGTGCTCGCCTCTGAACTGGTAGATCCGAGGTTCACTACCCATTCTGACTCCCTATTTATCCATGCAGGAGGTAAATAAATTCATGCAAGAGGACGTTAAGCCGCCGGTACCGAGCCTGTACGATATCAGGTACTCGATAGAGATTCCTACTCGAAACGCACATTAGGCGAAATGTAGGACTCAATGCGGAATGTTTGTGTTGTATCATAAAGGGATAATGTTCGCTTATGCTCTCTCCTGGTTCTCGCTGACACTGTAACCTAACCTAACCTTACCACATCATAGCAAAAGTAGGTCATAACGGTTTACATCTCACCGCTTCTTTTCACTGGTCAGCGACATGCCGAGTGAAAGAGATAAAAGAATGGGCGTTGGACTAATAAAATAATAAAATACTTGAGAGCTATTCTACGCTAGCGAAAGTTTCTTGACCATCGGATCCGGGCCAAGTGCAAACCTTGTGCCAATGCCCACATGGGGGACTTCATATGTTATATTTAACCAACGCGCTGCGATTAAATATAGACAACTCACTCTTTCTCCCTCAAGTCTACATTAACAATAATTTTCTTTTTCCCTCGTATAGTTGTATTAATTACAACGTTACAATAAAAATAGCACAATAGCAGAATAATTCTTTAGATGCACAAGTAATACGGTGTCAGATAACAAGTCATTATCTTATATCGTGATATCACACAAACAAACTACAGTGGAACCTCTACATACGAGATTAATTCGTTCCCGGATCGTGCTCGTATCTAGAATTTCTCGTATCTAGAGCGAATTTTTCCCATAAGAAATAACTGAAAACCAATTAATTTGTTCCCGGCCTCCCAAAATCATTCAAGTTAACCCTAAATAACTATGAACACATCTTCCTGATTACTAAAAACACATTCAAATAGTTACTGAACATAAAAATACAGTAATAAGATAAATAAGATGATATTAACGAAATAAAATGTGAGTTTATTATGAGCATTTATTATGAGCACTTCCACTTAAAATTAAAGTTAACTTTATGAAAAACTAAATTTTTTTACGGCACTAATTTATTTATGCACTTTTTTCTGCTTTTTAACATTACTGTATCAGTTTTTACTTTTCTTCGCTTTCTTTTGCCCTTTTAGCTGGAATCGCAACACTTTCACTTTCTATAGGTCTTTTGAAGAAAAACTTATCCAAGGAGGTTTGTCTCTGCCTCCCTTTCAAAATGTTACGGAAATGTGTAAGGCAAGTGTCATTAAAAAGAGCTGTAGCACGACTAGTAGCTACATAGGTTCCTAGTACGACTAGTAGGTTCCTAGCGGAACCATCTGGAAATTCTCGTAACTTGGATTTTCTCTCGTATGTAGAGCAAGATTTTTGCTCGAAAGACCTCTCGTATCTCGAAAGTAGAGTAGCTCGTATGTAGAGGTTCCACTGTACTTCTAAATAGAGTACGCTCAACAAGTTGAAAACACAAAACTATACCAACTATAATCTTATTGCAATTATATAATTCAAAATGATTAAACATACCACTAAAGTCATAAGAGTTATTTTTGTTTCCTTTTTTTAAAAATACCTCTTTAAAAACTATTAGTCAAAATTTACAAAATACGTTACCCTTAACAGTACATTTCAAAACACTGTACTTCCTTGAACTGGATTTAAGAATATTTTTTTTATCTATAAATATAAAAAGTTTTCTGTCCGAGATCCGTTCATAAATTCACCCCGTAAAGTTACCGAACAAAAAAAATTGATACATAATTGAAAGGGTTTATACAACATATAAGTTCCGTTTTTGCCACTTTTTTTGGATTACTTTAAAGGGATATACTCCCTTGTGTGTATACCACTAATCAAACTATATTTCGATGACGTTTAAAGCATATGTATATAAATCTAAAAAAGTTTATGGTAATAATAGATTCAGATTAAAATGTTAAAAGAGTAAAAAAAACTGAAAACGCAAAATCGGATTATTTGAAACATTCTCCTCCATGACGTCATCAAAACCCTTGAAATCCTAAAAAACTAGAATTAGCATTTACCCTTTGCTTTCACTCCAACATACACCAGTCAATGTGTAAGTTTTCTACTTTATCAGTTTTAAAGAAATTTTCTTACTTTAAAATCTGATAATGTTCCGTTCGTTTATACTTTTTTTCAATAGAAAAGGTGAAGAATGTAATTTAACTATTTACTTTTAAATTTATGCGTATAGCCATAAATTCATAGATGACCTTTTTCTTATTGCTATGGATTATATACGTTTAAATTTTATAGTCAGGTTAGGTTAGGTTGCAGTGGCCATCACACGAGAGAGCACACACACACAGCTAAAGATTGGCCCTTTGTGATACCATACAATGAACATTCAACCTTTAAGGAGTCCTAAATTTTTCATGACAAATATATTTAGAGTAGAGATCTTTAACGAGTACCTGACATTGTATATGCTATTACCGGAGCTTGACTAAATATATTATATAGTAACGTTCTTATATGGGGAGCCAGATACGTGCTCGCCTCTGGACTGATAGATCCAAGGTTCAATACCTACTGCGACCCTCTATTTATTTACTCGGGAGATGAATAAATCTGAGCACGTCGTCCCTCAGAGAGGACATTAAGCCGTCGGTCCCGAGCCTGTACGATGTCAGGTGCTCATAAAGATCCCTACTTAACATACACTTGAGTTAGGCAAAATTTAGGACTCCTAATGTAGAATCATCTTCTTAGTGTCTTATCACAAAGGTCCAGTGTTTCGCCTATGAATGTTCTCCTGTGCAACCGCCACTGCAACCTAACCTAACGTTATCAGATAAGACTTGAACTGTCAAACAACAGACAACTAGCATCCAAACTAAACAATTCATATATTTATATCAAAATGATACCAAGCAAATATTTCTTTTACTCACTACTTCAATCGTTTAAAGCCCAGTCAAGCAGTTATCACTAATTTATTGAAGACAATATCACACTATGCACTACGAACAGATAACTTATTTTATTTGAATATACATAAAAACCCTTATTTGTGAACAATTTGAATATCACTTCGTTAACATAATTAATACATGTTTATTTTATAGAATTCAGCTTGTTTCTATATGAATAAATGTATAATTTTGAGTTGTAAATATGAACTAAATGATGCTTCAAGGAATATGTTTCTCAAGTTTCAAACACGGATAAATTGAGTTGTTCTGGATAATACATACATACATAAGAACAATACAATCAACACAGTCAAACTGATACTGAAACATCAGTATCCTTGTTTTTGTAGAAAGATCTTAGTCATTTTCCTGATTTCTTATTGTGGTTTCGACGTTGAATTTTTATCATATTATTATGTGAAATTTTGTTATATACATATTTAAAGACTATAGTAAGTGGCTTTTCCTTTTGTAACCTCTGTTAACTCTCCGTTTTTCATAAACAATTTGAATATATATACCTGGTTTGAATATAAATTATAGGTCTAGTAGAGATAAAACACAAAGAAACAGCCTGTTAATAATGTACCAATAACAAAAAAAATAATCCAATAGTTCCTTTAAGAAGATAGTCGTAGATTCAGAGGAACATTAATATTTTACTAGTTGACATATATATTAAAATTTGAGATTTCATAATGCTTAGAGTGTTGAATAAGATAACAAAATCAGAATAGAACATTGAGATAAGCCCAACTATAGAATGATAAATAGTTGCGATTACATTCAAAGCAATTGAAATAACAAACTCAATAGTGTTAATGTATATTTTTGATATTACTAATATTCTTCAAAATCCATTGTTCAAGAGGTTATAAATGATAGGGATTATTTTCTTAAAAGTCTATTCATTCTAATACTATTTCTAAATTACGTAACAGAAATAGCTGAAAATACCAATACAAATTAAACTTTTTAAAATGTCACTACTTATGAATGTAAATTTTTACAAGCTGATATTATTCTTTAATTCAGGTAGTATTAAATAAAACAATTTATTTACCCTAAACTACATGCAATAATAACATTATAATCTCTTGTTAATATTTACTCTTGTCTGGAATATCCCGATATTGACTGTAGAACACTACTTTTTTAAATAGGTTTTTATACAACTATTTTTATTTGGGTTTTCTATTTTAAATAGTCTCAATAGATTTGAACACTTGAAGCCAAAACATATTCTTTCTTGTTGTTTTGACATATATTAATAACTTATTAACTCAATAAATGTATGTATAAATCAATAACTATTGATTTACTGTGAAAAACTTGTTGAAGTCTGTTATAACTGAAATGTTATACGTTAAAAACCCAGTAAATGTTTTGATCAGTTCAATTTTCAAATGTTGCCCTTTAGTTGAAACGATCACTGAAATACAAATTACTTTATTTAATTCATTTAAAAAAGTTAAAATCAAATTTATCTGAAGAGATCTAAGTGAACTACAAGAATCAATTTAGAAGTAATTTATCCAGTTAACCAATTGGAAGTCTTTATTTGCTTACACCTCCGACAAGACAAATACCATATATGTTACTTCGTTACAATGGTTCACAAATTTACCTTGTTTAGCCTTGGATCTCGTACATGGTCTATACCCTGGACTAAGTTAGGGCAAAGAACATCACCGGATACTTCATGATAATCCCTCTGAGAGTTGACTGATGTTAATGGAAGGATATGCCTTTTTAAGAATGAAAGAACATTTTGGCCTTGACTACATTTACACACACCCACTCCATGACTAAAACAAAGAAAAGCCGAAATTTTTAATGAGAATACAGAATAGTAACGTAAAATATACATTCATCAAACTCAGCCAAAAAATATGGCATATTACAAACATTATTTATATAAACTGAATGCAACTGTATATTATTCAAAAACAAACATATTCAGAAGTCAATTATTCAAATAAATAAAATTACTAAATAAAATTATTTTAGTAATTTTGGGATATAAAATTAAGAACTTACTGCACTGCTCTAGGTAAAAAGAATATCATACTACTACGCAGTGTAAACTTCAGAGGGTATAATTTAGAATGTGGCTCTCCACCCGAACCGAAAAACTACGATTAAAAACTGTTTAGAGGAGATCTGAAAACAGCTGACAGCGAACTGCAGGGACCTTACCGCAAAATCCACCCACTTAGGGTTGGACAGGTTTGACCCATATCCCCTGATATTGAATATCAGGGCTACCAAATATCTTTTTTTTTTTTTTTTTTTTTTTTTTTTATTACATACTTGTTGGTACTGATATAAAATCTTTCTGCATTATTTTAGTTGGCTTTTTTAAAAGTACATAATAGATCACAACTCAGTCAATAATAAGGAGGTTTCAATAAATTCATAGCCTTCGTTTAAACCGTATAGATGTCGGTATACTAACCTTCCAGTCCTCTGACCTTACTCAAGTTCATTGTAATTGACACTTAATTACTTAAACATATTACTAAAATAATAAATATCATTAAACATTCTTAAATGATTTGAAGAGGAGAGAATAATGAACTTACTTTTGACAAGCAACTCTTAGATATATATTACATATTTTTAAATCAATAAAATTACAAAGCAATTATGTCGTTATAAAAAAGATAATGCCGTAAAATATTTCAAATCAGTAGAAACTTATATAAAAATACCAATAAAGAGCATACCTGATCGTGTGAATGAAATCAATGGATGAAAGCATATGAAATTGAATGGCCTACTTTTTAAAATCTTAGGTCGTCGATTCCATTGAATTAGCAATGTATGGCTTACAGTATATAATACTTAAATCATTTCTTCTCTTTGTATTAATTGGTTCAATATTTACTGCTTTATCATGATTACCTTTTATGTATGTTATATTAGTTTCTTTCATTAACGTATTTAGTAAATGCATGAATAAAATATGTAAATCTATGCCTGAAATAATATATTCTACAAAAATATGACATTCAAAGGAAAAGAGTGCATATGATCTAATAACGTTTTTCGAATAAGCTAAAAAAAATAAGTCACTTTCATTGGAAGTCTAATACAGACTATTTGTCAGACTAGACTTTAAAAGAACGCGGGACTCCTTACGTTTTACAAGAAGTCTATGGAAGAGTTTCTCAACCTGTTTCATGCTGTACATGACTTCAGGTTATCAACATTTTGTGAATCCCCACTGCATTTTGTAATATAAAATTCCATATGAACCTTGTAAATAAAAGACATAAAGAAAGTATGTTTTGGGATATACAACGCCTTTTTATCTCATAACAGATAAATGAAAAAATTATTTAAATTAATTTGGTTATAGGTATTCGTCAAACATATTTTAAACCTGCCTATAATAGATTCTCGGTTCACAGGTTTTGAGACTGTGGGCCTATAGTATGTTGTAAGTTGACTCCTTCTGGTTAGTGACTTCTTAACGTTGAGCTACCAATAGTATAGAGTAGTGTGTTCTGTTAATACAAAAAATTTTAAAAACAACGTTTAATGTTTTAATGGAAAATAATGTAAATTTAACTAAGAGTAAGTATAATCTATTTCTTTTCATTTCAACACGTGTTTATGTGAAATCTTTTTAACTAAGAGTAAGTATAATCTATTCCTTTTCATTTCAACACGTGTTTATGTGAAATCTTTTTAACTAAGAGTAAGTATTATCTATTTCTTTTCATTTCAACACGTGTTTATGTGAAATCTTTTTAACTAAGAGTAAGTATTATCTATTTCTTTTCATTTCAACACGTGTTTATGTGAAATCTTTTTAACTAAGAGTAAGTATTATCTATTTCTTTTCATTTCAACACGTGTTTATGTGAAATCTTTTTAACTAAGAGTAAGTATTATCTATTTCTTTTCATTTCAAACAACGTGTTTATGTGAAATCTTTTTAACTAAGAGTAAGTATTATCTATTTCTTTTCATTTCAACACGTGTTTATGTGAAATCTTTTTAACTAAGAGTAAGTATTATCTATTTCTTTTCATTTCAACATGCACCTCCAATTAGGGCCACTTTCTATTGTTTACAAAAAAACGATTGAAATAATATTTCATCAAGCTATATTCCTATTAAAAAATTCAGTTCAAACTTTTCTTTTTTACTTTACTATAAGTAAAGTATAGTGATCGTGAAAAAATTCGATCTCGAGATTTTGACGGAATTACATGTTTTGAGGTACCAGAAGTCGTTTTATGACGTTTTTACGATGATGTCTGTGTGTGGGTGGGTGGGTGGGTGCGTGTGTTAGCATTGCTTGTTACCACGCTACGGTCCAGAATCTTTGATGGATCAAGTTGATATTTTACACAAAAATGGGCCCCATTTAGACGAAGATCCCTATTGTTTGGGAAGAATTATGCATGATGGGAAAGTCACTTTTTTTGCAAAAAACGTTTTTTTTTAAAACATTTATTTCTCCTAAACTGATAACCCTAGAGTTTTGAAATTTTGACATTATCTTTGAAGTTACAAATGCAACAAAAGAAAAATATATTCAGAATTTTAAGACAACAGGAAATATTTTTTTTTCAATAAAATGTAAAAATTTTGACTTATAATTCAATCTCAAACCTTGTGAGAGCGATACAAGCCATACTGTTTGACGGACAAGAATGAAACTATGCCTACAAATAGAACATTATATGGCGAATGAGTTGAGATAATTTCTTTTGAAATTACTTTCGCTAAAGGGGCGTTACAGTACGATTTGTGTTTTCAGAAAATGATTTTTTGACGCTAAACGGCTCGTTAAAAAATAATGAAAATTTGACCAAACATGGAACAAAAAATTAGCAATTCACAAAAAAAAATTCATGAAGTTTCAATTACGGGAAAGAGCAATAACGATATAAAAACTGTTTGTTTATTCTAGACTAAGAGATCACCTGCTATACTTGTCGAATTTTTTTGTATTTTTTTACATTGTTTACATTGACTTAGAAATTTTTTGAGCGAATCCACTGAGAAAATTGATGTTTCTAATGGAAAAATGAAAATATATTATTGACTTATAAGAGATGTAAGAGGAATAATATTGTGCAGGTAAATGATAACACTCATTAAAAAAAAATTCGTATATATGTTATTTGACAAAGGGGAAGGAAAATGATCTTATTAAATACTAAGAAGCCATAAAATTCCCAGTATAATAATTCTGTTAAAAACCAAAAATTTAAAAGATAATTCAAAATTGAAATCTTTCGTTTAGAGATTAATAACTGTAATTATCGTACATCTTTAATTAACAAATCACCTTAAAACAACATTTTCTTCGCTGTTTAAGAAGTTTTTCAGAGAAAAAAAGAGTATTTTACTGTTTCAAATTTGAAAATTTTACATTAATATTCAATGTAGAAGGATGTCAAGTAAACGATGTAAGAAATCTACTGGCTATTTGAACAATAGCCATGTTCTCTTGTAGGATACTATTTCGTTTCAAGAAATGTTCACTTTTGTTTTTCAAAAATGTTATTACTGCTGTAGTTATACTAATGAAATTATTTGCAAATAATAAATTATTTGTGATGTACAAAAATAAGCTTATAAATTGATATGTCCTTCAATCACTATCTGTACTACCTCACGAATGCAATGCTAATAATTATATCCCATTTAGATGTTTACGTTATGCTTAAATGAGACGTTATGTTTTATATACTCAAGAAATTTGACATTAAGTTACTTATAGTAAAGTAGAGTGTAGGCCACTCCAGATTTTTACATATAGTTGCAATTAAATGATTTAAACTGTTTTAAGTGAAATGTAGTGCTAATTAAAAGTAATTTTATATAGTGTACTGAACAATCAGTTTTCTTTAATTGGTTTAATTTGTATTAAGTATTAGATGTTAGAATATAAAATTCATTTGTAATTAAATTATTGGAGTAATTAAAAAATTAACAAGATCAATTCTTTTTAATTTTATTAATGTTGATTTTACAATAAAGAAAAACTACACTAGTCTATTTTATTATTTTTTTCTCTACATTTGTAAATTTAATTTTCGCTAAATATTTGCAACAACACAAATAATGTTGTAATTTATTTAATTGAGCAAAATAAAGGAAATTATAAAAAAAAGCTTCCTTTAAGAAAAACTGACCGAATTCGTGGAAAATTATTAAGTAATAAGCTTGTTAAATAATCTATGTAATCTTGTTTGAGTGAATGTAATGGAATTATATTTTTAAGAATTTGCATGTATATTTATTTTAATAATTAGTGGTTTTGCGTTTTAATTTCATTTTCTGAATAAAATTACGCTATGAAAAATGGTACACCAGAAGAAAATTCTTTTTATTAATTAGAAATATTTGTTAAACCTAAACGGAAGAATTCGTTTTAATTTCAAATTTTTTTGTTCAACAAGTTTTTCTCCATAGAGATAAACTTAATGTCACATAAGACTTCAAATTAGAATTGAATGTCTTAACTAAATACTAATTTCTAACTGTTATTAGGTCAGGCGATCATGGCCACTACCAAAGGAGAACCAATCTAGTTCTCAAAGGACATTTTGGTATTGCATATAGCACAAGTGGTGAACAACACAGCAGCTCTTCTATAAAACGAAAGAGTCCTCATACTTCAATATTACCCAAAGATAATATGATTTATATACACAAGCAAATCTATCCCTGATATTAAATTTTGTTAAAGATGCAACATACAGATTGATTAGAACATTTTGTTTAACAAATCAATCCTACATGGATAGCATCAGAAATTGTGTCAGATTGGCGTTGATTTTTTTTTGCATATTAAGTCATTATTATTTCAATTTTTTTATTATACCTTTAAACTTCAGTTTTATTTCAAGCAATTCACTGAAAACAATTTCTAAGTAACCAATGTAAACAAACCCAACAAAAATAGTAGATGATCCATTAGTCCAGTATAAATATTCAGCTTCATCTGACTTCTTATTGTTCTATGTCATAGAGATATGGCTTTTATAGTAAGAGAGTTTTAAACATTTTTTTCAAATTGGTGCTTTTCGTTAAATGGTCGGAATAAAACATGATGTAAGAAGTTCTAAACAAAGAAATATGAAACAAAAACATTATACAATATACCATATAATAACTATCTTGTAACATTTTTTACTTTACTATAAGTAAAGTATAGTGATCGTTAAAAAATTCGATCTCGAAATTTTGACGGAATTATATGTTTTGAGGTCCCCAAAAGTCGTTTTATGAAGTGTGTTAGCATTGCTTGTTACCACGCTACGGTCCAGAATCTTTGATGGATCAAGTTGATATTTTATACAAAAATGGGCCTCATAGTGTAGAAGATCCCTATTGTTTGGGAGGAATTATGCATGACGGGAAAGTCACTATTTTTGCCAAAAACTGTTTTTTAAAAAACGTTTTTTTTCTCCTAAACTGATAACTCTACAGTTTTTAAATTTTGGCATTATCTTTGTGGTTACAAATGGAACAAAGGAAAAATATATTCAGAATTTTCAAACAACGGGGAATATTTTTTTTTCAATAAAATGTAATAATTTTGTCTTATAATTCAATCTTAAAGATTGTGAGAGCGATACAAGCGATACCATTTGACGGATCAAAATGAAACTATACCTTAAAATAGACCATTATGTGGAAAATGAGATGGGATATTTTTTTTCAAAATTACATTCAACAAAGAGGTGATAAAGTATGATTTCTGTTTTCAGAAAATGTTTTTTTGGCGCTACACGGCTCATTAAAAAACCATGAATATTTAACCAAAAATGGAACAAAAAATTAGCAATTTAGAAAAAAAATTCATAAAATTTCAATCATGGCAAAGAGTAATAAAGCTATAAAAACTGTTTGTTTATCCTAGACTAAGGGATCACCTGCTATACTTGCCGAATTTTTGATATTTTTTTACAATGTTTACATTAACTTAGAAATTTTTTGAGTAAAACCACTGAGATAAAATTAGACTATTCTAGTCTAATAGTTCATATTTATTATTTTCAAAAATTAGTAAGCTTTTTTGTCAAGCTTACTAGTATTTCTTACTTCAACTAAGAAATAATAATTATTTCTATTCATAGTAAGCTTATAACGGAGCACAACAGGCAGGAAAAAGATAACACTTGCTCAGGAAAAATTGGTATATATGTTTTTTGATAAAGGGGAAGGAAAATGATCTTATTAAATACTAAGGAGCCATAAATTTGCCTGTATAATAATTCTATAAAAGAACAAAAATGTTCAACATAATTCAAAATTGAAATCTTTTGTTTGATGATTAATAAATGTAATTATCATACATCCTTAATTACAAATTATCTTAAAATAACATTTTTTCTTCGATATGTGATGTTTTCAGAGAAAATAAGAGTATTTTCCTGTTTTAAATTTGAAAATTTCACTTAAATATTCGATGAAGAAGGAGGTCAAGTAAACGATAAAGTTTTTTATAGAAAAAAAAAAGTTTTTTATAAGATAAAAATGATAAATACATAGCCTTTGTCCACTAGGTATTTGAACAAAGGCTATGTTCTCTTGTAGGAGATTATTTCGTATCAAGAAATTTTCACTTTGGTTTTTCAAAAATGTTATTACTGCTGTAGTTATACTAATGAAATTATTTGCATCAGCTGTGTGATGTACAAAAATAAGCTTATATTGATAAGTCGATCAATCACTATCTGTACTACATCAGAAATGAAAGACTAATAAACATCTCCCATTTAAATGTTTACATTATGCTTAAATGAGATATTATATATTATATACCCAAGAACATTCATATTATGTTTACTTATAGTAAAGTTGAGTGTATGCCACTCCAGATTTTTTTTAAAGAGAGCTATAAAAGAAGGTCGACTGATTTTTTCTTAGATATACATTTTGTTTATGTTTGTTATAGTAGTTCTAGTTTTACTTTTTTTTTTTCATTTGGACAAAGTTAGAGTCAGCAGCTGGCATAGAAGTATTTCCCAAACATCAGAGATGTGAAGATAGTAACTTTCTTGTCCTTAATCAAAAAATCTTGAAAAAATCAAAGTAGATTCTAAGAAGAAATTTTAATCTTCGTAGGTATCTTCAGGAAGCCATGCACTCCAGTCAGTGTGCATCTAACGACAAAAATCATTATTTATTTCAACATAACCTATATCTATATCACTCTACCTACTATCTACTCTATATCTATCTACTCTACTATATCTATAACCTACCTATATCACTCTATCTCAAATGATGTTGGAGAGATGGTAACAGTACATCGATATGTTTTGGTAGAGTTATGAGTTACTCTATTTGTCTGATAAAGGAACACAGGTTGCAGTTGTCTGCCTAAACATGTTAGGTAGCTCCTTCACGACCTTTAAATGAGAAGTGGTTCCTAGACCACAAGGTCTTCCTATCACTCCCTGGCACCCTAATGCTTCTCAGTCCAAAGGTAAGCTCGCCAAAGTCCAAAGACAGATTTTATATCTCGCCAACATAGAATGCCGACCTCTATACAGTAAATAAGATTTACCCCTGATGTGTTATCACAGAAAGAAACGTGTTGACACATGTTTGAATCCTTAGACCTGAATGTTGACCTTGTCCTTCTTTGAAACTTTGCTGTATTTATATATAAATGTTCCTTGAAAATTATTTTTCAAGGAGATTTCTCATTTTGATTATGGTTCAATGAATTCCCCAGGAAGTTATAAGGCATTAACTCTCATGACATTAAGGCTTAAAAAAAAGATCTCAGTAATATTAGCATCTGTTCGTAACCTCTAAAACATATTAGATTAGTTTTCTAACCAATCAGCCATATGACTCTCTTGGGCAATCTTTAAAGGTCAATACCACTAATCTGTACATCTATTCCATTGGGGGGTGGAAAGCCTTAGTATCAATCGTTTTATACTAGTAGTCTGTCAGGCCCTTGAGCAAATCCTACTCTAACTGTCATCCTTGATTGAAGAATCAAGTCCTTGGCTGGATTACGACAACCTAGAAGAATGATCAATCAATGAGAATAAATACATTCTTTCTTGTAACAGAGATAACAAATCTAGACATCTATCTGGTTTTATATGAAAGAAATACAGTGTTGCTAAGTTTCAACATATAAAAGTGGTTTAAAATTTTAATCAAAACTGTACACAAACCAATATCAAACTTGTTTTTTTATAGAATAAAACCTAAAGAAATAGAATCCCAGCTGACAGTAGCAGATGTATGCCAAAATTTTCACCTTCTTCGCATTGTTTTTTGAAAATATTAAAAGTTTCTCCTTGAAGTTTTGGGTAAACATTTAAGGACATGTTTTATTCAATCCAAAAACGAACAAAATAACAGTAACACAGACATTACCTTTACTTGCAATTTGTTTAAGATTCAGTATTATGTCAGTAAATGCGAATTTATGGGAAAAAATAACATAAGTACATTTAGTATAAAAATATATACTTTAAAGCTAATTTATATTTTAAAAAAATCGTGTTAATGTATTTTAATATAATCCGGTTGTATTTTATTTGGTATTATTTTAATAATAATAACTTGAATATAATATAAACATACTGGTTTGCAAATCCTGAAATTATATGTAACCATCTTTTGTACTCAATCACCTTTAGATTTATGAACATTTATTTCTTATTCATTAATAAGGTAAAATTAAGTATAGAAATAAAGGCCATTAAAATTAAATAATTATAACTCCATAATACTAAAAAATAAGTAAAACTTGAAAAAATCCAAAACATTACAATTACAGCTAAATAACTCTTACTTTTTAACACAGACAATATCTATAAACATGTTTAAAGGGAACTAAAACTTAACAAAGAAAAAGAAATCAATAAAACTTTGTTGAATTCTATGTCAGGAGCATGAAATAAGAGTAATTAAGAATAATATGAATGACTTAGCATTAGCACAATTAATAGTGACTAATTGACGTAAACGAGTATAGAAATAAAGGCCATTAATATACGAAATAATTAAAGTGAAAAAAAGAATATTTGGTTTAAGATAATTGCGACCTAGAAATCCATTAAATATGATAACTGGCTTTTAAAAATATTATAACAGTTAATAATTTTAATTAACAGATAATATATCTATATTTAATTTCATTTATGATTTGATTCCTTTGAGATGTAAATATGTGAATAAACAAAATAATTTAAAATGTGTAATATGTTTAATACTTAACCCATGAATGCTAAAGCTTTATTAACTTATTTTCACGATTGTTTGCAATATAATGGGGAGAATTTTGTTATTTTGTAATAACGATATATTTGGAAATTTTGTTGTTAAAACTTTTATATATAAAAATTTTCACACTTTCTATGATAATATTATACAACAGGTCTTTCAATATTTTCAATGTTTTTTTAGGTCATATTTGT
This sequence comes from Hermatobates lingyangjiaoensis, assembly GCA_026182355.1. Classification (NCBI taxonomy): domain Eukaryota; kingdom Metazoa; phylum Arthropoda; class Insecta; order Hemiptera; family Hermatobatidae; genus Hermatobates; species Hermatobates lingyangjiaoensis. The sequence continues at coordinate 1,228,124 of JAPFBL010001937.1, read as the reverse complement.
TGAAAGTTAATATCAATATTCTATTATAAATAATTTAAACACTGTAAATATGCATATGAATGAAATTTATAATATTAATTAAAAGTAATTCATTCACAAAATGTCATTACTTTTTATCATGGAAATAAAGTAATGGTTAATCATAACTACATGCATCATGGACCATTATGCTGATAAGAATTTCCACTTGTTATAAAAATAACTTTAAATTAAATAAATTACTTTTAAATAAATGTTTAATTAAATGTTAATTTAAAGTTTAAGTTAAATTATAAATATAAATTAAACAATATATTTAATACCAATAGTTGCTATTATGTACTTTAACTTGACATTGCAAATAAACAAAAAATATATTAGAAAACGTATATTAATATAATATTAGATTATTATTTAAAAATTGATCTCTATCAATTTTGAAATAAATCCTATTCAAAGCTAAAGTTGAATAGACGAGTTCTTCAACTAACTGGAACTCTCAACCTGCTGACATTATTAATGTCATATTAGGTTTTGAAGAAATAAAACATAATTCATTTTACATTAAAAAAAATGTTCTTATTCATAAAATATATTTAATGAAACATACATAAGAAGTAAAGAAATAATAATTTTGGAAATTGCTTTTTGTTTTGATATATTTTCCACTTTTTCATTCTTTTATTATTGTTTTTAATTTAATTTTAAATTTAAATTGATTTATTAAAAATTTAACGATGTGTCGCTCCTTTTTGTCATGCATTGGACTTTGTAACCATAAAATAAAATACCATTGGCTAAAATAGTTTATGTTGAAGTGGCAGACGTCATTAATTTAAATCTTTAATGAATTTTAATGAAGTTTTTTTAAGAATGGCCCTGAATAAACGCACTAACTCAGTGCTAGTTTCAATAATGATTCTTAAAACTTCTTTTTGAATCAACATCTTTATTACGAGTTCCCCAATTCTGATTATTTTCAATTAAGTGTGATAAGTGCATTACGCACGAAAATCTCTAAACTACAGAGTTTTCAAATTTCCTTTTTTTTATACAAAAAATTGATTTATTTTTTAGGTTATAGCATCAGACCAAAATAGAAGTTTCAACAGTTTTACCGGTTCAAAATGATTCTAATAAAATCTACCCTAAAGCATCACAGGACTTTTATTAACATACTTAATGATAAACTGCAGCAGATTCGTTATGGTAGTGCTAGCTCTCTCACGGTAGTCTGTTGGTACTTTTGATGGTTATTATTTTAAAAAAATAATATTTTTTTCTGTGATTCTCTCTTTATCTTACTCTCTACCTCTTTGTCCAAGGAATAGCGCATACTTAATTATGAAATTTGGTGACTATAACTCTTTTCATTTGTAAACGCACACACATACACACACACACACACACACACACACACACACACACACACACACACAAACTCTACGTTGATTTTGGTCTTTTATTGACTTAAACGACTATAACTGATATTGGCTTTTTAAAATATTTTGACTACCTTCAATTAATTCTTATCTTAATGATTTTATTTTAAATACCTTTTACATTTATTTATTTACTTTACCTGATAATTGATTGTTTATTTATTTCAAATTTATCTACTTATTTTAATCAGTTGTTTATACGAGTAGTTAATCATTAACTGGTTTAAAATATACTAAAATTATTAAATTAATCAAATCAATTTGGATTCGAACAATACTTATTTTATTTTTATTTTAAAATATTTCAGTTTTATTTTATTTACTCATGGTGTGATATATTAACTGATATTTTTGTTTAATTGAAAATTTGATGTTTATATTATGTCTCCAAAGACCAACGAATATTTCCATGCACATCAGTGCACATCGTAGTTACAGTTCTGAACCTTAACTGAAATTCTGAAAATTTAAGACTACTGTTAAATTGTCATCCTGAATTTTTTTTTGTTAAGGTGAGTAAACATTGTCAAGAATGGGAGGCGTCAGTCTGTCAGGGAAAGGAATCTTATTTCTGGTCATATGGTCTTGCGCTTTGCATTGTCTGAGGTACTGTAGCAATTAGAAGTCATCAGATCGTCATATTTAGCTCAGGTAGGATATATTATCAAACTGTACTGTCTTCAATTTTATGTTGTGTATAGAAAGACATGTAAAATTACTGTGGAGCATACTCGACTTAAGATAAAACAAAGATCAGACACATACACACACCAAACCGATTTGCAAAACCGGACTGAGAGGACTTCAAAACGTATTTTTTCGTTGAAAACTCATTTTTAAAACGTTGACTCGAATGCAATATTTTTTTACTGCATATTTCATAAAGAGAATAAATAAAAGTAAAAATAACACAAAGGAAATTCCTTTTACTGTTCTATGAATATGCTTCTTTAAGTCAACATAAATAAACCCAACAAGTAGGCCTAAATCTCTCACTTTTAGGGCGAAATAGCTATTTTCAATAATCGTAAAAAAAAATTTTTTTTAGTAAATACTACTTTTAGGTGTAGTTCGTACCTAAAAATAGTGCAAAAAACATGATAAAAATAATAAAATTAACATGAAATTTTATTATTCATGACTAGTTATTTAGAGAAAAAAAATATTTTTTGAATTCACAAAATGTCATTTTTTTTAACAATAAATTAATTAGTAAATGTGAAAAATATTAAGTGTGCTAAAAGTAAATATGAATATATGTTTGTTAGCTAGTTTAAGCATTAGATTTTATGTTGAAATTTTAAAGCAAGCGTATTTTTAATTAGCAAATTTGATCAAAAAAAATCAAAGTGGGACTTTCACTTCTCCCCCACTCCTCACTAAAATGAAGAGGCAGACTTGCGGTTTTATCTCCCCACCCCCACTCCGTCTGTGTCGGCTTTAATTTTCAAATCAAATCAACGTTGCGTTGTGGCAGTGTCGGAGCCAGACTGGTATAGTGCCGCAATGGTATGAGCGAGTGGGAGGTACACAAGCCTTATCAGTCCTCCATGCGTCCCAGTGTCATTGTTGATTCTGGTAAACCCCCAGCAGTGTCACAGCCTTCAGCCTCTCGTAAGTACTGCTGGCTTAAACAAATAAATTTCCCTTTTATCCGAATATATAGACAAACACCATTTTTCATAATGTTAACACATACATCATTTTTAGGTAACTTAATACACTCAACATTTCTCTTCAATTTCATTAAAAATTGAAGTACTCAATCTGACAACTGAACTTCTTCAATTACAAAACAATACAAAATAAACATATTGCAGCTAGACTGGATTAGCCTCTTGAGGCAATGTTCACCACTAATGTACGTGTGCTGTCATTTTTTATATCCTTAGTTATGAATGGCCTATTGTACACAATCAATAGTCATAGTCGTGATACACAAGGATATGCAGATGACCTGAATATATAAGAGTAGGAGTCTTGATGATACTGTATTTGAATACATTATATTCTCAAGGACAAGTACATTGTTCTCAAGGACAAAGAAAGTAGGTGTCAAAGACCTTACAATTAAAATACTAATATAGAACGGTATTTTTATCAAATCAAAAGCTACTGTGACTGTTTTAAAAAGAAAATGCTTCATTTAAAAATAAAATGTTCAAAAATATGACTACATTGGCTTTTATGTTGCCAGATATATTATCTTTCAAAGAAAATTTGATAGTGGGCTGCTAAGTGATCACAAATGAAAACCTGGATTGTAGTAGTCCTGATTTCGGTATTCGGGATGCCTGGTGCACTTGCCAGTGAAAAGTTAATAACAAAACCGTATTGGTTATTACAGGACGAATTTCAACATGTTTAAAGCTGTGGTGGGAATAATCACGGTCTTTCAGGCCGATATACTTGTGATGAAGATTTGCATTTTGAGTATTTTAAAAAAAATTCTATATCACATATTGCGGGAGGGGGGGGGGAGGTTTCAAGAATTACGTCCCCACACAAAAAAAGTTCATTATGAAACTAACAACGCGTTTCGAACGCTTAGTGTTCTTCTTCAGGTTTACATCGCACTCATGAGAGACATTTCAGAAGATCGACTCACCAATAGTGTGCAGATGTAAACCTGAAGAAGAACACTAAGTGTTCGAAACGCTTTGTTGGTTTCATATTAAACTTTTTTTTGTGTGTGTGAAGACGTAATTCTTGAAATCCCCCAATATGAGTAAATAGCACACTGTGACAAGCACAAGAAATTAATTCTATAGAGTTGAGGGTGTATGGTAGTATATCAGACGGTCAAATCAAACTGAAGGCTTTGAAACTCATCATCATTAATTCAAAATTACTTTAGTAATATCTCATCTCTCATCAGAATCTGGCCTGTAGAAACAAGCTAACTTTCATGTGAGCATTCAGACAGATGGGAATGTGACAGTAGATCTGCTGGAAAGGTCGAGCCCAAACAAACCCTCTGCAGTCTAATGCCTTATGCACAACACACAGTATCTTCTTCATGGATCAATTAGTGAATGGATAGAAGGGATCAGATGATGTTATCTAGAACTAACAACAAGTCCTCACCATAACAAGCTTAATCCAACTGAACTTAAATTTGAAAAGAAAATAGTAAATGGAGTGATTAAAAAATATATGTAGAATATCAACCCGGACATTATCGTGAGACAATCTTTTAAGTGGTTAGAGTTTCTAGCAAATAATAACTGAAGCCAATGTATATGTCAGATACTTCTCTCAGGTCAATTACGAAGTTTACTGAAGAACTTAAAATCTACAGTGAATTTTAAAAACGACAAAGGTAATCACAATAGGACATCTGTGGGTACGATGAACACGAGGTCTGTTTACTCAGGTCTTAACTTTAAAGATATTTAAATGTTAGATTGTTCTACATCAACTATTTCAAGTCTTATAACTGATAAAAAATGGTGTACCCATTTTAAAACAAATGTAATAATTAAATTGATTAACAATTATTTTGATGATATTTTACTAGAGTTTGATATTACGTCTACATGAAAGTTGTATTGAATTAAAAGAAAAACTAAATTGATTATTAACGAATTTACTGTTACGTTCACTAGGAGTAAGTCTTTTTTTTTTTTTGGGAGACTTAGAATTTTAATAGCGCCAATTGCAGGACATTAATAAATATTTGTGTCGATTTTTGTTCTAGCATGTACATAAGTACTCGTAGTTTAACGGAAATTACTCACGGTTAGCGAAGTATTCCTTGGAACATACTCCCACTGAATTGGTACAGTGTGACAATTCAAACAAGATTGTTAAATAACTCCAGGGTAACTTGATTATAATATAAACACCATTAATATAGTTTAATATGCTTCATTATTGTCACAGTATAGTTTGATATTGTGTTAGTTTCTATTCATATATGTCTAACTTTGCTTATCATAACTAGTTGTAAGTTATTTTGTGATAAGATATTATTGTCTGCAGTTAATTCAAGTCAATGTCACTTGAAAGTGTTTGACGGACTGTGACTCAAAATTGTCTGAGACAATAAAATAAACCTAATGTGTTTATTTTATTGTTGTGTTATTATTAATGTTGGGTGAGCTATAACAATTACCAGGGTAATAAACTGGTTTATTGGTAATGCCATAAGGTAGAGGGTTTACGCAAAGTCACAGCGCACTCACATATTTTGAATTTTGGAGATTAACATAACCTGAGAGACAGAACCATGCTTCGTCGGTGAAAAAGTCCCATCTAACCCACCAGCCGTATTCTCTTTAATAAATTGCTTAAACCGTGTGCAATAGCTTAATCGTTTCTCATGAAATCTCAGTATAGGAAGAGCTTTAATTCCTTTCTGATGACCTTATGAGCAGTTGCAAGACCAATATCATGCTACTGTGCTAATGTTTGTAATTCTTCTGCAGCATACTGTCAGAAATGTCGAACAGTTTCTCCGCCGATAGCTTTACTGGTCTTTCACAGCCTTCAGCATCATTCACGGATCCTGTTTCCCGAAACCTATTAACAAAATTATGAACTGCGTTGCGATGTAGAACAGACTTATCTGGGAATTTTTCAGCAAACCGCTGCTGTACCACATTAATATATCTACCACCCTCTCAGAATACGTGTTTGACAAGCCATAAACTTTCTTCAGTTGTTAAAAACATATTGCATTCAAAATCTGAAATATAAACCTCACGCTAATCACAGCTCACGTTAGGGCAATGTTGAAGTTATGAGAAAGTGTTGTACTGCTGTCAATTAAAAAATGCTATAAGTATTTAAATATATTTATTTTCATCGTCTTAACTAACAGTGTTTCAGATAGGTACTGTTTTAAGGGTTGAATGTGGCCCATTTGTTTTTGGAACCCAGTTTGTTTATAAACAGAGTTTTTTCCATCGTCTAGGTCAGGGGACTCCAAAGGGGTCTCTCTATTGACCCCCAGGGGGTTGATGAATACATTAGAGGTTGATAAGTGCATAGTGGGGAAAGAGGGATCCAATCTGCTTCTGACCAACTTATATCATGATTCTCATTGCTTACATCCAAAATTAAAGAGTTACTCTGTTCACCTTTGGTTACATTGTACTGGTGTTGTTTTACACGTGCATTTAATTATTTACCAGTTTGACCAATATAAACTTTGTGGCAACTTTTACATGGGATTTTATAAATACCACAGCACTCCAGTGTTTCCTGAAGGTTTTTTTTATTAACATATTGCCTATGTTATTATGATTTGAAAAAACTTTATTAAAACCAAGTTTACTAGCAAGCCTTGGAAGAGTGACTAATGACTTATGATACGACAAAACAATGGCGTTTGACATTGAACGGGACTCTGTTAAATAATTGAAGAATGCTTTTTTTAGCACCGTTTAAAGCCAGGTCGATTTAAGAGGAGTAGTATTTTAATGAGAGAGCAATATAAGTAATGTTATTAATTTCATCATTAAGGAATTCAGGGAAGCAAACTCTTAACGCCCTACAAAATATTTTGCAAAAAATTTAAACAGATATTTTAACAATTTTTTGGATGGGAAGAAAAATAATAAACATACGCAAATACATTTGTAAGTTTTCTATATACACTAAAACGTAACTTATGGATGAGGACATTTAAGAAGGGCAAATTACAACTTACTTCTTCTTCAATTGTGAATTAGATTGATGGTACTAATGAATTCAATTTTATTAGAAAGCCATCTTTATTCATAGTTCTGGGACAGATGCACAATATATCGTCAACATATCTAAATCATTTAACCTGACTAGGTAGTATTGAACTGAATATTTTAGTTTCAAAAACATCCATATATAAATTACTCAGGAAGGGGGATTTTTTTACCCTTTGCAAGACCAAATTTTTGTTTGTAAAAGTTGTTTTGCAATCGAAATATTTGTTTTTTTTATAATTAACTGTTTAGCGCAAATAAAAACAATTTTCTTAAATCATAGAATGGTCATTAACACCCTTTTCGGTACATATACATTTGAAAAGGAAGTATTCGGCTCAGAAGCTTAATCGGTTCTATTTTTGGCTATTACTTCCTGTCAAATGTATGAACTGTACAAAGTCTAGAAGCATTCCCAATCAATTATAAGTTAAAAATTACACATTGATTGCAAAAAAATATCTTCTTTATTATTTTTACACCTGAGGTTTTGTTTGTTCAAGCTTCTTTCAGTTTTACAATGATCCCAAAGTTTCAACATTCTAAGATAGTAGTTATGGAGAAAAAAATATTTCCTGAAATCACATTTTGTTCAAAAAAGTGACTTTCCTCCAGAAGAATGTTTGCAATAGTAAGGCACATTTACACTCTATATTTTACTGTATATTGTATAGACAAGTATGAACTTGATTCATCAAACTGTGCAGACTATTACATACCCACAATCGTTTAGATATACACCGACCAACCACCCATACACACACACACACACACACACACACACACACACACACACACATATATATATATATAAATTAATAATCAACAATAACTCTTGATATAATATATGAATTAAATACCACAATAAACAAATATATATTAATTAAAATACTCTAAGACCTTTCGTTACAACATCATCAGAGAGCTAAATGAAACAAACTGTTTGTTTGATTGTAACTGTAACTGTTTGTTTGTTTGTTAGTTTGTTTCATTTAGCTCTCTGATGATATTGTAACGAAAGACCTTAGAGCATTTTAATTAATATATATTTGTTTATTGTGGTATTTAATTCATATATATATATATATATAAAAAGATTTCACATAAACACGTGAAACAACAATCAATGATCAAACCACAATAAGAAATGGGAAAACAAGACTAAGATCTTTCAACCGTAACAAGCGGTCTTCGTCAGAGTCAAAAACCCAACTTTTTCTTATTGTGGTTTGATCATTGATTGTTATTTCATGTGTTTATGTGAAATCTTTATATATATACATTGTTTTCTATGAGTTGTCCGGGGAAAGAAATATGATTCGTTGAAATGCTGACCAATAGGAGAGTAGTGTTAGTAGGTCCATGCGTGCGGTCCCAGTTACCCGCTGCTCAGCGAAGCCTTCGTTATTCCATCAATGGTTATAGAGGTTGCACAGTACCTCTGTGAAATAAGATTATTGGCAGAAAACGCGAGCCTCACTTTGCAGTGAACTCCTGTTTCCATTCTATTATTGTTTTTTGTGGTGGTTGGGTGTTGGTTTGGTCTATTATCTGCTACGGAAATTGAATTTATTTTAACTGATATTCTCATTTGTCTTCTACGAAAAGCCACCTTTGTCTTCATGTCAATGGGGGTACAGTCTCTCTTGATTAAAAAATGTTGACACTCGACTCCAACTTCTTCACATAGAGACCATTCGAGTTATTGCTTTCATTATGTTTCCTCTTCAGTCGGGTTTTGTTACTATGTTTCCTCTTTGGTCGGTTATTGTTACTGCTATTGGTGGATGGCTGGATGATGGTGGAGAATTTTGCAGTTTTGACCTGGTGGTGGTATTTGCGACATGTTTCAACCATTCTCTGGTTATCTTCAACTATTTTTCTTTGTAAAATAATTTGTAATGTAATACTTAGTTTTTCTGTTTCAAAATTTATACTTCGGCCTATGAAAAAGGTTTTAAATAAAGACCGAAACGTTGGCAATGAGAGTTTAATTTGCACCTGAAGAACTGACCGAGTTCCGATAAACTTTATTTTTGTTTCTATTCCACAGTCGATACTTTTATCAATATATATATTGATTTTACAACAAGAATATGACCATATCAGGCTGCAAAATTTGGTGGCCATTTTTATCCTGGAAAATCAACCTACCATTAACAGCCAGGGTGGTGGATTTTCTAGAATTTTGAAGCTGTTTGACGGCAATCAGAAGAAAAAACAGTTTCTGAGAGGGAAAGAGGATAATCTAATACCTTCCCAGACACAAACGGCTATAGGAAGGTAACCAGAACCCTGGGGAAACCTCACCTTGCTGATACCTTTCTCCCCCTTTTTATGTTTGTTAACCTTGTGCGTCTATTTTAGTTATCATTGTTTAGTTTAGTATTTTATTACTATTATTTAGTAATGTATTCTAGTATATTAGTATCATTGTTATGTTGTTATCGTTATGTAGTGTGTATAATTTTGTGAAAGTAGCTGTATATAAAAATAGTCTTGAAAATGATCGATGTGGACCGAAACATGTTGCTTTACAAAAATAAAAATTTCGGAGAATTAATATATCTAGTCCCGAACTCTTGGAAGCAAGAGGTCAGAAGACGGGAAGACTTAACTCGAAAAGGTGTGAAATTAGAAATAGGCATAAGTTTTAATAAAACTTGTATATATATATATACTCACACACACACACACATTATATATATATATATACACGCACCCACATGCACGCGCACACTAGATGATCTTATCTAGACACGATCAGTGCCCCGCTGATTTGTTAGGTTGTGCTTAACTCAGAACCTTGGCGACTGCATCAGTTGATCAAGCCACAATATCTTCCACACTTATCTAAGTTTATAAATAGCACTGACTTTGACTCCTTTTAAATCCATTTATCTGTTCTCTCAATTAATCTTATTAATTTACCATTATATTAACATACTTTAAGTGATACATAGTCAAGAACTTACAGTTTGAGTTTATAATTTGTATTGCATAAGAATTGATTTATTATATTATTCATTATTTTGTCAAAGCTATAAATGTAATTACTGCATATAGTATGTAAAATGGAGCATGCAAAAATAAATGTTTTATATATTGAAACACACACACGCATATCATAAAAAAAGTTGAAAATGACTTTGGAGACCTCAAAATATGTAAATCTATCAAAATCTCTTGATTGAATTTTTCATGCTAGCTATACTTTACCTACACTAGTGAAGTAAAAATCAAAGAGTGGCTTATACCCCATTTTATTATAAGTAACATAATATCAAACTTATTGATAATCAATTGAGCTTCGATTTTATTTGAATGATTGTTTCGCTTAGATGTAATGTCAAAATCACAGATAATCAATAAAGATTTATTTGTTTTAATGTAGGTGTATCCAGTTTATTAGTTATAAGAAACTAGAAATTTATTCATCTAGAAAAATCTGAATTTTTATTATGACTGTATTAGAGCCTGAATCTCGTCAGACTTAGATCCGATTTGTCACTGTTCAGATGAAGAAAGACTGACTGTTGTTTATCACACCAGTAATAATAGTGATTTTGTAGAGCACATGTTCTACAAAGGTATTCCTTACAGCAGTATAATCCTTTTGTAGTATTACTGTATGTAACTGTAATGTATATACAGTGACGTGTAGTGAGGGTCGGGTTGAGGAGGCACTGACTCACAAGTCAGATGTACAAACATGCAGTGGGATGCCAATAGAATAGCATGAGAGAATAGGAGCAAATAAGATGCTTCCTTGAGGCAGAGGTACTGCCTGCCTCAAGCTAACATTATCACTGTGGATTTACGTCATATCATAAATATTACACACATACGTGTAATACATCACCATGGAAAAGAAGACGAATACTTTTATTACAAGAAAGTGTCCTCAACCATCATATTGGAAACATACAGAGAAATTGGAACAAGCACGTGCTCAATCCAGTTTGTGAGAGAATCTGGAGGGAGGCTCTAGCTGTCCATGCCTCAGCTCTCATCTGCGAAGGAGACTGCTTATTTAAGCAAAAAATACAGAGTTTTCTGCGAATTTTACAATAAAAATGGTCTAAATATTCATCCATTAAGAAAAACACCAAAACCATAGTCCAGAGGACAAATATTAATACTTGTGTTATTTTATTATTTAGTTTTATTTTCCTATCATGATGACAGCGAAGGCACAGCCTCTCCTGCTACCCCAGACTGCACGTCACTAGTACATAGACATAAGAGCACGGAGCGGAATGAGCAAGTGTTCAGTTTGGAAGAGGTTCTGGACAACTTGATGAATAGATGGAGAAGAAAGTAGATAAAAGAAGTACAACAACCTTATCCCATTTATTTTAACACTAGCAAACGTACCAGTCTTTGACAGAATCAAAAATTTTATTATATTTGGTATTCTAAAATACCATGGAATACCAAACCAATTATACTATTATACTAATACTATAATTCGAAATTATACAATAGTAGAAAATATCATTATTGGAATACAGTGTTAAGTAAATGCCTCTGTATACACCACATTAGCTGTCTGTCCTTCAGATTCATGGAAGAACAAACAGTTGGAACCTCTGACTCTTGAGCCAGTAAACTATAGTTGACCATGTGAGAAAAACTTGAATTCCTGCTTTAGATATACTTTCCCTTTGCGACTTAGTTAACGTCCTGCGAATTAGACTCTGAAAGGACTTTGCAATCGTTAACGGAAACAAATAGTTGCTCGAAATCAATGGTATGCGTGGTATACTCACAGACTCCCCAATACCACACCAAGTCATGATGCCCGCCTCTATGACATATCTGTGCAGAGCACGAGCTCAAATTCGTGTCCCTTTGCACAGTTTTGGGGCACTCACGTTTCGTAACATGAAATTTGTTACTGCTGCTAAATTACAGCATGATTGGTGCTCCTACTTTAAGTTTTTACTCATGAGCAGGTAGTCCAAGAGAAATAAATTCAGAGTCAAGAAATTCTGTTAGATAATGAACTGCTTACTCATCACAAATCACTCTCTTTACTAACTTGTAAGTTCTTTCCTCGGTATCATATAGCGAAACAACTTGTCTGTTGATTTTTCCTGCCTGTTCATATTAAGGGTTGAGAATTGCTCGTTCAAAAAACTATTTATTCTTAATAGATAGTACATCCTCAACTCTGAGAACACCTTTTCAATGATGTCAAATACGCAATATATTCATATGCTCCAATAAAATTAAAATCAACCAACAATACCTCTGCGAAATTCAAAACAAACTATCGTAGTCTGTGAAGTTAGGAAAATACAGCTGAAAGCCCCTTAACTTCGCTTCTGTACGGAATTATCAATCTATTTAGAGCGTATATTTTAAGTTAGGCATACACAAATCTAGTGTCAAAATTTCAGCTCGCTATGTCTCCTGGTGGCTGAGTTTACTTGTGACAAACGTTTTTGCTTTAAACGTCCATAATTTTACTTCTACATTGAATTTCTAATCAATTCAGAGCCTATATTTTAAGTTAGACCTACAGAAATCTACTGTCAAAATTTCAGCTTGATATGTCTTATGGTGGCTGAGTTTACTTGTGACAAAATTTTGCGGACAAACCGACAAACCGATAGAAATTTTTCTAAGGGTTGATTCGGTTTCTCCAATGTATGAAACGTAAAGAAAACTTTTAATGAGTCAGTTCTAAGCAGTGTACAGACAAAATCATTATTTTATTTACATAGATTTTCATTTCAACTGAATTTACTCTTGTAAGGAAATGTTATATCTTCAAAGACTAGGTTTGTTAATATATGTATAATATCCAACAGAAATTCGTCTTCTTCACTACTTCTTATGCAGGTTGCAATTAGTAACATAGGAATAACCCAAACTCCGTCTAGAAGAGGAGAAAATTTTTGATGAGATTCTATCTGACTAAGATGCAGTCGACTTGAAGGGATTAAGATTTTCGGTCAACCACTCCTATAACTAATAATAGTGAAGATATTTCTTAAAAACAATTTTGAAATTTAATAACGAAAGTGAAATCCAAACATGATATTAAAAGCGACAAAGGAAACTGAAAGGGCTAGATACTCGTATATTAGCAGTGCGCACGAGTCCAATGAGTTTGACCAATAATATATCAGATTGTCCTTGAAAAATGATTTCAAATTTGTTAAAATTAATAAACAGGATTTAGCTACAATAAAACAAATTAAATTATTAAATTGATTATTTATTTATATGATAAGTAATTTGGTAGTAATTCACTATACGTTTTGATATTACATCTACGGTATGGGAACATTAAAATATACCAAACTCAACTGATTGTGAACTAATGTGTTACATCAAGGGTCTTCAACAGGTGGGTCGTTACCTCCAAGGAGGTCGCGAAAGAGTTAAACGGGGGTCGCGAAATGTTTGAAGTTGTTTATTTTTAAATAGAAAATAAAGGACTAAATTAATTAAATAGTCCTCATTAAAGTTACTATTGATCAAATTTATTTTAATTTTCCCTTTTTTATTTGCTGTTAATTTTATTGTTGTTCTCACTAAAGGGTCGCGAATAAATTTGGGTCGCGATGTAAAAAAGGTTGAAGATCCCTGTGTTATATGTTACTTATAGTAACGTTGAGTGTATGCCAATCCAGATTTTGACATCACTGGTCAGTGAATTCAGGTATCTTTACTCAGTATTCTAAATATTTCTGTTCACCTTACGAATTGAGAAAGCTTGATTCTTTACTTCGTTTCAAAACTTTCAGTCAGAAAACGAATATTTAAAAGTTATTGTTTAACGTTTGGTTTTTTTTAATTAATGGTTTTAACTATCAGTTTGAATTATATTAATTCTTATTTGATAATTTTATACAAATAATTTTTTTTTTCAGTTAAAATTTAATGCAAAACATGTGTAACAGTATTTCAAACATTATCTTTGTAAATTTAATTCTTATTATTTTTGTAACATAAAGTTTAGTAATAACCTCCTGGTTATTACCAAAACTCATTTGTTATATGATAATAATAGAATAGAATTCTTTGGTGTTAAAAAGGGGGAATTAATAAAGTATTGGAAATATACATTTAGAAGTATATTCATGGGGCATATTATTATTACAAAAATGTATCGAATTTTTTTTTGTATATGTGAAACTGAAATAAAAAAATTAAATGTATTTGTAATGTTGCAGTTAACTGTATGCTAAAGAGAGCAAATAAAGTAATCAGTAAAAGTCGGATGACCTTGGCAGAAATAAGATAAACGTGCAAAGCTGTTAACCAAAGAAAATTAAACATTACTACTTCTTAATGGATAATCCAACGCAAAATGACTCTTTTTAACTGGCTGTCTGATGTAATATTCGCTATTCGACTATTTGCTGAAATATTGAAATGAGTTATCAGTTCTGCCTATGTGTTCTTCTTTCTATGCAATTATATATAAATTTTGGCAGCCCACTTCAAAAAATTTTGATACCACCTATAAGTTTGTAAGAGTGGTGTAAGTGAAGGGACACGACACAGGTAGATGGGTTCAGTGCCCTGCCCTGCATGCCTTCACAGGCCCTCCCACCTACACCTCCCTCCCTTCTCAATACTTTATTTCCTTAGTTAGTTGTTAACTGTACCATAGTTAAGTTGTTCTCTATACCATAGCCTTAGTTTTGATTATAATTTTAGTTTATAGATGTTTACCTGAAGATGGCTAATGTAAGCCGAAAGCTTGTGTTTTAGATTAAGTCGTAAATTATAGTGTTAGATAAAGATTTGAAAGTGTTTAGTGTTTACCTTCATGTCGTTACCAGAACTCCTCTGGAAAATACCCGAGAGTTACCGTAAACTAGTGAGGAAACTAGAAAAAAATCAGCCATAAATTGGTCAACGCAGAAGCTGCTGCCAACTTTAATAATACATGTTTGAAAGAAGATCTGCTGCCATCATACACAAAAATTATATATATATATATATACATATATGCAACACAAAAAGGATAGATTGGGATGCGGTCAGTTTCTTCCTCTTCCAATCAAACTCTCATTGCCGACGTTTCGATTTTATTCAAAATCTTTTTCAAAGGCCCTACAATACAAAGGAAATTAAGAGATTAAATACGTAGATTTTTGACATAAACAAAAAGAAGTACATTATGAAAAAACAAATAAAAACATGAGTATTAGGATAGCAATACAAATAAAATAAACTATAAATAAAGCAATAAAATAAAAAATAATAAAATAAAAATAAAATAATATTTAGTTTATTTTATTTTTATTGCTATCCTAATACTCATGTTTTTATTTGTTTTTTCATAAAGTACTTCTTTTTGTTTATGTCAAAAATCTACGTATTTAATCTCTTAATTTCCTTTGTATTATAGGCCTTTGAAAAAGATTTTGAATAAAATCGAAACGTCAGCAATGAGAGTTTGATTGGAAGAGGAAGAAACTGACCGCATCCCAATTTATCCTTTTTGTGTTGCATATCTGTCCCACGGTCGACAATTTATTACTGTTTTGTATATATATATATATATCAGCAGTAGTAGTTTGCTTCTCAACGCGAGTACTTCGCACTTCTTCCCGATGACGACGGATGTCGAAATATCGAAGTGAGTTCTGTAGTGTCTTTCTGTGTTCTTTTCTATGTGTTAAAGTGTATATATATATATATATATATATATATATATATATATATGAAATAATTATAATAGGTAGACAGAAAGAACCCACGTAAAAAAGATTACAGAACTCACTACTCTATTTCAACCGTAACGTCATCAGGTAGAGAGATAAAGAAGTGAGTCGCTACGATGGCTCTGTCGCCGCCAATCTTCGGAGTGACTCACTGTTTTATCTCTCTACTTGATGACGACGTACATGAAATATAGTAGTAAGTTCTGTCATCTCTTTTATGTGTGTTTTTTCTGTGAATCTAGTTTATATATATACTTTGATAACCTTGGGAAAGACGAATAAACACAGACACTAGGACCCACATTCAATATTCGACCCTTTTAATGCTCATCCTCAAGAGAGTATGTAGTACGTTAAGGAAACGGCCAGTTAAATGAGAGTTCTACAGAATGTTGACCACAAAGAACTTTTCGAGAAAAAGAACTAGAAAAAGAATAGTCCAAATAAATAAAATTAAGAAACCTATCAAATAAAGTAGAGGTAAAATCAAAGTATAAACAAACGAAAAAAAAGTTAATTGTTCAGATTAACGTATCTCTAGAAGATAGATGTGGGCTTCTTCAGAAGCGCTTAAAATGTCATACTTATGTCGAGGTGTCTAATATACAATTTGGACTTAATGCTAAAATAGATGTTGCAACGACGACTGGGGTATTACCTTGACCGACGAACTATTTTTGATGTTCATACCAAAGCTTGACATGATAGTTACTAAACCGACATAGAAGCATCACACC
Organism: Hermatobates lingyangjiaoensis; assembly: GCA_026182355.1. Taxonomy (NCBI): domain Eukaryota; kingdom Metazoa; phylum Arthropoda; class Insecta; order Hemiptera; family Hermatobatidae; genus Hermatobates; species Hermatobates lingyangjiaoensis. Next base: position 1,211,586 of record JAPFBL010001937.1, on the reverse strand, counting down.
GAGTAGAGTCCAAGTACGAGACAGTCACTAGATGTGCAGTAAGAAGGAGCATTAATATGTTAGCTAATGGAATTTAAATGTAATGCAGTTAATGTTAGGAGAAGTAAGGCAACCTCTGCGTTCACAATACTGCATTGCCATTAGGAAAGATTTAGCAACTGAATAGAAGAATAAGTCGCAATGACTTGAAGGACTTGTATAAGAGATTTAGCGTAATTAGCGCTATATAAAAGAAAAGATAAGGCAATAGCCTATTATTAATTTACCCAGACTGTGAAATCCGGGATATAATCAGATAAAAGTCATACTATTTCACTACGGTATTCTCGAATTAGAGGGAATAAGAATATCAGTTGGAAGAATAGTGATGCCATTAAGGTCGTAACTCTCTTGAAAGTTTTTACTGTGGTTTCTACGTTAATTATATTTAACGCGTTTATTATGAAATATTGTTATTTATGAACGTATCTTTAGGCAAACCCCCATTTTGGTGTTTATCCAACTTTGGGTTTGGAGCCAAAGACAGTGTTAGGCCAACACCTCAATGATGGGCCCAGACATGAAAATTCCTGGAGCCATGTCCACCTCCTCGTTATTGATAGTTTTATTATTCATGTGGATGGTTCACCAATCCATCCCACCATCCAGTAGAAGGATTCTGCTAATGGCTACCTAGTAGTGCACCATAACCACTGGCGGGCTGGCCCTAGCCAAAGGGCATTCCCATATCCCAGTGCCATGACAAGGACCAGTAGATGAGGCTTGAGAACCAGGGTTCTTTTCCAAGAAAGTGGGAAATTTTTGGAAACCCAAGTGTAATTAAAACTTTAAACACAAAAACCGAAGACGACGACAAACTCTGACGATTTTCAATTACTTTGGTAACTCGTTTACCAATTAAGTGAAGAATTCCCAAGGGTGAAAAAGTGAAGACGTTTACGGACTGTGTTGGAACTATATATTCTTTATAAAAGGATTTGACGAATATACAGGACATAAAATTCAAGATGATTTGATATAGCGACTAAAATGCGAGTAATATCTTTGAACCGTTTGACAGTTGTCTTCAGGGGAAATGAAGAATCCACAAGGATCCTTCGTCAGAATTAGAAACAGAATGGAGCAGCCTAAGCACTCAAACTAAATGCGTATAGTTTTATTCAAGGGGGTGGTTTGAAAGAAGTGTTTGAAAAAAATTAAGAAAAGGAAGAAAATTGGAATGACAGGGTGAAAAAAAACAGAAAAAATATACACTATCTGCTGGCTTAAATAAAATCTTTTAACCCAATTCCTAGGTTATAAAGAATAATTTTTCCCTTCTTAAGATATAAGTGGGAGGAGGGTAGCCTAATGGCTTGCACACTCGTCTTTGTGCTAGTAGATTTGGTGTTCGATTCTTAATGTGACCTTCCATATTTCACGCAGTCGTTGAAAGAAGAAAATTTGAGTACTCTTCACTCGGAGAAGACAATAAGCCTTCGGTCCCGAGCTTGTAGAATGTCAGGTACTTGTTGAAGATCTCCAATTCTAAATACACCAGAGTTATGGAAAGTTTAGAATTACCAATGTAGAATCATGAGGAAGGTACATATTTCATTGAGGAATCAGTGTCTGAGGTGTAGCTTTCTAGTGGACCCTCCAATCTCTCACACTCCTCTCCAAAAAAAGTGCTCGTTTTTTTCATCGTATCACGATATAAAGTACACAATAAACTTAAAGACATTTGACATTCATATTGATCTTGGAATAAAAAGAAGCTTTTATTTTTTGCTTTATATTGAAACATGAGTAATCTATAATTATTTATCCAAAATTGCGTTGTAACTTGAATCCTCACTTTTAACCATTCTACAAACATATGCTTTCGTATTAAGTAAGATGAATATTCATTATAAAAGTTTCATGAATGTAGAATACTGGAAGAAAAAATATTAATATTACATTAAAAATAACAATTTACTTTCGATCGACAGTAACGTGTTATATTGTGTTATAACAATAATTATACTTATGCGATAATTTTTGTTTATAGTTGACAAAATAAATATAGACACATTAAAATAACTGAAGTCATGGTATTGATTTTCAATGAGTCTGATAATACTTTTAGACATGGTTTGGAAATCGTCCATAAGACAGCTGTTATTAAAATAAATCAAGAATTACATTCAGTAACAGGGGTTTCATAATACCTTTGCCTTAGTAAAGTTAAGGTTTAACCACTCCAGTTTTTAAACATAGAAATGTTTAGAAGAGAAATATTTAGAAGACTGTGTCAAAACTTATGATAATGAATATATAATCAGCATAGTTTTGACACCTATATTTGGATAGTAGTTGTTTCAAAAATAGACATGACGAGAATTGAATGAAGGAATGAAAACCACTCAAAAATATGAAATGTGATAAACCGCCGTTGAATAAAAGAACCATTACTTAATACGAAAACAATTTAAAAACGACTGTTGAATCATAGGTATTAGATCATATTTTTTTCTTTCCTAAGAAACTATTAATTTTTAACCCTGAATTGCTACGGAAGGAAAACATTACAACCTCTGAAGTATTTCTGTAAATAACGGAGAGCCAATTAAATGAGTCGACCTTCGTACCGTATCAATTATTTCTCAAAATTAACTCCGAAGAAACAAGAAACAACGTCCTGTACACTCGAGAGGACATTGATTGTCTTTTTCTCACGTTCATTTGAATTAGTTAGACTAAATTTCACAAAAGTTTCTTTTATTTTTGTTAAAATAATTATACCTCTAGAACAAATGGTAAAATATTTTTTAATTTTTTTGTAATAAATCATCATTAACCATTATTATTTCTATTTCTCCTACTTGAAAGTACATTGCTTATACAAATATTTATTTTTCTTTATTAAATAATTCTATATAAATAAAGTTCTTTATATGTCCGTCTGTTTGTTATTCATTCTTAAATTGCATTTTTTTCTCTCCAAAGTAGTAACCCTACTTGGAGGGAATTTAAAAGTAATATTTTCACGTGCTCCTTTTTTTATATTACATGTGTATAATATTGTTACAGTATGTTATATGAAATCTATGTTATTTATGAATTTGTAAAAACTATGAAATAAATTTGTTAACAGTTCAGCTTTGCTTGGTGGCCAGTTTAATTCTTGTAACATTCTGAGGTAAAATGGATAAACCAACAAAAGTCTCCACACAAATGAAGTTTTATTCAACGCGTTTGAATGAACATATGTGTTCATCATCAGGAAGACACTATAATACAAATTATATCTAATTAGTTACAAAAATTAGAGTGAAATAATAAAATTCAATTAAGAGAATTCAAGACATACCCAAGGATGTGGTACTGACGGGTTGGTCCAGTGAACACAACTAGTAGGAAACAGATCCGTTGCAAAAGAGTAACATTGTAGCATTGTAGTTTGCCGAAGATGTTTTCTTTGCTATTGAGGAGAGCACAATGGAAGAGAAGGTGATCCGGGGTTTGAACACTGAGATTATCACACTTGAATAAAGCTGAGTCATCAATTTTAAAACGAAGTAACTTTTAAATTTACCATATCTGATTAGAATCATAGTAAATCGGTAGTTGTTCAAATCAAGGTGTTTATTTAATAATCTGCTGAGTACTGTAGGAAAATATTGCTTGGTGTGAGATGCCTTTGGAGTTGCCATCCATTCCTCTTCCCACACCTGTAACGATCCTATTTCTGCCAACTTCTCTGCACATGACTAAAAAGATTAAAAGTTCAAAAGGTACAATTTTTGTTTGTAGTTACCTTTTATTTCTTTACATTTTCGTATCTTACCTGTAAGTTAATGCTAGTTTTTTGACAAAATTGATTACAAAACTATTTAAATGACCCGTGTTTGAATTGTCTTTTCTTATCGTCCAAATTTCCAGAAGTTGATTTTATAAAAATTATACAATTCCTTTCTTCATAAGAAGAAATCTATAGAAAAAGTGTTTTCTGAATCTATTAATAAAAAGTGATGCATTAAAATGGAAACTGTGGAAATAGAGAAATGAGATTCATAATTAATAACTCTTAAATAACCTAACTTAACCTATTTATGAATTATCAATTGTGTTGATCAGAGATAATGAGTATGTTGGCAATGTGATTACAATAAATAAAAAAATCTGAAGTGGCCTACACTCAACTTTACTTTGAGTGAAGATAATATCACACCTTTTGAAAGGCAATTGGGATTTGGTTTTATTTTAATGTGGCTAACGTGTGGATGTAATATCAAACTTCCTACTAAACTATTATCAAAGTTATAGATAATCAATCATGATTTTATATGTTGTAATGTAGTTATATCCATTTTATCAGGTAAAACAAACTTCAAATGAATGATTTAGAAAAATGTAACATATTGTTATTAAACAGAGGGCCTGATCTCATCGGATTCGTGGTCAAAGAGTCCACATCTGTCCTCCAGTGCTTCTCTTTGTCATTTCTGAAATCAACACATTGATTTTAAGTTCTTTAGTCTACTTTATAACTGTTCTTAGAAAAGTACATCCAGATATCTTAACCTCTTACAAGCGATGTCTTACATTTAAATAAATGTGTGATCAAACCACAATAAGAAAGTAGGAAAACAAGACTAAGATCTTTCAACCGTAACAAGCGGTCTTCGTCAGAGTCAAAAACCCAACATGACGAAGACCGCTTGTTACGGTTGAAAGATCTTAGTCTTGTTTTCCTACTTTCTTATTGTGCTTTGATCATTGATTGTTATTTCACGTGTTTATGTGAAATCTTTTTATTAAATAAATGTATTAAAGATTTTTGCTTCTTCCAGACAGTTTGCATTTGTATGACGCTAATGGCTGTTAGCGTAGGTGACACTTGAGGAGACAATGTTATCATTCTACGTATGAAATATTCTACGTATATTTCTAAATATTATTTTCTTTACAAATTGAAATCCAGTTGAAATGACCTTTCTGGACTAAATTAGACCCGGTTGTTCAGTCACACTATACGCTTCCTACTTCATTCATCCTGCAGTTGCAGCCTTGAGAAAGCTGAGGTATATTATTCAAAAAACTCCAGGCTTCAGAAGGTTGTTTGCCTCCAATTTGTTCCAGCCGGTCTTCCAGTGGCGTAGAAAGGGAGTGAGGGACAGGCAGTCCCTACCAGGTCGTACATGCCAGGGGGGGGGGGGGCGCCATTTTTAGAGGGTACACATAAAAAAATAGAATAAAAAGGTAACAAAAAATTTGAAAGTTTATACCAAATTAGTTTTTAAGGTCACTTGTTTTTATGTTTAATGTGTGTAATACAGTTTTTGAACAGATTTTTCAACTATAATATTTGCAAATTAAAAATACATTTATTTTAAATTTTTCAAAACTAGTGTTTTAAAGGGGTTGAAAGTTTGTTATATTTGTTTGCATAGTCGGTTAACTTAATTTTACAATTTTATATGATGAATTAACGTTTTTGTTTTAAAAAATCTTTGGTTTCCTTTGATGACGACTGTGTATGTATACGAGTATGAGTATTGGAGTAGGATAAAAGGCTGGATCTAATAACAGCAGTCTAAAATTAAACCCTTGATTGCGATTCCATGAAAATAAATACTTTGAGGACTTTCTGAAATTTTTAAGACCAGAGGGGTGGTGGGGGGAGGGGGGGAGAAAAAAATAGCTGCTGCGCCACTGCGGTCGCCGTCTCATTTCCCTGTATTTCTTTGTGTCTACCTGGTACCCACAAGAGATGTAACTTATTTTCACTGCTTTTAGTATTAATAAAAGTTTGGTCCTTCAGTATCTTTAAATCAGGAGGCTTCAAATTCAAGTGCTTTTGTGATCATTTCGACGCCCCCTGTAAAATATTCTAGGCGGGAATTGTATCTGGCAGGCCATTAATGTTTCATTCTATTAAATGCTTAAAAATATTATCTCCCATAGAGGCATTTCCATTTTATACGAGTCTAAATAGACTTAAATTATTTCTTTTTTACTTTAAAGGATGGACGTTTAAATACTTTGATGAAGAAAAAAAATGTTGCTTAAAACATATTATGGTTAAAAAAGTGACTTATCCATAATGGAGTATTGCGCAAAAAGAATAAAGCATATCTATACATATTTGTGCAAAGTGTATATTTCCAACGATCAAACAGTGTAGCCTGTAGCTTTCTCACAAACTTGATTACACACACACCCACACAACACACACACACAACACACACACACACACACACACACACACACACACACACACACAAACACACACACGTAGTCCATGTAGTACTTTGTTTGTAGCATGTTTAAATAAAGTATTTAAAAACACACACACACACACATACACAAACACACTCTGTTCACACACATACACACACACACCACACACACACACACACACACACACACACACACAAATAATCAAAACATTAGTGCGTAAAACGTGATTTATTTAATTTTGCAAATTATAAAACTTATTTACTCAAACGAAGCTCCATATAACATATAATTCAATGTTTATAACACAAATGAATATACTTGTGAAATATCTCTTGTAAGTAAATTGAAATTAGCACCAAAGTCTGATCGATAAGTACCTACTATTTATCATGTCTATATAAATTGTTCCCGCTGATATGGACATGAGTGTTAACTCTTTTTAAGAGCACATCTCTAATCGCATTTTACAGACATGATACTTTTGCGAATGGATTTGCATCAAAGATGAATAATTAAATAGTTCAACAACAGTATAACAATAACTTTTTACTTATGAATTATGACACCTACATGATTTTTTACCTAATCTGCTGTTTTCAAAACTGCAATCTGTCATGACATGTTAGCAGTAGTCACCTAATCTTTACTTACTTTCCGGTATTTCCAATCATTGTTATCAACGCAGGCTTCCCTCGCCATGCTATTTCAACAATCTTCAAACATATTTCCTAAACCTTCTAACAACTCTATTTGATTCCAAATTTACTGTTTAAAAATTTTGAGGAGTAATTTTAAATTTACAAAATCAATCATCAGTTATATATTTAGTTGTAAAATAAACTATAAACGGATAAAAATAAACTGTAAAATAAAATAAACTGATGGTTACAATAGTAACCATCATGAAACAGTAATAATAAGAATGCTGCAACATAAACAGATTTCCAAGCCCTGAAGATGACATAAATATATGTCGAAACGTCGGCAAAAGGACTAGTTTAAATCATTGGACCTCAAACCTCAAAAAAAAATTATATATATATATATATATATTTGACTTAGTTAATACATAATTATCCCTCTGAGTCCAATTTTTGACTTGCTATCTTTTGGGGGTTCCAAAATATAGTATATGAGGTCCCTAAATTTTGCTGTTAAATTTACTGTTAAACAATTTTTAAGTCTATCGAAACAAATCCAACAAGTACGGCAGATTACTTACTATTCCTCGTTGAGTTGACGGTTTTTACACCTTTATAATCTTTTACTGTAACTGAACTTTTTAAAATTTTTTGGAGTTTGCTAAATTTAAGCTGTTTTTTTTTTTTTAATAAAAGTTCAATTTCCTGCGATTTTTCCTGTTTAGATTTAAAATAAAAAATTGTATAATATGTCTCATAAAACCTCTTTCCTGTGGTGTAATTCGACAACAAGGTATTTAGCTCATTGACTTTTATTGTGTTGTTTGAAGGTATACTTTCATCATGATCCGTCCGACGGTGTTTTAATGATACCTCGATTTTTTTTCATTATGGTAAAGCTGGCCTACTGACTTAAAATGTTTAATTATCGTAAAATTGAGTGTATGGCACTGCAAATTTTTATTTAATATGTATTATGTATGTATATATCTCAATCCATAATATGCATTATCTTATAAACAAATTTGGAGGTGACGGAGGATTAACGATCCCCACGGGACACTCCAGTCAATCCATAAATCCAATCAAAGTTTAGGGTTTCTACAAATTCTTAGAACAGCCAAATCATCAGTTGTATATTTAGTTGTAAAATAAAGAAACTTGTAACAACTATTATATAATATATTTAATGAAAGGCAAATATATATATATTTGACTTAGTTAATACTCGTACATAATTATCCCTCTGAGTCCAATTTTTGACTTGCTCTCTTTTGAGGGTTCCAAAATATATATATAGTATATGAACTCCCCAAAATTTGTCTGCTTTTTTGATAATCTATGAAACAGATTTGGGTCCAACATAATAACTAAAGGCATAGAAAAAAAGATACACGGTCATTTCTGCATGATCGAGGAGTATTTTCAAATATTACGCTGATACGCTGACATCAACACAGTCAGATTTACAAACATGTCAACCCTAAAGAGTATTTATTGACAATTTCATTGGGAGCAGTTAGCGGGTTATGTATAAAAAGCAGCTTCCTTTACATATTATATTGTTTAAGTTTCGGGATGTAGTCCTCCATTTTGAAGGTGAGGAAAGGAAAATGTAAATGGAAGTCTGCATTTCTGACTGTATTCCTGTAAATGGAAGCTGTCGCTGACGGTGTTCTGTGGCCGAGTCACAAAAAGAATCGCTTTAGACACAGACGCTCCCTACCATGCGACAGGAGAACTGCATGCCTCCTTTGACTCGTCGAGCAGCTTTATGTTCCTTCAGCACAAGAAAGTACTAACATACATACAATTGCTGACAAAAACCTGTATATTGCAAATTTAGTTAATGTAGCAAAAGTGTTTAAACATTTTAATAATGATACACAGGGAGACAGAAATACGGTATCTCTGCAGAGCATGCCAGCACAGTTAACAGTCATGGCGCGATCTATCGATAGGCACAGCAGACGGCAGCCTCACCGCACATTTATTTTCATTATCTGAACAGCAAATGTGAAAATCCAGCGATTTTGAATAAAAAACAGTCTAAAACTGGTGAAGTGAACTCAAAAATATCTTTAATAGTGCAATTCACTGCATAAATCTAACCATTAACTATTTTACTCATTTTACATTTGTTGCTTTTCAAGATTGTCATGTGAGGCACAGCCCCACCTGTCACCCTTAACTGCACGTCCCAAAGTGGAGATTAGTTAGTATGGATTATGTTCCAATATGAAGAAAATTCAAGAATAGAATTCTGAAACAACTTTTTAACTGTCCATTATACGAATAAAAGAAAGACATATTTCAAATGACATGTCATTGGCAATAAAAAAATGATATATATTTTCTGTCGTCACATTTTGTTATCAGAGTGACATAAAATACTTCAAAGTATTTTAGGATTTTTATCATATCCTCTTCATTATAAGCGACTTTAATTAGTTCCTTCATTCTTATTAGGTTGAGGTAATTCTTTACTTTTAGTAACACTATTATTTATTTATTTTTAACTAGTATTATAAGCTTGAGTGGGTATTTCTGTCGATACAAAAAGGTTTCTTCCTCTATATGAATAAAAGAAAGGTCTTGTCTGTACATTGCTTAGAACTGACTTATTTCAAATTCTTTTTACGTTTTATACATTAAGGAAACTGAATTCAACCTTAGAAAAATTTCTGTTTGGCTGTTTGTCCGCAAAATTTTTTCACGTGTAAACTCAGCCTGCGAGCTGAAACTTGCAGTAGATTTGTGTATGTCTAACTTCTAATTTAAATTTGAATGGACTCTTCATATGGAGTTCAAGATCTACCATCTATTCAGAATAACTGGCTTTGTAAACGAGTAGTTCTCACCCCTACCAATAAACAGGCAGGGAAATTCAACAAACAAGTTTTTACGCTGTATTAAGCTGAAGTAAGAACATACAAGTCAGTAAACAAAGTGATTAGTGATGAAGAAGCAGTTTATTATACAACTGAAATTCTTGACTCTGTAACTGCTCCTGGACTGCGTGCTTATTAGTAAAAACTTAAAGTAGAAGCACCAATCATGCTGTTATCAAAGTTGAGTGCCCCAAAAATGTGCAACGGGACACGACTTCCGTTATCTCGTGCTCTGCAGAGATAAGTCATAGAGGCGGACACCATGACTGGGTATGGTACTGGAGAGTCTGTGTGTATACCACGCATACCATTGATTCCGAGCCACTATCTGTTTCCATTCAAACGGTTGCAATATCCCGTCAGCGTCTATTTCGCAAAGACAATAATTAAGTCGCAAGAGGAAACTCTCTCTACCGCAGGAATTGAAGTGAATGAGACCAAGTATTTCTCACATGATCAACTGTACGTTGCCTGCACAAGAGTCAGGGGTTTCAACTCTCGGTTCATCCATGTACCTGAAGCACAGACAGCTAATGCTGTGTATGCAAAGGTACTTACTAAACACTTTACTGAAAATGATATTTTCTACTATTCTATAATTTCTAATTTTTGAAATACCACGTATCATTTCTGAATTTTTGTAAAATACCCGACAAAGATGAGCAGATCTGCCAGTAAATAATAATCCGACATTTTTATTTATATAGAAATATTATTCATTATAATAATAATATTTATTATTATTATTATTATTTATTCATTCGAAATGTTGATTACTCTACAAATTGATTTTCTACAAGACATTTGATCGCCATTTTTGTGAATTTATGCCTCCTAAAATACGAACGATCGGTAGTCCTACGTCTCAAGTATATTCTCGTATATATATGTCGTTGAATAACTGACCGTATTTTACTAATGTAATTTTCTTCACCAGTTTTTCGAGGTTTCTGAATACCTTCTTCTTCCCTTCATCCAAACGTTGGAGAATATTAACTAGGCTGGAACCAACATGTTTCGAATGGCTTTCAGTCATCTTCAGGGCAATTGAAATTTTTTTTAAAAATTTGAAAACAGCGTTAAGACACAGTTACTCAACGAAATATGTTTGAATGAAGGACTGCTCTCAAATTTTACAAATATATTTACAAATATGAAAATGAATGCCTCTTCAGAAGCTCTAAGGGTGACATGGGAATTAGACTCAATATATATATATATATATATATATATATATATATATATATATACTAAATATAAGAAACGGTCCACAAGGACTATAAAACTTTAAATTACACAAAGCACGACACAGAAAAGAGAATAAAAAGAACACTTACAGAATTCAATATTTCGAACTGTTGTTCGTCATCAGGAGAGTAGACTAGAAGAGGACGAAGTGAGAGAGATCTCCCCACGTCGAAGAACGGAGCGCGAATGAACGGAGCGTCATTCGCGCTCCGTTCTTCGACGTGGGGAGATCTCTCTCACTTCGTCTCTCTTCTAGTCTACTCTCCTGATGACGAACAACAGTTCGAAATATTGAATTCTGTAAGTTTTCTTTGTATTCTCTTTTCTGTGTCGTGCTTTGTGTAATTTAAAGTTATATATATACATATAATAAATATATATGAAAGAAAAATGAGCCTCAAAAACAAACAACGAGAATCGAGATTAGAATCCAATCGAAAACGTAATGTTTCAACCCGTTCATCGTAGCAAACGAGAAATGAGAAGCAAGATTGAAAAACTGACCGAGAACTTCATGTTCGATCTCGCTCAACTGAAACAAACTAGTAACGTGAATCGCGATTGCAAACATTCGAGTGAGCAGACGAACCACTCGCGCTGATTTCAATCTGAGTGCAGACCATTACGATGCATTATAATGACAGTATTCATCCAAGTGTCTTAATTGGACAATACTATTGGGTCAGCTATTATGTTAATAATTTAATACTAAATTCAGTTTAGCTAAAGTTAACACCTCATTCATTGTCTTTAGGTGGTACGCAGTTCGCCGGATCAGCCAGTACTTAACTAAAGAAAAAAGGATGTTACATTTTCATTACACTTTTAGCAATGATGACTCACTTCCTGGAATTTAAACATCTTGTTAGGAGTATATAATAAATAAAATCAAAACATACAAACAAATAAAACACTAAACACTATGCATAAATTGATAAATAATTATAATTTATTCATTTATATATGAATGAAAGTCGAGTGGTTTCTCACACTAAGTTGTTAAGTCTAGTTAAGGCATTGTTCTTTGTGACTGTGATATAAGTTGATAGGTCTCAACGTAGAATGTCTATTTATATCTAGCTTTATTCCATAAGAATAGGTTTTACCGATCAGAGTTAACAGTTGATAACACACTGTTACTTTGAAAAACTGCTGTTATCTTGTCTATTTAGACTTACATCATTGAGCAATAGGGAACAAAGGAAATATTACAATTTTCAGAAGATTTTAGAAGATTTAGCTTTAATCCAAAACTTCCAAAAAATCCTTCATTGTATTTTTTTTAAATATATTAAAGTGTTCAATGAGTCACATGACATATGCCATATGACCTTGAATGTCCTACATTATGACTCCTTGAACTTTACAATTATGAATCAACATCACTTTACTGAGACAAATGCGACCTGAGGATGGACGTAAGAGTTCGATGAAATCTTTTGTGTGGATAGTTAGTGCTTATTTCCCTAATTGTAATCATGATCTGTTATAATGGACTATAATATAATATATGTGCTGAACTAAACAACTTATTTTGACTTCTATACCCCAACAGTTCAGCAAGTAGAAATATCTCGTCATAACGCCTTTCACAAAAAAATTCTTGCAGTAGTAATCCCTATTAAGGGGTCTGAGTAGCCAGTAGCAACGTGCTCGGCTCCAGACTGGTACATTCTAGTTTCAGGTTTACAGGTTTCAATACACACACTGGCCCTCCATTTATTCATGCGGGAGGTGAAAAATCTCTGGAAGGACATTATACGTCAGTCCCGAGCCTGTACGATGTCAGGTACTCGTTCAAGATCCCTATTCTAAATATACTTGAGTTAGACAAAATTTATGACTTCGAATGTAGAATGTTCATTTTGTGTTATCCCAAAGGGTCAATGTTCGTCCTATTTGTGTTCTCTCGTGGGACTGACAATGCAACATAACCTAACATAATCCCTTATTACTAAGTATTTTTCTTCAAACATATTTTAGCCCAAAGTCATTTGATGAAGATGTGACTATAAAGCAGTAAACTATTTCAAGTGAGTTATTGCTTTTTTACCATTTTTTATATTTAAGACCAGAAGCATAATTTCTGGATTATATCACGAGCTATGCATTTATTGTGTGGTATTTACTGATGTTAGAATAAAGGAAAGTAACACGAAGTCTCCATACAAAAGATTTTATCCGACGTCGAAGCGTTTGAAACACTTATTGTTCATCCTTAGATTCCATCTTAACCTTAATTAGATTTCAAGATAACTTTAATAAGGTTATCTTGAGTGTTCAATGAGTCATAGGACATCTTGACACTCAATATCACCTTAGAAAGACAGATCAAACCTGAGGATGAACATAAGTGTTCGAAACGAGTCGACGTCAGATAAAATCTTATGTACATAGTCTTAGTGTCTATTTACCTTATTCTAATCATGAATCCTCATTATTTCTTTCTTTCTGTCTCCTTTGTAATAATCATACTTGTATATTTCTGTTACACATATCACTAGTCATGTTATCTTTACATTTTTAAATATAATACTAAAAAAGTAAGTTTTAATTTCTGCTAATACAAAATGGTTAATAGCCTAACAAAAAGGAGCAAAAAAATGCAGAGGTCATGAAATTGAAGAAAGCTAATTCTAAAAAGTAAATGTTGAGAGGAAAGAATACAATTAAATAGATATAACGATTTGTTATGACCAATGGTGTGTAAAAGATAATACTTGATAAGATTAATATATGAATTGAGGAAAGTGTTTCGAGAACACTTACAATGACTGATGCAGGCGTCAACTGATGGCTTCCCCCTCCATCCTTATTTTTTTACCGTGAAAAGCACGTACTCTGGCGATTTTAACATTGCTCTATGACTAAAGAACTCTTCAATTGAATTGATAACAGGGTGAAGTGAAACTCACCTTATCGGTAGACACATACGCACAGAACAATCTGCAGAACCTACTTTGCCAGATACATGTGAATCTATTATTATCGGTAGACAGATACGAACAGAACAATTTGCAAAACCTACTTTGTCAGATACATGTGAACCTGTTATTATCGGTAGACACATACGCACAGAACAGTTTGCATCTGTTAGATTACAAATTTGTTAATGCCCTAGAGGTTAGTAAACTATTATAAAAATCTGCCATGCTACTTAAAGATGCAGAAGGTGAGAAGCCGATAGGGTGACTACATCACAGATGCATGGGGTATGCCGGATTTTAATAATAATATGCTATTTTATTAGATTCAATGTACCTTAAAAGATGTAGCACAATCAAAATTCGATATCTACTTGATCCAACTTTCCAAAGAAATCAGTGGTCGTTCATACACTGCTCCATGCTTTTCTATCTAACGAATGGATAATTTTTAGATTGTACACACACTGTTATGATGATTATTTGGGTAATTAATGCACTTTTTCCTGAATACGATATACACATGATACTGCGATACAAACGAGATGAAATATTGGTGCATCAAATATTATTTCACAAAATAAGCCAAAATTTTATACGATTAAAGTAAGATAAAAGAGTTTTATGTTTCTAAATTACCAAAAGAAAGGAAACAATTGGTAGAATTTTGAGTTATAGTACCCTGAAGTGAAATAAACACTTATATAGAATGTGATTTTATTATCGTTACTTTTATATATAACATACATACAAATTACTATCCTTGTCTATGGATCTAAGCTCTCCACGCTCTTGTATCTTATAAGTACTTATTAATGAATGCACTATTTATTACACGAACCCATTGATCTGGATATGCTGTAGCCGTATATCATAGCCCCTCGTTGGCGAAGCTATTTCATTATTTGCCATTCTTAACTTAACATAACCTAAACTAACCGCGCTTATATGCTCCAATACTTCTCAAATATAATAAAGTTCACTGAAAGAACTTTGTATATGTAAAATTTGATGAATATTTGGCAAAGCCTGTGACCTAAAGCGGGTTTACAATATGGCGGATACAACCGCCTACTAACACACAGATAAATATCATGAAAAAAAATACTAAAAACAGGTTCAGGGGTCTCAAAACGTGAATTAAGATCTATTAAAGTCCCAAAATCATTTTTTTTTCTCTCATGATCAATACATTTTTTTACATTCCGTAAAATACGGCTAACCTTAATGTCTACTAGTACTTCAACTTACAGGATAAGAAAACTCCAGAATTTCTTTTAAAAGAAAATAAACTGTTCAAACTGTTCTAAATTGAACTGAGGAGAAATATATAGGCCTCAAAGGAATTTTAAAAAATAAGAAACGATGCTGGTATTTGTGTTGGTATTACATAATGATTGTTCACATAATAATACATACTAATTCACAGATAAAGCAGTAAAACACTCGTAATACCGAAAACAGTCTCTTTAAAAATCATGTATATTTTTTTTTTAAATATTAGTAGTTTAATAATCTTAATGATTTAATAATTGTTCACACAATTTTAATTATATTATGATGAGATGTAGTAGTTTAACTGTACTAGACTTAATATTTTGACGTATAATACTATTGGCATGGAATATGGTAATGCATAACAACTAAGGAGGTAAAAACCAATTCATTGAAGTAAAAATGAAGGTTATCTAGTATTGGGTACGAATGAATTGACAAGTGGAAGAAAGAAAACCGTTAAATATCTGAGATGACGCGGAGTTATGGCTAGTAAATAGCGGGACTACCCTGTTGAACACGATATTCTGATGCAAATCAAATGTGCTTTTCTTGAATATACAGCCCTCTTCTATCCCAACGCTGCTGCGGATGTTATATTGTTCGAAGGAGTCTTCTTCTGTCAGTTCCTCAAGGACACGTGCCGCTTTCTTTTGTATACCTTTTAAGAACCTAAATCTTGTTTCTTGTAATGAAGATTTCATTAGAAATGAAGAGTAAACAGATAGAAGATACTCAGCGGATAAGGTGGATGTTGTAGCAGTGGGATGATGCTATTGGCTGGAAACGTCTTGAGAGGTCATGTGGAAAGAGCCGCCGCATTTTTCTTGGTGGAGAACCCATAACATGTCACAATTCGGGCCGTTATTTTTTCTTATTCTTTCACAGAGTTTAAAACGAACATAATATAGTCGTGTTGATTAATGGTTTAACCTCCAGCATGCCAGTAAAGGCCCCCAGTCACATGAATATTGAAGAAAATAATAGTAATTGTTTTTTTGAATTGTTCATTCGAGCTTTTTTGACTTTGTGAAGATGGACTCTTTTAATGTATGGATTGGAAATATCAGGGTCTCTTATCAGGATCTTAAGTAAAATAATCACTGTTTGACCCATGCTGTTATGCTTTCCAACAAGTTTGGGACATTTTCAAGGGCGTTCAAAGTGTCAGTGCAAGTTTTTTGTTGTTAAAACAGCAGAATTCTGTCGCCATTTAGGCACACACTTATCCATGTTAAAATTGTAATGTACAATTTTCCGTACATATTCATTATCCATTTCAGCAATTTCAATAATCGCACGAATACTTAACCGACGACCAGATCGATGACCAATCAGATAACCCATGCTTTCGATGTTCTCGTCAGTCTTTGACGTGAAAGGGTGACTCAGCCGAGATATAAGATGTACCTTTTACATCTCAATCTTCTTGAAAACGCTTAAACTACTCAAAAACGCGTGGAAGCGATAAACACTCATTGTCAATGTATATATTTGTTTAATAATAATTATCAATAATATATGATATATATATATATATATATATATATATATATATATATATATTATATATAATTATAATAATAAGGGTATTTGTAAATACTTAAATTGAGTATATGTATGATTATAGTGAAGTATAAACATAAAAAATAAAAAGGTCGTATTGGTAATTGAAAAGTATAAATAATAGTTTTCAAAGAAAAAACTAAGATAATTAACTTTAGTGAAATATATATATTATTATAAATCACAAAGGGATAAGCTCAATAAAACGCCATTGAGATTTGCAAATAAACGTATGTAGTATTTGAGATATTTATGATAGTGGTAGAGCAGGTTTAGCTCTACATTATGGTGAACACATAGAAGTAGTGGGTCTGTGATATTGTTATCTTGAGCCAGCCTGTAGAAGCAGCTTCCGGAGAACAAGGACTTATCACTGTGGCTATTGTTTCAGGAAAGAATAAAAGTCTACCCTTGTTTCTTTTCAAGAACTACGTCACCAAGCTTCAATAGTAATGTAAGTCCTCTGCAAGTTATAAAACACGTGTTCTTATTGGGATGACGGCTTCGGTAATGTTTCGGTCCTATCATATTATCTTATGATCTTTTCAAAAGTATTTAAAAAATCTATGTGTTTATAACTGAAAGACATATAGGAAGAGAGAATAGGATAAAGGGATAAAGTAACATAGATAAATAAAAGAATTTAAGGAAAAAACATGTTTTCATAAAATTGTAAATATAAAAACAAAACAATTTCCAGTGAAACTAAAGTTCATCTATAAAAATCCTGTCTGTTTCTCAGATTTATGGGCCTAACAATGAATGGTGTTCTACGGACGGAAAGTGAGGCTCGTTTTGTTATTTATCTCCCATTTTTAATTGTGGCAGAGTCACTTTATCAAGCTCATTTTACAGTGGGAATTCTAGAGTTTACTTAGCTAAAGGTAATTGGAGTAGCGATTGTTAACGAGTGCCTGCAACACACAGGCTCCTGGACCGTTAAATAAGCATATCGTATTTACATAGGTATATAGGATACACATATATATATCTAGGTATAACAAGATTTCACAATAAAGACATGAAATAAAAATCAACGCCCAATACACAGTAAGAAATCAGGAAAAAGAATAAGATCTTACAACCGTAAGAAGCGGTCATCGTCAGAATCAAATGTCAACTGAAGCCAAAGACGTAGAAACATCTAGTGAGGGGTTAAGAAGAGTGGAGACAAGAGAGGTTTTTATTTGTATAGCGAGTAATTTAAGGGCAATAGCATCATCTACGAGGTTGACAGTTAGCAGATAGTTTGTTATTTCTTCCTGTACTCCTTTGTTTACCCTAACATCCCTTCCCTGGGTCATTGTCATCTTTCCTGCACTTTATATCCTTCAAATACCTCCCTAGCCTCCTACTCTTCTCAACCCCACATCAGATGTTTATATAATCAGAGAATCAACTGATTATCTTTGAATTCTGGGATTTAACTCTGACGAAGACTGCTTGTTACAATTGAAAGATCTTAGTCTTTTTTCTGATATCTTACTGTCGTTTGGAGGTTGATATTTTGATATGTATAGTACATATTTTGATATTTGTAGGATACAAAATTATATAATTTTTTACAAAAATTAGAATGCTAAAAAATTGTTTCTGTTTTGACATAGACTACGATAAATTACCCTTCTCATGATTAGAAATTATGCAAAAATATACCAATTTCTTGGTAAAAAATTACCAAGACTATTTATATATAAAATAATGTAAACCTGTCGAAGTAGTGAAGGACAATTTGAAAATCTACTATACACCCCCTTTACAGCCTTCAAGAAATAACGGCGGCTTTCGTTTTGCTTCAAGCCAAATCTAGATTTAGGACCACGATTCCAACGTCCAATCTGCAATACTCAAGGCGAGCACACGAGCAGTTGGGCCACATATGACCCCACCAATGGTGGGCAGGCCCCACAAGAGGGGGGGGGGGGGTGCAGGGCTCATAAGCCTTTATCAAAGTTAAAAATTCAAATGGCCAATTACGCATGGTTTTTTTTATTGTTAAATTGAAGAAGAAAGGCAATTGGAGTGCATTGTCACAACCATTTCACCTTATTCTCCAGGGTTGCCAGCTTGCCACTTTTTATATAACTCCTTGAAATTTTACTTCTTATCAAGCGGTTGGCATAATTCTTATTAGGTGGTTTGCACTTTCCTGTAAATTTGCTCTATTTTTTTTTTTTTTTTACAAGGTTATAGTCTGTGAGTCGCGAAAGTGAATAAAGCATAACTATAAATCATATTAATTTTCTACTAAGAGTACCTAAAGGCTGATGAAACTATTGATCATTTGTAATTTATAATGTTAATGAAATTTAAACCACCTATGAGTTAATTATGTGACTTTATATAACCACAGATTCTTTAATAAGACTCTTTATTACTCAGAACATGTGATATAGTGCAACTGAATTATCTAGTATCACCAGTGTTGGAAATAAGGACTCAAAAAAAGCCTTGCACAAAAAAGACCAGCCCATTTTTTCCTCTCAAGGGCGCTGATAGTAGGTATCAGAAGGTGATATCCGTCTAATGTTATTAAATAAGATACAAGTTTATATAAAACGCGAATCATCAAACACTTGATTACTTAGTGACAAAAGGCTTAAGTTTTGTAATCTATCCGTATAATTTATGCGTCTTAGACTACTCTTTAACATTAAGAGCACTTGCAGTAAAATACAATCAATCATTTAGAATGTACTTTCTAAAGAACAAACAGATATAACTTTTTATAGAATATAATAACATTGAACAGAATTATTATGAGTGATGATGGATTTCAGATTAATACTCGACTTTAATCAAGGTATATCTCATAAGAGACATTTGTAAACAGTCTGCTACTCTGTTTAGAGTAGATGTACTCATCCTAAAATAGCACTGGAGTGCAGAGGTGGGTATCGAGGGGACGGTGACCCATGTGACTGGCGACTTTTATGATTGATGAAGCAGACTTTGGATTAGCGGTACTACAGGATTTATATACAATATCAAATAAAACGACCCATAGAGCTAGTGGATAAAAATTATAACGAAAGCAACACAATGATAGGCACAAATATAACTCACTTCTATATTTCGACAACCATCGTCAATAGAGTGCAGTCATCGCCCTGCCTGGGAGCGGAGCTCTTGTCAACCTCTTGATGACAAGGATTGTTGAAATACAGAAGTGAAGTAGATTAGGCTAGATTGCAGGGGCAGTCCCACAAGAGAACGCCCATAGGCCGAACATTGACCCTTTCGGATACCACACAATAAAAGTTCTACATTATGAGTCCTAAATTTTTCTAAATCAAGTATATTTAGAATAGGGATCTTAACGACATCGTCCTGCGCTTTCACCCTTTTAAAATACCACTCTTCCCTCCCACTTTTCTCACCCCCTCACCAGATGTTTTCTGCATCTAGTGTTCAGTTGGGTTTTTGACTCTGACGAAGGCCGCTTGTTACGTTTGAAAGATCCTAGTCTTTTTCTCCCTTTTCATATTGTGGTTTGATCATTGATATATATATATGAATTAAATACCACGATAAACAATTATATATTAATTAAAATACTCTAAGGCCTTTCGTTAAAACATCATCACAGAGCTAAATGAAACAACACCTGTTTGTTTCATTTAGCTCTCTGATGATGTTGTAACGAAAGGCCTTAGAGCATTTTAATTAATATATAATTGTTTATGGTGGTATTTAATTCATATATTATGTAAAGAGTTATTGTTGAATATTAATTTATATATATACCATTATAAACGAAAAACGGTACGGCAGGACAGATAACACTTAAAATAAACTGTGAGACATAGACTTAAAGACTCACTTTTCAATATTTCGACCGTAATGGCGGTCAAAATATTGAAAATTCAGTCTTTGTTATGTTTCAGTCTATGCATCACAGTTTATTTTAAGTATATATATATATCTACATTTTCGATGAAAATGCGATGATCAGAAACGGATAAATAAAGTTCAATGTAGACAAAGAAACATAGAGAAATTAAAAACGCTAACTTAGTCTCTAATTTTTGGTTTGAGCTGTCTTCAGGAGAGATAAGAGAAGGAAACCAAGCGCACTGGTACAAAGACGGTTGGCGACCATCGATGTTGCCGCAAACGCGCTCGGTCACAGAGGATGAGGTAGACAAGAATCAAGTTATAATTAAATTATGAAAAATATTTTTAGAACATAGAAATATATATATTATATATGATCTGTATCACTCTCTCTCTCTTCTCTCTCTCTCTCTCTCTCTCTCTCTCTCTCTCTCTCTCTCTCTCTCTCTAAGAAAGATGATTATTATTCCATCGATTTTAGAGTGTTGTTGAACAAGTTATTTACGTCATATCTATAACATCTGGGTACTTGAGTACACAGAGAGTACTTGAGTCCTTGCACGTTGAGGTCGTGTGATCAAGATTTGCCCTTGGCATTGCCGGACACTTAGACACATTGTATGACACTTGTTATACATATTGTACATAGTTGCATAATTCAGATGTATACTTGAAACATTAAAACTGTCAAATTTGATTTAATCATCCTCTTTTGTGGGACCCGTAGAAATGCCACCACCTCCCTTTGGAGACTTTGGAGGTAAAAAGTTAACATATAGAGAACTACGATTGCTTTTCATATGAATTCGAGGGATCAAAAGCAACATTTTTAAAAAAAGTAGAAATTTCATTAATTGAATGAAATTTGAATCTATGGCTAATGGATAATTAGTAATTAATTATCAACACCACTCTGACCTAAGGAAGTGGTGTCAGTGGACACCAGTGTGGCCTCAGCGGACACCACTGTGGCCTAAGGAAGTGGTGTCAGTGGACACCACTGTGGCCTCAGCGGACACCACTGTGGCCTAAGGAAGTGGTGTCAGTGGACACCAGTGTGGCCTCAGCGGACACCACTGTGGCCTAAGGAAGTGGTGTCAGTGGACACCACTGTGGCCTCAGCGGACACCACTGTGGCCTAAGGAAGTGGTGTCAGTGGACACCACTGTTGCCTAAGGAAGTGGTGTCAGTGGACACCACTGTTGCCTAAGGAAGTGGTGTCAGTGGACACCACTGTGGCCTCAGCGGACACCACTGTGGCCTAAGGAAGTGGTGTCAGTGGACACCACTGTTGCCTAAGGAAATGGTGTCAGTGGACACCACTGTGGCCTAAGGAACAGGCCACTGTGGCCTAGGACACCACTGGTGGTGTCAGTGGACACCACTGTGGCCTAAGGAAGTGGTGTCAGTGGACACCAGTGTGGCCTAAGGAAGTGGTGTCAGTGGACACCACTGTGGCCTAAGGAAGTGGTGTCAGTGGACACCAGTGTGGCCTCAGGGGTGGTGTCAGTTGACACCACTGTGGCCTAAGGAAGTGGTGTCAGTGGACACCACTGTGGCCTCAGCGGACACCACTGTGGCCTAAGGAAGTGGTGTCAGTGGACACCAGTGTGGCCTCAGCGGACACCACTGTGGCCTAAGGAAGTGGTGTCAGTGGACACCACTGTGGCCTAAGGAAGTGGTGTCAGTGGACACCACTGTGGCCTAAGGAAGTGGTGTCAGTGGACACCACTGTTGCCTAAGGAAGTGGTGTCAGTGGACACCACTGTTGCCTAAGGAAGTGGTGTCAGTGGACACCACTGTGGCCTCTGGGAGGAGTGACTAGTGTAGAAGTTTCCAGGTGTCCTCTTCAAATCCTGTCTTAGTAATACTTATTATTACAACTGTTGTTATGGTCTTGGGGGAACTAATTGGTTTTGTTATTACAATTCAATATTATAATTTATTCAAGTATTATTTTCATATAATTCTGATTAGTTATTTTTTATCAGTTTTGTGTCATTCCCATTTTGATTACTTTGGTTTCAAATTTATATTTCAATTAACATGAGTTAGTATAAAATAAACATTTTTTGCAGGCTGCTTGATGGAGAGCTTTTAATTAAACAAAAATTGGGTTGGACAACATTAAAAAGGTTTGACCAATGCTCTAGAATCAGATTGACTAATTGAAATCACGTAATGATTTCTTTAAAAATAAATTTTGTAAATACCTTTGATGGAATTAATATAATTTTTTTTTAAAATTATTAGAAACGAATCGAACTGGTTGTGCAGGTTTCAGATTCCACAGTTGAGTTGTATATTTTTGGTGATTTTTTTTTGGTGGATGCTAATTTTAAGTAGATGGTGATTAGTTTTTATATTTCAGTGTTTATAGCTTTGCGGATTTTTTTTTTTTCATGGCAATGTTCTATAGAGTTATTTTAATTTAGTTCTGTCAAATAGTGTAAGAAGTATCGTCTTCACTAGCTTTCAGAATAAATCATGAGTCAATATTTTTACCTTGTAAGGCCGAAAAGTCTTATTAGTAGCACAATTAACAGAAGAATTTCTTATTGGAAAGGTGCCTTTCTAATAAGCGACATTTCAATGAGTTTTCAGTAGTTTCTATTTAGAACCAAATAGTTGACAATATTGTGTTGAGGCGATTAGTTCTTCGTTTGTCATTATCTGGTACAATTCAGATGTATGCTTGACTAGTACCCATATCGAAAGAACTTTGATATAGGGAGTCAATCTTTATATACTTTAGGATGAATGTTTGTACTAGTCGAATAGAATTCACTAATGCGACCAAAACAGTGATTAACCCTGAATTAGTTGGAAGGCCTATACAGTGAAGGGGAATCGTGAAAAATAATGAGTTTAAATATGGCTACAAAATTCCATCATTTACAGATTAGCTCTATCCTTTGCTGTTACAAGTGCTACACAAAATTAAGCTTTTCACTGTTAATAATCTTTTAACTGCTATAGAGTGCCTTTAAAGTACAAGTGACTTATAATTATGAATAGGTATCATAATATCACTATGGTGTTAATCCCAGTATACAGACTTTTTCCTTAAGTTCTGTAATAAATGTATTATTTTTTTATTTTGGATATCATTCAGCTTGTTTGATTGCAAGTAACGTCATAGATAGACCTAGAGTGAAGGATACCCAACTGATTTTGAAACCAGCTTTTTCCTCTTATATTATAATGTATATATTATATTATAATGTATATATGTATTTATCCTTATAAAACTACGACTGTTCTAAGATAGACACGACTTCAATCACAAAAAAAAAATTAAAAACCAGGAATAGTATGCCTTACTTGGTCAATTTAAAATTCAAAATTAAATCACTCTGTTAAAACAAACGTCGTAGTAATTCTAAATAGGAGAATACATTTATAAATTGCATGAACTCAAATTTTAATAATTCACTATATTTGATTTAATTTCATTTCACTTTTGCGAACTAAATGAGTTTATACAGTTTGTTATTACATTAAAATATTAAATAATAAAGCAATAATACTTTTTCAATGAATCAATATTAGCATGTTATCAATAAGTTGGCAACATTGCTGGTTCCCGCATTCTCCCACTCTCCTCTCTTTATCAGCTGTTTCTAATTGTACTTACTATCTTAAAATTGTTTGTGGGTCCTTGCTTATTTCAGGTGTTATAGTTTTTAATTACAATAACTGCCAATATATTAATTCCAAGGTATGTCTCCAAATAATTAATGTTTTACTACTGATATTCGTAAATAGTATGGAACAAAAGTTTAGATCTATTCCAACATTACAGCTTGTGTGAGCTTAATTAAATCTTCCTTAAATGTGACAATCAATACAATTTTTTTGAAGTTCCATTTTTATTAATAATTAACGGTATGGTTTAAAATTCAAGTTACACATTTCAATCAATACACATGTTAACCTCGTGGTAACCAATTCCATGTTTAAATATATGTTCATCTGTTTAATATAATCAATATGTATATGACCTTTTTCTGTCTGATTTTTGTGGATTAATAATATCGTATTTATTTTCAGCAAATAAAATTCCATCCGAATCTACCGTTGGTTAGGCAGTATTCGATTTTTCTGAACACCGATAGTTTCTGACTGAATATGACTTTAATATGCCAAAAAAAGACTGCTGTGATTTTTGAAAAATTGTATAATAAAACGGGATATATGAGTTTTTATTACTATCAGTAGGTAGGTCGCTTAAAATTGTGTAAGTGAAAGTTCCTGCTTAGTTATTGAATAAATTACTAGGCTTTTATTCAGGTGGTTTGATGGACTTACTGGTCCTGTGTTGAAGTGTATTGATTTAGTAATAAGAAATGGATAAAATGATATCTCCGTATGAAAGTCTGCGTCAGTATTTGAGGAACGACGGAGATATGAAACGTCCTAAGGTTGGATGGAAGAAGCCTGATCCTGGCGACTGACATATGGCTTTACTTATAAAGCCGGAAGGATGAGGAGGAGCTTCAAGTAGCATCCAAGTGGATAACACAGTCGGACTTTCCTTTCATTGATTAAAAGGACTTGATTGTTTGAACAGTGTTTCGTCCAGTGTTTGAGGGCTTCGTCTAGCTCTTTGTGTTAGTGCTTTGAATATTAAAGAATCTGTTTTGGACTTCATGCCTTCATCACCAGTAAAATTTAGCATGAGCCTTCGGAGAAACTCGTATTCCAGGGTTACTGCGGAGAAAAGCTTCACAGAAACCTTCAGGAGAGAGAGCTTTATATATGATATTGAACCCTTGCAAGGTATTTGATTGTCGTTATTTCTAAGAGCTTACTAATCCTTAATTCGTGATCTTTATCCGGTTAATTTTATTAATTTTGACAAGTTTAATCATCTTTATGTTCTAGGTTATAATTATAAAATATTCAAAATAATATATATATATGTTTTTTGTTGTTATTGTGATGTTCATTTTTCATTGGATAACATATGTGTTCCCCTATAGTAAACATCAGTTTCTCAAGGTCTCCATGACTGCTGAGATTATTTTTTTTTGAGATGTATGACATCATAATTGGAGATGTTCAACATCAATCATTTTATGTTAATTATACCAATAGTACATTTGTATGAAGAGAAATTTCGTAGTTTTTTTTTTAATATGGCAAACTCTATTAATAATTATTTTCATGATTAATTCTTATTCATAGAGTTAAAGGTTCCTAACTCTTATTGAAGTAATACGAAATATATGTTTTCCGAATTTATCTTCATTATAAGTCCAAAATTGTTAGATAATGGGCATATAAAATTTATAAATTATGAATAGAAAAGTCAACACTCAACACAATGTATAGAGAGCTTAATTATATATAAAATGAAACTGTTGAGCACCTGTTTCAATTCTATGGTCGATTAATCATAATGTTTTTCCCAGGTCGCATTAATCATTGATTGAACTGCAATAGAATCCTATGTTACTTCATGTTCATGAATTCCAATATGTAATACCATTGAATCCTTGATTTCTCAAAACTTTTTTATTTCTCTTGTCGATAATTTATTAATGGTTATGTCTCATTAAGAATGCTTTGATTTGCAAGTTTGTTTGAGCTCTTAGGTTTAGTGAATTTTGTATTTCAATAATAGATTATTCTATATATTATTGACAAACAAAGTGTCATATTTTTTTCTTTATCTCTGAAGTAAATTTTTATTAAGGAGGTGTATTATTATTAATTAGTACATACGCTTTACTGTATCGAAACTTATTGCGTACTTGAAGAATTTGTTAGGAATTCAGACATGGCATTGGCTTCAATGGAATCAACTTGACCCTAATAAAATAGTTCAGGTTAAATATAAATCTCGGTATCCCACTGACCCGCATAGTGGTATCTCTCGTCATCATATTGCCCAAATGTATTGTTGCGTTGTATATTTCCTTCTTTTTTGTAAACATATATTAAGGTACATATAAATACAGTATCAAGTATTTTAAATAACTAATAGTTTTGCTATAATAAATGTGTTTCTTGGATTGTTATTACTTAATTAAGGATTTTACATTAAAAAAAAAATTATAAGTGCATGGACGGCATTTCCTTAATGAATTTCAGGGGAAATAGAGTTCGTAAATGTGTTCCAAACTTCAGTATGTATTTATTATACAACCGTTTTTCCTTAATGAAATTGAATCCCCACTTATTTTTAGGATTTTTTCGTGTGCCATATTTATCATTTGTCTATATTTAAAGACAATGTTTAAAGAAGGTCATTAGAGTGTTAATGCGCACTCAGAAAAATTTCTAAGTTTGTCAAATTTTCCAAAATTTTTGAGCTGATGTTTATGTCAAATTGAATTGCTTAGTCATAATTTCTAAAGTAATACAACTAATAATTTCAACTTTTCAGGCAGTGATATAAATGTCTAATGTAATTAATCTCTAATACTTTTAAATATAGAACTGAATGAAACTTTACTCATCTGCTACAAAAAGAAAGAAAATGTGAACTCTATTGTCCTTTTAAGTTCATTAAGGAGTAGCACTGTGACATCTAATAACAACAAGGTAAATTCCTGCGGTGAGAAATAACATTGACCTCTTACTTCAGTTAATCAATTTTCCAAGTAAATGTGAATCAGGTGCAATTTTTACATTCACATGTATTTGTAAAACTTTTTGTTGTCTTTATGTATCCATTCCAAATAACTTCAATAATTTTGATGAAATTTTATATTTTAATTCAGGTTTACTATAGGAAGGTTTTCTAGTTCGTTACTTTTACCTGTTGTTTACAATTTGGTACTTACTTATGAGTTGATAAGGAAGTTTTTTGTCAGAAATAATTTTGAAGCTAGTTGATTCACACATATATGCGTACTATCAAACCGTTGACTGTCCGACTAAAGATATTTTTCGTAAAACATGCAAAATGTTAAGTAGTATATTCGGGATTGATTTTTGATTACATGTTATAAGACTAATTCTAGCAAAGCCGGGTAGAATATGTCATGTATAATTACTTTAAGTAATTCACCATGCTACCCTTTGTAGTTGAGAATGTTGGTATAGGGTCTCGAACAGAACAGTTGCCCTATCATGTTCGTGAAGGAACAGGTTGATTAAGATTTAATACATATTGCTATACGTTAAAGACAAAATCGATATGCTTCCTGAATAAAAAAAAAATCTAATTTCGTCAGATGTTATTGCATTCTAATAGATATTTTGAATCCTTCTTACTTTGTTAGCAGTTTGTGCTCCAACGATTTTAAGTGTTATGCCACTTATAAAAATTGAAGTTCATGTTTTGTTCAAGTTATGCTCTTGCATAGAATTTCTGGCGTTGGACACCATGTTCGCCAGTAGGTGAACCATCAATTATATTCAGTTCCCTTCAGAGTAGCAAGGTTTGATTTTGAGCGTTAGTGAACACTATGTATTCCAATTGATGTTGCATACCGTGATTTATGTTAACCAAAGGTGACTCTAGAAACTGGTCGGCAGTCCAGTATAGACAGATAAACTTGGAGGCAGTCACGGCCTATGGGAGAAGCAGAGAGTTGTGCCCACGGACTTCGTACAGCAACTCATTGGTAGTGTCTGTGTGTGGTTACTAAAACCACATGCTTGTAGTAATTATCTTCAGCACGAACTCTGCTCCTGAAAACAAAACTCTAGTTAGGGTTGGGGCTTTTCTGCTCTTGTTTTGTGACCTGTTTCGTTTCCATACAGACCCACGTGACTTGGAACCCATTGCTCCATTAATCCTTGTCCACTTGAAGGCGTCAAAATTGGAACTCAAAGAGCAACTAGAAATCCGGGTTTTAGTGAGAGCAAAGGCCCTGAATAACTATGTTTGCGTCAACGAGAACAGCAATGTTGGGTGTTGTGTCGTAAATTGTTTCTTCAGCTTCGCTATCCTCTTTAGTTTCTCGTTGAAAGTAAGTTTTGGACACACCTGCCAGTATGGATCCATCAAGATTGTTCCATGTTACTATAATATTGGTCCATGTGTCCAAAAAGGATGTATACAGGGACCCTTTCCGTTGTACTTTACTTTAAGTAAAATGTAGTAATAACAAAAAAATTCGATTTTGAGGTTTTGACAGATTTACACTTCTTGATATCTCCCCATTTTTGAAGTTTTTTTTTTTGATGATATCTGTATTCTGGTGGCTGAGTATTTTCATAAGTTTGTGAATACACTAAGGATACACAATTTGATCGATCAAATTGATATTATAATCAAAATTAGCTCTTAAAATGTAGATAATGCCTAAAGTCTTTGAGGAGTATAGTCTCTTAGCAAGTTCATTTATTGTTCCTTATAAATTTTAACCACTATTTTTATTTCTTGAACTGATAATTCCAGATAGGTCAAATATAACAGTTAGTTAAGTATAATACTATTATTTCATTACTTTTAATCAATGAAATTAATATAGAAAGAGGAACTTTGTAGTACGAAATTCAAACAATTAACTTCTGATTAAATCAGACAGGTTGTGGACACTGTAGTAATGGTCACAGCGTAAAAGACTTGTTGTTTTTCAACGCCTACACTTACATGCACCTTTTAGTGCTGTTCTGGGGATGGAAATTGTGACTCATTTATTATTTGGCACCCATTTCAGTAATGTGCGATCAACATTACCTGTTGATTCTACATTGGGGTCCTAAAATTGGCATAACTCAAGTGTTTTTAGAGTAGGGATCTTTAACGTGTACCTTACATCGTACATGCTTGGGTCTGATGGCTTAATGTCCTCTCCGAGGGACAACGTGCTCAGATTTATTCACCTCAAACGTAAATTAATCTAGAGCCAGGTATGTATCGAATCCCGGACCTACTAGTTTAGAGGTGTGTGCGTTAAATCACTGAGCCAACCTAAAAGATTAGTTCCTTAAAGGAGGATGTGATTGATGGATGTATAGTTTCTCGCCCTAATTGTGTCAAAGGAACATTTAATTGAAGTATATTTTTTTAAATTAGAAAATATTTTTTATTCAATTCAACTGGAACATCAAATTTTGCGGATATCATCTACCTAAAATTATGAAGCTATAACAAATATTTCAATATTTGGTTGTTGGAACAGTCACTTCAATCCGAAAAACGTAAAACTATAATAATAACGTATATAATAATAATAATAATAATAACGTAAAAAAAAATCTGTCCTGGATTTGTTTATATTAACTTGAAAGATTTTTCTTCAGAATCGAGAAAACATTACTGTTTTAACATATTATTAAAAAAATTATGTTCTTAAGGAATTTTATTGTGATATATAAAAAATTTGGAGTGGCCTAAACTCAAATTTATTATAAGTAAACATAATATGAACCTCGATGACAGTCAATTGAGTTTTGTTTTTTTTTTTAACGTGGCTATCATGTAGACATAATATCAAACACTCTGGCAAAGCATTATCTAACTCATAGACAATCCATTTGTGATTTTATTTGTTTCAATGTTGCTATCTTCATTTTATCAGTTATAACAAACTTGAAATCATTGATTTAGAACAATCTGACAAAGTCATTATTATGAGCCTCATGCCCACTGCAGCCATAACTCTCCCTATTGTGTTTTCATTTGTCATTTGCAAATTCAACTTCAAATCATAAGTTCTTTAATTTAAGTATTTGTTCAGAGGTTTCTCTCTCTCTTCCTGACACAATTAACATTGTTCGTTTGATGTTAATTGAAGCTTGCTTCAATAATGTTATTTCAGAGGTTAATGTTTGGTTAGTTATTCTATGTACCATATATGTTTAATTTTTTTTTGAAATTTTTTTCTTTACAAATTTAAGCTCAGTTTGGAATGAGCGTTTGAGACTAATACATACTATTCATCAATGCTGGGGTGTGTTTTGCAAAAAGGTTAAGGACTGAAGAAGGTCTACGACCATTCGTTCTGGTAATTTATTCGCAGGTCTTTGATATTGGTCGATAACAAACTGGACTGCATACTCGCTGGATTCCTTTTCTTAGGATAAGGATTATTTCTTGCTTCTTCCATTGATGAATAGGGTCATTTTCCAAAGTCAGGTCAATATATTTTAGGAGACTGGCTGCCCCTAGATGTATAAGAAGGATGTTGTCTAGGCAAGACTCTGTACTTGGTCTCATTTCCGAGTAGCTCCTCTAATACAGTCTTATTGAGTCTTTCGCAGACACTGCTTGTTTTCCGTTTTGCCAGAGTGGGGATGAGTCCCTGTCACGTTAGCTTTGACTTTCTCCGCAGTGTTAAGTCTGCACGCTATGACATAATGTTCATACCGGACGTTTGCAGTTCGCCATGACTCCCGTAATCATTGGTTCGGTCTTTAATTCCTTGCTTCGTTTTTAAGCCCGCACAGAAACCTTTGTGCTTTGGTTCTAACAATATCATGAGTCTTTTTAAAGATAGTCATTTTGCGGAAACCTTTCCCAGTATCTGATTAGGTAAGACGAATTACACCTTTATAGTTAGTAGAAGCGTAATTATTTTGTTTTCTTAGTTCCCCAAGTCTTTAATTTCTTTAGCTCTTGTTTTGAAATAGTATGCATATTTCCATTTCCTTATTAGCATAATAACCCGTTGTTTTCATGTCTAAAAATGGGTTGTAACTCTAAGACTGTCTAATATAAGTTTTGAAATAATCTAATAATTACGGGAGTAGATAATCCAAAAGGACTCTTGTTACTAATACCTTTCGTTTATTCCATGGATTGGAATATAGTCTAAAAAAGGTGTGTTTCCTGTTCCACTCTGTGTTTTATAATCCTTTTCGACTCTTTGCTTATACATCGTTCTTGTTAAATTTCTGGTGGATTTAAAACTTCTCTATCACCTAAGTTTAATATTGTTCTCATCCTTCTTTCCCTTTTAAGATCAGGTAAATACAGTTTTTTGTTATTAAAATATCTTAAATATTTTTCTAGATTTCCTGGAATTGATTTTAACACCCACGATTATCGGGTTTCACCTTTTAGTACAGTTCTAGGAGATATACACAATACCTGCTTGATTCTAGATCCTCAGTTCTTCATTTTGTACCTTATTCAATTTTATTAGAGTAGGGTTTTTTTACGAGTATATGACATCGTTCAGGCTCAGGACTGAGCTGTATGGTGATCTCTCCGAGAAATGGTCTTCACAAGTTCTTCAGTGTTGCTTTTGAAAAATCCATATGAATAATTTGAACCTGCAGTCTTGAGTGCTAAAGGAAGCATGGTGTCAGTAGCCTAGACCTGATACCATAAAGATTCCGTAGGTCTGCTGAAAGAATAATTCAATGAAGAACGAAACAATAGTATAGAAATGTAATAAGGTAGATCATATCTGAATACTATAGAATTGAATACAATTTTCTTTACATTCCTTAGGTCCTGCAACCTTCATGGGTGAAATTTTCTAGAATTGTTTGTTATTGTTGTTTTTTTAATGTTTTATTTAGAAGTTCTTTTTATATCTGTGTTTTTAAAATCATTGAATAAAACGTCACCTTTCATCTTTGATAATTAGGCTTTTATTTATTTAATTGGCAGTTTGCGTTTAATTTATATAACAATTCAAAAATTAAGAAGACTTCTGAGTTTTTGTACAGATAGTGTGCTTGCCTCTAGTACTGGAGATTGGAAGTTCAAATCTAAGGTAAAGCAGTCTGTACTCAAGTGCTCATTAAAGATCCTTCCTTTATAAGCTTTAGTAAAGTAAAATTTAGGACTCCCGTTGTAAAATCGACCCGATAATGTAACCCTACTTATTAGCTAAAAGGAGTACCACATGACCTCTCTTTAAAGTACCAATGAGCTCCTCTTTAAAGCTTTGAACAACACTAAAATGAAAATTAGCCCAATCAAGAAGAGACTTCACTAATCAATGATCCCATTGCATGTATTCTTAGAGTCATTATCAGGAAGAATGTACATCAATGATGGAAAAGGAGACTAACTCCCTCTTAACCAATCCTTTCCAGTATGTCCAAGACAGTTCGCATTGATTGCAATTTGGAAGTCATTAATCCCACTTTATGGACTCTTATGAGGCATTACCTGCTTGATTCTACTCCTTCAGTCCTAAATTTTTTACCTTACTCATGGTGATTAGAGTAGGGATTTTTTGGGGGTAGCTGTGTTATTGGTATATACCCCAATAATGGTATATTAAATCATAGCCAGAGTGTATTGCTTGTTGGAAAGGACTTTTATTAGTTAGGCTAGGGCCATTCTCATTTTTCATGAATGATTCATGTTGTTGATGCTGATTGTTCTTAAGTGCACATATAGTGCGATCATTGATTACTCAAGTAATCAATTACCGCTAAAAAAACTTTGCTGATTTTCTTTTCTTATGGCTATCAGAAAAGAGCAAAACCACTTATTTTGTGAAATCCGATTTGTGAATTATTATTAAAAATTAGATTGATAGAAGTACAGAACTTTATTATCACAGAGAGAACTTCTTCATGTTAAAAATCTATTCTTAGGATTGATGATAGAATAAGAACTAAGGTATGAATATACATTTTGTTATAACTTTGTCTTAAAGGCTCTACAGTTCAGTTCAGTTCATAAGGCTGAAGTAAATGAAATACGTTACCACCCAACGTATTCATAGCCAGATTCATTGCCAAACCCCACTGAATGTAGTTTTGTTTAATTCAAACTAAATGTGAGTCTCCTAGAACTGATATAGTGGATTCCATTTTTTGATTATCATATCAATTTATTTTCTAAATGTATTTGGAATACATATTTTTTATTTTTTTAAAAACCAGGAAACTATATTAAAAAGCGTTTCTGTAATAAGAATAAAAGAAAATTTAATAAATCAAACTTTTTTTAAATGAATTTATGGAATTAGCATAGCATTATACTTTTTTTTATTTGGATAATAAAAAAAATTAACCAAATTTTAACGATTATTTATTGTCGTTAAATATGATGATTCATAAATGATGTTGGTATGATTTAGGGTTATCATTTTATGATTAGCTGCGAAATTTTTTGGGTCTTCCCCAAGTTTCCAAGAGAGCTTAAAACAATTTTTTGTGTTTTACTTGTTTAATTAAATATTGAGAATGAACGATTCATGTTCAAAAGACCAGCGAGTTTATGGTCCTCAAGTGAAAATAATTTGACTTTACTTGTATAATGGTATATTAATACCATATACCATTGATATGCAAAATAATATCAGTATTTTTATGATAATTGTATAGTGACAATGATTAAATCAAATATGAAGGATAAAAGGGACATAGGAAAGTCATGGATTCATAATAACTGTACTTAGAATATTTTGTGATCCTGAACATAATATTTACTTATTTACCCGAATATATCTAATTTATTATTTATTTTTCGTTAAATTTAAAATGTGGATTTAGATCTAAAATAATTTTGTAATTTGAGATTTCACTGTTCAGGGCTATGATTTCTCTTGTGATGTTTGAACCTCTTGGAACCAATATTATATGCATTTTTTTAAAAGTGGAGAAGTTTTTAAGTTTGAATGTTGTAAATATTTCTATTATTAATTTCTTCTAATATAGTTCTTTCCTTTAATATAATTTAGGATTATCGATTCAAATGAAACCTGATATCCCATCCTCCATTATAAAAGTATAAAGCTTTGTTATATTGAATAATACATTGTTTTAGTATGTTGTGTATAAAAACAATGGAGTAAGAATTATGTTTCATGGGAAGTTATTAATGGCGTAAGGAGGAAATAGGCTATTATAAGTGTTTGGGGGGTTTGAAGGCGGCCTAGTGTGTATGGAGGAATGGTGACGAGAGGGGAGAAGACTGAGGTGTCGTCTCCATGGAGTACCCTTGAACTTGCTCCGGAGTCCAGCCACCTGGCCACCTGTCCAGGTACCTCATGTCTCGCAACCCCACATTTACTCTCAACCAATCAATTTAACAATTTTAGCAAATCATCTTTAATGGGGAAAAACATTATTATTAAATTAATTCTTCCAAACGAAGTATATTATTAAAAAAATATGTGATTTTTTTAATTTATTTACAATTAATTACCAATTCATTAAGACCTTTTACGCAAAAAGAATATCTATTGTGTGTACATATGTAATTATTGTTTCATATTAATCCTTATGACTGTTGACAACATTAATTATATAAATACTAATTTAGTTATCGAGGATTAGGTCCAAATTAAGACAAGAACTTCCTGTCTGTTATGTTTGGTATTTATTAACATACCATGTGTGTCCTTGATGACACAATAAATTTCCACGTTAATTCTATTCCTTTTTATAATATATGGTACAAGAAGAAGAGATGTGAATAATGCTTTAAATGGTTCCTTCAATAAGCCTTGAGGATGCCGAACAACTTTCGGCGAAACGTTGACTTCAAATAAAATGTTATTAATTTAGATCTAATCCTTGATAACTGAAATTAGTATTTTGAACAATCAGTGGATTGAGGAGCTATATCAATATTAATTATATATATATATATATATATATATATTCTTTTTACATACAGTTAGTTTAATGCATTGGTAATAAATGTATTATACATATCTGATATTACATATTTTTAACTCTATTACTGCTTAGTTTGCATTTGATGCTAATCGAAATTTTATATATATATTAATAATATATATATATATATATATATGTCAAAAACCAACTGGGTTTTGACTCTGACGAAGACCGCTTGTTACGGTTGAAATATCTTAGTCTTGTTTTCCCATTCTTATTGTGGTTTAATCATTGATTGTTGTTTCACTTGTTTATGTGAAATCATTTTATATATATATATATATATGGTGTATATATAGTGGTTATACGAGTATATATATATTTGAGCTAATTCGCGTGCAGTTTGGATCTTTTTTTTTCTAATTTTGAGTGAAATACATATATATATATATAATATAATGAATATGTAATATATAATTCATTCAAGACAGAAAAATTCAAAATTTAAAAGCTTACCATTGCGTAATAGTGAATCGTTCTGCCCCTCAACTCAAGCTGACTTATCTGTTAAATGTTTTAATCATTCCAATTGTAATATTGCTCATATTTTTTACTCTAGAACAAAAAATCTCCTAAATGTATATTTCTCTAAGGAGGAAATAGAACTTTTAGATAAGAGTTTGAAATTCTGCCCCTCCAAACAAATAACAAGTTGCCACATCCGTTCTTTCGCACTCAGCCCTGACAGCTATTTATTTACCCAAGAACACGCCTATTGATTTGACTGCTAAAATTTCTGCCAGCCTATTAAATAGTTTTAAAACCCCAATTAATGCTATTCAAAGGAATATCTGCAAAAAAAAAATAAAACAAAAGATCAAAGATAATAATCTACTAATAAGAAAAGCAGATAAAGGTAACACCACTTTCATTCTTTCTTTTAATTTTTATCTTGAAAAAACTAACAGTTTTTTAAATTCTAAAAACTATGAGATTTTACCTATAGACCCAACTCAGAAATTAACAGAATATCCTCAAAATACTCTCAAAAAATGTCCCAAACTAATAGTTAAACCATTTCTGTTTCTTTCATCAAACCCCAAAACCCCCGTCTTATACGTACTTCTAAATATAAATAAGCCAGACATACCCGTAAGACACATTGTTTCTTTTACAGGCAGCCCTCTTTACAAAATATCAGAACATGTCAATTCTCTGTTTCAGCAGTTAACCAAGTTCAAAAATCCATTTTCTATAAACAAATTCAATTGAGTTAATGGAAGATTTAAAAGAAGTAGATATGCCCAACAATGCTATTC
This sequence comes from Hermatobates lingyangjiaoensis, assembly GCA_026182355.1. Taxonomy (NCBI): domain Eukaryota; kingdom Metazoa; phylum Arthropoda; class Insecta; order Hemiptera; family Hermatobatidae; genus Hermatobates; species Hermatobates lingyangjiaoensis. The sequence continues at coordinate 1,175,239 of JAPFBL010001937.1, read as the reverse complement.
TAGTTAGCTTCGATGTCAAAAACCTTTTCCCCAGTGTCCCAATCCCCGATCTTACAGATATAATAAAAGAAATAGTTTTCTCAAAGAGTTGATGACCAGACAATCCAAAATGAACTCTTAAGACTGTAAATTATGCGTAGAAAATAACTACTTTTGTTATAACGATAAATTTTATAAACAGTCCAATATAGCTCTTCCGATGGGATCTAATTTCTCCCCCTCTGTTTGCTGATCTCTTTTTAAGTTCTTTGGAGAAAAAATTGTTTTCCTCTGACGAACCCCTATCTAAATCAATTTTGTTCTGGAGAAGATATGTTGATGATGTGTTGGCTATCTTGAAAGGAACCCATAGACAACTGGATTCTTTGTTGAATTTATTAAACCGACTAAATCCCCACATTACGTTTACCATGGAGTGCGTGTCGAATGAGTCTCTGAATTATTTAGATCTGACTATAAACCGAGTAAAAAATATGGCCACTTTTGATATCTACCGTAAGCATACATACACAGATTCTATAATACATGCAACCTTAATACATGCTTCATAAATTAAGCATATTTCACTCGATTCACCGACTTTTTACTGTGCCCTTATCTAGTGAAAAAAATGCAAAGATATCCAAACTATAAAAACCGTAGCCAAAAACAACGGATATTTCACAGTTTTAATTAACAAGCTAATTAGAAGGAAAGAGAGAAATAAAATAGTCAGCCATGCATTCCCCCCAATCAGCTCTTCTACAAAAATCACACAAACCTGGGTGGCGATCCCATACATTGGTAATCCATCTTTAAGAATAGCTAAAATATTACAAAAATTCCGCTTAAAGTCAGTTACAGAAACTCAGGTGACTTAAAGTCCCTGTTATCTTCAAAAAAAGTGACTTTCCCGTCATGCGTAATTCTTCCCAAACAATAGGGCTCATCTACATAGACATCATCGAAAAAACTTCTTAAAACGACTTTTGGAACCTCAAAACATTTAATTCCGTCAAAATCTCGAGATCGAATTTTTTTCACGATTACTATACTTTATTTATAGTAAAGTAAAAACAGTGACATAACATCAAACACTACTCTTAGTTGTGATTTCCCTGATTAAAGGACCACATATGTTTAATGTGACACTTGTGCATAACATTAAATGTATAATTACAAGAAACAGTAAGGTTTGGAATATTTATAAACATTGAGATATGAGATTACATTGCAGTGGTTTAATTATATTTTTTTTATTTATTTTGTTATCATAAAAAAAATATTTTGAACTGTAGGCTTGTCTGAAATTGTATCAACAGTTGAGAAATATGTTTGATTATGAGGATGGACTGGAGGCAGTAAAGGAGAAAACTGTTGAGACATGATATGGTGATGTATTGGAATTAAAGGAGGTATGTTTTATGGGCAATCGCTATTATTATTATTTAGGATGATATGAGGAACCTCAAGTCAGATGAGACTCACCTCTTTTTAACAGGGTTGAGAGTTTGGGAAGAGACCAAAGAAGTTTCTACTGGTAAACCAATTTATGGATCTTGAAAAATGACATTGAACAATGTCTGTGTCATTGATTCAATATTCATGAAGATGAGTCCAATCTACTGATAGGAATTATAATGTAGGTCATACTGATGTAATTTAGAGAGCTTTAACTTATTAACGTTGTGAAAGTGGGTAGGTTAGTTTCTTTTCCACGAAGGAACACCATAGTCGAAGATTGGCTCTTTGTGATATCACCCAATGAACATTCATTATTGGGAGTCCTAAATTTCACCTAACTGAAGTGTATTTAGGGTAGATATAATTAACGAGTGATATCGTACAGGCTCGGGACCAATGGCTTAACAATTATGCATGATGGGAAAGTCACTTTTTTTTTGCCAAATATCTGTTTTTAGACAAAATTTTGTTTCTCCTATACTAGTAATTCTACAGGCTTGAAATTTTAGCGTTATGTTTCAGGCTACAAAAACAAGAAACGAAAAATATTCTCAGATTTTTAAAACAACAGTAAATTTTTTTTTAATAAAATGTAGAAATTTTGACTTACAATTCAATCTAAAAACTTGTGAGAGTGATACAAGGTGTACCGTTTCACGGATCAAAATGAAACTATACCTAAAAGTAGTACTTTATGTGGATGATGAGTTCAGATACGAGGGTCGTCCAGAAAATAAGTTCCGTTTTGGTCTGTAGGGCGGTAGGAGTGGTTTTTGCCAAATCCGGCAACACGCTCGAAAGAGGAGAGGGGGGGAACAGAATGAGAGGTGGGGGACCTCAGTCGGTCAATTACCAACGTCAGGACAGGTAGTTGAAATGGAGCCCTCCATGTCACGTCCCGCCACCTCGATCCCGTTCCCTCTCGAGTTGTTTTGCGCGGAGTGATTCAATTTCTTTATGCACAGGGTTTCAAATCAGTTCAAATTCACGAACAGCTCATTTCTGTTTATGGAGAAGGTGTAATGAGTGAATCAATGGTGAGGAGATGGGTACGTGAATTTATTGAGGATGAAAGTGGGAGAGGCAGACCCTCAGTTGTGACGGACGAAATTGTCGCAGAAATCGACAATGCAATTCGCAAAGATCGTCGTTTAACCCTGGATGAACTCCACCTGAGTTTCCCAGACATCTCACGATCCCTCATCCATGAGATCGTCTCGGAAAAACTTGACTTTCGGAAAGTTTCCGCCCGGTGGGTCCCTAGAGAGCTGAATGTCTTCCCGCCTTAAATTCAGTACCATCTCCTCACCATTGATTCACTCATTACACCTTCTCCATAAACAGAAAGAGCTGTTCGTGAATTTGAACTGATTTGAAACCCTGTGCATAAAGAAATTGAATCACTCCGCGCAAAACAATCGAGGGAACGGGATCGAGGTGGCGGGACGTGACATGGAGGGCTCCATTTAACTACCTGTCCTGACGTTGGTAATTGACCGACTGAGGTCCCCACCTCTCATTCTATTCCCCCACCTCTCCTCTTTCGAGCGGTGTTGCCGGATTTGGCAAAAACCACTCCTACCGCCCTACAGACCAAAACGGAACTTATTTTCTGGACGACCTACGTATTTTTTTTCAAAAATACATTAACCAAAGGGGCGTTAGAGTACATTTTCTGTTTTCAGAAAATGTTTTTTTACGCTAAACAGCTCATTAAGAAAGCATTAGATTTTATCAAAAAATTGAAAAGAAAATTAAGAATTTTTAAAAAAAAATTCATGAAATTTCGGTTACCACAAAGAGTAATAAAACTATAAAAAACTGAATATTGATCCTGGATTAGTGGTTTACTTGCTATACTTCTATTTATACTTGAAGTTTTTTGAGCTAATCCTCTGAAATAAAATTGATGTTTAGAGATTAAATGAAACAATTTTAGGTTATTTAAGAACTTAATATGACATGTAAAAGATTAAAATCTTATATGTATTAAATCAATGCAATGAAGTAAATAATTTCTGCTACTTTCTATGGTATGTGGATTTGTCTCACAAAGTGCTCTAATCAATCTATGAGATTAGATTGCTCGTATATGTTGCACCCTTGAACAAAACTTAATATCAGATGTAATTTTTTTTGAGTTTATGAATCGTACTAACTTTGGGTAATATTGAAGTGTGAGGAATGGACTCTTTCCTGTTAGGTTGTTGACAAATATCCAGATTTTTCACTATTCTAGCCTAACTATTTCCACTATTGATTATTATCTATTATTTTCAAAGATTTCAAGCTTCCAGCTATAAAAGTTTTAAATTATACTGAAAAGTCGTCTTTGAATTTGATTTGAGTATGGCAAACTGGCTAATTTCTAATACATTTTTTCTCTATATACATTTGCAGCAACTTGATAACAGAGTATAGCACTGAGGAAAGAGATAACATTCGTTTAGACTAAATTGGCATTTTGGCAAAGGGAAAGAAAAGTAATTTTTTAAAAAACATTAGCATATCATAAAATTCTCAGTATAATAATTGTATAAAAGACCAAAAATGTAAAACAATTCAAAATTGAAAATATTCTTTGAAAAATAATAGATGAAATTATCCCCCATCTTAAATTTAAAATTATCTTTAAACGACATTTTTTTTTACATGTTTCTGACATTTTTCGGACCAAATAGGAATGTTTTCAAGTTTTAAATGGGAAAATTTGTCTTAAATATTCAATGTACAAGGAGGTCAGGTAAACTATGTAATAGATCTTACTGGCTATTGAAACAAAAGCCAAGTTCTCTTGTAAGAGATTATTTCGTAAAACGAAATCGACACTTTCGCTTTTCAAAAATGTTTACTGCTATAGTTATACTAATGATATTATATGCATCAGTGGTGTGATATACAAAAATTAGTATATATATATTGATACGTGGATTAATCACTATCTGTAATACCTCCACGAATGAAAGACTAATAAAAATCTCCTAGTTAGACATTTATATTATGCTTAAATGGGACATTATATATTATATTCCCATGAAGTTTGATATTATGTTTACTTAGAGTAAATTTGAGTGTAGGCCACTCCAGATTTTTTGTATTGGATTTATGACACTTCGAAAACAAAAAATCATATGAAGGAAAGAACAAAGAAATTAGTCTTTACACAAGTAAGTTTTGTGAAGGAAAGACATTTAGAATACTTAGTGTCCTTCTTCAGAATTCATTTGTTTACCAGGTAGGTGAAAGAAGACCAGATGTCTAAAGTTAAAGTCAGGGTAGAATCGAAGATTCTACTTAGGTTGCACTGAATCTTGGTAAGGAGTTCAGCTTCGGCATATATCCCTCTTTCACCTACCTGATAAGCAGATGTAACCAGAGGAAACATTCTAGGTGTTCGAAACGCGTCGCTGTTGTTTTTCATAAAATTTATTTATGGGGAGACTGATTTCTTTGATTTTCTGGCTTTAGTAAATACCGGGAAGTGATTACATAACTAATGGATAAGGTGTTACGCAACTAACATCCCAAATATATGGGGGGAAATCCGTATGTACGGACAGATTGAATAAGAATGTAATGTCCAACGTAATTGTGTGAATGATCTGATATTAAATTAGTTTCGATAAGTAATATTGCAATAATATATATATACAACAGGGGGACAGGTTAGTCCAGTGGCAAAGTGCTCGCGGCTACTCGCAGATGTACTTCTAGCTGATGACGACGCCAGTCGAAATGTAGTAGAGAGTCTTGTATGCCTTTTTTCATGGTTTTCACTTTGTTATTGAGATTTATTATTATATATATATATTTCAAACCACAACTTAGAATTGGGAAAAAAGACGAAGTTGTTTCAACCGTAACAAGCGGTTTTCGTCTGAGTCAAAAACCCCATTGACTCTGACAAAGACCGCTTGTTACGGCTGAAAGATCTTAGTTCCCCCTCCCCCTTTCTTATTTTGGTTTGGACATTGATTGTCATTTCACGTGTTTATTGTGAAATGTTGTTGTATATATATATGATCAAACCACAATATGAAATGGGAAAACAAGACTAAGATCTTTCAACCGTAACAAGCGGTCTTCGTCAGAGTCAAAAACCCAACTGACCCAGTTGGGTCGATAGCCAACCATTTCTAGTCAGTTGAGTTTTTGACTCTGACGAAGACCGCTTGTTACGGTTGAAAGATCTTAGTCTTGTTTTCCCATTTCATATTGTGGTTTGATCATTGATTGTTATTTCACGTGTTTATTTGAAATCTTTATATATATATATATATGATTCGTTACGATGGTAACGATGGTTGGGTGTTGGTTTTTTCTATTGCCTGCTACGGATATTGATTTTATTTTACTTGATACTCTCATTTGTCTTCTAGGGAAAGTAGCCTTTATCTTCATGTCAATGGGGTAGAGGTTGCACATATTACTATTCGTGGATGGCTGGATGATGATGGAGAATTTTGCAGTTTTGACCTGGTGGTGGTATTTGCGACATGTTTCAACCATTCTCTGGTTATCTTCAGGCCTGCTCACAGAGGGACTGTGCAACCTCTATACCCATTGGCGGAACAACGGAGGCTTCGCTGGGCAGCGGGTAACTAGAATCGCACTGATGGAGCTACAAACTCTACTCTCCTATTGGTCTCCATCGTAAGGAATCATATTCCTTTCTCCGGACAACTCACAGAAAACATATATATAGTTACTAGTTTATAATGATAATTGGGATGGCGATGAGGAAATTTAGTCAGGTGTGTATTGCGACATGTTTCAACCATTCTTGGACTATCTTCAGGCCTTTCACAGAGAGACTGTGGCAACCTCTATACCCGAGTTGGCGGGACAACGGAGGCTTCGCTGGGCAGGGGTAACTGATTTTTTTCCGCACTCATGGAGTGTACAAACTCTGAATTGTCCTCTTGGTCTGGATCGTTAAGCCGAATCATAGTTCCTGTTCCGGACAAAGTCAGGGTGTTAGTAAACATTACCGTGATCATTTATTACGTTTATAATGAAATTATAGAGGTCATGAAAATAGTCATGTCGATCTCTAAATTTGGACTATCTTAAGTAGGAGGGTTGGGACTTTTCCCGAGTTGGGTCGCGCTCTGAGCATTGATTTTTTTCCGCAAGAAGTGTAAAAATCTGAATTGTCTCTTGGATGGACGTTAAGCCGTTAGTTCATGTTGACAAAGTAGGGGGTGTTAGCTTAACATACCGTGATCATTTTTACTTTACGTAAAGTATAGAGGTCATAAAAAAATTCGATCTCTTTTGATTTTGACGGATTTACATGTTTTGTGGTCCCTAAATTCATGCATTATAACGTCATTACCTCGATGTATGGATGTTATGTTAAATAAACGATTTTAATTGAATGTATTCCAATCTCAGCTTCTTATCGAGGTTTGTCGACCACATATATTTAACACTATTTTTCTTTATTTCTTATGTTGCATTATTGAAGCTAGACCAAACCTCGATAAGAAAGAAAAATAGTGTTAAAAGATTTTACACAAAAGTGAGTCTCTAAGTGTAAGTGTGCCCAAATTTTTCAATAATATCAAATATCTTTGTGATTTCAATAGGAATTTATTGGGTTTCTGTTTTTCCAGATGCCAAGCAGATGCAGTCAAATGGGTCTCTCCCTGTCTTCCATTCCCCAGAATACATCAACTATGAAATGGATGATCAAATGGTTTGTTCTTGTATATATCTTTCAGTTGAACCTTTGACGAATCAAATGTAGAATTTCATTTAGATAGGTATACATAGTGAGACACAGAGAACTTTTTTCATACTCACTTTTTATGAGAGCTGGTGAGTCGAGGTTCCGAATATTTGAAAGGCTTGACTACCATTCATTAATAATAACTGGATATTTATGCATGTATCATTTTTGTATTGTATGTTACCTACGAACCAAAATGGTATTTTATCAATGTTAAGTGAATCATCAGACTAATTATAAAATCATAAATCAATTATATTGATATAACTCTCAGCCACTGATTTTTCCATTTTAAAATTGGTTTCATGAAGATTTGGTCTAAAGAATCATAACAGTTTTGATGCTATTAGATAAATGTATCTAACTTAAGTGGTTCTTCTTAAAAAAAAAAAAACCTTTAAAGTGCTGAACAATTTTTGGCGAAATGTCGGCTTATAATCAGTAGTTAATCTTTGGACCAAAACATTAATAAACCCATTTTCAATTTCATAGCTGTAACTATGTTTTTGTGGTTTCTTTTTTTTTATCAACTGTATTGAAAAAAATATAGTATATACCTCAATGCTGACTATTTATAATATAAAATTATAATAATGTAATAATTATTTTTATTGTAATAATATACCTAATTTAGCTCAGCCTAGTAATCATAACAATTTTAAAATATATAGGGTTAAATAAAAAAGAAAACTCATACATTTTCTCGGTTCTCTCTTTTTAAGAAACGATAACTTATATCAGACACCAACAAACTACTAACATTCTAACATATTTTTATTATTACCCATTTTAAGCTACATAAGGAAAATTCTTAACATTGAAATAATGTTCAAGAAATGGTTCTAAACAAATTTTTAGAGAGCTTTAAAAGTGGCACCATGATAGGATTTAAAATCTAGGGATAAAAAGTTATGAAGATAAGTTCTCTTTGCAGGCAAGCATTCTACCACTGAAAGGAATGTGTACAAGTTTTGTATAGCTTTGATCCTTCAAAATATTTAATCGGAAAACATTTCAATGTATATACTCTGAGTATTCTATATACTTTATAAAGGTTTATATACCTATACTCGTATACTTTATAGTATTCAAATTCTATAACATTGAATCTTGATGATGAAGCATATTGACGATGAAAAACTAGCGATGATATAAATAATGTTGAAAAAACCCTTAGTGTAAATATAAGATAAATATTTTACCCGTGATTTAAAAGTCAATAATAATAGTCTTGATATGATGAAAAGTCATCTAATCTTTGGTCATTATCATTAATCATTGATCATTAGTCATTATCATCAATCATGGGGCATTAGTCATTATTATTATATAATTAGTTACAATCTAATATCAACCCTATATTAATCTACGGCAATATAATCTAATAAACTGATCTACAGGGTGTTGCCTGAGAAACAATTTATTCCAACTCTAATAATAAATTACATATTAATGAAAACAGTTTAAACTCCTAGGGTTCTGACACGCTTAAGTTTTTTTTTCAGATAAGGGAAACAGAAAGTAAATTATAGACTACAAAAAAAAAGATGTAATATAAAACTCATTATGCATTTGCACACATTTTTTTTTTAACTTTTTTGATCAATGGAAGGAGAAACATGAAATTCATAAATATGTAAGAGAACATATACATACGCACAGGGACTGAGTTGTAAATATATAAAGCCAATTTAAGTTTATTGATTTTTGAACAAATGAGGTGAACTCTACGATCGTTATCAACAAACCATATTTCATGTGATTCGAAGCCTTGGAGAGAATTGTTTAAATATGGGTGGTGGATCCCAAAAAAGGACCCTGATCAAAATCAAAATACCGTAGTCAGTTTCCCGAAAAAAAAAGTTATATATGATCCATATGTTTCTTTTTTTTGTAAATGTCTCCAGTTTTATTTATATAGCGGATAGGCAGATGAACTTTGTATATATAAAGCTTTGTATATATATATATATATAAACTAGAATTTAAAAAGAACACATAAAAAAGAAATCACTGAACTCACTACTATATTTCGATGTCCTCGTCGTCAGGAATAGATGTGAATCGCTCCAAAGGCTGATAACGACTGGCTTGGCGTTCGAACCGAAGCACTCAAACAGTGTAACCAACTTTCGGAGGAAAGCTAGACAAGGAAGATAAAGAGATAAAAGCCAAATAAAAATTAAAAAATGAAAACATTTAACTAAAATAAAAATAAAAGCTGATAACAACTTATAGGGGAAAAAAACAACGATTGAGGTTAAGCCCAGGAGCCGATCTACCGCCCAGAAGACTAATAAGTGCTTCTTCTGAAGCTCTCAGAGTGATATATATATATATATATATATATATATAAAACTATAGTTTATCGGGACTCGGTCAGTTCTTCAGGTTCAAATTAAACTCTCATTGCGAACGTTTCGGTCTTTATTTAAAACCTTTTTGATAGGCCTACAAAAACAGAGGAAATATAAGAAATAATACAATCATTCAAAAATCAAACTTACATAAAAGTGCAATTAGTTACAATTAGGAAATTACAATAGAAATTTTGACTATGGGTTAGTGAGAAAACTTACAGAAGTATACATTTTGAAACAGAAAAACTAAGTATTACATTACAAATTATTTTACAAAGAAAAAATGTATATGGTTTTAACAACTGTAGTTGAATGAACACGCGACACTAAATTAAATACCAAGAAGGTTTAAATTTCACCAGACAACCAAAAATTAGTGTCTTTTTGGTTGTCTGGTGAAATTTGGTTACCTTGCTTGGTTGTTTAAGTTTAGTGTCGCGTGTTCATTCAGACTACAGTTGTTAAAAATCCATATACATTTTTTCTTTGTAAAATAATTTGTAATGTAATACTTAGTTTTTCTGTTTCAAAATGTATACTTCTGTAAGTTTTCTCACTAACCCATAGTCAAAATTTCTATTGTAATTTCCTAATTGTAACTAATTGCACTTTTATGTAAGTTTGATTTTTGAATGATTGTATTATTTCTTATATTTCCTCTGTTTTTGTAGGCCTATCAAAAAGGTTTTAAATAAAGACCGAAACGTTCGCAATGAGAGTTTAATTTGAACCTGAAGAACTAACCGAGTCCCGATAAACTATAGTTTTGTTTCTATTCCACGGTCGATACTTTTATCAATATATATAACATAGAATGAATTAAATTTACAAAAATGAATGTGGGTCATATAAAAAACTGCATATTTTGAAATGAATTTAATGAATGTTATTTACAAAACAAAATGAACAACCTAAAGTTGTTAAAAATAAAAATAAAATATATTTTAAGATGTAATTCCATGATTCTTTAAAAAACAGGATAAAATATATTTCCTATGGCATTATTTTATAAGAAGTCATATTTTGTACTGCTCGCGAATAGTACTTTTAAGTTTTATCGCAAAGGATGTATTTATTATTTAAATCATATCTAACCGTATAATAGTATCCATGTCTACATTGCTTGGATGTAAAGTCGAAATGTGAAACTTTTTGAAATGTACAAATTTTGACTAATTATTCATTCTGAAAGGCTATGAGGATGTTATAGATCACACAACTTGATGGATCAGAATGAAATGATACCTAAAAATAGAGAATTATTTGGGGGATGAGATGAGATATTTCTTTTGAAAATACGTTAACAAACAGGAGTGTTACGGGGCATTTTTTGATGCAAGAAAATCTTTTTTAACGCTGAATGATTTACTATAGAACAATGAAATTTTGTCAAAAAACGAATCCTAAAATTAGCAATTAACAAAAAAAAAATCATTAAATTCCGATTACACCAAAGAGTAATGTACCTATAAAAACTAAAAATTCATATTAGAATAATGTGTCGCATGCAATACTTGTCGGATTTGTTTAAATTTGTGAGGGATGGACCGACTGTTTTGGATTCTTTTATAATAGTATAGATTATCATCAAAGTTTAAGCTTTGAAAATGTTTATTGATGGTTTAATATTTTAGGAAATTGTGTAAAACTTAATTTTTTCTTTGTTGTAAGTATGAATATAATAATCTATTTTCAGGAAATTCAAGGTTTCATAAGGGACAAAATAAGGACATCGTTGTCATGGTTTTTCATTGTTGCCACATTTGGGGCTTTGAGGCTAGTGTTCCATTGGTCACCCTATTGGATGCTCTACGCCACTCACAGGCCCTGCTCCCTTTCAAAGGCCGAAAAGGTCTTGATCACGGTTCGTACAATATTTTACCTATTATCAACATAAATTAATAAAAACCTTTGGTTTAATATTTACATATATTCTTTAAAAATCGAAAAATAATATAAAGAGAGACATTCAGTACATAAGAATACTTCGATTCTCTAATTTTTTGTATAACCGTCATTAGAGAAGTGGGAAGATACCGTGTGCAGCAGAACGGTAGTTGGAAACCGACAATCCAGAGTACGAACTCACTGGATCAGAAAAGAAAGTAGATTGAAAAAGTATATTTAAAGAGAGTGGGAGGAACGAAAGAGATAAAAACTGAAAAATATGGTGCTTTAGATTAAATATTAAAATTATAAAAACGTAAACGTAAAATTAAATAAAGGGAAAAAGTATATATATAAAGATTTCACATAAACACGTGAAAGAACAATCCATGATCAAACCACAATATTAAATTGGGGGGGGGGGGGGGGGGGGGAGACTATGATCTTTCAGTTGGGTTTTTGACTGACGAAGACCGCTTGATGTGGTTGAAAGATTTTGGTTTTTTTTTTCATTTCATATTGTGGTTAGATCATTTATATATATAAAGAATATAAATATATATATAAAGAATATAAATATTGATAAAAGTATCGACCGTGGAATAGAAAAGGCCTATGGAAAAGGTTTTAAATAAAGACCGAAACGTTGGCAATGACAGTTTAATTTGAACCTGAAGAACTGACCTAGTCCCGATAAACTATAGTTTTGTTTATAAAGAATATATAAAACCAATTAAATAAATCTATTCCAGAACTAAATGGAGTAGATTCGCAGAAACAAACTGAAATAAAAGAGATTACAGAAACTCACTACTACATTTGAACCACGTCGTCTCATCTGGTATAGAGATCAAGAAGGGAGTCGCTTCGAAGGCAGGTGACGACTCTGCGGAGCGACTCACTTCTCTATCTCTCTAGCTAATGACGACGCTGTCGGAATATAGTGGTGGATTTCTGTGATTTCTTTTATGTGTGTTATTCTGTGAATCTAGTTTATATTATATATATATATATATATATATATATATATATATATATATATATATATATATATCTGTACATTGGCTTTCGTCTTCTCGCCGTAATACTTTCTTTCCTGAGGACGACAGTTAAAAGGGTCGAAATATTGAAAGTAGTCCTGCTGTCTAGTTTTCATTCGTGCTTTTGACTGTTTTAAAGTATATATATATTATTAAAAAATTAAAATACAAGCACAAAATTATATTCAATTTGGCCATTTACATGTTATATATCTGAATCTATAAATCATAAAAAGGTAAACATTTGTTATATTTCCTCTGCTGTGTAGGTCTATGAAAAAGGTTTTAAATAAAACCGAAACGTTGGTAATGTGAGTTTAATTTTAACCTGAAGAACTGACTGAGTCGTAATAAAATTGTATTTTGATTTTTATATATATATATATATATATATATATATATTGCGTATGTTTGTAAAATTTGGAAGCAGTCCTTCTTTTAAGCATATTTCGTTGAACAGCTGACCGTATTTCGCTGATGTCATTTTCTTCACTAGTTTTTCAAGGTTTCTGAATACCTTCTTTCCTTCATCCAAACGTTGGAGAATGTTAATTAAGTTGGAACCGACATGTTTCGACTGGCTTCCAGTCATCTTCAGGGTGATTAATTAAAAAAAAAGAAGAAAATTACATTCCAAAGACTAATAATTTTCTTCTTTTTTTAATTAATCACCCTGAAGATGACTGGAAGCCAGTCGAAACATGTTGGTTCCAACTTAATTAACATTCTCCAACGTTTGGATGAAGGAAAGAAGAAGGTATTCAGAAACCTTGAAAAACTAGTGAAGAAAATGACATCAGCGAAATACGGTCAGCTGTTCAACGAAATATATATATATATATATATATTGATAAAAGTAACGACCGTGGAATAGAAACAAAAATTAAAGTTTATCGGGACTCGGTCAGTTCTTCAGGTTCAAATTAAACTCTCATTGCTAACGTTTCGGTCTTTATTTAAAACCTTTTTCATAGGCCTATGCAATTACGCCAGTTTTTTCACTCATATCACATATAATTTAGGATAAACAATGTGGTTTTCTTTGAGGATATAAGAAGAACATATGGATGTGATTTGAGTGAATGTTTAAAAAAGTGGCATAGTTGCATAGGCCTATGAAAAAGGTTTTAAATAAAGACCGAAACGTTGGCAATGAGAGTTTAATTTGAACCTAAAGAACTGACCGAGTCCCGATAAACTTTAGTTTTTGTATATATATATATTCCATAGACACGGTTTATAATACAGTTCTAAACATTAGATACTAAAAAAATATATTAAAGTAGTATTTTTTTAATTTATATTTAAGAGATCAAAGACTATATTGTTTTCCTCACTTACTGTGGAGACAATTCACCCCCTGAAAACCAATATATCACTCCTGGGGATGAATTTCACCTTAATTGAGAACCCCTGATATAGCAGTAACAGCAATGGCTGAGAGTTCACAACTCTCGAAAGGACACCATTATGGCGAGTCAAGCACTTGTTGCAACCCTGCTAGAACCTTCCTTCTCATTTCTCTTATAGTTACTCATGTTAATTTCTTTTTCTTTAAATATATAAATTTAGATTTTTGTTTTAGTTTGTTAGTTATGGCAATAAATTAGTTGTTTTAATCTTTTTCATAACAATTTTCTTGTGTTAACCCATAGACTCTGGATTATTGTTTTTACATATCTATGACTATATTGCTGTGGGAATTACCGCAAGCCCAACGGAAAATTGGAGGAAATCAACAGAAAAATTGTTAATGCAGAAGCTGTTTCATATTATTATTCAATATATATCTGTTCTCTTCTCTCTTATTTAATTGCTCTAATTTTCGTTTTCCTAATTTTAGCTCCTATCTGAATTTTCTTTATTTATTTGTTTCATGTTTTTCGTTGTCAACAGCTTCTATATTTACAATTTTAGCGCTGGTGGTCTCGTTCATTCACGCAATCTTTCTGTGGTTGAAGTTGAAATAACAGCTACCCAAAAAGGCATCGTAATAGTTCAGTGAATACGAACTTTGGACCATTAAAACATTGGTCATCATCAGGTGAACATAGCTGATGATCGAATGATTATGTAGCCGTCCTAGTGAAGTGTGTTTCTGTCGGTCCAATGGACTAACTGAAGATCGAGGATAACAGCGCTAAAATTATGGATGCAGAATCTGCTGCTAACTTTAACAATAACTCAAAGATGTATATGAAAAGTTCTTTGTTTCATCTTTGACTAAAATAGTTGAATTATTTTTTCATGGCTAAGATGTTTTTTAAGGATCCAGTAATTTTTTCGACGCTATAAAAAACTGTTATAGTTCATGATATATTTTTCTTTGTTTTCAGGAAAGGTATAAAGAAACTCATAAATGTTACTTTGTGAGAGACGTCAAAGTTTTGACTTTGGAAACAGTAAGGTTGGTTTAAATATATATAACAATTACATTTATTGTCTTTAAATATTTTTATGTGACATTCAGTGTATATTGACAAAAAAAAAATTGATTATGTTCGGCAATAAAATTGAGAATGTAATAATTTCAAGACCACTACCTGTTGGAAATTTTTGAAAATAGTAATACTTGCTGCAAAGATGTTTTATACTTCTGATTGGACCAAAAATCGTCATTAAGTTTTCCTCTCTTCTCTTTCCTGAAGACGGTTGAAACCTAAAATGAGAGACTATAAGTGGGTGCTTTTTCATTTATCTAAGTATCTTTGTTTATATTGAACTTTAGTAACGTGTGGGATCGTTTTTTATTGTTATGAAGATATATATATATATATATATATATATATATATATATATATATATATATATATAAAAGTAAAAGCAGCTAGGAAAAATTAAAAAACAGGAAATATACTCTGAGGTTTTCAAATTTATGCCATTAGAGAGCAACTAGAAATTTCAATTTTTCCTTGTTGCTTTATTTTCATTAATTTCCATCATGTGTCTATTGTAGTTATATATATGTATATATTTATCTTATTGATTTATCTCACTTATTTATCTTCGTATTTTTAAGAATTATAAAATATGACATTTAAAAATTGGTATATTAATAATATCAATTTTTTCTTAACCCTTTGGTTTTAATTTTTATAATTACTGCACAACTTGATGATTATCCAATGATTATAGATGTGATTTACTTAATCACTTACAGTTATTTTATTCGTACTTTTCCTTTATTCATTTATTAAATATTCAACTTATATCAAATATATTTGTTTGAACCCGATGATAAATTAAATGTTACGAACTAAATATAAATTAAAATTACATAGGTAAGAATGTGAGGGCATCTTTATCAAAAACTAAGTCAAAAAATCCAGTAAATTAGTAATTTTCAGAAATAATGTTTAACAAATATTGTGTAGTCTAAAAAAGTGTAACTACTAGATTAAACTAAAACCCATATAATACATCAATTAATTAATTAGTTCTTGTCTTTGCATTTATTTTTTGTTAGTTTTTATTATTTAAATTTCTTATCATCTAATACACTTTTTTATTATTTAACTTTTTTATTTACTTAATATTAATATTATTATTTGTATTAATCAGAACATTTCATTGTTTTAGAAAAATGCTAGAAAAGCATGAAATTGATGAAGCCAGTGAGATTGATTTCGAGAAGTTGAAATCAGAAAAGCTGGAAGTTCATACATCCGGAGGAGTTTTCAAAGGTATTGTTTCTTTTTAAATTTGACAGTTAAATCATGTGAAAGTCAGTTAACAGTGTTGAATTAGTAAATAAATACAATCGGCAATCACTAATCCGGTAACTTTGGGACTGGGAGGGTACCAGATATCTATTTCTCCGGATCAGTGATTGGTTAACCTAGAATACAGAAAACTAAATAGCTAACTACCTCATTTCAAATTTAAAATACCCTGTATTCGAGTTCTTCAATAAATGTGTTTGCTTGCTCCTTCACAAGATCACCTGACAGTTCAACACCTTGCCTTTCACGCAACTTAAACCACTTCATGATTACTTGATCTTTTTACCTTACTTTTACCTGATTTCATTGATTTCCTTTTAAACATCTGCTTCTATGATTCACTGTTAACAAAAAAGCTGAGTAACTTTTCTTTTATGGTTCTTTATATTATAAACTAATGATGCTCCAGTGCCATAGAATTTACACATTTTTTACAGATACACGTTTATCAAAATTTTTAAAAGTTCATCCTTTTCTGGTATTGACAATTATTTATATTTATGCTTGTCGCTTCCTTTATTCACTGGACCTGTGACGGGGGATAGAATACTATTTTTTACAAAATTAAGCTTTAACTTAAAGGATTAAAATTAAAATAAAAGCTTAAAAATAAAGGAAAACATTGTCAATGTTTCAATTAACCGCCTAAATTTTAACTAACTCTAAGTGCATTTAAGAGTAGGAATCTATAACATGTACCTGACGTCGTACAGACTAGGGAACAATAGTTTAACTTCCTCTCTAGTACCTCTGGGTCTATAGGCTTAATGTCTTTTCTCGGGGGGGAATTTTAGTTCTCCGATGTGGTAATTGTAGTGTCGTTTTAATCTTTAGTATTAGTCTTGTTTCATAAAGGTAATATTAAGCACCTTTAGGTTTAGTCGTAGGATGAAGTATCAGGCAGACCTGTTTTGAATGTCAATTTGTTAACCTATTGATATGTGAGTAGGACTTGATGAGAGATGAGTTTCACGCAGACTCCTCCTCCGCGTGGTCACCTCGGAGAGGCTAAAGGGACTGCACTTTAATATGCATCGGACTGGTTTGATTTTGTGGTATGACACATAAAGCCAAAACAGGTTTTACGTCCTTTCCGAGGGACGACGTTCTCATTTTTTTCACCTCAAGCGTCTAGAAATTGAGGCCAGCATGAGAATTGAACCCGGAATCTACTAGTCCAGAGGTAACTCAGAATTGTTAGTTTGTTATAGCCTGAAATGGGTTATTGTTTAGGATTTTTCCAGCACCAGTGAGGCTTCCGCTACTAATCATAGTCACATATTGGGAAAATACCTAGATTAGACTGCAACTTTACTAGAGAGATGGGAGTTGTATTGTTACATCTTAACTACACATTTCGATAAATATCCAGTTTAGAAACATAATAAAATCAATAAATCTCTATTCAATTTAGTTCGGAGGAACAAACCCATTGTTGAATAATACCGTCATCTCTTCATTAAATATTTACTTCCCAATATTTACTTTATTCTGTTGTAAAATACTCGGCAATAGTAGTAATTGGTTCCTTCACTGGAACAAAAACTATTTGTTATTCAAAAGTTGTATTAAAAGTATTGTTTTTACAGAGTTCGACTTTGTAAGGTTGTTTGAATGTAAAAAGCTAACATACATTTGGGATCCTGAGAGATGCGAATTCTTCAAACTTCGAGGTCTTGATGAAAAAATTGACCTAGTTACCCTTCACGCCCAAAAAGGACTTACTATTGTCCAACAGTTTTTAAGGTAATCTATTCAGTGACTAATGATCTCACGTTTAATGAATGATTTAAGTTGGTAGCATTACACTTAAAATGATATGAAGAGTAGCTTAAAGAACTTAAGATTTAATAAATGAAAACAAGGTATTGCATCTATTTAAACTTTATTATTAAGAGGAATAATAACAGTTACGTTCATTCTATGTTTATTTTTATTAATTTCCTAATGTGATCTATAAGTTAATAATTAATAATATATTATTATTATTATTATTGCAGTGTTTATATCTGAGTTAATTATATTGAGATAGCACTAATTATTATATTATTTTATTTTCACATAGCTACACTTGTCTTATTGTAAAATTGCTGTTATACATTGTGTAGGTTATGTGAGATGTTTGCAATTGAACTCAATACAAAAATAACTGAATATGTACATTTCTTCCTAAGAATTCGGAATATGCTTTAAATTAAAAGTATATAATTAAATAGTTTATTGCAATAATTATAACTATCTGTGTTGTTGGTTCTGTTACAGGAGAGTAGTGTATGGATCTAATGAAATAGCAGTTCCTATGCAGAGTATTGCTGCGTTATTTTTACTGGAAGTGTTAAATCCATTTTATATATTCCAAATATTTTCATTTAGTTTGTGGTTTGCAGACGACTATTATTACTATGCCAGTTGTATCTTGTTTCTTTCTATATGCAGTGTTGTTACTGCCGTTCGCCAAACAAGAAGGGTATGTTTAAAATTTAAAAATACTTTGTTGTTCCTTTGTAGCTGTATTTATTGATTATTTGATTAATAAGAGGTTTATTATTTAGAAATATAAAAATTCTAAATATATTAATTTATTAATATATTAAACTAATTTATTAATTTATTAATTAATATATTAAACTAAATATATTAATTTCTTCCAAAGATTAATGAAAAAAGGAAACTCAAAATATTGCTTAATATATAATCTAAAAAAGTTTTATTGTATAAGAAACTCCTTATTTATCAGTTTAACGACCTATACTCCATATGGTGTGCTACTAATGAGCCTATTCAGTTTCATTAGTTCTTTTACGTGGATAAGAATTCTTTTACGTGGATGACCTTTGGCGGTGTCTACATCGAAAATAATGAAAAACAAATAACTTTAGTGGAAATCGAAAACCGTCTCGTTGGTTAGGAATTTTATTTTCTACAAGTTGTATGCAAAAAAAAAAATTTTTTCTGTAACGCCATCTAAGCTCTATCGAATAGCTACAGCTTCAATAAGATGATTGATAAGTCAGTTATTATATAACCAGTCAAGAGAATTGCAGAAACGACCTTACGAGAACTCATCTCATTGACAGCACACATGACACTAAGTGATATCCTTCACCATAGATAAGAGAATAAGGAAAGATGAACCACTCAAGGTTTCCAGTAATAATAATGTCCGTAACACTACATCTGCGTCTATAGTATCACAGGGAAAGAATGTTATCGAGTTCGTGTGGGTATATGCTTTCTGCTTCCCTTGTGCTAAGTTTTCCACCCATATGCAGGGCTCATTCAAATTATTCAAGAAAATTAAATACTACACACAGGCTGCTTATAATAAAATGTAGGTCATAATTACTTCACCCTCGGAGAAAAGCTTTTATTATAAGCAGCCTGTGTGTAGTATTTAATTTTCTTGAATAATTTGAATGAGCCCTGCATATGGGTGGAAAACTTAGCACAAGGGAAGCAGAAAGCATATACCCACACGAACTCGATAACATTCTTTCCCTGTGATACTATAGACGCAGATGTAGTGTTACGGACATTATTATTACTGGAAACCTTGAGTGGTTCATCTTTCCTTATTCTCTTATCTATGGTGAAGGATATCACTTAGTGTCATGTGTGCTGTCAATGAGATGAGTTCTCGTAAGGTCTATATATATCATGCTGTTTGTTACTGGACCACTCTTTATTCACAGGTTTTGAGATTTTTTGAGGGTTTTGGTCTAGATATTAAAAAAACTCTTCTTCGCCAACGTTTCGACATATATTTATGTCCTCCTCAGGGCTAAAACATTAATACATTGAGCACAATTATTACGACTACATTAGTTCTATTGTTTGCTAATATGTAACAAAAAAGATAAACTATGAATTTACGTATTCCAGTCTAGTTTTGTATTATATTGATAAGAATTTTCAGAGATTTAAATTTGTTTACCTGGGAAGTATGTTGTGTATCCTTGGTTTTTTCCATTTGTATAAACTTCTCTACATGTTGAATAAATAACGGACGTCATAAATAACAATAGAACTAATGTGGTCGTAATAATTGTGCCTTAATGTTTTAGCCCTGAGGAGGACATAAATATATATCGAAACGTTGGCGAAGAAGCGTTTTTTAATATCTAAACCAAAAACCCTCAAAAAATCTCAAAACCTGTCATATATATATACATATTTGTAAATTTGGGGAGCGATCCTTCTTTTATACATGTTTTGTTGAACGACCTTTGTACTGTGGCATGAATAAATTTCATTGTCCATCTTTCGATATTTAAAACTATGGTGAGAAAACTTGAAAGATGGACAGTGAAATTTATATATATATATATATATATATATATATATATATATAGATAGATAGATAGCAATTATGAAACGGACCTTTAAATAAAATAGAGTTAAAGCAGGAGTTTAGGAGTTATCGATCCCTAGAGAACTCTTATTGACGTGGGTCGACCACTTCGGAGACCCTTGGTTTAAGTCATCGAAGCTCTGCATCATTTGTGATAATAAATTTATTATCAATTCTCGCACAACAATTTATGTTGTGCATGC
Source organism: Hermatobates lingyangjiaoensis (assembly GCA_026182355.1). Classification (NCBI taxonomy): domain Eukaryota; kingdom Metazoa; phylum Arthropoda; class Insecta; order Hemiptera; family Hermatobatidae; genus Hermatobates; species Hermatobates lingyangjiaoensis. The sequence continues at coordinate 1,154,499 of JAPFBL010001937.1, read as the reverse complement.
TCTTCAAAATACGATGAAATACGTATATATTTATTTAGAAATACGTATATATACGTATTTTATATAAAATACGATGAAAGAATGGATATATTCTTTCAATAAACAGTTGTGTTGTATTTACTTCTCAAACAGCAAAATGTGATATTATTTTGTATTATATGCTTCTAGAATCAAAAAAACCTGTGGAACAGAGTGTACTGCCAGGACGTGGCAGAGGTGATTCGGGTTGGTATGGGACAAGTTACAATTCCTATCAGTCAGCTGGTTCCTGGAGACCTGCTCGTGCTGCCCTCTCATGGGTGCACCATGCACTGCGACGCCGTCCTTCTCGCCGGAAACTGTATTGTCAACGAGAGCATGCTCACTGGTAAATATACCCGTACTTTCAAATCAATGGAAAACTAGAAACAGTATCGAGGATTCAAGAAAATATCTCTTCAAACCATAAATAGAGCCCAGAAGTAAAAGTTAACATTTTAATAAATAGTGTATAAAATTATTCTTATATAAAATCAAATTCACAGTTCAACCCACCCTGCAAAAGGTCCAAATAAAAACTATAAGCAAGCTTAAACATAACCGATATGATGGTACTGTCGAGAAGAAAATACAAATCTACACTGATGGTGGCAAGATAGGAGACTGTGTCGGTTCAGAATTTGTGTTGATGGATGTCGATGAAACATGGATTTTAACGACAAGTAGTTTTAGATTGCGTGAAATTTGTTCAGTCAATCAGGTAGAACAGGTTGTGATATTAAAAGCAAGTGAATGGGTGAATAAGTACTCTGGGATCAAAAATACATTTGCAATAAATACTGAGAGCAACGTAGCAACACCCCAACTTCTGGTAAATCAATGAAAATTGACAAATTTCTTTAAAAGAATTTTTGAAAACATTATAGATTTATACAATTTGGAAAAAACAATTATATTTCGAAAGTTCAATGCATAGGTAGGAATTATCAGGAATGAGTTAGCAGATGCTAGAGCTAAAAAGGATACTGAAGACAACAGTTTGGTTTATAAATACGAAAAATACCCGCAACTTACATAAAGCAAAGGATAGTCAGGTAAACAGTGAGTGACACAATAGGAAAAAAATTTGGCGGAAAAAGTCCTTTTAACAAAGGAATATTTTCTTAGTAAACAAAAAAGACTATAACTGATGCATTTCAGAAAAACCATCCCAATATATGGCTGGTCATGGGCCATTTAAAGAATACCCGTACAAGTTAGTTAAAAATAGCTCCTAGCCAATCATGTACATATAACGCGGAGACACCCAAATCTCCTGGGCACTTGGTGTCTAAGTGACCACAATGACTGGTTCTTATTCGGATGGTTTTACTTTGTGGAAACGAATACTAATACCTATTTAGTATTCCTTTTTAATTACAAAACAATATTATAAAGAATATAAAAGATATCCTGTTTGGTTTATTAGATATTATGTTCATGCATATACCCATACATTCAGAGACCAGTTTAAGGAAACTTTTTTTATTAATGGGCTCAGGGGACCTTAAAATGTGTGATTCCATTGAAAATTTAATTTCGAAATTATGCCCCAAATGAAGTAAACAACGCCTCTCTCCCACTCCCTCCATGTTCAACTGTTTGGGGAGGACCTCCTACGTAATTTGGTAGCTCTCTGAGTTGAATTATGTCGCTCATGAAATGATCTATATTGGATGATTCCTTGTGTTTCAAAAATTGTCATCTATTGTCATTTGACAGGTGAGAGTGTCCCCATCACAAAGACACCTTTGCCCAGTGTTGCCAATACAGAATACGATGAGAAGGAACACTCGAGACATACGCTGTTCAGTGGAACAAAGGTTATTCAAACCAGGTATGGTGTATAAAGTATTGATGCTTCTGCTTTTCTACGTAAAAATTTTACTATCTTTATTTGTTTTTTGAAACATATCTGGAATGAACATACATACATATGAATATATGCATATTCAAAAAGCACATAATACAATAAAACACTTACTCCAATAGATATGTTGAACCCCACTTAGTCGTCAAGAGGAGATTGGAAGAGAAGATGAAGAGGGACAAACGTTCCATTTGAAGGGTCCTGTTTAAAGTCAAGTTCTCTTCACTATACATTGATGACGGTTTTTCAGAAAATTTCGGACTATAAGTGTGGTTTCTTATTATGCGTGGAAAATATTATACTAGAAGACTTATTAAAAATTACTAGTTAACACAAAAAAGGATTCTTACCAAACACTTGACAGAAAAATCTGGAGTGGCCTACACTCTACTTTACTACAAGTAACTTAATGTCAAATTTCTTGAGTATATAAAACATAACGTCTCATTTAAGCATAACGTAAACATCTAAATGAGATATAATTATTAGCCTATCATTCCTGAGGTAGTACAAATAGTGATTGAAGGACATATCATTTTATAAGCTTATTTTTGTACATCACAAATAATTTATTATTTGTAAATAATTGCATTAGTATAACTACAGCAGTAATAACATTTTTGAAAAACCAAAGTGAACATTTCTTGAAACGATTTATTCTCCTACAAGAGAATGGCTTTCGTTCAAACAGCCAGTAGATTTCTTACATCGTTTACTTGACATCCTTCTACATTGAATATTAAAGTAAAATTTTAAAATTTAAAACAGGAAAATACCCTTTTTTTCTCTGAAAAACATCTTTAATTGCGAAGAAAATGTTGTTTTAAGGTGATTTGTTAATTAAAGATGTACGATAATTACATTTATTAATCTCTAAACGAAAGATTCAAATTATGAATTATCATTTACATTTTTGGTCTTTTATAGAATTATCATCCTGGGAATTTTAATCTTTAAAATAATAATAATAATAATAAGCTTCTTAGTATTTAATAAGATCATTTTCCTTCCCCTTTGTCAAATAACATATATACGAATTTTTTCTGAGTGAGTGTTATCATTTTCCTGCACAATATTATTCCTCTTACATCTCATATAATTCAATAAACAATTTAAACTGTTCCTTTATAAAATCAATTTTATCTCAGTGGATTCGCTCAAAAAATTTCTAAGTCAATGTAAACAATGTAAAAAAATACAAAAAATTCGACAAGTATAGCAGGTGATCTCTTAGTCTAGGGTAAACAAAGAGTTTTTATATCGTTATTACTCTTTCCCGTAATTGAAACTTCATGATTTTTTTTGTATGAATTGCTAATTTTTTGTTCCATTTTTGGTCAAGTTTTCATTATTTTTTAATCAGCCGTTTAGCGTCAAAAAAACATTTTCTGAAAACAGAAATCGTACTGTAACGCCCCATTAGCGAATGTAATTTTGAAAAAAAATATCTCAACTCATTCTACACATAATGTTCTATTTATAGGCATAGTTTCATTCTTGTCCGTCAAACAGTATGGCTTGTATCGCTCTCACAAGGTTTGAGATTGAATTATAAGTCAAAATTTGTACATTTTATTGAAAAAAAAATATTTCCTGTTGTTTTAAAATTCTGAATATATTTTTCGTTTGTTCCATTTGTAAATCTCAAAGATAATGTCAAAATTTCAAAACTCTAGGGTTATCAGTTTAGGAGAAATAAATGTTTTAAAAAAAACGGTTTTTGGCAAAAAAAGTGACTTTCCCATCATGCATAATTCTTCCCAAACAATAGGGATCTTCGTCTTTATGAGGCCCATTTTTGTGTAAAATATCAACTTGATCCATCAAAGATTCTGGACCGTAGCGTGGTAACAAGCAATGCTAACACACGCACCCACCCACCCACCCACACTCACACAGACATCATCGTAAAAACGCCATGAAACGACTTCTGGGACCTCAAAACATGTAATTCCGTCAAAATCTCGAGATCGAATTTTTTCACGATCACTATACTTTACTTATAGTAAAGTAAAAAGACTCGTCTATAGTTGATATTTATAGACGAGTGGATCACCTCTGATGAGCCATGTAGAAGATATTTACTCTATTGTCTCTCTCCCTTCTCTCTTCGTCTTCTCCTGACGACGTCTGTTCGAAGTATGGGCTATAGTGTCTTTTTTTATGTGTTGATTTCATATTGTGTATATGAATTCTTAACTTTCCAAATCTGCGAACTTACTTTCTAACATCCGGTAGTAATTTGTAGATAATGTTAACAGAATTTCCTATATTATGTTGAATGTTCATTTTTCTTAGCAGCATGTTTCAAAAGACTTAAGTCCACAGATGGTTATTGTCCACCCTGACCTGGTGGCAATGGTGGGCATTGGTCAGGTTTGGCCAATCCTATTCAGTGAAGACTACAGTAACTTTAGTTGTAGTCTATTAAATTTTTTTAATTATCAGCGATGAACATTATCTCCAAAGTAATTAACGTCATTGGGAATGATGTGGTTCTTCTTTAAGCGATAGATTTAATCACGCTAATTTTCTTTCTTTCGGTCAACTCCAAGCAAAAGAATATTGATCTTTACCTATACAGAAGTTGATTATTTGAAAATTTTTATGCATTTATTGTTTTTTTCCTCATGTTATAAAAAAGTAAAAAGTCTTTGAAATTATTCTTCTTTGCAATCCCCCATAATGATTTATTACTATTAGCATTAAAATGACATTACGATAAGCCTTATTATTGATCACAGGATACAGAACCAAAGCAAAATATCTTTTTCATTTACAACTACTTTTTTCTCTGTTTACAGTTTTTTTTATCGTGTTAATACATTTTTAGTCTAGATCAGTGGTTCTTAACCTTTTTTCTCCAATTCCCCACTATTTAGTGAACCAACTCTCTATTTCCTACCACTTGGGATCATTCCTTGACAAATTCGATTTTAACCCATATAGTGTTTAGTACTTAAATAAACTACATATGAAAAGATTTGATTTCTTTAAGGAATTTCTATCTTTAAGGTATGTATCTGTGGGATGATGAAAAAAATAATTATATAATTATAAGGTACGTGAAGAGAAATAAAATTAAAAGAATGAAGTGATAGTCATACAAGAGAGAAACAGAAAAACAAACAACAGAAGTCGTGTTGTATCAAGAAAATAGTCAAAACTATCATTTTTTCTGTAAGCCTACGAATGTGCACTGATTATTTCTTACTCAATAGTGTTGTCACTTTTACCCAAACATGACTTACAATACCTTATATATAGGTTGTTTTTGTTATTAAAGCAGTCTGTAAATGGATGTAATGTCTAAAGTAAGTCGACATTTGGATTTAATGTAATAAATTTTGAAGCAGTGGTTCTTCTGTCCGACCGGTCATTCCCACTTTGTAACTCCGCCATTTCCCACAGGTTAAGAACCACTGCTCTAGATTAATATTCACAGATATGAAAACTTGGGTAGTGAAAATTACCTAACAGATTGGAAAGTAAGAAGTTGAGTGGAGTTTGTCTCAGAGGAAGGTTGATGCTTCAGGTACTACGGAAAGGACCAGGTGTTGGCTGTGGTAATCAGGACGAGTTTCTCCACTGCCAAGGGTAGCTTAGTCAGATCGATCCTCTATCCTCCTCCTGTGGACTTCAAGTTTGAACGGGACTCCTACAAGTTCGTTCAAATCCTGGCTTTGTTTGCCTCTGCTGGTGTCATCTACACCTATGTGTCAAAGGTAATCTTACACTTGTATATGAATTAAAAAAAAGACATTTGGAAATCTATATAAATAAAAGAAAGGTTTTGTCTGTACATATCTTAGTACTTAACTCATTTCAAGTTGTCTTTACGTTTTATACATTAGAGAAACCGAATCCACCATTAAAAATATGTCTGTCTGTTTGTATGTCAAAAGAATTGGCTACAACCAAAATCAACCACCAAAAATTATAGCTAGCTGAAACTTTGACAGGAGATTTATTTGTGTGACATAAAAGCTAATACTTAAATGGTTTGAAAATTCAAAGTAGAAGTGAAGTTATGGATGTTTAGGCTGTGTTTGGATAGATACACAGGTATATGAACTAACAATACCTACTTGCTACAGTATCAGACACCCAAAAATAACTGTATATTTTTTAAATAAATATTTTTTTTCTCTAATATATAAAACGTAAACATAACTTGAAATGAATTAGTGCTAAGCAATGTACAGACAAAACCTATATAGATGTACAAATATTTTTAGGTAACTGATGCAGGTATGCATTATTATTTGATTTTAATTTCGTTTATCATAGTTTCCTGGATTAAAAAAGTGAATCCTACCTAGCCGCGTATCTAGAATAAAATTAATTTGGGCTCAGTATCTAAAACTGCAAAACTAAAAGAAACTCACGATCTAAAGACAGTTATGAACTGTACTAATAATATTTTTTACTATTCTATAATGTCTAATAATATTTTGGAATACCACCTATCACCTGTGAATTTTTGTAAAATACCCCTCCAAGATAGGTATGTCAGACAGTTAGTTAATACGAGAAATTTTCTGAAATTTAATTTTAAATCATTAAGAAATTTAGGAATAACAAATTCACCACACCTAACCATTTGATTTTTCATGTGTTGTCAATATATCTATAATGACCGTTGGCCGTTGCGTCTACAACGTGCTTGGTCTTCCTTTCTCTTTTCTCCTGAAAACGGATTGCCCGAAAATTTGAGTTTGTAAATGTGTTTCTTTACTTTGTGTGCTACCTATCTTCAATTTTGAACTGTTATCTATATATATTAATACGTTTGAACCTTCGTTTCACACGCTTTTTCTGATAAAATCATTTATTCAAATGAAATGAGTATGACTAATTCATGATTACTTATTATTCAAAGTTATATCCAGAAAATTATCCACGGATATGAATAAATCCTTTAAATAATTCAAAATAAAATAAAATGAGTGATAAAGTAAAAGGAAAAAGATAGAAATATACTTCATAATTACTGATTAGTCACAGAGTCAAGTTTCATTCAATTAAACTAATTTACTCCTTAGTAATTACCAATTAGTCATGAATTCAAGTTTCAGTCAATTAAAGTAATTTACTCCTTAGTAATTATCAATTAGTCATGAATTCAAGTTTTAGTCAACTAAAGTAATTTCTTCCTTTCTAAAAATGTTACTTTAGATTTCTAAATCATATTGTATTCATACATAAGAGGACAGTATTATTCTACCTATAATTTTTACCCAAGTCTCCTAAGGTCGGAGGTGTTATTTTTCTCTCGTAAGTCAAGTATTTTTGAAAAACTTTGTTTCAAAACTTAGGAACGTTTTATTTCTAGCCACAACTTGCAACAATGGACTATTAGCCATTACTGTCCAAACGTTATAGTAAATATTAATCAGCGTACATATTAGTTAATATTGCAATACTTAAGATACTGATATTTAAGATAATGCATATGCAGGTACTAATGAACTTAAAACGAACATATTCAGAACAAGCTCTGTTATTATACTTACATGCACTATTATTGTAGCTAAATTTATGAATTTTAAGAGAAAGTGAGATACATGTGAGATAAACCTTGCTAATATTCATAAACGCTTTTCCTCTTTGAACTCTGCTCACAGAAATAGAAGAAGATTTTATATATTATTTTAAAATGGTTTTTATTATATTTAAATAATGAAAGGTTTTCTCCTTTTGTTCATCTGTGGATTTTCTTATTAAAAAAATCTTCATTAGTATTTTCTGTGAGTATATTAGAGCTAAAGATAAAATATTATTAGTACTTACAAATAAAATAGTAAAAAATTGTTGCAGCAAATTTTAAATGATACATAATTAATACATCATGCACATATATATATATATATATATATATATATATATATATATATACTTTTTCGTTAGAAATACGATCCAAAACGGACAAACATAGTTCAATATAGACAAAGAAACATAGAGAAATCAAAAGAACACACTTACAGTCTCTAATTTCCGGTTTGAACCGTCTTCAGGAGAGATAAGAGAGGGAAACCAAGCGCACTGGTTCAGAGACGGTTGGAGACCCTGTCTGAACCCAGTGCGCATGGTTTCCCTCTCTTATCTCTCCTGAAGACGGTTCAAACCGAAAATTAGAGACTGTAAGTGTGTTCTTTTGATTTCTCTATGTTTCTTTGTCTATATTGAACTATATATATATAAACCATATTCACACGCAGAAATGAAATCACAGAAACTCACTACTCTATTTCGATGGCCTCGTCATCAGGAATATATATGTAAGTCCCTCTGAAGACAGCTATGAGGTAATCTATATATATAACAGTTCAAAATTGAAGATAGGTAGCACAGAAAGTAAAAGAAACACACTTACAAATATAAACAGAAATACAGATAAGCAATACAAGTTGGGAAAATATAAATGAATCAGAAGGAATTGTAGGGAAAAAAAACTATTTAAAGAAATGTGAAAATAATCATATATGGATTGGGCATCCTTGCAAACATGGGTACATAAATCAGGTTACCAAATTTGCCAAAGGTGTAGCAGGGAATCACTTATTCAAGTGCCAACAATGCTCAGTGTTACTTAACTTCGGGTATTTAGCATGGTGTGTTCTACATGGCTAAAATATGCAAATTGTTAGTTAGTTCCACAGAGGTTAGTAAACATCATATTATTATAAAAAAAAATCCCATTTGAAAATGCACAAATTGCGAAACCGGTCGGGTGGCTACAATACGGATGCACGATCTTTGACGGATTTTTTAGTAATATAATGCCTATAGGCGTATAACTGATGGGATTTGTAAAGACTTGATATTTTTTTTATAAAATAATAAAGTGTATGGTCTAAGGTAAGTTACGTAATATTTTAATGATGTTATTAATATTTTTCTGTCGACAGTTGATGCGCGGTAATGATCTCAGTGATGTGACCCTAGAGGCTCTTGACCTGATCACCATCGTCGTCCCCCCCGCATTACCCGCAGCCATGACCGTGGGTAGGATCTACGCCCAGTCAAGGCTCAAGAGGGCTAACGTATTTTGCATCAGTCCTCGCTGTATTAATGTATCTGGCTCCATCAACTGTATATGTTTTGACAAGGTAACGTACATTTATCCGTAATGAATCCCATATATATATATATTTGAAAAATTTTGGTAGCAACGAGAAGGGAAAATATACATTTTTATTATAACATTTTGGCAGTGTAATTAATAAAACTTCATCTATTGATAACTTTATTGTTCATAGTAATAATATAGTACATGTTATTATTTCCTCATAAAATTCATTATCCACGTATATTTCGTTTGATAAATTTAAACAAAAAGATTTTAATTTCATAAATCATATTTGATAATTTGTTGCCAAAATATTTAATTTCTCTCAATCTACTTTAATAAATTTGATGTCTTAAACAAACTATACTGTGTATAACTCATATTATTATAAAGTAATGGATTGAACAGTATTATAAAAACTGTCTAATACTCGTGTAACAACAATGTAGCCTTTTGCTCGCTTGATGCAATATCGATTCAGAACAAGACATCTCCTCTCAAAATGATAATATTTTAATTATTACATTATAGAATTATTGAAGCATACTTTCCTTAGCTATATTGATCCTTCAATTAAGTAATTCAAAGAAATCCTTAATAAAGATTAAAGCCTAGAGTTGATCTGACGTATAGGGCGTCATATGTGTTTCTTCTTAAGCTATTAAGGTACTACGAGAGTTGGTAACAGATGTCTGATGAAGGATTTGTTTTTTTCTAATTCTGATGAACATGTATTTCATTGAGATTGATGAGATGTGTGTCTCCCTCTTTGTGGTTGTACAGTTTATTTCATCAACCTTTAAATAAATGAAATTCCCTATTGTTTATTTCAGACTGGGACATTGACAGAGGAAGGACTGGACATGTGGGGTGTAGTGCCTGTTGAGGGAAGGAAATTTGTGTTTCCTGTTCGCAGCATGGATAATTTGCCCCTAACTGAACCCTTTCTCAAGGGAATGGTTTCCTGTCATTCTTTAACAATGATTGACGGCAGCCTGGCTGGAGATCCCCTTGATCTTAAGGTATAATATATTTATATCTTAAGGATTTCTAAATCTACGAAAACAAAAATCAGTTATCTGTTAGTGAATTTGCACGCAATGTAGACATGACATTTCAAACGCAATATGGATGAGTATCTTATTTTATGTAACATTTCCTGATTAAGTTTTGACAGAAAAAAAAATTGGAACAGTTAGTTCATATATAATGTATACCGTCTTATATATTGACGTACCTCATTACGTCAATTGCGATCTATCAGTCTATCGCCAAGTTATTATTAGTTCGTCTATTATTATTGACATCAGTCTATAATTCGTCCCCTCACTGATTGATATCCAGGACAGCCAGCCGAATGAATTCTAATATTTGATACTTGGTCACTGACCAAAGGCAAAAGTTGCCCTAAGTGCAATAAAGCTAATAAGCTAGTCATTAAGGCTCTTACACTTTACTATTATTTTTTTTTTTAAATTAAAAAAATGGTATAAAAATGAATGGGGAGACTGGATGGTGTAAAGAAAAAACCGTATCACTTTCGTATAAAATAGAATGAGAAGGTTTATTTCAATTTTAAAATATTACATACTCGTACATCATACATATTGTTAGTGCCATAGAGGTTAGTAAATAAGATATCATTATTAACCGTCATACCTCGTTTATCGCTGGTGAAGTCACCCGATCGGTTTCGCAATGACAGCATCATCAATGGGACTAACGTTACCTTCCAAAATCACGGATATAAATACCTATTTTAACTCAATGATGCCAATATATGGTATGCCTAAAATTCCTATCTAATAGTTTTATTTTATTTTATTTTTAATCTTTTTTTCTCTTTTAAATTGAAGTCGTCCCTGTCCTGTTCGTCCTGTCGTCTTTTCATGTTTTTTATTGGTTTAAGTATTATGTTGGCCTGGTGCTTGATTTGTTCTTTTATTAGGTTATCAGTATTTTTGTGCTTATATATTTCCATTTCTTCTATTACATTTAATCTTTTACCTTTTTGTGCTATTTTAATAAATTCCATTAGTTTTTCAATACTGCCGGGTTCATGTCCGTGTTTCTTTTAAATGGTTAGCAAAATTTGATTTAATTTTGAGTTAGCAAAAATGTGTAGTTCATTGTGACATGTTCATTTCATTAGTAGCTCTAAAAAATTATGTCGAGAAGTTGGGTTTTTTTGTCGATACTTTTTTCTGTGACATCACGGTTCGTACTAACTGTGTACGGTAAGTGATGTTAGTATTTGTATAAAAGGTTTTGTCTTTTAATTGCTAGTACACTGCTAATTAACCAAATCCGTATCGTCAATCATTTCTTAAAGAGCTCTATGTTTAGAGATTTTTTTTTGCTTGTATTTAGGTCTAAATCTGCAAGTAGGTATTGTTCGTGATAAAAGATGAAACAAAAATGATCATAAAATATTTCAAAAACAAATGAAAAATTTTGTTTTGAGTCACTATTGTGACTCAATAGTGAAAATCTGAAATAAACTAACTAATTAATTACAACTAGTCATCCTCCGCAACTTTTATTTGACAGCCCACAACTTTACTTGGTGACGTCATCTGGTCCCTCCAACTCATAAACAAATTGTAAAATTTGCGTTTACCATTTATTTTAATTCTGACATTCACCTGTCAGAGATGAATTATTCTAACTAACAGTTCTTAATTTAATTTCTATTAATTCTAAAGTCTTATAATGTTTCATTATGCTGTACTTCATTCCATTGTTAAATTACGAACTGAAAATTCATTAATAGTAATTGTTAAAAAGTCTTTTCAAAATTCATATGTATTACCATAAATTTATATGTAATGTTTTATTTATTGGAGTGAATTGTATTCCTTTTTATTTAATAGTTGAAACCTAAGAAATTAAATTATCTCTACACATTAACTATAGTGAATATATTCTGCAATATAGAAATCACAAACTTGAATACAGTTCTAACTGACGAGCTATGCAGTCGTTTATTGTGTGATACTTACTCATGATTAGAATAAAGGAAAGACTAAGTCCTCACATAATAGATTATATCTAACGTCGACCCGTTTCGAACCATCATCAGGTTACATCTACAATAGAAAATTGAAACTCAATACAGAAAAACTCAACCCAAAATATAAACTAAGATATAAACAAACATTTGGTATGAGAAGGAGGAAATTATGCGATTAATGGAAGCTACTTTGAAATATTTATTTCCTTCATTCCTTCCCTCTGCTCATGTGATTCTGTTTCCCTTAGTATGTTATGCCTCCTTGAATACTCAGCGTCACCTTATTTAGGCAGATATGTAACTCATTTAAGTTTATATTTTAGGTTGTTTTCAGTTTCACATTTTCTACTCATATTTTATATTGTGGATATAACGAGGATGAACAGCACAGGTTCGAAACGCCTTGACATGTATAAAATCTTTTGTTTGGAACTTAGTGTTTCTTTTTCTTATCCTAATCGTGAATACGATCGTTATAAATAGACGAATCCCATCAAATGTATTATTGTGTCAAATGTAAATATTTTTATTTAAAATTTTTTTTTATTTAAATTTTGAAGCCGGCGTGAGCTGCTAGTACTAATAAATGCTATATTAACAAATCCAATGTACTGTTGCAATTTTTTATATTATTGTTTTTATTAACTTAGGAATGGTAAATTGACTTGATAGATTAAGCAGACTATTGTTTAGGAGTTGATTGGATGTTGCTTGGTTTGCAGATGTTTGAAAGCACAGGCTGGGTGCTTGAGGAGCCGGAAGTGAGCGACGAGACCAAGTACGATCTGATATCACCCACAATCGTCAAGCCCTATGCTCCTAAGAATGGCAACACTGAATCCATCAGGGATTCTGATTTGGATTTGGTATGATTGCTTCATTAGTAATATTTATTTATTTATTTCTCTTAATTAGTACCATAAGCAGACAAAGTTTATTTCAGAAAGTACGACATCATTTATCTACCAGCATTCCATACAATGCCATGGATCATAGTAAAACAATGTTCTAAAATATATATAAAAGTAACAATAATTATTTTAACAATTTACAGTGGTACCTTGAGTTTCAAAGTCAGAACGTTCTGAAAGGGCTTTAAATGTAGAGGTATGAAAGTTTTAAGTTCGGGTTGAATTTTAAAGGGAATTGTTTTAAAGACTTCCGACTTGAAGAAACTAGTTTTTAGGCAGTGTATATATTGATTTTTTCGTATAATGAAACACATTTTCTATGTAAACAGCATAATTCGTTCCAGCCCCCTACCCATTCGAAAAACAACGCTAAAAATTTTAAATATTTTAAAAACTTGAAACAGATACAGTATGATTAGTAAATACAGCAGAATCGCAGAAATGTTAAAAAATAATTTGTTTTATATTATGATATCATTTATGGCAGAGTTTGATAGCTTACATATTGTTTTGTTTTCAGACAGGAGTTGAGATTGGCATAGTAAGACAGTTCACCTTTTCCTCATCTTTGCAGCGAATGAGTGTTATTACAAGAAGTCTAGGAGCAAAGAACTTCACTGTTTATTGCAAAGGTTCTCCTGAAATGATCACAGCTCTTTGCCTTCCTCATACTGGTATGTATTTCCTTTCTTTTTCCTTCTGTATTAAATCTAGTGGTATGAAACTGTTAAGTTTGGGTTGAATTTTAAAGGAAACTACCTGTTTTAAAGTCTCCTGACTTCAAGAAAATAGTTTTCGAACAGTGTATGAGTGTGAAAAAGATATAAAAAAACCAAATGAGTTATTACGTATCAACTTCGTCCTTCAGGGAGAACGTTAAATCTTCGGTCCTGAGTCTGTACTATGTTAGGTACTCTTGATCCTAAAATGTTCATTGTGTGGTATCTCAAAGGGCCATTCTTCGGGAAATGTGTGTTCACTCGTGGCTTAACCTAACCTACATATTAACTTTAATTTAGTGTTAACCCTGAGACTTAACCGTAATTTCGATACCAATAAATGTCTTTTTTTTAGGAGTACATTATCTGAAAACGGTTTTTTGCGCATTCGGTCTTTTGCAAAATCTCGCACATTTAAGAGAACAGAATCTAGGATTGTTGTTACCATTGCTGTTGTACTCTAGATGTTTTACGTCTGAAAAGACATGAGAAGTAGTTATTTAATAATCCTAATTATCCTGCAATGGAGAAGATTCCCTTATTTCCTGTATAAGGTTTCTCTTAGACGATTGCTCCCCAATAACCGAGTTATTAGTATGCAGAAGATCCAACCTCTTCAAGTCAGAATCAACAAAATCTTTATCACCAAGGCTAAATGTACATATATAGATACATCTTAGAGAACAGTGTTCTTCTGTGAATTATACTTATAATTTCATTTTAAGTTATATGGATTATAGTTAGATTATCATTTTTGATCGTTGTAAGCCTGGATGATTTAGCAAATTTTGAAATGCTTTCTTTTTTTGCACTGTTAGCCCCTCTAGGAATACTTGTTTTTATTTTATTTTTTAATCATGTTTTCTTGTATAAAACTTTTAGTATTGCCCCTTTTTGCTTAAAGTATTTATTTCAAAATGTAAATTGCTTGGATCTATTTAGACAATGCTCCAGGTTCTCCATTGTAATTAAAGTAATGAAGTACCACTCTGAGAGCTTATCATCTTGCTCTAAACCATTGACAATAATGCATTGATATATGCATATTAATTCATTTTCATAATGGTTTTAAAATTCTAATATTCGGCATTTATGTGATTGGTTACTATGTTGTATTTACGCATGAAAAGAAAAATAAAAATCTCTGCATACACTTTTCGAACACGTTGTGTTCTTCTTCAGATTAAATCGACTGTTATTGTAGATATAAAGGACATTCATTCTATGTGACCTCAACATGTGAGAACAACATTACGTTCGAAAACAGCTGTTATATAAAATATTAGTCAGTAAAGAGGAAGTTTATTAATATTAGAAGTAGGTTTATTTCCTGATATTTTCAGAAATCCGAATTTCAGCGTTTTTCTATTTAACTTTCAGGTAAAACTAATCATGTAATAAATCATTGAACTAAAAAAAGTAATATATTGTTTTATTAATAAAGGTTTAAGTCTAAGTTTCGTTTTGATTCTTTTTTTTTAAAACATTCTCATAACAAACGATGAAAAAACGATTTGAAACGGATAAGTGAAGGTCAATATAGATAAACAAGAATAAATAAAAAAACACACTTACATTCTCTAATTTTCGGTTTGAATCGTCATCAGGAGAGACTGTAAGTGTGTTTTTATTTATTTATTTTAGTTTTTTTACCTATATTAAACTTATATATGTATATAATGGGATTGGTTGCTTGGGTTTACAGTGCCTGAAGAGTTCGACCTGTGGTTGGATGGCTACACAAGAGAAGGCTACAGAGTTTTGGGTCTGGCCTACAAAGAATTAACTCCGAAAGTTAATTACGTGAAGGTTCAGAGGCTATCAAGGGAGGAGGCTGAATCGTCTCTTATTTTCTTGGGATTCATAATCCTTGAAAATCGCTTGAAACCCCAGACTTCAGGAGTCCTTGCTATGCTAACTGAGGCATCATTACGCTCCATCATGGTTACAGGTATTCTTATTTATTTTGTCCTCCTCCATATTTAATTTCTCTCTGTAAAAATATTCAAAACCATTCTAAAATAACAAAAAAAAAATTGTTTAATGAAATGTTATTTTTGAAAAGTTAGACAAAGTCGTAGATGATTGTTTATAACATCGGATTAAATATGAAAATAATTAGTAGATAATATGGTTCAAAAACAGTTTTGCACTTACAATTTTTTACTTACTGATTTATTGCATACACCCAATGAATGATTTTGGTGTCATTTCTAAAAACAATCCTACATTTAAAAAATGGACCTAGTTTAGTTTTCAGAAACCAAATGTTAAAAAAAAAGTAGAAATGACTTTTTTCAAAAAAGTTGTCAAATTGGTATTTAAAAAAAAAAACAAAAAAAAAACAATTTATATCTTACTACATAAAAACCAAATTTTGTTCAAAAACTACAAATACTTTTGTACTTAAGTCATGAATTAAACATAATATTCATACTTCATTTAAAAAAAAATTACCCGTGACTATTTATAATGCATTTTGAGCATACTTAATCTTAACACATGAGATTTCAGTCAAATCATGTAATATGTTCGCATGCTCTTGCAGTATATAATAGGGCAGGAAGAATCGGTAGGCATTTCTAAATGTTGGGTATCTCATTGATAACTCTGTTTCACTCTGGAAGATGAACAAGACCGGAAACCGGTGAAATTAAGAGTTTACGAGGTAGGGCGATCCATTCTAGATGATGTGATAATTGTTGGTGCAGGTGATAACATGCTGACTGCCCTGAGCGTTGCCAGAGAATGTGGCATTGTGAAGAAGACCCAGGACGTCATCATGGTTCATTCTACTAACCACCATAGTCCAGTACCCTCTGTCCACTTTTCGCTTCAGTCACCAGTCTCCAGATCTCCTCAAACCACGGTACTTGTATTCCCCTGTTTAATTAATTTGATATGAAACTGATCATTTATAAAATTGAAGTATACTTTCCCAGGGAAAATTAAACCGTTATTTAAGTTATTGTTAAACTCACTTTGTCCTGGAAGAAGTCAAACAGTGATAGTGCAGTTATGGTGTTTTGTGATTTTATTTGTATGAATATAGTTGATCATCTGTTGTATTTTTGCAGGTGATGAGCCCTACTGGTAACGATATAAGCGCCCTCACGTACACTGAGAGCATTTCAAGCCAACTTAATTCACCAACAAATCAACCACAGCCTAACGGAGTTGTGTATCCCAGTCACGTCGTGGAAATCCCAGCTGATCTTGACTACGAGTCAGTAACCTTACATTTCTGTTTTATTAGATTCAGATTATAAGGGGTCAAAAGATTTGCCTTTTGAAGAATAATCATGAAAATTTGGAGTTAAAAATAACTATATGAATACTTATCGCATCTGTTATTGGTTTTAAATTGAAACAACATTATTGTGGTTTTCGCTGATCAAAATTAATTCCTTGAATTTAACAACAATTATACATATATGTGAAGTTTAAACCACAAGATAAAAGGAAAACAATAGAAATAAAATCTCTGATGGCATAAAAGGAAAGGTCTCAGAGCATATATTTCTATTGTTTTCCTTTTTCCTTGTGGTTTAAACTTCCTTGATTGCATCACGTGTTTATTGTGATTCTTCTGCACACATATATATATATATATGTATATGGATAAGAGTACATAAGCTATTATGAAAAACGGCTTAAAAATAAAACAAATCCACAGAAAGAAAATAGGGTGGTTACTGTTTATGCTAGACCAAAACAAAAAAAAGAAACTTAGTGTTTTATATATATATATATATGTACGAGTATATATAGTGTGGAAGTTTTTAGAGAAAGGAGGACAAATAAACTATTGTTAGTTGTTATTAAACTACACAATTGACTAATAGTCCTTTCATTGATTTCCAATAAAGACACTCTCTGGGATAAACTGTACACTCACAAGTGAAGTCAAGCCAACTAACTGTGCAATCACAGGTCAAGCAACCAGCCAGTCCTTGGAGCAAAGATTCAAATTTGCATATAAATATATATATTAGTGTATATTGGCAGCAGATTCTCTTGTAAACATATTTTATTACAGTAGACGGCAGCTTCCGCATTCACGACCTTTTTGCTGGTGTTTTCTAGTTTTCTAACTAGTTTTCTTTGGTAGAGGTAAGGAGTTGTCCCAGAGACATCGAAGAAATAATTTCGTAGCTTACTCAATAATATATTTTTCTACTTACTTTTCAAAATTGTTATTATGTTAATTTAATCTGTTTATACCATATACCTGACGATGATTTCAGTGAAATCGAAAGCTTGTAAGTAGAAAAATATATTATTGAGTAAGCAACGAAATTATTTTTTCGATGTCTCTGGGACAACTCCTTCACGAAATCACTCCCTACCAAAGAAAACTAGTTAGAAAACTAGAAAACACCAGCAAAAAGGTCGTGAATGCGGAAGTTGCCGTCTACTTTAATAATATATATATATATATTACTTTTAAACAGAAGAATTTATAGTAAAAGAAGAAAAAAAAAATGAAATTAAAGGCTTCCTGTTTCAGACGTACCGTGTAATGTTTGAGTGCATTTTAGTAAATATGCATTTGTAACACTGGAAGAGAAAAATTGTGAAGTAAAAGTTAGTACATTTTGAAAAGAAATAGAAAGGAACAAATATGTTTCAGCTCTAATTTAAGTAGAAGTAAACTAAAGGAAGAAGTATATATGCTTTAAAGTGTAATACTTATAAGTATAAGTATAATTGTAAAGTTATATATATTTTTTTAATTTATTGTTTTTCAAATATAGGAAAGATGATGTTACTTGGAATTACTGCTTTGCCCTGACTGGCCAAACTTGGTCAGTTTTGAGAAATCACTATCCTGACATTATGCAAAAAGTAGCAACTAGAGGTGCTGTGTTTGCTAGAATGTCTCCCGAGAACAAGCAACAATTGATTCTTCAACTTCAAGCTCTTGATTATTTCGTTGGTAAGTTTTGGTATATAGTATGTTACTATCATTTTAAAATATTAATAAATAATGATTTATCATTTATTCAAGAATATAAAAGTAAAATATATTTCTTCAATCGCTTCTCTTTTCATGTGCCCATACATTAATATAATTAAAATACATTCGTATAAGTAAAGAGTTCCTATCTATAGTGCTGATATGTTCATGTATTAATAGGATATTATTATTCAAATATTGTTAATATTTTATTTTCATGATTATGATGTTAATTGTACCTGTCAGAAAACATCTCTGACCGAACGGATTATCCCATTTCCCATAATATATTTCTTATGGGAATATTAATTTTAGTTTCTTACTAAAATCCTGGGAGGAATTAGATCGAGAACCAAGGTATCACTGTATACAATTATGTGTAACCTATTATTAATATTGTAAGGCTGTTAATTAATTGTTTTAGTTTCTGGCTGTAGAACGGAACTAATTTTGATGGCGTTTGTTTTAGCTATGGTGGGAGATGGAGCGAATGACTGTGGAGCGCTGAAGGCAGCACATGCGGGCATTTCACTGTCTGAGGCCGAGGCCTCTGTCGCCAGTCCCTTCACCAGCAAGGACCCCAATGTCACCTGTATAGTTGAAGTGATCCGTGAAGGTCGTGCTGCCCTTGTAACTGCTTTCGCCATATTCAAATTCATGGCTGCCTACTCTCTTATGCAGTTTGTTTCTGTTATCATCCTTTACCAGATTGACTCCAATCTCACTGACTTTGAATTTCTCTACATTGACCTCATCATCATTACTGCTTTTGCCTTCGTCCTCGGCAGAATGGGATCTGCAAAAGGTTCCCTTTACCCTAAACCGCCCCTTTCCTCTTTACTATCCTTGGCTCCCTTGCTGTCCCTTTTTGGCCACATATTCCTCACTGCGTTCTTCCAAGTAATCAGCTTTGAATTCATCAGAGAACAATCCTGGTAAGTTACACTAATTAGCCTTTTAGTCGTCGTAACCGTTCAAAAATAGCTAAATCAAAATTTTCAAATATCAGTAAAGTCACGATTCTCTAAAAAAAAAATTGGGTTATATTTCATTAAAGCAAGTTTAGTCAACAGTTAAATTAGCTATTTAGGTTGTTATTGTTTTTCAAGAAAAATGCGGTTTAGTACCCTATTAAGCACCACTAAATTATGACATTATTTCTAAATACTCAGGACTTGCCATTTTTTATTACAATCTGTAAAGTACGAGTATATTGATATAATAAAATGAAAAATTCTATTTCGAGATTTTACGGGTTTACATTTATTGAGGCCCTCCTGAGTCTGCTTTGGAACGTTTTTGATGATATATATGTGGATAGGTGGGAATGTATCCCAAAGTTTGTAGATATGCTACAAATCACACCATTTATTAGGTCAAATTTATTTCATTACTTGTGCAATCTGTTATAGTTTGGTATTTACGGATGATGGGGTATTTATATTATACCCAAAGATATAACTTATAGTGGGCATTTAGTCTATAGGTTTTCGTAAATATTACATCGTGACCACTGAACTAGTAACTCTAGAAGTTTCAAAAGTTGTTACCAATATGGAGATGGTATGAACATAAAGGTAAAAAAAGTTTTCTAGGGTAAAAAACTAATGACGAGTCTCCACATATACAAATTTAATAATCTAAACAAAGCTTTTCGAACACTTAGCGTACTTCCTCGGGCATAAAACTAAGAAATACAATGACATTAGAGAGTTATCTATAGTATAAAATAAATTGTACAAAATAATATGAGGGAAAAAAGTGGGTGTGGGTGGGGGTATGGATCGGAAGAATTATCGCGCATAACCTTCTAGAATAGATATTTAGCGGAATTTATTGTTTCTATATTATATTCCTGTTTTGATCTTCATCAATTTGATGATTATTTGCAGCTAAATGTTTAACGAATTTTGAGATGAATTGATTATATTGTGGATTCGAAAACACAAAATCAAATCCCACAATAACCAATTCATCTATCATTTGGTTAAACATTTAGTTACTTATAATCGTCAATTTGATCCAGATCAAAACATAAATATTACATAGAAACAATAAATGCCGCGAAATATCTATTCTAGAAGGTTATGCGAGATAATTCTTCCATTCCATACCCCCACCCACACTCAGTTCCCTCCTATATCCAGTTAGTTGTACCACCTCTGAAACTAGGGTATGTAAATCTCTGTTTCCTTATTTTATTTTGTACTAGCAAACGTACCTGTCTTTGACGGAATCAAAAATTCTATTATACTTCGTATTCCAAAATACCATTACAAATTATAAAATTGTAGGAAATACCATTATTAGTACAGTGTTGAAGTTAATGCCTCTGTATACACCACATTAGCTGTCCTTCAGGTTCATGGAAGAACAAACAGTTAGAACCTCTGACTCTTGTGCAAATAAACTACAGTTGACCATGTGGGAAAAACTATGTCTCGCTAACTTGAATTCCTGGGTTAGATAAAGTTTCCCCTTGCGACTTAGTTAACCTCATTGCGAAATAAACTCTAACAGGACTTTGCAATCGATTCAACGGAAACAGATAGTGGCTCGGAATCAATGGTATGCGTGTTATACACAGACTCCCCATTCCACACCCAGTCAGATGTCCGCCTCTATGGCATATCTGTGCAGAGCACAAAATCAGAGTCGTGTCCCGTTGCACAGTTTTGGGACACTCACGTTTCGTAACATGAAATTTGTTACTGCTACTAAATCGCAGCATGATTGGTGCTCCTACTTTAAGTTTTTACTCATGAGCGGGCTGTCCAGGAGAAAGAAATTCAGTTAGATAATGAACTGCTTCCTCATCACTAATCACTCTCTTTACTGACTTGTAAGTTCTTCCTCGGCTTGATATAGTGTAAGAACTTGTTTGTTGATTTTTTCGCTTGTTCATATTAAGGGTTGAGAATTGCTCGTTCACAAAACTATGTATTCTGAATAGACAGTACAGCCTGAACTCTGGGAAACACCTTTTCAATGATGTGAAATACGCAGTATATTCATATGCTCAAACGACTAACAATACCTTGCTACATCTGTATATTTTCAAAATAAACATGTCTGTGAAGTTAGCAAAATACAGCTTAAAGCCCCATAACTTCGCTTCTGCACTGAATTATCAATCTATTTAGAGCCTATATTTTAAGTTAGACATACACAAATCTAGTGTCAAAGTTTCAGTTTGCTATGTCTCATGGTGGCCGAGTTTACTTGTGACAAAATTTTGCGGACAGAAATTTTTCTAAGGGTGGATTCGGTTTCTCCAATGTATGAAACGTAAAGAAAACTTGAAATGAGTCAATTCTAAGCAATGTACAGACAAAATCATTCTTTTATTTATATAGATTATTTATTTTATATTGTATTATTTATTTTATTATATAGATAACTCTCTGACGTATTGTATTTTTTTAGTTTTATTCTATGCCTGAAGAAGAACACTTGTGTTTGAAAAGCGTTGTTTAGATTATTAAACTGGTATATGTGGAGACTATTTCATTAATATTTTACAATACAATGACTAAATACTACATAATAACTGATTGAACTACCTTAGCATTAGAAAATAAGTTTTACACAAAAATCTAAACATTTGTACTTAATGTTGAATCTGATATAAATTGTGAACGGAATACATACTGGTCGGACTGTTTAAGAAATTCTAATGTGATTGTGAAATCACAATATTGGTGACAGTGCCCTAGATCATCTTGCTCCTACTCTTCGTAGCATTTTTTTGGAGTATTTTCTTTTTCGGTATAATTTTCTCTTAATTCCAATACATTTCTTGGACCTATAAAGCAAATTATCCTTAATTTTCTGATGTAGATTTCGATATATTATGTAATATCCCCCTTGATAACATTTATTATTTATTTTTGTTTATTGTAATATAATGATAAAGAAATGCTTGAAATATTTTGTTGTGAAATTTCTTTTATAAACTCTCATATCTAAAATTGATATTTCCTATTTTAATGAATATATTCTAAGTACTATTCAAAAACTGAGTTGAAAATTAGCGAAATGGTTTCGAAGACTGTTTTCCGTTCAAGCAGTATTTCCCAATCTTTTTGAGAAATGCTGAAATAAAGCTTCAATCTATTTAAGAAATTGTCATTTTGATCAAAATGGTACATAATAAATACCTGATGAACCGCGGAAAATATTATACTAGTCAACAACCAGAAACATTTGAAACAGTAAGTTTATATTTAATTTTTACTTTTGGCAGAACGATTATTTAGGAAAACTTGATTTAAAATTAAATTATTGTTTTTAGTTATAAATAAAAAGTTATAATATTCGAACTTTTCTCAACTAGCATGTGTAAGTTTTAAGTAATTTCTTTGACTATAATAATTTCATAGGTTCTAGGAAAATAGTAGTAGTTAAAAATTTTAAAGCCCTGATCAAAAGTTTTGTATTTTATGTCCATATAAGTTAAATAAATATTTATTTTTAAAATTATAGAAAGTCTTTATTTTTTATATCAAAGTAATGCGTTTTGAACATATGTTGTTCTTTAGATCTATGTATTTGCTTTTATTGGTAAGAGAGCCCGTTTCCGTTTCTGACCTCTCGTTATAACGAGATGAACCTGTCATGCACTATATGTTCAAATCTGTTGTTTCATAAAACTACTTTATATGAAGGCTTTTTCTCTAATTTCCTATAATGAAAAATGGCACTAACTGGCTGATTTGACAAACATGTTTTTGTGTATATATGTTGAAAACATGCTAAAGTTTTGTATAACTGATTTGTCTTTTTAGTTAGAAGTCAATGTGATTAATTGTTATTAATCAACTTACAACCATCTGATTTGTAATTATCATGTCTTTGGAATAAATCCGGTATAACCGAAAATATATATCCTACAGGTATGAGGATTTTAACATTTCGACGACCACTGTCAGCGATGGTGACACCCCAGCAGGCTACGAGAATTATGCTATATTCGGCGTATCCTCTCTTCAATACATCATTTTAGCGGTCATCTTCAGCCGAGGAGCACCCTATCGTCAGAGTTTACTTTCTTCTCCTATTCTTATCAGTGTTACCACTTTCACCACTCTGTTCACGATTTACCTCATTGTAAGTAATCACGTATAATCAAAACTTACTTAAAGTAATAATTTATGAATTAATCATGTTTATGTTATTAATAATTCGCAGACTTTTACTATTATATTTGGTTCATTATTTATATTTTAACTTTTTTATGAACACAAAACCATTTTACTTCGTAGATAGCCTTTCTGTCAGATTGGTTTCGGAACTATGGTGGTTCTTCCACAATATCTTCATCCATATACGAGGTACAGATAGACAAATCTACAAGACTAATGATTTACATTCTTCATAGTGTTATTGGCAAGTTCTTTGGCTTATAACAATAATATTTTATGTATGGCAAATATACGATTATAAATTGCTAATTTTAGGTTAAATTTTTTGACAAAGTTTCATTGTTGTATAGTTATCGTTTAAACTATGATTTCAGAAAAAAATATTTTCTGAAATCATAAAATATATTATAATGCTCCTACTTCGTAATGTAATGTTTAAAAACAAATTACTCAATTCATCCTAATATAATGTGTTTTTTTAGCTATAAAAAGTGAAGGTATGCACATGGAATTGACTATTTAATTTTTCATGCTCTATTAAGTGCTAATGAGAATATATGAATGCTGTTATAAGGACGTACTCATTTCAGAATGAATTATAATGCTGTATAATAATGATGACTTTGATTTGGAGAATTGATAGATGAGTCAGTTAGTCTATAAGTAGCTATTTAAACAATATATTTAAAGACATCGTTCTCCTGTGCAATAAAGCAACGGGAGAGTTGATTTCATAGAATAGACGCTATAAGTACGTGGCTTTCATTAAAACCGGAAACCTACAACTCCAAGGAACCCCCTAGTCCACACAAAAAAAAAACAGTCAAGTCATTTACTCATGAAGCAACCAATCATATATCAGATCCAGACTGCTTATGTAGATTTCAGTATATATATAAACTATATTCACAAAAAGAACACTGAAATGAAACAGAAACTCACTACTATATTTCGATGGCCTCGTATTCAGGAAGATAAATCTGAGTCTCCGAAGACAGGCTACGGCTATATATTTATATAAATAACAAGATTTCAAAATAAACATGTCGAATAACAATCAATATTAAAACTACAATAAAAAATGAGAAAAAAAATGAGATCTTTCAATCGTAACATGCGTCTTCGTCAGAGTCAAATCTTAACTGTAATTATCTGAGTTGAGATCTGACTTTCACGAAAATCGCTTGTTTTTTTTTCTCATTTCTTATTGTGGTTTGAAATTTATATATATGTGTGTGTATATATATAAACCAATTAAAAAAAAAAAAAAAAAAAAAAAAAAAAAAGATAGCATACAGATAGACAAAAGAATAACTCACTTCTATATTTCGACCATCGTCGTCATCAGGAGGCGAAGAGTTCGCAGGAAGGCAGTGCGGAGACATATATATATGTGTGTGTGTGTGACATTAATTTTTTCTTAATCCTGCTTACTTTTTTTTAATCGTTTTTTTGGATATCTGTTCCAATTCTCTTATTAGTCCTTTAAATTGTCTGGGAATTAGGTGCAATAACACACCAGACGATTTGTTTTCCATTTTTGAAACATATACTCTAATTTTCTGAGAATTTAAAGGACTAATAAGAGAGTTGGAAAAGATATCTAAAACATTGAGTAAGAAAAAAGTAGTTAGAAAATTTAATATCACATATATAAGTGAAGGGCTGTGCCCCGAATAACAAATAAATATTATATACAGTTGGATAATTGTTCTAATACTGTTAGCTTGGTAATATGAATTGATAATACAAATCATAATATTATTTGTATTGTCAGTGGTTAATTAGTCTCATTATAATATATAAGAAATTTTATTTTAATTCTGTTATAAAATGGCCTCATTGTTTTCTATTGCCAAATTTATTATAATCAATATATTTATATGCTTGTAACTACGTGTGTCACGATTTATCTGATAACAATGAGTCATTAAATGAATTGAGTATGACAATTCATAACTACTGATTATACAAAGTTGTTTTCAATATGAAATGGAGTATACTGTTAATGATTATTATCAGTAATCAGAAACATGCTGATCATTTTAACTGATTGTAATTATAAATTCACGGGAAATTCAGAATATTTAGTAACCGATTCGGTTGGGCAGGTCATTACTGGTAATTAGTTATTAGTGATTAGTCAAGTTATTTTCTCCTAAAAATGTTGCTTTAATTTTCTCCGCCATATTGTATTCATACATAAAGCAACCCGAAATTCTCTATATATTATAAGTTTTATCCAGGTCATCTAAAGCAGGTGGCATTTTTACAGGCTCCGTTGGTCTTCAATTTTTAGTAGTCATGATAATTCTTTGTTGACAGGTGTACCCCTGCGATTGGTTGGTTGAACTCTTTGACATATCCCTGCCTCCGGATATAAACTTCAGATATTTTGTTATTATTCTCTGCATTATCAACTTGGTTTTGGCTCTTATTTACGAAAAATTAAGTCAACTATTATGCAGTTGGATTAAAAAGTAAGAAATACTTTTACTTATATAGAATCAAGAAATACTTATGCCTTTTACAGAGGTCTTCTGATTATTTACCTATCAGTTGCATTTAAGCCCCGCTCTAGTGTTTTTCAGATATACTCGTAGTTTATAACAGGATTTTCAATTGATCGTAATATTTAAGCGATATCCCTGTAGTTTCCGTTTAACCTACTTCAACTGGTTATATGGTTGATGCATATTAGGTCTTACATTATTTTTAAATAAAATATTTGCCTTATAGAAATATGAAAAAATCATTTAATACTGATAAAATTCAGCTTTAACTTGCCTTAGTGTGAGAAAGTGTAAAGTGTACATATACGGGGTGCGATAATTGTATAAATGGTACTTCAGGATGAACTGAACAACTTGCACGTGAAGAAATTGAGGGGCAGAGTGAGAATCGAACCCGGGATCTACGAGCCCCGAGGCAAACACTCGAGCCACTGGGCTACTCTGGCCAATCTCCCAAGATGTTTATTTAATGAACTAATATATATATATATGTAAAAATAAACTATTTAATATGATTTTAAGTTGATGCAAAAATTAAAAAATGGCATCAAATATAAGTAGTGCATATTATGCTTTATCCAAAGTAATAAATGGAAATGACAGATTTCTTTTTGGCTCACTAAGTAGCTTATCTGCCTTTGTGTCAGAACTCTTGATGAGAAATAACGAAACAATATATGCTTGATTTTCCCAATGTTTGGGTTATTTAATTCACGTTTATATAGAGAATTCATTTTCAATGTAATGTAAAGAATGTAAAGTTCAGTTACTTCATTCATAAGAGTAAAATTTATATTTTTAAAGTGATAATTAATAATTTTGGTTAAGATTATAGGCAAGAAGCTTTTTAAGGATTTTTTATGTATATGCAAAATATATTCAATAATTAGTAAATAATTCAATAACTAATACATTCAATACATTCTTATAATTAGTAAATTTTGGTACCAGTCCTTGGCATAAGACATAAATTTTTGAAAATGACACCAAACTTAGCTGATACCTCTTTCTTAACAAGCTTCTCAACTTTCTTAAATAACACGCTCGTTACTTCGTCTAAACAGTATAGCATAGCATGTACGTACTATGTTCCTACAATTAACATGTTTGAAATGATCTCCTTCATCTTCGGTATATAATAACTTCTTGGGAGAATGTTTTCTTAATATAAGCAAAGTGAAAACAGTGGGGTTGTTTTTGTTAAGTTGGTTATTAGCTGTTTGTTAATCCTGTAGCGTGAGAGGCCTCGCGGTTTTGCGTCACTACCTTGTTTAGGTCCTACTTGCCTTTGATTGAAATCTTTAATATTTTGTTGCTATTCTATACTGTACTGTGTAGACGAAGTAACGACATTAACGTCCAAACCACAGTAAGAAATCAGAAAAAAAACTAAGATCTTTCAACAGTAACAAGTGCTCTTGGTCAGAGTCAAATCCTCAACTGAATTTGACTCTGACGAAGACCACTTGTTATTATTGAAAGACCTTGGTCTTTTTTCTTCTTTTTTACTGTGATTTGGACAATGATTTTTATTTTACGTGTTTATTGTGAAATTTTATTAACGAATTAACGAGAGGGTCATTTAGGAAAATTAAAAAAGTTAAGAAACAAGATTAACTTGTTGGTGTAATCTAAGTTTGGTGATAATTTCAATTATATAATTATCGTTAGATAAATAAGTCATGTGTTTTTTTATAAACACCCAACTTTTTTAAAAATATATATTTTTTAATTAGTGCTTTTTAAAATTCAGTTAAAGTTTTTTTTTAATATGAAACGTCATATAAATGATATGTGTTGTATTTTGTTTGGATTGACTAGGTTACGAAAAGGCCATAAGACGAGACACGCAGTGCTGGAGGCAGAGATGAAGTCAAATCCAAAATGGCCACCCCTGGGCTCTGAGTCTCCCCTCTCTTCTGATTCCCCTAGTAAAGTCACACCCCCACCAGTCAAACAGAATGGTAATCTGAATTCCCTTTTACCGCCCCCTAGTGGGGCCATACAGCCCTACCACAGGCTGAATCGACTTTATTTCCACAGGTTCATTGAACCAGGGGTTACAAAGGCCCCTGACCTTACCTTCAGCTGAGTAGGTTCAGTATAACCATTGGTTCGGAGTTTGATCCGAAACTTCTAAAACGGGTGGTGGGTTGCCCGTGGAGAGGTTATCTCTCCATTTCGCCAACTGAGGTTGGACTCGTAGTGGCTGTTGGTTCTCACCCAAGTTGGGTAGACCCTTGTGGTCGTTGTGTGAGAAGCAATAACTTCTCGGGAGGATGCCTGCTTAGCTAGAAACCCCAAACCCCTACCTGTGGGAACGGGCCATGATCTCAGCTGAGTGGACTGGACAACTTGTACTTGCTTTATAGACGCTTTGGCTTTTGATGGGATATCAGAGTGGGGATGATTTAGATACACCTGTCTCGGGCTCTTTATTACGAATAGAGACCTTAAAGGCTCTCTAACCTTTTATGTACACGGACCAGGAGGCGTTTAGCCAACGAGAGTTTTCAATTTCTCTATGAGTCGTTCTCTTTGTAGTGAAGACTCTCCCTAATGAGGCCGTGGTGTGGCAAATTAACTATCATTGCAAGCCCTGGTCCCGGGGTAACGGACATTGCCCTCTTCGGAGGAGGTTGACCCAACTCCCAAGAGTCATACTCTTATGGTAGTCCTAAAACTGTCTGCATTGGTAGGTGCTGGTCACTAATTCCCTTCACACAATATATACTGCAAAAATGAATAATTAGCATTAATTTTTAACCAACAAACATGTACGTAAAACTATGCTCCTATTGTATGGAAACAAATTGTATTGTATGTAACAATTTTATTTATGAATATGGAAAAAAATTTACAATAATGGTATCATGAAGTCAATTTTATGAAATGATTAAATACTCACCAATATGACTGTTGATTTTTAATGAATCAAATTATGAACAACAATACTTCTACCAAGAGTTGGTTATCGCGAATGTTTTGTATATTTAAATAAAAGAACATTGAAACTAAATTATATCTAAAAGCATTTTTTTTTAAACATTTGCGATATTTACAAAAATATCAGTATACAAATAAATTACTAAAAAGAGATTGTTTTACTGCTTTTGGTAGAAATTCTGCTTCGTTTTTCTACATATTTTTTTTTTAATTTTCATTGTGTTTCACTATGTTACATTTTTATTATGTTCTTTATATATCATGCTATTGTTTTTACGTATAAAACCCTGATGATGATCAGCCCCTAGTTAAAGGCTCTGTGTTCATATTTTTTTCTTAATAAAAGAAAACCCTCATATGTTATAAAAAGAGTAACTTGTGAATTACACAAATCTACGTCAAATTCGGTAAAAATTATTAAAGAAAAAAATTAAAAAAATTTTGACAAACATATTAAGATTTGAATGCTTTAAAAATAAATTATTTTGGAGAATCTAAAAGCAAATACTTAATTACAAATGTATTCTTTATTACTATTGATATAACTTCTCGACCACTGATAGTTCAAAATACTAATCCTCGATAACTAAATCAGTATTTCTTTCTGTGTTACTATTGTTTTAAATAAGGTCCTCTGTTACGTCATCTAAGACAATTTTTTTTAAAAAGTGTGAAATTAAGTGTTTTATTTCTTGACATTTTCATATTCGCCTATAGTATTGTATTAGTATTATCAGTGTTGTAGGTAGTCTTAAAACCAGCAGTATTCCATTAATTTTTGTTTCCTTTAATATCAGATAATGTTTCATTTAATTGAACTTTCATTCTATTGGTGAAACTAAAAATTGTACTTTAATTATTAATAATTGTTAAAAAATTATTCTTTTCTAAATTCACGCGTTTAGCCCATAAATTCTAGAATATCCTATTGTCATTAATATGAATTTTATTTTGTTTTATTTAACAGTTTAATTTTAACAACTTCCTATTCATTTGAAATTAGGTACTCTAGAATATAGAAATGGTAAAACATGTATGCCAGTATTTTTTTTAAAAAGTTTTCAAATCTATATATTGATGAGCTTGTAACTACTTGTGCCACGCTTTGTCTCATAAAAATAATTTATTCAAATGAAATGAGTATGGCTAATTGGTAACTACTAATTGTTAAAAGTTATTTTCTAAATGAAATAGAGTTTTAAACATGATGATCATTTTAACTAGATAATATTTAGTAGCCGATATGGTTGGGTAGGTCATTACTGATAATAATAATTAGTTATTACCTAGTAGTAATTTATTAATGTTTCATTCAGTTAATGTAATTTCCTCCTTTCTAAAAAGTGTTGCTTTTTATTTCTACGTCATACTGTATTCTCATACATAAAGTAATTGTAATTCTCTACACAGACCACCCGTCCCTTAGCTAGGGCGAACCGGGGCAACCGCTCTTTGGTCTGCGCTTGTAGGGGCCCCAAGGGATGACGGTAGAAACCTCAGATACTCTAGAACCTGCTCCTTGGATATTGTGTATTTAATATGTTTAATATAATACGTTTGTAAAGAGAAAACAGTGTGTTCTATGGAAGCAACTGCCCCCCATAATAGCATTATTTTAACTACCGATATTATTTCGTGTACAACGTTATATATTACATTAAGATTAATAAAAATTAATTGATATGTCTGTTTTTTGGTTTCAGGTAGAGTAAATGAGACCGATGCAGATGATGTTAAATTCTTCACTCCAATGAGAAGCAGTAGTTTTAGCTTGGCAACTCCTACCAGGAAAAACGTTGCCATGTCTCAGTCAGAAGATAGTCTTTCAAAATATCTCACCCCACCCTCCACTCCTAGTCAGATCTAGCCCACCTCAACCTGCTTCCTCTTAGGAAGCAAATCAAATCCACCCTCCTGCCAGCCTCCTCCTTGTTTTATGAAAGCCATTTCAAGATGACATCATCACCTCAGACTTGTAAAGTCTTTGGTTATAATAATGAGCTTTGTCTCATTTTTTTCGCACTTTTGCCAAAAGTTTGCGAGTCATCGTTTAATTCTAGGACTGGCTGCCAGAATTGAGCTTCACTATCGAATTTTGTACATCTGCTTAAAATAACTACTTTGAAACTGCTATATACATATTCAACATAATATGTTGAAAATTCAACTATTTTGAATATATATCCATCTAAAGTTATTTTTAAGATTTTTCAATGAAGATGTATTTTAGTGAAAATTATCCATTACACATATTTATAGATTAAACTATTTTTCTAAAGATCTTTTATTAGAGGTGTTAATGTGAAGAATCAGACAGCCGTGCTTTACTTCATTCCACACATCTCACAGTAAATATTCGTGAATAGGTTTTACAAAGTCTATCCCATTCTTCAGTTCGTGCTGAAATAAATTGTATTATTAAATATTATAACTTTCATAAATTATTTTACTGTAAGAAAACAGTAATAAATACACGCAGTTGTATAAGAAAAATGATTAAAGAAAAAAATTGCACAAACGGAAACCGACATAAAAAATTTAATTAAAATGATGGAATAATATTTATTTGGAAAACGAAGAAGCATGATATAGAAATCTATAAATAACTATGATTTTTTTATATTTCTGATTTTCCCTTTAACTTTTAATGATTCAACATTTCTTACTTCCATAAAGATATTGGTAGCTTGACCATGGAATTTGGTACGCTTAACGATAGCCTACTGGTTTACTTGTTTAGGACCAATCTGAACTCTAAGCTACTGCAAAGTGAAGGTAGTGTTTCCTTTGCTGATTCTTATTAGGAGTTTGCCTTCTTTCAAACCATTCAAGGAAACATTTAGTCCACATGAATAATATTATATTCGCTTTAACCATTCTGATACTACTGTATCTTTTTTTTTTTTTATAAGGCTGCACAAAAGAGTTTGGTTCATTTTGAAGGAAGTAAATCTTCTTGCTGTCGTAGTGTAGCAAACGCGTAAGATATAAATTGTGGAAGTAACTATACTTTGCGTTATTTATGAACAACTGGTAGTATTACATATATTTTATTCATAATTTTAGTATTAACTGAAATCAACGGTTAAGTAAGCTTAAAATTGTAACAACGGTTTTTTTTAAGTGAATACGAATTTCTGAAATTAACTCAAAATATATAAAATTTATAAACCAGTAAATAGATGCTACATTAAACTATTTTCTACGATTCAGTGTTATAGATAATTTAAATACGATAAAAAACTATATTTTATGTGTCATTAATATTTTTTTTTGTTTTGAAAAATTTTTAGTCATATTTCAATTTTCAAACTAAATGAATATTTTTTTTTGTACATTATGCACAATGAAGGAAATTGTGAGTAAAATGAAATTCTTGTAACTGTAGTTTTATTTATCTAAGTAGTACTATTTTTTGTTTTTAGTTTGTCCTTTATTTTTTATTTATGTTGTTTAACTACAACTCTGTTAGGATTTTCAATGAAACTATATGTGTAAGTTTTTTTTATGGTGCTCATATTTCAGTTACATTGTAAGAAAATCAGTATATATTGAAATTATCGTAAGGTTAATTCCTCCGCTTTAGAAAAAAGGAAGATACATAAAATAATGGAAAAATTGAAAGTAGAAGTCGTGAAGTCATTGATTTTCTTAGTCGTAGTGTAATCTATTGTTTAGATAAAAACATTTGATTTTTTGGATGCTTAAACATTATAGATATAAAAAACTGATTGCTCTGACAGCTTGGTGTGACATGAAAGAGGTTGAGGTTACAGGAGTTATCTTGTATGGTATGACTGTTGTGACCTCAGGAAGGAGTGATCTTGTATCTTGTGACTCAGCGAGGTTCCAGTTACAAGAGTAGTCTTGTATCATGTAGTGATTCAGCGAGGGTGAGGTTAGAAAAGTGATCTTTATCATGTTGTGACTCAACGAGGTTGAGGTTACAAGAGTGATCTTGTATCACTGTTTGACCTCAACGAGATTGAGGTTATAAGACTAAATTGTTACCAC
Organism: Hermatobates lingyangjiaoensis; assembly: GCA_026182355.1. Lineage (NCBI taxonomy): Eukaryota > Metazoa > Arthropoda > Insecta > Hemiptera > Hermatobatidae > Hermatobates > Hermatobates lingyangjiaoensis. Next base: position 1,121,319 of record JAPFBL010001937.1, on the reverse strand, counting down.
TGTTGGAAGGGAAACTAAAGATATTCACACAAAAAATACCCAAAAATATAACAAAGGGAATTATTTTACTGTTTTTTTTTTATCATGACCTCAATCCCTGTCAGTCAGTGACTAATTCAGTTTTATATTAAGTAACTGTTTCTTGAGTTCGCATTACCATACATTCCTTGAAATTATTTTCATAATTTTATTTCTTTATTTTTAATAATTTTTCCATATAATATTTTGTATTTTGTTGAAAAGAATGTCGTATTCAGTGTTTATCATTTTCATATTTTCTGCATATCTTTTTCATTTTCTCATCTCTAATTGATGCAACAGTTCTCCAATGTTCGTTGTGACCTGTTTCGTTTCATCTCCTATCATCTTGAGGCTTCTTTAAAACTTCAACTCTTTCATGTTTTAAAATATTTGAACTGTTTTGAAAAACATAAACGAGAAAAGAAGTCTGAAGTGGTAATCAAACCTGAAGACGATTCAAGATGAATTGAGAAATGACGCGAAACATAACACTAATCATTGAAGAACTCTGCATCAATTAAGATGAAGATGAAAAATGATGTAGAAAATATCAAAATAATATACACTGAATACTGCGTTCTATTCAACAAAATATGTCTGAAGGCAAGGCTGCTCCCAAATCATATTAAAGTCTATTATATAGACTATAAATATGATAATGTATAATCAAAAAGTGTTACTCCTTCCTAGTTGTTTTAAGACAGTGCATAATTTTTTGTGAAATTTCTAGAAATCATGCATAGAATGCCTTACCACCCTTCTGTAGTAAAGTGGTAATAATTATTAAAGAATATTTTAAATTATAATATCCAGCTTTGAACAATCGGTTTTAAGGATTCCTGATTTTTCAGTATTATGTCAAAATAGTTTTCTATAATGATTAATTTAATTTAAAAAAAAATACTATATAGTTCTCATATTTGTAAAATGCCCGTTTTGCAGATTTGTTAATTTGCAGGATTTCGCAGATCAAATGCACTTAAGTTAATCTATGAAATTTTATAATTACGTATGGCTAAGTCATTTCAACCATATCTAGTAATTTTTTATTTAATATATTTGTGTTTGTTTTAAAACGTGTTTTTAATTTGTATTAAGTTATATAATTTAGAACGGATATATTTCTTTTGTATATGTCTTTATAATTTAAGAGTAATAAATAGTGACACCGTACTTAAAAAAAAACACATATTCCTTTAAAGGTCGTATTATTTTGATGATGGTTATGAACTTACCTTAGCATAATATACTTTCTTTTTGTTAAAAAATAAATACATGATATGTTCAGTTTAGTTTATGCTTATATGAAATAAAAAATACCTTTAAGTTACTTTTTTCATTTAAGTTAGTAAAAAAAAATGGGATTAACCTATTCTATACTGTAAGTTTTGAGAGGTTTGTGAGTCGATATACATTAAATGTCAGTCTATATTTCAGCTATTTGAGGTGATTTAAATATGTTTATCACTCAAAATAAGGAAATACTATTTCTAAAGACGTACTAAGAAGTAAAATTACAAGACATAAACATGAGCCTGTGTTTTATTTAAAATACGAAAACTTAACGAACGCATTACTATACTTTAAGAATTTATAAACAAGAGTCATCAGTTCTTGAATGTTCGTAAGTTGGTTTTTGTGTCTAGGGGGACCTGATGTAGTTTCTAATTGTTACTATTCAATTTGGTTGTCTAATTATAAAAACCATCAGTGACAGTCTGAGTGAATTGTACATGTTCCCAATGTTTCCTTAATTTACAATTATATGTTAGATTTTACTTCAAAGCTTAAATTTTACTTCTTCAGTTCGAAATTTTTAAATTTTGACTGGAGACTTTTTATTAGATATTTTTCTTTAAATTAGCTAAATTTTTTTTTAAAAAAAATTAAAAGGTATTATTATTCTGAAATTGAAATAGTATTTGTAACCAAGCTGACGTGATAAAATTCTCTTCGTGATTAAGGCGTAGGAAGCTTTTAAGTATTAAAATTAATGTTCATATTTATGTACGAACTTAAAAATATATTAAATGTATAAAATATGTTTTATATTAATTATATTTATGCAAATATATGAAATTGATAATACGCAAATAGTGAACGAAATAATCTTGAAGATGTAAACAAATAAGTGAAAGTTCCTTAGCCGTAGATGAATAATGTTGATTACTATTTTGATTTATGATTTTTTTTCGTAAAAACATGTGATTAAACTATTTTGAATCATTGTTGTGATATCAGTTTTCCTCTTCCAATTATTTTAACTGATATCAGTTATATGTAGTTGCTTGCGTAAGAAAAAAAAATTAATTAATTGGTACTTACATATATGTATTTATTTAAATTATTTATCAACTTATTTTTTCAAATATTAGTTTAAAGAATAACGCACTTTAGTGTGAACTTTACTGTTTTAAGCGTTTTTTGTAAATAATTTTTGGCCAGTAATATTCTTATTGAATCAACTTCGAATTTTTAATGGGTATGAATAATACAATAAACACGTGAAACAAAAATCAATGCCCAAACCACAGTGCGAAACATTTTTTTCTTCTTTACACCCTTTAAAATACCTCTCTTGCCTCCCACTCTCTCAACCTCACCTCAGATGTTTCTAGATCTTTATTCTCAGTTGAGATTTGACTCTGACTAAAACCGCTTGTTAGGGTTGAAGGGCCTGTCTTTTTTCGTATTTCCTACGGTGGTTTGGACCTTGATGAATGTTAAAATATTGAGTGCCAACATTTAACAAATGTTCAATAAAAACATATTTTAGATAAATATACTTTACTATTCAAAATTAATAATTTTTTTGTTTAATGATTGCTTCAATTTTTCTTTTTAATTTCAATATTATTTCATTTAAAATACTGTTTTTTTGTTTTGAAATGTTTAGTAAATATTTATAAACTAATTGGTGTTACGAAATATTTTGCACATTTAACAATAATTATCATGAATTTTTCAATTGTATATTGCTTATCAACCGTTTTGTTTAGTAGATGTTATATAACAATTAAAAAAGGAAGGACTTATTGATAATAAGTTATCTAACTTATTCAATCTGTAATATTGATTTCTTTATAATATTTATTTTAAGTAATTAAAAACAAATTTATCGCAAACTTAATTTAGTTTGCATTTTTATGTTTACTTTTTTCGCTATACGTAGAAAAGAAAAACAATGAATTCAATTAATTTTATTAAAGTTGATGATGATAAGTGGATGATATTGAGTAACTTTTCTCATTTTGAGTAAGAGATATCATCTAAAAGTTGTAAAGCAAACTAGATTTTCTTTTTACGGCATTTTTAGGTTAATTTAAAGTAGCTCCAACTTTAATTTAAAGTAATCCAAGTACAATTTATAATAATGCAAGCTTAAATTAAAATTATCCAAGTTTCATTTAATATTGTTAAAATTTATATCTAAACCAGTGTGTCAACTTGAAAATACCTATGTACTATAATGAAGTTTGAATTAAACTTGGATTATTTTAAAGTAATCCAAAAAAGTTTTGTAAAGGACTTTTAAAATTAAAATTAAAGGACTTTTAAAGTTTTAAAATTACATATATATTTGTATTTTGGCTACATTTTGTAGTTATTTTAAGCTCAAAATTATAAAATAATGAAGGATAAAATGTTTAATAAAATTGTATACTCATGCTAATTGAAAAATTAACATTAATATATGTACAATAAAGTAATTCTTAAAATCACCATGGAAAAATGGAAATATAGAAGTCAAAGTAAATAAACCATTGTTATTATAACAGTGAAGAAAGTACTTTATACAAGGTTTTTCATTATATTATATTTGGTCTGTTAATAAGGATGAGTAATGTCGATAAACCGTACTAATTCAACTTGGACTATTTTAATTTAAACTTGGATTAGGTATTTTAAATGAATCCGGAAAATTGTAGTGTTGTCTTTTATGAGTTATTTTAGTTCAATAAATTTAAAGGACAGTTTATTTTTCACATCATATACTATGGAAATATTTTCTGTGCAATCTATTGGGAAGTTTCCTTCCAACTGTAAGACTTTGATCTTTTTTTATTTTTTTTTCAATATATTTTTAGTGTCAAATAGATTAAAGCATATTCTTTTAAATGAAGTAACATTGATAATTTATTTATACTACAACAGTAAGTGCTATTTGGAAGTAATATGTATTCTTTAAAGAAGTTACTATTGGTAAATGTGATGGTCTTTGTTATCCATATTGTTGAGAGAAAATCATTGCTGAGTCAATAATGATAGACTTAAAAATAAGAGACCGTAATTTTTACGAAACGTTGTTACCTCTGAAGTCTTTCTCACATGCACTTGAATATGTCGTAGTTTTTTTTTTTTTCAAAATAATTTGTTGCAACTCAAAGCAGTTACCAAATTTGCTAAGGTAACTTATTCGTTTATTACGATATATTGGCTGTCTAAAAGAGTAGTTTGTGTGTTTGCCGTACAATGTTGTTGATATCCAATAAGTATTTATACTTGTAAAAAAAAAATTGTGTAAATCTCCATAGAAACCTCATAGAATATTCCTCCTTAAGATGTCAAAACATTTTTATCCAGGAAACTGTGTTAACTTTATCTTGTTATCGTTAATGTATAATGTTTCACAATTTACACCATTTAACGATTTTTTTTCTAATCCAAAAATGTTTTAACATTCCTTCAAATACTTCATGATGATATATATATATATATATATATATATATATATATATATATATATTATACATGATAACATTAAATTTTTGTATGTATAGTAAATGGATAACGTATGCTGTTATTTTGTTTTTAATATTTAATTAATAAATGTTACAATGAAGTGTGGTGTTTTATAAATTGAATTTGGCTTGGATTAACTGTAACCAAATAAAAAAAAATCACTATTTGTCCATTACAATAAAAATAAAAGAGATATATGGGTATGTGGTTTTTTTACGAACTTTCTAATGACTGGAAGTATTGTAGCTTTAAATCACGATCTATGCTATCATTGACTGTGTGGTATTTACTCATGTTTAGAATAGGGGAAAGGAACACTAAGTCTCCACACAAATGATTTTATTCAATGTCGACCCCTTTCGGGTCATTGTATATCTAAAATATGAAATATTGCATTATATATAACTTGAAGATGAACACTAAATGTTCGAAACACGTCGTCGTTGGGTAAAATATTTTGTGTGGAGACTTAGTTTTTCTTTCGCTTATTCTAATCATGTTGCTTGAAATGTTGAATTTGAGTAGTTCAAGGTCTTCTGGTTATTTTTTACTTTATTTTATTATTATTATTGTTTACTTTACTCAAAATGATCGAATTCATTTTTTACATTTTTAAAATTTACCATTATTAATGTATAGTATTGAAAAAAAATTATTACGAGATTGTAAGGTCCCTGAATCCTTTTTTAACATTTCTTTCTTACTATTTTTTTTTGATTGTTTTTAGTTGCAGACCTGTGTATCCATCAAGTTTGTGGCCACGTTACATATGTAGGAACCTTTTTTTTTTTGTAAAGAAATGAAATTCAAGAAACTATTATTCTTTGTTTAGAGAAGAAGTATGTTTTTTTAGAGTAATATTGAATTATCCCTGAATGACGTTTAATTGCATACTTGCAACACATGAGTAAGAAAAACATAGTATATTGGCAGATTTTTTTTCAGTCATGTGTGTTTTGACATTTTGTTTCTAGAGTAGGTTAGGTTGTAGTGGCAGCCTCACGAGAGACTCATATAGGCTGTACTAGTCCCTTTATGACATCATACAATGAACATTACAGTAGGAGTCCTTAATTTTGCCTAAAGTGTATTCACACTAAGGATCATTATCACTATTGTCTACGGTGAAACCTGCTAAAAATATTAACAACTCAGTTTATAGCCAACCCCATCGGTCACTGTTGACTAGGAAGACCTTTCAGTATTATGGGCTTGGAAACCAGCACAGGTTGTCAAAAGTGCGGTGAAGAGGATGAAACCTCTGTCCACTATATGGCAAACTATCCCGCATTCAGCTTACTTAAGTAAAATTACACTGGTGTTAGTATTAATAGGGAAGGTAAATTACAAGAAATTGAGTGGAAACATTTGCTAATCTTTATAGAGAGATCAGGCAGATTTCTTTAGGATAGGTCCAGGTCACCCGTGGTTGGCAGAAAGTGCCCACTTGGTGGTCTGCTTGCCAAGTCTTTGGTCTCCCCACCCTTGCCATTAACATTAACCAACCACATTAAAAATATACCATAGTCTGGGTTAGGTTAGGTTGCAGTGGCAGTTCACAGAGGAACACACATAGGACGAACATTGGCATTTGTGATACCACACAATCAAAGTTGATTCTACATTGGGAGTCCTAAATTTAGCCTAACTCAAGTGAATTTAGAGTAGGGCTCTTTAACGATTAATTGACAGCTTACAGGCTTGGGACCAACAGTTTATCGTCCTAGGGACGAGAAGCTCAGATTTGCTCACCTCCCACGTGAATAAATGGAGGGCCAGATTGTATATTGGATTCTGGAACTGTCAGACCTGAGGCTATCACGTTGGCGCTGAGCGAACTGCCCCCTTTTGTAGATTATCTGCACTAAATCCCAAGTGAATCAGAATTGGTTATAATTAAACTATTTCATAAAAAGTAATGCAATACATGGTAGATAAAACAACCATCGGATATAGAACTTCAAAAACTAATATAACATTGTAAGAAATTATTAACGGGTGAATCTTAAATATTAATCATTACGGTTTTTTGAATATTTCAAAGGCTTTTATAGCACATCGCATAGAATAATGTTTTCAGTATAAGTTATAGAAAATAAAATTTATAATCGACTCACTGTTTTCAGATTTTCTCGTAAGTATAATTTCTTTTATAAACATTTATATCATGTATAGAATGACGTGTAGAAAGAATGACTGTGAATGCGTAATTAACGATTGCTTCTTTCGTTTATTAGTAGCTTATAAACACAGTGACGAAAATCTGGTGAGACATCATTCGGTTTTCATTTACCTTATTATAAATAACATTTCATCAAAATTCAAAAATTAAATTCCTTGAAAAAAATGAATAAATTCTTTTTAATCTTTATCAGAAATTATAATTTGGAATATTAATAAATTGTAAACAAATTATCAGGTTTTCGAACAAAAATTCCTCATTTATTACCAGTAGCCTAGTTAGAGAAATATTTGCGAGCTTGTGTACTTTACTAGCTGATTGTTTACCATTAGATAACTATTTGATTTCAGTTCATTGGTGTAGTCAATTCGATAAAAATTTTATCTGTATTTTACTACCTTTTGAGTAATATATGAATCAACCCCTTTAAAAGTAGTTTATTCCTATTTGAGGACAGTTTTTTTAAACTATTCCTTTTTCATAAAGGTAAATTTGCACGTAGATTATACGTGGTAGATATTAAATATAAAATAAAATGTCAAAACCACAGTCATTTTAATAAACATTATAGGGAAAAACTTTACCTAATTGCAAAAAACAGAATTTTGTTTCATAACCCGGTAAAATAGTGGAATATAACTGCAGTTGCTGTTCATAAATGGATTAACAGCAACAATAACCATAATATATTTGGTGTTTGTTATTCTTTTTTGGTTTGGATGTCATAAAAGACACACACACACAGAGACAAATAAAAATTCATTTTATTGAATTCAAAAGACCTCTGAATAATCAGAAGCTAGCCATAAGTTAGCTAAACTCAGATTCTAGCCAAGGGAGTCAATAGATCAATATTTAAGAACATTGAAATTTATAAGTAAAAAGAACTAATTCATGGAAGTAACTTCATAAAGGTCAAATATGACCTTTATCAGTGGTGCCAATTATTCAAAACCCTTAGTGATGCTATTAAGGCTTAGTACTTTATAATAAGCTCAGAAACAGTTCTGTTGTTTATTCCAAACTGTTGTGACTGCTGTTCTTACCGCATTAGTGGCAGCCCCAGATACTGTTTCTGTTGCGGACAAGTTTGGTTTCTGTGAATTAAGTCTCCCTGAACCAGTGACGTGCGGTGAGGTTCATGACAGGTGAGGCACTGACTTCATCACCGTTAAATTTACAAAAATATGAACCTTACAGATTACCTTTATCACTATTTGATTGGCAGTAGTTTATGTTTAAATCTCATATCAGCTTCCTTTTAAAACATTTTAACGTTTTAATTTTTGAAATGCACTACTCCATTTGCAAAAGTAAGGAAGGGAAAAAATAAATTGCTAGCTTTTAGAGTGCTGTCGCTGACTGTATTTTGTTGCTGAATCACAAAGAAGAACCCCTGTAGTCATAGGCGAACCCCACCATGAGGCAGCAGAACTGCGTGCCTCACTTAGTGACTCTTCTCACAGCAGGCGGCAGACTCACCGCACATTTCTTTTCAGTATCTAAGCAATAGTTGCGAAAAACCATTGATTTTGAATAAAAAAAAAGTTAAAAATGCTGATAAATATCTTTACAGCGCAATTCACTGGATAAATATAACCATTTAGATATGTACAATTCATTTTGCATTTTTCCTTTCCAAGATTATCAGGTGAGGCAGTGCCTCACCTGCCTCCCCTGACTGCACGTCCCTGCCCTGAACCAATATTATTGTTGAATATTAGGTACAATGGTAAGTCCTGCTCTTCTTTGCCATCCGAGAGGTTTAGAATTACATTATTCTATTTTGACCTAAACTAAATTTGACTAAGATAATAAAATTCGCCAAAGGTTTATCATTTTTTTTACGGATAGTTAAATATAAGTTACGAAATCAAATTATAATATTGTTAATAACATTATTGGAAGATTGAACCCAAATTAATTAAATAAATGTGTGAAATACTGAATTGAGTAAGATCCAGGAAACAAATTGTAATGAAATTCGAATTGATATAACTCTATAATTTTTGAAAATTTTATTAAGTCCTTGTCATATCAGTTTTAGTTATTTTAACATCCATAAACTATAAACAATTTGAGACACATACCCACACATTTAATATTTTAAGTGTACATGTTATCAGCGAACAGGTGGCAACACTGAGGAACTGTTAAGGATTACAATGGACTGTCAAATTTGGAAGGTGATAAAAGAAGTGGTTAGTTGTGTTGCTAGGTAAATCGTTTATTATGACGCTCTGTTGCAAAAATAATCTTAATGTGGGAGATTTATTAATTGTTTATGATCCTACACCAAAAATGTAAATGATCCTTTAGAAATATTCTTTTCCAGCAAAAATAAATATGTTAATTTAAACATTTTCGAATGAATCATGCTGTATTTTTAGTTAATTAACAGTTTTTGAAAGGGACTGAAATGGATATATTAACTCCGGATGATGAAGATTTTAGTGGAAAGTTACTTCATCAGGTGCTTAGAGTTTATCTGTTACGCTTTAAAAGTACTTACTTTTTTTTACTTATTGAATAATGTATTTCTTAATATGGTTCACTTAAAGAGTGCTCTATGGGATAATGCTGAATTATTGGAAGATTTATTACGAGGAGATCAGCTGAGTAACATGAATAGCCAGGACTCTTGGGGTAGGACTCCACTTCATGCTGCTGCAACCACGGAAAATTCTCGCTGCTTGAGGGTTTTACTTCAGGCTGGAGGTAATGTACTTGGAAAGAAAATGTATTACTCAATACATATTGACAATTTTAATCCTGTTCATTTAGAGTTATTTCTATCTTTACTTTTAAAACACTGTTTATCAATGATTTCTATTACTTTGTGTTCTTTAAGTGTTTAAACAATTGATGTTTTTTTTTTCTATTGCAGCTGATGCGAACATTCAATGTGGCCCAAGGGGTGATAACAGAGTGAGTGTTCTTTGGTGTATTTTATTTTGATGTCATAGTTTTATTGTACTTTTATAAAACAGAAGCATAGTATACTCTTTTTCATTACAATATTCTCAGAGCACTTGTATAACTATAATAACTTTCATGCTTCTTAAAGAAAATTTTATACTCTATAACAAATTTTGAAATAAATTATTTTAAATTATGTTTAGAATATAATGAAAACCCTATACTAGTTTGCTTAATCTTCCGTTAGTATATATAGTTAATTCATATTTCAATTGAGTATTGGTATTTCTTTACATTAATTAATACAATGAATCAAAGATTTAAGTATTTTAAATTTTGCTCAGGATGTTTTAGAACAATGAAAAATAGAGTGTCTGAAACTAAAGTTTTAGTTATTTAAAAGTACAATAATGACTAAAATGCTGTTTTTATTCCAAAAAAGATAAATCTGTATATTAGTAGGTTTGTACCTACGTGTGTTGCGCTTTATTTGATAAAAGGAAATTAATATTTATCAACCGATATGGTTGGGCAAGTCATTACTGATTATTATTAATTACTGATTAGTTATGAATTCAAGATTCGTTAGCTGTTTCCCCTTGCCTAAAAATTTTGCTTTAGAGTTCTCCAACATCATAGTAGATTCATGTAAAAACACCCGTAATTCTCAATATATTGTAATTAGTGCTTGTCCCCTAATGTAGTCATGGCATTTTGACAGGTGCACTAGTATAGGAATGGATACTCAATGGAAATCATACTGCTTCATTCAGTCTGATGATTCATGACCTGCAGACCAGTTTAATCAGACTATGAATATATTGTGTTACAGACGGCGTTGCATGTGTGCGCGGAACATGGCAATGTTGCTAACATTCGTCTCATGGTACAGCATGGTGCGGATCTAATGGCCAAGGATGCGAATGGGTTCACTGCTTTGGATATAGCTGAAAAGTCAGAGCACCTGGAATGTATGAGCGTTCTTGTGAAAGCAGCTGGTTAGTACCTCAGAACTCTGATCTGAATTAGTTATCATTTTATTTACAAAACAGATATATAGATCACACATTTGTATGATAATCAGTTCAATTATAGATAGTAATGACTAATCGTAATTTAGTCACTTTTAAAACGACCACAAGTATATCGGCTAACGACTTTTGGGCTTCTAGGGTCGAAAGTTTGGCTTATTTTTCACTCAGCATTCTTTTAAAATCATGGGCTTGCTACATTACCGGGGAACACCAACGCCACCTTGTCTCCCATAAAAAATAACATGTTTAATGCTGCTCAGCATCGTTCATCGAATAGAAACCGTTGTATTAACTGTGGTTGTAGGCATAATTTGTAAACTGAATTCACCTATTTACACTCAGCTATAAATTATTGCTATGCTCAGTGTTATAATTTTTAAAGTTATGGTACCTAAAAATATTAGTTTATAAAGAATAATATATTATTTATGGTTTAAAATTAAATTATTTTATTATCTTTCAAATTCCCTAAAATAAATGTGAAAACGTAAAGAAATTATTTTCATAAAATGTTATTTGGGTAGTATATTACATTTTTACTTTCTTTTCTTTCCATATAAATAAATGAAGATTCCTTTATAAAATGTTTATAAAAAACATTTTCGTCATTTTAAAAATATAAAAAAAATTGTAACTAACTTCTAAATTGTATAGTTCATTTCTTTTATTTATACTAAATAAGAAGAGGCGGGAATAATGATTTAGACCTGTTATTGTTTTACCTACAAGGGAGAAGGGGAGGGGGAAATGGCAGTGGGGTGGGAGAGGTAGATTAGATATCAAGAAATCGATTTTAATGATAATGGACACTGAATGATGATATTGATTATTAGTTGTATTGAACAATAATAATCCTAATCGTAATTATACGTATGAATAACGGATATGTGATGACATTAATTAGCAAAATTAATTAATGAAGTTATCTGTTGATTATTATTGTTATATTATTATATGTAGTTGTATTATGCAATCGGGATTCGGTCAATTTCCTAGGCTCATTGCATAATACACCTATTTTATCAAACGGTTGATATATTATTAAATTTGCTATATATAAATATATTAATATATATAATATGCAGGTATCAACCTGAGCCGTTCAGTATTCAGAGATGTTTTTTTCTTAATTTATTTTTTTAATTTTTTGATCAATTGAATTTTATTTTTATAAAGAATCCTTTTTTATTTTTTTCCGTTGTTATTCTTCTTCAACTATGTGTACTACTCTTTTATTTTTGTTGTGGCTAACCTGCACATATGCTGTGAAGGTGTGCAGTTGGCTTTTGTTTTCTCGCCGCTCAACTTCCTTTTCTGAGTACGACATTAAAAAGGGTCGAAATATTGAATGTGAGTCCTAGTATCTGTTTTTAATTCGTGTTTTTGAAAGTTTTCAAAATATATTTATAATTGTGTATTTGAGAAGCAGATCTTCATTCAAACATGTTTTATTAAATAGTATGCCAATTTTCATTTATATATAATATATAATTCTAGAGGATTGTGAAGAGTTGGTCACGAAGGCTACAATAGGATATAAACATTATTTAAAATAATTACAAGTTTAGGTTGCTTACTTCGAATTAACATAGGGTTTGACTAAAGGTTGACAACAGTGGTTAACAATGTTAAGACACATAAGCAACTAAGTTAAAGAATACAAAGTAAATTGTTATTACTTTAAATTGTCAGTTATCATAAAAAAATGACCACAGGGAAAACACGCGAACACTGAGGCACATTCCCATCACAAAGTCTGAAAGTGAAAAAAAAGCAGCGCGAAAGAAAACAACTAAAATAACAAAAAAATAGGAAATAAAAAGTAAACAAAAGAATTAATGATAGGTTGATTCCTGGAATAGCTATGAGTCGAAGAAGATAAATATGAGTCCCCTTGGAAGGTCTTAGATAACATTGGTAGAACTGTTAAAGATATGTTTTTCTCTCCTTTAGACTTCTAAACTTCCTAGTTGTGAACAACCTTTTCAGTTGTGATGCCAACTATGTTATTTGATCCATTTATTAATCAATGAGTAAAATTGATAATTGAGAGACCTTAAGAAAAGTCTGAGATGTTTGAAGGTTACGAGATACGCTAATATTAAAAGCAATATATGATGATGCCACTTGTATCATAAAGAAGTGATATTAGATTCTATAAAAACAGCTTTTCTATTTTATTTCTGCTTCTGAATTTAGTATTGTTACGTGAGTCCTAACTCTAAAGTTAGTGTTGGAAGCATGTGTATCGATTTTCGGGTTACGTAAATTGCAAGGTCGGCAGGCAGCTGTTGCACTCGCTAAGCGATTCTCAGTTTGTTATGACCAATGTCACGGACTACCTGAAATGTACAGCCCCCAGCCGGTCCAACACCTCGTAATCCCCACCACCCAAGACTTATCCATTGACTCCGCCTTTGATGCATCCTCATTTTATGACTGCTATTTCTACTACGATGGTATCAAAATTTAATTTTAAGGTTATTACAATTTAATTTTAATGTTTTAAATATTTATTTTTTATACATTTTATTTAAAGTTATTAATATATCATTGGAACTTTAATATATATATGTATCAACGTCTAAACCACAATATGAAATGAGAAAAAAGATTAAGATCTTTCAACCTTAACAATTGGTCTTCGTCAGAGTCAAATCCCAACTGACCCGACTGACTTTTTTCTCATTTCTTATTGTGGTTTGGACGTTGATTGTTATTTCCCTTATTTATAGTGAAATCTTGTTATATATATGTATCTATGTATATGTACCAACATCTTAGTCGAAAAAAGAAAATCAGGAAATATACTAAGATCTCTCCAGCCACATGTGTTCTTCGTGGGAGTCTAAATGATACGAAACAGATACATCCGGTGTTGAGAAGGGTGGGAGGCCAGAGTTCTTTAATCATGTAACGGAATCCCGTTCTATGTCAAATATCATAGTTCTACTGTATAATGAGTAATCTTGCAGTAATAATGTAGGCAATATGTTAATTAATAACTCTTCTAGGAAACTGGAACCCAGTGGAATTTTTAAAATTTCATGTAAATGCCATAAAATTTATTGGTCTAACGGATATATCATTAAAAGCACGTGTCAAACAAACCAATACAACTAATTAGATCTGAACAAACTACCGCCTTATTTTTTAATATAAATAATGAAAATCATAATATAAATTGGACAGAAGATGAAATGATTGCATATGAAAGATCGTTGTTGTTAAGTATTATACAGTCTGCTTTGATTAAATCTGATGTATCAAATATTAGAAATAGTTTATTGAAGCTCAGCTCAATAGTTTCGAGGGCAATAGGTTTGGCAGCTAGCAGATAATTTGTTAATTATCTCAACTCCTTTGTTTGACTTAACTCAGGGGTGCTTAATACGTCGATCCTGATCTACCATTCGATTGCCAAGGTATTATTGGTAGATCGCATGACATTAAAATAATTAACATCAGCCTATAATTCTTTCCGTCACTGATTGATATAGAGGATGGCCAGTCAAATTAATTCTAATTTTTTTTTATACTTAAGTTACTGTAGAACGCCAAAGTGACTTTAAGTTCAGTAAAGCTAATAATCTAGTCATTAAGTTGCCTTTTATTCTTTACTTATTTTTTTTTCTTTTCAAATTAGAATGAATAAAAAAAACAGTGGAGAGACTGTATCGGGGAAGAAGAAAAAATGTATCACTTTCATATAATATGGGGAGAGAAGTTTTTTTACGATGAAATCTCATATATGTCATCATAAATCGTAAGAATCCTCAATATATTTCTAAATAAATACAGTGGGTAGGTCATTGTGGTTTATTCGTTTCATAAGTAGCTCGCATGCAGAACAAGTGTGAGCAGCCCTGCCTTAACTTGTCTTTCCGGCCTTTTGTCCCTTTTCCTGCACTTCACGACCTTTTAAATACCTCTCTTGCCTCTCGTCCGTCTCAACACCACACCAAATGTTTTTGCATCACTTATTTCACTATAATCTATATATATATATTTCTATAAGTTAGAAGTTGTTCTTTTTTAAAGTATACTGATGAGTAATATACCATATTTGCTTCAGTTTGCATTTTACAACACATTTTCTAGTGCTCTTAAATCTTGCTTTTCTTCTCTTCTCTCATACAGTGTAAGGACTTTTTTCGACATATCTCAGGTCATCATAACCTCATTGAGTTGAAGCTTTAGTCAGTGTTCACTGTTCGATACCCACTCCTCATTTATTCACTCGTAAGATGAAAAAAAATCTGATCCCGTCGTCCCTCGTAAAGTACGTTAATCGTCAGGTCCGAGCCTGTATGATATCAAGTACTCGTTAAAAATCTCTGTTTAATTACATTTGAGTTAGGTAAAATTGAGGGCTCCAAGTGTAGACTATTCACTGTGTGGTATCACAAAGTACCAATGTATCACAAAGGTCTATGTGTGTTCTCTTGTAGGAAGGTCAGTGCACCCTTCACTTGAATTTCAGAGCAATAATAAAATATATATTAAATGAAAAAGAAACAATCTGTAATCTCTTTGGATGAGTGCTGCTAATATTTGACATGAAAAAATCTTTAATTGTTGTCGACTATTGAAATAACTTGACTTTGGAAACTTGGCTCTGCACTTCAACAATCTTCGAAAAAACAATTCTTTAAATACGAAAAAAACATTTAAATCACGTAATACACAAACTTCGAATTTTCATTCCTCTGTTTCAACTATTTAACAATAAATTTCTCAAAATTGTATTTCTTTTTTTATTCTCTTCTAGTTTGTGTTGTTTATTATTTTTTTAATTGCATATTTATTTATTTTCACTTTACAAGAGATTTATTTTATTTAATTTTTATTGCTTATTTACTTTAATATTCCTTTATTATTACTTTAATATATTTAAAATAATATATTTTAATAATATATTAAAATTAATATTATTATTTAAGTTTTCAATTATGAGAAAATTATATCTTTTCCTTTCAGAACCCAGGTATGATATTTGAAGGATAAAATAATTTTTTCGGTATTGCTAATCTCTTGGATAGTTGTTTAAACGTATTTAATTTGAAAATTTATTTATAGCTAATCATGGTGAACAATACCAAAGAAGTGGAAAAGCAGTATACATGGAGACAAAATAAGACAACATTATTAATGACTTAACGGTTTACTTTAAAGAGAATTGAGTTGTCAATTTTATCGACAAAGAAATCTATTGTATAACAATTACCTGCTTAATTAGTATTTATTTGCAAAAAGTGATTTTAGTTAGTCGTCACAAACAAGATTGATTTTTGATTAAACAATAAAATATTTTCTGGTCAATACAATAAATATGTTTCTTGTCCAGGTTCCTACAATTTCCTCTCGTTCAGTTCAGTTACAATACGCTCTAAAATGTTCTACTTAGTACATAATCTTATTAAATGAATAAAAAAGATACGTTTTGGAAGGAATTATTTAAAAGGTGTCCTACATGCTTTTCATTAACTGTAGCCTTCGAGTTCTTTTAATGTTGTATTGTTTGAAAGAAACAAGTATAGGTTCAAGTGTATCATGCTGTTTTATATTTCAGAAATTCTTTATGTTTGTTGTATTATTTAAATATTGATCGTATAAATGAAGTGGATTCTGTTCAACTTTATTGTAAGTGAATTATTTAACATAGGTAAGATAGTCGGTTTCATGAATTTATTGAAATATATTCAAATTTGCGATTTATTATTTTTTTTTAAATGGCAGGATAAATGGTCCAAAGGGGTAATTAATTTAAAATCATAAATTAACACTAACAGAACTCACTTCAATATTTAGCATTTATCGTTATCAGAAAAAGAAGTTAGATACATGCGAATTGTTAGTACTATAGAGGTTTGTAAATATCATCTTCTTATAAACGCCGTCTTACCTCGGAAGCTATAACACTGATTCACAAGGTAATACGGAGTTTTATTATATTATGAGAAAAAGAAATGCCCAGATCAGATGGTGAGCAGAGACTAAGGTTCTCTTCTGATAAATATTTTTTTGTTATTTTGAACCGTTTAATTTGATATTTATTGTATACATAATTAATACTAAACATATAATCTACCGTCTTACCTCGTACATTACTGCCGTAGCTGTTGGACCGGTTTCGGGTGTCACCCATCTTCAACACGAACTGATCTAATGAATCCTACCTATCTGTTTATATAACCTACCTACTATCCCAATGCTGCCTAGATTTTATTAATATTAATAATACTAACTTCTGTGGTAATGATGAAATGCATGAGTATACATAATTGTTATCTACCTTCGTTCTGCCAGTACACTGTGTCTTCCTTCTTTTGTTCCTCCTGATAAAGTCTACACACCAGTGTTCTCAAACTCAAATCCCCAGGAGGGCTGAATGAGGACTTTTCAGTTACACGGGATACGCAATGTAAAAATGATAAAAAGTAGGAGTAAATAAAAAATATAATAGTTTATATAAAACTGTAACAAACATAATTAGAAAAATATTTAGAAATTTAATCTATTTATTATTCAGAGCCGTTAATTATTAACTGTGATCACAGTATCAGTCAGATATTGTTTTGACTATTCATCTGGCATCGCTTTGAATCCACCAGGTCATCAATATTAGGCTTCAATTCATTAGCAAAAACAAATCTCATGGATGCTTGCAAATGTTCATCAGTAAGCGGTGATATTTGTGCAGACTTGCTAAACTTCATATCTAAGAAACATTTTTCAGATACATATGTACTTTCAAGCATTTCTAAAACCCTTGAAGTAGCTTCAGGAACTGTAGAGGTGATAGAGCCATACAAAGATTTTTACTTTTTTTTACAAATTAAAATAAGTTAGTAAAACATTGAAACGGAACAAGTGGTATTTTAATGAATTTTAGTAAAAATTCCACTGTTTGCGGGTCGAATAAAAATACATTCATTCCGGACATGTTTGAGACCACCTATTCTATGCACAAATTTGAAACTATTTTAATCTATTTTGTGTTACTCTTCAATGTGAATTTATATATTAGGATTGATTGAGAAAATATTTGCTATATCTATTATATATTTAGTAGAATATTGGGCATTTATATCAATGATCAAACCACAATATGAAAAAGGGAAAAAAGACTTAAGATTTTTCAACCGTAACAATTGGTCTTCGTCAGAGTTAAAAAACTGAACTGGTTGGGTTTTCAAAAACAGAGTCAGTTGGGTTTCTGACTCTGACGAAGACCGCTTGTTATGGTTGAAAGATCTTAGTCCTGTTTTTCCATTACATATTTTGGTTTGATCATTAATATATATATAGTGGCAGTGTTTGACGTTAAATTGTTACAGAGGGAAGAGAGACTGTCCGCCAAGCCGCTCACAGAGACCTCCGGGAAGCCTGTCAGTCGGGTGACAGTGCACTTGTACGAACCATCATTTCAGAACTTGGTCCAGAGGAAACCTCCAGCCTTGTCAATCTCCAACCCAATGGCTCCAATACCCTCCTCTTCATGTCAGTTACTTAAACATCTTTCTGATCAATCTCTCTACTTATATTTGAACTTTAGCCCTTTTATCAGTCGTAAGAAAACATCCAAGTATACTAACGTTTTTATAATTTTATATTTATTTATGGTGGTACCAGGGCTGGTGAGTGGGGACTCTGAACACCCGACTCCGAGATATTTAGGACAGACTCCGTCTCCGATTCGTTAATAATAACTGTATATTTATGTAGGTACCATTTTCGTGTTGCATATTACCCATCAACCAAAATGACATCAGTGAAGGCTAATTTTAAAGTCATAAATAACTTTATAGCTACAGATATTCCTTTGTAGCTTCTTTTTATCAACTTTATTGGAAAAAAATTATTAAACAGCTCAATTCTGACTGTATATAATATAAAATTATAATAATATAATTTTTCTGAGACATTATTGTAGTACAGCCCAACAAATTCATAGTGCGAAAAAAGAACTCATTTATTCCCTCGCCTCTCTCTTTTTGAAAGTGCTTCTTTGCATCATATCTCTATAACCAAAGCAGCATAATGTTCAAATATGATGAGCAGATATACAAATAAAATGACATTTGTATTCAGCGGCAAGTTTTTTTTTTTTTTTTTTTTTTGTAAATTTGACCCTAAACCAGCTGAGGCAAGCGTGCTACAGCACTTTATGTGCCACATTTCTGATTAATTTGTTTGAGGAGTCGGAGTCAGTGGGAGTTTACCGAGTCCGATTCGTCTAGTCCACCCCCCCCCCCCCCCCCCCCCCCCCCCCCCCGACTCCACAGCCCTGGATGGTTTTATGAATGTGTGCATGTTGTAGATTCAATTCGGTCGTGGAAAGTGTCTTTGGTCAACTAATAGTAACCGAAAGGTGGTCATTCAATTTGAGATTCTCTTTCCTATGTTGGGAGGGGGTTGCTCAATAGATTTCAATTATTCATTTCTAAAATGAATATTATACCAATATTACATATGGTTTCCTATTTTAAGAAAACTCGTACCTTTTAATAAATTAAAAGTAGATCAATGACCTACTTGGGAGGTTTTGAATTTAGAGACACTAAAGATGCAACACATTGCTCCTTACATAATATTATATTTTCATTTATAGACGCTTTTCTAAGACAGGTGTGTTCTCAAAGTGCTTTTAAGAACGTTGAGAATCATGTTTTTTTTTTAAACATACCATTTTTTATTTATCACGACTGATATACTTTGATCATGTCTGCATATATCATATCATTATGGAATTCCTATTCATTTCAAAAATCGAATTTTACACTTGTAGATTTTTGAAAAAATTTAACTGTAGGTAAATAAAAAAAATATATCAATGAAGTAATTCTATTATATTAATAACATAAATTCGAATAAAAAAAAAATATTTTTGAAACAACAAATGTTAATTAAAATTGTCTAATAAGTTATAAAAAAAAAACAAATTTGGATGGAGAATAAAAAAGAGTAACAAAATAAAAATAAAAGAACACTTTAAAATATTAGATGTTTATTAGAAACTAATAAAACATTGTGTCTGATTTTTATTCCTAATATTGGAATATTTAGACGGTCAGTGGGATAAACCAACATCCACTTTGAGTGAATTGATTTCAAGATTAATTGAAATAACCATCAAAGTGAAAGGGGTCACTAATTCTATATTTCGTAAGGATTTGCAGATGAACACGTTAATTTGGTTCTATCTACCATCAAGTTCTTCACCTTTTTAGAATTAATATTCATAAATTGTGTAATAATTATCAGTTTTTACAATGAGTCAATGTCAAATGCTCTTACATTTGTTTTGAATGAGAAATTATTATGCAACAAAATATTTTCATACTTCATTTATAAGAATTAAGGATTATAAACCAATTTATATGATAAAAATGATTTATGTCAATTTGTATTCTTAGGGCTAGCGAAGCAGGAAAGAAAGATATTGTTAAAATTCTGTTGGATTCTTCGGCCGATGGAAGGATTCATCCAGTTACCCGCTACTCTCCTGTTTATATAGCTGCTTTTAAAGGAAGAAAAGACATTTTAGATATTTTACTTAAGGTAATACTTTCTTTTGCTAAAACTTATGTTTCTAAAAAAATATTTATGTAATTCTAAAACTCTTATTGCTTGTTTGCACAACAATGTTAGCTACTAAAGAGGTAAATGTTACTAAGTTAAAGAAATACAGACTAAGTTCCTCTCCTACAGACTTTACTTGTAGTTATTTTATCTGGACACAGTGATGCCAACATAGGCATAAATTGTTTTCTTATTTTTCCAATGCCCATGTTTATAGGCTTTTACTTTATATTGATAGTGTAGAGGCATCAAGTTTGGCTCATTTATTATTTGACACCCATTTTAGTAATGAGTGAACCGCATTACCAGGTCATTCTACATAGTAGTAACATTCTTTTATAATTATCTTCACCTACAATCATAATATAGCAGTCTCAAGTTAGTTCTATAGTACGTATCGAAATTTAATTTAGTATTCTTCGATACTTCTTGCTTGGAAACACCATTGTTAACTTAGCCCTAAGTAGATTTCAGTTTCTTGGTGGGTAAGTACTTCACCATTAAATCGCCTCAACGAGGAGGCACGATGGCCCTTCATCGTGTTTTAATTGATTTAATTGATAATGTAAATCAATGAATTCCCTGCAATCAATATACGTTGTGGAGATACGACAACTTTTCTGATACTTATTTATACTTATCACATTATATGAGAACTAGCAGTCCAAAAGAAAAGTACTACTAGCTCATCATGAAAAGATAGTTTTAATTCAAACAATAACGTACTGAACACCTACATTTTTCTGGAATCTTCGAATTTGTCGTAACACATTTTGGGACTACTGACAGTTTATTCCTTTAGGCTTCATGAACTTGGAGGAGAAAACGAGATTTTCCTTTTTTTTTTTTATAATATTTCCAAAGTTAAGACAGCGCCAAAAAAGAAAATATTTTGAATAAAAGTTGTAATAAAATTTCTAGTCGACTAAGCGTTTTTTTCCCCCATAGGTCACAGGTTCGCTCGAACCTCTTTTTCTTTTTTAAGTATTCTAGGACCATAACTATGGCACAGCAACTATTGTAAAATACATTATAACTATTTTAACATCCTTACTCAGAGATTTGTTCAGAGATTTTGCATTTCTATTGTATCAATAACAAATAGATGAACACCTCATTTTTAGATTGATAGATTGTAGATTACTGTATTTATATCCGTTTGTAAGAAATTTTTATTGGAATATTTTAATATTAATTTGTAAAAAATTTTTTTTCGCTTGTAACTTGTAAGAGTCCATCAGAAAACTCTATATGAACCTCTTCAATAACATATCTGTTCACTTCTTAGTTATGATGTTATAATATTTGTACACACAGGGAGTACAAAGTTAAAAGAGTTATGAAAAGTGTCAAAGCGCAACTTCTGTGCATTAACACTTTTTTTAATTATATATGATCTAATTTTTATTTTATCAAACATTTACTAGGAAAATTTGATTGAAAATGAAACTGTAACGATATCCGACGTTCCCCATTAAATTAATTCTTTAATTTCATTAATCTTTTATATTTGTTTAAAAATGTTTGTATCCTACATTTAGAAAAAAAGTAATGATCAGACTGATAAGGATATTTACAAATCCATTTAATGCATTATAAGTGGTTTGTGAAAGAGCAATTTCCATTGATTCGTATAAATTATTTCCATCTTAAAAAGTACAAGGACCAAAGAAACAAAAATACAATACTAATGGGTAAAGGTACTGTTAATGTTCATTTAAAAGGAACGACTTTTTCAAAATCAACCAATAAATCCTTTTTTTTTTAATTTTTCAAGTTGCAATGGATGAACTCCTTATTGGCTCAACAACGGACTTCTCTTCTCAGAAACAGTTACTGTGCTTGAAAACTGCTCAGTTAGATGTAGACACCAACACCAAAACAGTTCTTAGTTAATCTTCGCCGAGCTGGTCAAAATCGTCTCGCAATCCTCTTGTTTTTCTCTCTCACTGGCTACTATTACTTGCTTTCATTGAGACTTCTTTGTTTTTCCCTTAGGTCACATGTTCTCTTGTACATCTTTTTCTTTGTAAAATATTCTAGGACTATGACTATGAAACTGCAACTATTAAAAAACACAATTATAACTATTTTAACATCTTTACTCACAGATTATCAGAGACATTCAATTTTGATAAAATTTGCACATTTCTATACTATCAGCAACACATAGACGAACACATGATTTTTAGATTGATAGATTATAGCTTACTTTTTCTAAAACAATACATGTATATTTAAGTTACTGTTCTTGCTGCATGTTATCTTAGTATCAACCCATTTATTTTTATCTCTGTAATATATATCGGAACTCTGTGTTTCAGAAATTTCCAGAACTGATACAACAGTCAACTGTGGAGAAATGGTTGCCTCTTCATGCAGGCTGCATGAATGGTCATCTTAACGTTGTTGAAACTCTTCTCAAGTTCTCATATCCATGTCATATTATGAAAAAATATGTGTAAGTTTTAAGTTAAAAAATGTTTTTCCTGTAATAAAGATGTTTTACAGTTTTATCAATGAATTATTATGCATTATTTTGTGAACAATCATTACGACAAAATGACTAATACAATTATGACTATTATAAATTTTTTTTACAAACGTTTTGAGGTCTTTATATTTCATCTCATTTCAATTTATAACCCTTTTGAAAAGTTAATTTTCTTTTCAAAGGGTTTACTGGAATATTGTCTATCCCCTAAGTTGGAGTTCGCGAAAGTGCTTATTAGTTGTATTTTACTGCAAGTTAAGTGTACGAGTCATGGAAAAAAAAGAAGATATTTTGAGGTTTCTTTGAGTTCTCATGAATCTGTTTTTGACGTTTTTTTATTATATTAATCTGTGTGTGATTGGATAGTTCTATCCGACTTATAAACACTCTGTAGGTCACAATGTTTGACAAATCTTCATGGATTTTTACTGATAAATAGTTTTTGTTATGAACCCTATTATTTTTGGGAAAATATTGAAACATGACCAATGTACTTGATGTAAAAACAGTTATAATTTTTTCATTTTTTTCTGTTCATTATAGAAACTTGAAATATGTTTAATCTTACTTCAGTAATATAAAATAGAGGTTTATTTTATGATATACGAGGGTCGTCCAGAAAATAAGTTCCGTTTTGGTCTGTAGGGCGGTAGGAGTGGTTTTTGCCAAATCCGGCAACACCGCTCGAAAGAGGAGAGGTGGGGGAATAGAATGAGAGGTGGGGGACCTCAGTCGGTCAATTACCAACGTCAGGGCAGGTAGTTGAAATGGAGCCCTCCATGTCACGTCCCGCCACCTCGATCCCGTTCCCTCTAGAGTTGTTTTGCAAGGAGTGATTCAATTTCTTTATGCACAGGGTTTCAAATCAGTTCAAATTCACGAACAGCTCATTTCTGTTTATGGAGAAGGTGTAATGAGTGAATCAATGGTGAGGAGATGGGTAC
Source organism: Hermatobates lingyangjiaoensis (assembly GCA_026182355.1). NCBI lineage: Eukaryota > Metazoa > Arthropoda > Insecta > Hemiptera > Hermatobatidae > Hermatobates > Hermatobates lingyangjiaoensis. The sequence goes on along the minus strand of JAPFBL010001937.1, from coordinate 1,097,397 downwards.
GTGAATTTAAGGCGGGAAGACATTCAGCTCTCTAGGGACCCACCGGGCGGAAACTTTCCGAAAGTCAAGTTTTTCCGAGACGATCTCATGGATGAGGGATCGTGAGATGTCTGGGAAACTCAGGTGGAGTTCATCCAGGGTTAAACGACGATCTTTGCGAATTGCATTGTCGATTTCTGCGACAATTTCGTCCGTCACAACTGAGGGTCTGCCTCTCCCACTTTCATTCTCAAGTGAATGTCTTCCCGCCTTAAATTCACGTACCCATCTCCTCACCATTGATTCACTCATTACACCTTCTCCACAAACAGAAATGAGCTGTTCGTGAATTTGAACTGATTTGAAACCCTGTGCATAAAGAAATTGAATCACTCCTTGCAAAACAACTCGAGAGGGAACGGGATCGAGGTGGCGGGACGTGACATGGAGGGCTCCATTTCAACTACCTGCCCTGACGTTGGTAATTGACCGACTGAGGTCCCCCACCTCTCATTCTATTCCCCCACCTCTCCTCTTTCGAGCGGTGTTGCCGGATTTGGCAAAAACCACTCCTACCGCCCTACAGACCAAAACGGAACTTATTTTCTGGACGACCCTCGTAATATTTGATGAAACAATATTTCGTCACCTTTGCATCGTGGTGTCATGTGTATAACCGTATTCAGGAAAAATTTCATTAATTACCCAAATAATTATCATAACTGTCATCATACTCGTAGTGTGTGTACAATCTAAAAGATTATCTACTGGGTAGATAGAAAAGAATGGAGCAGTGCAGGAGGAACCGTTGAATTTTTTAAAAAGTCATATGAAGTAGCTACCGATTGTTTCTACTTTGCCTGAAATTTTTGTTTACCATGCAAAAAATTCTTATTTCATAGAAATTGTAATGGGATATTTACGAAAAACTATATCTTGTCTATATTTACGAAAAACAGAAAACTTGTCTAAGTTTCTTCCTCTTCTTGCTTTTTCTCAGTAAAGGTTATTCTTAATTGATGCTTATTCTATATAGACTATTATTCTAAGGTAATTATTTCTTGTACGATTTTTTCTGTCTTTTCCCCCTTCGGTGATAATTCTTACTCTGTGAATTAATTGCTCTGCAATGAAACGTATTTTAACTTTTTCTTAGTTTGTCTTGTCATGTAAAGTTGAAATAAATTTGATTTTTTACAGTTGAATTTTAATTATCAGTCTATTACTTTTGACTTTTACTTTTATTATTCTTGTAACACATCTTTTTCAATACCTTTGATCTAATATTATACACAGAGTGTGTAAAGCTTAACCTAAGTTACTCAATATGAGCTTGATTGTTTAACTGAGCTGAGAATGGTTTCAGGGAAGGCGAATGGGAGTATGAGCTACCGTTCAACATAAACTTGCAAGATGTAACAGGACAGACAGCTATCTACTTGGCTAGCCTCCTTGGAAATGCTAAGATGTTGGAACTTATGCTTAAGTTCAAAGTCAAAGCCACCAGAATTGTTGTAAGTTCTTAAGAAATTCCTTTATTCTGTTCTTTATTTACTACCATAATTTCAAAATTTTTAATATTTATGTAGTACGGTATTTTTTTAAACTTAAATATTTCTTGGATTTAGAATCTGGGTGGGTTTTGGTGTGAAATCAGTCAAGCTCCCTGGTACTGACTTGTCAAGGGAATAATGTATCACCTATTTTTGAACCGCGTATACAGACAAAAAAATTATTATTTCATAAAAAAATGTGATGGTATTTAACCACATTGTTATCCATATTTTTGAAAAACAACAGGGAACTTGTCTGCAAATTCTTCCTCATCTTCCATTGTCCCAAGATTTCACAATAAGTACGTGAAAATAAAAACAACGTCCTAACCACAGTAAGACATGATAAAAATAACTAGGATTTTTCAATCGTAACAGTTGGATGACGAGACAACTTGTTACGTTTGAAAGATTTTAATCATTTTTCTGATTTTTACTGTGGCTTTTTCAGTTGAAAATATTTATCTATTTCATTACCTATTAAGATCCCTTTTTATACTCTTATTATTAGAACTTGTAGAGTTGGGTGAATTATAATTTTGTTTATGCTTCTGATGTTGCCTTGGTGTTTGCTTTGTACTGATTTTTCCTACTATTCATTGGAAATTGATTGAGTTTTTGTTGAAGGATTAATTTCTTTGGTCCAGGTAGAAGGTGAAGAGAAAGTAAAGAGTCCTCAGTCGAGCTCGGAAGGTACTCGTAGACGAATCTCAGATGGAATCCAGAGCTTGATGACGAGGCTTAGTTTGAGCGGGAGCAGTCGACAGGAGGTGAACGAGAGGAGCGTGCGGCCTTGGGCCTTGGACCTGCTCTGCGGCACGGAGCAGGAGACGGCTCTGCAGGCAGCCGTGCGCCAGGGCCATGCGGACGCTGCGGCGCACCTCCTGGCCGCGGGGGCTAGTCCTAACGTCCATTCGCAAAATGTAAACGTAAATGTGATTCGTATCTAATACTAGTGAATTAATATTGATCTAATTAATTTGTAGTTTTCGAAACTTATTTTTATTCTAAGGAATGATTAATTTTTCTATATTGTTATGCGCGAATAATGAGTACAAGCTGTAATGATTAATTTTTGCATCAAAATTGTTTATTAGTCAATATTTATGACAAAAAGAATTTATAAGAAGTTGATTATTCTATGTTATTTTAACTGAGATCTTCTTCTTTAAGCTAACTATACCCATTTCAGGATGGGCTGTGCTTGGTTGAAGCTTGCAAGCAAAGGAATATTGGTATGGTTGATTTATTGCTTAGCTATGGAGCCCTTGATAATGACTCCAGAGCTCTGCAAGTGGCCATCAGCAACAAAGATGACATCCTTATAGCCAAGCTATTGGCCATCAAGGCAAGTTCAAAAGTCTAATTTATTCGCCAGTAATTCTTTCATATAAATTTATTGTTTATAAGGAGATGTTCATTTCAGTCTTAGAACATTTTTTAAATTATTTTGTTTTGAACTAAAGAAGATTAACTCATAAGTTATGTGAGATTTTTAAAAAAACATTGTTAGTTATGCATCGTATATATTATGAGAATATAAATGTTATTACTATATTTTTATTATTATTATTATTATGATTAGTTGTATTATGAACTATTTGAGAATTTCATGATTAATTTACTAAATACGTCCTACAATAGATAACCAATCATTTTTATGTATTTTGTTCACATAATCGCGTTTATGTTTCACTCATTTAATTAACGTTCTCCCACATTTTAAAATATTAGGTTAGGTTGCAGTGGCCGACACACGAGAGAACACACATGCGCCAAATATTGGCCCTTTGCGATACCATACAATGATCATTCTACATTGGGAGTCATACATTTTCCTAGCTCACGTGTATTTAGAATAGTGATCTTTAACGTGTATCTGATATCGTAAAGGCTTGGACCAACAGTTTAACGTCCTCTTTGAGGATGACGTGGTCAGTTTTTTTTTTCACCTCCCCCGTGAATAGGACCAGAAATTGTATTGAATCTCGGATCTTCCAGTTTAGAGGCGAGCACTGGTTAGATTGGTCTCGTTTAGAATGTTGTTGATCCTATTACTAATGGAAAATCTGTATTATTGAAAAAAGAAGCAAAAATGACTTAAAACAAAAATTGTTTCAGATTTGACAATAAATCTATTACTTGTTTAGACTTTTCTATACTTTTTTCGGATTATATAATTGTTGGAAGGTGCAGTACTTAAGAGAGTATGTGGAATTTGTCTAAGTAATTTTCAACCTAGTCTTATAATATTTTCAAATATAATTTACCCCGTAATCCAGGTATCTTTCGTATAGGTGTGAAACTAAGGAACCACAAATCAAAATTTCTTTGGATGAACTTGTCCTTGATCAGATATGATCAGTTCATCTGGGCGATTACATTTTTAAAACGTTTTAGCAAATCTGGTTAGAAAAACCATTACTTTACTGATCATCAATACGTCGTAGATTTGACTGATAAACAAGAAAGAGTTATTTAAATTATTATAACCGTTCTTTGTTTGTAAATTTTCCCTTCCACTCTATCGGTTTCGGCCTTATTATGTCTTTGGGGAGTAACAGCTAGCTCAGGACTGAGGATGTTTCTATTGGTGTTATCTTACCAGTCTATCAATATTTTATTCTGGACTTATGCGACTATGTTAATTAAATTAATCATATTGATAAATTTATAAGATAACTCCAATAGACAAACAGTCATCACCGTGTTGTCACTCTGTAAAGCTGAAATTTTTCCAAAGGCGCTTGATGGAAGAAGAAAACTTACATAGTAAGATAATAAAAATTTAAATTATTCTAGCAACTTCTGTGGTACTAACAGTATTAATAGTATGTTTAATTATTAAAAAGTTTGTAGCTATCATTACATATGAAGAAGTATTTCAAATGACAATGATGCTGATATGTTGCTTTATTCCTCCAGAAAATGTTAATGACTAATTTTTTTACCAATTTTATGTTTTTTATTTGTGTAAATGTAATAATTGGTTTTATTCAGGCACACGCTGACCCAGAGTTTGGAGTAAACAAAAAGGCCATGTCTGAGGCGGTCAGCAAAGGCTTAGGTTACACCACAATGCTGGCCAACACTCCCGTCATGATTAACTGGCACGGCACTTCTCTGTCCCAACTCGTCTACCTTCGATATCAGTGGCTGGTATGTCACCTGTCATAATAAAGTTGCAGCGTATGTCTCTTTGCTATAAAAATCCTCGTAGGCTTTTAGAGATATGTCTCCATATATACAAATTATAATGAAATCAACAAAAAGATAAATACAGACGTAACTCATTTCGATATTTCGACAGTCGTGGTCATAGGGTGGTGAAGTACCCTGAAGGGAAGCAGGACATATAATGAATATTTAATTCATAATTTATAAGAAATTTATTAATTAGGTTATATAATATGTAAATCAATGTTAAAATTTATTATATTTATAATTGATAATAATTAATATAAATAGGAACGTTTTATTGTGTTTATCAGATTCTGCCCGTTCACACTATTGATAATTCAATAATAATAATTATTATTATAATTTCTTACTCGCTAAATTAACTGACAACAGATTATAACTAGGCTCAATTAATTGGTTTTACATACAGACTGATTTACAATAATATGTTAAAAACAATTATAATTTTTCTGTATATTAATACGTTCGTAACTACCTCCCAACGTGTGACAGACCCGAGTGTGACCTGTATTTACCCAAGGGAGACCGATGATACCACGAGAGTGGTCAAAGTTTAACCGAGTGGGTTAAAAAATGAGTATAGTATATTTGTAATGATCAATTACAAATAGTGTAATAAAATTGTTATTTACAAATTTCTTTAAAACAATTGAATGAATTAATATGATATGTTAGAAGAATAAAACTGTTAAATGTAAAAAGTTAACCCAAATCAAACATACATTTTCTGCTACATTCCATGGCGTGATGGATGGTTATGGAACAAAGTGTTCCACACACACACACACACACACACACACACTTAACAATCAAACAAAACATCAGCTGGTTGTTAACGAGTTTGATATTGTGTTTACTTATGATAAAGTTGAGTATAGGCTACTCCAGGTTTTTTATTTTAGTTTTTATTCCTTTTTGAATGGAATATATTATAGGTAAGGCAATACAGTGTCTATCGGGATAGCTATTATGTTAATAATTAAATACAGAATAAAGATTAGTTGAAGTTAACATGACATTCACGGATTGTTATACTGTACGAAGTTTGTCCGGTCAGTTGTAATAATTATTATTGTAACCTGCTGCAGTCAATTTAGCGATTAACAAATTGTAAAATTAATTATTGAATTACTAGTAGATGTTACCTGACTGGGATTGCAGTGACCCCACATGGAAATTTCCATTTATATAGTAGATTAGTGCTCTCAGTCGAACTGGTTTTGCTTTCATAATAATTAAGAAAGTTTAAATAAGTTTATAAGTTGTTTGAATTAATAATGCTTTACATATTTAAGTAATTTGAACGCACTGGAGCCTAAGTTGATTGATTTTGCTTTTGATTGAATAGGTTGGTTCAGCTCTCCATGTAAACCCCAAACTGAAGCTCAACCCTAGGAGTCAAGATATAGTCCTCTATGCGATCACTAGAATGGATGTTTCTAATAATGCGCTTACCTGGATTCCTCACATTATATTTCAGCTTCACAGTCTCAGGTAACGTAAACATAATTTTCAGCAAAAAAATTACTTCAAGTTGCAAAAAAATGTATCTTTCATTAAGCCATAAACTAGCAAGTGAGTTCTGGGAGAAATTATATAAATTTTTTCAAGTGTTATTAAAATTACTTTAAGTGTTTTAAATCAACAGACAAATGTTCTCTAATATATGGTAGAGTGTGGAAGGTGAAAAAGGTTCCGAGTCCTCCACTTATGGGAGGTATAATCCTGATTCCCAAGTTCCTATCTTGTCCAGTTCATGCTGTTCCAGGGTAATGGAAAGTAAATTCCCTTTCAGAGGTATATTTCAGGGTAAATCGGAGGCTAAACAAATGGCTGTCTGACTAAGCCATTACCTCTTCTTTTAGAACAGAACAGTTATCCGTTCAGCATATCACTGGAATGCTTACTAAATATTGTTTGTTTGTACCTAACGCGCTCACGAGAGCTCTGGGGCCCTTCCCATGAGAGGGTTTTCCTTTTGTGGGGAGGCAGACCCTCTGATTCCCATGTGCCTACCCGTCGGCGTACTCGCCGCGAGAGAGGGCAACAGGTTACGCTGATTGCGTAAACTGGATAACAGGTGGAAGGCTTTGTAGCCACTGACCACACCTGTAGCGAAGATATGCTCAGTATGACCTAGGTCCGAAGTTCTAACCGAGAGGTCTTAATATACTATCAGTATCACGGGAGTATTTTAGTAGGGGAGTTTTTTTTAAAATACCACGGTATGGACTACCGTGGTATTAAGTTATCCCGCAACGCCAACATATTTAAAGTCGAACACCAACGACGAGGATTCTAGAAGTTGTCCCGCATGCCTCGTCGTTGGTGTTAGACTCATGGTGGTTGTGGTTCCTCACCTAGGCAGCTTATACTCTGTAGGGAGTCGGTGTGAGAAGCAGTATCTTTTCGGCAAGTTGCCCGCGTAGCAACAAGAGGGAGCTAGACCTCGAGCCTCACCCTCGACAGGTGGACTGGAACACTGGTACTCACTCTGGATGTGAGCCCCAGGGAAATGGCAACTTCCTGTCTGATCTGGATTGGTGGGAGGGATGACCCAGGTTTTTTGGTCTATATGGGAGTCCTAAAACTGACGACCTAGTAGGTATCGGCCGCCACCTGTTTGTACCTAACCCCTACTTATGGTCATTTTGTGTAGCGTTGTTATATAAGATGAACATCGCTACAGATGAATGTTGTAAAGTTGCATTAAATTAAAAAAGTTATGTATAATTTTTCATGTGGGAACGAACCACTTAATTGATGGGAGAGCCAAAATACCGGTATTTATTATAAATATTCATATTACCGGTAAGATTAATAAATTTTTTAACTTCTCTCCAATTCTTAATGATGCCGTGGTCAGCTATGGCACAAGGAGTTTCTGAACCTCTTTTCCTTGATATCGTCACTTATTCCTAGTCACATATCTCTATTTTCAAGTATATAGCATTAATTTTTTTAATGCTATAAATTTGGGAACTAATATGTCTTACTTAAATGAAATTGCTTCATTATCATTTACACCTTTGACCTGTAATCAATTCGACCGAACTAAAACTTTGCAGTAGTCTGAGATTAATCTACTATGGGAACTTAAATTTTAGCTTAATCAAGTTTATTGAAGTAGGGGCTTTTAACTTTACTTATATCAGGAACTACAGATTTACAATTTACTTCCTCTCCTATGGACTGTTTGCAAGATTTTCGATTTCCCTCATGAAAAAAAATAATATATGGCCAATATTCGAACCTGTTATCTTCGATAGCAAAGGTGTACTGTCTGTTAGGCCACACCTCACCAACCTGCTCTTTAAAAATGATTGGTCACCACGATATATCAATCATTATGTAAAAAGTGAACCAGATTACTTACATAACTATGTAATGAGTTTGAATTTGTTTTATTTACAGTTATTTGGATAGAACTATTAATGATAGCCAATAAGATCGGCCAGTAAAGTATTTTTTTTTATCTACTTTATGTTTATTTCTAGTTTTCAATAATTTCATCCCGTTTTCAAGACCACTACCTTAAATCCAGAGCTCCAAATAGATATTTATTTTGTGTTTTAAAGTAATGGAAATAAATGTATCAAAGGCATATCAAAATTATTTCAAAAATGCTTGAAATTTCAGGACATTAAATTTGGCTCAAAATAAGATAGAAAAATTACCTGGTATAGAGGAGTTTGATGATATCAAGTCAAAAAGGCCCCATCACAAAGGATATTCGTGTCCGGTGCTGGAAGAGTTATACCTACAGGTAAGTAAGAGACCCCAAATTCAGTAGAAATGATTAGAGAGATTTTTATATTTTCCTTTTTCGCTTGATCCATATTTAAATACTACTACTACCAGCCAATGCCCACCTTGGGAAATATAGCCAGTTTGTGAGGCCCTGGCCATGACAGTAGAGAAGGGCTTCTTTGATTATCGGGTCTTCTTCTGAATCTGTGTGATGGGGGCTGGCAGGTCCTTATGTATCCTGCATTCATTTTCTCATATTCTCAATGTTGGTATTCAGAGCTGTCGAGTGCTTGATGCATTGTGGGTAAGATTCATAGGAGTCGTGGCCGGTTGTTGTGTGCAAAGTGGCTCCGATGAAGGTAGTGTTTGATAATGTCCCTGAATAATTAGGATTTACATTTTTTTCCCAGCAGCTTTTGTTTCTTCTTCTGATCTACGGTCATGGTTACATTGACTTTTGGTACTTGAAGGGTTGCGGTGAAATTTTAGTACTTTGTTTAGACAGATTGTCCTCCTTTTCGTTTCCATCCAGCCAAGGGTGGGTGTTGGATAAGAAGAAGTAATTTGCTAAACTTTAATTAGAGTAAAATTATTCGTTGTACTATCACTTATTACTTAAATAGAATTATGCTATTTCCTCATGATGTAAAAAATAAAAAAATTAGTGTCCATTCAAATAAGTTTATGAAGAAAACAACAGCCACAATAATGCGTTTAGATTTGTTGGTAACCAATCATTTCTCTTTCTTTTTCTTTTCTCCTTTCTGTTTCTCCTGATATCAAGAGTCAAAATATTGAGAAAAGTGATTTTATTTCTTTTGAGTTGTCTTATTACATTATTTTTCTTTCTGTATTGTCACTTTCAATGTGTTGTTGTATAAATCATAAATATACCATCCTTGATAGTCAGTTTTCTTTTGTAACTACTTTCTTCTAAATTTAAATAGGTAAACAGGTAACTAAATTCTCCTTTCTTATATGTAAAAATTTTTGCTTTGAATTTAATTTGATAACTTACATGTTTGAATTTATAGAATTTAACTTGTTGAAGAAATAAAGAAGAATATACCATTATTAATTCTTACGAACAACCCTTTTGGTAGTAACAATAATCTCTTATATATAAAGTTTGTGAGTTTATTTGTTTGTTCACCCATTTTCCGTGAAGATAAAGACCTTAAATTATAATATATATTACTTATTACCTGAATAATGTTTAATAAAAGAAAATTATTATTTAATTTCAAAAATTAGAGTCACAGGGTGGCCAGTGGTTTGCGTGCTCGTAATATAATATTGTTAAAGAACACTAGATGTTTTAATAATCTCATGTTTTATGGGTTTGTAATTTACTTTATATAACAGGCTCTTAAATGGTCAACATAGACCTTCTAAGAGTACACAGAAGGTTAAAGATGGTCTACGAGTTTAAAATAGTAATTTTGGGTTACCTTTGAAGTTAATTGGGTATATGCAAAATGTATATATAAATATTAATATGTCATAACGAAAGATATATTAATAATTTAGCGAAAAAAGTGCTAGGATATTCCAACTTTTTTTTTTCAACGCTCAGTAAGACATGGGAACACAATGTTCTCATTAGTATTTCATTGTGAAAAACGCAAACAAATTTTTAATTATGTTTGCATTAAATCTCAAGGTTTAATGCTAACATAAGATAATATTAAATATTATTGTGGCATAATATTCAATACACTCTTATTATGATACTGTATTGAATAGTTTTTTATTCCGTTTAATTCTCCCATAAAACTTTTAAAATGTAAAAACAAAAATTTGGAATTTATGTTATGAGAATTAAGGGAATTGTTTCATTGTTGATTCTTTTATTTTCTTAATGAAAAAAAAAATTATTATGTAAATAAAATCTGAAAACTTGATAGGTTATGGGTTCACAGATGATCAATTGCTCTCATAGGTTCACAAATAAAGAATTTTGAGAAGCCCTGTTCTAAATTAACTTCACTCTAACGGTTCAGTGAAGTTGTTTTCCTTATTGATATTCTATATTGTATTTAATTGTTATATTGTATTGTATTCATACAATTTAAATTCAAGTGGTATAAGTTAGAAAATGATTTATTCTAGGACAACAGGCTGGACAACTTACCACCACAACTTTTCTCCCTCCCTCAACTCTCCATCTTGGATGTATCCAACAATAAACTCTCTTCTCTTCCCTTCGAAATATGGAAAGCGCCTAAACTCAAGGAGTTAAACGTCGCCTTCAATCTATTGAAAGAGCTTCCTTCAGTTCTCCCTGATGTAATATATTTATTTTTGCATTAATTTTATCTATCGATTAGTCTATACTAGCGATCAGGTTGAGAGAGCCATGAACACCACATATTTTGAAATATAATTCTCTGAGATCCATGCAATGTGCCACTGGAAGACTTCTATGTAACCTGTGGATAGATGCAATGTGTTATAGTGGTTACTTCAGTACAACCACTCTGCTCTGATTCAAAAATCAATTCTCTGTCACTCTGTCAATTCTTATCTATTTTATTGTTTTTTTTTATTTCTATGTCCAACTAAATATTTATTATAATTAATCTTTGTCTACGAGCAATATGCAGCGATCAAAACAAGAGATAGGTTCCCGATCCCTGGTCTATACCATGGTTAGATTTACGAGCAATATACTCGTATTATACTATTCATTGATTTCAAATTAAAATATTCTTGGTGTTAACGATATCTTTGAATATTCATACGGATTCTGTTATTACAATACGAATGTCTGAGATATGAATTGTGCAGTATTATTTTTTTTATTTCTTTGTAACGTATTTTATTTGTTCTTCCAATATTTTTCTATTTCATTGTAATCGTACCCTCCCATGTCCCGTGCTGAAGTTCTATACTCCTTTCGTTACATGCATGTTATTGGCACAAATAGATTACTGCAATTATTACTGCAATTACTGCAAGCTCTATCAGAAGTATATAAAGCGTCTTACCTCATTTGCTGGTGCTGGTGATTTTCAGACCTTACCCACCTTCAAAAGGAGCTCCTCTTCGTTCCTCTTGAAGCTGGAAAACATCCGAATGTGCAACAGTCGAGTAACTCTAAAATCAAAATACAAGTTACGACGGTTTTATCCATTTAATAATGTGAAACCATTTAAGTTTTATGTGTTCGATAAATTTTGATTGAGCTTTTGGTTTTATTTAGTTGGCAGTTCGCTATATATTTGAGTTCGCGAAATAGCGTATTGTTAAACAATATACTCATATAGAGATATATTATTATTAATAATTATAGAATTTAATATATTTTGTGTTATATCGTGCTGCATATGCCTCCTAGATATTGAAAACTAATCGAAACATTGTTCTATTAAATTACTAGAGAGGGAAAGAAACGGTAAGTCTTCCACACACGAAGGATTCGAAACGTGTTTCGGATACTTAGTATTCATGAGGTTACATCTACAATAGAAACAGAAAAATGTATGAAAATGTAGAAGATAAAATAAAAGAAAAACAACTAAAATTTAAACTAAACTATAAACTAAAAAGAGTTTCATACATTTTGGTTCTTTTTCCTTTACTTAACTAGTTTCCTTAATAATTTAGTTTAAATTTTAGTTGTTTTTCTTTTATTTTATTTTAAAAATTTTCATGCATTTTCCTGTTTCTATTGTAGATTTAACCTGTTGATGAAGTGTTGGAAACGCGTTGTGTAATTAAATCCTTTGGTGTGGAAGAATTAATGTTTCTTTTCATCTCTAATCATGAGTAAGTACCACACAATGACTGGTTGCACAGGTCGAGAGTTGTTCAATAAAGTTGGTTTCTTTTATTCCAGAGCTTAAATGAATATAAGAAATTTACCATTTACAGTATTTAATTCAGACTATCCAAAAACCTATTATATCACTAAATACATAACAGATTGAACAAATAAACATCTAAGGACTTATACAGTCAACTCCTTGATCCAGACTCCACGGTAAAATACCTACAACTTCATCCAACCGCATAAACCTCTAAAATGTAAGCATTCTGATGTTTTTGTTATCGGGAAACCAAGAACCCCTCCTCAAGCTCATCCGTTAATAATAACTGATTCTCCACTTGCCATGGCTGCACATTTAAACATGGTCTACTATTTAACGAATGCTTCCAAGTCATTTAATACTATAGGTATTGAATATATCGAAGAATTATATATACATGTGTATTAAACACCACAATAAAAAAATATATATTATTTACAATGCTCTAAGGTCTTTCATTACATCATCAGAGAGCTAAATGAACAAAACAAAAAATAAAAAATATAATAACAAGTTAACCTGGTTGATTGAAGTTTTCGATCAACCAGGTTAACTTGTTATTATATTTTTTATTTTTTGTTTTGTGTATTTAGCTCTCTGATGATGTTGTAACGAAAGGCTTTAGAGCATTGTAACTAATATATATTTGTTTATTGTGGTGTTTAATTCATATATAATATCAAGAGTTATTGTTGATTATTAATTTTTATATACATGTGTGAATGTATTTGTGTAAATTGTTAAAACGAAATAATTTTTGTTGCAGGACTTGAGTGAATGTGGAAGCGTATGTTCGATTGCTTCATCCAAAAGTACTGATGATCTTATAGGTCCTTTAGACATGATACCGGGCTATATTTTAACGGATGGAGAGCTGTACCTTCAGTATGTTTTAAATTTTTAAGTTGTTTGAAATTTATTGTTGAATTGAATTAGTTTGTTTTCTTTTTTACAATACCCACACGTAAAGGCTTTCATCTTGTAGTGCTGTTCTAGGGATGGAAAGTGTGGCTTATTTATTGTTTGACACCCATTTTCGCAATGTGTGAATCTCATTACTGGGGTAGCTATATTAAATCTTTAGAAATTAGGTTAGGTGTAGTTACATTGCTCATACAAAGAAATAACAGGCATTGGCCAAAGAATAGTCGTTTGTGATGTCACACAATGAATATTCTACATTGGGAGTCTAAATTTTATAAATGGAAATCTTTTATTTATTTATAGTAGAAATCTTTAAAAATTGCTAACATCGCACAGGCTCGAAACAGACGTCTTAACATCATCTCTAAAATACAAATCTTTAGATATTACAATTAATGTTTCTACTCATGGGCTATCACGTTTAGAGCTGTTGTAGGGGACGGTAAGAGTGGTGATTTTAGTTATGGGCTAGCCTAATTATTGAGTAATTTTATATCGGAATTAAATTTCATTTCACTCAATTTTATTTGAGGAAGAATCGCTAGCAAATACCTATCTTCTAGCTCAGGGTGGATAGCTTTACGTCCTCTACGAGGGATGGCGTGTACAGCTTTTGTAATATCCCACGTGAAAAATCTAGGATCATGAAAGAGCTATCTTTAGTAAAGGCAAGCAAACTATCTGTTAGACTACACCTGATAGTATTGAAAGAAGTGGCCTCTTTTGAAATTGCTTTATTTGTAAATGGTGTCTTATTAAACTCATTAGAAGTAAAGAATGTGAAATACATACCAGTTAATAAAACAAAATGATTGTTAATATATAAATACATATACTAAATTATAATTGTTATTATTAATAAATATTTAATTTGTTTGCAGGAGTTACGAGGTTCATAAAGTGGATATATGGTCTCGACAGATTGAAGTAACAGAACAAGTGAACTCAGTAGAAAAGGACTCAGATTGCCCTCAGTGCCCTATCACCTCTCTTAACCTAGCACACAACCAGTTCACCTCAGTGCCTGCAGTCATTCCCTGCCTCGCAGTCAACCTCACGAGGCTCAACCTCTCCTACAACAGGTAGAATCAAACGTTTTGTCAAATTAAAATCATCCTTTCATTTGCAGATCACCCGTTAGTGATCAGCTCAATAATAGTAATTAGATTGACAAGAGTTAAACACGGGGTTTTATACCCATCGCTTTGTTACCCGTTTTGATTAAAGTACGTACTTTTATACGTATTTTTTCAGTTCTGTATTGTACAGTATCTGTGCTAAATTTTAAGTGAATTAGACATTTCAATTCAATTGTTCAAGAAAAATAAATATAATTATACAAATAGATAGAAAGTTATTGTAGTACATATGAATTAGGAAAGAATAATTTTGAACAATTACTATTAATTAACTTATAGTTTATAATTTCACCAAATGAATGAATTGCAAACTTATGTTTGTTTTCTAATCCCCACAGTTAGAGGCTTTCACTTATGCTTTACCTTTCACTCATGCTGTACAATGGGAGAAAAGTACGGCTCATTTATTATTTGGCACCCAGTTTAGTCAGTAGCCACATTATCGAATTAATTCCTTCATTGGGAGTCCTAAATTTTGCCTAGTTTAAGTGTATTTAGAGAAGGGATTTTGAACAAGTACCTGACATTGTACAGGCTCGGGAGTGACAGCTCAACGTCCTATCTGAGAGATGGCGTTATCTAGTTTGTGAGAATTTAACTCCACAGCTAAATTTGAATCTATTTTACAAGAAACTAGGGAAATTTAGTTTAGTAAATTATATCTAATATAGTTTTTAGATTAATTCATGTTACAATAATTTAAACTTTCTCTTAAAACGGTAATTGTTATAAATATGAACCAGTAATTGTGGGTGTTTTGTTTCTCTGCAGGTTGCGAAGTATGAGTCATATAACGTCGTATCCATCGAGCTTGAAACAGCTGGAGCTAACAGGTAACCAGATCTGCTGCTGGATGTCGCTGCCTCAAACAGACTGTTTAGACCCTTTGGAGCAGGCAGCCATTGCTTGCTACCACCCTTCGGCTTCTTCAGCCTCCAAACCGCAAAAGCTCATCCCGGGTATTCATTTCAGTTAACTGTTATTACATGTTTACATTAACACACATTGCAAATATATTTACATATGTCAATGAAGTAACAATAACAATAATAATTCGATATATATGGATGCAATATATGCGTATAATATACGTATAAATTACAGTAAAAAATTCACTGTACTTAGCACCTTTTAAAGCTTTGTCGTATGAGAAGGGGGTTTCTTAATAAGTGGTGAATAAAAATATTTTTTTTAATTTATCATTTAATAATTCAGAGTAGTACCCTTGATGTCTTGAAGACACGTGTGACTCGACATTTTGATATTTTTCTAGCAGAATAAAAGTGGACTTAACCAAGGTATTGGTTGGTTTTTTAAAAGTGCTAAGTGATAACTCCTAAGGAAATATAAAGAATAAAGATATTTAAGGAGGTAAATTGTAAATAAATCCAACTTCTAAAAGTCAGTCAGAAATTCAGTAAGGACTAAAACCTTTCGACCTAGTAATGGTCATCGTCAGAGTCACAAATCATTCATTTTGTGTCTAACGAACGAGAATAATTATTTTATTCAAAGATCTTAGTCCCAGTTTTTGAGTTTCTTACTTTGGTTTGACATAGAAATAAAACATAGTATATAGAAGTTAAGAACCCGTAAGTTTTTTAATTTGATATAACCGTATTCTACTATCAAAGTGATTTTTTATTTCTTGTGTTGTAGAATATTGTCAATTAGTGTCTAACATTATGTTGTTACAATACAGGTAGGACTGTGTCTTTCCGAAGTGCCGTGTTGAGCAGTGTATGCATGCATAGACGTCATCTCCGCTTGGATGCTCTCAGGACTCTTATACTCGCTGATAACTGTCTTACAAGAATCCAACTTACCACAGATGATGATGGCCTTTCAACTTTGGATGCGGATGATCATGATCACCCTCCACAAGATTGGGTATCAAATTTAAACAATGACTCTTAGAATGAAACTTATTACCCTGCTTCGTGTACTTGATACATATGATCCTTCAGGAGGCCGCAGGAGCGTCGTCAACCAAGACAAAGCTGATGTTTCCTAACTTGAGCATGCTGGATCTCAGCAATAACGCACTCAAAGAGATCCCGGCTGTAATAAACGAGTTATCTAGTCTTTCTGTTCTCAACGTCAGTGGTAATAAAGGTAATATATTCCTTTAATGGTAATTAAAACTTCATTCAATATTGCCGTTCAATTATTTAACCAAGAAAGCATATCGTTAAATTAAACTATAAGATATGCGTATAATATACGCATAAATCACAGTAAAAAATACACTGTACTTAGCACCTTTTAAAGTTTTGTAGTATAAAAATAAGAATAAGTGGTGAATAGAAATAATTTTTTTAATTTCACCATTTAACAATTGAGAGCAGTACTCTTGATGTCCTGAAGTCGTTGGTTAAAACTTCAGTTTTAACTGAAACAGTTTTCACAATTTAACAGTTTTAAAGCATTAACTTTTCGGCTTTAACTGCTGTTTAATAAAGGGCATCTTGTGGCTGAGTGCTCATTGCACTGAAGATCCAGGAAAAGTGTAAGAGTGTTTCCAGACCCAACATTAGCGCTAATACCAAAAAAACCATGAGAAAATGTTAATTCTTTTAAAGAAATGCAAGATATTTATGTAAATATGAACTATATGTCATATTAAATTTCACAATTATTTCCAATTATAATTCCAAATTTAACTTCGTTAATTAGAAATAAATGATGTTGTATTGCCAGTTATAAAGTATTAGCAATTAGCAAAAATATGTTGAATTTTTGTACGCTTTGCATATTGCTCTAATATCTGCAAGGCGTTGCGCATAAAAACAAAAAAAAACTATTAATCTTGTAATACTAGTTTCCATGATTCATGTAATCATTTGTGATTCCATGTTGTATTTAAGATGTTTTAATTTCCTGACATAAACTATTTTCATAACAGGGGTAAAAGCTGTTAGAGAGTGGAGATAAAATATTAGCTTCCAAAACATCAAGTACCATTTATTTTTTTTTTTTTTTAGGTATATATTTTAGCCATTTATATGGCTATCTTAAGTATTTTATCTCATCTAATTTAGTCATCTATAGCCATCGATGAACTGAATTATACTTCATATCAGTAACTGAACTCTTATTATTTTACCTTCATTCTTCTGTATTCATTTTTGTAAGTTAAACAGTAAACTTATTATTTTAAAGGGTACTACTACTGTATTATAAAACAGTTATAAATATTACTTTTGGAAATTCTTGGTTGTTAAAGTTTTTGTTGTATTTCAGAGATATCAGAACTTCCTCCACAGATGGGTATGTTGTCTCGATTATGGAATTTAAATGTAAGGGGCTGTAATCTACATGAACCTTTGAGGTCGATGCTAGAAAGTAACAAATACAAGACAATGGATATAATAGGATACCTCAAAAGTGTTCTCGAAGATGCCAAACCTTATGCTCGAATGAAGTTAATGATAGTTGGGGTTCAGGGAATTGGGAAAACATCACTGCTGGAGCAACTGCGGCAGGAAGGAACAAGGAAAAAACCCGTAGAGGTAATATTGGTTTATATATATTTTAATTATTGATCAAACCACAATAAGAAAATGGGAAAACAAGACTAAGATCTTTCAACCGTAACAAGCAGTCTTCGTCAGAGTCAAAAACCCAACTGAGAAGATCGCTTGTTACGGTTGAAAGATCTTAGTCTTGTTTTCCCATTTTCTTATTGTGTTTTGATCATTGATTGTTATTGCATGTGTTTATGTGAAATCTTTTTATATTTCAATTATATATAATTTATATAAAATTATTAAGTTAATATGGCGTGTTGAGTTTAGTTTATAGACCAGTGGTTCTCAACGTGGTCCACATGGATCCCCGGAAGTCTACAGAGGATTACTGGGGGATTTACGAGCAAAAATAGTATTTTGAGGTCCATGACACTTGGTTAGTGCTCCATGTTAAGTTTATATGCGTATATCAACACACTGACACCAAAAATATATCGAAAATAGTAAGCTGACCGTTAGAATATTCAACATAATGACTAAAATATGAATATTTTATAACTCTAACAAAATATAATCAAATAAACTCTATAATATAGTTTTATAAAATAACTATAACAAAATCTGACTCAATATTCGTCAGATTTGTTATAGTGTTCCAATTTTTTAAAATATTCTATAACAATTTGTTTATGTTATGTTCAAAACTTATTCTTTTACTATTTATTTCAGTATATGTACTTTATAAAATGTAAATAAAGAAGTATTTTGTTATTGTTTTAAAATGATTTTTGATTTTCGACATCACGTTGTAAATTTAAAGAAATTCTTTCAAATTTACACTTTTAATTTACCTAAAAATAAATATTTATTTGAAGATTTACAAGCGCTTAATTGTGTTTTTAAGTAACGGGGGGCGGGGATTCATCTTTCAAAAGTTCAGAACCCCTACATAGATAACTCAATTAGGTGAACTAAAGTTGCTTAATGTTATTAAATACTTAATTATTGTGGATAACTTATAATTGATATGTTGGTACAAAATATAAAAAATGTAATGAATGATTGTATTTAATTAAATTTATTGAGTTTTGTTTCAGACAGTAAGGTTTCTTTAAGTGGTTGAAAGTAGTGCCAAAAAAAAAAATGTGTGTTTTGAAACGATATTATGTAATTTAGGTAGGTCTATCTTTCAAATAACAGACAAACAGATGAGGTCTGCAATTAGATTACGAAAATATACACTGCATCTATATTTTATAGTGCTCAACTTAAAGATAAATTCTAGACAGTAGTTTACTATAAGTATTTCAAAATATTACAATTATGTCTTCGTATATTTTAATTACTTACTTTGAGTTATTGTATTATGATTAGTGGGTGTGAGTTATGTTTAGTGCGTTATGTTTAGACGAAGCAGAATCGGGCGCAGCAGCAATCCAAGACGTTAATGTCCTCAGTCAGATCTAAAATTGTGTCTTTTAAAGTAGTACGTACATTTCACCAAAAAAAAGTGTGAAAGTCCTACAGACGGAATAGAATTCCAAAGGATATTAATCACTTGATATTTGTGTTTGTCCATGTTATAAATGCATGGTGGTGTGGAGTTGGTGTCTTTTAACACTTTCTTTTTAATTATTCATATTTTTGGCACCATAGAGGTTAGTGTAAGTTAAATTAAGAAAAGATGATGGTAATATATCTTGCATAGCTGATATTGGTGTCGTTGAACCGGTTTCTGATGATGCCTATCTTCAAAACAAACAATTATGAAGTAAATATAGTTAATGGGTTAGTTCCACTGAGGTTAGTAATATTAGAATTAGTAATAATACATTCCGTCATACCTCGTAAAGTCTCTGTAAAGCTCGACCGGTTTCGGGTCCGCCTGGATCCCATCTTCAAGAGCACCTAACTGACTATGAGTGTTGTTTTCCTATAACCTACCTATATATAGTATTTACATTGTGTAATCAGTGTTTTGTGTGTAGATAATTTTTTTTTTTCCTATTTCTTTAATTGTTATGTTTTTTTCTTTTATTGCTTATTTCATTATCTATTTCTAGTTCCTTGTGTCGTCTTTTAAATGTTATTAGTGGTTTTGTTAAAATGTCGGTTTGGTGGTTTGTTTGTTCATTGATTATATTGTCTGTCATTTTATGTTTATATATTTCTATTTGTTCCTGTATGTTCATTCGTTTGTATGTTATATAAACATAAAATGACAGACAATATAATCAATGAACAAACAAACCACCAAACCGACATTTTAACAAAACCACTAATAACATTTAAAAGACGACACAAGGAACTAGAAATAGATAATGAAATAAGCAATAAAAGAAAAAAACATAACAATTAAAGAAATAGGAAAAAAAAAAATTACCTACACACACAACACTGATTACACAATGTAAATACTATATATAGGTAGGTTATAGGAAAACAACACTCATAGTCAGTTAGGTGCTCTTGAAGATGGGATCCAGGCGGACCCGAAACCGGTCGAGCTTTACAGAGACTTTACGAGGTATGACGGAATGTATTATTACTAATTCTAATTATGAAGTAGTTTGTTTCTCTTCAAAAAAAAAAATTATCAAATAATTTTTCTTCAGACTACACAATTATCAAGTAGCTTCTCTTCAAAACAAACAAATATCAAGTAGTTTCTCTTCAAAACAGTTTCATCCTTTCTTAATTGAACTTTTTTCATAAGCTTTAATAATATATGTTTTTTCTTGTTTTTTTTTTCACTAAACTGTTGAGTGTTTTCAAATACTTACTCTTAAGTATAATGAGTTTATTTTAAAATAATTAATTAATACAGATTTAGAATTATTAAGATGAATATAAATAATGTCTGACATCTTATTTAATGAAATAATACAAATATTCAGTTCAGAGTTTCACAAATTTATCAACTTGAATATTTCAAATAAAAGAAGTAGTAAATAGTTATAAATTTATTCTTACAATCTTTAGAAGTAATAATACGTGTATATTATTATATAAGTAAAGTAACACACTGATTAAAGAAATACATTTACAGACTCTAATGTTTGGAAAATCCATCTTCAGGAGAGAAAAGAGAGGGAGACTAAGAACGCAGGGGATGCAACGGAAGGTAACTCGACTCTTAGCATTTCCTCCGTTCTTGGTCTCCCTATCGTTTCTCTCCTGAAGACGGATTTTCCGAAAATTACACTCAGTAAGTCTAATTCTTTATTTTGTGTATTACTTTGCTTCGATTTTGAATTCGTCTTGCTCATGATTAATATAAAAGTGTGTATATTAATAATCTGTATGAGTAATATTTTCAAGATATATGTTTTGAAAAAAAGGAAAATTAATGAGAAAAAAATTAATTAGAAAAGTTTCTATCTTTAATTCATTTACTTATTTAATGAAAATAAATTATAGAATTTTGAGATACTGATGTATATATTTGAAGAACAGTGAAAGGTTATAATAAGTTTTGTTTCTAAATGAAAAAAAAATAAATTGAATGACCTTTTTTTGTGTTCTGCTAAATGAAAAAGAAATAAGTATGAACATTTAACATAAACTTCGCCAGGTTTCCGAAATATATAATTTATAATATGCTCAGTATAAATGGTATAATTTATGTATATGTGTTGAATAATGTAAAATATTTACCAAATTTAGAAGTTGTCCTACCACCGTAATGAAGTAACCAAATTAAATCGCTTACTAGAGAAAAGTGGAAAACTATAAAAGAAAAAATACCAATGATTTTATTTTTAATTGATATAAATATAAATGTATTGAAAAAATTATCAATTAAATCTATTTACATTTATTTTACAATAATAATTAAAGGGTTGACTGAGTGTATTAGTTAAAATAAGAACCAGATATCAAAAATAATATATCATGTTATTTGAGAACTCAACCTTTAATGTTACTGAGTAGTTTTATTCTTCCTTGAAGTTAAAAGTTTGGTTTTCAATTTTATATGGGTTGTAAATATTGTTAAGATTTTATACCTTGATTTTTAATGTTTCAAATTAATAAATGGCCTGTTGTTTTGGTAAATTGATTGAATTAAAGAAATTATAGCTAATTTACAGTTTGCTTGTGTTAAAGCATTGGGCGAAGAGGATGGGGAACAAGAGTATAAACACAAAGGGCATGAAAGGTACAAATCTGTCAACTGTTGGAGTGGATATTGGAGACTGGACGTATGAGAAGAAGATTCGAGGACAGTCGTCGTATGGTCCGGTGACCTTCAGGTGAACTGCTTTTCTTTCCCCCAATCTTATTGGATTAACTATTTCATTCAACAAACTCACTGACTGGGAATTATAAGTTCACCTCTTTAGGGCAAGTCAGCTCATTATGTGGAATTCATTTTTTTCTCGTCGTGCTGTTTGGTGTATGTTTGTCATTTTGCGGGATCTTAGTTTCCTTTAAAGCTTCCTAAAGTGTTCTGCGAAAACAAGTTAGATGAGTTAATGCACTTTTCAAGTTTTAATTAATTTTGTATGTCAAGCAATAGATCGTCAAATCCCTCAGTCAGAAGATAGTGAATGCCGACAATGCTGTTTACTTTAATGTAACATATATATATATATATATATATATATATAGTCTGAGGAGGCCCACATATGGTTATTGGGGGCCCGATCAGATCCCGGTTTAAATCAGAAGCGTTAACTTTTATTTGTTTTTCCTTTTATTTTTAACTTATATATTCATATTCATATATATATTTTTTTTATTTTATTATTATTTTTTTTCTTTTTTTTTTTTTTTTTTTTTTATATATATTTTTTATTTTATTTATTTATTTATTTATTTTTTTTATTATTTCCTTTTTTATAATTTTTAAGTTATAATTTTTAATTTTATAATTTTATCTATTGTTTTTGCTTTCTCCGTTCTCCGACGTTTAGTGCCTAGCTCCTTTTTTACGCTAGTGCTGCTCTCTTCGGTTGACTCTTTATTTCTTCATTCGCGCTCCGTTCTTCGACGTGGGGAGATCTCTCTCACTTCGTCCTCTCTACTAGTCTACTCTCCTGATGACGAACAACAGTTCGAAATATTGAATTCTGTAAGTTTTCTTTGTATTCTCTTTTCTGTGTCGTGCTTTGTGTAATTTAAATTTATATATATATATATATATATATAGGTATATTTAGGAAGCAATCCTTCATTTATACAGGTTTGATTAAATAATACGCCATATTTACGGTTGACTAGTTTCCTTGTGTATTTCTCAAGGGATCTGAATAATCTTCTTGTACAAACATCTAAATTGAATAGAACATTTCCTATTAAAACTCCAATGGTTCCATTGTCTTTAAATCTTGCATTTCCACTAATTTTACTATTGTCACAACAGTCACAACTAGTACTATTACTATTACTACTACTACTATCACTACTATCGACATGTTTCGACTGCTCGTCAGTCATTTAGATGTTTGTACAAGAAGATTATTCAGATCCCTTGAGAAATACACAAGGAAACTAGTCAACCGTAATCAAACCTGTATATATATATATATATATTATTTTCTATGAATTGTCCGGGGAAAGGAATATGATTCGTTACGATGGTGACCAGTAGGAGAGTACAGTTTGTAGGTCCATGAGTGCGGTACTTAGTTACCGCACCAGTTACCCGCTGCCCAGCGAAGCCTCCGTTATTCCGCCAATGGGTATAGAGGTTGCTCACAGTCCCTCTGTGATATAAGAATATTGGCAGAAAACATGAGTCTCACTTTGCAGTGAACTCCTGTTCCCTTTCTGTTTCTAATTTTTTTGGTGGTTGGGTGTTGGTTTTGTCTATTATCTGCTACGGATATTGATTTTATTTTACTTGATACTCTCATTTGTCTTCTAGGAAAAGTAGGCTTTGTCTTCATGTCAATGGAGGTAGAGGTTGCACAGTCCCTCTTGATTAAAGGATGTTGACACTCGACCCCAACTTCTTTACATAGAGACCCCTTCGAGTTATTGGTTATGATGAATTTACGTTTCCTCTTCTGTTTGTTACGACGACTGTTCATATTACTATTGATGGATGGATGGCTGGATGATGATTGAGAATTTTGCACTGTTGACCTGGTGGTGGTATTTGCGACATGTTTCAACCGTTCTCTGGTCATCTCCAGGATAAATTAATTAGGTTGCAAATACTAACTAAATAAAGTATCATTCGTTGTGCAATCCGTAATTGTGTGGTATTTACTCATTCTGAGGTAAAATGGATAAACAAACAAGAGTCTCCACACAAATGAAGTTTTATTTAACAACAACAACGCGTTTCGAATGAGTAAATAAAGTAATGAAATAAGTTAAATAAATAATTAATCGTTAAATAAGTTATTTTAACGATTCGTTCTCTGCTTGTATTATATTTTATAACCGAATTCAAATATATAAATATAATTTTTGTTGAATACCTACCTTCATTCTTAGTTGATATGAAGAGAAAAGAAGATGGGTAAAAATATAATAAATCATGACATATTGTATAGTTTTATAATTCCCTCCATCTTTGGCACTTGGTTAAGTATATTTTGATCGGCCACTACTGTGTTTAATAAAATATTTAAAACTATTCTATGAGTGTAACTAGAAGAAGTTAACATAATTATTTTTAGAACTTGGGATTTTGGTGGTCAGCGTGAATACTATGCAACGCATCAATACTTTTTGTCAAAGAGAAGCCTCTACCTTGTAGTTTGGAGGATACCTGATGGTCAGAAAGGAATATCTGAAATTCTCCAGTGGCTTGTTAATATACAGGTTAGTGAAACTGACTTGGGTTAACTATATATGTTTTATGAAATGGTGATAGTAATCATTGATTTAAGTTTTTTTAAAGTAAAGTAATTTTAAGTTTTACAGCATAAAATAGAAAGGAATCGGACAACTTCATAAGAATGAATCTTCGTATATTTACTGAAGGGTCTAATTCAGAGGTTTCGTAAGGGGTTTATATCGGCCCCCAGGGATCAATGAGAGGACCAAGAGGGTCGATAAATATGCTAGAGTGTTTGATAAGTTCATGGTGGTGAAAGAAGGCTCAATATATAGTAAGTTTTCATTGTTGTGCTTATATAAATACAAATACGCAAATAACAGGATGTTGATAACGTCCATGGTTTTTCGCATGCAAACGCGCAATTTTGGCAAAACAGAGAAATAGACTAAACTTGGAAAAAATGTGTGATTTGTGGCTAAAACTCGCTTCATTTGAAGACCCTGAAATGACCCTGGATTTCTATTCAGATCATCTAATTTATTGATGTTGCCATGTGGAAAAAATATAAGTTGTAATCAATGTGATAATATTTGTTACTTTCAATAAAACTTTTATAAAGGGGTCGATAAGGAAAATATTTGGGAAGGAGTGGACATCATGAAAAGTTTGGGGGAGTCCTTAGTCTAACTGGTTTCAAGCTGTCATTATTCATTCTACATGAATAATTAATGGAGAATGTGATATTGTTTGTTTTCCTATACCCATACTTATGAGATTTCACCTTTTAGTACTCTTCTAGAGGCCGAAAGTGTAGCCAATTTATTATTTGACACACACATTAAGAATGCGTGAGCCACAATTTACCTGGTTGATTCTACATTGGGAGTACTACATTTGGTTAACTTAAGAGTATTTAAAGTAGGAATCTGACATCGTACAGACTCGGGATCGTAATGTCATCCTATCCGAGGAACAATATGCTAAGATTTTTTTCATACTCTGATGAAAAAAACCAAGGACCAAAGTGGGAATCGAATCCAGGATCTACCAGTCCAAAGGTTATCACGCAAGCCACCGAGCTACTCTGACCCATGGAGAATGTAACATCTTATCTCGTAAATTACCTCGAAGTAAGAATTTAAAGTTCTTAACTCAACCCTTTTCGGATTTTATTCATCTTTCAAAGAGAAACTGAGATTCTTGTGAACTTAATAATTATTTCTTTTTATTTCTTCACTTTCTCTCTATATTTAAAATTTATTTTATTTTCAATTTTATAATATCTCTATGCCTCTTGTCTGACTCTTAGTTTTTTAATAAACTTGTATAAGTATTAATCATCTGTCGGATGTTGGTTGATTTGTTCATTTGTAATAACTCTTAAGTAGTCTTACAAAATAAACTGTTTTGTGTTAAAATATTTGTAACACTTCTGTTATTACCAGTCTTAATCCTTCAGTCCATAGAATTATCCATATTGTCCGGTTCATGTTCTCTGTTAGTAAATTATTAGCCGAAAAGACATGCAGGAGATGAACTAGAGGATAAGGGGAGAAATGAAATAATAAAATGAAATTTTTAAATAGATAGTAAGTGAAAATATCGAAAATTGAAATTATTAAGTTAACATAATTATGCAATAGTCAATAGAATATGAATAATCGTTATGCTGTATAAATATAGTATAGTTCGTTGAAAACTGCCGTTTCACTCTGGAAGATTGACAATATTTGAAAAGGTATGTGTGTTCTCTCTAACACGAAAATAATAAATAATTGAGCTTATGAAACACACATAAGTAAATTAGGAAGAACATTTATGAAGTGATTTGTATTCTTTTTTTATTATTATTAACAACTTCTCTGGTTCCGACAATTATATGTTTTAAATCAAAACTAACTAACTTGTTGGACAGTTTTCCAGATTAGGAAAGTGTGGTTATGAATCATTTTGCAAGTAGCAGTTTTGAAATGAATTGATTATTCTTCAGAAGACATTCCGTGTGAATAGAAAGTTATTTACTGATTTTAGTTTGAATGTGTATGTATGTGTGGTAACGTAGATTTGTTGCAGGCTCGAGCACCCAATTCACCTGTTTTGATCGTTGGTACTCATTACGATATGATGCAAGAAAACTACCCCCTTTCCAGAGCAGAGGATTTACAGCAGGTGATAAGGGACAGGTAGGTTTAATTCCAAATTTACACAATTAATAAGACATGTAATACCTTTACTTGTTTTTATTATTATTATTTCTTTGTCCTACTATAATATATATGTATTTAAACGTATTTAGTGCTGGAATTTACCATTGAAATACTGTAAGCTGTAGTCAGAATCTGACATTTCTTGGTGTCACGCGATAGCATGATTCTATTTTTTTATGTAAATTTAGTGTGAGGAAAAGTCTCATAGCTATTCTAAGAGCATTCCTGGTTTTGAGAGAATTATGTATGAGGACAGGATGAGTTAGGTTAGCTTGCAAAGGCCGTTCCACGAGAGAACACATATAGGCCAAAGATTGGTGGTAGCACACAAGGAACATTTTAGAATTGGGGGTCCGAAATTCTACTTAACTCAAGTATATTTAGAGTAGGGATCACGACTTTGGAGTAGTTGACATCGTGCAGGCTTGAAACCGACGGCTTAACATCCTCTCCGAGGTATGACGTACTGAGATTTGTTTAACCTTCCGTGTGAATAAATCGAGGACCAAGAACGGGTATCAAACCTCGGATCCAACAGTCCAGCGGCGAGTGCGTAAGCCACTGGGTTACCCTGGCCCTCATTCATGAGGTTAGGGTTTGTGGACGAGTGGGTGAGTCTGATGTGATAAAATTTGTAGTGATTTATTGAAAAGTTAAGAACAAAGGGAATCTTGAGATTTTGATAAATGATTTTTTTTTTACTGGTTTAGTGGTACTCAATAGTTTTATGTTATTGACCCAGGATGGCTGGAGAATTCTGTTATCCATGTGCCAGCTGTCAGTTAAGTTAGTCTTAGCTTCGATTTGACGTCTAAAAGCTTTATCAGAATTATGTATCGCCTTACAATTACCGAGAGTGCAAAAGTTATTACAAAGATTAAAGGTTATTTGTAAGCCCTTTTCTTTCTAAGAAAAGTGGTAAAGTGATCCTTCAGTGATACGTCAGTGGTAAAGCCAAGGTTAAAGGAAAAGGGAGTACTGTTTTAACTGATCAGAAGCTATAAATGAATTCAGATAAGTTACCACTACTTTACCATAAGTAGAATTTTCTATAATGTAATTTTCTCGTTAATGAAACAGGTTTATAGATAAATACTTCTATTGTTAAATGTGGTGTTAATTTTAAAGAAAATCTTTAATATTAAATATGTGTTATTATTGTAGATTCATCAATGTTGTCGATGCAGAAAAGTGCGGACTTCCAAGAGTTATAGATTCCATAGAGGTCAGTTGCAAGACTAGGCACAACATCAAAATTCTTTGCAACCTCATCTACGACACGGTTTTTAGTCTAAGAACTCCTGGTAAGTTTTTAGCACTATTGTATCATGTTATTGAAATTTTTCTGAACCACAATCTTATCGTTGATCAAAATACAGAGCTAAAATCTTAACTTCAGGACTAATTTTTTTATACGGGTATTTTGAGGACGATAATTTAGTCGAGTATTTGTCATCAAATCTTTTAAATACAATCCTTGTTTTCATTTGTTTGACCATGTAATATTATTATTAATACTGTTAAACCTCGTAGTACTAGTTCCCCCTAGTATGAGTCATTCGCTTTACGAGCTGTTATTTGTAAGAATTTTTGTCTCGTACGACGAGTAAAAATTCGTAGTACGAGCGACCGTCTTAATCGTGCCTAGATGATCTCAGTTTTAATTTTAGTAGACTAATATTAAAACTTGATTATTTCTTGCATGCATTTATTGTTCAAGAAGTATTATTCATATTGCATGTACAGTATTGTTTTCATATTAATTTCAATGAGCAAAAATTTATTTGTAATACGGGTAAATCGCAATACGTGCTCGATCGGGGAACGAATTAAACTCGTACTGCGAGGTCCTACTGTGTTGCTCATTTTGTCACTTAACAAACATTATATATATGGGGTTCCAACTTCCCGACTTCCTTTCTGCATCATAGTTACAGAATAATTAGATATACATCAATAAGATACAGGAAAAATGGCTAAGATCTTTTAACCAAAACAAGTGGTTTTCGTCAGGGTCACCCTGATACTGAAACAAGTGATGCAAAAACACTTGGTGTGGTGTTGAGTAGGGAAGTATTTTGAAGTGCGAGAAATGCAGAAAAGGAAACAAAAGACTGGGAAGGGAAGTCATGGTAATCTACCATCTATATTCAGGGTAAACTACTCTTCTACCCATATTGTTTGAGTATGCTTTGAACTGGAGGTAATCGTTAAAGCAGGAATTAAAGATTATTTAAAGGTTTAGCGTCCATGAAAGGTGATTTTGCACTGCTTGATGAGAATCACTATTATAGATGGAATATTCTGATGTAAGTTGCAAAGTAGTGTTTACTGAGATTCATCCAGAGTATAATTTATTTAATTCTAGGGAGTAAGACTCTGGTCCTGCAGCAGTGTGTACCCGCCAGCTATCTGCAACTAGAGGATGTAGTGGGCCAAATCGCGATGGAGCGGCGACTGAAGAATCTTGATCCTGTCTTGAACAGTGCTCAGTACAGGGCTGCGGTAGCCTCCTACAACACCAACCTGCGTGATGTCGCAGAGCTCCATCAAGCCACGCTCTTCCTTCACGAAAATGGTGTTTATTCACTGCTTTTTAATTACGTTAAAACAAAATCCTACAGTGATTATCATTGTAACGATTTAAGTGTGATAATAAAAAGATATCTATGGGTTTTTACTTATCTATACATAAATAAAGGTGTATGCCTGTCTGTTTGCTCGAAAAATGTCCAAATGACTACTTATTCGAAGAAAGTGGGGTCATTTTCATTTTCTTGCAAATTTTCTAATCAATAAACTCTTGATGAAAAAAAAAATTAAAAAGTGTTTAATGTATAAGAAGTCGCGTTTTTCACACTAGTTGTAATCATGTTAACGAACCGTACTCTCAAAATTTACTCTTCTGGTAAATCAAATTAGTAAAAATTAGTCTTAAAGAGCTCCATGTCAATGACTTTTTATATCTTGTCTATGTCTAAATGTCTGATAATTATAAGTCACAAAATTGAAGTAAAATATTCAGATTACAAATTTTAAAACAAATTAATTTAAAGATAATTCAAAACTGTGGTCTATACACATTTTTATTCGTCTGTACAAAAGTTTTTCTCTGTGACATCATCTTAACCCTCGAATAATAAGAAACTTTAAAAGAATAAAAGTGATGGTTGTCACTTGTTTGCATTCTGACTGATTTGTCGGTGATTCACGGGAACTTTTATATTAATTTTTGCTCAATGAGATCTGATAACGCTTTATGCCATTTGTGAAAGTAAGAAATGTTGATAAATCAAATTAATATTAATTAATTAAATTATTAAATTTCAAAATAGGTTTCTTGAGGATTTTGTCCAAATAATTAACTACTCTGATTATAAGCCGATGTTTCGCCAAAAACGAAACTTTAGAAGCTGTAGAGGTTATTCTTCTCCGGGGTGCTTGGTCTCCCTCAGGGACTTTTGTCTCCTGAAGATAGACTATGAAAATTAGAGATAGTAAGTTAGTTTACTATGTGTGTACTTTTTTCTTCGTGTTTGAATTTGTGTGCTAAGCAATTTGGAAAAAGACCGTTTTTCATATTTTAAATAGAGTGTGTATGTATATATATATATATATATAGAGCTTTAAATTACACAAAAAAGGAATAAAACGCACTCTTACTGAATTTTCAATATTTTGAACTGTTGTTCGTCATCAGGAGTAGACCAGAAGAGAGGACGAAGTGAGAGAGATCTCCCCACGTGGAAGGATGGAGCTCGAATCATATATAAATATATATAAAGATTCTTCATAAACACGTGAAATAACAATCAATGATCAAACCACAATATGAAATGGGAAAACAAGACTAAGATCTTTCAACCGTAAGCGGTCTGCGTCAAAGTGAAACTTCGTCAAAAACCAACTCAGTTGGGTTTTTGACTCTGACGAAGACCGCTTGTTACGGTTGAAAGATCTTAGTCCTGTTTTCCCATTTCTTATTGTGGTTTGATCATTCATATATATATTGATAAATAGTAGAGCAGAGTCTGCATTCACCATTTTTTTTAGCAATTGTTCTTTTTTTCTAATCACTTTTCTATGCTGCAAAGGCAATGAAAATAATAAATTTCCCAGGTTCATATTGGAGGCAATAACACAGTCCAATAACTGATAGGATATATCAAGGACGAACCATAACTAAATATATAGAAGAAAACACAAGCTATCGACCTCGTAGGTCACCTTCAGTGAAAAATCGTGAATGCAGAATCTGCTCTGCTATACAACAATACATGCTTAAATGAAGACCTGCTGACAGTTTATACAGATATATATATATATATATATTATATATATATATATATATATATATATAGTGATTTATATTATGTACAAAAATATATAAATCTTTAGAATTTAAAATTAGAACTTCTAAAATGCTAAAATCCTCTTAACCCTATCTTTATTTACGTTATGTCTGAACCGATGTAAATTATGTTTATCAATTATAATTTGAACCTTATTTGTTTAGGTGTCTTGTTACACTATGAGGATTCTACTCTGAAGGATTTGTACTTCTTAGACCCTCAGTGGTTGTGCGATATGTTGGCCCATGTTGTTACAATAAGAGAAATTAATCCTTTCGCTAAATCAGGTTAGTATTGATGGTTTTTTGTAATTACATATATAAATGTTAAAAAGTAAGCAATACAGTCTCTATTTTTCCATTTCATCGTGATCAAGAGAGAAAATAGTGAGACGCCGTACGCATTCGCGAAGTAACGGTTGGAGACCCAAACAATCTTGTTTCACGTTCAAATATTTTTTTATGGTCAAACATTTGTTTTAATACTTTGGATTGGAAATAGAATATGTACTTTAACTTGAAACTAGTTATATTAAACTTTCTAATAATTTTTTAAGATAATATCATTAATTTATAATTTTGTGAAGTTCTCATAGATTTGATTCATGGCTGGTATAAAAAATAAAAAAATATGTTTTACTGTAGAATAATACGCTTGTATATAAGTATATTATATCAAAAAACTATCATGGCTTTAAATAATGATAAATAATAAAAATGTTTCAGGAATCATGAAGTTGGATGACCTGAAACTACTGTTCAAGTCCTCCAGTATGTCTGAGGCCGACACCAAAGGCTACATAGTCAGCCTGCTCAACAAGTTTGAGGTCGCTCTTACCTACGACAACAGGACTCTGCTCATTCCTCCTCTTCTGCCTTCAGAAGCTGAAATATATTCGTCCCCTGTTACCATCAAAGTAGTTACACCAACACACCAACTAAGCAAATTCATATTATTATTTGAAATTGTATTGCCAGGGAAAATATTATTGTATATTGAACGATTTACTTTTGATATAGGTTTTCAAATTCATATTCGCTCTTTTATCAAATCAATTCGCTCTTTTTTCAACCTTTTATGAATCAATTTTCCCTTTTGAAAATTAAATTCCTCTTTTGATAAGATATTTTTTTAAGCGAAGTAAATTTACCTATTTATATTTTACTTAGAAAAACAATTATTCAGAGATCAAACATTTAATTAAAAAGGATGTAACTTACATATTTGTTTACATTTAATTAATTATTTACATTTACTTAGTTATTATTGACATTTAATTAGTTCTGGTTTTTAAAACAGATAAAGCAAAAGGTCTGGTGTTATAGGTTAAGACCAGTTCAGTTAGGTCTAAGATTTGATTCATTAACTGTGCAAGCTGTTATAGTGTGGTATTTACTCATGTTAGGAAAATGATTAAGTATCCATACAAAAAGTTCATTACTAGAAACTAAATAACGTGTTTCGAACACTTAATGTTTTTCTTCAGGTTACATCTACTCTGCTGGGGTGGTTGTTCGGGAGGTGAAACCAAGCAAGGACTGATTCCTCTCGAACAACCATCCCAGTAGAGTAGATGTAACCTGAAGAAGAACATTAAGTGTTCGAAACGCGTTGTTTAGTTTCTAGTAATAAACTTTTTGTGTGGAGACTTAATCCTTTTCCTAATCTAAGATTTGAGTTTCCCATTTCCCAGAAAATTGACGTTTTCCAGTAATACAAGAAAAAATGAACATTCTTCCTGATTCCAGGAAGTTCTGAGATAAAGTTGCCAATGAAATTGTTGGTCACTTAAATAATTATTATACAATAATATAACTATTATTATTATATAACATCATTTAATTCATGTTCTACTGATAGCTAAAATGAAAACAAAATAACATTTGTTTGGGATTTTGTATTAATTACAAAATTAAAAACAAATATTATGACCAAAATTTAATTTTACTGCCAAAATGAGGTAAAAAAAAGTTTTTCTTAAATATAATGACTATTACAAAAATATAAATGCCTCAAAAGTTCAGTCAAAAACGGAAAAAAAAGAGCTTTCTCAATTTACGTTTTCACAAAATGATTTTAAGAAACCAAGTGATCAATGTTTTGGTCAGTCAACTCTGTTCCCATTTTTGCTCATAACATTTTGTTTTTTTTATTTATATTCATAAACGTTATAAACTTTTGTTCGGTTTTCTAGTTGTATATTTTTGAAAAGTCTATACTTTTATTTATTTTAAATGTAATTGATAAATAATTCACCTATTAAAATTCATGAATAATGATAAAAAAATCGTAAAGAATTAAATTAAAAGATAAAAGTGACATCTATGAAATCTTGTAGATGAAAAAACGGTGGGTATGCTTGGAAAATCTAATGTACGAGTAAGATAACATAGGAGCAGGGCTAGTGGAAGTCGTGTCTGATGCATGGCATCGGTGCAGACTTCTAAGTGGGAGGATCAGCAGCATGGATGAATTAAAATCTCTTTTATATTGCTTTTCCAAAAAAAATGAGATAATTACAATGCTCAAAGTTGTCCTACAAGAACGTAGATAAGATAGTGTATTTCTTATAAGAGAAAATTTTATTGTTGAAAATTTTATTAACAATATAATTTTTTTTTCTTCAAAACACATGAAACAGTCCGTTAGGACAATATACCAAATGATAATTTGATAATTTAGTTAAATAATTTTTTTTCTTTATATAAAATATTTTCTTTAAAAATTTATAGTAGGATAAATTTTCATTATTTATAATAGAATATGAATTTTTGATTAAGTAACTATTTTAAGTTATTAAAATAGTATAACTTAACTTAATAGCCTTTGTATAACGCTCTTTGACCTTTAAAAATATGTTATATATGTTATATGTTATATGCTTCATAAGAACAGTCTTATGTACTTCATTGATTTGATAAAATTACTTTTGACTGTCATAGGTAATATGAATTTATTTTATCTATTTCTGACTTATTTGAACTTATAGTTTTGTGTTTCCAAGCCATGGATATACATTGAATAAAATTAATAGTGATTTATGTTTCACTATATTGTTGCAGATTCCTGTAAGGTCTAGAGGTTGGGGCGCTCGAAAGAAAAGCAATTCCAATATGAATCTGGCAGCTTCGAACGTAAATAATAATAATGAAACTTCTGATCCTGGTTAGTTATTTAATGTGTGGACATTTTTTTAGTTTGATTTCTATA
This sequence comes from Hermatobates lingyangjiaoensis, assembly GCA_026182355.1. Classification (NCBI taxonomy): domain Eukaryota; kingdom Metazoa; phylum Arthropoda; class Insecta; order Hemiptera; family Hermatobatidae; genus Hermatobates; species Hermatobates lingyangjiaoensis. Next base: position 1,063,064 of record JAPFBL010001937.1, on the reverse strand, counting down.
TCAGTAACTATGTTTGAGTCGAATATACTCAGAAATTTAACATCAGGAGAGAGTAATTATTTATGAGAGAGGTCTAATTTTCTTCCAAAATTTACCAAATTTTGTGTACAGATTTTTGTGTTAAAAGAATTTTAAAAAATTAGTTCTTATATAATTTAGAAAAATGTTAATATGAAGTTACGGTTTTGGTACTTCTTTTAATTACTTTAAGTTGCGTACTTTGTGTACGCTACTAATGAAGAAAGTCAGTATGGTTCATTATACATACGAGTAGATCTCTTGTATTCGTCTAAATATGTATAAGGTGTAAACGAAACGAAACGAGAGAAAAATGTTCAGAATAAAATATAAAAATTACTTTAGCGAAATATATAAACAAATAGAAATTTAAAAAAGAAGCTTTTTTCAATTCATGTTTTTATAACATGATTTTGAGAAACTAAACGATCAAGACTTTGGTTTATATAAAAACATCTAGTCTATTAGAGCATTGAATATATACATTTTTTATTGTAAAGATTTTTCTATATTTTATCTAACCAATCGAATGCTTCCAAAAGTGTGTTCCTCGAATCTACAGGTTTCCAGTAAAAAAAATCAAGGGCCTTAGAAACTTTTTGCATCAACATAAAATGATCTTTATTTCAACCGGTGAAGTTAGGTCCAGCTGATGGTTCATAATAATGTGAAAACAATGCCCTAGCAGACTGAATATCTACCTATCCTCTTCAGCTGCTTGAAGAAGAGTAGATGATGTGATATTCTGGTCAGAAAATCTGCACATGTTCCTAGTGAAGGGAAATTGAAAATTCATGATATGCTGGCGATACTATTAGTATTTATTGAACAAATAAATAACTTGGGTCATGGTAGAAGATAATTCAAAAGTAATTTTGCTTGAACTCATATTTTCCCTCTGCTTAATTAAGAAATGTTATTCAAAATTATTTGATTTTTACCAACAACTAAATTTACGTACTAATTTTGTATTTCGGTATTGGTTAGTAATTTATGCTTTATTTTTGGTTTGTGTTTTTTTAATAAATATCTGAAGTTGTTCTACACTTAAAACTTTAAATTTGACTTTTTGGTGATGTCGATAAATAATTTTCTCAAATTACTGTTTTAAAATTCATTTGAATATTGTAATTTAAAAATGTTTACTTTTTGAGCAGTCCCTGTCAGTCATACCCAGAACTGAGTGATTGTTATCCCTTTTTTGTAATGTTGTCTTCATGACTACTATTCTTAGATCATAATTTTCCAGGTCTCGACTTGAGCAGTCCCTGTCAGTCATACCCAGAACTGAGTGATTGTTTCCCTTTTTTGTAATGTTGTCTTCATGACTACTGTTCTAAGGTCATAATTTTCCAGGTCTCGACTTGAGCAGTCGTCACGACCCTGACAACTCCATCAGGCGTCTCCTTCTACTTTCCTATATTCCGTCTGGCTTCTGGTCCAGATTAATAACGCGCCTCCTGGCCGATGACACCATAATCCATATTGTCCGAGAGTTCTTCATTTTACCGAAAGAGGTAAGTTTACGTATTTTAATATTATAATAGAAGTTATTTCTACTTATTTGTAAACGATACTTGTAATCTATTAGTAATCTCATCTTTTGAATATTCTAATATAATAATATTGCAGCTTCAGTGTTCTTTTTTATCAATCTCCTCCTAGCTCCTTTATAAAGAGGTCGTTATAACCATATATGCTACATTCTGAAAAAACATGGCTACTTGAAAGTGTATGTTTCATTAAAAATTACAGGTTTAAAAAATTGAAAATACATGTACTATAGTTATCAACATTATGTTGCAATTTGCTTAGCTACCAGTGACCCAATCTTTGATTTAATTATCATTATCTTTATGTGTAAATGATGTTTGTTAGTTTAGTAAGTATTAATTAATGTTTTATTAAAACTTTTTTTGATCCGTAAGTAAATGAATTAATGTATGTATTACACTTATAAATCTTTTTATGACATCATAAGGCCGATATTTTTTATATTAATTCAGATTTTTTGAACTCTTTTCAATTACTTTAATGTGACGTACATTGTGTGAGTAAGCTCCTAACAAAACGAAATAGGTATCATTAATTAGGTGTTCGTGAATTCTGTATGGAAGACTTTACAGATCGAGTCTAAAGATCTAAATCTGTAGAGTCATAAGAAAAAAAATATATAAAAAATGATAGCCAAGTATATTTTAAAAAGAAATGACTGTAGGGAAAATTTGAAAAACATTTTCAATTGCAAATTTTATTCTCTATAACTCTGATTTTTCTGTGAACTTGGAATTTTAAAAAAGCCGTAAAAGTGTAAACTTGGCGTTTGCAGTTTTTTTTCATTGTGACATTCACCTGTGATTATTGCTATTATTCTTAGTAAAAAATAGCATATTATTTTTTGTTTAATTAAGACCTGAAAATATTTTCATTCGTTTGCATCTTATTTCATTGTTGAAATTTTAAGAGCTTGAATTACTGTTCAGTTACAATTAATAGTAATTGTAAAATTATTTTATTCTAAATTCATGTGTTAAAACATATGGTCATATGTAACCAAATGTTATCTAAATATGATTTAGTTACGGAATGTAATAAATTTATCTATTTGTATGAGTCGTATTTGTTTTTTTATTTTATAGCTTAATTCCAAAATTCCGAGTAATTTGGAATTTAGCCTAGATATTGTACAATACACTCAAACCTCGGCTCTGCCTAACTCCCTTTAACGGATTTCGGATGCAACGGACAAACTTTTGAGCTTCAGACACGTCCTTTTGAGCCAGACGTGGTCCAATGATTCCACAGTTGACCGCCTGATGATATGCGGTAGCTTTCTTTACAGCTGTGCCGGAACACGTTTAGCTGTTAGCTAAAGACGTCAGTGTTTTTCAACATTTTTGGCCCTGTTTTGTGTGCTCTTTGTGAAATATTCAACTTTTGTTTAACCATGGCAGCAATACAATTGAATTGGAAGCTTCGGACAATCGGGAATTTTGGACTGGTGTTCCCGTCCTTCATTCTGTGATACCGAGGCATGAGTGTATATAAGTGACAAAACACGTATACTAGTCTGCGTGATTTACCGACTCCTCGGTTCTGAATATTGTATATACGTATACTAAATGTGTTTTATTAATATACCTAGACGTAAATGTATATATGTCTTATAGCTAAAACATAATCGTTACAAACTTCATTTATGCCGCTTATTTAACGCAATATGCCTGTTCCAGGTTACTCAGGACGTGAAGCTTACAAAGCTGCTCGATGTTCGTGCAGACTGGTGTTTATGGCAAACCGGCATGCAATTGAGGTATAGTTGCTTTGACTAATCATCCTTGTGATAAAAAAAATCACAACATTTTATTTGCGGGATGAAATTCTAAAAATACAAAATAATATTTCAAAATTACTTTCAACAAAGGTAAATTATTGTAGGGTAAAAATCTAATGAAATGGTCTCCACATAAAAATTTTAATGATATAAAGAACGCGTTTCGAACACGTAGTGTTCTTCCTCAGGCATTAACTAAAAAATACAATGACACCAGAGAGTTATCTATAGTACAAAGTAAATAAGTACAAAAATTAATATAACATAAAATAAATTTAAAATAAATAAGTATAAAATGTTTGTGCTTATTTACTTTGTACTATAGATAACTCTCTGGTGTCATTATATTTTTTAGTTAATGCCTGAGGAAGAACACTACGTGTTCGAAACGCGTTGTTTATATCATTAAAATTTTTATATGTGGAGACCATTTCATTAGATTTTTACCCTACAATGAGTAAATACCACTTAATAACTGATTGCACTACATTAGAAAGGTAAATTAATTTTAAAAAAAATTGAAATATATAAAATAAGTATATGAACATATTTATTTTTAAATAGTAATAAATAAATTTGAAAATAGTAATTGAGTTAATCTGAAATGCACTGATATTGAAAATGACTGAAATACTCATTCGTATGTTTATGATTAAAAAATCGGTAATGGGTAAGGTTAGCCCAGTGGTAACATGCTCGTCTCTTGACTGGTTCAATACCCTCTCTAGCCTCGGTATATTCACGTGAGAGGTGAATAAATCTGAACACTTCGTCCCTCGGAGAGGACGTTAAGCTGTCGGTCCCAAGCCTGCACAATGTTAGGTGCTTGTTAAAGACCCTTCATTTAAAGAGGCAAAATTTAGATCTCTCAATATAGATTGTTCATGATGCGGTATCACTAAGGGCAATCTTTGGCATATGTGTGTCTCTTGTAATTCTGCCACTGCAACCTAACCTAACCTATTAAACCATGAGCCAAAAGGGGTATATATCAAACTTATTGAAAATATTATTTAACATTACAATTTTGAAACTGTCGATTTCTTGTAATCCTGAATATTTTGTTATTCCATTTTCTTATCAATGCGTAATTTTTACTTCTTATGAAGTTTGACCTTCTCCTTAAACATGATAGCAATTCCTTTAGAAGTGCTTCAGTTTAAAATATACTGTTGTTCTTCAATATATTCCATTCATGTTTCCTCTAAATTAGGAAATATGTAGGATTTCAAAAGTTGAAATAATTTTATTTAAAATTAATATTTTCAAGTTTGTAACTGAACTTAAAGGATTCGAACTGTGATATTGGATACAAAATAAATATTATATAGTATTATTTGTAACTTCTTGCTGTTGTGGATTTAATTTAAAAATTGGTGTACAGAAAGTTTTTTCCACTTCACATCGACCCGTGAGATCATTTTTAAGTATTTTAGTTTTTATTGCCATTCAGGTTCAAATCCCGGCATGAACCCATCTGTGTCACTCTTTAACTTCTAAGAGATTCATTGTATATCTTATATTGAGATTCTGTAGTTTTTTGGATGAAACTGTTTGAAATGACCTTGATAGCTCTTCTGCAGTTTCTGACCTTTATTAAAGAAGTGTTGTGATCAACATTAAAGTAAGAGCATTGACCAGTAAGGTTGTTTGTTGATATTCCAGTTCGGTTTTACTCAGAAAGTACCTTTTTGCTCCATTTCTTGGATTATCCTATAAACATTTGTTTTTTCTTAATACAGGATATGGCTTTTACAGCAAAAGCAGTCCGTTCATAATATTTACGGTATTTTGAACATCTATATATTTTAAAGATGTTACGAAAAGGTTTAGAATAAATATTTTTTTCCACTTTTTCTTTCACAAGAATGTTCACAATTTCTTTACCCTCAATAGAAATATGACCAGCTAGTTAGTTAAGACAAACAACATTAATCATAACTAGATGTTACCTCTCAAAAAATTTTTAATTAACAATTTTGTGTTCAATAATTTTTTGTAGATATGCTGATACAACGCTGTTTTCAATGAAGGAAGTAATTTTCTCGAATTGCAATTCAATCGACTATCAGTCTCTCAGGTTTGCCATTTTTCTTTTTCTTTTATTCTACATGTATTATTGTATGTATTGTTTCCAATGATTAGAATTTAGGAACAAACACTAAGTCTTCTCACAAAAGATTCTGTCCAACGTCGACGTGTTTCGAACACTTAATGTTCATTGTCAAGTTATATCTGCCCTGCCTCAGTAAGGTGTTGTTGAGTATTGAAGGAGTTATAGGACACCTTGAACACTCAACTTGTTCTATGACTCCTTAAACATACAATATCACCTCAGTAAGACGGACGTAACCTGAGAATGAACACTATGTGTTCCAAACGCGTCGACGTTGGACAGAATCTGTTGGTGCGGAGGCATTGTGTTTCTCTCCCTTATTCTAATCATGAGTAAATACCCACTAAATGATTACACACTTGTGAGTGTTATTGTTTACTTAAAATTGTAACCTCTAATAACCACAATATTATGATTTATTTTTTTTCATTCTGAATAAGCTCTTCTGTGTACTAGGTTAACTCTGTTAATTAACAACTCCTTTAATTTTACTTCAGCTTTGTTCCTGGTTATTTAAGGAATTAAAATTTGAATAACTATATTCTTTATTGTTCATTATCATTGTTTAAAAGTTATAAAATCTGTATTAATTATAGTTTTCCATTAGTATTTGAGAGGGTTTTCAGTTGGAGGAAGTGGAAGGTCTATTATTGTAAGGGAGTAGAAGATTGTTTGTTGTTTATAGGTTGGAAGTGAAGCAGGAAGGTAGTTGGACGAATGTGGAGTTGTCTTCGTGCAGTCTGATTGAGGTTCATTTGCCTTTAGACACACTGGTCATCAAGCGTCCTGTCAAAGAAGAGGAAAACACCATTGGCTATAGAGCCTTGGTGCTTGAACCTTCTCAACAGCGAGCCGCTCATCTGCTGGCTCTTGCCACGGACCATATGGACGTTCTTCTTGAAGACTGGTACCCTACCCTAGGTAACTAACTGTATTTAATTATTTTGTCTATTTTGTAAGTTGTGGTGTAAAAATATAGAAGTAGATGGGTATGATGAAGGTTTGGCGAAACAGAATTTCAATACAAGGTTGTCAGAACTTAATAAGGCACAGATGGGTTCACGAAATTGCAGCCAAATGGTAATAAAAACTCAGGACTGAGAAATGATTTTATAGGTCGATGTGAAGTGAAAACATTTTCTCTACATCAACTTTTAAAGATAATATTATTGTAAACTTCCTTCATACCTCGTATATCGCTGGCAGAGTCGCCCGACCGCTTTCACAAAGACGCCATCATCAATGGGACTCTACGAGCGATATACGAGGTATGACGAAAGTTTATAATAATATTGTCTTAACTAACCCCTGTGATACTAATAATATACATGTAAACTTGTAATCTCATCCGACAATAACAAGTGCAAAAACCACTAATATTGAGCCAATGCCTAATGTTTTCTGGACAACACAAATAACCAAGGGTTAAAGGAAAAGAACCATGGTTTGACTGTCCGAGGCATGAGACTGTACCAACTAAGCCGCCTCAAAGACCAAAATTTCAGTTAAAATATCATACAATTAAAGAAATGAAAGTCTTTCTCTAGTGATCGACAGATTAGGAGTCATAAAAGATGGATTAAAAAAACAAATTTTGAAAAACGATTTGTATAAAAAGAACCCGGTTTTAAAAAAAAACGATTAAAACTAGGTATGATACACCTTCGTAATAACCTTACGTATTCATAAAAATAATACTTTTATAATAATTGTTATACTAAAGAATTTATAATAATTTATCTCAGAGACTATTTTTCTTTATCGAGGTTTGACCAGCATCAAACAATAAAAAAACCGTTTAGACTTTTTTTTTACAGTTTTGACGCTAGACGAAATATCGATAAAGAAAAATAGTATTGGATATATATGGTAGAGATAAGAAAACATTGGATACAATATTGCTATAATATTATATAAATTTTGAATGACATATTATTATAATTTATATTATCCTATTTATAATAACAATATTTTATGAAATTTAACAATTTTACCAAATTAATGAATATGGTATATTTCTGGTTATTGTTTTCAGAATTTATTACTTTTTCAACAAACTCCTAATACTTAATATTGCAAATTTTTTGAATTTCGTTAAAATACGAAATTTGAATTTTGTTAATTCATTTGTTCATTTTATTGAAAATATGGTTGAAAGGCTTGAACGGTAATGTCGCTTACGTTATCAACGGAGACACAAGTTCTAATTTATTAGCCTTTGGTTGTTTGTGATATCTGGATTTTGTACTCCTGACATGTTAATCTTACCTGTAGGTGTTGATACACCTATTTAAAAAAAAAATATTTGTTACTTCCATAATAATGAATAGTAGCTCGAGGTTTCCGTTCAAAGTGTAGGTCAGGCTTTAACTGGAATAACAAGTGTATTTGTTGCAGGTACGAGATTCGTTCACACGAGCGAGGGTAAACTGCTCGTTACTAGGTTAGTTCCCTGTTCATCGTGTCTTTCTCAAGCCAGTATTTCCCAACAGTCTACAGATGATAACCAAGTATGTATTACCAAAATCTATGAAGGATTATATATTCATGTTATAATTATTGTTTTGATATACTTTATATGAATACTTTGTGTATTTCTTTCAATAATATCGCATCCATTTGTGATTGATTTTATAAAAATATTGTTTGTTTTAAATGATAATAAGTAAGAGATGGCTGAATAAAGGTTGTGTTGTTTCAGAATGGGATTGAATTGAGTGTAAAGCGAGTGAGTGAATGCATGGAAGCTGAAGAAGAGGATTCCTTGCACGGTGCTAGGATTTCTCAGGAGAGCTGTCGGTCCGATGGAGGGGACAGTGGGCTAGCTGCCAGTCCTCATTCCAGGTACATTCAACAATTAGAAATACAAACTTTCCTTTCCTCTCATATTATTTATTATACTATTCCTCTAAGTTTATATATATTTTTGGATCTCCTTCATGTAACATTTAGACAGATATCGAAGATATCGACGTCGATAAAATAGAGAATATGCTAAATGATGAAAATGTGTATAAAAAGTTAAGGTCTAATCCTTTGGATAGGGTCAATAGTTCATTTAATAAAAAAATTAAAACTATCTTAAAAAATCAACCCGATCTTATTACTAAATTTATATCAAAATCCCCTTCTTTGCCATATATGTACGGGTTGATCAAGACACATAAAGATAATTACCCAAGACGTTTAATTGTGAGTTCGGTTGGTTCGGCATCATATGGCTTGTCGAAATGGTTAGTAAGTATTTTAAGCCCCTTAATTGGAAAAATTTCAGGCAGCCATATAAAAACCAATGTGGATTTAATTAAAAAATTAAAAAGCGTCAACATGAACAAAAATTATAGATTAATCAGTTTCGATGTGAAGTCTCTTTTTACGAATGTACCTGTAACTGATCTGTTGAGCTTACTCCAGGAGGAATTAATTAATTATTCCCTTCCCCTTCCATCTACCACTATAATAGAGTTAATTAAGTTATGTGTGGTAGATTGTCATTTTCAATTTGAAAATAATTATTATATACAAAAATTTGGTCTTGCTATGGGTAACTGTTTATCCCCCCTCCTAAGTAATTTATATATGGAGTTTTTTGAGAGTAAAATGTTAAGCTCAATTTTGCCCAAAAATGTTAAATGGTATAGATATGTTGACGATATTATTTGCATTTGTCCCAATTCTTTAAATAAAGTTGATTTCCTAACAAAATTGAATTCATTAGTGCCGACAATCAAATTCACAATGGAAGAAGAAATAAGTGGTAATTTGCCCTTCTTAGATGTCCTGATCCATAGGTTACCTAATGAGTTACGCTTTAGTGTATATAGAAAACCTACGAATGTACTTGCATACGTTCATTTTTATTCATCGCATCCAAAAAATGTTAAAATTTCTGTTTTTAGAAATATGTTTTTGAGAGCTTTAAGAGTTTCATCTCCTGAAAAGATTAATTTTCTTCTTCTTCTTCATCTCCATGAAGAGATTAATAACATTAGGTCAATTGCCCTTTCATTAAAATACCCCTCTTCTTATATCGATTTAGCTTTGAAGGGTGCTAAAAAAACTTTCTCTAATACTTCAAAAGAGCCCCTTTTATTATCAAATTCTATAGTTTTGCCATACCACGAATCATTGGACCCCCTTCCAAGATTAGCCAAACAACTTGATTTTAATATAGTGTTTTCTAATCGTAATAACGTGGGTAATATGTTAATAAAAAACTCTCCAAGCGAATTGGAGTCCGCTGGTATTTATAAAATTCCGTGCAAAAATTGCCATAAAATTTATATTGGTCAAACTGGTAAATCATTAAAGACACGTGTAAAACAACACCAATATAACGTAAATAGACAGGAAAAAAGTAGTGCCTTATTCTTGCATATAAAAAATGAAAATCATCATATTGATTGGACAGGAGCTAAATTTATTACCTATGAAAAATCAATGTTGTTAAGAAATATTATTGAATCGTCTCTAATTAAATTTAATAGATCTAATATTATAAACATTAGTAACGGTCTCTTCAAACTTGATACTTTCGTCACGAGGGCAATAGCCTCTTCAAAGAGGGTTGACAGCTAGCAGACAGTTTTTTACTTTTTCTTACTGTACTCCTTTGTTTCCCCAAACATCCCTTTCTGGACATTAGTCCTTTCCTGTGCTTTCACCCTTTTAAAATACCACTCTTCCCTCCCACTCTTCTCAACTCCTCACCAGATGTTTTCTGCATCTATTGTTCAGTTGGGTTTTTGACTCTGACGAAGACCGCTTGTTACGGTTGAAAGATCTTAGTCTTGTTTTCCCATTTCTTATTGTGGTTTGACCATTGATATACATATATATATATATATATATATATATATATATCAATGATCAAATCACAATATGAAAAGGAAAAAAAGACCAAGATCTTTCAATCGTAACAAGCGGTCTTCGTCAGAGTCAAAAACCCAACTGACACATTCCCTTTTCATATTGTGGTCTGATCATTGATTCTTATTTTACGTGTTTATGTGAAATCTTGTTTTATATATATATTTCACTTAATTAAACGAAACACGATCCAAACTGGACACAATACGAGTTCAAAATTCAAGAAGAGTAACACACAGAGTAAGGAAACACACTTACAGACTTACAAACTTACAGATGGTCAGTTCTTCAGGTTCAGATTAAACTCTCATTGCCAACGTTTCGGTTTTTATTTAAAACCTTTTTCATAGGCAGAAATATATTTTGAAACAGAAAAACTAAGTATTACATTACAAATTATTTTACAAAGAAAAATAGTCTGTGGATTTCAACAAGAACTGTAGTTTGTTTTCATCTTACCATTTGTTATGTAATAATTTATATATATATATATATATATATATATATATATATATATATACGGTACTGTTTTCTTGACCACAAAATATTCACAAAACACTTTTTCTTTTTCTCGGAGTTTGGTCAGGGTAAATATATGGAATCACCTTTTTGCCAACGTTTCGTCTTTATTTCAAGACATCCTCAGGGCTATAAACTAACAAAAAACAATACACAATGGACATTTTTTCATTTCCACTTTAAAAACATCATAAACAAATTAAATCATAAACAAACCACGCCTTCAGTAAGTTCTTTTTTCAATTTGTTTATGATGTTTTTAAAGTGGAAATGAAAAAATGTCCATTGTGTATTGTTTTTTGTTAGTTTATAGCCCTGAGGATGTCTTGAAATAAAGACGAAACGTTGGCAAAAAGGTGATTCCATATATTTACCCTGACCAAACTTCGAGAAAAAGAAAAAGTGTTCTATATATATATATATATATATACATTGAATAGACTATATTGAAATGAAACACTGCTTTTAGTTGGTAGGCCATGATATAATTCTGTTTAGTCGACAACCTTCAGTGGATGAGTTGGCAGTAGACGCCGGTAGCCCACAGTACTGCTGGATGGTTGAAGAATGCATCTTAGCAGCCATTGAAAAGAAAAGCATTAAGTGTCCTAACCATGGAGAGATTTCTCTGGCTCACGTCGCCCCTGATGTCGTAAGTCCTATCTTTTATCCTTCTTCTTTCACTTTCACCGCATTTACTTTGTTTTGTTTTCAACCATTTTAATTTTATTTTTAGAAGCCCTTAGATGTTCCCTATTAATGTTTAATTACTAGAACCATGTTCAGCTGTTCTACTGACTTTCATAACTGTTGCCTGCATTTACTTATTTCTCTCTTCAATCTGTTTGTTCAATTTTCAAATGTACTTTTATGTTTCCTGTAGCCGTTAAGTCAACGTGTTTTGACTTTCCCATAGAGATTATTGATTTTTTGTAAGTAGCTGTCGCCAGATCCCTTATTTGAGTCTAGCAGAAAACCTTCAGGATTTAATATAAAAGCAGAAATTATTAATCTGGGTTTCTACATATGTGTTATGGACAGAAGTACATGTTATTTAAAAATAAAAAAAGAAAGAAAAATCTGTTATCCGTAAGACAGAAGTGTCGAATATAGGCTGGAGGGTTGTAATTAAGCGTGCATTGAGGAATATGGATGTGAAGTACGGATGAATGCTTAGGTGGATGAGACCTACTTTGTTTAGTTTGAATGATGATTTGTCCGAGAAATATACGGACTATTTCGGAAAGGCTAAGAGTTGATGAAAATAAGTCACTGGTTGAATAAACCCCTGAACTTTTACAAATAAAGCCCGGACGTTTTGGCAACATTTATGATGAACAAACAAACGATCGACAGAACACGTGGAGAAAGTGAGCTGGTGCCAAGGGGGTTAATCGATGAAATACTGATTCGGACTAGGAGTGTTGTGTGCCCAAGCTTCACTGGATAGATGAAATAGTAGAGGAAGCATTATATTAAAGAAGATGAGTTACTATGTGCTTAAGTGTTTGAGGAGTTAGAGGCTTTATGCGAATGATGTTATTATTACCATATATTTTACATCGAGTGTTAAACAAAGTGTGCTCAGAACAGATTTGACCTTGTATCATTGAGTACGGTTCCGCTTTCATAACCTATGCACCCTCCATATCCACATTAAAAGTAAACCACAAAAACTCTTTGCTGCACTGTATCCATAGTTTAATAAGGAGCCCGAAGGCTGCCACTTCCCTATTCCAATGAGAGATTAATTTATTCCTCAATTTTTTTTTAATATATCTCTATTACAATCATCTCTTATCTATTTTTAATAACTTAAGTTTTATTTTAAATACTGAGTCAATCATTAGGTATTAACATGTTTTATTCTTTTTCAGATTCTGTATTTTGCATATTATAAAGTACACTATTTTAATCAGGATAAAAAATATTATTAAACGATTTTTTTTTGTAAATGTTTATCCATTTTTCATTTTGAGAAATGAAAGAGGTATTATTTTCTTATTTTAAGAAACATTAAATTTACTTTTGAATAAATGCAAAGTAATAAGCATGTTCTTGAACTTGGGTTATTTTTTGATGAATGTAGAATAATCGGTTTTTTGTACATGAGATTGTTTTTTTGCTACCATAACAAATCTAAATAACTGGTGTGTTTTGATTCAGTTGTTTCTGGACGTGGGAGAGCAGTACCTGATGCCTGGCTACAATGTCAAGAGAGGTAAACTGCTGGGCAGAGGCGCCTTCGGCTTTGTTTTCCAGGGTACTTGCGCCTCCAAACTCGCAAATCCAGGCAAACACAGTGTTGCTATCAAATCTCTCGTCCCAATTTCTCCTGGATCATCAGCTTCTAATTCAGCTCAAATCGCTTTCAAGGTCCTTTTCAGTATTATTTTCAATCTTTTTTAAAAAAAATATTCACGTGTTTAGTGATAGTTTTATATCTATATAAATGATATGATACAATATTTAGAATACAATGTATTTTAATACTACATTGTTAAATAAGCCTGCACATTATACAATTTAATATACATTATTAAGGGATCAATATAACATACTAAAAATCATAATCTGGCCAAATCAATGGTGAAACCCGTAGCGATGCTAGTCGTGCAAAAGAAGTCCAGAGAAGAGAGAAAGGAGAATCAAATTGAAAGATGGCGGCAACACCTGGCTCCTCACTGGCATCCATCAGTGTTGCCGCTACACATGGTTTTTAGTTAGATTATTATTAAAGTTATTGCACCCTCTTAATATTAATTTAAATAAATATTTGTTTAAAATGATAATTATAATGTTACTCTGTGTTTTATTCTTATAAATGTTTTCTTTATGCAAATGTTGATATACTTTTTTTTTTAAGTAATTTATGATAATTTCAATGAAACTGCAATGGGCAAAATGAATACCATTGCTGATCTTTCACGCTACAATTTAAAGCTTCAAGATACAAATGTATCTGGTTATGTATTACATCTAACTTTATTAGTCATTAGTTGGTATTTTATTCTGGTTTTTTAGTCCAATTATTTTTTTATTAGTGTTTTTTATAGTTAAATTATACGAGCACTCCCCATGTTATGAGGTTGATTAAAATAAACGTCTATTCCATATGCATTTCATAAAATACGAAAAAGTTCTCTAAGTTTTTAATTTTTTTTTAATGTACACATTTTTCATCTTCATCTCTCTCTCTCTCTCTCTCTCTCTCTCGCTCTCGCTCTCGCTCTCTCGCTTGCTCTACCTATTTCCTATCCGTGTTCCAAAATTATGTTCGAATTCTAGGGGCATGATTTTTTCATCTCTGTTCGAACGACGATTTGTTCGATTTCAAAATCGTTCGAACACCGAGATACCACTATGCTCCAAGTAAGGATCTTTTTGAAAGTCCTTGATATAGTTATGCAAAATAATAGATTATGAAATGTTCGAAAATATCATACTTTAAAGTGATCAGATGTTTTTCATGTATAATAAGATTCAGGTGCTAAAATATATATATATATATATATATATATTTCTATTGTAGTGTACAATTACTTATTCTTTATAATAAGTTACAAAATTACTTGAGGGCGCGTTTGAAACGAAATTCTAATTTTTTAATTCCAAGTAAATAATAAGAAAAGTATTACAGCATCATCAAATATCGACCAAAATACACTTTTTAAAACTGTATATTAATAATAAAAAAAGTTAAATTAAGAAGTTAATAGCTCGTCTTAACTTACATACTGGTGCTGGAGTAAGCCGGTTTAACGACTCAATGCGAGTATACGATGTATGTTGACTGTTTATTTATTTCTTAATCTAACTTATATTGGACCTCTGTGTCACAGGTTTCGATGGGGAAAGAACCAAAATGTGGGATAAGCTCAGCTTTTGTAAGACATCTTATATGAGTTGATAGAGCAGACTATAACTTGATTTTTTTCAGTTTCTACACGGCAGGAAGGATAATCATTTGTACGCATCATGTTGTGTTACAGAATGCGTTAGGCAAGTGGGACAGGGACCCGATCCAGCATGCGAGCAAGGCGTACTCGACAGCCCGGCAGGAGCTGAACATCCTGCTATCAGTGCGACACCCCAACATTGTGCCTCTCATCGGCATCTCAATCGATCCGCTCTGCCTCATCTTGGGTACGAAAAGTTAATCTAATGCTTTTTCGTTCTATAAAATATATCACCATGAACTTTTTCCTGTTGTTATTATTACAACCAGTCGAATATAATACAGTTATAGCTTAGTTTATTTTATTCTTATCAAACTGCTCAAAGATTTTTGGAGATAAACTAAAGAAAATTACGTATAAAACTGTAAAGAATGTTTAGGATATAACTATATTTATTCTAAAACTGCGTAATCCAAGCTATTTGGTTGTAAGACATCATCTTATATATGTTCCATTTATGTATTATTTGTGTAAGATTCCATAGAATGTTATACACAAGATGTTCTACAACGATTCTCATTTTCCCATTACTTTGCAAAACTTTTATGGGCCAGCCGTACACTCTGCCTGTTTGCCTGTACCCGTAGGTTTCACACAGTACCCTGTGTATGCTCTCATCATAAACCAAACTATATTATTTATAACATAAACAGCTCTGTATGGATGACTTTTTAGAACGTGTTTATTCCATATCTGTAAAAGATCTAAGTGATAAAAAATATATAATTGCAGATATTTAGATTAAAGTATTTTAAAAAAAAAACAAATAAATGATTTTTGAGATAGAATGAAAACATTGTCGGTGACACAATTTTTTTGTGACGTCATCTAAGACCTCGAAGTCATGAAAAAATATTATATGTAAAGTTTTTGTAGAACTTGTGGAGGTGGGTATCCATGATCGACGTTACACATCATTATATACCTAGTTAAACTATACTAAGTGATAATGGTTACCGTGCATTCTAACCTGCAATAACAGATTTTGATTTATTGATGTATCTAGGATTTTCGGCTCTAGCATGATAAAGCAGAATAGGTTGATGTTTTTTAACGTAGCGCTCTTTCGCCACGTAGCTAGAGATCAACTGATTCCTCATGAATGAAAAAAACTAGATAGTCCTTGCAAAGTACCCAAGATGGATCTCGCGGAGTTGGTCTTCCACGACATACATTAACAAAAGCTATAAGCATAAGCTTGAGGTCTCTATAAGACTGATGGTTAATTGGTGAAAGAGATCATCAAGAATTACAGATGAAAAATGAAAAGAGAAAAAACAAGAGTAACACTTAATTGGGAGCAGAGGTATAGGAAAGAATAAGTAGGTAAGGGAAGGAATCAAAGATTACAAGAAAGAGAGTGGAATATGTGGAAAAGGAATGAGAAGCATCCAGACGATAACCCCATCCGACCGCCCAGGCAAACTTAAGTCCGCCATAACCAGCCACAACCAGTATCATCCGAATAAACCTTGGGCCTGATAGAACAAAGTTGCTGGATTTCACTGAGGAGAGAGAAACATGTTTTAAAAAAGATAGACGCAAGCTGGAAGAAGAAGGGAGGACTCTGAGACCCAGCTCCCGAGTCAGTGCGCGACTGACGCCGGCCCAGGCTAACCTCTGCCCAGTTGTGCTTTCATAGCTCACGTCAAGAAGACACAACCACCTAGGCGTGTTAAGCCCCCCCCCCCCCCCCCCCCCAACATGACAAAGCGAAGGCACATCGTGAGGGAATATTGCAATAACCGTAGTGCAAACTATATTAAGAAACTAATCAACAGTTTTACATCCAATATTGGTGATGGAATCATTGAATGGTGTGCTATTTTAACTTTAATCCAATCATGTGAGATTTGATCATATCCTAAAAAGATTCTTTTAATTATATTAGTGTACAATACCAGACGTTCCATTATATATTTCTGAATTATCTCCAAAACGCGTATTGCACTTCCAATAATCAGTCCTAAAGTGTTAATAGTTGGTAGTTCAAAGTTCTTAGTACATAAAACTATTTCTAACATAGTTGTTATCACTGGGTCTAACGCAGTGTCCTCAACCATTAAACCCTGGACGAAACCGTTTAAATAAATGATTTCAATTATTGCATCATAATTTTTCCATCGCGTCACTTGGTAATGTCATTATGTTATTTTTTTAATAATTGGCTATGCTTTTTTATTTAATTTAAAAGAAAATTATTTTATTAAAATTAGCATTTTTAGTTATTTTATTCTTCCTCGTGGAACGTTAAAATTGAAGACTGACCCAATTGAGAAATGTTGACTCTAAACAATTGGAGGGTTACAAGATTGAGTTGTTAATTATTTACTTTTCCTTTGTTGTTTTGTTTTTTCGTACTTTTAATCTTATTCTACAGCATGGATCTGCATGTCTTCTGTCCTAGTTATACATTTTTATTCTATTTTTAACTATCAAAGTTTGGTCCAGCGTCAAATACTTCTCAATATAACACCTTCAAACCAACGTTTGGTTCATATTTGTATATATCTTGAGGGCTTGGTATTTTTCTACTGCAAAAAAAGTACATGACTGTTGTATTCTAAACAACTACAGTACAACATCAACTACTGATTAGAATACAACGATAATAATTTTTTTTGGAATAGAAAAATACCAAACCCTGAAGATGTCTACAAATATAGATGGAAAGGAGTTAATATTGAGAAGTTTTTGATACCGGACCAAACATCGATAAAGATTGATTGTGTAGAATATATGTAGTTGAGATAACAAAACATTACTTATATTTTTATTTTTTAACGATGTGAGTTGTTATTTTTACAAAAAAAACTCACTCTTACTCGTAAATACATGTTGTTTTAAAGTTTAGGTTGTGTGCTTGGAATTACCATTTTTTTTAAGTAGTAACTTATATTTGGCTGATACTTTACTTTTTAAGTTTCATTGTTTATATAGGCCTTGCACCAATGGGAGCTCTCCATCTCATCCTCAAGTCATACAGACGAAATGCTGCCTGCCTCCATTCAACCATTATTCAAAGCATTGTTCTCCAGGTGAGGCTTCTTATTTATATTTGTATCAGTTTAATTCCTGTTTACTAGAATTACACTTTTTACAATAAAATATAACACATTTGTTTTATTATTCATAATTAGTAATCACCGATTAGTCATGAATTCAAGTTTCATTCAATCCAGTTATTTCCTCCTTTCTAAAAATGTTGCTTTAGATTTCTCAATCATATTGTATTAATACTTAAAGCAACCGTAATTCTCTATAAGATTTCTCAAACATCATATTGCATTCATATTTAAAGCAACCGTAATTCTCTATAAGATTTCTCAAACATCATATTGCATTCGTACTTAAAGCAACCGTAATTCTCTATAAGATTTCTCAAACATCATATTGCATTCGTACTTAAAGCAACCGTAATTCTCTATAAGATTTCTCAAACATTATATTGCGTTCGTACTTAAAGCAACCGTAATTCTCTATAAGATTTCTCAAACATCATATTGCATTTGTACTTAAAGTAACCGTAATTCTCTATAAGATTTCTCAAACATCATATTGCATTCATACTTAAAGCAACCGTAATTCTCCATAATAATTCTCAAACATCATATTGCATTCATACTTAAAGCAACCGTAATTCTCCATAATAATTCTCAAACATCATAATGCATTCATATTTAAAGCAACCGTAATTCTCTATAAGATTTCTCAAACATCATATTCCATTCGTACTTAAAGCAACCGTAATTCTCTATAATAATTCTCAAACATCATAATGCATTCATATTTAAAGCAACCGTAATTCTCTATAATAATTCTCAAACATCATATTGCATGCATACTTAAAGCAACCGTAATTCTGTATAAGATTTCTCAAACATCATATTGCATTCATATTTAAAGCAACCGTAATTCTCTATAAGATTTCTCAAACATCATATTGCATTCGTACTTAAAGCAACCGTAATTCTCTATAATAATTCTCAAACATCATATTGCATTTGTACTTAAAGCAACCGTAATTCTCTATAATAATTCTCAAACATCATATTGCATTCGTACTTAAAGCAACCGTAATTCTCTATAAGATTTCTCAAACATCATATTGCATTTGTACTTAAAGCAACCGTAATTCTCTATAATAATTCTCAAACATCATATTGCATTCATACTTAAAGCAACCGTAATTCTCCATAATAATTCTCAAACATCACATTTCATTCATACTTAAAGCAACCGTAATTCTCCATAATAATTCTCAAACATCATAATGCATTCATATTTAAAGCAACCGTAATTCTCTATAAGATTTCTCAAACATCATATTGCATTCATACTTAAAAAACCGTAATTCTCCATAATAATTCTCAAACATCATATTGCATTCATACTTAAAGCAACCGTAATTCTCCATAATAATTCTCAAACATCATAATGCATTCATATTTAAAGCAACCGTAATTCTCTATAAGATTTCTCAAACATCATATTGCATTCGTACTTAAAGCAACCGTAATTCTCTATAAGATTTCTCAAACATCATATTGCATTGGTACTTAAAGCAACAGTAATTCTCTATAAGATTTCTCAAACATCATATTGCATTCATATTTAAAGCAACCGTAATTCTCTATAAGATTTCTCAAACATCATATTGCATTCGTACTTAAAGCAACCGTAATTCTCTATAAGATTTCTCAAACATTATATTGCGTTCGTACTTAAAGCAACCGTAATTCTCTATAAGATTTCTCAAACATCATATTGCATTCGTACTTAAAGCAACCGTAATTCTCTATAAGATTTCTCAAACATCATATTGCATTTGTACTTAAAGCAACCGTAATTCTCTATAATAATTCTCAAACATCATATTGCATTCATACTTAAAGCAACCGTAATTCTCCATAATAATTCTCAAACATCATATTGCATTCATACTTAAAGCAACCGTAATTATCCATAATAATTCTCAAACATCATAATGCATTCATATTTAAAGCAACCGTAATTCTCTATAAGATTTCTCAAACATCATATTGCATTCGTACTTAAAGCAACTTTAATTCTCTATAATAATTCTCAAACATCATAATGCATTCATATTTAAAGCAACCGTAATTCTCTATAATAATTCTCAAACATCATATTGCATGCATACTTAAAGCAACCGTAATTCTGTATGAGATTTCTCCAACATACTTTATTCACAGATAAAGCAACTGTTATTCTCAATATGTATTATAATTTTTACCCAAGTCTCCTAGGGCAGGTATTGGAATTCTACGTTTCCCGCTTGTTGGATATTATTTTTCCTACTCCGCTTTGTAATAATGGAAAAAAAATTAATTCATTAAGAAAATAATTCGAATATACTATTTCCTAATTTACTGTTGTTAAAGAATTACCGTAAATATGGTATTAAATTACTAAGATAATATGTGTATATACATATATTTTTATTTCTCATTTTATTTTCATTAATAAAGACTTGATACGGAAGAACACCATTAATAATCTATATACTAATAGCCTTGTACCTATTGTGTCACGCTTATCTGATAAGGTAAAATTAATATTTAGTAACCGATATACCCTTAATATCTTAAAAAGCTCTGAAAGTGTGAAAATTGATGTTTGCTATTTGTTTACATTTTGACATTCGTCCTTTGGTGACAACGTTAAGCCGTCGGGCCCGAGTCTGTACGATGTCATATACTCATTTGAGAGCCATGTTCTAAATACATTTGAGCCATGCAAAATTTAGGACTCCCAATATAGAATCAATCGACTAATGTAGCTCACTCATTACTAAAATGGGTGCCAAAAAACAATTGAGCCACTCATTATTATTTGGAATAATATGTTCCAAATAAAGCCCCCTTAGAACAGCGCTTTTGGTGAAAAACTGTGGGCATTGAGAAACAAATAAAAACAACATTTTGACTTTGAGTCAAGCATTCTTATCTAACAGTTTTATATTAATTTTTGTTACTATAACATCTAATAGTGTTTTATTCGTTTACACTTCATACTATTAAGGAAATAAAGAACCCTAAGTATAAATGAAGTAATGGTAATTTTAAAAATATTTCCAACGCTATTTTTCTTTCTTTATGATAGGTATGATCTAGCCAACACCTTTAAGGCAACGTTTCGTCTATATTTGTAGACATCTTCAGAGCTACATCAATATAGAAATTAATTACAGTAATGTGAAAACAATATATTGTTACATTATTTATATGAATAGACTTTTTTCTAGATAGACTTTGTATCGGTGGGTTGACGCATTCACGTCTCCACTCCTGCGTTCCTTATTCTTTTCCTTTTTCTCCTCTCCTGAAAACGCCAAGACAGCCGAAATGATAGAGAATCGTGAGTGTTTGTCCCTTTTTTTGTGTTTTCTAGTTGTTACATTAATTATTTATATGAATATACATTTTTACCTTGGTATTTTTCTATTGCGAAAAATCTTTACCTGACCAATGTAAATGTAAGTTCGATTCAAATCGAACTACAGTGCTGCTCTTAGCTACGGTTCAACGGACATAGTTTGATTTTAATAGAACGGTCATGTATAGTTTATTCTTATAAATAATGTAACATATATATTTCATGTTACTGTAATTAATTTCTGTTTTGATGTATCCCTGAAGAAGTCTACAAATATAGATGAAATGTTGCCTTAAAGGTGTTTTCCTGCTTGGCGCTATACCTAAATTAGTAAAGAAAGAAAAACGGTGTTAAATATATGTGGCCGAAATAAGAAAACATTGAAAAATTATTTTCTGAATTCATGAATATAACCATAAATTTATAGATAACCGTCTTTATATTAGTTTGATTCTAACAAATTCCTATTAATTTGAAAATTAACGAAGATAACTTTGCAATACACAAATGATAAAGCACGTATTAACTGTCACATTGTTATTATTTTTCGTGTTAAAATGGGGTGGGCTACTACTTGGAAATATGCTGATTAAGTTTAAGGAAACGTATGATTGTAGGTGTCAAAAGCCTTAGAGTATCTCCACCAGCAACACATTATCTACAGAGACCTCAAATCGGAAAATGTTCTCGTTTGGACTATGCCTCTGCCCTTCCAAGATGCCATCGAAGTCTCCACCCACATCAAGCTTGCTGATTATGGTAACTGAATTTATATATACTTGCTGTCAAAAAAACATTATTATTGATTTATTACAAGTGAAGAATTCGCATCATAAAATGAAATTGAGTTTGTGACCGATTAATAGTTGTTGAGATCCCCAGAAACAATTGCTTATATATACTTATATAAATTGAATTTACTGAAAAAAATTCGACAAGTATAGCAAATGATCCTCTTAGTCTAGGATAAAAAAAACATTTTTTACAGCTTTATTACTCTTTCCTGTGATAGAAATTTCATGATTTTTTTTTTATAAATTGCTAATTTTTTGTTCCATTTTTGGTCAAATTTTCATGTTTTTTAATGAACTGTTTAGCGTCAAAAAAAAAAAATAATTTCTCAAAACAGAAATCTTACTGTAACGCCCCTTTGAAGAATGTAGTAATGTTCTATCTTTAGGCATAGTTTCATTTTGATCTGTCAAACGGTATGGCTTGATTTTCTTTATTTTTTGATAATGATTTTCATTATCAATCATAATGATTGATTTTTAACTTTATTTTTTTTAATATATAGAAATCTATATAATATTATGGACTATTAAATCTAGTGGATAGTTTAATGCAGTAGTTATAGTTTTAGTTTATATACTCTGTGGACGGTCAGTGTCTGAGACATGTCAGTATTTAGAAATAATACCTTTGGAGAACTTTTATATTTAGTATCTGAGAGATAGAAAGTAACTATAAGAAAACTAGAAAGATTGTCATAGAAATATATTCATATGAAATTTAGAGGTAACTTTACAGTCATGTATCAACGGTGATTTGCTCCCTAATATATATATGTAAACATTGATATAAGTATCGACTGTGAAATAGAAACAAAAATTACAGTTTATAATTTAAAGGAGTTGATCAGTTTTTAGGTTTAAATTAAGTTCTCATTGCCAACGTTTCGGTTTTTATTTAAAACCATTTTGATAGGTCTACAAAACAGAGGAAATATAAGAAATAATTCAATCATTTATTGGTGAAATTTTGTTGCCTTGCTTGTTTTTCAGTTCAGTGTCACGTGTTCATTCAAACTAGACAGTTGTTGAAATCCAAAGACTATACTCTGTAAAATAATCTCTAATGTAATACTTGGTTTGACTATTTCAAAATTGTATACTTCTGTAAGTT
This sequence comes from Hermatobates lingyangjiaoensis, assembly GCA_026182355.1. NCBI lineage: Eukaryota > Metazoa > Arthropoda > Insecta > Hemiptera > Hermatobatidae > Hermatobates > Hermatobates lingyangjiaoensis. The sequence goes on along the minus strand of JAPFBL010001937.1, from coordinate 1,039,945 downwards.
CTCTCACTAACCTATTGTCAAAATTTCTATTGTAATTTCTTATTTGTAACTAATTGAGCTTTTTATGTGTGTTTGATTTTTGAGTGATTGAATTATTTCTTATACTTCCTCTGTTTTGTAGTCATGTGAAAAAGGTTTTAAATAAAAACCGAAACGTTGGCAATAAGATTTTAATTTGAACCTGAAGGACTGACCTAGTCGTAAATCTCCAAAATATTTGCTTGTAAATTCCGTTTAATTGATATATACCTTACAATTTAAAAATGAATAACCAACGATTTTTTTCATCATCCTCTATATTAACCATCCTCAGGGTGTAATAGTACCAAACGAATAGAAGTGTCAGTTCAGAAAGCTCGAGAAGCTATATCGAAAAATTCATAGAGAAATTGACAAGAAATTTAACTGTGTATGTATTAACGAAGGTGTACTACCTAATATATATATATATATATATTTACAATTGTAAACAGGAAAACGATCCAAAAGGACAACAAACGTTTCACGATGAATCACAAACACACTTACTGTCTCTAATTTTCGGTTGAACCGTCATCAGGAAAGTTGAGATAGGGATTCCCTAAGTTCTGTGCTTGTGATTCATCGTGAAACGTATATATTTACAATGTTTTTCCACGATATTATTGTGTACTCGTATTTCTGTTACTGTTTTCTTAGTTTATTTACTATGTCAGCTTGTTTATCCAATATCCAACTTATTAATTCTGAAATAATAGGAATGTTTGAAAGAGTACTTTTCAATATATTTTATCTTTACTTGAGGAGGTAAAGTCAAATTATCATTGAAACGTGTATTCCAATTGAAACTGTTCTATTGTCTTCTTAATATGTTTTATTACAATTATTTAATAAGAGGCTAAGTTAGCAAATTCCTCGCTTTGAACATAACGTGTATGTGTAAATGTATGACCATGACAATGTACTTGTTATTAGGCATAAGCCGTATGACGCTTCCGACTGGCACGAAAGGCTTTGGAGGTACTGAAGGTTTCATGGCTCCAGAGATAATGAGATATAATGGTGAAGAGGAGTACACTGAAAAGGTAGCAATTATACTATATATTTATATATACTATACTACATTATATAAAAATGATAAGAATTCTTTAAATTGCATACTTACTGCAAATATTAATTTCTATTCTGTTGCGGAATAATGACTGAATCTTTTGTGAACTGAAAACTAGTTGTCATGATAACTGACATTATATTGACTGAATCCAAATTTTCATTTAATCTTTTTATCAGTCATCATAGAGTAATGAATGTGTTACATTCTTGACATAATTGTGATGTAGAGTATTTAACTAGATTTGATTTTTTAAGATGTATTTATGTGATGTACAGGTTTTGAGGCCATTTATCTCTCTCTTTCTTTCTCTCCTCTCTCCCGCTCTGTATGTGTATATGCGTGTTTATGTACGCGTGTGCATGTTTGGTGTGTACTTAGTGCGTGTGAGTGTAACCAAGATATCTAAAAAACTAAAGAGTTATAATATAATCATCAAATTTCATATTTAAATTGCTGTTTGTCCCATGACAGAACAGCAAGCTTGATACAAATATTGTACTTTTTTTTGCCAAAAAAAAAAAGAAAATATGCAGTTTGGCAGAAATTAATCCATATTAGATTAATTAAAAGGTCACGTTTTTACTTGGTTTTTAGTTGGCATTTAATATGCATTACGCATCATAAACGTAGAATTGACCTTCACGGTCAAACGATTTTAACAAACATTTTTGGAACAGAGATAACTTTTAAAGTACTCTGATTAAGTTTATATAAATTTTAAACTAGAGGTAATAAAACTTAGATAATATTAAATTTTAAATCAGATAGAAATCAATTAGTTTTATTTATTAAATAATTAACAAATAAAATGCACATATTTCTCCACCAGAGTTTCGGGGGAGAAAGGAATGTTCTTCGAATTTTTGAAAAGAGTTGCTATGAATGCCTGATTATTTAATTAATTTTTGTAAAATTTATAATTTGAAATGATAATTATTAGCATTGATAATTATTATAACAATTTATAATTTATAGCCAAGATTATAAGATACTCATACATTTTCTGCATGCGAGCTACTCGTACTTATGAAATAGGATTCTTGCAATTTATGATGATGTATATAATTTTTCAAAAGAGGAAAAACCTTCTTTTCCAAAGACAAATTTGCTAACAGTTTCCTTTAAAAGTGATATGTTTTTCTCTTCTTACCAGATTTAGTAGCCCCACTATTTTTATACCCATTCTTAATTTTAAATGAGTTCTTAACCCTAATGACTACTTTTTAACTTTACTTCACTTAGAGCCACTTTTGCAGTTGCACAGAAGTATAAAAAAAAATTAGGATTCGATTGACCATCCTGTATATCAGTGACTGGATAATTTTTGTTGTCATGCCATCTGCTAATAATACCTTGGCAATTATTTAGCAACCCTGACTTAAGATTTATGAAGAAAAGATTGACAATATCTATAATAATTACTGTAATGTTTACAGGTGGATTGCTTCTCCTTTGGAATGTTCATATATGAGTTGGTGACTCTGCATCAACCCTTCGAGAGTCATGAGTCAGTCAAAGAATGCATTCTTGAAGGAGGTCGTCCTCCTCTTTCTCAAAGAGTCAGTACCTCCTTATCATCCGCACACATTAAAGTCTGATATTTTCTATTTCAGTAAAATCTTTTAAAGTTGAATGCACTGAATTGAAATCTGAAATTTTTCTTTTTTCTGTTATTTATATGAAATGAATTGATCTCAGGTTTAAGATATTTCTGATCTAGTTTTATGCTAACCGCTTGCTAACGTGCTTCGACGGCGTAGCAAGTAAGGTCTTAGCAATAAGACGTGCGTAGATTTTTTCACCTCCCGTGTGAAAAATAAATGAAAGCTCAATTTCATCAGTGATATGAAATGCCAACAGTTATCAGAAATGAAAATTATCAGATCTTAAGAGCCAGGGTAGCTAAGTGGCTTGCGTACTCGCCTTTGGACTAGTAGATCGAGGCTTTGCTACTTACTTTGGTATAAATAAATATTCCCCGATTTATTTATGCCGGGAATTCTGAGTTCATCGTCTCTTGGAGAGGAGGTTAAGTCGTCGGTCACGGTGTGAGGACTCGTTATATATCTCATAATAATATAGAATGTTTATTATTTGGAATCACATAGGACCAATCTTTGGACTTCTTGGGACAGCCACTGTAATTTAACCTAACCTAAAGTAGTAAGATTTAGTACTTTATGGTCGTATAATACTGTTTGATGATGCTCACATCACTGACAGGTAAATGTTAAAATGACAAATGCCAATTTTATATTTTCAAAGTATAAGATTAGAGGACTTGAAAAACGTCATACATAAAAAGTTTTTGTACAAAAGTTCTAGAGAATAAAATTTGTAGTACACCATATCAATTTTCAGATTTTCTATTAATATGTATTACTTTAAATATTTTATCAGTTTGTTATATATTTTTGATTATAACTTTTACATATTTAGACGTAAACACGATGTAAAAAGGTAGCAACAAGAAATCCTTCAAGACGTCGTTAACAATACGGGATCGATTCATTAGTATCGTTATACATAGCGAGTTACAGTCCTATTAGTAATCGAAATAAAGTGCCGAAATATTTTTTTTAGCATCCTTTACATAATTTCCTTGAGTAGGAAATTTTACAAGAAAATGAAATTCCCCCTACTTCAAGTAAGATGTCATATCTTATTTGATTATCTACGAGTATATCTATAGTGCGAACTGGCACACATATAATTTTTGTATGTATAGTTGTAAATTGTAGTGAACTCAATGAGTTTGATACATGTTGTTTTCTTTAAAATTTTTCGAAGTGGAAATAGTTTTCCTTTTATTGTTTTAACGTAATAGATGTGTTTGTAGTACGCACAGCTCTTTGGCAGATACTATTTTAATGAAATTTTGCTACTCATAACTGCATGTACAAAACAACTGTCAATAAATATTAGTACCTGTTTTGTCTTTGTTAATTGTGCTCATTTAAACTCCAAGATCTTGATTATATGTTAAAGGAGACGCAAAAGCCTAGTATCCTGTTAGACCTAATGGCTCTTTGTTGGTCCCAACAACCCTGTGAACGCCCCTCTGCTTCTCAGATCGTTTCCATTTCCTCCGCTCCAGAATTCAGTCACCTACTTGATGTAGTCGCTCTCGGATTCAACTCAACAATATTTTTCTCTTTATCTAGTCCATTCTATCACAATTCAGGTACTTTCTTGATTACTATTTGTTTGTTTTTATCATAAGACCTTATCATGTATATCTCATATACTTCCTTTGCCTGTAGTACCTTCTATATAGTTGATTCGACATCTTCCTGCCTTTGAATATGATCTATCAGAATATAATTAATTCTATTTCATTTTAGAATTAAGTTACTATGGAGTTTGGATAGGAACTGAAAATGGTATGATCTACCAGCTTCTAAGCTCCGACTGTGCTTGGCTCCAATACTCTAGTCTAATTCCTCAAGAACTGGAGGATGACACTCCTACTTTCACCCCGATGTCAGCGGCTATCGTACACAGTTCAATATGGATAGGAGACGATTCCGCCTGTATATATGCTTATTCGTAAGTTTTATATATTCCTAACAGTACTTGTTTCCTATTTTAATCATTTTTGGTTGATAATTATTGTGTTTTAAATGAAATAATAAAAATAGCAACTCTATGTACATGTTTTAAAATGTTATATATAGGTTTTTTAGTTAGTTGCTTTATGTTCAACTGAGTTAGTAAGGAAGTATTTAATTAATATTTTTGAACACAAAAAATATTATTTTTACCTCAGTTTGCCATAAAAGAGAAATTGATGTACTTTATCTTGATGTAGATCATATTCCCTGCAGGAGAGTCGTCAAACGTAAAATTAGCTTTGACTCTGGACACGGAATAGCCTAACAAAAAAGTGGTATTTATTAAAACAACATAGCTTAGTCCTCCAAATACTAAATGTATTTAACAAGTAATTTATTGTAACAAGTAATGAATGACGTAATTTAGTGTAAAATACATTTAATATTAAATTTATTTTACTTATTCGTAAAAGTTTAGCAACAATTACGAGTAAGTAAGATGATTGATTTTAAGTACGCCAGTTGAACATAAACCTGGTTGCCTCCTCTTTTCTCCCAACAATAGAAAGTTCTCTTCGTATTGTTAAGGTATTTATATTATTTATTTTAACACTTAGTTACATAGTAGACGGCAATGGCCTTTTGGTTTATACATTCGGGAATTTCAAAAACTCTGTACAAGTCGTCCCTCGGAAAGGACGTTAAGTTGTCGGTCCTGAGTTTGTACCTTGTCAGGCGATTGTTAAAAATCCTTACTCTAAGTACACTTGATTAAGGCAAACTTTAGGGCTCCCAATGTAGAATGTTCATTCTGTGATATCGCAAAGGGACATTCTTTGGTCTATGTGTGTTCTCTCTATGGACGGCCTCTGTACCCTATCTTAACCTAGTTAAATAGTATATTGTTAAAGTCTAAACCACAATAACAAATCAGGAAATCTGAGATATTATTTCTGATTTCCTTACTGTGGTTAAAGAAAGTAAAGAAATAATATTTATGATTTTCTTACTGTGGTTAAAGTAAGTAAAGTAATAATATTTCTGATTTTGTTACTGTGGTTTAGGCTTTAATTTTTATTTCACATGTATACTGTAAGATTTTGTTGTATTATATTGTTTTTATTATTCACATATTTTGATGATATAGTGTAATTTAGCTCACTAAACAGTGGACATAATGTTTAGGCACTAGTGCCTCAAAAAGGAGAAACTAAAAATAAATTAAATCATTTAAACAATTATAAATATTGTGATGAAATCTGTGCAGTATATATTTGTTTTATTGACCTCTCGGTAGAACAGTAGTGAATGGTGAATTGTTGTTGTCTAGGTTATGGGACATGAAGCTGATGTGGCGACATCGGTTTTTAGAAGAGCCAGAGCCTGTTGTCGGCCTAGTATGGTTGGAGTCGATAGAGCGACTAGCCGTGTGTCTCGGCTCGGACATGGTGTTCTTAGTTCGGGACACCCCTCCTTCCTCCCAATCAGCTCAGGATGACCCTTTCATTGTTACAGAACTTGCCTTTGCACATTGTCTCCATGACGCTGCTGCTATCTTCTATGATGGGTACATATTACAGTTATTTTATTCTCCATTTATTAGTTTTCTTAATATTAGTGTTTTATTACGAGTAAAAAGAAACCTGTTGTAGACACCGTATGCCTTTATTTAGTTCATTATAAATATTTATAGCAGTAAATTAAGAGTATTTAAACATTAAAGTGTAGCTCAATCTTTACGTACTTTTTTAGATCAGTTATAAAGAAATAAAAATATTGTTTACATTTTGATGTCCACTTATCAGTCAGTTGAATTGCAAGTGAACTTCATTTACGAAGAATCCTCTTATTTATTGATATTCATATCAGATATACAGAAGTTGCATTAAATATCACATTTAATATTTGTTATCTATTGTTTACTACCTTTTGTATAATAGTGGCGTCAGCTTGATCAGAGCCCTTTAAAGTTATTTTACTCTTATTCTAGAAATCTTTTCTAAACTTTTGATCCTGAAGGGTAATTCCTTCGTGGATTATACATAATAATGTATATTAAATCTCAATTAAGAAGACAGGAAAAGATTTTTTTTTTCATATACACAAATTATAATTTGAATAAAATCACTATTTGTACAAATGTTTTCGGATAAAATAGTTTCTAAAAAAATGAAATATTCGTGTCAAGCTTGCTTTTACGTCATAGGGCTAACAGTAACCACGTGAAATTTGTGATATGTCGTATAGTTTTTAAGATAACCTATACACAATACACCCGCACCCCACACGTGTTTAGTTCTCAGCGTAATCAAGTAACTAGCGTTATAATATAGTAATCAGTAATATATTTTAGAACTGCTTAGAACCGACTGCAGTTAAGTCCAGATGAAAACTATGTTTGTAAACTTTTACTGATTTGATGGAAAGTTCATGTAATATTGACTTTTGTTTCCTTAATTGAGTAGAATATGCGAGCTGTGGGCTGGGGAGAGTGGTGGTAACATCTCAGTTTACACCATAGAAAAAAATATGGTCTCCAACTACGAAGCCCTCAACCACTTTGATCCAAAAGTTCCCAACGTAGATGTGGTTAAAGTAATATCCTCCAACAGCGAACATAACAAGTACATATGGACCTACGTATATCCTGGTTAGTCTTCTTAGTTTCTTTTGACTTAATGAAAACTTATATTTATTTTGCATATTTCTCTCTTAATGATTATTATTATTATTATTATTATTATTATTATTTCTTTAATCATGATTTATGTGAAAAGTGAACTCTGCTCTTATAATTGGTAAAAAATGTAATTTTCAATTTTTTTTTAACCAGCAAAAATGTCAGCTCATTTTATTTATTAGAAACTAAGTATAACAAACATTTCTTAATATTTCGACTGCCTTATTTTCAGGTGGAAAATATACATGATATGGGTAAGTCATCGCTTGTCTCTAAAGTGACAATTTGGAAAAAGTCCCGAATATAAAATAAAATTAATATCTAAACTTCCTGTTCTTTTTTGTAGTCCCTTTTACTTCATTTCTTAATGATCTCCCCATTTCTCAATAATAAATAGAATATATATATACCTGGTTAACCAAAATTAAGTGTACAGTACATGATTACATTTATTTAGAGATTTATACATGAACTAGAAGTACTGACAAAATTATTACATAGAAAATTAAATTTTATTGTGAACAATATAGAAAATCTTTCAATTTTAATAATTCAGGTGCTCAAACTGTTTTCAGTCAGGATGTACAGAGCTTTGAAGTTTGTCTCTTCGACTAAATATTTTTGTACAAGTCTTCCTGGGTAATAATTTCTTGAAATGCACTTTTCATGTCTAATATTTTTTTTAAATCTCTGATACTTATTGGTTTTTGACTACAACTTGTACATCTTGACCTTAATGAAACATTTCCTGGGAAATGGATTGAACAAAGAGGCTCAATGGATTACCAGCAAGTTCACCGGACTTAACCCCGATTGACTTTTTCTTTTGTGCCCTGACAGGCTTGAGGAAAGATTGTCGAAAGCACGAAATTGTGTTTGTCGAAGCGTAAGAGGGAGACTTCCGCTGGACATATTGTGATGGAAAGCAGTTTGAGTTCTGCCTTAATCAAATATAATTTTTTCTTCTTATTGTTCACAGTAAAATTTGTCAATGTAAGGATTCTTCAGAGCTAATCTTTAAATAAATGTTATTTACTGTCCACCTACTTTTTGGTCATCCTGTAAATGATATTCATGATTCCCTGTGAAGCAATAGAAATAGAAACGGACTCCTTAGACTAGATAGGCAAATATCTTTCCTGTGCACCCAATCTTCACGATTTTAAAATTGAAAAAAAAAAAGCTTACTTATACCCTTTTTGAAATATACAGTTCCTGTAGAAGTTTTGTCAAAAGCTTTTGGACAAATAATGTATTATTTATATTAGAAATAGGTAAAACCGTCATTCCTCGTAAGATGATCATGGAATCGTTGGAGCGCTTTCGGACTTGTCCATCATCAAGTGCAACAAACCTACTGAGTAGTAGTAGGTAGTAGGTTAGTTACGATCGAAGATGGACAACGTCCGAAAGTACTCCAACGATTCCATGATCATCTTACGAGGTATGACGGTTTTACCTATTTCTAATATAAATCATACTAACCTCAGTGGTATTAACAATATGCATGTATTTAAATAATGTATTACTTAAATACGAGCATATTTTTATAACCACAGAGGTCAGAGCAAGTTACATTATGAAGGTTTATTCAGTCATTAATGCAAATAATTATTATTTGGGATTAGAAATATAAAATAGAATTTTTTTGTTATTCAAACTTTTTTGAAAGCATGAAACAATTATTATATATTATAAGTTCAAACGTTACAGCATAAGATCGTGGTCATATCAAAGAAATATATATATCATAGATCTCGGTGTATAACACGATAGTTGAACCATAAATAAAAGCCCCCAAAATGCAGTGTCGTCTTACAGGACAGATACAAAAAAATTAGATTGAAATTTATATAAACTGAAACAGTTATAAAATGAAAATGACTCACCAATGTATTTAAATAAAATCCTGCGGAATACTCACATTCACCATCATCGGCCAATAATTCCTTAATTACTTCTTCGCCTTCATTGTTGAGAAGCTCATATAGCGAGTCCGTTCCACCTTCATCACGAATACGGTCATTTTGTATATGCTATACAATAAGCTAGTAATGACTGCTTATCTAAACTAATTCATAGACTGTTGATAGTTTGTGGGTCATCTTATAGGACAGGCATACGCTAAAACTATAAAACTTTGACTTGGTATATTATTTTTGGTATAAATTTCTCCCTATAATATGCTTTTCTTCTGATTAATATCAGTGAGTGAATAGTTGCTTCAATGTAAATGCTGTTTCTCCTACAATTGAAGAGTTGTCAATTAAAAAGTTCTTTTTTATTTTGAGTTAGTTGTTTCAATAGAATTTACTACTGCTATTATATTACTTCTACTACTACTATCATGCTATAGTACCACTACTAAGCAGCACCAGTAACACAATCAAAATGGTTTATGTAAATAAGTAATCTTTTTATACAAATACTGTCAACTTGTTGTTGGCACTTAGACGCTTTTGATTTTCAAGTCTTCAATTGTGAACTCGATGTGATGTTGCAGGTTGCACTGTTTATCAGTGGGATGTAGGAAGCAGGTGTGTTCTACACAAACTGGATTGCTCCAAACTTATCCCTTGCTCTGAGAGTCTCATGTCAATGTCCATTGATGACCGTCTTGGAGAAGCTAAATGCCAGGTTCTTTTCCCTTTCTTTTTTTTTATATCTCTTTATATAAAGTTCCTGAGTTTGTTTATCTGTTCACCCATTTTCCGTGGAGATAGTGACCTGAAATTAAATTTATGTTATTTATTACCCGAATAATGTTAAATAAAAGAAAATTATTACTATATTCCCAAAATTGGAGCCAGGGTAGCAAGTGTCTAGCGTGCTCGCCGATGACAGTAGTAATATAATAAAATAATAATAATAAAATACGAATGTTCAAAGATAATATTGTAAAGACGCATTCCTTTTGTTAATGTTATTTTTTATGTTAGGTCAATCAATTAAATATTTCAATTAACAAATTTTGTTTGTTTTAAGTATATTTAATTGTGTATATAACACGAATTGATATTTTATTTATTTATATGATAAAATAAATTATTTTTATTTTGCTAAATATACTTACTGTATATATATCTTGAATCATGTTAAGAATACTATATCACAAGCGTGGGTCATATAAGAATATGTTTCCATGTCTTAATAACAAGAAATAACAATTAAAATTATCCCTGTCAGTCATGTTCAGTGAGTTAATTTCAATACCTATTTTATAATTTCTGAGTGACACAAAGAGTCACAGGTAGTTTGGTCTTAAATATTTCTAATTTAGTTTGAAAGTATTAAATAAAACTATTATTCAACTATTTGATTTAGTTGAATGATTTGTACTTAACTAATATTAGTAAAAATGGTGCGATACAGGTGACGAGTATGACTGTGGCTGGAGGAGAGTTGTACGTGGGCACCTCCTGGGGGTGCCTGGTCGTGGCAGAACAGTGGTCGCTACGTCCCATTACTGTCTTTAGGCCGTACGAGGGTGAGCTGTCCGAAATCGTACCCCTTCCAAACTCCAGTCTCATTGCCACATTTGGCAGGGGCTACCGACCTCTCATTTCCAGGTTTGTTTATTTCAAATATAAACTTAGATAGCAATCTTTGCTAGGTAATATAAGATCATTAAAAATATAACCATAATTTTCAGAAACTTGCTTCTTGTTAAGTTTCTCTGTCTTCCTAAATAATGTTTTGCTTATTGCATCTACACTAGATAGAATATTCTCTATTGTCAACAGTTTCAACTCTTTTTCTAGAGTCATCTTCGGGACGAGAATGCTTCTCAAATCAAATCAAAAAAAACATTTGAGAATCATTCTCGTTCCAAAGATGACTCTAGAAGAGAGTTGAAAATGTTGACTGAAGGAAGTATGTTATCTAGTGTAAATGCAATAACAACAACGTTATTCAGGAAGACAGAAACACTTAACAAGAAGCAACTGTCTGCAAATTATGGTTATATTTTTAATAATATGTTATTATTAAAAAATATTTGTTATTTATTGCATGATATAAATATTACTGTAGTTTGACGCTATATGTATGACTAGATTAAGGTACCGTCATTATAATAAAAGTTAAAGCTGAAATCGGTTAGTTTACCAGCTTCAAATCAAACTTTCAAAGTCCATATTTCGATATTATTTAAAACCTTTTTCATTGGAAAAATTATGAAATTTTATGATGAAAAAACATTAATAAAGGAATGGAAACTTATTATTTTTAAACCTCTAATGTAATGTAATCATTGGTATTTAATTTCATACTACTGCTTGTGAACAAAATTCTAAGTAAAACCAAAACATTGAAATGTTGACTTGATAGTGAATAACTGATCGATTCCAGATAAATGCTGCTACTTTATATATATCTGTATTCCTCCATATGTTTATCTGTAATGATAATTTGATAATTTAATCAATTATCAAATAAATTGTTTAATATTTATGAAATTTTAGAAGTTTCAGGTTTGACCCTGGGAAGGTTTTAGATAGATATAAGGAAAATTAGCATAATAGTAAAGAAATAATATTTTTTTCTTTACTTTTACATGATGTTTGTTTCAATTTTAACTCGTCGGTGATGAAAGTTTTTTTTTATTAAAATAGTTATGAAACCACTTCATTTAAATTATATATACTTATTTGCATAGCATTTTTTTTTTCTATATTTCCCAAAGTTTGTGTTATAAAGTTTAGATGGCTATCAAAAGAAGAAAGTAACTTGATACTGTCTTTTGTGTCTGTTAAAAAATAAAAAAGACATTCACTGAAAATCTGATGATAGAGATATAAGACTAACATTTGATAAGTAACTAACAAGTAAAACAGCTTCGGAAACACCCCATGGTAGAGCTGTCGTTTAAGAACTAACAAACCAACTCGAAAACTAACGCACCCAGGCATTTTCTTGAAATCTATCATCAAAATATGCAATGTGTAAAATGTGATTGATTTAATGCTGCATGTTTTATTTAATACTTATCTATTTCAGCAAAGTCTTGTACTAAAAGCCAGTCTAAGTTATAACTTCTTTTTTACTAAGAAAAAAGTCACATACACTATTTTATCTTTATTTCTAGTTACTCTTTATCTGAACAAATGTTAAAATAAAAGTATTGTTTTACTTTCAGGTACAAAGAAGTACCCCTGAAGACAGATTACCATCAACTCTATGGTATCCTTTGGTCAACTCTTAGTTGGCTTCCTGTTTAATTGTACTGACCAATTGTTACTTCTTATAACCAAAAGGATTAGTCATTTTTATATTATTCAGAACTAATAGAGACTTCTTTTTTTTGTAAAGAAGAATAACCAAATGTTTAACATTTAAGTACAGAGTAAAGACTTTACAAAATAATAATAATAATAGTTAGTTGTGTATATAACTTTTATAAGTGGAGCGATGTTAATTTTTTAACCATTATTTACTCTTTTAGATAACTTTGTGTGTTCTCTTTAACATTAAAAACTACTTCATGTAAACCTACGTCACATAACTAGTCATCACAAGAAGTCAGGTTTGCCTTCTTTAGGAGAACTCCAATGCCTTCATCGTATTGCAACTGAATTATTAGTTTATAGTTAATTATTGAGTGCTTTATATTAAATTTCCGTGTATAGTAGTACATTTAACACTTTTATAAACATATTTATTCTGCTCAAAGTCATTCCAAGCTTTTGATGAACAAAGAAAAAAGTTAATTTATATCGTGATAATAATAGTTACTGTAATAAGTAATGATAAGGAAAATCTTAGAAAATAATTATTAATGTTTCCAGTTAACACAAGTAGTTCTCGTTAATGCTCTATAAATTTTTTAGCAATTGTTGTAGTACTGGTTTATATATATATATAATCTTTTTTTTATCGTTTTTTCTTGGTCAGCTATTTCTAGTACTTTTTTCTTTTTCTTTGTGGCCAACCTGCACTTATGTGTGAAGCTTTCCAGTTGAATTTCGTCTTCTCGCCTTCTCGTCTTTTCCTGAGAACAACCATGAAAAAGTCGATATATTGAAAGTGGGTCCTATTGTCTAGTTAACATTCATGTTTCTCTTTATTTTCAACGCCTATATATAAAGAAAAATTTTGTAAGTGTATATATATATATATATATATATATATATATATATATATATAAACAGATTCAATAATATATCGACCGTTTGATAGAATAGGTGTGTTCTCTAATCGGGGTTCGGTCAATTTTCCAGGATAAAAAATCAAACTCTCGTTGCCAACGTTTCGGTTTTATTTAAAACCTTTTTCATAGGCCTACAAACAAAGGATAATAAGAAATCACATATCAACATCAAACATATACACAATATGAAAATGGATTGTTACAACTCATGAATATTACAAGCAGAAATATTTCAGAGATACATAAAACAATATTACTTACAGAAGTAAGAATTTTTTAACTAAGAAAATGAAATTTACATTATTTAAAGGAACAACAATGTTAGCCGGACAAAACCTTCGACTAGACTAATAAGATAACATTACAAATAACCTCAACACTGTTCACTCAAGGGAACTAAATAAATCAAATTTCACTAAACCTCAGCACAACACTCCAGAATAAATATTACTTAAATTAGTAATATCACTTCTATGATTAATCGAACTTAGATCCTTTTTAATATATAACATCTCAAGTGTCTTCCTTCTTTGCTCATCTTTTTCCTTTTCTATTATAGTTGTATCTTCAAAATCGAACGTGTGACCTTCGTTTATTGCATGTCCAGCTAAGGCTGTTGCGTTACTTTTATTTGTTCTTATGGAATAATTATGTTGGTACAACCTTTCTTTGAGAAAACGACTAGTTTCACCATAGTAACACTTGTCACAGTCTTTACATTTGATGGCATAAATGAGGTTACTTTGTAACTCCTTCGGTATTTTTTCTTTCAAATTTGAAAATAAAGATTTATTTTTTCTTTTATTATAAAATGCCAGTGTAACTTCAGGTACGTTTCGTTTGAACACTTTTCTAATTGATTGTGATAAGCCCTCAACATAAGGAAATTTGAAATACTTCCTATTTATAACTTCCAGTTCAGCATGATCTTCATTTGAATGTGCTGGTTGCTGTCTTAAATATCTTAACCAATATCGTTCAACTAAGTTCTTCGGATAACAATTTTTCTGTAACAATAATTTCACCCTTTTCTTATTTTCATTTAGAAAACATGGACTACTTATTTCAATAACTTTTTTAACCAAATTTTGGACGCAATTTAATTTTTGGTTTATAGCATGAGAAGAATGGTAGTTCAGGATTCTTGCAGCACTGGTAGGTTTTTTAAACCAATCCGTTAAGATATTGCCATTTTCACCTCTTATAACTTTCACATCTAAGAATGGCAGATTTCCATCTTTCTCTACTTCACAAGTGAATTGTAGACGATTATGAAAAGAATTAAATATATTTAATACATTCTCTTCTTCTCCCTTTTCAATAATTAAAAACAAATCGTCCACATATAATTTAATAAATTTCACCTTCGTACCTAATTTATTGATACTGTTTTCCAATAGTTCAATCATAACTATATTTGCGAGAACTGGTGAAATTGGTGATCCCATTGGTAATCCATATTTTTGTTTATAAATAGTACCATCAAAGGTGAAATACCTTGCTTCACATATAAGGTCCAGTATAGAAAGGAAAACCTTTTTCGACATTCCAACCTGTGAACTAATCTTATTCCACTGTTTATTTACTAAATCAAATGCTAGATCTAAAGGTATATTAGTAAACAACGACTGAACATCTAGTGAAATCATAATTACGTCATCACTTAGTATTTGATTTGAAAGGGCTTGTTTGAATTCTAATGAATTTTTTACATTCAATTCATTCTTGTTAGTAATGTAACTAAGATATTTCTCTATATATTTAGACAGTTCATAAGTTGGACTTCCAATGAACGACACGATAGGACGGAGAGGAAAACCTGGCTTGTGTAGCTTCACTAAACCATATATTCTTGGTGCTATTCCATTGTAAGATTTTAATTTCGAAGCTTGACGTAGATCTATACATAGTGTCTTCTTCAGTTCATCAACTATCTTGTTTACTTTATTTCGTAATGTTGATGAAGGATCTCTTCTTGTGATTGAATATGTTTCACTATCTTCTAAGATAGTTATAAGAGGTGAAAATGGCAATATCTTAACGGATTGGTTTAAAAAACCTACCAGTGCTGCAAGAATCCTGAACTACCATTCTTCTCATGCTATAAACCAAAAATTAAATTGCGTCCAAAATTTGGTTAAAAAAGTTATTGAAATAAGTAGTCCATGTTTTCTAAATGAAAATAAGAAAAGGGTGAAATTATTGTTACAGAAAAATTGTTATCCGAAGAACTTAGTTGAACGATATTGGTTAAGATATTTAAGACAGCAACCAGCACATTCAAATGAAGATCATGCTGAACTGGAAGTTATAAATAGGAAGTATTTCAAATTTCCTTATGTTGAGGGCTTATCACAATCAATTAGAAAAGTGTTCAAACGAAACGTACCTGAAGTTACACTGGCATTTTATAATAAAAGAAAAAATAAATCTTTATTTTCAAATTTGAAAGAAAAAATACCGAAGGAGTTACAAAGTAACCTCATTTATGCCATCAAATGTAAAGACTGTGACAAGTGTTACTATGGTGAAACTAGTCGTTTTCTCAAAGAAAGGTTGTACCAACATAATTATTCCATAAGAACAAATAAAAGTAACGCAACAGCCTTAGCTGGACATGCAATAAACGAAGGTCACACGTTCGATTTTGAAGATACAACTATAATAGAAAAGGAAAAAGATGAGCAAAGAAGGAAGACACTTGAGATGTTATATATTAAAAAGGATCTAAGTTCGATTAATCATAGAAGTGATATTACTAATTTAAGTAATATTTATTCTGGAGTGTTGTGCTGAGGTTTAGTGAAATTTGATTTATTTAGTTCCCTTGAGTGAACAGTGTTGAGGTTATTTGTAATGTTATCTTATTAGTCTAGTCGAAGGTTTTGTCCGGCTAACATTGTTGTTCCTTTAAATAATGTAAATTCATTTTCTTAGTTAAAAAATTCTTACTTCTGTAAGTAATATTGTTTTATGTATCTCTGAAATATTTCTGCTTGTAATATTCATGAGTTGTAACAATCCATTTTCATATTGTGTATATGTTTGATGTTGATATGTGATTTCTTATTATCCTTTGTTTGTAGGCCTATGAAAAAGGTTTTAAAATAAAACCGAAACGTTGGCAACGAGAGTTTGATTTTTTATCCTGGAAAATTGACCGAACCCCGATTAGAGAACACACCTATATATATATATATATATATAAAAATATATATATATATAATATATATATATATATATATATTATATATATATATATATATATATATATATCAATTAAAAGAAACGGTCCAGCACACTTTTTTAAACAAATAAATTCAAAACGAAGAAACACACAGAAAGACACAGATATAACTCACATCGATATTTCGACCATCGTCGTCATCAGGAGGTGTGAAGAGTCCCGCAGGGAGGCAGGGCGGTGACTCAGTTACCGCCCTGCCTTCCTGCGGGACTCTTCACTCTTCACACCTCCTGATGACGACGATGGTCTAAATATTGATGTGAGTTATGTCTGTGTCTTTCCTTCGTTTTGAATTTATTATATATATATATATATATAAGAAGATTTCACATAAACACGTGAAATAACAATCAATGATCAAACGACAATATTTAATGGGAGAACAAGACTAAGATCTTTTCACCGTAACAAGTGGTCTTTGTAAGAGTCAAAAACCCTCAGTCGAGTTTTTGACTCTGACAAAGACCGCTTGTTACGGATGAAAGATCTTAGTCTTGTTTTCCCATTTCGTATTGTTGTTTGAACAATTGAAATGGGACTAAGCTTTTTGCCGAAACACTTTATCTTCGTCAGAGTCATACTTGAACGGAAAGAAGTGAACTCTGACATCTGGTATGGTATTTAGAAAAGAGGGAGGCAAGAGAGCTATTGTAAAGAGGAAGGGAAAAAAAGGTGGACATGTCAGAGTGAACAAAGGAGTTTATGAAGAAATGAGTAAAACATTGTCTGGTAGTTGTTAACCCTGGAACACAAAAACAATAACCTTTCTTGTGTTCCAGTGTTAACAACTAGTAGATAATGTTTAGTTATTTCTTCATGAACTCCTTTGTTTATCCGGATTTATACAGCATTTCGTTAACTTTTCTTGCCCTTTAAAATACCTCTCTTACCTCCCTCCCTTCTCAAAACAACTCCAGAGTCAGATTTCATTTACTTCTGTTCAAATATAACTCTGAAAACGACGAATTATTTTGATAAAGATCTTGGTCAAATTTCTGATTTTCTTTTAGAAATGGATTTAAACGTTGACTTTTATCTCAAGTGTTTATTGTGTAGTTTATATATATATATGTTATATATATATATATATTCTGACCAGGTGAGCCACTAAATACAGAAGTGAGTTTTGTCAGTTCTTTGTTTGTGTTCATTCTATATAATTTGATTCATTATCCTCGAGAATTATTTCTTTTTTTGCTTATACAAGCTTAAAAAAATAAGCGCCTGTGTCACTAGGACTAACTGAAGTAAAAAAATACATATAAATCATTACAAATAAGGAACAAAATTAAAAAAAATATAACCTGCTCAAGAACATGTTAATGGAAGAAAATTTGAACAGTCTTAACAAAACAAGTTTCAGAAACATTTTAATTGAATAATAAACCTTAACGGATACCTAATTTACTCTTAAAAATTCGAATAAACAAAGTTGTACCCCTGAAGATAGATTTATACTCACATCAGGCGCTTTAAACTATCCTGTATACTTACTTAGAACTGTTATATGTTGATTTATTTTCTGGAATAAAACTCTTGATTCCATTTTTCTGAAAAGAATGAAACTATTTTTGTCATAGATTTTGATACTCGTATTATGGTAGTCCCGTAATCCATATGAGTTTCATTTCAGATCATAATAGAAATACTGCTTTTAGAAGGAGGTGATTTAGCTATACTTTTTTTTTAACTATGTGATTCTTATGTAGGTAATATTTCCAGATATTAATTGAGTCAGATACAGTGAAATATTAAGTATTTCAGTTACTAGTTCATTTTTGAAAATGCTGGGTAGAAAAAAACTGTATTTAAAAAGGTTTTCCTCTTTCTTAGGTCTATTTTCTTTCAAAAATTTGTATAAATAAATTAAAAAGGGAAATATAGGCAGTTAAGTATTTGAAAAACTGTTATCACCCAAAGTGTTTTATTCAGTATTTTATTGTTTACTAGAACTCCAACCGTCATAGCCTTGCTGAATACACTGATTCCAATTAGCTCTCTAAAGTTAAGCAATAGAGTACTTGGTTGTTACTTGGATTGGTAACACCCGGTAATCTCCGGTAATTAAGTTAGCAGTTAACTTATTTTACTGTCGGAAATAATAACTTACAATCTTATATAAATCGATGGTCAATTAAAAAATAAAAAAATCATTTTCACTTACATTTAAAAAAAAATTTTTATTTTTAGATTTAAAAGATTTGGGTTATGACAAAAAAAAGATGAATCTTTTATTAGGGAAATGAAGTATGATATAAATATACAACTACTGATTTTTAAATATTTAAGTAAGATTTGTTAATATAAAGTTATCTTTTTCTGGATATGAATTCAATGTTTTAATATTTTTTTTATACAATCAAGTAAACCGTTTCAGCCCACAAATCTTCGTTTAAAAGAAAAATTGGTTGTGTCAAAAAAAAAGTTTGCTCATCACTGTTCTGGATTATCTCTAGTAATTTCTGTTTTTTGATATATTTTTTATGTAATGTGTTGCCTTAGACTTTAGACTATTATTAAAGTAGTCGAAGGTCTGACAAGCAGACCACCAATGTGCACTGGGTATTAAACGGGACGGGACGGTGTATTTACTTATTACAAGGAGATAAGTTTTTATCAGAAACTCTGGTGGTACATTATTATCGTCATAATTAAATAAAGTTTAAATATAATTTAATGTCTCGCAGTAAATTCTACTCTTATTTTCTGTGTTTTGCTAAAATACATTCCTTTAGGTATTTTGCATTTTAGATTTACAACGAAGTACCTGTTTCTGAATACAAAAATTAAAAAAAAAATATAAAAAAGTAAGTAAGAAAAGTATATAGTTTTCACCATAGCACTCTACCTTGATATTTATTATTGTGAAAAAATGTATCTAATTTACCATTTAATATCAATTCAGTAAAAAATATCAATTTTAGATTAGTGAAGTGTTTTATATTCGGTAAACCAATTTAAGTATTCGTAAACTTTACTAATTAGTATTAGTGATTAGTTTACTAATACATTAAAACTTTCTGTACATTTATGAAAGAATGTTTTTAAACCTATTCTTCAGCAGAAGTCGAATAAGAAGATTTTGACAATAAAAAAACAACTTGTTTGTTGTTTATGTAAAATGAGATGTAAGGAATATGCATCCCGAAAATACCATTGTTTGTTTTATTTTCAAATAAAAAAATTCTATTATACACCTCCGAAATTTGTATTAAAAAATTAGTTGTTTTAATTACACTGTTTCCTGAGAATAGTTCTTTCTCAAATAAATTTTGTCTGAATTTTAGTGGTACCTGATTACTAACTCTTAATTAATTTAAAAATACCCAAAAATATTTTATACTAGCAATGTGATTTATTTAAATAATGCCATTTTACTTTTTGTGTTTTTAATATAATTAAAATGTCATAATGATGTTTTGGATTTTTTTTTTAGATATTATCTTCAAAAATGCAAATGTTTTTGTTCCCTAAAGGTAATGATATATTAATTTTAAGTGAAGCCTTAATACTCAAAACTACTTGTTAACACTACTGATCAGGTATATATAATTCTGGTGTGACTTGAATATTTCCTAGAGATGCTACTGTATTTGTGATATTGTTGCTTTTTTGATGTTCTAGCAATGTTCCTCTTTTTTTTACATTTATACAACTGTTAAAACTCTGATCCTTTAAATTGCCTTTTAATTTTCGTGCTGGCACGATTGTAAACTGGCACTTACGTAAATAATTTTATGAAAAAAAAAATCAATGTCTTTCACGAACATTTCTTTATACATGTAAATTATTTGAATTTTTTTTTTAATAAAATGACTACATACTAAATCTAATTTTATATGTATTATGATGCAGGGTCCTTGAGGGGGAAAAATTTACCGGTGCAAGACCTTTTCTGTGTTCATGCTCCCTTTCCAATTATATATATATATCCTTTGTTAAGTTTATATATATAGTAAAAAAATATACTTTAAAAAATACCCAACATCACAACCCTATTCAGTTAAAAGATTGTCTGGGATCGCTTTATTATATTTGCCATAATGCGAACATTATACAACAAACACCTTTTAAAATGTAGCAAGAATGATATTGTTGAAAATGTCTAGCAGCTTGCTGCAAGAATAGCAAGAATATGATGACTTACCTCTTTTATTAAAATGTATGACTTTAATGAGAAGAATGTCCTTGGTGAACAGCAACAAGAGTGCTGATTTTAGATTCAAATTCAGAGACTTTTGCCTCAAAAACCACTTTTCTCCAAGTTTAATCTGTTCCTCTGTTTTGTTAGAATTGCGTTTTCATGCAAAAAAACCAGCTTCAACATGTACTTATAACTTACTAACACTCTTTCGAATCTGGTTTGCTTTTCAACCCGTCATTTGTGTTTTTATAAACCCAACTATGAACGACTTGATATTTACTAATTAACCCCTCTCCTTCGCAACTTTGCATTTGCGTTAAACATCCTTCAATATTAATAACAATAACTTTCTGTTGAATGAGACAAAGTGATTTCTGTATACCAAAAAAATGAAAATTCACTCTCTTCAAGATACGAGTATCTATATCAAATAAGATAAATTATGTTTGTGTTAAAACATCGTGCAGTAATAGTAGATAAAAACCTTTCTGCTTATGTGTCTAATAACTTTAATATGAAAAGAATAGATTATGAAATTGTACATTGCACATGAAATGAAAATACTCTCTTTAAAATATCCTATAATTAATTATTTAGCTTAAGAGTTGAGATATCATACTTTGTGTTAAAACATCACTGAGTGATGATAATTACAGAGTTTTCTGTTGAATGCCTCAAAAATTTTATCAATAAAATGTAGAAAAATTGTGTGACATTGAAATGCACAAGGAATAGAATCCTATCTTAGAGTAAGACCTTAATACAGGGGGACTCGGTGTGAACTCCTTCCTAGGACTTGACGCATCCATTTCTTTTCTTTATAATATAGGAAGTGCACGTTTATATAATTTGGATTATTTGATAAATCTTTAAATCATTATTTTCATGGATGACGCAGATTAATGTACTCAAAAATCTGGAGTGGTCTTCACTCAACCTTAGTATAAGTGAACGAACATGGTATCAAAAATGTTGACACTAACCTAGTTTTGGTCTTGATTTAATTTACGTGTGGGCGTAATATGAAACATTCTGGTAAAATATTATCAAATGATTTTTTTTTTTTTTAATGTGGGTATATCCAATTCATTATTGATGAAATGCAATGATTCTTGCATAATATAATCAAAGTAATTGATTATATTATCACAATCTGACTTCTGAATATTCATATTATTATTGAATTGAAAGGTTGAGTCTATACAGCATTTAATATACTATATGGAACATGCTAAATATATGGATTTAAAAAAAAACATTCCACATGAACACTTAGTAATACCATTAACATATGAAAATTACAAATTAAGTGATGTACGAAAATTTAGCAACATATGAAAATGCCGAACCTTGTGAAAAGATAGTGACATGGATCACATAGACATATGAAAATATGTACTAAGATCTGCTCTGGTTCTATCTATATGTTGGGCTCGTGCTCATCGTGACTATACCTGTCCTATTGTGCATCCCTTAATCATTTCTAAAATTAACATTAGATTTTTAAGTTTGTTTTTCATTTTCACAATTGTCTTCAGTGAAGTATCCCACAGATATATTGGTTTGAGGTATGATTTACCAGAAATGTTTAACTCTTAATGTCAATTGTATTGCTTTCAATACAAAGCATCCAAAGATCTCTGCTTCTTAGAGACAGAGGCTGCCTTATTCTTATGATGTTAATTACATCGGGGTGCTATAGAGGTAGCAATCTAGGGGGAAAAGTTGTTTAAAATCAATAAAAGGTAGGAAAAGTGACTTTTCCATGATGTAATACTGCACAAAAACAAATTATACTATAAGGTCAAATATTTGGTAAAATTTGAACATGGTCCATTCAATATCTTTCCTGTGGCATACCCGCAAACTTTTGGGTACACATTTTTTAAATGTTGTTGAAATCGTTTATATACAACAATCAGACGTGTCATGTATTATTATTCGCATTAAACAGAGCTCATGCACAAAGTGGCCTTAAAATTATTTCTACTTCTACTGATTATAAATATGGTTTACTAAAAATCTTTATTCTCTTCAAGGTGATTGCCTCACACTCAGATAGAATGTGATCAAAGTTTCCACCTCTTTTATTCTATTCCATAATTCGTGTGATGTTAATTGCATATTGCATAAATATTGGTTACAAAGTGAAATTATGGTTTGATATTCTACATTTATTTATAAATACTTCCTTTGAAGTATAGTATTTTCTTACAAATGCAAGTTCAGTTGGAACTAGTTTTTTTAAACTGTTACCCTCGTTTTATCTGATTTCTTCTTAATCCATTCATCAGCTGTTCCAACCTTTTCCAAATGAAAAACCTAACTTATTTCTCTCTGTTCTCTTGTTTTCAGTCAACTTATCATAAAAAGTACCATAACGCCCTCTTTTGTGTTGTACTTTCGATAAAATGGTATTCAGTATGTATCTTTAAAACTTGCTATTTTTTGTATAATTTCATTACGATGCGTCAAACGGTATGACCTTTATCGTAACTAAAAGCTTAAAAATAAATTCTTTGTCAACAGTTGCACGATTTACTGCAAACTAACCTTTTTAGTTATTAAAAAAGCTGAAATTTTCCTGTTAATTTTGTTCAAGGGTGCAACAAATAGGTTGATTAGAGTATTGTGTTAGACAAATCCATCATATCATGGAAAGCATAGAAATTATAAGTTTGATTGCCGTAAATTTTTTAAATGTAATATTTCATTCTTCTTACATCTGATATTAGAACATTTAATCATTTCACATTATTTCATTAAACCTTTAAACATCAATTTTATTTCAGTCTAATATGTTAAAAAAATTTCTAAGTCAATGTAAATAAATCTGACAAGTAGCAGGTGAATCATTAGTCCGGGATGGATATTCAGTTATAGTTTTATTCCACTTGGCGGTGACTGAAAGTTCACGAATTGTTTTTTTACTTTACTATAAGTAAAGTATAGTGATCGTGAAAAAAATCGATCTCCAGATTTTGACGGAATTACATGTTTTGAGGTCCCAGAAGTCGTTTTATGACTTTTTACGATGATGTCTGTGTGTGGGTGGGTGGGTGGGTGAGTGTGGTGACCATTGCTTGTTACCACGCTACGGTCCAGAATCTTTGATGGATCAAGTTGATATTTTACACAAAAATGGGCCTCATAGGGAAGAAGATCCCTATTGTTTGGGAAGAATTATGTATGATGGAAAAGTCACTTTTTTGGCCAAAAACCGTTTTTTTTAAAACATTTATTTCCCCTAAACTGATAACCCTAGAGTTTTGAAATTTTGACATTATCTTTGAGGTTACAAATGGAACAAACGAAAAATATATTCAGAATTTTAAATCAACAGGAAATATTTTTTTTTCAATAAAATGTAAAAATTTTGACTTATAATTCAATCTCAAACCTTGTGAGAGCGATACAAGCCATACTGTTTGACGGACAAAAATGAAACTATGCCTATAAATTGAACATTATGTGTAGAATGAGTTGAGATATTTTTTTTCAAAATTACATTCGCTAATGGGGCGTTACAGTACGATTTCTGTTTTCAGAAAATTCTTTTTTTGACGCTAAACGGCTCATTAAAAAATAATGAAAATTTGACCAAAAATGGAACAAAAAATTAGCAATTCACAAAAAAATAATTATAAAGTTTCAATTACGGGAAAGAGCAATAACGCTATAAAAACTGTTTGTTTATCTTAGAGTAAGAGATCACCTGCTATACTTGTCGAATTTTTTATATTTTTTTTCATTGTTTACATTGACATAGAAATTTTTTGAGCGAATCCACTGAGATAAAATTGATTTTATAAAGGAACAGTTTAAATTGTTTATTGACGTATATGAGATGTAAGAGGAATAATATTGTTACAAGTAAAAAAATCACCGCCAATAAACATAAATAAATTACCATTGTCTTCCATGGCATGTGAATTTGTCTCATAAAATGCTTTAATAAATCTATATATTGCACTCTTGAGCAATACGTAATATCAGTTACAATTACATTATAATTGTGAATGTAGTACCTTTCCATGCTGGTCCTCCAAGTTGGGGGTTGGGCGCAGGGCTAACAACCCTGCCCTATAAAAACCACCCTTGTTACGACACCGCAACAAAACGCCTCGGATCGGACTGATTTAAATGGCACACCCCGGCGAGTTTACGGAACGAAAAGGAAAAGAGACCGAGAAATAAGATTGGGTACGTGGAATGTTAGACCACGACTTCGATGGCTCCAAGATGTGGAGGATGACCTACGAAGATTAGGTGCGGCTCGCTGGAGAAGGACAGCCTTGGATCGAGATCAGTGGCGCACCTTGGTAGCGGAGGCTCAGGTCCTAAATGGGCCGTAACGCCAAGGAGAAGAAGAAGTACCTTTCCATGATATTGAAATGTAATTAATGGACTCTTTCCTCAAGAAAGAGGACTCATGTTTGTTGAGAAATATCCAGTTTTTTTTTTTACAATTCTAGTCTAATAGTTCATATTTATTATTTTCAAAAATTAGAAGCTCCCAACTATAAAAGATTTAAATTATATTGAATAACTAGCTTTGACTTCGATTTGAGTATGTAAACTGGCTAATTACTAATATATTTTTTCTCAACATACATTCATAGCAAACATACCCTTATAATTCATAGCAAATAAGGGTATTTTCCTGTTTAAAATTTGAAAATTTTACTTTAATATTCAATGTAGAAGGATGTCAAGTAAACGATGTAAGAAATCCACTGGCTATTTGAACAGAGGCCATGTTCTCTTGTAGGAGAATATTTCGTATCAAGAAATGTTCACTTTGGTTTATCAAAAATATTATTACTGCTGTAGTTATACTAATGAAATTATTTGCATCAGCTGTGTGATGTACCAAAATAAGCTTATATATTGATATGTCCTTCAATCACTATCTGTACTCTTACAGGAATGAAAGATTAATAATCATATACCATTTAGATGTTTACATTATGCTTAATTGAGACGTTATATATTATATACTCAAGAAATTTGATATTAAGTTACTTATAGTAAAGTTGAGTGAAGGCCACTCCAGATTTTTTATAAAGTGCTAATTATTATTAGAAAGTACTAATTCTTATTATTACTTACCTGTCATCTGTTTTTTTAATAATAAAGAGATGAGCTCCAGTCTAAGTCGGGGTCGGCTGTTAAAACATAGAGGAGTCGGAGTCGGCCCTAATAGGTCCGACTCCACAGCCCTGCTGTTATTACATGAAAGTGTCCTCAACCATCATATTGGAAACATAGACAGTAGTAGAACAAGCACGCGACATTTCCGTGCTTGCGCGTTTGCACGCGCTCAATCCAGTTTGTGAGAGATTGCGTAATCTGGAGGGAGGCTCGGGCTGTCCATGCTCACCTCTCGTCTGCGAAGGAGACTGTTTATTTAAGCATGAAACACAGAATTTTCTGCGATTTGTACTATAAAAATGGTCAGAAATTAAGAACCACTCCAAAATCATAGTCCAGAGAGGACAAATATTAATGATTTTGTTATTTTATTCTTTCGTTTCTTTTTCTTCCATGATGACAGAGCGAAACTGTCTCCCCTGACTGCACGTCAGTGGTATAGGCTCGGGACCAACGGCTTAACGTCTCTTCCAAGGGACAACGTCTTCAGATTTTTTCTCCTCGCTTTTAACACAGGATCTAGTGGTTCAGAGGCGATTTCACAAGCGACTGGGTTACCCTGACCCTCTCTGTATTAAATACAGAGTAATGAAAGAATTGAGTCAGGACAACTTTCTGTAATGAGTTTTGAATGGATATACAAATGTTGAGCTCGACTGAATCCATAAAGTATGTTTCGCACATTGTTTTGTGTGTCTGTGTTTGGTTGTGCATGTGTGCAGGTTAGTTAGGTGTGGGTAGGGTGGCCATCTCATGAGAGAACACACACAGGCCAAAGACTCAATAAATAAACTTAGGGCCAGAGTTAGAATCCAACACAGCATTTACCAGTCCTAAGGTCAGTACGCAAATCAAATAACTATTGGTTTAAATAGAGTGCATTCCAATTTTATATTAATTAGCTGTTATTCCATTTTCAGTCATCTTTATTATTAAACACAAACAGATTAAAACAGAGTTTCTTATATTCTTAATAATTCCCTTTAAACGAAACATTTGAACAAATATTTTTAATATCTATCTAATGTTAGCAAAACCAACTTTCTTGTTTTCTGCATCGAAAATAGTGTAAAATCTTGACATAAAAGATGCGCTTAAAGTCCAGGAAGTATCCTGTGGGTCATCATTCTTCTGAAACGCTGTCAGGCAAATCATGAAGCCCTCCCAACTCACCTAAAGAAATAATATTACGGTAATATAATTCTGTATGAAAATAATACAAAAATATAATGCTAATTTTTGATTTATAATCAAAAATATAAGTTCTATAATATGTATTTTTATTAACATCATGACAAAAGAATAAGAAAAAGTCATATATGGAGCAGTGACTGTCTAGCGTTGGTGGTCTTGATATTGGCCATTGAGCGCAGCTTTGGACCGTTAGGAATGTCTGTTAGAGAACTGAGGTGAGCGTGAGTTTTAGTGTTGTGCAAGTTGTACCAGTGGTCTCGTCATCGCTCGGTACTAGCCGGGCAAGAGCAGAGAAGGCGGAGTCGGAGGCGTCGCAAGGGCTGATGGCAGAGACGGTCCACACCCGGCCTCACGCGCCAAGGAGCCCAATTTAGAGAGGGAGTAAATAAAAACATAGACAAATCATAACAACCTAACCGAAAAACTCAAATTTTATACCAAAATGAGTTTTTAAGGTCGTAATTGTTTTTATGTTTTACCTGTGTAATACTGCTTTTAAACAGATTTTTCAACTGTAATCTTTATAAATTAAAAATAATTTTTGTTATATTTTTCAAAACTTTTTTTTTAAAGTGTTTCAAAATTTTATATTTGTTTGCATAAGCAGTTATAAAAATTAACAATTTTTTTACGAATTTGAATTATACGTTTTTGTTTTGAAAATTTTTGGTTTTCCTTTCATGACGACCGCATATATATACATATATGATCAAAGCACAATGAAAAATAGAAAACAAGACTAAGATCTTTCAACCGTAACAAGCGGTCTTCGTCAGAGTCAAAAACCCAACTGGTTTTTTGACAGTTGGGTTTTTGACTCTGACAAGACCGCTTGTTACGGTTGAAAGATCTTAGTCTTGTTTTCCCATTTCTTATTGTGGTTTGATCATTGATTGCTATTTCACGTGTTCATGTGAAATCTTTATATATATATATATATATATATATATATATATATATATATATATATATATGTATGTATATACGTTTCACGGTAAATCACAAACACAGAACAAAGGAACAAACACACTTACTGTCTCTAATATTCGGTTGAACCGTCATCAGGAGAGTTGAGATAGGGACACCAAGCGCACTTGTGAAGCGACGGTTGGGTCTCCAACGAAACATGTCAACACCAAAGGACCAGAACTGGCGTTAATGAATGGGCAGTTTCTGCCAGAGTATCAGTAGTGTTTAAAGTTGACTGGGTGTCAACTGAATGTGAAATCCCTTTGATCTCTTTGTCAGAATAGAATTATAGAGGCCGTTCAAAATAGCCCACCACACTATACAGATATTCACTAAGCAACCTTTGCATTTTCTATTGATATAGCTAGTAGTGGAAATTGCTGTCGAACATAAGACGGTTTCAATGAAAAAAAAAAAAACTCAAAATGATCAGGAAACAGCGGGTTGTCTTCCGTAATAACAAGCTGAAGGTGGAGGTTTGAATTATCTTCATCTACCATCAACAGGTTCCCCAAGTCAAATAAGACCGATTATGTTGGTTTGTGGCGCAGGAAGACCTTGTTTGTGGGCACTGCTGCAGAGCGGGCTAGGCATCCCTTAGCTTGGTAAAATCAACTAATGCCATTTAGAGCCTACTTCTTCCTATGATTGGAGCATTATTAGATTTAATGATAGAATACAGATTGCGCATTAAATAAATCTCTAATTTATATTTACTATGGTAGCACTGTTTGAATACCTGTCATATACTAAATCAACTACCATTTTATTAACCAATCTATAACTTTCAGAAATTGCTGTTAAATTTAAACTTTTTTTCTCTGTTGATAAATCTAGCATAATACTAAGAAGTTAATTAATAAATTGATAATTCTGTAAAAAAAAAAGTTATAATTTTGAAGTTTATATGAAGTTAAATGAGCAAAATTAAAATTGTATACATAAAAACGTAGTTAAATAGTATTGTAAAATTCCTTCTTAAGAATATGAAAATCACAATAAAATGTCTAATAGTTTATTTTAAACAATAAGAAGCTGTAGGGTAAATTTATTAATAAAAAATTAACAACTTTTTCAAGTAAATAGCAAAGAGCTGTTTGTCACAGATTTTGTTTACTCTATTTTTGTTTTACTGAGATAGAGAGGGGATATTTTGAAATCAATTTTTTGTAACATACCTGCTGAACATAGTCACGTGACTTGAGGACGAATTGTCTTCCACCCAATACTATAGTAATCGGAGGCAAACGATTATATGTTCCGCAGTCAACCTGCAATCAAATGTCCTAATTCATATGCAAGTCAATTGTGAACAATAGTCAATATATGGTAGGTTAGGTTAGGTTGCAGTGGCAGTTCCACAAGGGAACACAAGTAGGCCAAGCATTGGCCCTTTGTCATATGAAGATTGATTCTACAGTGGGAGTCCTAAATTTTGCCTAACTCAAATGTATTTAGAGTAAGGATCTTTAACGAGTACCTGACATCGTACAGGTTCGGGACCGACGGTTTAACGTCCTTCTCCGAGGGACGACGTGCTCAGATTTATTCACCTCCCGCGTGAATAAATTGAGGGCCAGGTGAGGATTGAACCCCGGTCCCATCAGTTCAGAGGTAGAGGTTCAGAGGCACGTAACCACTGAGCTAGCCTGTTTGAGTTTAATTTAATTTTAAGTTTGAGTACTTAATATGAAGCAATGTTTAGAGAAAAGTAACATTAACAAAAAAATGTTCCATTATTACAAGTGATATAGTATTTACAATATAAAGAAATTTAGCAAAATAGAATAATTAATTTGTTTATATGTATTTTTCTTACTGACTCGACATATCTTTTAATATAAAAAGAACATTCCCATTTATTTAGGTTATTATAAATATCATATCTCATTTAATCAAAAGAAAAAAAACTATAGTTTCAGTAGAATTTCGTTGGAAATTTTTTTCTAGATAAAAAAAAATGTTATTCAATTTGCTAATTAACGTTTTATAATTGAGACGAGTAAACATTTCAATCTCTGGTATTGTAGTTCAGTAGTAATATATGAAAGTTATACCTTGCTTTTATTGAGAAAGAGTAATCAAGAGATCTTTTTTCATAATCGTGGAAAATGTGTATTTATTTGGTCTTCGGTAATGTACCCATTGTATCGGCGTTAATAGTTAATAAAATTACCTTGAACTTATAATTTAACTTCTTTTTTTTTTTTTGCTTGCATATTAGTATTGACAAAATGGTTATTCTGAAAATAAATTTGATCCGCCCCTAGTGGGGCCATGCAGCTATAACCACAGGTTGCATTGGCTTGCTTCCACGTGGTTCTTCGAACCGGGGGCTACAAGGGCCACTGACCCTACCTGCAGCTGAGCAGGTTCAGTATGACCATTGGACCGGAGTTTGATCCAAAACTCTTAAAATACGTCGGTACCACGGGCGGCGGGGGCGCATGGAGAGGTTCTCTCTCCATCCCGCCAACTAAGGTTGGACTCGTAGTGGCTGTTGGTTCTTACCCAGGTTGGGTAGACCCTTGTGGTTGCTGTGTGAGAAGCAGTAATTTTTCGGGCGGAGCTACCGGGGAGCTAGAGCTCCAAACCTTGACCAGTAGGAACGCACCACGATCTCAGCTAAGTGGGCTTAGCTGAGAAAACAATACTGGTAGTTGTTTTAATAGACGCTTTGGCTTTTGATGGGCTACTCAGAGTGGGGAAGAATGGATACAACCCTATCTCGTGCCCTTATATTGAAAGAGAGACCTATGGATCTACTCTGTCTGGAACTTATACCGTCCAGGTGGCTTTTAGCCAACGAGAGATTTTTAATCTCTCCATTTTCAGTCTCACTATGTACCAAGACGCCCCATAATGAGGCCTGATGGACCAAATTAATTATCATTGCAACCCCTGATCCGTGATCCGGGACCACCTTACAACTCCTAAGAGTCGTAAGGCAGTTCATACACTGTCAGCATAGGTAGTGCTAGTCATTATAAAATAGATTTGATATTGTTGCATAATGTTAATGGCAGTGGTGAGGAGACCAACGACTTGGCAAGTAGGCCACCAAGTGGGCTCTGCGACCACGGGTGACCTGGACCTACCCTAAGGCAAATCTACCTCATCTCTCCATAAAGATCATTTCACTCAATTTCTTATACTTTATCCTCCCTAATAATACTACCACCATGCGTATTTAACCTAAGCAGGCTTAGCGCAGGACAGTTAGCCACATAGTGGACAGAGGTTTCATCCTCTTCGCCGCACTTCGACAAACTGGGCTTATATTCTTATTAAAAAATTAAAACACATATAAGAAGTAAATTTATGCAATAAGCTTTCTTGCAATGTCATTCCAGTATGCGAGAAAGTTAAATGATGGGGCAACGTGAGGTTGATGCAAAACTCCAAATATCCCAGTCATTTCTATGCAAAATTTAAAAAAAAACAGAAGCCTCGAAATGGGCATCAAAGGAAACGAATATTTGTTGTGCAAAAAAAGACAGACTGAAAAAGACACTGAATTTTAATTACCTTTGAAAATGTGGTTTACAAATGTTTGAAAAGATGACTCAGAAGCCTGTTTCGGAAAAAACAATTCAAAACTGTTTCAAGAAAGGTGGTGTGTGCAACTACAACCGCAACAATAAAAGACATTGTTATTGCAAACCAAGTGACATGCTGCTAACAGACTTCGAGGGGTGGATGGAAGTGGGCAATAACCTACACGTAGCTGCAAAGTTAACGGAGGGTGACGTCTACGATGCTGTAACACAGGCTGGAGAGAATAAAGTAGGCAGTGACTATGAAGCAGAATGATCAACCAGCACTGTGCATTCCAATAAATAAGGAAATGTGGGAAGCTCTTCGTGTGTTACGGCTTGGAGTGCAGAATAGATCTTCTGAATTTGAACTTCATTATGAGTACGAGTCCTTTATAAATGATTTGATGGGAAATGATGTGAAGCAAAAAAGCTGGACGGTTTCCTAATTAAACAACTCATTGCATTTCATCTGTGGTAAGTTTTACTATTTATTAATTATTTCATTTATTTGAGTTTGTTTTTTGCTATACCTGCAGCTTTAGCCTCAAGGAACAGTAAAATGTTGATATTGCTGTTGATATTGCTGAATATGTGGTAGGTTTTTGAGGGCTAGGTCATATAAAACAAAATAAAATCCTTCCTAGGCTAACGTTTCGATGTATTGTAGATCATCTTCAGGGCTTGGAAAGTGTGCTAATGGTTATTTATGTTCATGAGAATTATTTGGTTATAGGTACGAAAAACAGTACTTTGTTATAGTCATCTACAATTTAACAAACAATGGAGGGTATATACTATACAAAATTAAAGTTTATCAGGACTCGGTTAGTTCTTCAGGTTCAAATTAAACTCTCATTGCTAACGTTTTGGTTTTTATTTAAAACCTTTTTCATAGGTAGAAGTATACAATTTTGAAACAAAGTATTGCATTAGAAATTATTTTATAAAGAAAAATAGTCTGTTGATATAAAAAAAAACTGTCTAGTTTGAATGAACACGTGACACTGTTCACGTGAAGAACTGACCGAGTCCTTATAAACTTTAATTTTGTTTCTATTTCACGGTCGATTCTTTTATCAATATTTATACATATATAAAAAGATTTCACATAAACACGTGAAATAACAATCAATGATCAAACCACAATAAGAAATGGGAAAACAGACCAAGATCTTTCAACCGTAACAAGCGGTCTTCGTCAGAGTCAAAAACCGAACTGAACACTAGATGCAGAAAACATCTGGTGAGGAGTTGAGAAGAGTGGGAGAGAAGAGTGGTATTTTAAAAGGGTGAAAGCGCAGGAAAGGACTAATGTCCAGAAAGGGATGTTTGGGGAAACAAAGGAGTACAGTAACAAAAAGTAAAAAACTATCCGCTAGCTGTCAACCACCTTTGAAGAGGCTATTGCCCTCGTGACGAAAGTATCAAATTTGAAGAGACCGTTACTAATGTTTATAATATTTGATCTATTAAATTTAATTAGAGACGATTCAATAATATTTCTTAACAACATTGATTTTTCATAGGTACTAAATTTAGCTCCTGTCCAATCAATATGATGATTTTAATTTTTTATATGCAAGAATAAGGCACTACTTTTTTCCTGTCTACTTACGTTAAAACAGAAATTTTAACATTTTTTGGATGCAAAATATGTTTTTAGAAATATGTTTTTGAGGGCGTTAAGAGTTTGCTCTCCTGAATTCGTTAATGAAGAGATTAACAACATTAGGTCAATTGCCCTTTCATTAAAATACCCCTCCTCTTATATCGATTTAGCTTTGAAGGGTGCTAAAAAAACTTTCTCTAATACTTCAACAGAGCCCCTTTTATTGTCAAATTCAATAGTTTTGCCATACCATGAATCCTTGGACCCCCTTCCAAGATTAGCCAAACAACTTGATTTTAATATAGTGTTTTCTAATCGTAATAACGTGGGTAATATGTTAATAAAAAACTCTCCCAGCGAATTAGAGTCCGCTGGTATTTATAAAATTCTGTGCAAAAATTGCCATAGAATTTATATTGGTCAAACTGATAAATCATTAAAGACACGTGTAAAACAACACCAATACAACGTAAGTAGACAGGTAAAAATTAGTGCCTTATTCTTGCATATAAAAAATTAAAATCATCATATTGATTGGACAGGAGTTAAATTTATTACCTATGAAAAATCAATGTTGTTAAGAAATATTATTGAATCGTCTCTAATTAAATTTAATAGATCAAATATTATAAACATTAGTAACGGTCTCTTCAAACTTGATACTTTTGTCACGAGGGCAATAGCCTCTTCAAAGGTGGTTGACAGCTAGCGGATAGTTTTTTACTTTTTGTTACTGTACTCCTTTGTTTCCCCAAACATCCCTTTCTGGACATTAGTCCTTTCCTGCGCTTTCACCCTTTTAAAATACCACTCTTCCCTCCCACTCTTCTCAACTCCTTACCAGATGTTTTCTGCATCTAGTGTTCAGTTGGGTTTTTGACTCTGACGAAGACCGCTTGTTACGGTTGATAGATCTTAGTCTTGTTTTCCCATTTCTTATTGTGGTTTGATACATATATATAATTCTTACCATATATCGGCCCATTATAAATTTTTTCGATTCTATAATCAAACTTAAATCGTCAATGACATTGTGAGGAATCTTCATCGTAGTTGTACTGGTGTCTAGCTTCATTGTGCACCCTTTTGGGCAATACTCAATTACTTTTCCTCCTGCTGGGTTTTTAATCGTTATGCTAAAAAAAAAGAAAATGAAGTTTTTTTTATACTATACAATACTTTACTACAATTAAACAGTTATTCTTATGAAAATAGTAAATTAGTGAGTTTTGATGTAAAATCACTTTTCACAAATGTTCCTGTTGAAGATCTGTTGGGTTTCCTTAGACAGAATTAATCAAACATGTACAAAACTTACCTGTTTCTGTTCCTGTAATAATTGAGTTGATTCGTCTGTGTGCAATGGATGGTTGTTTCTCTTTTCAAGGAAAATTTTATAAACAGAAGTTTGGATTAGCGATGGGGAATTGTCTCTCCCCAGTATTGAGTAACATCTATATGGAGTTTTTTGAGATAACCTATTTGCCTAAAATTCTGCCCATTAATGCAAAATGGTATAAATATGTGGATGATGTTTCATGTATTTGGTCTTCCAATGAAAATATGAACTCCTTTTTGGACACCCTAAACACGTTTGTACCATCTATACAATTTACAGTAGAATATGAAAATAATAATAAACTTCCTTTTTTGGATGCACTTCTACATAGGATGGATAATGAACTTAAGTATAGTGTTTATAGAAAATCAACAAATGTATCATCTTATGTCCACTTCTTTTCTGATCAACCTCTTAAAGTTAAAAAATCTGTTTTTAGTAGTATGTTTTTGAGAGCATTCAAAATTTGCAGTGCAGAGTTTGTAGAGGAAGAAATCAAAACTATTTATTGTATATCAAGTTCTTTAAGGTACCCAAAATTATTAATTGATAATATCAAGAAAAGAGTGAAACAATCCCTGACATCAAACAATGAAGAACAGCTCATAGAAAAGAAATATGTAGTCATTCCATATAACCCCCGTTTGAAAGATCTGCCCTCATTTTTGAAAAAGCTGGACCTTTCCGTTGTGTTTAGTAATGATAGTAATTTGTTTAATAGGCTTGTTAATAATAAGGGTGAGGAAAAAGATAGTTGTGTATATGGGATACCTTGTACTGATTGCCAAATGTCTTATATTGGACAGACGAGTAAAGGTCTCTTTACAAGAGGAAAACAACACCAATATTCAATCAGACGGGAAGATGTAAAGAGTGCCTTGTTCTTACATGTGAGGAACAAACATCATATGATTAATTGGAGTGAAGCAAAGGAATTAATTTTGGTCCCTTCAGAAAGGAGGAGAAATATGATTGAAAGTGCACTCATAAAGAACTTCTATGGAAATTTAATGAACAATAGTCCGGGACTGTACAAACTAGATGAAATATTGATAAAAGAAATGAGTAAGCAGATCAAGACTCCTTCAATTTTAGGAACATTAAATTCAGACGGGTATACCAGCAATCATGAAGACTTCAATCAACCAGGTTAACTTGTTATTATATTTTTTGTTTAGTTCAGTTAGCTCTCTGATGATGTTGTAACGAAAGGCCTTAGAGCATTGTATCTCATATACTCGTATATTTGTTTATTGTGGTGTTAAATTCATATATAGATAAGTATAATGTGAATACCTTTCCATGATGCAATATCCCCAAAAACGATAATAAAAAACAAAACACACCAAGGACTGGACAATCAAATTTTATTGCAATCTATCAATTGTTGTGATGAAAGCTTTAGTACATGCCAACCACACAAAACCGCAGACACTTTAAAAAAATATGATAAAATATATTCCGAGCGTCTCAAAACAAATATCTGTCAACATTTTTTTATTTTGGATTATTACTATAATTCATTAAGCTAAAAAAAAACTGTGGGTATTAATGGTTAAAGATGTAATTATATGAGTTACCTAGTAGTTGATATCAGCCAGGCTGAAGAAGACACCAGAGGAACGTATGTTATGTTACCCACGAAGTGCGAAGAATCACTGGATCCAAGCAACAAAGAGCCTCCTTTTTTCGAAGCTTTATCTCTTAGATCACCAGGAAAATAGTATTAGTTAAACATTGTACAAATTATAACTAAAGTATGTATTGTTGAAGTATATATAGAAACACTGATGCAAATTTATACAAGTGTACAGTTTCCAGGATCTGCAGTTTAGTCCCTAGTTCATGCATTTCATCATTACCACAGAGGTTAGTATTATTAATATTAAACATATAATCTACCGTCTTACCTCGTACATTACTGCCGTAGCTGTCGGACCGGTTTCGGGTGTCACCCATCTTCAACACGGATTAGATCAGTTCCTGTTGAAGATGGGTGACACCCGAAACCGGTCCGACAGCTACGGCAGTAATGTACCAGGTAAGACGGTAGATTATATGTTTAATATTAGTCCCTAGTATTGTATCAGAAGAAGACATTAGTTGTTCATTAAAATTCTTAATACTAGTGTAATAGTCAATGTACAGGAAACATTATTTTCAATTTGTCAGGATGTTTTTAAGCATCTTCTTATTTTATGTCCATTTAACTCCTATCTTTTACCATTTAGACTTACAATTTTACTTACATTAAAGTTTGCTTAAAACTTTACATATAATGCAATAATTTATTTTTAAATAGTCGTTTAGTCTTTTTGACGTTATCAATGATTAATGATTATAAAATGAATATTCTTTAATTAATATCAAATATTAACCTGTTAAAATAAATAGAGAACATTTTTTTTGAAATTTTCTTCTGATCAAATGCATTGTCAAAGAATGAGGGGATATGGAATAATGATTGAGATTGGAATCCGAGACCTATGACGCCGTCAGCTTTGTAAAACGAAAACAAATTCGGGATCTCCGTCATTTGAGCAAAAATTTGCCCTGTCACATTTATCTTGTTAAGCTGAAAAAAAAAATGAAAAATTATGGAACATAATTGTTACAAAAAATAATAATGGGATATAGTTGTTTATTGTTATAAATTCGTCAAAATATACTTGCATGTACTAGATCTTTTGCTAGTTTTCCCATCAGTTTGAACTGGCCCAAGGAAATACTAACATTTCGCCCGTCTTTTTGATATGTCGAAGATTGTGAAGCGTCATATTTATTATGAATCTCTGAAATTTTAAATTGTATTGCATTTAATTAAAAGTAATTGAATGTACAGTATTCCAAAAATTAGTAATAGCTAATATGTATATTATAATTAAAACATGAAACTTAGAAATTGAGTACATAATGTTTGTATGCATGGTGAAGAAACTATATGTACACTTGAAAGATGTATGACCGTCTCACAGAACATTGGACTTCATCAGTTTTTCATGCTCTAATCAAAATTTGAAACACCAATATTTTAGTTTTAACTAAACCTTCTTAATGGTTACAAAGATAAAAATATTTTACAAAACTAATATTGGTGTTGTTTACTTTTTAGACTCGCTGTGGCGTGTTCTTTTTAAGAATCTAGCCTGACTTGTATGGGATGGAGGATTACAAATTTCAGGAGAAGTTGTTCCATTAAGTCTACTGGTATCTGAAGTTAGTTCATCATGTGGGCACGTACTTTTATCTATTGCTGGAATTTGACACTGTTCATTTTCTGGTTCATCTTTAGAAGAAATCGTCTCACTGCATGGCTTTAGAAAATGGGAAGTAACTTGTGTGGCCTACGAAGGGAGTGAGGTGCCATCTGTGTGGCGATATGATTGGGAACTTTTGAACCTTAAGAAATCTCTTATTTCTGACCTAATTCTTCCGGATTCAAGTTCCACATAATACCTTCTCGGTCCAGATCCTTTTTTCAAAATTTTTCCTTCCTCCAAAGGTTTGAAATTCTGTCCTGTTTCTACGTGGACAGGTTGATTATTGACAAGACGTTGTAGAGGTAACTTGATCTGTCACAACAACGCTTTTGTACTGTTTAGTTTTTTTTTTTTTTAACTTGGAAATGGGATAGTGGGATCAGGTGATCACGGCGTCAAGTTGCATCTGACTATAACATTTCACAAGAAAGTGTTAAAGATGATCCTCGCTAAAGCTCTTAGTTGTGACTGATAGTATCGATCTGGATCAAAATTGGCTGAGTTGTTGGACTTCAGTTTTGAATGAAACTCTGAGTTTTAGTTTTATTGAACCTTGTTTCTGATTTTTATATCAAAGCTCATTGTTTTCTTGACTTCAATATTACCTACTTGCTATTTCATATGTGACATTCATATCTCAGCGTTGACGAAAACAACGCACGAGCGTGTATTACATAAAGTCTATTATACAAAATGAGTTGCTACCTGCTACTCATTTAGGTGTAAAGTGTTTCTGATCAAATTTCTAGTTCTCAGTTTTGGATGAAATTGTAAGCTTTATTTTTATTGCTACTTTTTCTGATATTTTTGTTGAGACTCCTCGCTGTGTTATCTTCACATAGTGATTACAATAAAAAGAACTCCTTGTGAGGTGCGCGCAAGCGATTCCATTCTCTAAATAAAATAAAAAAAAAATTAAAAGACGAGGAACTACAGGTAACCAACCTACCGAGCAAATCAAAGTAGGCAAATACTATTTTCTAAAAAGAAAAAAAAACAGCATTAGTCAAAGACGATCACACAGTCAAGAGAGTGACACAAGTTTTTCCCGTTCTACATCTACAGAACATACAATAAATTTGATATCACCAAATAGGTTCGGTGTTTGCTGTGGAAGATGAACCATCCCAACTTAGAAATGCAACAACGACCACCACGCAGAAAGAAGAACAACCAGCTGAAAAACAAGCAAAGCCTTCTGCAATATTCATAAAAATCATCTCCACTTCTTTATTTTACTTTTATGCACCATATATCACTATTACTTGTTACCCCCCTAAGAGTAGTTGTAATAAAATAAAAAAAAGATGGTGGGGTCGTTCTTGGTAAAACTTGTTTATCAGAGGTGGGAATATTATCTCTCAATTTCTCTCCATGAGTAGTTCTGATGGGGATCC
This sequence comes from Hermatobates lingyangjiaoensis, assembly GCA_026182355.1. Classification (NCBI taxonomy): domain Eukaryota; kingdom Metazoa; phylum Arthropoda; class Insecta; order Hemiptera; family Hermatobatidae; genus Hermatobates; species Hermatobates lingyangjiaoensis. Next base: position 1,000,618 of record JAPFBL010001937.1, on the reverse strand, counting down.
TAGCGAACTAAAGAGTCTATTCCATCACTGAAGTCTTGCTAGAAAAATATCTTTGCTATTGTGAATAGGTTTGGTCATTATTTGTTTAGCAGTTTGAAAGGATATTTCTGCTAGTCCATTAGACTGAGCATTCAGAGGGCTGGGTGCATATAGCTTTATTTAATGGCTATACTTACGACAAGCGAGATCTAGAATTGAACACAGATTGGATGGTATCCATAAATCAGACCACTCGCTGTCAAAGACGACTTTGAATTTCTGGCCCGGTTTGCCTATTTGAATTATTCCGTAAAACTCTGACTGTAACACGCAAAACAAACAACTTTAATGGTAATTCCAATTTGACATCGTAATATTATAAATGAAATAAACTTATTTACTAATAAAATAATTGTCTACTTAAAACATGTCAATAAAATATGGATTAATAGAAGGTTAAAAATGAAATAGAAATCATTCTCATTCATTCATTAGCCACTCCATTGAATTAAACTCATCCAAAAATTATAAAACAAAAATCTGGAGTGGCCTACACTCAACTTTACTATAAGTAACTTAATATCAAATTTCTTGAGTATATAAAACATAACATCTCATTTAAGCATAACGTAAACATCTAAATGGGGTATGATTATTAGTCTTTCATTCCTGAGGTAGTACAGATAGTGATTGAAGGACATATCAATATATAAGCTTATTTTTGTACATCACACAGCCGACTATTTCTAGTGAGGGCATCTCCGTGTTCTTTCTTAACATGATCCTTAGGGGCTCCTGTGGAGAGATGGAGGGTTAGACGCCTCGACAGCTTCGTTGTTGTCATACCGATGAAGGTAGAAAGAAGGGCTGCACAGTTCCCTTGAGTACATGAAAACTTGTACACCAGGTGACTACGCTGAAGGTCGGGCGTTACTTCTCTATTGCCATTTTTAATGAGTAGATTGCTAGTTTTCTTGGTCTTATAGAAGATGGTGAGGCGAATTATGTCCTCAGTGTTTGTGGTTTTAATATGACCATCGATAATTTTTCTCAGAGATTTCTCATCTTGCTTATACTGCGTAGACAAGTAGGCTTTGTAGAACAGGGCTTTGTTAGAATAGGGTTAGGTAGGGCTTTGCTGCCCTTCCTTCTACCTACATCGGTATGACAACAACGAAGCTGTCGAGGCGTCTAACCCTCCATCTCTCCACAGGAGCCCCTAAGAATCATGTTAAGAAAGAACACGGAGGTGCCCTCACTAGAAATATGCTAGTAGAGGGAACCTCAGTTTTGGCTGAGAACAGTGATCGAGGCAGACTACGAATACTAGAGGCTTTATTAATAAAAGATTTGTGCTCCGCGCTGAACTAACAAAGCGCGATTAGTTACAAATAATTATGATATATATAATGAATAAATGGAAAAAATGATGAAAAAAAGGCCAACAAAAGTTCGCAAAAGTAAACCAAATAAACACGTACAATATTGTTTAAACACTTACGCTATCAAATTCTTGGTTTAATCGTAATCAGGAAGAAGAGAAAAGGTAAAAGACAGAGTACCTGTAGAACAAAGGTAGAAACCCACAGTGCTGTGACAAACGCGGCCTATCAGAATAAAGGTAGGTAGTAATTAATGTTATCATTAAAAAAAATCTGGAGTGGCCTACACTCTACTTTACTATAAGTAACTCAATGTCAAATTTCTTGAGTATATAAAACATAACGTATCATTTAAGCATAACATAAATATCTAAATGGGATATAATTATTAGCAATGCATTCGTGAGGTAGTACAGATAGTGATTGAAGGACATATCAATTTATAAGCTTATTTTTGTACATCACAAATAATTTCATTAGTATAACTACAGCAGTAATAACATTTTTGAAAAACCAATGTGAACATTTCTTGAAACGAAATATTATCCTACATGAGAACATGGCTATTGTTCAAATAGCCAGTAGATTTCTTACATCGTTTACTTGACATCCTTCTACATTGAATATTAATGTAAAATTTTCAAATTTGAAACAGTAAAATACCCTTTTTTTCTCTGAAAAACTTCTTAAACAGCGAAGAAAATGTTGTTTTAAGGTGATTTGTTAATCAAAAAATTAGCAATTTATAAAAAAAAAATTATGAAGTTTCAATTACGGGAAAGAGAAATAACGATATAAAAACTGTTTGTTTATCCTAGAGTAAGAGATCACCTGCTATACTTGTCGAATTTTTTATATTTTTTTACATTGTTTACATTGACTTAGAAATTTTTTGAGCGAATCCACTGAGATAAAATTGATATTTATAAAGGAACAATTTAAATAGTTTATTGACTTATACGAGATGTAAGAGGAATAATATTGTTACATGTAAAAAAATCACCGGCAATAAACATAAATAAATTACCTTTGTCTTCCATAGCATGATGGATTTGTCTCATAAAATGCTTTAATAAATCTATATATTGGACTCTTGAGCAAAACTTAATAAGAGTTACAATCACATTATCATTGTGAATGTAGTACCTTTCCATGCTATTTAAATATGATGAATGACTCTTTCCTCAAGAAAGAGGACTTATGTTTGTTGAGAAATATCCAGTTTTTTTTTTACAATTCTAGTCTAATAGTTCATATTTATTATTTTCAAAAATTAGAAGCTCCCAAATATAAAAGATTTAAATTATATTGAATAGCTGGCTTTGACATCGATTTGAGTATGTAAACTGGCTAATTACTAATATATTTTTTCTCAATATACATTCATAGCAAACTTACGAGTATAACAGAGTACAGAAGGCAGGAAAAGGATAACACTCACTAAAAAAAAATTCGTATATATGATATTTGACAAAGGGGAAGGAAAATGACCTTATTAAATACTAAGAAACCATAAAATTCCCAGTATAATAATTCTATAAAAGACCGAAAATGTAAAAGATAATTCAAAATTGAAATCTTTAGTTTAGAGATTAATAAATGTAATTATCGTACTACTTTAATTATAAGTCATCTTAAAGAAACATTTTTTCTTCGATGTTTATGATGTTTTCCAGAGAAAATAAGGGTATTTTCCTGTTTTAAATTTGAAAATTTTACTTTAATATTCAAGTAATATTAATAATTCAAGGATGTCAAGTAAACGATGTAAGGTATCCACTGGTTATTTGGACAAAGGCCATGTTCTCTTGTAGGAGAATATTTCGTATCAAGAAATGTTCACTTTGGTTTTTCAAAAATGTTATTACTGCTGTAGTTGTACTAATGAAATTATTTGCATCAGCTGTGTGATATACAAAAATAAGCTTATATATTGATATGTCCTTCAATCACTATCTGTATTACCTCAGGAATGAAAGACTAATAATCATATCCCATTTAGATGTTTACATTATGCTTAAATGAGACGTTATATATTATATACTCAAGAAATTTGATATTAAGTTACTTATAGTAAAGTAGAGTGTAGGCCACTCCAGATTTTTTTTTATGAATTGCTAATTGTTTGTTCCATTTTTGGTCAAATTTTCATTATTTTTTAACGAGCCGTTTAGCGTCAAAAAAAGAATTTTCTGAAAACAGAAATCGTACTGTAACTCCCCTTTAGCGAATGTAATTTTAGAAAAAAATATCTCAACTCATTCTCCATATAATGTTCTATTTATAGGCATAGTTTCATTTTTGTCCGTCAAACAGTATGGCTTGTATCGCTCTCACAAGGTTTGAGATTGAATTATAAGTCAACATTTTTACATTTTATTGAAAAAAAAATATTTCCCGTTGTTTTAAAATTCTGAACATATTTTTTGTTTGTTCCACTTGTAACCTCAAAGATAATGTCAAAATTTCAAAACTCTAGGATTATCAGTTTAGGAGAAATAAATGTTTTAAAAAAAACGGTTTTTGGCAAAAAAAGTGACTTTCCCATCATGCATAATTCTTCCCAAACAATAGGGATCTTCGTCTTTATGAGGCCCATTTTTGTGTAAAATATCAACTTGATCCATCAAAGATTCTGGACCGTAGCGTGGTAACAAGCAATGCTAACACACGCACCCACCCACCCACCCACACACACACAGACATCATCGTAAAAACGTCATAAAACGACTTCTGGGACCTCAAAACATGTAATTCCGTCAAAATCTCGAGATCGAACTTTTACACGATCACTATACTTTACTTATAGTAAAGTAAAAAGTAAAACTCAACAAACATAAAATAAAATGAATAATAGAAAATAAAAAATTAAAAAGTTGAAATAAGTGAAATCACTATGCAAACGTAGAACCTTTTTAAAAATAACTAACAAATATTGAGGAATGAAAAATTAAAAATAAAGAATTCAGCAATACATTAAGAATTAAAAAATAAAAACGAAAAAATTAAAATCAAGATACAAAAATAATACGCAATAATAATAATAATAATAAATGTGGTGAAGAGTGGCTCAACTTTATAATGAACTTAGTATTAGTATTGGTTTTATTTTAATATGATTATCATATGACAAAACAACCACATACATTTGTAACAAACACATGAACTCAGTTTTCTACTAGAAATTTTAAAATATTATTCATCTTTAACATCCCCTATTTCTTCGACTTGTTAAGCAGGACATATTGTTCTGCTACTACATTTTGGAAGTTTTTCAATGTTTAGCAGGAGCGACACATTTCTGCGGACAGTATTCATTGCCGAACTTATAATAAAAATAACACAACTTCATCTTAAGGTGAAATCTTTCAAGGAGTAGCTCTGGTTAAGTCTAATTGATCACTCATTACTGCGTCTATGAGTTCTGTATCGGTTCATCTTCGAAATCTGCAGTTTTAGAGAAATATTTATTGACATTAATTAATTGATGGTTTTGTCATTTGACATGGAGTTAACAGCTATAACATATAGCATCTCTAAATTCACAGAACTAATTTACATAACTTTTCAGACAGGATCAGGCAGTTTCTCAATCCAGAGTGTTTTCAATATTTTTTCGGAAATACTATCACCCGCTGATGTTTGCCCTCTGTGGTGAAACAGCTAACTAGGTTTTATCGCATAGTTCCAGTCCAGAGGAAAGTCTTCTATTCATACATGCATATTGTTATTACCACAGAGGTTATGAAAGGTAATATTGTTATGAATCACCATCATACCTCGTATCTTGTTGATAGAATCGTCCGACCGCTTTCGCATGGGCTGTATAATCGAATGGGAATTCAATGGGCCACTGATGGGTAGAATTGAATTCCAATGGTGACCATTCGAATGGTAAATGGTGGGCCACATACCCAAATGATACTGAAGCCCAGGCGAAACCAGCTGGACGACGGTACCAACAAGATACGAGTTATGGTAAGTTTATAGTAATATTATCTTTGAATTCATTTGTTCTCACTCTCCCAAAATATATTTAACAACCAATGTTTCGCGATGTATTTGTATTATTTTAATTACATTTTATTATTTTTGAAATATTTTTCATACACTTCCATTGGGATACCTTGCAATTAGATTTAAACTTTTCATTGGTGATTCCTGCAATGTTAAACCGTGATTCTATTTGCAAACCATAATTCCGTCTTCTTTGATCAAAATCTTGATAGAGATTTTACTTTTTTGTATTGTTTGACTACATTAATACCTATTATACTATTATACATTGAATAATTACAATGCTAAATATTTAGAAAGGTTAAGGAACTTACATCCCAATACTTGAAGAGCGGGATGGTCTCATTGTTTATGGTAAGCTTCCTTTCGAGCTCGATTGGGTTATAGCTGTGGTGAATTCGATTCCAAGATGAGCTCATCCTCTTGATTGGTATCCTGTAATAAAGGAGTGTTCTTTACTATATAATAAGAACAAATCTGACGAAATTAACCAACTAAAGTTTTAGTGAATCTTTTTTCTTTTTTTTTTTTTTGAGGGTGGGATTGAGAATCTGCTATAAAGCTACACTGATTCCTAAAGCTACTCTGACACTGATTCCTGAAGGGGGTATTGCACCTCCTTAATGATTCTACACTGGGAGTCGTAAATTTTACCCAACTCTAGTAGATATTTAGTAGGGATCTTTAACGAGTTGCTGACATCGTACTGGCTCGAGATAGACAGTTTAATCTCCTGTCCGGGGTATTGCATACTCAGGTCTTTTCAGCTATCACATGAAATAATCTACGACCAGAATGAGAATGGAAGCGGGATTTGGCAGAGGAGAGGCGAGGACGCAAGCCACTGGCTACCCTGGCCCCTGGCAGGTAATCTTACCCATGACCTGCAAAGCGGCGAGGACGCAAGCCACTGGCTACCCTGGCCCCTGGCAGGTAATCTTACCCATGGCCTGCAAAGCGGCGAGGACGCAAGCCACTGGCTACCCAGTGTTTAAATTACAGTAAAGTTATTTCAGATGAGGTAGGAACAAATTTTATCTAACAGTAAATTGTGCCAAGCTTTACAAACTATAGCAAGATTTCACAATAAACACGGAAAATAACAATCAATGTTCAAACTACAATAAGACATGAGAAAAAAAACTAAGATCTTTCAACCGTAACAAGTTGTCAAACTAAACTTCACGTTCCGCATCTATACCATTGTATCCGAATCTACTTTCGGTTAGGTTAGGTTGCAGTGGCAGTCCCTCAAAGGAACACACATAGGCCGAATATTGACCCTTTGTTATGCCACACAAAGGAGATTGATTCTATATTGGGAGTCCTAAATTTTACCTGACTCAAGTGTATTTACAGTAGGGTTAATTAAGGAGTACCTGACATCGTAAACCTCGGGACCGACGGCTTAACGTCCTCTCCGAGGGACGATGTGCTGAGATTTATTCACCTCCCAGGTGAATAAATCAAGGGCCAGAGTGGGTATTGAACCCCGGACCACCATATTCGTATCTACATGTACAGCAAAAGAGGAGGGGATGGGAAGCATCACTCAAATATCTAAAAACAAACCTTGTTGTGACACATCTACGCCCCTGTATCTAGCAACAAACCTAATTAGAACAATGTTTCTTTTTTGGTTACACGGATATAGCTCGAAAATTATTGTTAAACCAGACGGACGGAAAAATGCCAAAGATGACAGCAAAATATACTGAGGGGTAAAACGAAAGGACGAAATAAAAATTCATATCGAAATGAACTTTAGATTCGTAAACAACCTTGCGTCTGCCCTGTTGCTGTGTATAGCTGCTACTTGCAGCAGAGCCATCCAGCCCCGCGCAGGTTTACATGCCTGCGGTCAATGTATGAAGTAAACTTATCAAGTTCTAACAAAGGTTTTGACCATTGGACTAGACTTTTGATACATCCTGAGATGCTTCATTCTCATTACATAACTTTACTTTCATAAATATCCAGTAGATGGAGTGTAATGTTCAGAATACCGACTCACGTAATACGTGAGGTTATGTGTATTACGTACGTAATAAAAGATTTATTCCTACTGATATTACATAAAGCTGTATTGAAATGACACCAGTTGAGACAGGCAGTAGCTCTGTCTCTTAACTTCAGCTCAACAGTCCAGCGAAATACTTTTTTAGGACACAATTTGAAGGTGCAATATCCCGTTTTAATTGAATTGTAAATTGTGATTAAAAAATCTGGAGTGGCCTGCACTCAACTTTACTATAAGTAAACTTAATATCAATGTTCTTGGGTATATTATATATAATGTCTCATTTAAGTATAATGTAAACATTTAAATGAGAGATGCTTACTAGTCTTTCATTTCTGAGGTTGTACAGATAGTGATTGATCGACTTATCAATATATAAGTTTATTTTTGTACATCCCACAGCTGATCCAAATAATCTCTTTGGTATAACTACAGCAGTAATAACATTTTTGAAAAGTCAAAGTGAAAATTTCTTGATACGAAATAATCTCCTACAAGAGAACATGGCGTTTGTTCAAATAGCCAGTGGATTTCATATATCGGTTACTTGACCTCCTTCTACATTGAATATTTAAGTCAAATTTTCAAATATAAATCAGAATAATACTCTTATTTTCTCTGAAAAACTTCATAAACATCCAAGAACAAATGTCGTTTTAAGGATATTAAGGGATATACAATAATTACATTTATTAATCTTCAAACGAAAGATTTCCATTTTGAATTATGTTTTATATTTTTGTGTTTTTATAGAATTATTATACTGGGAATTTTATGGCTTCTTAGTATTTATTAAAATCATTTTCTTTCCTCTTTATCGAAAATCATACATACCAATTTTTTCTGAGTGAGTGTTATCCTTTTCCTGCCTTCTGTACTCTGTTATAAGCTTGATATGAATGTATATTGGGAAAAAACATATACGTATTAGTAATTAACCAGTTTACATACTCTACTCAAAGTCGAAGCCAGCTATTCAATATAATTTAAATCATTTATATTTGGGAGCGTCTAATTTTTGAAAATCAAAAATATGAACTATTAGACTAGAATAGTCTAATTTTATCTCAGTGGTTTTGCTAAAAAAATTTCTAAGTCAATGTTAACATTGTAAAAAAATATAAAAAATTCTACGACTATAGCAGGTGATCCCTTAGTCTAGGATAAACAAACAGTTTTTATAGCTTTACTGCTCTTTCCCGTAATTGAAACTTTATGAATATTTTTTTATGAATTGCTAATTTTTTGTTCCATTTTTGGTCAAATTTTCATAATTTTTTAATGAGCCGTTTAGCTCTTTTATTTTAATTAGCCGTTTTTTAATTCTTCTACCCAATGAGACCCATTTTTGTGTAAAATATCAACTTGATCCATCAAAGATTCTGGACCGTAGTGTGGTACAAGCAATGCTAACAGACTCACCCACACACACACACAGACATCATCGAAAAAACTGCATAAAACGACTTTTGAGACCTCAAAACATCTAATTCCGTCAAAATCTCGAGATCGAATTTTTTCACGATCACTATACTATACTTATAGTAAAGTAAAAAGTCTGTATATATTGAAGACTAAATATGAACCGTTTAAAGTTTATGTTGTTTCATGGCCACATATATATTACTAGCAGAACTACCCGGCGTTGCCCGGGACAAAATAAGAAAATAATGAAATTATAGCTAAGTATTGAATGAAGCAAAGAATCTAAACTTCTAAGTATATATTTCTATAAGAAATTCTATAACAGTACAACATATTTTCTAACAAAACAAAACTTCATAACATGTTAACAAATTAAGTTTCTTATAAACAGAGACACATTCCATTATTGAGGTTTAATCCCAACTAAAATTCTGATACAAAAAACATTTAATTTTTGTTAGGTTTAGGTTTGAGCTTTAAGAAGGAAGAATTTAAGTTAATATTTATTCTATCAAATCATAATAAACATATCAGAGTACTTCATGATAAACAACATTTTTTGTCTTATCTTCTGGTGCATGGATGTATAAATTTTTGGAACTGCCAACTCATCATTTGAACATCCTACATATAACTGTCTATGAGAGAAACATGGTTCAAGCAGATGCAAGCCAGCAACTGAAAGAGTTTGTCCTTGCGATTTGTTAATGGACATTGCGAAACTTTGTTTGACGGGAAATTGTAGACGCTTGAAATTGAACGGAACATCTGTTGGAATGACTGGAATTCTTGGGATAAAGACATCCTGCCCTTTACCATATCCTGTTAGAATTTAGTTTCAATCACATGGGGTAACATCTTCTTCACAACTAATCTAGTACCATTGCAGAGTCTTGGAGGATCCAAATTTCTCAAGAGCATAATTGGAGCTCCCACTTTCAGGTCTAGTTTGTGTTGTGGAGTACCAGAGGGATCTAAAGAATTTAAGAATTCAATAGGATATTGAACGGCCTCAGATTCATCTGTAACTGCATCTATGGATTTATAGGTGTGCAGAGTTCCAGGAATCCTTTTCAACAATTCAAAATTGATTGAATTGACTGTAACATTTTTAGGCGCTAGAATTGCTCTCTCACAGAGCCAGTTTTGATAATGGTTTAGATCTTCATAACTGGATTGATTTGAATTTAGATAGTGTTGAGCAAGATTTGGATAGACTTTGTTCATCAGGTCAAGCTCTGATTTCACAGGTGTGCAGATAGGAGATATTGTAATTTCTCCATTTTGGTTAATAGGCACTTTCCCTTCTCCAAGGGTCAATAAATTGTTTGCAAACTGACTTGAAGATGCATCTCCAAATAGTTCGGCTCTCATATTTGTAGACAGTCTCAATGTTTGAGTACGATACCAGATGTTTGATGATTTCAAGCAAGCTCTTATTCCATCAGCTCGGGTACCTTTTGGAATAACTGGAAGTGTCTGTCTAAAGTCTCCAGATAGGACCATTACTATTCCACCCATTACAGTATTATTGTTACGAATACCTCTTAGAGTTCTATCTACTGCTTTAAGGGCATTCTTATGAGTCATTGTACATTCATCCCAAATAATGAGATGACACTTTTTGATGACTTTGGCAGCAATTCCAGATGATGCCACAGCAAGAGCAATTCTGTAAATTGAAATGTCCTTTATATACCTTTCCAAATTTAGTCTAAACATTGTTCTTATTTTATTTTTATTTTTCAAAGAATTGCACCATTTTCATCTGGTATTTCACCATAATTAGAAGTTATTGCACCATAACTTGGGGGATTGCATCTGGTACCCCCTTAGTTTTGTTCATTTACCCCCAAAGACCTCCCATGCCAAGTTTCAGCCCAATTGGTCCAGTAGTTTTGATTTCTATAGAGAACAAACAGATATATAAACAAGACACTACGAAAATATATATATAGATAAGATTTTTAATGGTTCAGGTCTTAGGATTTAAACTACTTCTTTCACCAACGTTTCACATATTTTAACATATCTTCCTCAGGGATAAAAACATGATTTTACAATCAGCACTTTTTTTGTTATTTACTACAATTTTGGTTATTGTTTTCATTTATATATTACAATATAAATATAAATTAGGTTAGATTGCAGTGACAGTCCCACAAGGGAACACACTTAGGTCAAGCATTGGCCCTTTGTGATACCACACAATGAAGATTGATTCTACAGTGGGAGTCCTAAATTTTACCTAACTCAAGTGTATTTGGAGTAGGGATCTTTAACGAGTACCTGACATCGTACAGGCTCGGGACCGAGAGTTTAACGTCCTTCTCCGAGGGACGACGTGCTCAGATTTTTTCACCTCCCAGGTGAATAAAATGAGGTCCAGGTGGGGACGAACCCCGGTCCTATCAGTTCAGAGGCGAGCACGTTAACCACTGAGCTAATCTGACCCCCTAATGTAAATATTAAATTTTACTGGAAGAACTGGAAGAATTACCAAATTTTCATACCAATTTGATAATCTGTTATAACTATGGATTCTCAGATTACAATATAGTTTTACATTTTTTAGAACTACAGATATCAATATTTGCTTATCTGAGGTCTGTAGTTTTGAAAAAATGTAAAACTACATTTCAATGTGAGATCCATATTTGTATGATTATCAATCACTACCTTTTCAGTTTTTATTTATAAATTTAAAATTTAGAATATATATATATATAAATGTAAACAATAACCAAAATTATTGTAGTAATAGTGCTAATTGTAAAAACTTGTTTTTATCTCTGAGAAAGATATAAATATATGTCGACACCTTGGTGAAAGAAGTAGTTTAAATTCTAAGACCTAAACGTTCAAAAATCTTACAACTTATCTTACATATGGGTATGTGTAAAATAACGATGTGAAAAGTGAAATACAGTCTGCAATCAGTTTATGTGGTTTCTTTTTTTTTTTTTTTTTTGCTGTATAGAGTATTATTGAGTCTATGCCTCCTTCTATGACAGGATTAACTTAACAAAATTACATACACATATAGTAAAGCATTAAAAAATACATGAAGGAATATTACAGACTAATTAAATCTAACATGCTAGTGAACTATTGTTATTATTATTGTAACGATTCTCATCGAATTATTAGAATATCAAACATAAGTAGTTCATTGAAAATCAACAAGCTGGTAATGTAGTCATTAATGTATTGATCTACATGGAGTGCACATATTTGGAAATCTAACTATGAAAGAGAATACTTCACAAAAAACCAATTCTATGAATTGTTATTTGAAGAAAGTATATAAATTTTTATAATACTATATTACTTAAGTAAGATATTTTACTACTATTTGTAAAGTGTAGTATATAATATATACTTAGCATAAGAATAATCAATTTCGGCATTCGGACAAATTTTAGTGTTGATTGTCCTCAGAAACTATTATATTGTTCCGAAGATATATTTGTGTTAGTGGATGTGTGGTATCCAAAGTTTTGCAAATCGTTAGAGATTGCTGAGATTGGCGGTAATGAAATTCGATATTGGGACAGATTTAGTGTCTATAGATCCCCCCCCCCCCCATGTGCCTTCACCTTGTCGTGGTGGGGGGGCTTAACACTCCTGGGTGGCGCGGACTAAGAAAGGCACAAGCTAGGAGGGGTGCACCTTGGGCCTGCGTCCGAGGTGCAAGCCGCACTCGTCTCATCGAATCAGATTAATTATGTATTCTTACTAAATAATATCCTTTGCCATTCGACTTTTCACGAAATATTTATTTTGAAACGGTTTAATTCAACTGACTACAATGCTGAAACAAAATATTTGATACTTTTTTTCTTCTAAATCTACTTTTAACAGGTTATTATAATTCATTACAATTCGTTGAAGAACTTTCCAAACAACCATTAATCATTGAAAAACGTATTTATACAAAATTTAACTTTTAGAACAGTCATTACAATTTAGTTATAAATTGAGCCAAGCTAAAAAGAGGTTCAAAATATACAGAGAAATTCAGAGTTGAAGATGAATAAAAAAAATAATCATTTAAATTATACTAAATAATAAAAATACATTTACTGCAATTTAAAAATAAATAAAATATAATGTAAAAGGCAATAACATTTTAAATATATAGATCTATTCTATATACTTTTCTAGGATTATATATATATATATATATATATATATATAATATATATAAATAAATTCAAAACGAAGGAAACACACAAAATATGTGAGTTATGGCTGTGTCTTTCTGTGTGTTTCCTTCGTTTTGAATTTATTTTATTTAAAAAAGCCCGCTGGACCGTTTCTTTTAATTGTGTATATATATATATATATCGGATATATATATATTGTGTATATATATGACTATCGGAAGAATATTGTATACTATAGATATAGTGACAAGAACTCTATTTAGAAAACTTGAAAAACTTAATAAGAAGCAAGTTTCAGCAAGATATGGTCAGATTTTTAACAATGTATGTTTAAAGGAGGGACTGCTATCAAAATTTACAAACATCAAAACTTATGACCCAGCAGCCCGTGAGGAACGCTTCACTAAGGAATACAGAAGGGACTATCAGAAGAATATTGTATACTGTAGATATAGTGACAGGAACTCTATTTAGAAAACTTGAAAAACTTAATAAGAAGCAAGTTTCAGCAACATATGGTCAGATTTTTAATAATATATATATATATCCGATATATATATATATATATATATATATATATATATATATATATAAACTAGAATTTAAAAAAGAACACATAGAAAGGAAACCACTGAACTCACTACTATATTTCGATGTCCTCGTCTTCAGGAAAAGAAGTGAATCGCTCCAAAGGCTGATAACGACTGACTTGGCGTTCGAACTGAAGCACTCAAACAGTGTAGCCAACTTTCGGAGGAAAGGTAGTCAGGGAAGATAAAGAGATAAAAGCCAAATAAAAACTAAAAAATGAAGACATTTAACTAAAATAAAATTAAAAGCTGATAACAACTTTAAAAAATAAAAAATAAATAAAAAATAAAAATAAATAAATAAATAAAAAAAAATTAAAATAAAATATATATATATATAATAATTCCACGAACAAAATAAACTATATTGACAGAAATGAAACAGAAACTCACTACTACCTATCCTCCTGATGACGAGGCCATCGAAATATAGTAGTGAGTTTCTGTTTCATTTGTGTGTTCTTTCTGTCAATATAGTTTTATATATATATATATCAATGGTTACTAGCCGTTGCGTCTACAACTTACTTGGTCTCTCTTTCTCTTTTCTCCTTAAGACGGATTGCCCGAAAATTTCAGTTTGTAAGTGTGTTTCTTTACTTTGTGTGCTACCTATCTTCAATTTTGAACTGTTGCCTATATAATAAATATTTTATTGAACAACTGACCGTATTTCACTGATGTCATTTTCTTCACCAGTTTTTCAAGGTTTCTGAATACCTTCTTCTTTCCTTCATCCAAACGATGGAGAATGTTAATTAAGTGGGTACCGACATGTTTCGACTGGCTTCCAGTCATCTTCGGGGTAATTAATAAAAGAAAATGAGTCCTTCTCTTTTTAATTACCCTGAAGATGACTGGAAGCCAGTCGAAACATGTGGGTACCCACTTAACATTCTCCATCGTTTGGATGAAGGAAAGAAGAAGGTATTCACAAACCTTGAAAAACTGGTGAAGAAAATGACATCAGTAAAATACGGTCAGTTGTTCAATGAAATATATATATAATATATGTATATATAATATATATATATATATATTTCACAATAAACAAGTAAAAAACAATCAATAAAATCAAACCACAATAAAAAAACGGGGAAACGGGCAAGGTTTCCTGCCGTTGTGTTTCCGGCATGCTTGGTCGCCCTTTCTATTTTGTCCTGAAGACGGATCATCCAAAAATTTGAGTTTGTAAGTGTGTCTCTTTCTTGTGTGTTACTTTTCTTCGTTTTTGAGCTGATTTGCGTCCAGTTTGGATCATTTATTTCGAATTTTGAGTGAAATATATATATATATATAACAATTAAAATAAGCAGTGACACATAAACAGAAACACAACAAAGACTCACTTTTCAATATTTCGACCATAATGGCGGTCGTCCTTAGGAGAAGAAGTGAATTGACGGAGGGACGACAGTCAACTAAAGAACTCACTGGGTGAGGGCTAAAGCAGTGCTGCCGCAAAGGAGAAAAATAAAAAAGGAACTAGGAAGTCGAGAGCAAAAATAAAAAAAAATGTTTTTGAAAGGTAGAAAAAGGTTAAGAAAAGAAAAAATAAAGAAAATATATAAAACAATTAAAAAAAAATTAAAAAAAAAACAAAAAAAAATTAAATAAATAAAAAATATTAAAAAAAACTAACGATTTAAATTCAAGCCAGGTTTCGAGCGTGCCCCCAGGAGACAAATGTGGGCTTCCTCAGAAGCTTTTAAAGTAACTTGTCTGTTATCACTGGGGACTTGTTTAAGAACTTGGACTGTGAAACAATTATTGAAGCTGAGGTGGTGGGAATTAGCGTCAGTGGCGACAGGGAGACTGCTGCGTTTACCAACCGAAAGCCTGTGATTATTCATCCGAAGGTTCAGCATCGTAGATGCTAAACCAACGTAAAAAGCATCACATTGGGTGCATTTCAAGAGGTAAACACAGTCAGTGGAGATACAGGAGGAAGGACTGTGAATAGGGTAAGAATTAAGATTAGTTAGAGACTTAAATGAAGACCCAGAATCAACAATGGGACAAGTACTTGTCCCATTTACAAGACATATATATATATATATATATATATATATAAACACCACAATAAACAAATATATATTATATTGCTTATTATGGTGTTTAATCCATATATTATATCAAGAGTTATTGTTGATTATTAATTATATATATAATATTGGTATAAATAGGTAGCAGATCCTCTTTTAAACAGGTATGATTAAAACAGGTATCCTTTTAATCTATTAATAGCAATGACTAAGCATGAGTCATCGATTTTTATTTAACATGTCACTTGGCCAACTCCTTTTCCAGTTGAACCCTGTTAGCAGGAGGTTAGTTCGTAGGATCAAATCTCTCAGTTTTAAGATCGTGAATGCCGAGACTGCGGTTAATTTTAATGATATATATAATAATATATATATATATTATATTAAATATACATATAATATATATATCAATGATCAAACTACAATAAGAAAATGGGAAAAACAAGACTAAACAATCAATGATCAAACCTAGTTTTCCCATTTTCTTATTGTGGTTTGATCATTGATTGTTACTTCACGTGTTTATGTGAAATCTTTTTATATGTAATATATAAAAGATTTTATATATATATACGTCTTTTAAGTGTTTATATATATTTTAAGTGTGTATATTAGTATATATACTCTATACTAATCAACTAATGTAATCTCCAAAAATAAAATATATTTTTAATCTATTGTATTTGTCAGAAAAGTGAAAAAAGAACATTTAAATACTGTTTTTTCAGGTGTAATGTAAGTAAAAACATTGCATTGCTCATGAAAAGATTTATTGGTCACTAAAAATAAAAAATCCTGGTTGTAATAATGTGAATGGTGGGGAGTTGATTTAGCATTGGACGGTAAGGGGAGAAGTAAATAAATCATCTGTGACTACTGACTCGAAAGCGAAACCAGAGATAAAGGCCAAGTTGAACAGAAGAAGCTTAATCACCATGGTGAAGTCTGACTGCTGGCTGCTGACTGGACTGAAGACTGGAGTGAATGCTTCCACAAGCTGTATCAGACTAAACATTAACAGCGCTTAAGCCTATCTGAACATTATCAACCTCAAACTATGACTCAACATCAAATCTTGAATCATCATATCATTTATATATACTGCCAACCTCAATGTTTAAACATTCATTTATTAAAAAATCCATTTTATTAGCGAATAATATATATTTATTTGATACTTCGAATATAGATGCGAAAAGTCAACTTAGTTATATTAATGAATTGCAATATGTTAATCAAAAGTCTCCCAAGGAACTGCAGTCCGGTGGTATTTTAAAATCCTGTCAAAGATTGTGATAAGGTTTACACATGTCAAAGTGTAAATCTTAAAAGACACGTGTAAAACAAGATCAATACATAGAAAGGAAAAAAAGTCGTGCCTTATTCTTACATATAAATAATGAAAATCATCATATTGATTAGACCGGATCTAAATTTATTAGATGAAAAATTGAAACATATTTATAACATCTTAAGGGTGTTACCTAACAGTTTAATCAAAATCATTCAACGACCTCAATATTATCTTCCAAACCACCTCAAGTATTAATTTTATATATATATTTGTTGTTCTTTGTGTATCGTTTTCCTCTTAATAATATATATGAAACACTAGATGCAGTGAGGGGTTGAAAGGAGTGGGAGGGAAGAGTGGTATTTTAAAAGGGTGTAAAGTGCAGGAAAGGACAAATGTCCAGAAAGGTATGTTTGGGGAAACAAAGGACTACAGTAAGAAAGAGTAAAATAAACTCTCCGCTAGCTGTCAACCCTCTTAGAAGAGGCTATCGTCCTCGTCAAGAAAGTATCAAGTTTGAAGAGACCGTTACAAATGTTTATAATCTTTGATCTATTAAATTTAATCAGACAAGATTCGATAATATTTCTTAACAACATCGACTTTTCATAGGTAATAAATTTAGCTCCTGTCCAATCAACATGATGTTTTTCATATGCAAGAATAAGGCGCTACTTGTTAAGAAATATTATCGAATCCTCCCTGATTAAATTAAATAGATCAAATGTTATAAACATTACTAATGGGCTTTTAAAACTTGACTCAGTCCTAACGAGGGCAATAGTCTCTTCCAACAGGGATGAAAGTTAGCGGATAGTTTTTACTTTTTCTTTCTGTCCTCTTTTGTTTTTTATCCAAACATCCCTCCCTGGACTATCGTCCTTTCTTGCACTTTACAACCTTTTAAAATACCATTCTTCCTTCCCACTCTTTTCAACCCCTCACCATAATGTTTCTGCATCTAGTGTTTCAGTTGGGTTTTTGACTCTGACCAACGGGTTTCACAATAAACACGTAAAAAACAATCAATAAAATCAGACCACAATAAAAAAACGGGGAAAAAAAGACTGAGATCTTTCAACCGTAACAAGCGGTCTTCTTCAGAGTCAAAAACCCAACTGAAACACTAGATACATAAATATCATGGTGTGGAGTTGAGAGGAGTGGGAGGATGCAAAGGGTATAAAGTGCAGGAAAGAACAATAGTCCTGGGAGGGATGTTTCGGCAAACAAAGGAGGACAGAATGAAAGATGTTTGTATTGAACTTTGTATACATATATAAAAGTTGATTTTGTATTTGTGGGTTTTGGTCAAGTTTTGATTATACTCCTTTATGCCAATGTTTCAATGTATATTTACGTCCTCTTCACGGCTAAACCATGTTTTATAATAAACACTACTGTTTCACCATTTAAATTTCAAAGAAATATGCACTTATGATATTGACACCTGTTCTTTTATCTTAAAAGTACAGGTGTTAATAATTTGTTTTTCTTTGCAATATTTCGAATTCCCAGGTAAACAAATTATTAACATCTGTACTTTTAAGATAAAAGAGGAACCGTTGTTAATATTATAAGTGCATATTTCTTTAAAATCTAAATGGTGAAATAGTGGTGCTTACTGTAAAATATATTTTGGCCCTGAAGAGGACGTAAATATATGTCGAAACGTCAGAATAAGGGATTTATTCACAACTTGACCAAAACTCTCAAAATACAAATTTAATGATTATAATAACAGTGTGATCAAGAAATAAAACGATAATATATATTTATGTACGGTATATAACCCTTACAGTGCAATGCAATGCCTTTTTTCCATGTATACATTCATTACTGTTGTAATATATGATCATGAGGATGTATGATACTAAGGAGAAGGAAGTCCGGAGACCATCCTCCGGAAGCGCTAACTAGTGGGTGCGAACCTCCCACAGTACACC
This sequence comes from Hermatobates lingyangjiaoensis, assembly GCA_026182355.1. NCBI lineage: Eukaryota > Metazoa > Arthropoda > Insecta > Hemiptera > Hermatobatidae > Hermatobates > Hermatobates lingyangjiaoensis. The sequence goes on along the minus strand of JAPFBL010001937.1, from coordinate 981,751 downwards.
TAAGGACCCGAAGAAGACCCTCCCGAAGAAGGAGAAAGGAAGTTACTTTCTCCCGAAATGTAGGGAGCCTTAATGGACATTATCATGATGGTTTATGCAGATTCTGAAAAAAAGGGGAAGAAACACCGTTGCACCTACTGACTGACTGTAAGGCACTTAGCTAACAGAGGTAGGTGCTTCAGTACACTCAACGAAACCATAGAAAAACGTTTACCGCTGGAACCATCAAAAATGCGTTGGACCTAACTGCTGGAGTACTTTTGTACAGAAGAGGTGAAGTACAATAGTTTTTTTTTTAAGACGCAGTGCTATAGTTAGCCTCAAAAAAAATTATCATCGGTTTTTCATTCTCATATATTTTTACTTGTATATATGATTAGGATGAGTAAGGACAGTCAGAAAGAAACTGAATGAAAAAATATCATAACTGAGTCGATAATGATATTGTATGAAGTCAATATCATAAAAAACAGTTTGATCAAATTGCTGTAAATTTCTTAGTAATGAAAAATAAATGTTATTGAATAGAATTTAAATTTAATATAACAACTTGTAAAGAAAGTCATTGATATTAATGTATTGTGGCTAAAAATGAAGAAGTGGTTTCAATATCTAATTCCCGCAAGATCAGATATATTCGGCCTTGAATTTAGAAAACACTTTTTTTCCCTCAGCGCAACAGTTTTATAGTAACGTCTAAAATTATAGAAGATAATATTATTTCCTTTAAAATAAGGGGTATTGCACTAGAAATCTTTATATTAATACATTGTAACTATGTATGCCGCGCTTTATCTGATAAGGCAAAATTAATATATAGTAAACGATACAGTTGGGCAGGTCGTTACTTATAATTAGTAATTGCTGTTTAGTCATAGATTCAAGTTTCATTCAGTTAAAGAAAATAATCCTTTTTAAAGAAATTTCTTTAGATTTCTTCAATATCATATTGCATTAATTCTTAAAGCAACCATAATTCTCAATAACATTACTCCAATTACACAAAAATCAGATGTAATTCTCTATATCAGGGGTGCTCAATACGTCGATCGCAATCTACCAGTCGATCGCGAGGCCAATAGTGGTAGATCGCATACAACTTTGAAAAAAAAAAGTTCCAGTGCGACAGTCAGCCTATCTCTCTCTCTCTCTCTCTCTCTCTCTCTCTCTCTATCTATCTATCTATCTATCTATCTATCTATCTATCTCTCTCTGAGGTGTGTGTGTGTTTTGATCCTCCTACAAAGCTTCTGTCTTTGAGCACAATGCAAAGCTACAAAAAACAGCTGTATTATTATTTTATTTTATTGTTTTTATTTATTTATTTTTAATTATTATTATTATAAATTGTCAATGTATTGTTATTATTATTATTATTATTGGGAGCCCAGCACAATGTGCGTAAATGCATTTCACCTCCTTAACCAAAAAAATTATTATTATTATTATATAGTAATCACAAAAACATGCTGAGAGCTTATTTTTTTGCAATATTGGCTCATGTGGTAATGCAAGGTAAGAATGTTCAATAAATTTTAAAATAACATACGCTTTTATGGGTCGGTAGATCATTTTGACTTGGTCATTTTATAAGTAGCTCACATACTGAAAAAGTGTGAGCACCCCTGCTCTATATATTATAATTTTCACCTTAGTATCCGAGACAGGTCGTGTTATTCCTACGAGTCCAGCTAATTTGAAATGAAATTGGCTATTTCTCATCCTAGAACATGAATATGAACAACATATTATGAATCTTCTAATTAAATGTTAAACTTATCTTAACTGTCAAGAATGTGTTTAATGAAATATTAATTGGAAAAAGTAGCTTCTGTGTTAGGAAGCATTTTTTTTTAAAAAAAAGTAGGATATTTAGAAATACTCCAATTAAACAATGATTGGTTTAGCTGCTTAGTTATAAATAATATTACATAACACTGGTAATTAAGTTATCAGTACATATTATCGCTGGAATTCTACATCAATGGAAATGTCTTTCAAGAAACTTAATAATTATTTTGAATTAAATTGAAAACTATTTAAGAACTTCAATAGATCATGACAGGCTTGACATGATCCATACTTACTTTAAGTAAATACAAATGGGAAGTAACTCAATTATTAGATTTCAAAATTATTATCCATTATTTTGCCACTTAAAAGGGGAAAAGCGTTTAAACCATTTAAGGTGGGAGAGATGAATATATAGCATAACTTTTACTTTTTTTGTACCGATGTATGTTAAACTCAGTTCAAACATTACAATATCTGGATTGTAGTTTTTTTCTTTTCTATGAGTTAAGTATAGTAATAATGAAAAAAAATGATTTTGAGAGTTTGACGGATTTACATATTATGAAGTCCTTTTTTGACGTTTTTTCCTGTACTATAAGCTACATAATTACTATAAGTAATATGAACCTGATAACAAGTATTAATTATGTTTGTACCACATATTCTTCAGTCACAATATAAATAATATAATTTGTTGAGAGGTCGTGGAGTACATAATAATTAGCAAAAAATTATTACAGTTTACTAAGTACAATGAGTAATAATACTATATAGTTAGAACAAACGTATATCAGTTATCATTTTGCCTTATATTAAGAGGAATAACATGGTATGTTTGATAATTTTTCAAATAAAATGATATGATTTCATGGAACTTTTCAAGGCTTATCATGAGATGGCTCCTTTCTTAGATAGCGAACAGCAGCTGTTTAAATCAGTGTTAAAACCAGCTCATAGTATTGAGTCAATGTCTCTGCGAATTCCCTAGAGCGGTGTACCTTAGGAAAAATTAAATTCAAATTAAAAGGTACATTTTTGAACACAACAACAGTGCGTTTCTAAGCCTTTCAGCTATGCTACACATAATAACGAAACAGGCCGATGGCTTTTATTTGTAAAAGTTTTTGAATTCTTAACAGAACCTACCTAACTCGTATCCGACTGATTTTTAACCACGGATTACATCTATCTTCTATGAGAATGGGTTTTTCAGTTTCCATCTATGCGTATTTACGGGTACCGAAGAGTGTGAACTAGATTCAAAATTGATTAAAAAGTCATTCAGTGTGAATGTGCAGACACGATCTAAGAAGAACCCTTAGGAGTCTGGCAGTGACTCGTTACAAAAGATCGTTTGAAACACTCTGAAACAGTTTTGTTAGAAAATGAGTGATAGTTATCATACTGTACCTTAGGTTAGGTTGTAGTGGAAATATCACAAGAGAACACACATAGACTAAACATTGTCCTTTGAGATACCACACAATAAATAATCTACCAACATTGGCAGTCCTAAATTTTACCTAAATTTAGGGTAGTGTTTTTCAACTGTATTTATGGTAGGGATCTTTAACGACATTATACAGGTTCGAGACCGAGAGCTTAATGTCCTCTACAAGGGGCAATATGCTCAGATTTATTTACTTCCCGCGTGAATAAATCTAGGTCCAGAATGGGTATCGAACCCCCGATCTACCAGTCCAAAGTCTGTTACAGTGATGGGATTCACCGGGATTCAGCCGGTTCGTGCGAACAGGTGCTTCAAATATTATGAATTCGGCGAACCGGTGGTTAAAATTACGTAAACCCCTATTCAGACCTGTATTAATTAGACCACTATCAAACTCCACAAGGTCGCGTGACTCACGTAACTTGTGCATGTATGCCAACGTAATTTGCGCATTTATAGCCTATATATAACTAAATTTAGTTTCGTTTGCGAACTGTTACAGTGCTCAAACTGCTCATGACAATGAAGATGTTGAGTTGGTCAAGCCTACATTAGGCCAAGTTTTAACTTTTAGTTCTGAATCAAATATTGAATGTTTTTAGATCTAATTTCCTGAAATCGCCAGATTAAAGGAAGTGTTTGTTTAGATAAATAATTCAGTCTTTGCAACAAAAATTTTCTGAAGGCCCTATCTTTAATGATTGATATTTTGAATGAAATGTCATTGCTCAGTAATGCCCTCCAAGCAAGAGGCACAACTTTGTTCAGAGGAGAAAATATCATAAAGAGGTCTATTAAAGCATTTGAATTGCTTAAGGACAATATAGGGACATTTGAAAAAGAAATTGATGAGATGGCTGCCTACCTCGTCAAAAGCTACTGGAAGCAATAATAGAAAATATGAAAAAAAGCCTGATCTCTGGTGATCATGTTAAAGCAACAAGCAATGAGCAGGAAAACTTCCTTGAGCTATTTAACTCGCCGAACTAATAATATTTTAAGCACGGTTCGCACGAACCGGTTCTTAAAAAATTTGAATCCCACCACTGGTCCGTTAGCCATTCATGTACATGATGGAATTTATAGTATTGTTTTTTCCTCCAAAGGGCCCCTGCAATTCCTTTCAATAAAAAGAGTTAACTGGCCAATGTATGCCAGTGCATCTAATATCTTCTAACATTGGGTTAAACGGTGATACTTAAAACAAATACCCATCAATTCGGTATATTGACCTTGAGGATTTAGTGAGGAATTTATTCAATTTCAGAACTAACAGTCATGTCTTGAAAGCAAGGTTTAATCATGGATTTAACTTTACCAGACAAATTAACCTCAAAAATATGTTTCAGAAGAGATAGTCCATACGAGTGGTGGAAAAAAAACCAGAGCCAAGAACAGTTTTTTCTTAGTCATGTCCACAAAGATAACATCGCTCTATGGACACCACATTTGAGTTTTTTAACAGGAAGGTTCCTCCTTGAACCATAGACATCTGCTTCAAACAGTAACTCATCCTTTACAAGCGTGAATTCCAAGCCCTTCCCTGAGCAAGATTAAGATAAATAGGCCGGTACGAACCAACATAGATGGGTGATCTTAGTTACCAATATCTGCCCTTGTTATCATTCACCATTAAGTACACTTTTAGCCCTCCAATCCAGGAGCAAATAGGCCATAACAACATTTAGACTGTGAATTCTAACCAAGGTATCTTTCAATACTGATTATGTTTTTCTGGTCTATCATTATTAATTATTGGTTCCTACTAGTTTGTCACATAATTAATATTAATTATAATCTCCAGGATATAGGTAAACACTATATTTTTTGTTTAGAATTTAAACGTCTCTACTGTTATTTATTCACAGTACTATCTTCAAGGAAGTCTTAATTTGATTGTGTCAGATTTTAGCTATCTTTATGAAAGTATAAAAGGGACGTTGTCTTCAAGCGATAGCTTATCTTATCAACAGCCTGTGGTCGAAGCATATCTAATAATATGACCCCACAAAACCGTTTTACAAATTTATTAGGTCCTCAAGCTAAATAATTATAGTTATAGAATTCCACTTCAAAACTGGTCATCATTGACACTGAAACCTTTTAGTTACTCAGTTCATATTACTCCATTCCATTTAGAGAGAGAGAGATAGTTTTTTTTTTCTGTTTCTATTCGTAGTTTATTTAAAGTTGGAAAAATAAGTAATTGCAATATACAGATAAAATTAGTGGCCTCAAGGTAATTCTCTTTTGCAATTCTATAATTTTAGTATGCAAGTCACTAAATGTAATTTTTGAATTACATTAAATTAAAATTAAATATTTAACGATATGAGAATTCAGAAATATTGCCGATTTAGGTGATTTAACCAGGTATGCAATGATTTTTCTGAAATATCGTATATGAATTAAATCTGGAATGGCCTGCACTCAACTTTATTATATGTAAATATATCAAACCCGTTAATAATCAATTGAGTTTTGGTTTTATTTTATTGTGGCTATCATATAAATTTAATGTCAATCTTCTTAGGGTCAATATTTCAATATAATCCTAAACAGGAATTATTAATTGGAGTAACAATAAAGATTAATATAAATTTCACTAGAAGGAAAAAAATAATGAAGAAGATTGAGGGTCTACTAGAAAGTTACACCTCTGAAGCTGATAGTGTGTCTCCCTACTGACTACGTTGAAAGTCCTAAGTTTTTCTAACTCAAGTGTACTTAAAGGAGAGATCTTCAATGGAGTAGCTAACATGGTACAGGTTCGGGACCGATTGTTTCACTCTTCTCTATGAGACGACGTGCTTAGATTTTTTTTTCACCTCCCGCATGTAAAAAAAAAAAACAAAGGCCAAAGAGAGAAAGAACCCGGATCTACCGGTCCATAGACCTGTAGGCAAGCCACTACTCCACCTCGGATAGTAATGCTAAGTACACAGAGCAAAGGTTCAGAAGCTTTGTCTCTGGGTCAATTATGTCACCAAAATCCAGATCTCCTCATCCCCGCCCCGTAGATCAATTAACGAAACCTAATTCTTCATACTAAAGCAATCTTCTCAAAAATTCTTTTTTGTTGAAAACTCCATATAAAAATATTGACCCAAATGCAATATTTCATACCTCTGCATTAGACACAGCCTAAAAGAAAGTAAGAAAGGATGAAAGGTAAAATAATCGAAAAATTCACTAAACATGCTGTAAATGAGTATATTTTTGTTTTCTACAAATTGTAGTAAAACGGACACGCAATATATATAAAATATAATACAATAATTTTAAAATATAATAAAAATAGATATTTTGAAATCTACAGTAATAATTCAGACTGTAATACAAAATGTTACAAAACCAATATATAGGACTCCTCTGATCAATGCAATGCCATTCAAGTTTGAATCACTTTAATATTCATTAAACCTGGCTTTGAATTCAGAATTATTTCTTAACTATTATAAAATCATGGTGAAGCAAACAAAAGAATTCCACAATATATGTATTTATATATACATAACAGTTAAAAATTGAAGATAGGTAGCACACAAAGTAAAGAAACACACTTACAAACTCAAATTTTCGGGCAATCCGTCTACAGGAGAAAAGAGAAAGGGAGGCCAAGCACATTGTAGACGCAACGGCTAGTAACGGGTTACTAGTCTACAACGTGCTTGATATCCCTTTCTCTTTTCTCCTGAAGACGGATTGCCCGAAAATTTGAGTTTGTAAGTGTGTTTCTTTACTTTGTGTGCAACCTATCTTCAATTTTTAACCGTTATTGTGTCCAGTTTTGATCGTCTTTCCGTTTATCAAGTGATATATATATATATATATATATATAAATTTCATATGAATACGTGAAACAACAATCAATGATCAAACCACAATATGAAATGGGAAAACAAGACTAAGATCTTTCAACCGTAACAAGCAGTCTTCGTCGATATATATATATATATATATATATATATATATATATATATATATATATAATCAATGATCAAACCACAATAAGATATGGGAAAACAAGACTAAGATCATTCAACCGCAACAAGCGGTCCTCGTCAGAGTCAAAACCCAACTCAACAGTTGGGTTTTTGACTCTGACGAGGACCGCTTGTTGCGGTTGAAGGATCTTAGTCTTGTTTTCCCATTTCTTATTGTAGTTTGTCCATTGATTGTTGATTCACGTGTTTATGTGAAATCTTTATATATATATATATATATATATATATATAATGATCAAACCACAATAAGAAAATGGGAAAACAAGACTAAGATCTTTCAACCGTAACAAGCGGTCTTCGTCAGAGTCAAAAACCCAACTCCTCATAACCCAACTCAGTTGGGTTTTTGACTCTGACGAAGACCGCTTGTTACGGTTGAAAGATCTTAGTCTTGTTTTCCCATTTTCTTATTGTGGTTTGATCATTGATTGTTATTTCACGTGTTTATGTGAAATCTTTTTATTAATATATATATATATATATATATATATATATATAATATATTATATATAAAAATCCAACTATATATATATAAATAAAATAAATTCAAAACGAAGGAAACACACATAAAGACACAGACATAACTCACATCGATATTTCGACCATCGTCGTCATCAGGAGGTGTGAAGAGCGAAGAGTCCCGCAGGAAGGCAAGGCGGCATATATATATATAATTCACAAAAAAAGAGAAAAACAGATAAAAACATATATATATATATATATACCTGTCATATCATTAACCCTAATTCTTTTTTTACTTCCCCCCACAGTAAGATTAACTACCCTTGTTCTCCACACACCTCATGCACCTCGGTTAATTGCGTTTACCTTTGGACTGCACCCAGTGTGATGTATTCTACGTTGGTATACCCTCTATGCAGTTCAACTTACGAATGAATGGACACAGGGCTTCCACTGGTCAACGCTACAACCTTCCTATTGCTATCCACTCTAACTCCCATGGACTGGACTTTAATCACTGCTTCCGTGTCCAAGTCCTTAATCAGATCCCTGTACCGTCTTCTAGGGTTACTTTAAGAGCTTCAGAGGAGGTTCAATTATCTGTCTTCTCAAAGCCCGCCCTCCTCCTGGCCTCAACTTGTACCGTTAATTTTTTTTTTTTAATTTGTTTAATGCTTCATTTAATATTCTTCTCTTCTGTAATTTTTATTTCCTTTTATTTGTTCTTTTTTAGTTATTTTCTTCTCTGTAGTTAGTAGCTTACCTAGGGCGGCCAGCGGAGTGCGTGCGTGTTCGTTTCATTCGACCGACCGGTCAGTTAGCTTCAGCTACTCACAGGGACTACTTCTGCCCGATGACGACGAATGTCGAAATATCGTTGTGAGTCTTTTTTGTGAGTGTTTTTATTTGTTTTTCTCTTTCCTGTGTGAACAATATATATATATATATATATATACCATGATAAACGAAAAACGATCCGGCAGGACAAATAACAATTAAAATAAGCAGTGACGCATAAACAGAAACACAACAAAGACTCACTTTTCAATATTTCGACCGTAATGGCGGTCGTCCTCAGGAGAAGAAGTGAATTGACGGAGGGACGACCGCCATTACGGTCGAAATATTGAAAAGTGAGTCTTTGTTGTGTTTCTGTTTATGTGTCACTGCTTATTGTATATATATATATATATATAATAGTTCAATGTACATAAAGAAACATAGAGAAATTAAAAGCACACACTTACAGTCTCTAATTTTCGGTTGAACCGTCTTCAAGAGAGATAAAAGAGAGAAACCAAGCGCACTGGCACAGAGTCTCTATTACAGAGAGTCTTTAATAGTGCAGATAGTAGTATGCAGTACAGAGTCTGGTACTGCTTTTAATTTCTAATGTACATTGAACTTTGTCCATTTCGGATTGTATTTCCATCGAAAAAGTGTATATATATATATATATAAATGGAAAAGGCAACACATAAAGAAAAGAACACTTACTGGATCATTATTTTCAACCGTAGTTCGTCATTAGAAATGAATAGAAGGGAAGAAGAGGTACGTACGTTCAATACTGTGGATGGAATGCGACTGATAGTTCCAGAAACTTCTGTATATAAATAGATACAAAAACTGACCAAGTCCTGATAAACTTTAGTTTCGTTTCTATTCCACGGTCAATACTTTTATCAATAGTATTTTATTGATAAAATAAAATATATATATATATATATATATATATATATATATATATATATATATGACTTATTCTTATTACATACGTATTAATACTTAGGATTATAAATAAGTCTCCTCCATCTCGATTAACAAAGTGGCAATATAAAAGATTACAGCTAAGGAATTTTTTGAATTATTCAGAATATAATTATACATGGCACTTATTTTTTAAAGCTCAAAGTATTACAATTACTCAACCCAATCTATCAACCTATGAAAACTTCTTCTTGAGAAGTTTTAGGTCTAACATTTTATAGGAACATATATTAGAATTATAAAGTCAGAACCAATGTGACCAAACGTGCTTCCTAATTGATTTCAGAAAATATATTACATACCAAAATTAGGTTATGTTAGATTGCAGTGGCAGTAACGAATTGGAGAACACACATAGGCCGAACATTGACCATTTGTTATACCACACATCTAATTACAGATTGGGTATCCTAAATATTGACTAACTAAAAAGTATTTAGAGTAGGGAACTTTAACGAGTAGCTGATATCGTACAGTTTTATCACATATATATAATTTCTTCAGGTTCAAATTAAACTCTCATTGCAAACGTTTCGGTTTTTACTTAAAACCATTTTCATAGGCCTAAAAACAGAGGCAATTAAAAAATCAAACATACATAAAAAGCGCAATTAGTTACAAATACGAAATTACAATAGAAATGTTGACAATAGATTAGTGAGATAACTTACAATGAAAGGCTGAACCAGTGGGTTTCATTCTTCACTCATTTGTATGAAAGCTATTTGTTTTACTTTGTTACACAAGATAAGCGTAATTGTATATTTCTAAATAAATATGTTAAAAAAAATTATTTAAAATAAGACATAACAGAATTTTCAATACACTTCAATTTTTTTTGAAAGGGAAATTAAGTTCTTTGAACCAGTATTGGTCTAGTTTTGTTACAAGTAGGATAGCATTACTGTTGATCAAACAAAGCGATCATCCTGGTTCAGATTCAGACGACAATCCATGGTTGAAAGAACTTTAGTTTATCATAGTGATATCATATGAATTTATAAAAATATCATAGGGCACAAGAAAATACTGTCACCCATATGTCAATCGTGTCAACGATTTCTTCTCTTACATATAAATTTTAGGTTTATTAGGCCATCTTGGATCACCATTATGTATTTTCAACTATATATGTATAAAAATGTATAAAATGTAAAAGTCAATTTTTGGGCGTTTTTTCATGTGTTTTGTGTGGATGTGGATGTGTATGTTTGTGAGCGCGTATACAAAAGATTGTGATCACGCTACAAGTTACATCGTTTAATGGATCAAATTCGTATTTGATTAATTTACTCAAAACTGGCCCCCTATAGTGTAACGTGTATTATACAGTACAAATATATAATTCATGTATTTTTTGTTTTTTATTTGTTTATCATAAAATACATTAACCTGGCACAGGAATAGTTAAATATCATCGAAAAGGTTGCACTATGAAACTAGATACTAATACTACTACTAAGAAGGTCCCTATGGATGTTATTAACGATTTAAGTGGTAGTCTAGCATCATAAAAATATCCTGATACAGAGAGGTTGGTTTCCCTCTCTTATCTTTCCTGAAGATGGTTCTAACCAACAATTAGAGACTGAAAGTGTGTTTTTAATTTCTCTATGTTTTTTCATCTATATTGAAGTTTATTTGTCCGTTTTGAATCGTATTTTTATAGAAAAAGTTTATATATATATATATATATATATATATATATATATAAGCCATTCCATAAAATGGTTCGACAAACGAAATAAACTAAATTTACAGAAAGAAAACACATACAAAACTCATTACTATCTTTCAACTGCGTCATCATAAAATAGAAAGCTGTGAGCCACCAAAGAGAAACGAGGACTAAAGATTGTCTAATTCGAGTGGCACACATTAGTGTAGCGAACTTATGGAGGAAAGGGAGACAAGAAAAAATTAAATTAAATAAAAACACATAATGAAGTATTAAAAATCAAGTAAATATTAAAAATTAATTAAAAGAACAAACTAAATAAATAAACAATAAATTAATAAATAAAGTTGAACAATCTGAACAAATTCATTTTTTTTTTAGTTGTTTGTTTAAATTGATCTTTGATATTTACTTTATTTTTTTCTTAATTTGTTTTTATATATTTATGTTATTATTTTATTTTTCTCCTATCTCCCCTTCCACTATTGTCTACACTGATAGAGTGCCACTTGATTGAGATAGACTGCAATACTCGTTTGCCTTCCGAAGTATACTCACATTTTTCTACCTTATGACCCGATGACAGTCACAATATAGTAGTGACTTTCCTATATTTTTATATATCTGTTTTCTTTCTGAGAATTTATATGTATATGCATAATCCACAGAAAGAATATATATAAAAGATATATATATATATATATACAGTTCAATGTAGAAAAAGAAACATAGAGAAATCAAAAGCACACATTTACAGTCTCTAATTTGAACCGTCTTCAAGAGAGATAAGAGAGGGAAACCAAGGGCACTGGTTCAGAGACGATTGGAGACCCTCCAACGTCTCCAACCATGTATTTATATGGTATTTATTATGGAGTAAATAACACAGAAAATCACCAATAACATTGACGTCGATGATTCAACAAACGTCATCAGAGCGCACTCGGCTAAACCAATGGCACTCGGCTACTCCCTTACAATCACTAACACATTACCGATTATTACCTAATTATTACTAACAATTACCGTCTTGCCTCCTTGCAAGTAGTGGAAAAAATAATTAAAAATTATAAATAAATTAATTATTACATAATAAATACATAAATTTAAAAAAAAGGAATAACGGTAAATATTGGGACTAGAAGATGATCGGCTTCAAGGAGACAGATATTTGCTTCCTCTAATGATCTTAATTTTACATGGGGTTAATAAATTAGAAATTAATATAGATTAATTAGAAATATAATTAATCATTTGGACACAGAAACTGGCATACAAAACTAAATCTATAGGAATTGGCATAGATGACGGATGGGTCGGTTATTATTCAGGACAACAGAAGTCCAGATACATTTCATGTGCAGATTCCGATTAAAGGAAACAACCCCACGTAAAAAAAAAACATCACATCATTTAGAATCAAAACTATGAGGGGCAAAGGCGGGAATTAAAGTATTAGGGTTAATAATAAAAAAGGTGTAAGAGCTACAAACGTCAATACTGTTCCATTAAAGCTACCAGTGTAGGCATTCTTGAGAAGATGATGGAAAAAGAAAAAAATACATTTGTGATTCAACGGTTTGCGATATAATTTCATGATATGGTCGAAAGGCCCAATACATGGTAATAAATCAAAACAGGTTTGCGATATAACCTGGTAGGGGTAGAATAAGAAGTACGAAAGAGAACTACTTAATTAATAACAGAGATAAGTTTAGTGAGGAGAATGTTTTTTGAAAAGAAAGCATGAACTAATGTTTGACAGTAAAACAGGGCAAACCTACTCCCATTTAGTAATGAAAAAATAGGGAAAGAGAGCGTCCTCTTTTTATTGAAAAAGCAGAATTGATTTAATTATAAAAGATTTAATTTAAGCTTTGTTACAAAAATTACTGAAGTATTGGAGCCATTATGTCATTCCAATAACTTAGTTTAAAGATAATAATCACCTTTATTACCTTTAAGAAACATTGCATTTCAGGAGAATGTTAGTCAGAATAATAAGGAAATTCATGTATAGCCTGAGAGTGGGAGCCCTATGCATTTCAGGAGAATGTTGGCCAGAATAATAAGGAAATTCATGTGTAGCCTGCGAGTGGGAACCCTATGCTCCCGAAAACATCGAAGTAAATTCCAAAGTCACCATGGTTTTTCTTTCATATTTGTTTCTATTTTTCCCCTTATGCGTTACATTGCAATACTGATCATGCTAATAAGTGCAACTTTAGTAGCTAGTGACCCGTGAACAGACCAGGTTTTTGCATGACGATGAGAGTTATCGAAGTGAGTTTTATTGGTAACTTTTAAGGTTTTTTCTCTGTAATCCTGTTATGGTCGTTTAAGAGCATGTAAATTTTATTTCTATTTTATGTATTTAAAAATTAATATCAGGTGTTTCTAGAAGCATAAAAAAGAACATTATCTACAATAATATTTTGTAAACTATAAATGTTGGTAAATCTATTATAACGATTTTGAGTCCAGGTTTCGTTACTTCTAAAATATCTATTCCTTAAAAACAGAGATAAGCTAGGTATTTAAAAGAATTTTATCAGGATATCATGCATAAAAACATTTGGATGTTTTCTAAACAATAAAGATCACCGTAAAACTTTTAAGATTAACCAGAAAAATATTTATGGAAGACAGAAAGGCAAATAAATGCAATTATTAAAGTATGGGTAATATACAAACAGTTAACACTCAAATTGTTAACCAATGAAGTGTAAACTTATAAATCAGGCGTCAACATCTACATAAAATGTTAGTAAAACCATAGTTACGAAGCCGATTATGACAGATAGGAACTGTGTGATTGCTGCGGAAACAGGTAGTTCACGAGCTCTCTCTCTGGGTAGAATCTCGCTGAGAACAATATAGAGTAAAGTGCCTCCAGCTAGTGCCTAAATAAAAACAAAAAAAAATATTAAGAGATATTAATTTACTAACGCATATTATTTACATACTCTGCATAATAAAAAAGAACTAACTCTAGGGCAAGAAGGAGCAAGTATAAGGGATATATTACTGTAAGAAGGTTATATTAGGTTAGGTTGCAGAGGCAGTCCCACAAGGGAACACACATAGGCTAAACATTGCCCTTTGTGATGCAGCACAATGAAGATTGATTCGCCACTGTGGGTCCTAAATCTTACCTAACTCAAGTTACGTATTTAGAGTAAGGATCTTTAAGAGGCTATCATCAGAGAGGCTCGAGACTGACGGTTTGATGTTTTCTCTCTGAGGGATGACGTACTCAAATTTTCCCTTCCTGCGTGAATAAATCAAGGGCTAGAGTGGGTGCTGAAAACCGGATCTACCAGTCCAGAGGCAAGCATGCTGCCACTGGGCTACTCTGGCCATTGAAAGTTATGTTAAAAACATAGCCTCTTGAACCTACAGAAACTAACTTTACAACTACAAAATCTAAAATAGCAAAGTATAATAAAACTATTAATCAAATCCACAAGGATAAGGGTAGTCCTTAAATTGTCAGCGTGTAGGTGCTGGTCAAACAATAAAACTATTAAACTTAGATTAAGTTGAACTTAATCATCAATTACTTGACGATGTTCTCCCTGGTATATTTATAGCGTAAATTAAGTCTTTATTTACTTAGAATTATAACATTTATATAAATTACTAGATGTTGAATTAACTCCGATAATTAAGTTTTATAATTTGCAATGATAAATCAAATATGTCTTACACAGTTATATATTGATAATGGGTTTTCGGCATTATCAAATACCTCAGTTGTTGTTTGTGAATTTGAAGGACATTTGTTGCTCCTTCGTAGTATTTATCTTTTAGTCGAAAACTTTTTACTTACTAAAAGTATAGTGATCGTGAAAAAATTCGATCTCGAGATTTTTACAGAATTACATGTTTTGAGGTCCCAGAAGTCGATTTATGAAGTTTTTCGATTATGTCGTGTGTGTGTGTGTGTGTGTGTGCGTGGGTTGTAGTGCGCGTGTGTGTACGTGTGGGTGGGTGATCCAATGTTTGTGGACAGACTCCGGTCAAGAATCTTTAATAGATCAAATTGATATTTTACACAAAATGAGCCTCATAGTGTAGATGAGTATTGCTTGGGAGTAATTATGAATGATGGAAGTCATTTTTTTTGCAAAAAACCTGTTTTCAGACATTTTTTTTCTCCTAAACAACTAATTGTAGAGTATTGAAATGTTGATATTATCTGTGAGGCTACAAAACCAATAACTAAAAATATCCTCCGATTTATAAAACAACAGGACATTTTTTTTCTATATAATGTAACAATTTTGACTTATAATTCAATATGAAAGGTTGTGAGAGAGACTATACTGTTTAACGGATCAAACTGAAATTACGCCTAAAAATAGAATATTATATAGAGAATGAGTTGATATAATCTTTTTTAAAATTACATTTACCAAAGGGCCGTTATTGTAATTTTTTGTTTTCAGAAAATGTTTTTTTACTCTAAAGGTATCATTAAAATTCAATGAAATTTTGCAAAAAAATTGAACAAAAAAATAGCAATTTACAAAAGAAAGTCATGATATTTCACTTATGGCAAAGAGAAATAAAGCTATAATAACCAAATATTGATCCTGGACTAATGGTTTACTTGCTATGTCGTACTTGTTTACATTTATGTGCATTGTTTACATTGAGTATAATTTTTTTTGAATGAATATACTGAAATAATATGACGTTCAGAGGTATAATGAAAACATTTGAAATAATTTAATGTCTTATATGTGATATAAGAAGAATAAAATTCTTATTATTATTTCTTACATATAATTTCTGATTTTTTTATGATATGATGGGTTTGTCTAACAAGATGTTCTAATCGATCTATATGTTGCACCATTCTCCGAAACTTAATATCAGATGCAGATTTTATGTTTATGAATGGCATTATTTTTTGGTAATATTGAAGTTTGTGGAATGCACTTTTTCGTCCTATAGAAGAGCTTCTATGTTTTTGATAAATATCAAGTTTCTCACTATTCTAGTCTAATAGTTCATACTATTATTGTTTAAAAATTCAAGCTTCAGCTATAAAATTATAAATTATACTGAAAAGTCGGCTTTGAACTTGATTAGTATGCAAAATTGGCTATTACGAACAAATTTTTTCTCATTATACATTTGCAGGAAACTTATAACAGAGTAGACAACGGAGGAAAAAATAACACTCGCTCAGAGTAACGGATTTTTAACGAAGGGAAAGAAACGTAATTTTTTAAAAAACACTAGGATGCCATAAAACTGCCAGTGTAACAATTTTATAAAAGACCAAAAAGAAAAATCGTGTAGAATATATGTGATCGAATTAAGAAAACTTTATATATATGATATATATGTCTATAAGCTGATAAAAATTATTGTTTCAAACAACTCTATGAAAATTATTGGCAGAGAAAAAGACCATTCTAATGGCAATTAATGTAAGTAATTATGATATATAATCATAAAGATATATATCTTAATATCTTATATATGATATATCTTACTATATATATAACAGTTCAAAATAAGATAGGTAGCACACAAGTGAATATATATATATATATATATATATATATATAGATTTTCTAGTCAAGAAAAATATTTCTTGAGGAAAATAATAACGCAAATAATACCTGCATAGCTGAGAGTGTGACATTATCTTTGGGATTAGTGGTGTTGAACTGATGCAGGACCATGCCCACGACGATGCCCATTGCCGAGCCGACAACATAAATACATATCGGAGGAATAACAGTGTACAGAGGGCGACCATCAGAACTGAGTTCCGCACCAAGACAGAAAGAAACGACCATTTTATGGCAACTTACTGCTCCAAGCAACAATAATACCTGCAATACATCATTCTATCAGAAAAAGTTTATCTGATATTGTTCATTTTAATGAAAACTTTTAGGTTAAGAGATAAAAGTTATTTTATAAACAAATTATTTATTAGTTACTTTATTGTTGTAGTGATTTATCTCTACATATAAAGTTCGTGAGTTTGTTTGTTTATTCACCCATTTTCCGTGGAGATACAGACCTAAAATTAAATATATACTATTTATTACCCGAATAATGTTAAATAAAAGAAAATTATTACTATATTCTCAAAATTGGAGCCAGTGTAGCAAGTGTCTTGCGTGCTCGCCGATGACAGTAGTGAAAATGTAACAAATATATAATAAACTACAACATTAGAGGTTAAAAATAAATGAATAATTTTAGAAACAAACTTGAACACAACTGTCAGATAAAATACAAATGTTCTAAGGTAATATTATAAAGACACATTCCTTTCGTTAATGCTATTTTATGTTAGGTGAATAAATTTAATATTTCAATTTACAAGTTTTGTTTGTTTTAAATATAATTCATTGTGTATATAACTTGAATTGATGTTTTATTTATATGATAAAATAAATATATTTTGTTACTTTTAAGTGATTCTTATTTTGCTAAATATACTGAGAGTGTATATATCTTGAATGATGTTAAGAATACTATATAAAAAGTTTGGGTGCTTATAATTCTCATATAAGAATCTGTGTCCGTGCCTTAATGAAACAATTAAAATCATCCCTGTCAATCATATTAATTAAGTTCAGTGAATTAATTTCAATACCTATCGTTATAATTTTTGAGTGACAAAAGGGTCACGGGTAGTCTAGTATATTCCATGAAGTTAAAGTCCTATAAGGATATTTAAAAAACTAAGTACATTTATGGAACTGAAAGCTTTAATTTATAAAATATAGATTAAATATAACACCATTAGCAATCATAATAAAAATAACAGTATTTTTTACAATTTTCACAATTAAAATTAATGAATTTTTAGTAAAAATAATATTTTTTATATTATAATAAATCGTGTATTATCAGGGAACGTTTATTTTTACCTCACCATAAACAAAGTAAATTAATCTTGGAAAAAAAAACATATTTTGAGATTTTAATGGATTAACAGAATAATTCGTAATTTGATATATTAATTACTAAAATTGACACAACTATATGCTTCATTTAGTACTACAAAAAATTAAATTGCAATATTATTTGACAATATTTAGAGTTGATTTATTATCTCTATCATCTTCTACAAATGATAGCCAAAACAAACTGACAATATAATTATTTACTTAAACTACTTACTTTAGCCACTCACTGATTAAAATTTTAATTTCTTTCATTAAATTATTTTGATGAATAATAATTTTCGAAGAGTGCTACAAATCTAACTGATTAGTTACGAATAACTTGCTAACAAAGGCAATAATTTGTGAAATATTAATGCAAACAGTCTCATCGCCGTAGATTTTAAATTGAAAGAATAAAATGTGGTGTATGAGTAAACATGTCATATCGGAGCTGCAAGGCCAACCAAAACACATATCCCGAAACAAGTTATTTATCCAGGAGAATCACTACGCACCATTCTACTGGTCTTCCAAAACCTACTCACTGGCATGTTTGTCAACACATATAAACTGACAAGAGAGACGGTGATTTATGGAAACAAAATTATTAGATTCTTTTATTTAAATTATTATTATTAGAGAAAACGTTCATATTATATTAAATTAATAGTAATATAAGAAACAAATATTCTAACTGCCAGGAGAAGTAGATATTAAAATTTTTTGAAATACTAAAACCTTCTGAAGGTAGATACGAAACTATTTTTTCTGTTCCAATTTAGGTTTCTAAATTAGATAAAAATTAATTAAAATTGTTGGAAATGTCATTAACTTTTGAATGAATTATTTCCAAACTAGGAAAATTTACTCAAAAACACGATCCATTTTATTAGTACAGGGGGAAACAAGCATTTCATTCTATGACAATCACGAACGACCCATGATAATTTTAAATGATTCAATGATTCTGTGAACAGACTTAACAGTTTACTCAAGAAAAAGTACGCAAACGTATGTAAAGTGTATGTTTCTCTGATTTCAATTATCAATTACTTACTAATGATAACAATTATTTAGTGGCATATTCTCCTTCATTACAAGATAAGAGCATTAATAACAAAAGGTTGACCACATATTCTGTTGGTTAATCACTTTTCCACAGTTTTTGTTGGGTATATTTGTTGTACAAACGTTAAGTAGCTTTGAATTTTTACACATAACCACTGCTCGAAAAACATCAATAAATATATGGTAAGATGACAAACTGACACTATTAGGAGAAGACTGGACACCAATTACAAGGCCCTCGAGAAAGGAGTGGACGGAGAATGCCATGAGTAAACCAAAGCCGGTACAACTCCAACATGAGCCATGCCATAGCACTTCCTGAAATAGTCAATTTGGACCAATCAAAAACAGGCAAGATTAAGTATGGTGAACTTTAAAACTAATATCAATTGATATTATATCACGAGTATCCAATGATGTCATACTCAAGTTTATTTAAAATACGGATCTTGAACAAGTACCTGTCACCACACAGGTCCGGGCGGACAGCTCTCTGTGAGGACGGTTTATATAAGGAATCTGGTGTCAAAGAAAGCTAGAAAACTCGGAATCTCTGGTACAACGGTACACTAACTGTACACCATTCTAATTCCAAATAATAATTATCATCATTTAAATAAAATTGGGACGTTCTTACAATTTACTAAACAGTTGGCACATAATACTTAAGTGATTCAAGTTTTTCTTTCTTTTTTTTTTAACACGGAAACGATGAATATATTTTCAACAATTTTGACTATAATAGAAATAATATAAAATTCCCTATTAGCACAATTAATCAAATCATTGGGTATAGATTTTGTTGTCTATTTATCCCTAATATACTTTCAATAACAAATTCTTTCTTTTTCAAGAAGACAAGAAAAATTTTTACTGACCAGTTTTAAATGATTTTTTGTTTTATATAAATATAAATTACATGTAAATATTTTACCATTGGTTCATGAATAAGAACTCCGTCGTCATCGTGATCTATAGTGCCGTACTGGCTGACATTTCCATTCATGAAACTTTGGCCTGGAATTATTTTTATTTTAAATATAATAAAGATGTTTTCTAAAATAAAAAAAGACATATATACCTTCTACAGCTTCTTCTTTTTCAGAAGAATGATTTAAAAAATGAACAATTACATCAATGAAATATATGAGGAAAAATCCACTGCAAAATACAACTTCTGTCCATTCTAATAATGCTTCCCTAGACTCTGGAAGAATATGAACCAAAGAAGTTGCCAAAAGAACTCCCCCTCCGAAGCATAGAATAATGGATAGAGTTATCGACTTTTGGCACCTTCCGCCAATGCCGAGTAGTCCAGGTAAAAGACTGCATATAAAGCTACTGACACTAACCACAAAAATAGAAATTAATTTAGCAGAGTTAGTAGCGTTCATTACGATTAAGTATAAAGAATTAAAACGACACGACTAGAACAGAAAACTTTAGTATGACTTATCACTGGTGATTTGAGATAACGACGAGCTGATTCGTCATTATCATCACAAATAGTTTAGTTCTAGAAACCCCATTTTATGAATAAACAAGAATCTTGATGTCTACTGATTCGTATCTTCAATCAATGTATTAGGGGCAGAATGGTCTAATGAACGACCATTAAAGTGGCCTTTTTGACAACCCTGCATTTTTTTTTTTTTTTAGTAACAAATTTTGCCACTAAATTTAAAAATGATAACACGACTTGCCGCTTGTTTGTTTTGTAAATGGCGACGGAGATACAGTTATCGTAAGGTAAATAATTTTCATTCTTTCTTCATTATTTCTCTCTGTCTACTTATTTAATATGTATTTCTCAATTATATCCCTTTTCAAAATTAAAGAAGACGTTACGGTTTTTGTTTTGACTGGCCTCAGTATCTAATTTTTATAGTTGTGCAAATGTTTTACAAATTTAGTAGATGTTTGCTTTTTTTATGCTCCATAAGTGATTTTGTTTTTGAAATATGACTACTTAAATGTAATTATGAGTCTATACAAGTATTATTTATAAAACTACTTCGAAAAATATGCAATTTATTTGAATAATTACTGATTATGTATTTTACAAAAATTTGTCTTTTAAATTATTGCTGGTTTGGTTTTATCGTAAATATTATGTAGGAATGAATTATAAATTTAGGTTGATTGCATTATATTTGTAGTCTAAACTACACAACCTATAGCTTGTAATATTCATATCGGTATTCAACGATATGTATATTCATATTCTTTATTGTTATTCCGTGATTGGTTTAATTTATCAGAATTTTGAATCGTTACATTAGAATTTATTTGCTGAATCTTTAGTAAATCAAATTTGTTCTAAACTATTTAAGTTCATCGTACTTTTAATGTTAAATGAATATGAAGAAATGGTCTATGTAGATTATTGGCTTAATAACATTGAATATCATTATCATTACGCATGAATTAATATGATCATCGGCGTTATATTATTTCGTTTTAACTAATTGATAAATTTTGTTGCAGGGTTTGTGTTGCAAAATTTTCTGTGACATCTTTTTGTAAATTGCGGAATACATCAATATAGGAATAAGCTACCGATCGGTATGCATTGATACAACATTAAGACAATTCTAATTCAAGGTCAAGAACGAAAAGATGTTTGCAAGTAACTAAATTTTTGTCTTCAACTCTTCGAATGAATCATGGAAGCAAGTGCTCCGAATACCTCTTGTAATTAATTTTGTTATGAATAAATTCATTATAAATAACCAAATGGTCATCCCTTCATACATGTTAAACACTAGTAATGAAGATAACTCAACTAACAGGAAGAAACAACATGAAAAAAATCATTTATATTCCTTTGAAAGGCCTACATACCATACAAGAGAGTTCCGTGGATCTGAGAGTGATGTTAGGATTTATCCACTCACATCAGTTCCACCATATTTTCAAAGAGCAAATTTTTCTTGGAGTGTAAACAGATTCAACGGTCATCCGAAGAACAGGTGAATGTGCTTTTAGAATTCGGTTGTTTAAGAAAATATGTATTATATATTCTTTGAATAAACTATCAATTATAGTATTTGAATAGCGTATCAATTTTTTATATCAGCTTTACTGATGACGATGGCAATTAGATGTTTGATTGTTTGCAGGCAAAAGCAAGGAGAATCTTCAACAGGACCTGCCAGTGATGATTCTAGCGACAGTTCTTCGCATTCTCCCGTTCTTAGCAGATCTCAGTCATGCAAGTCCACTGTCTTTGATGGAAATAACAAACATAGATACTATTTCAGGTACAAAATGGAATTTATATTTAAAAAAAAAATTTTTGTAATGACCGTAAATATGCTACTGTGGACTAAACACGTTACACACTAATGTATCTTTTTTTTTTATTGTAAAGAATTGTTTCATCATATACGATCAAAATTTAACTGAGTTTTTTCCTGAAAGACAATGACAAAGTTGGAACCTTCCTTGCATTGGTAGATTCTTAAGTTACAAAGTTTCAGTTAGTTAGATTTAATAATTGCAAACTGTTCTATACGGTTATGTAATCTGGGAAACCTGTAATCTGATACTGGAATCTATTTATTCATATTGTGTAGTGCATGAAAATTTCCACATACACCTTTATGTGATTCTGTTTTAACTAGTCCCCCACATTGTCTCTTTTTATCTGCTGGCTAAAAAAAAATTAGAGTGGTGTATGTCTACACTCAACTTTACTACAAGGAAACGTAATATAGTATTGTCAAAACTCATTGACAATCCATTTAGTTTTGGTTTTATTATGGCTCTCTTGTCAAGTATTGTCTAACTCAGAGATAATGAGTTTAATATTTTGGCTACATCCATATTATCAGTTATAACAAAAATGGGATCATATTATTAGAAAACAATTGTTCCGCCATATTACAATTGTTCCGCCATATTACTACATATAGAGTTAATAATTATTTTTTTGTCTGATTTTACTTTTTCAGTATTTTAAGCTCAGTTCGTAGTAAGACAATAACTAGGGCGAAATAATTTTATATAATGATTGGAGAAGTAGCTTAAAATTAGTAGCTGTGTTATAATAAAGAATAAAAAGAACCTTTCCCATGCGTTGTATTACCCAAACATAATGGTGTTTTTAAATACCCCAAGAACTATATACCTGACTCTTAGATTTGTTTAACTGTGTAAGATGTCTTTTGATTTCGCTAGACAACCTTTAATAGCCATAATGTCATAAAATATCTGGTTGATTGGCGTTGAGTTTATAGTTTTAAGGTTTTTATTCTTCTTTCATATCTGTTTCTATTATAGATTTAGGTATGAGTATAGAATAGTACTCGGTTGGTGATTCAGTGCTTGAATTTCACCATCAAGCGGTGTGATCTATAGCTTGTCCTTAAACTTTTGGATACACCCACTCACATTATTGCCAAAACTTCAAAAGGGTCAATAACTTTTCCTGTTTTAACCCTAGACCACAGGATTGGTGAGCCGAGACTCCGATCATCCAACTCCGGGATATTTGAAAGGACCGACTCCGATTAATAATAACTGGATATTTATGCATATATCATCTTCGTGTTGTATATTACTTATGAACTAAAATGACATTTTATCAATGCCAAGTGAATCATCAGGCTAATCTTAAAGTCATTAATAACTTTATGAAGATAGCCATACTTTTTTGGCTTCTTTTTATCAACTTTATTGGAAAACTATATTCGGTAGTTCAATGCTGACTGCTTATAAATGAAATTGTAATATAATGTCGGTACACGTAGTTGGGGCACTGCCGAGTAATCATAACAAATTCATAGTTGAAATAAAAAAGAAAATATATACATTCCTCGTCTCTCTGTTTTAAAAGTGCTTGTTTGCATCATATCTCTGTAAGCAAAGCAATTATAATGTTCAAATATGGTGTGCAGATGTATAAAAATATTGGCGTAGGTATTCAGCGTCGTTTGTTTTTTTTTTGTAAATTGATCCTAAAGCAGTTGAGTCAGACAGGCCAGCACTTGAGATGTTTCTTATTAAGTTTTTTAAGTGTTGGAATTTATTGACTTGGACTTGTCTAGTCCATAAATTGGACTCAACTCCGACTCTACAGCCCTGCCAGTCCTTCGTTCACTTTCTTTCCTACCTTTCACTTTGTTCAACTATAACTCTTACACCATCCATAAAACTGTGTTTATAAACTTGAAAGCATTCAGTGTGACTTTTTTCATGTTGATTTTTCTTCAACCGTGCTCAGCGTGCGTATATCAACTACAATGGGGCATCCGTCCATCTTAGTTTTAATGACCGTTTCTGTGTTCAAATCTTGAATCAGATTCCCGACTCTTTGCTCTCATCTGATCTTCAGATTTTCTGAGGAACTCATAAAACTATATAATTTTCGTTAAAATTAGTAGCCGGTTGGTCAAAAGAACTAAAAATACCATACATCTCTATTACCCAAGAGGTCAAAGAGTGTGTGACATGTGTTTTGATTACACCCTGGAAGACGTCATAAAATTTATCTTTGATTGGCATTATAGCTTTCTTTACTCTATCCCTTTTCTTGATTCTCTATTTAACTATTCATGATTCTTTGATTCTTTCCCTCCTCGTTTGGTAGCACTGCTTGATCTTGCAGATTTTCTGCTTATTGCCTTTACCTGAAGGCTGTTTGAGTTGACTAGTTCTCTTGATCATGGTGACAGTCAGTTAGGAACCAAAAAATTACCTTTGGAAGTCAGTTTACTATTGGGTGGGTTTAACCCAAAAGCACTCGTCTATGAGCTTCAGATGTCTAATCTGGATGATCAATGCATATTGTGCACATGATTTTAATATAAATATAATTTTTTCCAATTAAACTATATACTATTTATTTCATATTTTTTATTTCTTACTTTAGTTCATATTTTTTATTCTTTTAATTTATTTCTATAATATTTTGTTCTAAAAATACATCTTCAGGAGACGAAAGAGAGGCAGACTAGGCACATTGGAATTGCATTGTAAGGTAACCAGATGCACTGGGTTACTTTCCGTTTCATTTTCGGAGTGCTTGGTCTCCTCTTTTCTCTCCAGAAGACAAATTTTCAGAAAATTAATAATCTTTCTTTAATCTTTGTGTTACTTTTTTCGTATTTGAACTTGTGTTATGGATATAAAATATATTTCTAATAGGAAAAATATTAGTATCTTTTATAATCTTGTACAGTTAGTGTATTTAATATACAATAAATCAGTTTCAATTGTAACATTCAATGCAGATCTCAGCGGTTCAAAGTGGTCCAGATTTCCGAAAACAGGGACTTAATTAATACATTTTAACCAATGTAGACGAAAATTGGTATACTTAGGTTATGATCTCGCTGATTACGATTTTGGTATTGAAATGCAAAAATTCAAAATAAATGTTGAATTATGATTCTTTATACTTCATCATGATTATTATTTATTTATATATTAAAAGTTATTATTATTTATTCGAACAATATTATACAAACGGTTTATCCGCCACGATTTGTTTTTTAAACAATAATGTGAATTTACGTTTATTTATTTATACAAAAATACTGATAAAGCTGTAATATTAAATAAAAAATATTGTCCAAACTGTAAATAGATTTATACATCAAACATAATGCTAGATATAAATGGAATAGATTTTCTGTCGTATTTTTTATCCTTTTCTAATCATGCGTCAGACCTTTCAACAGAGAACGTTATATTTTTTCTCATTCTTAGGGTGGTATCCTTTACTGTGATGTAAGTATCCGGAAATACCATAAATAACCTGAAATTTCACTAATTTCTTATAATTTTTTTTATAAAAGTCATAAAGAGAGCTATATTGTATTTGTAACTTCAAATGTGGCTATTTACTAAAATAGTGCCTAGTAGTTGAATTTTATTAATGATTTCAATGGTAAATGTCATATAGTTTATTGGGAATTTCAAAATTTAACCTAATGCTGCTCCATATGTAATTTATCCAACAATTTCTATAACATATTTCATTTATTTTTTATGATTTTTTAGTATAATTATTAATTTAAAAAAAACATTTTTAGAAAATGTCAAAATAAAGTACATACCTTGGAAACCATAGTCCATTTTCAATTTTTGAATTCACACAACTCAAAAAAAAAGTTATTCTGTTTTAACACAACGCCATGTTTGAGGTGTTCTACAACTTCAGAGCCAGCCGGCTAGGCTAGATGTTTTGGGCCCTGGTATTTAATAGTGCCAACATTACTATTACCAACTTCATATTTCAAAATTCCTATTTCAAACCTTTTTTTTGTATTAAGTCCACGTTTTCGGAAATCTGGACCATTGTGCGGACAACTTATATAGTTGGCAACATTTTGGGGAGCGGTTAGGAATATAGTAATGACTAGTAGCCCATCCCTGCTTCGAACTGATAAAAAATAATCTATATATTAGATTATTTATTTAGCTTATAGCTGCCTATGTACGTACGCAGTGTGTTAACACTGATTTAATGCATAGAAGATATTATAATAATTGTACAACAATTACTGTAATTTGACTCGGTGAATCATTCAATAGGCTATTTTGTCATTATAATTGGCTTTTCCGTAGCTGTGCTGACCACACATTTATAATTAGCGTAACTAATTGCTTTCAATATTTTGTCAAATACTTTGCAAGGAAAAACATTGCAAGTAAATGATACGGCTCCCTTCAAATTAGATATCATTTTGGACATTTATATAGTGTGGACAGATATCTGATTTTATTATATTTTGGTATAAATAGGTAGCTGGTTTCTTTTAAGCATGTATCATTTAAAGTAAATTGCAGTCTCGGTATTCATGATCTTCAGACTGAGAGATTCGATATTACGAACTAACTCCTGCTAGCAGGGTTCAACTGTTTTTTTATGTTTATAGATGGAAAAAAAATTGAAGTGCATATTGTGTTAACACCAACCTATGTGTATGTAGGTACCTACATTTATTTGTATGCTATCGGCTATTGCAGTTTTTTGAAATACTGTTATTTACATCTTTGGTGGCAGTATTTGACCTGCAGAAAACAGTCTATTATCTTGATTATTACCATCTTACCTTTACTAACACATTCGGTTTTATGTCATTTGTATAAAATCATCCTTTATAACAAATAATAAGTCATTGTTTAGTGTTTCTCTTTCGTTGGAATAATTGACAGAGTGTTTAAGTAAGAACGTATATTTCTAATTGCCAGAGAATGTAATTTTATAATTTAAAATAAACTTTTATTTCCAAATCAGTCTTATTTGGAAACTGAAATAAACTTATTCGGAAACTGAAAAACACTGGTGTACTGAACATGAACCTACACTGCTGATGCAATATTTCTTTGAGGAATACACCACTATTGGAATTCCCTTTATGGAATTATGCATTATGCAAAGTTACAATCAAATACCTTATTTCTATTTTCCATTAAAGTAAACTTCAACTCTGTCAACTACTGAATTTTACAAACGATTATAAACTGTAATGTAAATTTAAAGGCATTAAAACTAAAAAAGTATTCTAAACCATGTCACAAGCTATGTAATCATTATCGTATGGAATTTACTCATGATTAGAATAATGGGAAGAAACTTAAAGAAAATTAAAGTTGTTCATACTGTAACACCATTGCAAAACCCTGCTGTTAAACCAGATGGTACTCCAGTCGATCCTTCGGTCGGAGGTATTGCTACTTCTCTTGATGTAAGAAAAACAATGCATTTACAACGTTGACGCGTTTCGAACATTTGAGTGCTTGAAAGAAATATGATTCGTGGTTAGAAATTTCCCCTTATATCAATCACGATGTATCTAATGTATTGTATTCAATGCTTAAACTCAATATTTGTGTTCGCTAAGTAACCTCAGATCTGTATAACGGTTTCTTAGATGCCGATGTTGGTAATGTTTAGATTTATTTTATTGGTATAAATGGGTAAAAAACCTATTTGAATAAAATATTATTAAAAACCAGAGAGGCTTCTTTATTAGCTTAAGTACATGTGTTCTTTTTTACTACATACTTTTCGAATTTTAATTTATTTTTATAGGTACATTTTTTTGTATATTATTTTGTATATTTAATGTATATTATATTATTTAAATGATAAGAAATTGTATAAGTCAAAACATACATTTTAAGATGGAAGTAATGCATCCTTGTTATACGCAATAAAGGTGCAATGCATTTAATTTACTCTTTGACAACATATTTCAAATGCCCGAACTGACAGTCATGCTACAGCACTAAAGAGGAAAACTGCATTGTGTTTTAACAACTTTGATAAACATAATACACTTTCAGCAATAAGGAGTTTCTGCTTATAAGTAATGAAATATCCTTGTTATAATAAGCAAAGTAAACTGCATTTCTTGTGAACAAATTGAGGTATATAGAAAATAAAGTACAGTAGTACCTCGAGATACGAATTTACTTGGTTCCAGAACCCCCGTCGTATCTTAAAAAATTCGTATCACGAACATATAGTTACCATAAGAATTAATGGAAAAAAAATTAATTGGTTCCACGGCCCAAAACCCGTATATAATTTCCTATTTTACGTTATAAAACTAACAAAAGTACACTAAAAAACAAGCATTTAACCATACAAATACAAAAGAATTGAATAAATAATGAATTAATATGTAAAAACAGAGTTTCAGGTGCATGATTTTGGTACGTGGGTGGTTTTCAGGTACAAGATTTTGGTACGCGGGTGTCTCCCGCTAGCGTACGTAAACGTAAGGTAGTGTAGGTCACGCTGGTGCTTAATTTTGTCGTGCAGAGTTTGCCATGTTTGTATACCAATCCTAGTACGGCCTAGCCTACCGGGATGAAATTTTTTCGAGCAGAGTTTGCCAGGTTTCATTTGAACAATTTTTCGTGTTGAGTCTGCCATGTTTTGGGTCATTCCTGCCATGAACACATTGGGTCGTTCCTGCAACACACAATTTTGACTGTCCCGAACGGTCTCAGAAGGTTCCAGAAGTTTCGAGAAAATTCTTTCTCGACACCTCAGATTTTACGTCGTATTTAGAACAGGATTTTCACGAAATTTTTGGCCTTATCTCGAATAATTCGTAAGAAGAAGCAGTTGTATCTCGAGGTACTACTGTATGTATATATATACTTTAAAATAACTGTTGTGCCAAAATATAAGAGTTGAATAGTTTTATTATATAATTTGAAGTGAATTAAAGAATACATTTGGTGCTTGTTCCTTAGTATATGTCACAGAAAAGTAGAAACATTTCTATGGCTCTTTGTGGCAATATGGAGATAAAAGCAAGTGAGTCTAGTTGTAAGTGAAACTAAATTTGTTTTGCTGAAAGAGGGGTTGTAAGTTGAGAAACACTGGGCTAGACTAGTAATGTTCCTTTTACTCAAATGCTATTTTTAATGAATGTAATTATAATAAAAGGGGGGGGGGGGGAGGTTAGCTCAGTGGCAACGTGCTCGCCTCTGAACTATTAGGTCCGGGGATCAATACCCACTCACTATGGCTCTCGATTTATTCACGCGGGAGGTGAATAAATCTGAGGACGTCATCCCTGAGAGAGGACGTTAACCCGTCGGCCCCAAGCCTGTACGATGACAGGTACTCGTTAAAGATCCCTACCATATATAAACACTTGAGTTAAGCAAAATTCAGGACTCCCACTGTAGAAATCAGCCTTCTTTGTGTAGTATCACAAAGGGCCAATGGTCGGCCTATGTGTGTTCCCTTGTGGGGAACTGCCACTGTAACGTAACTTAACCTAATTATGATAAAACAAGATGATTATCCCAAATTTTATTTTTTTTATACATTTAATGTGGAATTATTTGTTTAATAGGTCAGAAAAAGGTAGCTGTTCAAACGGTGGTTTGGTCAGCCAGAATGGTGGTAAAAATCATCGTGCGAGGTCCAGAGGTCACTACCCTCTACCCCATGGGTGAGTTATGATGTTATAATTAGAAATAGATTTACTTTCTACATTAATAAGACTTTAATCAATGGCAAATTAACTAGAATCATTAACTGTAAGAGGAAATAAAATAAAGTATTAACTTTCGTTCCGAGATATTGGCTCTATAACCCTCTCAGTTTGCACTAGTCCTTTTGTCCCGACGTTTGATTCTTGATTCCTTTGATGTATAATTCCTCATAGATTCGACACGTCTTCTACTAATAGTAGTCAACGCCCACTCTTAGCAGTACAATGGTACCTCGACTTACGAATTTAATATTCGTTCCGGGACCGATTTCATATATAGAAATGGTCGTATGTCAAGACTAATTTTCCCATAAGAATAAATTATAATTCGATTAATCTGTTTCATAGTCCTTAAACCTGCGGTAAGTCCTTAATAAATTCTGCAGTTACAGGGTATAAATAAGAATTATAGACACATATAAATAGAAATCCATAGATTTAAGATAAATAAATTATTAATAAATAAGGCATAGAGAACAGGGGCTTATCTTAGAGGCTGGCCTGTAAAGGTCGGAGGAGACGGAGGGTGTGGAGATAAAGGAGGATACGATGGGACGAGGAGCATATTGCAACGTACACTCTAATTTACACTTCATAACTTAGCTTATTAATTTTTCTTATATTATATTTTTTAAAATATAAACAACAAATACAAAAAAAAATATAAATTAGAACTATTTAATTTATACATAGTTGGGAAAAAAGTCAATGAAAAAGGGTTCCGCAGAGAGAAAAATATCTTTTTTTTTCGCGTTAACTATTTCTTGTCACTGGCTGCTTTGGTCACCCATACCCGTGTTAAGGGGTGGGAGAAACAGAGAAAGAAAATGTTTCTTTTTGTGACAAATTCCTAGTTGTAAACATCATATCCATTGAGTGGAGAATTTGATGAGAAGGTATTTACTTTTTAAAACAAATTATTTGGACAAAGTGCATTTTTGTCTCTCACTCAAGGATCTTGCGAGTAAGAGACCTTTTATTATAATGCTTCCTAAGAGATTTTATTAACGCAGTTAACACAGGTTTATTGTGGTGCTGTATTATACAGAAACCAAAATCCATCATACAACTATTTGACGCAGCTGACATTCCCTGGGAAAGAGGCGTTATCATTTTCAAAATTGTTTAATAGTTATCATGTAAATATGGAAGATTATTGCTGTAGGTTTCTTTTAACTCCTTACTGCACTGCGCCCGACAGATTCCTGCTCCGATCCCATCTGATGGAAGTTAAGGAGACACCGCCAGACCTGAGTGAAAATCGTTTGGATAAGGTATGTGATTAATTCAATTTATTTAATATGGTGTTTTCTGTTTTATTTTAAAGTTTTTTTTAAACGGACTTTCTTAATTTGACTTCTTAAGGACATTATACTTTATTTTTAGAAATACTGTCTTAATGGTGTATTCATTATACATGTCAACGCTGTGCAAATCGCACCGCGTACCAGATGACATTGAAATTAGAAATATAGAACTCGGAAGGTAAAAATCGGATTACGGGAAGAGTACTTTTTTTTAATGCGGAATTTGTTTTATATACATATACTATATATATATATTATATATATATATATATATATATATATATATATATATATAACTTTAAATTACACAAAGCACGACACAGAAAAGAGAATGCAAAGAAAACTTACAGAATATTTCGAACTGTTGTTCGTCATCAGGAGAGTAGACTAGTAGAGAGGACGAAGTGAGAGAGATCTCCCCACGTCGAAGAACGGAGCGCGAATGAAGAAATAAAGAGTCAACCGAAGAGAGCAGCACTAGCGTAAAAAAGGAGCTAGGCACTAAACGTCGGATAACGGAGAAAGCAAAAACAATAGATAAAATTATAAAATTAAAAATTATAAAAAAGGAAATAATAAAAAAATAAATAAATAAATAAATAAAATAAAAAATATATATATAATAAAAAAAGGAAAAAAATAATAAAATAAAAATATATATATATATGAATATATAAGTTAAAAATAAAAGGAAAAACAAATAAAAGTTAAACCGCTTCTGATTTAAACCGGGATCTGATCGGGCCCCCAATAACCATATGTGGGCCTCCTCAGACGCTCTTAATGTCAAACTACGGTCATCAGTGGTCACTAGCTTAATGATTTGAACAGAAAAGCAGTCATTAAAAGAAAGGTTATGGCTGTTGGCATGGATAGCTACAGGAAGCTGTTTGCGCTGACCGACCGAAGCTCTATGGTTGTTCAAACGCTCATTGAGCTTGGTAGAAGTCATACCAATGTAGAATGCTCCACATTGTCTACAGTTCAGTCGGTAGACGCAATTCCTGGATGAGCAGGAGGTGTTAGGTGGGACGCGGAAAGAGTTGGTTGGTGAGGAGAAGAAAGGTGAAGGGTTAACTAAAGGACAGGTAAGGCAGAGGCGACGGCCGCATTTCTCCATACCAACACGCACCACCCCAATCCCAGGAGTTTCAAGGGATCTGTGGGAAAACAGGTTTCCTAAATTGGGAGGCTTTCTGAAGGACAGGCGAGGGGGTTTTCGGAAGACGGAGAAGGTGGAGGGGGAAGAGGACAGGAGAGGAAAAATGTCCTTGATGATATTCCCGATCCTATGGACCCCAGGAAAGAAAGTAGTTACGAGGAAGGGAGAACTGTTGGGTTCAGCGGCAGTCCTAGGAAGATATTGATTGGTGGCAGGTATTAAGCGTTTATCAACAAACCTGGGAGAGTAGCCCCGCTGGACGAATTTCTCCCTAAGTTTGTCGATATGACACTGTCGTTGATAGAGGTCACTGCAAATACGGTGTATGCGGATGGAGAGGGAACGAGGTAGGGACTTTTTTGTGTGGGATGGGTGACAACTATTGAAGTGTAGATATTGTTGGACATTGGTAGGTTTTGTGTGTATGGAGGTGGTGCAGGTCCTGCCGCTTAGGGACACTGCTACATCTAGGAAGGTTAAGGAGGTATAGGAGAAGGAATATATATATATATTCCTATATTATATATATATATATATATACATAACTATGACATGTTTTATGAACTATACTAAGTTCATAAAGCAGATATTTATTTTTGTAATTTTGTTTTTGGTATTACATTTCAATGTGCTATGTCAGAGGTTCCCAAACTTTTCATCACGGCCATCTCTTCCCATAATATTTTTCTTTTCTTCCTAAAAAACATTACTGAAAGCAGTATACATTTTTACTTTGATGACACTTATATTTTGTCTACATTAGTGACGGCAAGAAATTAGATGACCTGTGTAGAAATCCAATCAAACCATTTTTGTTTCCCACATATAATGAAATTCCTGAATGACATACGATGCTGATTAAATTATAGATTTATGTTAGTTTGTCTGGGATTGTTATATTATATTTGCCATAATGCCTGAAAACAAATATCATTTAAAACATAGCAAGAACGGCATTGATTAAAATGTCTTACCTATCAGTTTATTACTACAGGAGAACACAAGAATATGCTAACATACCTCTTTTACTAAAATCGATAACATTAATGAGGAGAATGTCCTTGGTGAGCAGCAATGAGAGAGCTGATATTTGGCCGCGAATTACCACTTCTTCCCAAGTTTAGTCTGTTGCTCTGTTTTGTCAGAATTCTTTTTGCATGTTATCAACTTATCAACACCCTTTGGAATTTTGTTTACTTTTTCAACTCTTTGGTATATTTGTGTTTTTATTAACTCAACTAGGAACGCTTCATATTTATTGACCCATCTTTCGCCACTAGGACTTATCGACCCTCTAGTATAACATCGACCCCGTTGGTCCTCTGACCAACTGGACTCTGGGGGTCCATTTAGAACCCTTTGGAGACCTCTGTGCTGTGATAAAAAAAATGTTAGAATCTATATTATATTAAAAGATGGTATAACACTCAAAGGATGGTTATTAAAGTAGAAACATCCCCATTTTATTTTCTTGCATCTTCCTGTACTTTTCAAATATTAGCAGGATATTTGGTGTAGCTCAACACAAGTTTGACTGATATGAGCTATATTAGCCACAGATATTGATTTTTCTACTTTTTTAGTGGTACTTTGAGTTTTATAATGGCTTTCTTTGAGACATAATGTACAACATGTGTGATATATCCAATTATTATTGAAATACAGAATGTGAGTCTTGTAAATCAATTTTAAGGAAAAATAAATATTCTGTATTGACAAAAAGTACACTTGCCATCCTCCGATTCTGATTAAAAACCATACAAATTCTTTCAACGAATAAGTGCTTTAATTTAATCAATTATATTTGGTGTAGAATTTCATTATGCTCACATCAACGCGACAACATGTAGTGCGTTTGCAAAGGGTTTTAAAAAAACAAATCAATTAATTAATAGATGCATTATTAAAATATGAAAAATACTTCTTGAGACCCGAATCCATTAAAACTTCTCAAAAAAAAAATCGTTTCCTTAATAATTGTTGTTTACTTTATAATGCAACAGTTTTAAAATGATGTGAGTGACGTGAGCTTATAATTTTATTTACCTAAAAAAGGTAAAGATTTGCATTTCTGGGGAAATTATAATTGTTTGAAATGACGTCTATAAAATAGATTCTTTCTTTCCGAAAAAATAGAAAGATTTTAGAAATTTGAGACTCTGAATATATTTGAAGTAAATTGAAGACTATCATGAAATCTTTATGCCATTATCGACTAGTTTGGCTATTCAAGCAATTGTGTAGAGTTCACATTTGGACCTGATAACAGAATGTCATTCACTTTTAAAGTGGAAGAAAAAAAATTATCGAAGACATTGACATAGATTCATGTTTTGGATAGGTCATGTTTGGAGAATGCTAAAGATAATGGTGCAGGGAAAGGAGGCCTACTCTTATTCTAATAGGACATTAAAAGAAAGATATCGAAGATATTGTTCAGATGCATGTTGTTGGATAGGTCACGTTTGGAGAATGCTAAAGATAATGGTGCAGGGAAAGGAGGCCTACTCTTATTCTAATAGAACATTAAAAGAAAGATATTGAAGATATTGTTCAGATGCATGTTGTTGGATAGGTCACGTTTGGAGAATGCTAAAGATAATGGTGCAGGGAAAGGAGGCCTACTCTTATTCTAATAGAACATTAAAAGAAAGATATCGAAGATATTGTTCAGATGCATGTTGTTGGATAGGTCACGTTTGGAGAATGCTAAAGATAATGGTGCAGGGAAAGGCCTGCTCTTATTCTAATACTACATTAAAAGAAAGATATCGAAGACATTGTTCAAATTCATGTTGTTGGATAGGTCACGTTTAGAGAATGCAGGGAAAGGCCTGCTCTTATTCTAATACAACATTAAAAGAAAGATATAGAAGACATTGTTCAGATTCATGTTGTTGGATAGGTCACGTTTAGAGAATGCTAAAGATAATGGTGCAGGGAAAGGCCTGCTCTTATTCTAATACTACATTAAAAGAAAGATATCGAAGACATTGTTCAGATTCATGTTGTTGGATAGGTCACGTTCAGAGAATGCTAAAGGTGCAGGGAAAGATCTACTCTTATTCTAATACAGGAAGAAAAGCAAGATATCGAAGACGTTTGTTAAATAGTAAAGAAAAATAAATTTGAAGTCCACTGCTTGAAGTATTTCTTTGTTTCTGTTGAGTGCCTCTACTTGGCCCAAAAGAGATTTTTCCTTTATCCTTTGAGCCTACAAATCTTATTTTGCTGTTAAGCCGACTTCATCTTACCAGATGAGATACGTTTCGCTTGATTTCAGAGATCGATTTGTCCATGGGTCGTTATCGACATGGACATTTTTAAATGGGTAATGATTTTTAAATGGTAACGTCCGTTATCTAAAAGTATAACAATTTACTTATTTATTTACTTTACTTATGGCCAAAAACCGTGCCTTTTGGCAAACCCCGAGCTCCACCATTTACCTGCTCCAAGGAAACCCTTCTGATCTTTCAGTAAAAACCACGAGAAACCTCCAGTTAACCTCCCTAATGCTTTTTCTTCAATTCCCTAGAAAATTCATTTCCTGTTAACTCGTACAATTTGAAATATATTCACTATTATTCTAGGAAGATATCCCTCTTTGAACTTATTCTGAAGAACATGTAGTGGAGTCATTACTCATCATAAACTCGTTACATCTTTGACCTTGATATTACTTTCATATAAAATTGTGTTCTTAGTAGATAATTTGCCAAAAAATGAAAGAAATATCATTACCTTTACCGCATTTCAGGCGCTCTGTACTGCTGTCAATGCCATTTTACGTAAATGGCTCCTCATTCTATTGTGTCCCTACCACTAATCTAGCTATATAGTTCGAATTCATGTATTATACTCTTACTTCATATAGATAAATCTGTAAATCAGTTTCTGTAGATATTTTGGTAATATAGTGGAGCATTTTTTTTAAATTTAATATTAAATTTATTTATATTGTTTTAATCGATTTTCTTGTATTACAATTAAGTGAGCGGTTTGCTATACTAGGAAGGGTAATGAGTCTACACAAAAAATACTTTGCATGTACAAGGGTTTCTTCTTCTAATTACATCTAGAATACCAAATAAATCATAATTACTGAGAAATTAAGTAACTTACAAATATACAAAAGTGTATGTTAGATTGCCTCATTTTAACGACTAGGGTGCTATGTTAAAAAACTTCAAGTTTACTTCTTCAATACTTTAGTAAATTTCTACATACACTATTTAGTGCCTAACTCTGACTAGGCTGGCGGCCTACTGGTGATTTGGTCCCATAAAATAAACAGGTGAATGTAGATCATATAAGTACTCCTTTGTAAAATAAATGTATTATTTTCATCATAATAGCAGAGGGAAAAGTTATATATAATATACTAGTTCAATCGAAGTATTTAATCGAATGTTAGTAACTGAAAAAATTTCAGAAAATCAGTATTCAGGAGAAAAGAGAGATAGAGACCAAGCACTCTGGAAACGCAACGGCAAGTTTCGCAGATGTATCTCCCTTCTCTTTATTTCATATGGAATTCCTTTCACAGCTCAGTTCTTTCCATTCATCACAAGAATTTATATGCATTGTATAACTCTTTATACCACTTTTGTGTATTTCTAAGTTCACCCTAGTTTGTTTTGTATGTCACCTGAAGAAGAATACCAAGTGTTTGAAACGCATTAATACCCTTGACCGATGAATTTCCGTACTAATAGGGACAGAGATAGCTCCGGAAACAGAAAAGTATAGAAATCGGTAACACTGGTAAGTGGTAGCCTAATCGTGGGTAGGGTAAGCTAAGTGGTTGACAGCATGCCAAAACGTACCGTATATATATATATATCCTCATTAAAACTTTCTAGAAGGGCTTGGCTATCTCAATTTCAAAAAAAAAAAGCCTAGTCTAACTGTTTTGACGGCATGCCAAGACCATAGGATAACAACCTAAACTCAACACATTTTAGAAGAGTTAGACCGACTGAATTCTGTAATGGCTTTGAAAAGACTTGAATGAAATTGGAATAACGTAGCCATATGAAAAGAGAGAATAGTTCGGTTATTCTCTACCTTAAATTACAATTATCAAATACAGGTGAATATAGTTAGTTAATGTTTATTATACAATAAAATACGTAATTATAATGTTATTTATGCATAGTAAAGGTATAGTTTTGCTTAAGATAACGAAATTAGAGTAGCCTAGGCTACTGGGTCTCAATCTGTTCTCATTGTAAATTACCAATACTCGGATGATAATTTATGCTATTCGGAAGAAAAAAAAGTACGGAAACACGAGGGTGGAATGTATTTCTAAGTTCACCCTAGAATGTTTTTTATTCTTTATGTTATCTGAAGAAGAGCGCTACATGTTTGAAATGAATTGTGCAAATAAAACATGTGTATGTATGTGAGGGACTTTCATTAATTTTCTTATCTAACTAAATACTGCATAGTAACTTATTCCATATTATTTAATGAATGATTTAACTAAACAGAATTATTTTCAAAATTATATTCATATTAGAATTAATCTAATT
The DNA here is from genome assembly GCA_026182355.1 of Hermatobates lingyangjiaoensis. NCBI lineage: Eukaryota > Metazoa > Arthropoda > Insecta > Hemiptera > Hermatobatidae > Hermatobates > Hermatobates lingyangjiaoensis. The sequence continues at coordinate 943,614 of JAPFBL010001937.1, read as the reverse complement.
AATTTTCTATGAGTTTGGAAATAAGTTTAATAATTGTAAAGTTTATATTTAACAACTAATTGTTATTTCTATTATTAGAAATGCTTATACTCAGTTATTGATTTGTATAAATATAATTGAATTAATAATACAGTAGATCCTCGCAGTATGAGTTCAATTCGTTCCCAGACCGAGCACGAATTGCGATTTATATGTATTACGAAGTTATTTTTCGCACTGAAATGAATATGGAAACAATTTAAACAGAAAGGTGCAATTCGAAAAAAAATAAACAATACTGTATATGTAATATGAATAATATTACTTGAAAAATAAATGCTTGCAAGAAATCATCATGTTTTAGTATTAGTCTACTAAAATCAAAACAGAGACCATCTAGGCGTGATGAAGACGGTCGCTCGTATTATGAATCTTTACTCGTAGTACGAGCCAAAAATTATTACAAATGGCTGCTCGTAAAGCGAATTACTCGTACTACGAGGTTCTCCTGTATTGGTTTTTCTAATATGACTTTATTCATGTATCTTTTATTTTCTTTTTAATTTAGTTATCGCATTCTATTTGGAAAAAGTTTATGTTATACCAACAAACTGAAGAAATTTACAAGAAGAAGATGACCTTGTGGAAGTTCTTATATGTTTACATAAAGGTATTATTTAAAATATAAATTTATTTATTTTTTTATAATTACTATAAATTTGTTATATTAACTAAAGTGCTATTTCAAAATAACCTACGTCATCTCCAGATAAGTAATCCTAATACAGGATTCCATCAATTCTTCTTAAATAGAAGAACATACTTCCATTTAATGGAAGAAATCATTTTATTCGTTTTTACATATATATTTGTAAGTTAAATATATGGCTAATATTTGGAATCACCTTTTCGCCAACGTTTCGTCTTTATTTTAAGACATCCTCAGGGCTATAAACTAACAAAAACAATGGACGTTTGTAATATCTACTTGTTTGGAATTACAAAGGATCAATGTTTGACCTATGCGTATTCTCTTTTGGGATTGTCACTGCAACCTAACTTAACCTTTGGATTAAGTCAAACTTTAACCTTTAACCTTTGGATTACATCAAACAGTTGATGTTTATATGTAATAAAAATATGGCAGCAGCTGTTTTTTCGCTGCAAGTCATTTATAAATGTCTCGTACTCATAATTCAAATTCAGAATATCTATTCAGAACTTAAAGGTTTAAATTCAGAAAATCTATTTTGAACTCCGAGTTATTTATAGGCCTCCTGGAATGTATGTGGTTGACGTATATTCCATCAGGGTAGTATGCCCTGACTCAGTATTGAAGGCTCGATTGAACATTCTTTTGATTCGCTCAGAGGGGGTGTAAAAGCTCTTTTATCACGTCCAGTACTTGTTAAAAATTCATACTCTAATAAATTTGAACGAGGTATAACTTTGTTCTCCAGTTGTAGAATCAATGCGATAACGTGGCTTGAGGGCGGATTGAAAAGTCAGTGACTTTTGACTTTTGAATTTTCCTCGCAGTTACTCCAAATGCAACAGTGCTGCCGTAATCTGTAATCTATTAGTGGACAACTATCTAATTATGAGCCAACTAACACGTGCAGTCGGTGTTTGATAGTAATTAAAAGCAGACAACCTCGTGTATTTTTACGAAAATGGAAAAAAGTGAATTTCGTGTGCTGATTAAGCATTACTTTTTACGTAAAAAATCCATCACTGAAACTAAGAAAACACTTGATAAACACTACGGGGATTCGGCACCATCAATTTCAATGGTTAAGAAGTGGTTTACAGAGTTCCGTTGTGGTCGTACCAGCACTAGGGACGCCGAACGTTCAGGTCGACCAAAAGAAGTGATCACGCTGGAAATCGTCGATAAAATTCATGAAATGATATTGGATGATCGGAGAATGAAAGTGCGAGAGTTGGCTCATGCTGTAGGCATCTCAACTGAACGTGTACATCATATTTTACACGAATATTTGGACATGAAAAAACTCTCTTCGTGATGGGTGCCGAGATTGCTCACACTTGACCATAAGCGCAATCGTGTGACCACTTCAAAAGAGTGTTTAGCGATGTTCAGCCGTAATCCGGACGAATTTTTGCGCCGTTTTGTTACTGTGGACGAAACATGGATCCATCACAACACGCCAGAGGCCAAAGAACAATCGAAACAGTGGGTTACTGTGGACGAACTTGGACCAAAGAAAGCCAAAGAGAGTCTGTCAGGCAACAAGGTCATGGCCACAGTTTTTTGGGATGCACGTGGTGTCATTCACATCGATTACCTCGAGAAAGGTAAAACGATCACCGGCCAATATTATTCAAAGCTTTTGAACAGATTCGACGTTGATTTGAAGCAAAAAAGGCCGCATTTGGCAAAGAAAAAAGTACTGTTCCATCAAGCCAATGCACGTGTGCAGACTTGTCTAGTCACGATGGCCAAAATCCACGAATCGGAATACGAACTGCTACCCTATCCAGCATATTCTCCTGATTTAGCCCCCTGCGACTATTTTCTGTTTCCAAACCTAAAGAAATGACTGGGTGGTAAGAGATTTGAGTCGAGTGAATAAGTCATTACCGAAACAAACGCGTATTATGAGAGCTTTGAGAAAACGTATTATTTGGAGGGAATAAAAAAATTAGAAAAACGCTGGACTAAATGTATCGAGCTAAAAGGTGACTATGTAGAAAAATAAAATGTTCTTTGCCGAGAAAATTTTGTTTTATTCAAAAGTCACGGACTTATGAAACCGCCATCGTAAACTGGGTATCAAATAACAAAGCACTTTCGTCCCATGGAACAAATATGAAGATAAAGGGTTATAAGTTGGGTTTTTTAAAAGACACAAACGGAACACATGTTTACTGAACTTCTAAAGTACTTGGTATATTGTACATTTTCAAGAAACAAGCAAAAAAGTATTGTTTTGCTTTATGTGGTTTTCATAGGTAAAATATGAATGAATACAATTTTAAATGTCTAATTTGTTATGTTATATACAGTGGACGCGCTTAATGTTATCACTTTTGGAGTTTATCACCGATTGATAACATTAACCGAAGAAATGTAATGGTCATTTTACCGTTCGAGAGGCTAAAGCTATAGGTGTAACAAAAAAAAAACTCAAATAAAGGAAATTTATAATAATTAGTAAAACTATAAATTACAGTTATACTATTGAAAATATAAACGATACAATAAGTTATTTAATTAGGAAATCGTCCAGCTTTTTTACTTCACGCCTTTTCACATCAAATCATTTATAAAGGACTCGTACTCATAATGAAGTTCAAATTCAGAAGATCTATTCTGCACTCCAAGCCGTAACACACGAAGAGCTTCCCACATTTCCTTATTTATTGGAATGCACAGTGCTGGTTGGTCATTCTGCTTCATAGTCACTGCCTATTTTATTCTCTCCAGCCTGTGTAACAGCATCGTAGACGTCACCCTCCGTTAACTTTGCAGCTACGTGTAGGTTATTGACCACTACCATTCACCCCTCGAAGTCTGTTAGCAGCATGTCACTTGGTTTGCAATAACCATGTCTTTTATTGTTGCGGTTGTAGTTGTACACACCACCTTTCTTGAAACAGTTTTGAATTGTTTCTTCCGAAACATGCCTCCGAGCGATCTTCTCAAACATTATGTATGTTGGGGCGGGGATCAGCAATTCCGAAAATATTAACCGATTGATATCATTATTCGTCATTGCATCAAGCGGCGTCCACTTGTATGTATATATCAATGTTTTGTTATCTCGACGACATATATTCAACACTATTTTTCTTTGTTTATCGAAGTTTGATCTAATATCAAACACTAAAACACCATTAATGCAATGTTACATCTATATTTATAGACAACTCCAATCTACTATAGACGAAAAGCTACCTAAAGGTGTTGTACTGTTTGACTCTAGACCAACATGATAAAGGAAAAAAATATTGTTATATGTATATATTTGTCTTGTTAAATGTAAGTATATTTGTCTCACTGTTTTAATTAATGAGTTCAATATTCCAGTCAAACTTCCCCAAATATGGACTATACCTTGTTGGCTCGACAATGAGTGGATTCGGAGGGAACTGCAGTGACGTAGATATGTGTCTGTTAGTACGTAACACGGAAATAGATCAGCGTAACGAGGCCCTTTCCTTCCTCACTGATATTCTCAACCTCCTGAATAAATTTGGTAGATTTTTTTTTATACAATTTTAAACACTATATTTATAAATAAAAGTTGTAACTACAGTACATATACTACTTCACAGAGCTTTTACTATTAACAGCACTAAATTTATGAATTCAAATTCTTGTTACATTTAAAAATGATCAACGTCCAAACCACAGTAAAATCAGAAAAAAAGCTAAGATCATCAACCGTAACAAGCGATCTTCGTCAAAGTCAAATATCAACTGAGTTGAGACATTTGAGATTTGACTCTGATGAATACCGCTTGTTACGGTTGAAAGATCTTAGTCTTTTTTCTCATTTCTTACCGTGGTTTATTTCAGTAAAATAATGTGTTTACTGTGAAGTATTGTTATTTAGAAATTATAAACTGTTCTTCCTCGTATACTAGTGTGTTAGAAGTCAATCGAACGTTTTCGTATATTGTCAGTGTTAAAAATCAGCATTTAATATATGCATATGAATTTAATACAATATGCATGTGTTAAATTATTTTTAATTATTTATTTAGCGTTTTAGAATATCTTAAAAGAGTATAAAGTAAAGAATGTACTTTACTTTAATAAGAATAATAATTATTAAAGATATTTTTCAATTCCATTGGCTGGATTATTTGGATTATCAATGTGAATTCAAGGCACTTTAATTACCTAAACCTGTCAAATCTCACAATTGTTTGTTTTTTGTAGTTCTCTATATTTTGTAACAGAGAAGTAAGAGTGACTTTAATGAATCGTTTGTTAACCTGTGACTAAGAGAGAGCTGGTTGAAAGGTCTTAGTCCAATTTTAGAATTTGGTATCGTTGTTTTTACGTTAAAACAACAATGTATAACAGGATTTCCCAGTAAAAATGCGAAGATAAAATGAATATGTAGACTACCGTAAATAATTTAAAACTGGGACTAAGCTCTTTGTCATGACTTAAGTAGCAGTCACGGTCAGATTTACACAAGACCTTCAGGATCACGGAAACTTCTTCCCCCATTCTGAATTTCTTAGCCACGGTTTAATTGTGATTTTTATTTCACGGATTGTTTGTTAAGTCATGTTGTATATACAAATATCTAAAAGTAACTTACTGCGAGGAGAGGTCAGGTTAGCTGAGTGGTTCACGTACTCGCCTCTGAACTGGTAGGTCCAGGGTTCGATACCCACCTGGCCCTCGATTTATTCACACAGAAGGTGAATAAATATGAGCACTTCGTCCCTTGGAGTGGACGTTAAGCCGTTGGTCCCGCGCCTGAACGATGTCAGGTACTCGTTAAAGATCGCTACTCTAAAGGCACTTAAGTTAGACAAAATTTAGGACTCCGAATGCAGTATCACCGATCAAACAGAAATACAATAAAGAGCTGACGTTTTTAACCCGCTAGGGGAATGGTAAAAAAAACTTACTATGAAAGACGAAGTCAGTAAAATGAAATTATAGCAATTTTGGCCTGTTGAATGTAATTTTTAGGTTCATTAAGTCCGGTAAACCCGTTTTAATAATATTATATTTTTTAGTATATTTCATGTATTTTTTAATTTAATTTTTTTTTATTACTATTCAGTTTAATATATTTAATATATTTTATTTTTAAAAAATCTCTCATTTATATACTCGTATATTATTTTACTCTATTTTATTTGTCTTTAGCGTCTCCAGCGTCCAACCTCTCTCTTTTCTCCTGAAGAGCAATTGTACGAAAATTTGATTTACTAAGTCTCACTTTACTCCATCTGTTACTTTTCTTCGTATTTGAACTTATTTGTGTCCAATTGGAATCGTCTTTACGATTTTAAAGTATATCCGGTAGCCATAAATCCGGAACCTTCAGGAAACCAGAACAAATTTTGGGAACGCATTTTCATATTCCCACGTTCATGAATCATTGTTTAGCTTCTTTCCTAAGAAGTACAGTACATTGTATTTTATTTAGTTTAATTCTAATTCTTCAGAGGGTCAGTTTTATTTAGTTGAATTAAAATTCTGTATAATTATTTTTCCTTTATTTTCTTTAGTTTGTGAATAATAAAATTTCACTTGCTTTTCACTTAATCTTTTCCATTAATGGAGTGTACAGGTAGAATTTTTTTTTTAATATATACGGGATATGCCATCCAAAATGATAGACTTAAAAAATCCGGCAGTCCTGAAGTACTGAAGTTGCCGAATTTTTTAAAGTCTATATATATATATATATATATTATTGTTTTTTTTAATATTATATATTACTTACGTATATTCATGTATTACTTTATTTTTATGATGGCTTAGGATATTCATATTGTAACTGTTTATTTTAAAAATATTTGTCTAATTGCAGATTTTATAGAAAAGCCTGAGTTAATTCAAGCTAAAGTGCCAATATTGAAATTCAGAGACACCAACCATGGTATGCAAGTCGATCTGAATTGTAACAATTCTGTGGGAATACGAAACACTCATCTAATGTATTGCTACTCTCAGAGTCAGTATTTGCGATATTTCAAACAGTTGTTGCGTTTTAAAAGAAATTTAAAGTCCCATTTGGTTGTTTAAGTGATGTGGAGTTATGATGAGAATGGTAATCCTAATTTTCAACATTTTGTATATACAAGTAATTTTTTGTAAATTAGTTATACAAAAACTGAATAGTTAAAAACTAATTAGTTTTTAAAAAAGTTAAAAGAGTAAAATACTATTTACATATTTCTTTATAAAATTAGTATTGAACATTTATATTCAATGGAAAGGTTTACCGACTGATATTTGTAACACATATTTTACTGATATATCCGTTCACATATGTATTTTAATACATTATATTGAATAAATAATCAGGATTTGTATTACTGTATATTGGCAGGAAGTCTTCTCTTAGATATGTATTATTAAATAATATAGCAGCATCTACGATGACCAGTGTTTGTCCGAAAGCTGGTTTATCAACCTCATATCACAATGTCCATTGGATAGTTTTCATGGGAACTTTAGCCAAAGGGAGGAAAATTGCAAGTAATATTGAAGAAGCCACTAAAAAGGTCATTAATGCAGGTGCTGCTGCATTATTTAATAACACATGGCTAAGAATATTTATTGAATATATTTGTTTTATGAAAAAAAGTATAATGATTTCTTCTCTTAAATAAAAACTTCGTCTTTCCGTCGTTTGGATATTTTTAAGTTGGTATAAGTAAGTAGAAATTTTTTCTTAAACAAAAATTGTATTAAATTTTAGAGCAGCTTCTGCATTGATTAACCTTTTGCTGGTTGCCTTCGATTTAGTTACTGTTTTACACTGGGTTGGATCTAATCTCCATATTAAGTTGGCCAGAGACATTCACAATGCACTATCACTTCACATTGCACTGTAGTCCAAAGATATGGGGTCGATTGTACTAAAATTACCTAAGATACTCCATTTTTCAACAGGGGGCATCGCATGATAAGGAGTTATAGAACTGTACTATAAACTTTCAGCCCTTGTTATATTCTTTATGTAAGATTTAATACTATTTAATACTATTATAAGTTATATCTATCGCTCTAATTGTTTCAATCTTCCGCTGTTGTTTCAGTTGCTAATGAAATGTTTTGTATTTTTTCTAGTGGACTGGCGTGTTAAACCTCTTGTGATCGTTGTCAAACTGTGGGCTCACTGGCACGATATCAATGACGCTAAAAATATGACCATTTCCAGCTATTCTCTCACTTTAATGGTTATTCATTTCCTCCAGTGTAAGTATAAATGTTTTAGCGTTTTATTACTTCAGTAGTAACCTGAAGTGAATTTGTAGACAATTGATTCTCACGAGGTCATACCCATTGTTAGGCCATGATCTATACTCCTGTTTTTGATAGCACTGTAACGTTGGTTGTTAATGGATGGTTACCTTATATTAATTTGTGTTTAGTGCTCTTCTAGATGTATTATAATGGTGGTAGAAGGGAGGTCTGAAGGTCTTAAACGGGCCTTGATCTGGAAGAAACACATATGTGGTCGTACAAGATACTTTATCGATTACGCCATTACTCTAAATGTACTATATTTAGCAAATTAGTACTACAGGCTGTGGTTTAAGACTAAGATCTTAATAGTCGACTGAAATGAAGTACACTCTGGACGGTAAATTATGTATAACTATTTTCATGTTCTGTGATCACTTTCAATACTTTCCCAAAGACAGTCTGAAGTCTATAGCTACTGTTGTGCTATAAGTGCGACCTGGCATCAATCTTGGTCTAGTAAAAGCCAGAACTTTTGTCAAAGTTGTAACCTATAGTTCTGTTATGTTCTGCACTCATGTAATGAAGATGCCATCAGAAATGTCTGATTGGAATCAGCCCCTGCTGTGAGAAAGGAGCACCAGGTTCATAAAACGTTTTAAACCTGGATGTATGTTCGATGGAATAGTGGAATAGTACCATGGAGTAGTAGAATAGTACTAGGAATAGTGGAATAGTACTAGGAATAGTGGAATAGTACTAGGAATAGTAGAATAGTACTAGGAATAGTAGAATAGTACCATTGAATAGATGGTAGATGGAATAGTTCCATATTGAATACACTGGTTGCTGTTAGACAAACACGCACATCATCAAAAAAAATGCCAAAACTGGACTTTAGGGTCCTTAAAATATGTAAATTTGTCAACATTTTGAAATTGAATATTGTCATAATTACTAACTTTTCTTAAAGTAAGGTCGGGTTGGATTAGGTTGCAGTGAAGGTCTCACGAGTGAACGCAAATAGACCAAAGATTGACCCTTTTTGACACCATAAAATGAAGATTGATTTTACATTGGGAGTCCTAAATTTTACCTAACTCAAGTATATTTAGAGTAGGGATCTTTGACAAGTACATGACATCGTACAGCCTCGGAACTGACGGCTTAACGTCCTCTCTGAAAGATGACGTGCTCAGATTTATTCTCCTTCCACGTGAATAAATAGAGGGCCATGAGAAGATATTGAACCCGGTCAAGAGGTGAGCACGTTACCGGCTCCCTTTCTTATAGAAAACTAAAAAGAATTCAAGAGGCCTCAACCTGTAATTCTGTCAAAATCCTTAAAATGAATTTTGTCATTATTGCTATACTTTCTTATAGTAAAGTAAAAATGTATCATTTATAAGGGATGTTGTTCAATCAAGTAAAAATAACTGATTATTCATAGGGGTTATTTTGAATCAAGATATGTGTCGAATGAGTTACTTATGAATAAAAACATTGTGCTTGATGGGCGACCCACCCAAATGCCATTGGCGCACCTACATAGCCGGCATGTGTGCCGTTCACAAAAATTCCATTAAACAGTCCGAAAGCCTCTTGAAAACTTCAACATTTATACTTAAAACTTTACACTTATTTTATATGATTATTATTCTGTAATTTTTTTCTTTGAAACAAACGCTTTCACATCCAAAAAGTTCTAGTATTTGCTCTTTACTCTTATCAAGCTTATGTAATATTTTAAATTGGTTTAAACACGTTTAGATGGAGTGAGTCCACCTGTTCTTCCCTGTCTTCACAATCTCTACCCTGGAAAGTTTTCGCCGAAAATTCAAATCAATCATATTGACATCCACGAAGAACTGGATCCACATCACGCTCATAATAAGATGACCCTTGGCCAGTTACTTCTTCATTTCCTACTATATTACACCCACTTTGAGTAAGTATTTCTGATAAATAGTTACGAAGCATTTGATAATTTTAGTTTACCTAAGTTTATATTATAAACATGTTTGCTTAAAAAAAATGTTTTTGTCAAAGTATTTGTATTACAAAGAAAACTGATTGCACAGTTACATTAATTGAAAATAATTTGAGTTATGATTAAGGGGGGCTAAGTCTCGAAACAAAAATTTTATCAAACGTCTACGCGTTTCGAACACTTTGTTCGAACGCAAAGTGTTCATCACCAGGTTACATCTACGTAAGTAAGGTGGTAATATATGTGTTAAGGAAGTCATTAGTACACTAAGAGAAACAGAGTAAAGAATGCGGCAGGTATGTTTACATAACAGAAATACAATGAAAGGTTAACTTTTATGTAAGCGTTAAATGACGGTTAGATAGTGGTTATATAAACATACCTGTTGCATTTCTTCTCCTTTCTTATATTATTCTGTTTCCCTTAGTGTTCTGTGACACCTTAAGCATACATCACCTTACTGAGGCAGGTATGTAACTCATTTTGGTTTTTCTGTATTCAATTCCAAGATTTTTATTGATATTTTTTGTGCTGTAGATGTAACCTGACGATGAACACTGAGTGTTTCAAATGTGTAGACGTTTGGTCAAATCTTTTTTGGACGCTTAATGATTCTTCCCTCCCTTCTTAATCATGACTAAATACGACACAATAACTGCTTGCATAGATCGTGAATTAAGTTTTATTTTATTTTTGTTTTTGATGTTTGAGTAGTTGTAGTTTTACTGCAGTTTTTTAGTGAAAGGAAATATTTGTTGTATGCTTGTATCAGTGGGAATGTTTAGTAATGATATGAATCACTTATTAATTTACCGACTCCGACTCCAACTTCACAGCCCTGCCATAGATGGCTGAAATATATGGCTGAACATAATAATTAAGTTGTTAAAGAACTCAAGTCATTTTCCTTCTATAATATGGTGTTTCTCAAATATACAGTATGAGCATTACAAAGTTAATTTCTTATTCTTTTTTTTTTCAGCTATACTAACAATGCAATATCTGTAAGAACTGGTTCAGTGTTACCAGTGGAGGATTGTCGACATGCTCCGTCTCCTAGAAATGACCCACACCAGTGGAAGTACCTTTGCATTGAAGGTCAAAACTCTTATTATCTATTAAGTAACATGTTTATGAGTGTATACTTTTTAAATCATTGGTATATCCGAATGTTTTACTTAATAACTAATAGCCCACCTCGGTTCCTCCAAAAATAATTAATTTGAGTTTGTTGTTTGGGGGCCAGGGTTAACCAGTGGCTTGAGTGTTCGCCTCTGGACTGGTAGATAAGATACCATCACTCTACCGTAGATTTCTTCTCGCGAGATGTAGAAAAATCTGACCATAAAAATAGGAGCGTACGCTAAACAGATGGTCCCAAACTTATACGATGCCAGGTACTCATTAAAGACCCTTTACTCTAATTACTCGAGTTAAGCAAAATGTAGTACTCCCAATGTAGAATCATCAGTTAAAGTGGCTCGCCTATTCCTAGAATGGGTGCCAGGTAATAAATGAGCCACAATTTCCGCCCCAGAACAGCACTAAATGATGGAAGCCTATATGTGTGGGTATTGGAAAACAAAATTTTTTTCTCTTTAAATACTGAAGTACTTTCATTTTGTATTCAGTTGAATCAGAATTCCTTATAATTGAGCTATCAAATAAAACTGAATATAATTTGTACTATACTAATAAATAAATATTATCATGCGAAAATGGTTATATTCAGAATTTACGAAAGAATAATTTTTAGCAATAAGTTATAATTTTCGATTTTATCTTTAGAATGAAGTACAAATGAATGAAATGTTTATCAGCTTAAAGTGACGAAAAAAATAACGCAGAATGCTCCATAATAATGGATGTATCACTGATACTGTCAAAATATAAAAAGAAATAGCAAACGTCAATTTACTGTTTTACGGTTTCTAAGATTTTTGGGTCTTAGGTAATGTAGAGAAAAATGTTCCTAATAAAAGGTATAGAGAATAAAATTTACATTCTTTCATGTTTTTAGATTTGTAAATATTTGTAACTAAATATTTGCTATAAATTGGTCATACATTTTGTCACTTATAACTTTAACGGATTTAGACATATACTGGATCTAAAAAGTTATCAGTATGACTTCATTATCCATCCAACCCATAGTTATAATATGTAATATTACATACATTTCCAAGTAGACAGATGTATATGGCTTCAGAATATTTATGTTTATATCATGGAGTCTACCTCTTGGAGAAGTTTGATGTGTAAGAAGTAGAGAGATGCTGTAACTTTTTTTATTGGATTATGCGTACTTCTTACATGATCTGGGTTATAGGTTAGGTTATAAGAGGAGCATACATAGACTGAACATTGACCTTTTGTGATACCACACAAAGAAGTTGATTTTTCTACATTGGTAGTCCTAAAATTTGCCAATCTCAAGTGTATTTACAATCCTATCTGAGGGACGACGTGGTCAGATTTATTTCACCTCCCACGTGAATAATCGATGGCCAGAGTAGGTGTCGAAGCGTAGACCTACCATTTGGGATGTGAGCACGTTAACCACTGAGCTAACCTGGCTGCATTACTTGATCTAACATGTTTGACTGTTTCAGAACCCTTTGATTTGAGCAATACGGCTCGTTCAGTGTACGACGCCGAAGCTTTCTCCAGAATAATCCAGACATTCTCCAGATCAGCTTCCATTCTTAAAGAAACACAAACTCTTGAATCTCTTTTCAAGTCAATCAACAATTTTAACTAGAAGTCACAGATATAAAAATTCTCGGATTACCATCATTTACCTATATTAACTCTATACAAAAAATTCATGTTTTCAAAACCAACGAACAAAAAAATATAAACTTATGTTATAAGAAGCTCTAAAACAAAAAAAGTATTATAACTGAAGAAAAGCAAAAAAAAGTTCGTTATCTTTAATTAGATTTTCTGTTATAATATCATGGAAAAAGAAAACAGGGGAAGATTATTTACTTAAAAATGAATTTCAACTCCTTTCATTTTCAATGCAGATATTCATGAAAAAAAAAAGAATTTTTTTTTTTTGGAAAATCGACAAAACAGATATAGTCCTTGAAGACAGAAGTTTTGTTTGCTTTACAGCATTAAACAAAATGTACTATCAATAAAGAGTTGAAATCATCCATTGTATTGGTATTGTGACATTAAAACTTTATGGCATTTTTGTTGTTAATTGAAGAGGTTTTTAAAGCTGGTTAATTAGTGTTATTTTGTTTATGACTAGTTGAATAACTAAGTAGTTACCATTAGTTTTTTGTCATGCCTTCATGTGATCAGTACATATCAAGGAGTGTCTTAGAACGACCTCTATAAAAATAACGCTTATTAGATTTAATAAATAAGTTCGTTTTTTTATAAAAAAAAATCTCTACCAATACTACTTAAATATTAAGTTTATGTTGTTAAGGAAGTTACCTAGTTTTAGACAATATTGATGGACAATATACATGAAAGGTACAATAAGGTGCATTTGCTTAGGGTAAATTATTCCATTGTGTCAAAATGCCTGCATTGTAGGTTTTTTTGTTTTTTTTTTTTATAACTTGCAGGATGGGAGCGATGTAAAAAGGCTCAAAGAAAAATTGAACAGTACATATCTAAATAAGCCTTAATATAACTCACAAATCATTTTTACTTATGTGGGAATATTAATTGTAAAATACATACCGACTTAATCTTCTATACATTGTATTAGAATTCAATGTTTTATAATTTCTTTTTTAGTAAACCAAGTATGACATTTATTGTATTAGTAGAAAAACATTTTTTTTTTTAATATTCAAAAAGTTTTTTCTTTTTGTATTTCATATCAGTCAAATAATTACTTATTTCCTTTTGAGAATGTATTTTTTCTTGCAGTAAATATATAGCATATTTTCAATAAAATTAATAATTTGTTACTGTTTTTTGCATCCTATATCTTTTTAAAACCTTCTAACTACACAGTTGGTAAGTTTTGAGTATATATTGTGGTGTAAAATATTCAATTGATGGCGTACTGTAGCTCCACGCTATTCGCAGGGCTTTACGGTCCTTCCCTCACGGGAATCCCGAAAATCTGAGAATAACATACCATGAAATATGATTCACGAACACATTTTAAAGACAGCCCTACTCATTAGTAGAGTAATAATATAGTGCTAGCTGACACGTCGAACTTCGCCAACTGTCAGTGAATGTGTTATCATTAGCTAAGCGTAATTTGGTATTTAATTATTAACATAATAACTAACCCCACGGACGCTGTCCTGCCTTACCTATATTATTCAATTCCAACAGAAATAAAAACTAAGATAATAAATTTAGAGTGGCCTAAACTCAACTTTATTATAAGTAAGCTTAAATATTAAACTTGTCAACAACCAACTTACGTTTTGCTTGGTTAATCAAACACTTGTTCGACAACCATCTATCACATCGTGGAATGCATCAGAAAATATGTTAATTTTTTCATTTAACAATTTTATTCTTCCAATATATCATCTTATCCCATTAGAACATTTAAAATTGTTTCCATAAATCTTTGAACAACAATTTTATTTCACTTACAATATGTCTTAAGTCAATATAAACAATATAAATAAATGCGAACAAATCCGACCAGTAGGGCGGGTGATTCATTTTTCCAAAACAAAATTTCAGATTTTATTGTATATTCTCCTATGCAACAACAAAAGAATTTTAGGTTCAATTTTTTAACAAAATTTCATTGTTATCGGTTTAGACCATAGTATTATCATATAACGCCTAAAAAAAACATGCATATTGTTATTACCACTGAGGTTAGTAAGATTAATATTAGAATTAGAAAAAACCGTCATACCTCGTAAGTTGATATCGGAGATGTTGGAGCGCTTTCGGATCTTGTCCATCTTCTGGAGTTGCGAACGAAGATGGACAAGATCCGAAAGCGCTCCAACATCTCCGATATCAACTTACAAGGTATGACGGTTTTTTCTAATTCTAATATTAAGCCTAGAAAAACGTTACGTGCATTAAAATTGTTAGGTTCATTAGTAACTTACACACTAGAGTACTGTTAATTATACGTTATACTTCTTATACATTAATACTTTGATAATATAAGAATTAATTTGTCGAGATTTTCTTTTATCATGACTAGTAACATTTTCAAAAATATGATGAAACTATTCACTGTCAAATTTGTTGCCATTTGGACATTTCTGCAATGCATACAGACAGCCACTGCATTTTTATACTTACAGACAATATATGTATTGTTTTGGAATATAATCGGATTGTAAATTTTGTGAGCCAACTTTTTTTTTATAAATTTCTAAGTCTTTTATATGTTCTTTATTTTTATAAATTCAATTATAAGGACCAAATTTCAATTCTCAAGAGTTAGTAGTGAAGGAAAAAAAGGTATCTCAAAAAATGGGCAATAAAGTGCCCATGACGCAATATTAGCTCGTCTACTTTTAAGGTCAGTTTTTGGGTGTAATGTCAAAATGGTCCATCGAATTGTCTGACCTGTACGGAGTAACACATCCTTTGGATAAACATCAAAAAGGTCAATTCTTGTCCTCTTATTAAACATAGTTCTTCCTTTTTCAAATAACTCCTACCTCCTACCCGATCCTTAATAATAAAGTGGGCAATACAATCCTACTTCTACAGCTTGATGATTAGAACGCCAGGATGCTAATTTTTGTTGAATTCTTTAATCATTTGACCTCCATGAAAAGCAATACCGTGCAGCTCATCATGCCTATTCTACTTCTATATGCTTCTCTAAATCACGATTTATTGAGTCTTCTTCCAGGATAATCATACTTTAGACGAGTGGGGCTATTCTCCATAAAGGAATATAGGTATATAGGAAAACTATATATAGGTATATATATAGGAAACTCAGATCCTGAAGGATTTTTGACTGTGTAATGTACATTTGAAAGATCAACGATTTTTATGTCCATTGGAGTAATGTTCCCGATGACTATTGTTACATTGTAATAGTTTTAAAACCACTTATGACTCTTAGTGCTAATTCCTTCAGCGTCTGCTTCACAAAGACGGTAACTAAGTCGCAAGGCGAAACCTTATCTACGGCAGAAATTGAAGTGAGTGAGACCAAGTGTTTCTCACATGGTTAACTGTATGTTGCTTGCTACATGCGTGGAGATCACCCCGTAGGTAGCCGACAGTTAGCAGTGAAGTTGTTACAGATCTAGCACATGGTAGATACCTAAATGGATATGAAATATTACACATGTTTTAATGGTCTGAGTAGCGCCGATTACTTTACTTCTAAGGCCTACGTTGAATAGGAAGAAATACTTCAAAATGAACTGTAGGAAAAGTGAAAACTAAATCAATGCTAATCATGAAAAATCTCTTATTTTTGTTTCAACAAAAATGTAGCTGGATTTCTATCAGCGATTTAAAATTCTTCTAATCCAATGTCCGTAAATGTCAGTAAACGTTTGGCGACCGTAGACCAGTTGATTTCTTGGATGGATATGCATTCCTATTACGGGTGTGCGTGCCATTCATCTGTCCGGTATTGGTCAGTCCCAGTAATGCAAATGATCCGCCCCTAGTGGGGCCAGGCAGCTCTACCAATAGCTGTATTGGCTTTATATCCACAGGTTCTTTGAACCAGCGGCAAAAAAGGCCACTGACCTTACCTGCAGCTGAGCAGGTTCAGTAGGACTTTCAAAACAAGTCAGTACTACATGGAGGATTTTCTCTCCATCCCGCCAACTGAGGTTGGACTCTTAGTGGCTGTTGGTTTTCACCCATGTTGGGTAGACTCTTATCGTCGCTGTGTGAGAAACACTAACTTCTCGAGAGGATGCCTGCTTAAACCAGTGGGAACGGGCAGGCATCCAATCCAACTCAGTTCATTGGACTGGACAAGTGGTACTTGCCTGGTAGAGGCTCGGGTTTTTGATGAGATCTCAGAGTGGGGACGATTAGATACCATACCCTCCTCTTCGAGCCCATTTATGTTCCAGTACACGAGAGACCTTAAAGGTTCTCTAGCACAGACCAGGTGGCGTTTAGTCATTTTTAATCTCTCTCTATGAGTCGTGCACTTAAGATACTAAAAACTCCTCACAATGACGCCCTGATGGGGTCCGATTAACTATCAGAATCAAGCCCTGGTCCCAGTGTAACCGAAGATTGCCCTTTTTGGAGGGGGAAATGCCGAATTCTTAAGAATCTTGTGGTAACAGAAAGGCAGTGTAGGAAGCCTGCCCCCTAATGATACGCGGATAAGCCTGAGAGTAATCGCCCTTTTCAGGGCTCAATGAAATCCAATCATAGAGCATTAACAATTTTTAGCGACAAACAGGAATTTAAATAAAAGACATATACAACTACCACATATAATGACAACAGAATTGAGCATCCTAATATAGTAAGAAATCCATTTGAACACTAGAAAATATTTGGTGTATTATTAAACGGCGCTCCCACGAAGACCTTTAATCGTGCCTTTTCATTTCGTATCATCAGGGTAAAAGTCATCATAGTCATCAGTTACTCCAGAACACTAAAACAGAACACACCATTAAAAAATACTTATCAAGTAGAAAGAATGTCGGACACAAAAAGGAATGTGTTACTATGATTCAAACCAACATTCTAATGTTTGAAAGGAATAAAAAACATAACTAACATATTGAAAATAGTATAAATGAAAGGATATGTATAAATGAAATGTATAAAGTAAAACATTACTAACAAAGATATGTATAGCGGTGAGCAGTGAAAGCTCTTCACATGTTCATCCCATGAAAGAGGTAAGACAGTAAATAATTGAAGCCTTGTCTGATCTATTAATTTACCGAAACTGTCTAATTTTGTCATATTTACTGAATAAAACACTGATGCTCAAACATCAAAAAACAAAGATATCCACTCATTCAAACATAACGAAAGATTAAAAATTTGATAAAAAAAATGCTATTTTCTTTTTTTACTATATTCATATAATGATTTCAAAAAGAAATAAGACTACATCCAGTAGTTTACAAGACATTTAAAATCGATCAATCAATAAATATTTAAGAAAATAAGGATTACCAGCACTGTTTCGGGAATTAATACCAATGTACGTTTTTTGAAATATTTCCATGAAAATATTCATTTTCAACGAATTTCATTCAACCTAATATTGAATTAGTAAATCACTTCAATCAAAAATGATTACACAATTTTATTGGATTTAATTCAATAGAAATCTAGTGCTCTTTATATCACCTACATCTCTAAATCAGACAGGTAAACTCTAGGACTTTATTTTAAATTGTTTCCGATCGCACACTCATACGCTTACATCACTTTCCACACTCACAGAGGCGGAAATGTGGTTCATTATTTATTTATAATATTTCTTTTTATCTTTCTCTTTTATTGCCTATTATAAATATATATAATATTTTTAAGATAATTTATTTTTAGCAAATCACTTATTTAACATTTCTCTCTAATTGCTTTTGATTCTTTAAGTTTACCCAATTTGTAATGCTTCTCTGAGCATTGCATTCATTACTTCAAGACCGAGCGCGCATGACAGCACCGTCGGCTACAAGGTAGGTTACCGGCCGTTTTTCTTTTAAACCGTTGATCCGTTAATTCTCCGCAGTTCTTGGTCTCCTTCGACCAATCTTTCCGTCTTTCTCCTGAAGACGGAATTTTTAAAAAATTTGGGTTAGTAAGTGTGTTTCTGTATTCTGTGTGTTACACTTCTTCGTTTTGAACTTATATATATATATATGATCAAACCACATAAGAAAATGGGAAAACAAGACTAAGATCTTTCAACCGTAACAAGCGGTCTTCGTCAGAGTCAAAAACCCAACTGAAACACTAGATGCAGAGAACATCTGGTGGTGGGTTTTTGACTCTGACGAAGACCGCTTGTTACGGTTGAAAGATCTTAGTCTTGTTTTCCCATTTTCTTATTGTGGTTTGATCATTGATTGTTATTTCACGTGTTTATGTGAAATCTTTATATATATATATATATATATATATATATCAATGATCAAACCACAATAAGAAATGGGAAAACAAGACTAAGATCTTTCAACCGTAACAAGCGGTCTTCGTCAGAGTCAAAAACCCAACTGAAGCAGTTGGGTTTTCGACTCTGACGAAGACCGCTTGTTACGGTTGAAAGATCTTAGTCTTGTTTTCCCATTTCTTATTGTGGTTTGATCATTGATTGTTGTTTCACGTGTTTATGTGAAATCTTTTTATATATATATATATATATCCAGTTAGGATCGTCTTTCCCATTTCATAGTGAATTTTAATTTGTTAATAAACTTTATCCAATTTTCCATATTGACTACTTAAAATAGATCACCTATATATTTGAGAGAAAGGAATAAATTATCACTTCTCACACTTGATTAATGTAGGCAAAAGAAATAGTGTGTTCCATGATTTGATCCCAAAGGAACTGTCTTGGATAGGTGTCACAACATTGAAATCTTTTGGAACTGAAGATATTCATTAAGGTTAGGACAAGAATAATTCACAACACTGAAATCGTATGGAACTCATGTTATAATTAAGGTTAAGAGCAAGATACACACACACCACTGAAGTCTTATGGAAATCAAAATTATAATTAATGTTAGGAGCAAGATTAATATATAAATTAAAATCGTTTGGAACTCAAGGTTTTAATTAAGGTTAGGAAAAATATTAATACGCTATACTGAAGTAGAGTGAAACTAAAGGTTATAATTAAGATTAATAAATAGGAATGCAATCATTTGGAACGCAAGGCTTTAATGAACGTTAGGAGTAAGGTTAGGGGAAAGATTAATACACACATAAAGTTACTAAAAACTGCAAGTTTAATTAAATAGAAGGGCAAAATTCATTCACAACTCTGCAAAATTTCAAACTTCAGCTTCAAATCTGGATTAGGGGTGAGTTTAATTTAGGCTAAATTTTACCGTTATAGTTAGGACTTTGGAGTAGAATCGAAGAACTGTTTGTGAATGAAATATCTGACCTCATTGACAACCTACGTCAGAACAAACTCCATTAGGTGTATTCATATTATCTGAGATCATACAAGGGGTGCACATTGAGACATAAATCAGTTGAAATCATATCTTTGTAACCGAACATCGTAAAACCAAATTTAAGGATTTATCCAATCCATAGTGATGGATGTTTGCTTACATTAATTGAAGCTTATACACACAAATCCAACAATTTTAATAATATTATACTTTAAAAATTAATTATAAATTTGTCTGAATAATCTTTTACAATTGATAGTAATATTCAATCTTAAATAAATAATAAAACAAATTAAAAACATTAAAAATAAAACTACCTTTACCTTTACATTCCTGATGTTATGATGACATATACATTTTAGGATCTCAAGAATATAAAATTACAAGGATTTCACATAATGTTTAAGTTCAGTTGCAGTATCAGTCCCACAAGGAAACACACCTAGGCAGAACATTGCTCCTTTGTGATATCTCGCAAAGAAGACTCCCTTCTTGGGAGTCCTCAATTTTGCCCAAGTCAAGTATATTTAGGGTAGGGATATTTAACGAGTACCTGGCATCGTACAGGCTCGGGACCGACGGCTTAACGTCCTCTCCGAGGGATGACATACTCAGATTTATTCAACTTTCGAGTGAATAAATCGAGGGTTAGAGTGGACATAGAACCCCAGACCTACCAGTTCAGAGATGAGTACGTTAACCACTGAGCTAACCTGGCCCCTAGGGATTTCACACACTAAAATAAATATTAAATCATTTAATATTGTAATAATTAATGACTTAATAGTATTTATGAGACTACCATTATACTATGAACTTCACGTACAACAAAAACTATACGGATGACTTTATGCACGAAACTAACCTTTTTGTTTACAAGGAAAGTCATGTGTCCATTAAATGGTTCCAATAAAATGAAACTGATTGGTTGATTCTCAAATATATTTATTCGTACAAAAGATAAGTGACCGAGAAAAAACTTCAGATTTACCAAATTTGATTAAAAAATAAAGCGTTATAAATAAAAAATTGTTTAAAAGTATTATTGTTAACCAAGAGTAATCTATAAAAAACAGGGGTCTAAAAACAGAGGGATGTGGAATTTTAAAGTGGGTACAATATAGTAATAGGAAATAAATCTAACCATAAAAAAAAGAAATGTTATACTTAAATTATAGTTAATAATAATAAAAGTTAATTTTTGAACTTATTCTACTTATTTCACACTAAACTCTTTTTTATGTTTAGGTAATTTTAACACTTTGGTGACAAAAGGTCAATTTAAGGAAATGCCGTATTTAAATGGTAGTCCGGATGAGGAATATTCTTTCAGTTATTAAAAGAGCTCAACATTTGTAAATTATATTAGAAATAGAGCTCGTAAATAGAAATAGGACCTCGTAAGATATTCTTGAGTTGTCGGAGCGCTATCGGACGTTGTCCATCTTCAATCGCAACTAACACAGTGATGGGATTCACCGGGATTCAGCCGGTTCGTGCGAACAGGTGCTTAAAATATTATGAATTCGGCGAACCGGTTGTTAAAATAACGTAAACCCCTATTCAGACCTGTATTAATTAACCCACTATCAAACTCCACAAGTGTAGTGTGACTCACGTAACTTGTGCATGTATGCCAACGTAATTTGCACATTTAGACAGCCTGTATATAACTAAACAATTTAGTTTCGTTTGCGTAACTGTTACAGTGCTCAAACTGCTCATGACAATGCAGATGTTGAGTTGGTCTAGCCTACATTAGGCCTAGTTTTAACTTTTAGTTCTGAATCAAATATTGAATGTTTTTAGATTTAATTTCCTGAAATCGCCAGATTAAAGTAAGTGTTTGTTTAGATAAATAATTCAGGGATGGCTGCCCGTCTTTGCAACAAAAATTTTCTGAAGGACCTATCTTTAATGATTGATATTTTGAATGAAATGTCATTGCTCAGTAATACCCTCCAAGCAAGAGGCACAACTTCGTTCAGAGGAGCAAATCTCATAAAGAGGTCTATTAAAGAATTTGAATTGCTTAAGGACAATATAGGGACATTTTAAAAAGAAATTGATGAGAGGGCTGCCTCCTCGTCAAAAGCTACTGGAAGCAATAATGGAAAATATGAAAAAAAGACTGATCGCTGTTGATCATGTTAAAGCAACAAGCAATGAGCAGAAAAACTTCCTTGAGCTATTTAACTCGCCGAACTCATAATATTTTAAGCACGGTTCGCACGAACCGGTTCTTAAAAAAATTGAATCCCACCACTGAACTAACACGATTACAGATCAAAACGACACGGGGTTAGTTGCGATTGAATATGGAGAACATCTGAAAGCGCTCCAACGACTCCAAGAACATCTTACGAGGTATGACGGTTTACTCTATTTCTAATATAAATCATACTAACCTCAGTGATGGTAAACAATATATTTGTAAATTAGTTGAAAGTATTGCTTTTTAAATTTTATTTTGCAAATTCAGTAAACATATTTGCCTAATATATATCCTTTTTAAGTTCATTGCTATAGTGCAATGTTAAAATTTTGAAAACTACTAACCTTTTGAATTTGAACAAAATTCCTTTTGTATCAAACCAAAATCGAATATTCAAAGAAATTTATTCAATAAGCCGTGATGTTGAAACTATGGGCTGGTACGGTAAAATATCGAAATATCTTAAAACAAATTTAAGAAACAGACAACACGGTGGAGGAGTCTTTTAATAATAATTTAATTTGATTTAAAACTATTGATACGGACCATATGACATTTTAAACTTTATCAATCCGCGTCACATCCTATTAACATAACAAAGATACACAAAGTTCAGTGTTGATCAGTTTATTAAAGTTAAACATCAGATTGGAAACTATCTGTTTAATCGTCTGTTCTGCCACTCTGCTTTACTGTCTCTTCATGAAGGTCCAGTTCCAAAGCAATGTGATCCTAATAACTGGCTCTCCCTTGTCACCCAAATTCATAGAATAAGGAATCTAAACATCAACGTTTTATAAAAAACAACAGATATATATTTGTAGCTACAGTATTGCTAAGGCAATAGATTATTTTACCGATCTAAAAGTAATAAATAAAGAACGAGTCAACAAATTTTTTGCAGATAAAATATATCGAGTGGACAAAAAAAAGATCCGTTCTTAAAAGAAAAAATAATATATTTCAGTAAATCTTTCCTATTTATTCTAAATTTCGATTACAACATATTTTAAAACCTCCTCTGGGCGATAAAAACGAAATTGTATGGTTACTTATAGTTTTCTCGTAATTTACTAAAATAACAGCAGACGTAAAAGAAACAAAGAGGTCGCGACTCCTAAGTCGTCAGTTTAAGGACAACCTTACTGATACAACCCCCCCCCCCCCCCCTCTACCCCAAGGAGAAGTTCCTATTAACCCGGGACGAGGCCTCTCACCTGAGTGAGGACTAGTTTTTAAGTCCATCCCTCCTGTTGCTGTGCGGGCAACCTCCCGAGAAGATACTACTTCTCACAGAGAAGACTTTAGATTAACTAGAGTCTATCCTTCCTTGGTGAGGAACCACAACCACCACGAGTCCAACACCATCGGCCTTCCCCACCTCATGACAACGACAGTATTTTAAGAGCTCTCGGATAAAAATCTGGACCCAGGTCACTACTGAGCGGTCAGTTGCCACAAAACCTTCTGCCTGTTAGCCACTCTACACAATCACCGTAGCCTATTGCCCTCTCTCACGACAAGGATGGATAGCTACATGGGAATTAGGAGGTCTACCGCCCCATAGAAGGTGTCGATGAAATAAATAACGAAAATTGCGGAGTAAAAATAAAAGAGTCTCCATATATAGAAGCTTTATAATATAAACAACGCTTTTCGAACATTTACTGCTCTTCTTCAGGCATTAACCAAGGATGAGTGTCGAACCAGAGGACTGTTGTGCAGTTGTACCACATTCATCCTTGGTTTATGCCTCAAGAACATTAGGTGTTCGAATCGCGTTGACTATATCATTAAATTTCTATTTGTGGAGACTATTTCACTAACTTTTTACTCTACAATGAGTAAATACCATATAATAACTGATTGCACTACCTTAGAAATATAGAAAACAATGAAATGTAATATAGAGTTAACTAACTTGTTTATACTAAGTGATTTATTCAACTGTCACCATTCAGTTGAGAGCCATTAAAACAAAAATACTTCAATCGTGGCAAGAATTTGGTGTTGACGAAGTTAGAATTACAATCAGATTGCTCACTTAGTGTAAACTCGTTAATTTTAATACATTGCACGTGACTGATCCACAACTACCTGGATACACAACTATATCAGGGATATCATGCGGGCACTGCTATTGGTCGTCTATAGGTGTCTTTACCCAGATTCAGGGCTAAGGAAAGTTAAGTATCATTTGTCTAGAACAATCCCGTCTAACTTACCCATAGCTACTGGCATACGAATATCAGCACTTGTCTCTTCAACAGAATCGCGTAATAAAGTCTGCCTGCTTCTCAACAGCGTTGTAGGAAGCTGTGAACTCAAACTTGGGTTTGCAACCGTTACCACTAGGCAACAGCTACCAACGTCATCTGATCGGCTGACAACAAAATGTTTGGATTTCTACTCGACTTCGTGGCAGCGTTCATATTTAATGTATGGTTGGATACATCTTCCCTAAGGTTTCTGCTAAATCTACCTAGGCAAAGATATAGTCCACCATAAACCTTTGTATTTATCCGGAGGGACTCTTTCCTTTTTACAAGGCTCCTCTCTTCGTTGTTCATCAGCACGGAATAGACATAATTGATTGGTACGTCCTTCGATTCCATCATTCCGGAGGGAATTCTTCTCTTAAGCAGGAGGAAATATCTCTTTAAGACAATAAAACATATAGGGAGCTGTCTCAAGCTAAACTACCAACGTCGGACGGATACATTACTCAAATAAAGAAGAGAAAGTGCAAGTGGACACTGAGAGAGATTACACTATCACCGAAGAAGACCTTCAGACATATATCTCCTAGAGATCAAAGGTTGGACCAAATAGAATCCCCAGATAAGCTTCGTAAGTTACATAAGAAATATTATTAGTGGACTATGCGAAGTTAAACCAAGTTTTAGGGACCTTATTAACAAGGTTGGATGGACCTGGGTTGTCCATCGTAAAAGATATACAGAATGGCTAAATCACAAGCTTGGACTGACCTAAATAGTCCATCAAAAAGAAAGATTTGCAGATCATGGAAAGAAGCTGTTAAAAGGAGGGAGTTTACAATGAACTCTAGAGTACTTTAGCAATATGTTTTGGCTCAAGAGTCTCATACAACCAAATTAATCAATCAAGAATTAGATATAGACACATTACTCAAATAAAGAGGAAGAAGTGAAAAGTGGAAACTGAAAAGATACAAAACCACTGAAGAATACCTTTAAATATGACTCACAGAGATCAAAGGTTGCACAAGATTGTGTAATTAATCAATATTAATAGTAATCAAAGTAGTTAAATATAAAATAATAATATTGTATATAATTAACCGTAACCTTATGAAATATCTTTCAATTACTTTTTAAAAAAAAAAGGTATCACTTGCAATGCAACTTGGAATGTAGTAACTAACACATGGCTACCTATTTAAATACTCCACTAGAACAGAAAATCTATAGAAATTAAACAATTTTTAATTATTTATTTTTTTAATAAATGAATTATTTCATTTGAGTAAAGCACTTACAACAATGATATGGAAAAAAATTAGCACCGTATATCAACATCATACAACAATAATAAAAAAGAATAAGCTTCATATTACAATATGCGGTAAAAAATAGCACCTGAAATGACGCACTATGTCATCAAAGAGAAATGGAGTTCACTGAGGAGACAAAAAGGTACTACCTTGCAACATATAGCATGCTGAGGACAGTTACAGTACAGGTTACTGTGGCCGCAGTGCGGATAGACCTCAGTATTACTTGTGATAATGATAAAGCATAAATTAAGAATCCCGAAGCACTTACCTTGACGATACCTGTGAATTTGGCATATCCCAGCATAACAGTAAGAACAAAGACGGCAGCCATGATTTTATTTCTACCCGCATTAGGGAAGTCCTCAGACGGCTTCTGGGCTTCCTCCTCCTCTCGCTTCATCTTCTTCCGCGTCTCATAGGCTACATAAAAAAAAACATCCATTTTTTAATATTTCCCCATAAATATAATACTGTTATAATTCCTTTTAACAATTTTTTCAATAAATAATATACACTGTTTTTTTTTATTACCCTCGAGTCTCCGTACTTCAAATAACCGTACTTTCAAGTTTCCGAACTTTTTTTTGTTCTTCCGAATAACATAAATTATCATACGAGTATTGGTAATTCACAATGAGAACAGAGTGAAACCGAACAGCCTTGGCTAGTCCAATTTCGTTATCATAAGCAAAACTATACCTTTAGCATCCATAAACAATATTATTATTATCTATTTTAATGTATAATTAACATAAACTAACTGCTGTATCCAACAGTATATGATGATTGTGATTTAAAAAGGTAATAGCCTAGCTATCCTCCCTTTTTATAGGTCTACATTATTCCAATTTCATTCAAATCGGCCATTACAGTATTCAGCCGATCTAACCCTACTAAACTGTGTTGATGTTAGTCTATGTATCCTATGGTACATCTTGGCCTGCCGTCAACCAGTCAAATTATATATGTTATTATGTATTAATAATAGTGTTTATTTTAATAAATGTGTAGTGTGCTAAAAGTTAATGAAATTAAGAAAGCCTAGCCCTTCTAGAAATTTTTAGTGACGTTATGTACATGGTACGTATTGACATGCTGTCAACCAGTTAGCCTACCCTACCCACGATTAGGCTACCACTTACCACTGTTACCGATTTCTAGACTTTCCTGTTTCCTGAGCTGTCTATGTCTGAACAATTTTAATCTGATCTGTAATAGTTATTGAGTGAATTTTATTAAAAGTAATGGAGATGAAGATCCACTAATCATTATTACTAAAGACTAAATGCCTTTATCAAGTTATATATATATATATATATCTACTTCAAAATTAAGGAAAAGTGGTTTAACTGGAGTTTACAAAACTGAAATACATAGATTTAATTTTATTCATTTCTTAATTATTTATAATTGAAATTTAGTTTATTACTTATTTTTTAGTTTATTAATTACCTGATTGATTAAATGTTTAAAGTTTTTTTCCTTGGCTCTTTGTAATTCCTTTTTCGTTTTCGTGGCCTACCTACACATATTCTGTGAAGATGTTTGTTAGATTTCGTCTTCTCGCCGTAACACTTTCTTTCTTGAGGACGACGGTTAAAAGGATGGACATATATAAAATTGATTCCTAGTGTCTAGTTTTCACATGTGTTCCTGTCTGTTATTAAAATATTCAATGTGCACAGTGCACCTTGCTTGCATCTAGTAAGTCCAGTTTCGATTGTCTTTCCGATTTTATAGTGAATATTATATATTCGAGTACATCTTCTCTTTCAATCAAGATCATACTTTCAAACTATTTTAATTTTCATAAGAAACACCTGATTAAAAATGCACTTAATATAAGGACTTTATGATTAATCAAAAGGAAGCAAATATCCAGAAAGTAAGTCATAGAGTTCAGAGGTTTTGAAACATTGGCAATAAAATCAAACAGTTACACACTGACAAGACATTCAGAATCATACTACATTAATTGCCTTGACGAACTTTAACGCTAATGAAGATCAGTAATACATTACTAACCAAATCAAAAATAATTGTTGTTTTTTGCAAGTGAAATAAAATAAACAGGTTTGAAGTACATGATAAAATAGTTTATTTTTGAAGTCATTTCACAGAGAATTACCTGCAGATTCACTGGGGTAGAATTGTTCAGAAATCCTATTTGTATACTTTCTGAGATTGGTGCAGTTAGTTAGATGATTTTGTAGAGTCTTTTTTTTTAATGGGATGCAGAGAATTGGAGCCAAATAAGAGTATAAAACGGCATCTAACTTGGAAGGCTTGGATCCAAACATGAACAAACTATCTCCTAACCTTTCGGAGAGGGTTGTCAGGCACTTGCACGCTTCTCTGTAGACCTGTCACAAAGAAACTCTTAAATACTTACTAAACAATTCTTAAAGTAATATCTAAGTTTCAATATAAAGAAAAAAACTGACGTGATTCAGTAAATCTCATATAGAGCTTTAAAGGAATTAAATTACTTAAAAAAAGGAATAAACTTTCAACTCAATCAGAAGAAGATAGCATCACTAGATCAATAACTTCAAAAATAATAATATTAATTTTAAAAATTACAAATTTCACTAAATGAATTAAAAGGTTCAGGTATTCATAACAACGTTTAGTATACATAGTCTTTAAGATAACAAAGCTTTCTCTCTTTCATACCAGGAGCGCTAGCGCAAAGGTAGATGTCAGCTTAATTATTTAGCATGAAACGCAGAGCTCTTTTGATTTTTGCCTATCAGTTTACCCAATTTAATATTCATTGACTACATTTTGTTGTATGTTTAATATGGTATCATTCTAATTAAAGTCCTTTAAAAATTAATTTATCCCTAATCTAAAAAAGTTTTCAAACATTATGAGTCCGATGGACAATTTCAAAGGACATCACATCCTAAATATATATAATGCCAACTAAAAAGCCGGAGTCATATCTATTTAATGAAAAACTTTTTAACAAATTTCTACAAAATCATAAAACAAGAAAAACGATTTTTCAATTCCAGTACTATCCCTTCCTCTCTTAAGAAAGCAAGTTGTTTATTTGTAGGGAGCTTGCCATGTCTCGGAGCCAGAAGGATCTTAATATTATAACCAGGGAAATTTGATTATTATAAACCTTGTGGCTTTTGAAATATTTTACCCTCACTCTCTCTCTCTCTCTCTCTCACACACACACACACACACATACACATCAAACACACTCAACGACTTTTCTTTGGGTTGGCACTGTGAGGGCGACAGATTCTCTTTCTCTCTAAAGTGAAGATTGTTATCTTAAATATAGGGTGCCAGGGTAGTCCAGCGACTTACGTCTCGACTCTCGACCGGGAGACTCAGAGTGGATTCCATACCCACTCTTGACCCTCGATTTATTCACGTGTCAGGTGAAAAATCTGAGCACGTCATCCCTCAGAGAGGACATTAAGTCGTTGGTTCCGAGCTTGCACGTTACATTGTCAGGTACTTGTTATCCCTACTCTAAATATACTTGTGTTAGGCAAAATTTAGGTTTCACAATGTGGAATGTTAATTATGTGGCAACATAATGGGGCTACCTTTGGCATAAATCTATGTGGATTTGCCAGCTCTCGTGGAACAGCCAATGAAACCAAACCTATCTCGAACATATGTCCAACAGCCAAAACATCGTGTCGCCAGATTTGTAAAACGCACAGTTTTGTAAGGGTATATACGATTTTTTATTTCTTTCATGAAAGAGGAATGATTACGACTTTACATTAAGGGTTACACAAACGACACTTATAAAAAATCTGTGGATTCACGATATTGTTAAACACTGTACAAAAGTCAATGCCACTTTTGTTTCTCTTTAATAAAGAGGTATATATTTGTTGTAAATTGCAACTTATTTAGCATTTATGATATCATTCTGACTGGAGACACCAATATCACTCTTTTATTAAAAGAAGTAGATGGGCTATAAGGATATATAAAAAAGAATAATACATTATAAATGTTAAGAAGCTTACTTCATCTTGAATACTTTGTGACTCAATATCACAATCCTCACTGAACAGAGCCTGAATCTGAGAGACTGCTCGCCTGCGATAAAACCCTGGATAGAAAAAGTTTATTGGAAAAGGCATTGATTTACAAAACCAGGGCCTAATAATGCCATTGTAGTTGTTCTCGTCCACCCACCTAAAAAAACATAATACAGTCTAGAAGGCAATGTCTGGAACATAAACTGAAAAAGAAGGAAAGAAAGAAAAAAATACCACGAATAAAGGAGAGCAGGGTGGAGTTTCTCACGGAGCAAGGCAGTGTAGGCCAACGTCTCTGCCTGTTGCTTTGCACTCAGGTCACTGTCCAAGAAGACATTCTGCGCAAAAACCACCATAATAAGTAATCCTAAGTCTCTCTTCACTGTGTTCCATCGATACTATTACTATTACAAGAATTATCAAAATCATTGTTCATATTTACATCTGTTATCCAATTAGTTTCTTACCAATGTTTTTTTAAAAAAAAATACTATTTAAATGGTATAATATTAATATATATATATATATATATATGTTTGTGAAATGAATGTTTGTTTCTATTGGTACTTTTTATTATGAGGAACCAGAGTAGCCAATTGGCTTGTGTACTCGCCTCTGAACTGGTGTATCCGGGGTCGATTGTCATTCTCGCCCACGATTTTGGGAGGACACAAAATCTAAGACGTGACCCTCAGAGAGAACGTTAAACCGTCGGTCGCGAGAATGCACGATGTCGGTCCCTACACCAACTACACTCGAGCTAGGCAAAATATAGGACTTCCAATTACTTTACATTTAGTATAAAATAATTATGTTTTAGATAATTACTTTATACTTGTGCTGTAACGCAGTAATACATTTTGTGGTACTGACTGATATAAACTTACCCTACTATGCCATCCTAATGTTGACTGTGTGGTATCACTAAGGGCCAATCTTTGGCATATGTGTTCTCGTCGTGGAACGGCCACTGAAACCTAACCTATCTTGGATAGGTTTCAGAGAGTCTTTAGTTTCAGTTAGTGTTTAATGCAGCCATTTTCAAACCGACCATCTATGAGTGAAATATAGTAGCAAAAAGGTTTTGGTTTTTTGAAGGAATTTGGTTGAACTTACTGGTGAATCTGCTCCTTGGTTGAATTGAAATTTCGAAGTTCGAATACAGCATGACAATCATTGTTGTTTTTTTTTGTTATTTTACATTTCATTTAGGTACATTTTTGTTATTTTTATTTACTATATTATTTATTATTTTATTTTCTACAGGAATTCTTGAAGGCCCTGTGATATCTTATACTTGTTAATGATTCTTAACTCTATTCAATCTGAGTAAGGTCAAACTTACAGAAGTATATTAAAGTAAAAATGGACTCCCAATGTAAAAATGACCCTAATCATGTGAAATCACATTGATTGTTTACATGATTTGTTAAACTATATCTGACTCAGCAGAACTGCCTCAACATAAACATTTAAAAATAGTCATCAGACTTGTAGTTAAATCTGTTATCGTAACTGGAATAACAAACAGCGATGGCAACTGAATGACTAAAGCCATACTGTTTTACAATATTTAAGAAATACTATTTGGATGACAAATTTAGTAATCATGGAGCTCGAAACAAATAATATGAAATCTTATGGAATTAATGGAGCCTGTTCCAAATATATAATACATGTTCTACAGACATTTTAAAAGGGGAAATTGCTTTTACACAAAAATTATTTGTTTACAAATTAAAAAAAAAATAATATGGAAAAGGAAATATGTAGAGGTTCAGATTTATTCCTGCATAAATGAATTATTTGTTTCCTGTTTGCAAAAATCATAATTTAATGAAATTATAAAAATAATTTCTTTAAAATCTTTTTTAAAAAAAAAATAAATAACCAAAAGTTTTAAAATGGTGCCACAACTGCTATAAACAACGTGAGGTTGTAATGAATGTTGTATTTCATTTCATTTACTTTAATGACTTTATTAGTCTTCACAATGTAACTAAGTATTTAAACAACTCTCACTATGGTGAGATGAAAACAACTAAATATCGTGAAAGATATTTCAAAAGAGTCTTTAAGGCCTACAAATGAATATTAATTCAAAGATTGAACAACACTATTTGTATAAAACAAATACTATCTTTACTGATAGAAGATATTACTAGCTTTCCGATAAAAAAATTAACCCGTTTAATTGATACCTGGTTGTTAGTAAAGGTAATTTCTATATTTAATCTCATTTTAACAAATAATACTGCAAGATTAACAATGATTTATTTTTTTAAACAAATATTAAATAATGGAGCACAAATGTTACCAATAAACATCACATCCTCAATTTGTTACAAACAATAACTACTACCTAAATAAACAATTCATCATTAAATCATGTTTTACGTGCGATTAGTCAGACAGTAACAAAAGATTGACAAACACTTTTTAAAGGGACACAACACCCAATATATTACATGATAAATAATTTATTATATATTCACTAGCAGTCCATCCCGGCATTGTACGGGTATTCAGAACATAATAAAAAAGAAAATGTGATTTGTCATCCTTTTGTCAGTGTTTTCCCAGCTAAATGTCAAGTGGATCAGAATATTTAGCGTTTAAAAAACCAAACAATAATTGATGCAAGGTAATTAATGAATTACCCGCCAGATGTATATTGTGAAAAGTTTTCTTAAAAGTTGAGGACTATGTTTTCCACTGTTTAATTGTACACATCAATCATATTGTACATATGGCTGACTGTATTACTCTTTCCAACACCAATCACATAGACAATAAAATTCTAATTTTACACCTTAACAGATTTTTGACATTTCGAGGATCCTGGATGCCGTTATGATAATAATGTTAGGTATAACAGTAGTAAAAATAGACATTCAAATAAATCCACGTGTTTTCAGATTTCTTCAAAAGTAATTTGCATTTAAAATAATTTTATATAAATATTTTACTTCGTTTTTTTATCGTTTATAATTTATATAGATTTAGATGCAGATATGATCTAAGAGGTCATTTAAGATGTAATTAATAATATCTATTTGGTTCATAATGCGACTTCTTAAGTATAATACCTTTTTAAATTATAAATGAACTAACTTTTCGAGACTTTTTTTTATAACTAAACTTAACGGGGAAAACATTCATATACAATGAGATACCTTCTCTTCAATCCGTATGTCATCTGGACATTTCCATAACAAGATTCCCAATAGATATCTGATTTTCATACTTGCAGGTTAGTGTATGTGAATGAAATTTCATAATGCTAATTGTGATGAAATCTGGACCACTAATATTACGGATAAATTAAAAACCATCAGGACTGCTTAAAAAAAGAAACACATCTAACAAATATTGAATCGATTATTATGATATTTGGATCACAGAACCAAAGGCATAAGGAGGATTGTTTAGCATTACATGAAGAAAAATTATATACTTAGAAAAATCGATGAAAGTAATATTTATTAATTGCTATATAGCATTTACAAAAATTACTAACTTCAATAAAACCTCTTGAGATGTATAAAACTATATTGCAGACAATTTTTATCTAAAACTGTCAATGGATTTTTTGGCAAAATTAGATAAGAGTTTTGAATATCAGAGGTAGTATAAACTACATACTCGTATATAAATCTTGATTCTAATTTTCAAAATAATTTGAATTAAACAAGTTGGAACTCTCGAAAAAATGAACTCTGAATTCACAGTGTAATTGATAAATTTGGAAAAAGGTACCAGGCCACATTTGAGAAAGACTGTTATGATTTAATAAGGTTCGGTTTAGTTTTGTATTAAACTTACCTGCAAATTTATGGAGTAAAACTGAAATAACACATTTATTGATGGTAACAAAATGAACTATCTCACTTTTATTTTAAAACTATTAACATTTTAGTCAGTATACATTGCTTTTGAAGATACCGGTCTAATTAAGTATTTCAACATACGTTTATATTCAAAACTATCAGAAAAACATCCCATAATGACTACTATTACTTCAATGTTTGTTTTGTTAATGAGTTGATTGTAAATCTTTTTTGATGAAGATCAGAAACATACAGATTGTAATTACGTCGAGAAATTCAAGACTTGTAAAGATACGCCTGAAATAATTCATTTTTAGTATGTCATTGTAAAAATAAAAACACTGCTTGCATATTTATCCTTAAGGAAAATTTAAAACATCCACAATTCGAATGTATAACATACTGATATATAGCATACAGATTTTAGAATATTACATTTTGATGTTTAGTTAAATCTACAAGCTTTAAAAACAACCTTTGCAGAATTTAACAAAAGCAGACTCAAATATATATTGTATATACAATGTTTTTGAAAAAATAAAACTAAATCGAAAGAAGCAATGTCATGCTTTTTCAATAGATTTAAAAGAAAAACATTATATAAAGGCAAACATTCGAAACTTATTTAATTTTTACACATACCATAAAATAACTCAGTTGACTTACGATATAGGTAATGTTTACGTTGTTAATATGAACGGTATAATTAATCCCAGTAAACAAAACTTCATTGGTTCTTATAATTGTTAATTCTTCTTAAGCGCTCCAATCGTATAGAATGAAACATTGAAGAGCTATATTACAATTTCCCTGGTTAGCTATACATTTGTCAATTTCATTAAATGGAAGTGATAATGGAATTCCACAATTAATAAAAACTGTTTCAAGTAAAATAAACAGCATGTTCAATGAATGGACGTATAATTCATTTTTGTGGGCGTTATTCAATGTATGTTAATATTTCAGTAAAGCATCAGATTTACATTGTTTAAACATGTGAATTATCACTGATAAAAAGTATTAAAACTCAATTTTCAACTTATATTATTTTCTTGTTTTCTCATGTTATTCTCAAGTGTTTACTATTTACTGAGAATACATGTATTAATTTCAAAAACACTTATTTTACCAAATTATTCCTCAACAAATATTCTGAAGATTTCAGGGATTCAAGTACAAAAAAAGATGAACAATATCCGTTAAATTAGATAAAGTGTACAAGTCATGAATGTTTGCCATTATAACAATTACTTTAAAGAAAGAAGCAAATATTTTACCTTTTCTAACATTACAACGTCTCCCAATTCCAAAGGAATGGTTAATCTCCCCATGATCTACGTACAAAAAAGCAACATAAATAGCAGTTAAAAAGCTGAAGCAATGAAATTGGAACTTAACAAGAAAAAGCGAAGAAAAGATAGCCTCCACTTTGGTTACAGGTAAACTTATCACATTTAGTAACGTATTTGATTGTACTTAATCCCTCACTAACTTGCAATGCTTATAACTGATGGTAAAAAGTATACCGAGAGGTAGGGGCGAGCGCCCAAAAGAGAAGTAACTGCACACAGTGCCGACCCATTCAAAACAGGCACAAATACTCGGACATCTAAACAGAAGTCAAATAACTGGCAGAATCGATTAAACCAAACACCTATCTCAATGCCTATTATTACAAGCGACATAAGAATTATTAAAATAACCTACTGCACATTTAACTAGAGGTCTTATCATTACTTTCAATCTCACTACACAATTCTAAACTTACTAGAAACCCTTTTTCACAAAAGCCACTGCTCCTGAATTAGACACAGTAATAACAACGATGTCTTCAAAGGTACCACACTCATTCGTTTACTCTTTATTTATTCTTCATAAATAATTAGTACACAAATATGAAGAACAACTAATTGTTAATCATCATTCATAAACCTTACTTTGGGTACCAAGGCTAAACCAACCGTACATCTAATATTTACCTGTGTTTCCAATAATCTACTGATATCATCAAAGGAAGTATACTTTTCATTCCCACTATAAAATACAGGTAACCTTCCATTGGGGGAAAAAAGAGGATTGTTTCTTTTATTAACAGTCACTTCCACACCAGAAAACTTCAGGACAGTCTGAAAATTTTTAACAAAGTATTAATTATTCAAGAAGTATAAAGTGTAACACAAAATTCTACTTTGCACTTACTAATAACTGAAGACAATCCACATCAATAGAAATTAAACCATAATCTCCATCCCAGATGTCAACTTTAAACTGATCATTGTTTGACATTTTTGTTTAATTCATTGTCTATAAAATAATTGTAAATTTAAAGTTAAATTCCTGTAACCATAATTCCGATAGGGATGAGTTCCTATTGTAAATATGAGGTGTGCAGTGATGTAAACTAAATTTATCTACAATATAAACTCTTAAACAATGATATTAAATATTTAAATTCTCAGTGATTCGAATAAATATTAATAACTAAAAGTACCATTTCAAATAGACAATCTTAAATTTCAATGACTAGCACATCTAATGCAATACACTACTGAACCTGAACGGGTAGGTTTCAGGTAAGCATGGGTTGTGTGTGAAATTGTTGTACCATGCTGTTTATTAGTTCGTTTTGACCGTGTAGTAGATTTCACGATGGGGAAAGTTAAAAAGAATAAAGTTACTAAATCTCACAAGAGTAATGTGGCTTTAGATAAGCAAATACTTGATTATGAATTTGCTACTCCCTCCGTAAGAGAGAAAGTCCGTTTCAAGAAAGATGAAGATGAAGAGGTAAAAGTTGTATTAATTCTTATCCACCATTAATCATTCTCTTCTATTTTAGCCCAAATTTAGCGTAACTATTTTTATGTAGGTTGTAGAAGCGAGGTTATCGGAAAAAATTTTGCATGAAGCACGGAAGCAGCAAGTTGAAATTGAAGAAACTTTGGAAGATGAAGGAACTTCTAGAGATTATTCTAATAAACTTGGTGCAGAAGATGATGAAGATGAAGAAGAAAGTCCTTTTGCAGATGTTTCAACATCGGATTTCTACGAAGATATAGTAAGTTACTAATAGTATCTCAATTAACTTATTGACCTGACTTGTGTGTTACTTCCATGAAACTTTAATAATTGTGATAATGTAATTGTACATAGCCCAAGTAATTTTAATTGTAATTTGTTTACCAGTATTTTTTTAATGATACGTTAGGATTTTCTTTTGTAGCAAGTAGTAAAACATGATTGTCTAATCATGTTTCATGTTGTTCATAATTTCTTCGAAGCTCAAGCATAGATATTCTGTTATGACAAAATGGGTGCTAAAGTGTGGGGCAATAGTTTGCTATCGTAGTACTTATGGAAAATTGCAAGTTCATAGTTACACTATTCAAAGTTCAATTGTTTAGTTAGAACTATAATTTGTTATGAGAGTGTTTTATCTGTTAAAATAGCAGTAGGAGGTTTTAGCGTCAAATTAGTAACATATTTATGAAATGTAGTTTATTCATTACATTATAGGTTCTTAATGAAGCTGATGAAAAAGCTCTTGAACGTTTTATGAATAAAAATCCAGCTCCTCGCCTTACATTGGCTGATATTATCAGGGAAAAAATTTCGGAAAAGAATACAGAGATACAAACTCAGTTCTCAGATAATCAGAGTAAGTATTTTTAAATAATTTCTTAATTTTTTACGTTTGAATGCTAGCTTTAAATTAATTTTACTTCTGTGTATTTAAAAAGTTGTAAGTTTAACTGATAAAATAGTAGTTTTGTATTTATAGTTATATTACCTTATTATGAACATGGCAAAATTATTAAGGTTAATTTAATGATGGAATATGATTGTATAGATTAGGTAAGCATAAATCGTCTGCCTTCAGTCCTAGTGGATACTTGTGACAAATATTCCATTAATGCTTTTTGCTTTGCTTAATGTATTGCATGAATTAATGAATGTGGTTTCGTTGTTAAATGAAGTTACACTGCTGTTTTGAATTTCTCATTTCTTAACTTTTTTTTACCACTTTGGATCATTCTGTAATGTTTAGTCATACTACACTACGTTTTTTTCCTTCAATCATACATAATGAAATGTTTATTAAATATTATACTCTAACAATGCCTCACGAACCATTTCAAATGTAGTGTTTGTAAAGTTTACTTATTATTATATGTTATGTTGAAACATTAAGTAGCCACATTTTTGCCCCATTGTACAATTCGAAAGGCGTTAAAAATCCTCCATAAAGGTGGGTATTGCAAAAAATATCGAGTTAGTCGTCAACAGTTAAATTGATTTGCTACTGTGAATTCATACACTCGGAGTTTGGTGTTCAATATTATTGATCACATCTATTACACTTTTATGACCATGGTGAATATGAAATTATTTTTAAAATAATTATATGTAATTCTGGATTATTATTATTATTATTAATAATAATAATAATAATGATAACAATTTATTTACACTAAGACAAATTTGCAAGTAGTTAATTGAGAGCTGAAATAGATCATATTTTCTGAAACACATATGTAAGAAATAAAATTCTAAATGGTTTCTTGAGTATTAAGTCCAAAGATCAACTACTGCTGTTTATAAGCCGCCGTTTCACTGAAGATTAATCTGCATTTTTTTTATTACTATTGAACTACATGCTCTTCCAGAAGGCTTTTACATGTATTACAATCTTCAATGGTACACAATACTCATTATTAAGTTATGACTGATTATTAAGCTTAACAGTAATAATAATAATGTAATGCTGTATTACTAACTCATGACAATAGTAGCTTAACAATAGTGATAATTCAATAACAATAACATAATGCAAAATTACTCAACAATTATAACAACACAATTATGATAATTAGACGCAATGATTACTTCTTCGGCATTCTGAAGGCTAAAAACAATTTATTGAAAACATTATTACTGTTATACACAAATCCCTGAAAACAAATACATCCACAGAATATCAACTAATAGAAAACAAAAAAAAAAAACACAACAAGAAACAAACACAAATAAAGTAAAAGAAAACCAAACATAGAGAGTAATTTTTTTCATAGAAGGAATATGTTTCTAACATAATTACTTTTGTTAAATATTAAAGTTAAAACAATTTAAATAGATTAGTGATACTAATCCTCAAGAAACTGATTGTGAATTTTAAGAATCAGTGGTCGAGAAGCTATATAAATTTGAAGTAAAATTTATAACTTTTCTACATTGGGAGTTCTTAATTTTACCCAAATCAAGTGTATTTACAGTAGGGGCTTTTAATGATGACCTGATATCGTACAGGCTCAGGAACGACAGTTTAACCTCTTGTCCGAGGGAAGATATGTTTAGATTTGTTCACCTCCCACGTAATAAATTGAGGGTCAGGTAGGTACCGAACCCCTGACCTACCAGTTTAGAGGTGAGTACGTTAATCATTGAGTTAACCTGGCCTCCTTAAACTTGATTATAGAAGAATAGTTAAGTCATAATGCTTTGTTATATTTATTGTAAAAAGAATCGTAAGTGTTAAGTAACACAATAAGTTAAAGTCTAATAATGGATAGCTAAAATTTTGTTGTAAATATTAAAATTTAGTTTAGGATATCAGTAATTCTGTGAATTATGAATTAAATTTACGTTATGGTAATAAATAAAACTGTGTTTATGTTTTAGGTGTTTTCCTTCAGGATATAGATCCCAGAGTAAAATCAATGTATCAAGGAGTTAGAGATGTTTTATCGAAATACAGGTCAGGGAAAATACCAAAAGCTTTTAAAATAGTTCCAAAATTGAAAAACTGGGAACAGATTTTGTTTATCACAGGTTGAGATCTGTTTTAGTGTATATTATCTTTTTTAACGTAAGCATATATTGAATTATTTTTTATTACAGAGCCAGAAAAGTGGACTGCTGCCGCTATGTACATGGCCACAAGAATATTTGCCTCAAACCTTAAAGAAAACATGGCTCAGAGATTTTTTAATTTAGTTCTCCTCCCTAGAGTTAGAGATGATATAACCTTCTTCAAACGTCTTAATTTTCATTTATATCAGGCATTGAGAAAAGCACTTTTTAAACCAGGAGGTTTCATGAAAGGATTCCTGCTTCCGCTATGTGAAGTAATCATATATATTTTTAAATTCAATGTTTTCTTTTCTGAACCGCATATATTTAACACTATTTTTCTTTATCGAGGTTTGGTCCATGGTCAAACAGAAAAACACCTTTAAGCCAACGTTTTGTCTATATTTGTAGACATATTCAATATAGAAATTAATTACAGTAACATGAAAAAAATATATGTTACATTATTTATATGAATGCCTTGGTATTTTTCTAATAATAATGTAACTTATATATTTGTTTTATATTACTGTAATTAATTTCGGTTCTGATTTAGCCCTGAAGATATCTACAAATATAGACGAAACATTGGCTTAAAGGTGTTTTTCTGTTTGACGCTGTATCAAACCTCAATAAAGAAAAATTAGTATTAGTGTAGTATATTTATTAAGTAAAACTAAATTCAAAATAATTATCAAATTAAGACAAAAATGATTCATAGTGAACATTGAAAGAAAAAACTAAATGTAACTTTTATCGGTAGTAGTCTCTAAGTGGAACTGTAATTGCTCCAATGGTTACAGTTTCTCTGTAGTTTTCAAATTAAGTTGATGTGTAATATGATAAAGTTTCAGTGACTGTTGTACAAGTCTGCTTGGAATGATACGAGGGTAAATCAAATAATCGGTTTTTTTGCTGTCCTGCTTAGAAAGCAGATCCGAGTTAGATGATGTGTGTGGAGTAGATGTTGGCTTATGAGGAGAGGGGAGGTCGGCATGTCGGCAAAAGCCGCCTGTCGGGTTTGCCAAAAATGCCAATCAGGGATGTCATTTTCTTCCATGACAACACCAGACCACACAACAACGCGGTCTTGACAAGGGAGGGAATGCCTTGAAAGAAATTTGCTGGAAAACCCTCGAGCACACTCTTTATAAGCCTGACTTATCCCCCTCTGACTATTTTTTTCGCGCCTATGAAGGAATCACTGGAAGGAAAGGAAAACAATTTGAAAGCAATAAAGAAATCGGAGGAGCTTACGCGCAATTGACACTTTCTATGACCAAGCAATTCTGAAACTTACAAATCGGTAGCAAAACTGTGTGGATCGCCCAGGATGCCATATTGAAAAGTGTTGATACAATGATTTGTGTATACAATTAATCAGTGAATGTATACAAAAATTACCCTTTATATTTGATGTACCTTCCTGTGTTGCATTTACGGTTAATTTAAGTTGTATAATGGCATCATACTATAGTAAGTTCCTTGTAATAGTGATTTGCATTTTTAGCACTATTTTCGATCATTTTAACTGTACTACTCTCAGTGGGTACACCACTTATGAAAGAAATTGGTTTAGTAATTACATGTTGAAGAGCTCTAGTCGATAATTTTTTATATTTTATCTACCATTAAATCTGTAAATGTTACATGTGGTAAAAGGTGTACAAAATATTAGTAAAACATTCAGATTAAGGTATTTTAAAAATAAATGGCATTAGAGAAAATCTAAAACCACATACAATAGTTGATTACAAAGTTTACTTTTAACGATAAAATTTTTATTATTTTTGTCTATATCGTCATCAGTATTGTTCATAACCAATT
Source organism: Hermatobates lingyangjiaoensis (assembly GCA_026182355.1). NCBI lineage: Eukaryota > Metazoa > Arthropoda > Insecta > Hemiptera > Hermatobatidae > Hermatobates > Hermatobates lingyangjiaoensis. The sequence continues at coordinate 902,393 of JAPFBL010001937.1, read as the reverse complement.
AAAATAAATATATGTATATACACTACCTATATTTTTGTTTATAAGCAGTAGACTCCGCCGGTCTGTAAGTAGGGACTCTAAATCTTATGCATAGTTCCAAGTTCTCCCAATAACACATTTTTCTAAATTATTAAAGAACTGTAATTTAGAAAAATCTTCGAGTTTGATGACAGTTGACAAAAAACGTATACACATTAAAAAAAAATCGTAAATGACTTCATTAGTGCAGTGATACCTCTAGTAAAATTAAATGTATACTGTACGACTTTGTTCCGGGACCAACTTCGTATGCCGAAATGGTCGTATGTCGAGACTAATTTTCTCATATGCATACATTATAATTCGATTATAATCGAAGAATATATTATAATATAATCTGTTCTACAGTCAGAAAACCTGCAATAATTCCGAATGAATACTACTTAAATATGGGTATAAATAACAATTAACCAAAAATATAATAAAAATCGGTTAAATTAGACAGATTTAAAACATATAAATTATAAATAAAGAATAGAAAATCGCCTTACCTTACAGAATGGCGGATAAAGGTCAGAGGAGATGAGAGAGTGTAGAGGTACAGAAGGATACGATGGGATGTAATGAACATAACTATTATGTACATAATAAAATTCGAACTTTAAAAAAAAAAGAATTTAAAAGTAAATGTAGAATTTTAAATGGATATTTATAACCATCAGTAATACAGGCTGAAATAAAATCATACGAAAAATGCAACTCTGTCTAGAAAAAGCAGAAAACTTTGTATGTGAATGCGAGTCAATCAAATTTAAGAAGTAAAGATATTTCGTGAATCGTAACTAAAACCAATATATCTGGGAGATACTTCTTTGAGGACAGTTATGTAGTTGACGGGAAAACATCAAAAAAAAAAAATGTATAGTTGCTTTTAGAAACGACAAAGGGAAGCACAATAGGATACATATGAGTGAGGTAAGCACGAGTCAAATAAGGCTCAAGCTCTCACTTTCATAATAATGATAATATTTACATCTCAAATTGTTCTGAATCTATGATTTCAAGTTCGTTTAACGATCAAATGAATAAACGACATTAAAACAACTAAAATCATTAAATTGATGTATAAGGGATTGAAAATATTGTACGAGTTTTTGATATTACACCTATACGATAGCTGCATTAAATTAAAACAAAGCTGAATTGATTGTCAGCAAGTTTGATATTACGTTCACTTATAGTAAAGTTGCGTGTAGGCCATTCAAGTATTTCTTTTTTTTTTTAAATTATGATAATGGGTGACCATGAAATATTGCATAAATATAATTTTCATTGATATGTAACTGTAGGTAAATCTATTTCATTAACATATTTTACACTTCCAGAGTGGAACATGCACCTTAAGAGAAGCCATCATTATTGGATCGGTAATTAGTCGAAATTCTATACCAATGCTTCATTCAGCTGCCACTATTCTTAAATTAGCTGAAATGGATTACAACGGTGCCAACTCTATCTTTTTGAGGATATTGTTTGATAAGAAGTACGCTTTACCATATAGAGTGATTGATGCAGTGGTCTTTCATTTTCTAAGGTAGTCCATTTTTTTTTTGTTTTGTTTAACATTCCATGAATATTTACTCAAGTGTAGTAGTTAAAATTTTACTGTTGTTAGTACCACAGAGTAATAATGATAGATGAATGAAACGTCTTGAAAATTTTCTTCCTAACTCAACCTGTTTCGGATCTTATCCATCTTCCAGAGTAAAATTGAAATGTTTCCTTCTTTAGTATTAGTTGTTGTTGCTGTTTGACGAAATTATTTAGTAGAACAGTCTAATAAAAAGCATTTGTTACAACCAAATAAAGTACGATCATATTATATAACATATATTACATTATATTACTACAAAAACCAGTCATATCTCGTGAATCGTTGTAAACGCCTGACGGGTTTCGAATGTTGACCCCCTTCAAGTGAGAATGATGCTTGTTGAAGGATTCTGCGTATACACATCTTGGCAGACACGTACGAGTCTTCCGTTTAAGGACTACTTATATCCTTTCGGATTTGGTCGTCCCCTTCCGATAAGGGAAAGGCGCCCGTTACCCCCCAGGACCAGGGTTTGCGCAAGCAGTTAATCAACCTCATCAGGCTATATTTGTGGGGATTCATAGTACCAATAGACTGAGGCTCATAAAGAACACATTGCAAATCTCTTGTAGGCTAAACGTCACCTATACTGATTGTTAAGAGAGACTCCAAGGTCTCACGTTGGCTAAACGCCAGCTGTACTGATTGTTAAGAGAGACTCCAAGGTCTCACGTTGGCTAAACGCCAGCTGTACTGATTGTTAAGAGAGACTCCAAGTTCTCAAACGCCAGCTGTACTGATTGTTAAGAGAGACTCCAAGGTCTCACGTTGGCTAAACGCCACCTGTCTTTGACAAGTCCTTGGAGTTGGGGCCCTTGGGAGAGCTCGTATGTACACCTACAAAACTAGTAGGGCCAATATGTTGGGTTACCTGCCGTTGCGTTTACGGTGTGCTTGTTATCCTTCTCTCTTTTCTCCTGAAGACGGATTTTCCGAAAATATGAGTTAGTTATGTTTCTCTTCTTCGATTGTGAACTCGTATTGTGTCCAGTTTGGATCGTCTTTCCGTTTTTATTGTTTATATTACTATATATACAGGCAAAAGTATTTATATACATACACTTCCCCTATTTACATATATTATATGCATGATATCAAATACTATTACCCTCTTATAATTGTTACTGTTAATAATGATTATAATAATACTGTATTATTTATTAATTTAATATAATTTATTATAATAATAATTATAAATACCCCTTATAATGTTACTGTTATTATGATTATTCTTTAGCTATTATTTGACATTTATTTACTCTGCTCTATGCCCATTATAGAAATTCAAACAAAATTCGATTTCTAGTTTTTGATGGAGTTTCATGTTCATTTTTTTATAGTTTCGTGATGAAATTTGTAGTTAGGCGTATATATTCACTTTTTTTAAATGGATTATGTTTAGTTATAATTAGTGAAATGAGGTGGTTAGAGGTGGTTATCTAATGAGTTACAAAATTAGAAGGAAATAATAAAATTCAATTAAGAGAATTAAAGACATACCCAAGGATGTAGTGCTGAAGGGTTGGTCCAGTGAAAACAACTAGTCAAGTTGTTGAAAAACTAGTTGCTTTCACTGGATCAACCCTTCAGCACCACACCTTGGTGTCTTCCTGATGATGAACACAAAGAGTTCGAAACGCCTTGTTGTTGTTGAATAAAACTTCATTTGTGTGGAGACTTTTGTTTGTTTATCCATTTTACCTCAGAATAGTAATGATTTCTTTGCTTTTTCATTAAAAAATTTAAAAGTAGTACTTGAGCTGATGATTTTTTATTTTTGTTTATTGGATTATTTGATAATTCTATTTGATACTTTTTAAGGATTGAGAAAATCATTCCAGGTAAAAAAATGAATGGTAATGTAATTTTTGTAAATAATGCTTATTTTCTTCAGTTTTTGAACATTTTTTATCGCCTTGATTTTACACCTTTTCCAAGGTCATGTGACAATTAGTTTCAGGCTGTAACAAATAGTTTCGATTATATGTCTTTGACTCTCTCGTAGATATTTTAATATAAGTTTTTATTTTGTAATTGTCAGAATTATTTAGTTTAAAAAAAAAAAACAAAGTAAATGAAATGATAAGATTAATGGGTAGAACGCAGTAAGAATTAAATCAATATGTTGACTGAGAAAATGCCAACAAAGCATTGAATGATAATACAAAACCTATTATGGTTTTGTGATTAGATCTTATTCATTAGAATTGAGTTTCTATTTATAGAACCGCGTCCTTCTTTCTATCCTGTGTCCCACGCTTATTATCACGGAAAACGAATATACGTTTTGAACATAATATATTAAGCTTCTAAACATCTTTTATATTAACGCTATATATTTTTTTAAAAACAATATCTAAAAATCAATTGATACATTAATATAATTAATAATAATTGTAAAATTTACCATGCCTTTTGATCTCGCAAGATATCAATGTTATTGTGACTTTTACTCATCAAATAGGTGAGGCCAGTCCATATTGGGATAGTGAGACACGGATAAACACAAAATGTTTTAAAATAAATTTGTATTTAATAGTGGGTACTTCCTGCTTTTTTGGTATACCCTATATCAGGGTCCTATGCGAATCGGATTGCACGTGAGTTAATTTAAAATAATGCACATTTTATTTAATGATAATCCATGTTTATTTTAAACATCACTGTAGTATTTGAAGTTGACAAATTGTTTTTAATATAAATTTGAACAATATTAATGTAGACTTGAAATATTTTAAATTAAACTTCCATGATTTGAAATTAATTCGAAAAAGTTGTAATTTAGATTTCTCGTTATTTAACAAATCTTTATGACATTTTACAATTACTATTTTTATTACTCCGAGGGTCTAATAGTTCTTACGTACTTGTATTCAGTACAGTCAAAATGTCTATTGTACCACCCTTTGTCGTTATTATAACAACTTAAGTTTTAAGTTCTTTAATGAATTTCATAACGAACTTTTGATAAACATGTAGTTTTTGAGTGATACGTGACCCCCTTTTGATTTTGTAACTTCATGCATGGGAAAGTACATTATCCTATTTTCTATCAAGACGGCTACTAAAGTTAACCTCTTTTGCTGATTCTAAAAACTTTATAAATATTAACAATTGTATTAATAATATTGCTGGTGAAAAAAAAAATAATTTTTGAAAGGAAATGTTGGAACAGTAAGTGAAACTATTAAGTTATATCTGTAGAGGGGGCTAGGTTAGGAGACTATGTGCTCGCCTCTAGACTGGTAGGTCCGGGGTTCAATATCCACTCTGGCCCTCGATTTGTTCACGGGCGAGGTGAAAAATCTGATCAAATTGTCCCTCAGAGAGAACACTAAGCCCTCGGTTCTAAGCCTGTACAATGTCAGGTACTCGTTAAAGGTCTTTACTTAAAATAATCTTGAGTTAAGCAAATTTTAGAACTCCCTATAAAATGTTTATTGTGTGGTATCACAAAGGGGCCAATGTTCGGTAAATGTGTGTTATCTTCTGAGATTACCACTGCAATCTGAGCTAACCTATGTCTGTAGCCACTTCTTGAATTGTGACATAACAGTGGTTACTTTTTAGTTATAATTGATAAGGCACATTAAATAATACAACTATTTGATTTTGAGTGACTGTTATTAAGTTTACTTGTAGTAAATATCCATTTTTGAGAAAGGATTTATGTACACAATGCAACGTTTTCTTGTACAGGTTTGAACGAGATAAACGGGACCTGCCAGTTTTGTGGCACCAGGCACTGTTGACATTTGTACAAAGATACAAAAGTGATATCAGCTCTGAACAGAAAGAAGCGCTGCTGAGGTTACTCAGGTTCAAGTCGCACTCTAACATCACTGCAGAAATCAGACGTGAACTTCAGAACGCGACCTGCAGAGATGTAGAAATGGCTGAACCTGATATTATGCAGTTCTAATTTCTAAAATATTAACTATTAAATATATCTTTTGTTATAAAACATATTTATATTGATCCTTTCATCCCAGTTATTAGTACGTCCCAAAATGTGGACCATTTTTTTAGGTGATAATACAAAATTTTTATTATCTTTTCCTCCTCTGAACTCAATAAGAAAGAAGGAAAGCTAAGAGAAAAAGCTTTTAGGTCTAAACAGAGGTACATATATTGATTTTGTATAATGGTATAAAGTAGGGATTTTCCTTTGGAATTTTCAGAAACTTGTTTTGTTTTTGTCATGGATTAGCAACTAATGTTCCCCTTCTGAGCGGCTAATTATATTGGCAATCTTCTGCTCGAACTTAAAAATTATAAATTTATGTCGATATATGTGACCTGAAGGAGAACATAACGCGCTCAAAACGTAACATTTATATAAAATATTTGTTTGTGGGAACTTTTTTATTATTTCTAAAGAGAGTTATTTTTTTGTTTGCCATTATTTTTTTCTTCCTTTTTGAAAATAATATATTTAATAAATAATAATCTTGAAAATAATAATTCTTATTTACAATTATTATTTTCAATGGTGAATATTTTGTGCTTTTGATTTGTGAATCATGTTGGTTGTAATAAAATATATTTTCTCAGAAGCTATGCAATTTATTTTATGGTACTTACTAACGATTAGAATGAGGAAAAGAAAGACCAATCTCAACACAAAAGAATGTATTGACATGGAGTGTGGGTGCCAAGTCTTTTGTCTGGACACTTGGTGTCTCTATGCCTTAATCTAATCAAGAAAATATATTTCGTTACAGAGAAATTATATTCCATTTTATTCATTATGAAAGGTTGTTTATCTTTAGGCAGAGATGTGTAAAGATTATTACGGTTATTATTGAATTAAATTTAATTATTATTAAATAATTTGGTTCTTAATTTTTACTTTACTGTAAGTAAAGTATAGTGTTCGTGAAAAAATTCGATCTCAAGTTTTTGACGGAATTACATGTTTTGAGGTTCCAAAAGTCGTTTTATGAAGTTTTCTCAAAGTTTTCACCCCATTTTTCTGTGGGTGGGTGGGTGAGTGTGTTTGTTAGCATTGCTTGTTACTACGCTACCGTCCAGAATCATTGATGGATCAAGTTGATATTTTACACAAAAATGGGCCTCATAGGGAAGAAGATCCCTATTGTTTGGGAAGAATTATGCATGGCGGGAAAGTCACTTTTTTTGCCAAAAAACTTTTTTTGTCCTAAACTGGTAACCCTAGAGTTTTGAAGTTTTGACATTATCTTTGATGTTACAAATGGAACAAACGAAAAATATATTCAGAATTTTAAAACAACGGGAAATATTTTCTTTTCAATAACATGTAAAAATTTTGACTTATAATTCAATCTCAAAGCTTGTGAGAGCGATACAAGACATACCGTTTGACGGATCAAAATGAAACTATTCTTAAAAATAGAACATTATATGGAAAATGATTTGAAGTAATTTTTTTTAAATTACATTGACCAAAGGGGCGTTAAAGTACGATTTCTGTTTTCAGAAAATGTTTTTTTGACGCTAAACGGCTCATTAAAAACTCATGAAAATTTGACAAAAATGGAACAAAAAATCAGAAATTCATAAAAAAAAATGCATGATGTTTCAATTACGGGAAAGAGCAATAAAGCTATAAAAACTGTTTGTTTATCCAAGACTAAGGGCTCACTTGCTATACTTGTCGAATTTTTGATATTTTTTTACAATGTTTACATTGACTTAGAAATTTTTTGAGCAAAACCACTGAGATAAAATTAGACTATTCTAATCTAATAGTTCATATTTATTATTTTCAAAAACTAGAAGCTCCCAACTATAAATTATTTAAATTATATTGAATAGCTGGCTTTGACTTTGAGTTGAGTATGTAAACTGGTTAATTACTGATATATTTTTTCCCAATATACATTCATAGCAAGTTCTAATGTAGTGCAATCAGTTATTATGTGGTATTTATTCATTGTAGGGTAAAAATCTAATGAAATGGTCTCCACATATAAAAATTTTTTTTTATAAAAAAGATTTTTACCCTACAATTCATAGCAAGTTTATAACAGAGTACATGACGCAGGAAAGAAGATAACACTCACTCAGAGAAAATTGGTATATATGATTTTCGATAAAGGGAAGGAAAATGATTTTAATAAATACTAAGATGCCATAAAATTCCCAGTATAATAATTCTATAAAAAACCAAAAATGTAAAAGATAATTCAAAATGGAAATCTTTCGTTTGAAGATTAATAAATGTAATTATTGTATATCCTTAATTATAAATTATCTTAAAACGACATTTTTTCTTGGATGTTTATGATGTTTTTCAGAGAAAATATAAGTACTTTTCTGATTTAAATTTGAAAATTTGACTTAAATATTCAATGTAGAAGGAGGTCAAGTAACCGATATAAGAAATCCCCACTGGCTGTTTGAACAAACGCCATGTTCTCTTGTAGGAGATTATTTCGTATCAAGAAATGTTCACTTTGGCTTTTCAAAAATGTTATTACTGCTGTAGTTATATGTAATGAGATTATTTGGATCAGCTGTGGGATGCACAAAAATAAGCTTATATATTGATAAGTCGATCAATCACTATCTGTACTACCTCAGAAATGAAAAACTAATAAGCATCTCCCATTTAAATGTTTACTTTATGCTTATATGAGACATATATATTTTATACCCAAGAACATTGACTTATAGCAAAATTGAGTGCAGGCCACTCCAGATTTTTTTTATAGCAAATGCAAATTCAGTTTCATTTCTTATTAGGCTGTGTTCTACATTATGTTGTTGGTTTGAATACTGCAGGGAGAAATTACAATTACAGGATTAATAGCTTGCAAAGTAAACTTTCATCTTAACTGAGAACCTTAGAGTGAATAATAGTGTTTCAGGTCTTTTATTGTTGCAATGCATGTAAAACATATGTACAATTCTGTATATGTCTGTTTGTTGTGCATGGAAAATGGTTTTTTAGCTTAATGTATTTTACTTGTTAATTCAGCTTAACTGTGGGAAGGTTTTAGGTCAACAGGTTAACATTGTAGTAAAGTTGATACTTTTTAAATTACAGTTTACCATGGGATGTAATTGAATAAAATCCGAGGAACCTGGAAGATATAGCAAATATTGGGATTCGTTAATATGAAAGTTTAAATTCTTATGATTTGAATTGTTACTAAGGGGCCTCTTTGGCATCCAAAGTTGACAACATTAAATTTTAATTTAAAAAACATGTTTCGAGGGTAAAAAAAATGGGACATTAAAGTGGAATAAAACCGAAAAAATTAGGGAAACTTGGAAAACGTTGAGGGCCAATGAAGTACATTACATGAGGTTTTAACGGTAAATTCTAAACTTGTTTTGAAACACACGTACGACTTGTATGGAAAGCAAAAGAAGGGATGGGAAAGTAATAATTAGTTATTCCTGGAGGATGTCGACATTCTTTTTACTGATTTGATATCGCCATAATTTGAGTTATCTGACAAAGAACTTGTTCTACTTAACGATGTTTACTGTTACACATAGGATGTACTCTTAGAGAGATAGGATCAACCTACTATTTATGGCTTTATGAATGTCAATAAGGGACAGAACAACAGTGTAAGAGTCCCAGAAAAGTGAATCATTTTTATCCGGGCGAGATGATATAATTCTAGATTGAAAAATTGGCTGAAGATTCAAACGTTGATTTGGTGGACAACCACATAAACGTCAAAAAGTAAAACCACAGCTGTGCCATCATGCTTCGCTAAAGTTTTTGAACTGCAGGGGGTTTAATTTTATCTTCGAGTTTGCCAGTCAGATGCTTTGATGACTACCTCACAGTGATGATCTATCGATCCCGGTCATATTGGGGGTGCAGAAGTCACATCTAAGGTAAATTAGATCTTCTTTTTAAATAAAACAACTCTTTAAAATATAATACGAAAGAACAATTTGTATGACAATTAACAACTGTGAATTTATAATTAATAATTTGACTATTTTTGCTGTTCATTTTACCTATACCCCAGAAGTTCATGATAAAGTCCTGATCTATTGACTAGGCGTCGTTGTGGTATAATTTGGTCTCTGAATCGGTTTCGATATTCATTAAGTTTACTGTTTTGAAAATTCATAATAAATCTTGCACCCAAAGATTTCTTCAATGCAAAGTATTGCATAATACAGATGTCAAATATGGTTATTTATAAATAGGCTTAGAAGTATCAATGGAAGTGTTTCCAGTTGACGTGTCAGACGTTATGCTACTTCGTTTACAATAAAGATGTCTTTATTAATGTCATTAGGCATTCAGTTATATATATTTATATTTGAAAAAATTTAGCAGTTTCGATATATTGTTGAAAGAATCTCTATGAAAAATGAACATTTCGTTTAATGAACGTGATCAATACCGTTTTGTTGAAGACCCATTTACATGTGTTTTTTTTTATAAAATATGTGTTTTTTATAAAATATGTTTATAAAACCGTAAAACACCTTCTGAATTCTGCATATAATCGGTACTAGATTGAAATTCATATTACTTTAAGTATGACTTCCTTCAAACCAGTAAGTTCTTTGTTTCTGTCAATACTACCATACATCAGAAATCCTAAATTTCGTAAGTATATAAGGGACACATGGCCTGAGTTTCATATCTAGTGTTCTTATAAGGTGTGTTTAAAGTAAATATATAAGAGAAATAATTGATTTATTTTAATATGGCTATCTTTATAAGATCTTTATAACTAAAATGTAATCATTGTTATAGCACATCTCATAGATGACTACAGGTAGAACGTAATGCTTGTCTTTTTAGTATTTCCTATTCTAACAGTCCAAATTCATTATATGTCAGTTAAAATTATTACCCTGTGAACAAACCTTTCCAATGCTTTATTACCCAGAAGGAGTACTGATCTATACCACATCAAAAAATGTATTTGTTATAGGTCATAAAGATTTATAAAACACTGTGGTTGTGTTATTTTGAGTGACATTGTTAAACTGTCGATAGACACTCACTTAGCCATACGCTGATAATACAAATATTATTAGAAACAGTTTCCAAAGGGATTAACATCCCTCAGAATCTCAAAGTATGTTCTTCTTATAATTGATAAGTATATTAGAAAATAGCGTATGCATGCTAATATGTGGAACTCCTTTAAACCTAATGGTCCAAAAAACATTACACATATGAGGCTGTTTAATGTATGCTCATAGTACATTTATAATTTATACCATGCTTATATTTTAAACTAATATCCAAAGTCATCTTGCATATTTTTTAAGTATTCTGCAATTATTTCACTCAATGAATACGACAAAGTAGAGAAGGATATAATGCCCCTGATCAAAGAATACTTGTGAACACGAAGATTAGATTGAGATTTAAATCAATGTTAACACTAATATCTTAAAATATTTTCTACTTTAATTCCACTATATTTTCTAATTTAATAATTTATTGTAAACGAATCTGAATCCAAGTAGAGTTTGTCGTTTTTAAGATTATTTTATTTGATCTCTCTAATAGTCCGAATGTCATTTTTTTTTGACTTATTAACTTAAGATATATAGATATTGTAATATTCCTAGTTAAGTGAATAAACATTTCCAATTTACCAAATGTACCTTCCTAAGATGAAATTTCGGTAAAAAGATAAAGAGGTTCTTTCTATTGGTATGCCTCTCTGTGTATTTCTGTTCAATGCCATTATCAATAAAACTATGTCACCAATATAATCAGAAGCTTTCAGAATCAACCTTAAATTATTTTTTTTTAATTTTTGCATAAAATTGACCTCTCTTTATCTAATTAAATCTTGAAACTTTTTTCAATTAATCGTATTATTAATTCTACGATAACTGCAAAATTTTATATATCTAGAATCAGCTGTTCAAGAGGAAAAAATGGTGTCTGAAACACATAATGGGCAATAAAGTAGATTTCTCATGAGGCAAATTACCGAAATACTATGATTCTCATCTAAACTATTGGGTCTATTTTTAGGTAAAATATTAATTTGATCATCAAACTGGAAGACCTGTAGCATGTTCAGAAACCGGATGCACACCCACCTACATACAGACATCATCAAAAAAACCTTCTGCTATAGATTCAATGGATCTCAAAATGCCCAAATACGTCAAAGTCTCGAAATAAACTTTTTTATGCTTACTACACTTCACTTATGGAAAAATTAAGATTTGTAACATAAATAAACCTATTTAAGTATCAGTATAAACTATACTAGCTTAGCATATATATTTAAATGATTTTCTTCTGGTTCTAAAGATAAATTAATCATAACGCCATACACTTAATGAAAGGCAGTAACTAAACAAATGATTATTGCATTTTAACCATTCTAATCATTAGTAATAGCGGTAAGTAATTTCATCCCTCACAATAGGTTTGGTAGTTCTACTTGAACTGCATTTGAGGTACTTCTTAAGGCAAGTGTATGAACATAGCTTTCATAATGTACCCCTAATAAGATGCCACATATTCATAATGCTTGGGTCTATTTTTCGGCGGGAAAGTTCAAGTCAACACTGGTGCCGTCAGTATCCCTCACCCGATTAAAGTGTAATGGCGTCAGTGAGATGTTTAGCTTTAATTTTTTCTAACATTTCCTTTTAATCGTTATTATTTTATAATGCTTAGTTCATAGTATTGTATTAATAATTATTTCTTTAATTTTTCTTAAGTATGCCCCGGCCATGCAGGACAAGAACTCGGTCATCTTATGTAATATGTTTAGATTCTTAGGTATCATTATTTCTTGTTTTCTATATCAGTGAAAATTAAGACCATGCTGTTATGCAGGTTGATTCGGAGTGTTACCAATCCAACAAAGAGTTTGATTCAGTTTCACCAAATAAATCTTGGCGTGAGTTGTTCTTGTTATTCAATGTCTGCAAGTTTGAAAATGTTTGTTCTCATATTATTGTTTGTACATATTAGGGAGAGTATCTGGTTATGATGGTATCAGCCAGTCTGAAGATGAAGATGATGACTTGATATTTGCACCAATCAGGTAATATTTTCATTACTCTAGTCAGTCCTCCACAGTAAACATGAAGTGTTTTTGCTTTCAAAATTCAAACATCTCTTACTATAAAATTATATACTTACCCTAATTGTTGCAGAGAATAAGTTTCTGAGACACTATGCCAACCAAGTAAGATCCTTCCGACTTTATAAATCATTTCTCACTTACATTTTTAAGGTGATATTTAATTTCAATGAGGATTCAAAGTTTCGGTGAGATATAGTAATACTTGATTTTTATGAAGGAATCTCAAATACGAGTTCACATTCACATAATTTTCGTTCTTATCGTTCTTTGTTAAGAGAATGTTGGACTTCTAGTAAACAAGCATTTTACATTTTTTTCAGGGTATTTTATATTTATATTAAAGTCAAAATTATAAGTAAAGTGGAATAATAATAATATACTTTTCAGTTGTATAACTTTTTGAATAGAAATTCAGACGACCCTCGTACCATTAGTTACAAATTAAGGCTTCGAAGAGACCTGATGCTTGGTCGAGTTACTAATGGTCCTATTTCTGAATTTTTTAAGCGGTTTATTCACTGATGTTAATTGTGAAGTGCTGTTATGGATATATAACAGCTAGTTATATCACTAACTTGATATATGTATATATAATCAAGTAACTCACCCCAAGTGATATGAGATAACGGCTCTGAGGCCATCCTGCTTCACGTCGTCGGAGAGCAAGTGATGCTCGAATTGGCTTCAGAGAGATTTCTCCTATCATTTGTGGTGGATTACTTGAATATTTATATCAAGTGTTATAGTGACAATTTAGTATGTATATATACATATATATTGAAAATCATAGCGGCTTCTGTGTTTACGATCCTTTTATGTAAGTACTCCTTTTTCCTGAACACTTTACGATGTTCGCAGTTAACTCATGAAGTAACTCACTCAGAGACATATTTATTGTTATAAAAGGATCGTAAATATAGAAGGAGCTCTGGTTTTCAATAACATTTGTATTGAAGAAGATTTGCTGTCTATACACACACACACACACACACACATATATATATAATGTATATGTATATAAAGATTTCACATAAACACGTGAAATAACAATCGAGAAATGGAAAAACAAGACTAAGATCTTTCAACCGTAACAAGCAGTCTTCGTCAGAGTCAAAAACCCAACTGAAACACTAGATGCAGAAAACATCTGGTGAGGGGTTGAGAAGAGTGAGATGGAAGAGTGGTATTTAAAAGGGTGAAAGCACAGGAAAGGATTAATGTCTAGAAAGGGAAACAAAGGAATACAGTAAAGGAGTAAAAACCTATCCGCTAGCTGTCAACCGTCTTAGAAGAGGATATTGCCCTCGTAACGAAAGTATCAAGTTTGAAGAGACCGTTACTAATGTTTATAATATTTGATTTATTAAATTTAATTAGAGACGATTCAATAATATTTGAATAGTAAAAAGTAGTGCCTTATTCTTGCATATAAAAAATGAAAATCATAATATTGATTGGACAGGAGCTAAATTTATTATCTATAAAAAATCAATGTTATTAAGAAATATTATTGAATCGTCTCTAATTAAATTTAATAAATCAAATATTATAAACATTAGTAACGGTCTCTTCAAACTTGATACTTTCGTTACAAGGGCAATAGCCTCTTCTAAGAGGGTTGACAGCTAGCAGATAGTTTTTTACTATTTCTTGCTGTAGTCCTTTGTTTCCCCAAACATCCCTTTCTGGACATTAGTCCTTTCCTGCTCTTTCACCCTTTTAAAATACCACTCTTCCCTCCCACTCTTCTCAACCCCTCACCAGATGTTTTCTGCATCTAGTGTTTCAGTTGGGTTTTTGACTCTGACGAAGACCGCTTGTTACGGTTGAAAGTTCTTAGTCTTGTTTTCCCATTTCATTTTGTGGTTTGATCATATATATTAATATGAATGAATATTAAAAGACATTGTAAAAAATAATGTCGGCTGCAAAAACTTGAATGAAAAAGTAACACTGGTCACTTACTATAAAAGCCCACCTGTGAGTAGCCTGTTTATAAAAAATACAACCAAGACAAAAGCTAACCTTTAAAGGAAACAAATCTAGTGTACGAGTATACATGTAATATTGGAGACTGTGAAACTCAAAAACACTGGTACATTGGTTTGACTATCACTTCCCTATCAATGAGGCTCACCATGCATTAATGGCAGGAGCACCCAAAAAACATATGCTAGATAAACATAACGTTAAATTGATCCGAGAGATGCTGATAACAAATACTAAAATAATAAAAAAAGAAAGTAACCATCATAAACTAAGAATTTTAGAGACTATATTGATTAAAACTGAAGCCACTCCTAAATATTCAAGTCGAAAACGGTAGCCGTATTTTGAGGCTGTTTAATTCAAATCAAAGGCATCCAGAAACCCTTGCAGGTAGTAACTCGGGCCGAGAGGTCACTCACCCACAGTATTAACGACCAGATTATTATAAACTTGAAGGAAAACAACCCCTACGATCTACTCTTTGTGTATATATAATAAATCAGAAAACCAACCAAGAAAGTTATTCACGTCCTGATAATGAATGTTGATCATTCGAAACATGTCGACTATAGGAGATGTACTGTGTCATTTTCAATAATGTATATATATATATATATATATATACACAAAACTAAAGTTTATCGGGACTCGGTCAGTTCTTCAGGTTCAAATTAAACTCTTATTGCCAACGTTTCGGTTTTTATTTAAAACCTTTTTCATAGGCAGAAGTATAAACTTTGAAAAGAAAAACTAAGTATTACATTACAAATTATTTTACAAAGAAAAATAGTCTGTGGATTTCAACAACTGTTGAAGAAGACATAGCACTTAGAAAACATTACAACAACTCACTTTGATATTTTGAAGAATCGATAAACTTTGTGGTTAGTAGTCGGTAATCGTCTACTGCAAAGGGATTTCCAGTGTAGTTTCAAAATATCAAACTTAGTTTTTGTAATGTTTTTCTTAGTGTTGTTTTTTTGAGTTTAATTTGTGCAGTCCTTAGGAACCGTTTCCGTTTGAAATTGAATTACATAGATATAATACAAAACAGAAAAAGAATTGAAAGTACTCCTGAAACTATACATACATTATACTATATTAATAAATAATACACTAAGCAGTAAGAATTATAGATGAAAGGATTTTGAATAAAATATTAAATACAATATGAAATTGAATAATAGCAAATGATAAGTAACTAACTGTAATTGCTTATTGTTAAAGTGTAATCGTTTGTAGTCTGTTAATGGGAAATAATCATCTAAACCAGTGCTATTCATTGAAGGAGAGCAAACCTCTGTATGAATTGGAATATAATTACGGTTGTTGTGAATTCTCTAAAACTCGTACATTGGGATGGCAATCTCACTTACATATACTTCTTTTGAAGATTTAGAAGATTTTTTTAAATATATACTTATATAAATATTGATAAAAGTTTCGACTGTGATGTAGAAACAAATTAAAAGTTTACAGGACTCGGCTAGTTCTTCAGGTTGAAATTGAACTCTCATTGCCAACCTTCCGGTTTTTATTTAAAACCTATTTAATAGGGAGAAGTATAACATTTTGAAATTGTAAAACTAAGTATTACATTAGAGGTTTTTTTTACAAAGCAAGCACTTTATGGATTCAGCAACAACTGTCTAGTTTGAACTAACCCTTAACAGTCTGCCTTTGAAAAAGGTTTTAAATAAAAACGAAACATTGGCAATGAGAGTTTAATTTGAATCTGAAGCACTGACCGTGTCCTGATAAACTTATAATTTGTATATATATATATATATATATTAAAAAAGATGATGCAAGGCAGAAAAAAGAACAATTCTCTTACATAGATATTGTTTTGACAGTCAATTTGTCACCAAGAAATATCAGAAGAGAACGTGTGTCTTATTTTATTTTCTCTTCTCTTCTCCTGAAACGAACTGTTCGAAAAATGAATCTAATAAGTGTTTTGGGTATTTTAATGTTTTCAATGTATATATAGTTCATATTACTGTTATCAGATTGTGAAAATATTATAAGACTAAAATTTCTTTTGGAACTTATTTATCTTGAAACATTTGTGAATAATTATCATAATTGGTTTTGTTTGTGGCAGATGTGGAAGTCAGTCAAGAAGAAGGAGTCCCCATCAACTCCGGCCTTCCAAACATTACAATTCTAGCATCAACTCCAACCAAGGTGGTGATTACTGTTGACTTTTTTAACTTGATTAATTTTAAATAATAATTGAGTAAATGGATAGTACAAAGTTTTCACAGAAAATAAGTTTTTTAATTCAAACTATGCGTTTCGAACCCTTTGTGTTCGTCAGGAGGTAAACATCCAGGTTAACGTTCGACTCTAGTCGGTTCTTCACACCTTCTATTGGATGTTTACCTGATGATGAACCCGAAGTGTTTGAAATGCGTAGTTTGAATTAAAAAAACTTCTTTTGTGTGGAGGCTTTGTATTATCCACTTACCCCAGTATGAGTAAATACCACACAATTGGCGATTGCACATTAGTGGATTTTAAATTAATAGATTCGTATTGGTTATAACAGTATAAATGATAACACTAATGTGCTTGATTGACCGTTGACAATATTTAATTGTGCAATAGCACTAAAATGCTTGTTACTTGAAAAAATTCAAAATAGATTTCATTAAATTATCTAAACCTAAAGAATGATGAACTACAAAAGAAAATATTTAAGCTAAAACTTATTGAACTACCAATTTGTGTCCTTTCATATTCGTTAAAATAAAATCAGATTTTTTTAACTTTGAAGGCTTATAATATTGATTATAGTATATTATCGTTGATTGATTATAATTATTGTATTTTATAATATAATATGATGTTGGCAACTCAATATACATGATTGTATATTATTCATAAACTCAAGTCAGCGTCTGTTTTGCAATAAAATAACAGTAACTAAGTCCCAAGGGGAAAGTCTATCTACCGCAGGAATTGAAGTGAGTGAGACCAAGTTTTTCTCACATGGTCAACTTTGCCCACAGTTTGCTTGCCCAGGAGTCAGAGGTTCCAACTCTTTGTTCTTTCATGAACCTGAAGGACAAATAGCCTCTGTGGTGTATACAGAGGCATATGCTTAGCACTGTACTAATAATGGTATTTTCTACCATTCTATAATTTCTAATAATATTTTGGAATTCCATGTATAATCGAATTTGTGACTACATCAAAGACGAGTACGTTTGCTAGTAGAGAATAAAATGTGTATGGCCTCGTTCAAATGATAAAAACTATTTGATAAAGTGCAGATTTTTCAAATAAAATTTGTGTACCCATTATGCA
The DNA here is from genome assembly GCA_026182355.1 of Hermatobates lingyangjiaoensis. Classification (NCBI taxonomy): domain Eukaryota; kingdom Metazoa; phylum Arthropoda; class Insecta; order Hemiptera; family Hermatobatidae; genus Hermatobates; species Hermatobates lingyangjiaoensis. The sequence goes on along the minus strand of JAPFBL010001937.1, from coordinate 884,417 downwards.
ATTTGCATAAATACTACATAAATGGATTTCTAAGTAGATTGGTTCATGTGGATTCAGAATATATATATATATATATATATATATATAGTTTCAGGAATTCTTAAACCCCAGGCGGAGTTTAATAGCAAAAAACATATTGTTATAAGTTAAAAGTTATAACTTTTAAACATTAGATTAAATCTACTTATGCTATGCTAGGGTCTTGTGGTATTTACTCATGATTAGAGAGGAAAAGAAACTCAAGCTTTCCGACTCAAATTAGTCAACACCAGAGAAGCAGATGAACCTGACGATGAACACTAAGTGTTTGAAACCCGTTGTGTAATTATCTTTTTTTCTGTGTCTGTCGGAAGACTGAGTGTAACTTTTCCTCTCTAACAAAAAAGTAATATATTTACGTATATTTGAATTATAAGTTTTAATTAGCTTTTGTGTCAACAGTTATTGAATTGTATCAATTATCCCTGCAGGAATAGAGGCCAATTACAGCAGTAGTAATGTTACATTACAGTAGTAGTAGTAATGTATAGAGATTCTAGACTATGATTTAGTTCATAAAAACACTAATATATTTGGCAATATCATTCAGCCATCTGCGTAACAATTATCACGATACAACTTTAAACAGTTTGCATTGTTTAAATTTTAAATCAAAAATTTAAATTTATACAGTAAATTCTATGGATAATTAAATTCATAGTAATATCTATGAATGTTTAGCAAAGCAAATAATTTAAAACAAGCTTACTTTATAAATTATAAAATTTTCATTTATTTTATTATTGCTATTTCAGATTGCATATTTTATGGTAATTAAACTGTATTAAAATTTTACATTTCAGTGTAATAATGAAGAATTATCTAAAGTCAGCAATATTGCAATATCAGCTGATTGCAATACAATACGTTTTGGAAAAGAAATTTATTTGTTTTATTTTTGTTTCTTGTAATCTTTCTGAAATTTGTTCAAGCAGTCAATGTGTTAATGTTTTTAGTTTCTTCATTGAAAACTAAAATTATTTTATAGATATGTTGTGTCACCTTTTTATTTTCTGACAATGTTTGTTGGCATGTAATAAAGATCTAAATTTTTTTAAACAGTGACTGTTTTTTGTTTTTGATCTTTAATTTTGGGTTGTGATATTAATTAAATTTCTTTATTAAATATCTTTGGAGTAATATTTGGTTTTTATCTGTATAGGTTCTATCAGGAGGAGCACGAGACAAAGGAAACTGAAATTCGAAAATTACAATGATAGTTGGATTGTTGGTTCTCAGTCCGTCAAAGGATATCCGAGTTATGAAGAAAACTCTCGTCCAGAGAGGGATAGAGGTATGTATTCTTAATACAATAGTAGCAGTAGTAAGAAATGGAGGGTCAAAAGCTTGACAAACAGTGCATCTATGGATGAAGTTCTTTTTGCTGACACTAATGTTTTTGGATAACGCAAAACAACGAAGATTTGTAGGGTCGGAGATTAATGAGGTTAAATAGATTTATTTTTCTTATAAAGTAAAGTAATAGAAGGAGAGGCTGAATGCCAAGTAATCAAGTCACCTATGTGGTCTTTTGGCAGCACCAATTTGTTCTGTGTAACACTAACAACGAATGGTTAGAGAAATGTATTCTAAGATTCTGTACCCGAGATATGCTAATGTACCTACTGAAGCCAAAAAGGCGTCTTCATTATAACGTGGCAGCATCTGTGGTATTAAAGTAGTATGATTAGATTTAAGTTTATTATATACTAAGTAGTACTCTAATGTTGTTTTTTTTTCTAAATTCTATAACAAGTCATATTTGCCAGAAGCTTCTAAGATGATGAGCAGGGCGGATCACCTCTCCTCGAGGAAGCAGCGTCGGCTCAGCGAGGATAGCGGTGCTGAGGTTGGAGTACGCACTCGTCGCAACAGATGCCTTCCTCAACAGCATCCAAGGTCTTCGGGAAAACCACTTAGACGACCGTTGCATACCTCATCTCAGCAAAACTCCAACCAAAATATCAAAGTACTATTCCTTCGACTATCCTAGATTATCAATGATTCATACTTACTTCCTACATCTGAGGGACTATTTTTAGAAAGTTTAAATTCTAAAAGTAAATTGCACTTTCGTAATGAGGTTTATTAAGTTAATAATTCGTTTTTAATTTGAACTGTCCTCACTAAACAAGTATTAATGAGGAACTATTTACTTTTTTCTCTTAAGGTAAGAGTTTGTAGGTTTTTACTACTATCACTCGTTACTTAAATATTCGTTTTATTTCATAATTGTTACATATATTTATTTAGCCACTATATGAATAATAAAAGTATGAAAGTATTGCGTTTGGTTCAAACTTCGGTAACCAGTACAAACTTTCGGTACGATAGTACGCTTTTGAGGTCTTCTAAGTCCAATAAAATAGGTTTTGGAAATGGGTAGAGTCCATTTGTAAGAGCGGGGTATATCAAAGGCATTGTTTTCTTGATCGTATTTAATAATAATTACTTTTCTTTTTCTGGAGATTTGGTCAAGGTTAATTAGTAAAAATGACCTCTTTGCCAAAGTTTAATTTTTATTTCATGACATCAACATAATAGCAGCACATGTAAGTGATATGATAACTGATCAGTTAGTTTAGTAGAAGCTAAACAGGTCAGTAAACAGGTAGAAGCTAGCCTTAAGTAAGTTTTTTTTAATTTATATGTAGAATGCTGTGTAGAAAAGATTTGTTTTTTACTCCTGAGGATGTCTTGAAATAAAGGTGAAACATTGGCAAAGAGGTGATTTTTAATAATTAACCCTGACCAAATCCCGAGAAGAAGAAAAGTAATTGTAACTAAAATAGTTCTAACCACCAAATTTAAGTTGACGGGATTCGTGAGATAGAAAGGTAAGCACGGCACCGATATTACACTTTCTTAAATTGTATTTTATCCGAAAAAAAATCAACTTTTATGAAAAATGTCAGACTTTTCTCTGACGTTTAATATGTAAATTGGAATGTCATTGCTTAAATTCACCTTCAGAATCAAAAATTTATTACTGATTTGGAATAGGAATAATTAACTTTTAAAGAATGTGATTATGTTGCTGTTGGAATTAAACAAGGGCAGTAAATTATATATCATAAATATTAATTTGGATTTGAATTAATTAAACTGATAGAAATCATAAAGCTCATCACAGACATAACAAAATGGCTACCTTTCTATCAGCCCTCCTGGTGAGGAATGAGAAATCTTTGTTTTTGTATTCTAAACGTGTTTTAAATATTTGATTACTTGGGGGCCAGGCTAGCTCAGTGGTTACGTGCTCGCCTCTGAACTGATAGGACCGGGGTTCGATCCTCACCTGGCCCTCGATTTATTCACGCGGGAGGTGAATAAATCTGAGCGCCTCGTCCCTCGGAGAAGGACGTTAAACCGTCTGTCCCGAGCCTGTACGATGTCAGGTACTCGTTAAAGATCCCAAGTCTAAATACATTTGAGTTAGGCAAAATTTAGTACTCCCACTGTAGAATCAATCTTCATTGTGTGGGATCGCAAATGGCCAATGCTCGGCTTAAGTGTGTTCCCTTGTGGAACTGCCACTGCAAACTAACCTAACTAACTAACTAACTACCTACTTAATTATTGTGATTATTCAAGTTAAACAGTTCTTTCATTGTTCTCATTTTAATGGGCATAGGTGAATTTATGGGAATAAATATTATAATTAGTGAAGGTATTTTTTTTGTTATCCAGATTTGTACGTGTGGCTTGTAACTTTTTGGTTTTTAGATACATTCCCAGCCATTATACTCTATAACACTTACAAAACTACAGTACTTTGATTGCTTTTAAAAGAAATCAAAACACAAGTGTTTATCTTCAAGGTGGAGAACATTGACCAAGAGGAAGAAGAAGAAGAGGAGGAGGAGGAGGAAGAAGAAGAGGAAGAGGAGGAGGATGGTGAAGCTGAAGAAGAAAATGATGAAGAAAGTAGTAGCAACGAGAGCAGTGGACCTAGGAAAACTATGGAGAAGGATTCCCAGCAGGACCAGAGCTTCCAAGTATGTGCCATCTTCATCTTCATTTTTAATTATACTGAAATTATAGCTCTTGTACCCGTGTGCCAAAAATACCAAAAGGCCTAAATTCTTTCCTCAAGATTGTACAGCTTATAAGAAATGAAAGTGAATTTTAACAGACTAGTCAAAAATACCTATCAGAGCAGGGAATATACTTAATTTAATCTTTTCCCATGTTATGAACTAAAATTTGAACTGTGTTTAAAATTTCAAGAAAACTAGATTTTTTTAAATTAAAATAATGCAAAAATATACTCAAGTATAAATAAAGAAACTTTTTGTTAAAATTAACTATCATCGAGAGAGTAAATTCAAAGTACCCAAGTGTTTTTTTTTAATATTGAACCTTTAATTTTAATAATTTTAATAATTAAATAATAATTAGGGCTTTGAGTCGTCTCAAGAGAAGAATAAAAAAGTGGACTCTTGATCTTGGCTAAAAGCAATTTTAAGATGTTTGCCAATGTTTCATTGTGATTTCTTCACCTTTTCCCATTCTCTTTTTCGGTGATTATAAAGTTTTAGTATTCATTATGAGAATGAAATCTTTTTGAATCAGTTGTGTTCACGGTCGTGCATTGGACTTAATTTGGAAATTATACATTTCATTGAATTAATAATCCAGAACACTTTCTTGTATTTATTTGTTTAATTTTCTTTTTGTAAGTGTTTTAATAAAAATAAAACAAATTACTAAATTTTGAAATAAGATCGTAAAAGAGAACACAAAGAAAGGAAATAAAAAAGATAGAAAGATACAAAAAGGCATATATTCTTTCCTGAAGATTGTAAAACTTACAAGAGATGAAAAATATCAATAAATAACTGGATAGTTAAAAATACCTAACTAAATAACCTTTGTTTATTTCTTATATTATAGTGTTTAAAAAGGAAATTTCCAGTTTGGAACACGTGTAAAAAGAAGTTGTGAGTTATTTTTTAAATTTAAGGATACAACGGGTTCACAATTAGTAAAAACAAAATTTACCATGTGCAGGTTTTTAAGGCAAGGAAAGTATGGTTGCAGTATATAGTGTTATGTGTTTAGGACATGTATGCCAGAGTGAAGCAACGGAAAAGGACGCCAGCGTCCGATACTGTAGCTGGAAGGAAACTGTCGGGTCAATTGTCAAACAGGTCGAGAGCCTCTACGAACACTGCAGACTCTTCAGCTCCCACAAGAGTTAATAGCAGACACACTGAACAGCCTGCTAATAAACCAGGTACTTTTGTGTGATCCAGCAGTCGTTATTTATACGTCAACGTCTAAAACCTTATTTCAATGGTTTATTAAAGATTTAAAAAAGTTCTCACTTCCCTCATGAGGATTAAGTTAATTATTGCTTAAGTAAGTGGATGAAATAGCTTTTACATTACAGTCTTTGCTAATTTATATATATCAAAAATAGAAAGATATATATATATATATATATATATATATATATATAACTTTAAATTAAACAAATTACGGCACAGAAAAAAGAATAAAAGGCACACTTACTAAACTCTCAATATTTCGAACTGTTCGCGATCAGGAGTAGACTAGAAGAGAGGACGAAGTGAGAGAGATCTCCCCACGTCGAAGAACGGAACGCGAAACTTGAGAATTTAGTAAGTGTGGTTTTTATTCTTTTTTCCTGTGTCGTGCTTTGTGTAATTTATAGTTTTATAGTCCGTGTAGACCTTATATAATATACTTAAAATAATCTGTGACACATAGAAAGAAACATAAGAAAGACTCACTTTTCATAAAGAAAACACAGAATAGAGACCACAAAAACTCACTACTATATTTTGACTGCGTAGTAGTCAGGCAGAAAGGTATACTTGATATGTCCCATTATTTTTTTTCCAGCTAATATTCTTGCAAAAAATTTTCAACCTATTGAAATATCAAGATGTACAAGCTATTTAATAAAATAGAGGTAATTTTATTCATTTTCGGTTTTTGTTCCATGGTGTAGACCAGAACTTGTTAACTAATTACCCTCCTTACAAGTATATTCAGTAACTTGTCAAACACAATTTTTGTATTATTTATCATTTCTGAATGTTTACTAGTTGCAGATAGTGACTCGTCCAGTGCTGACTCAAGTGAAGAAGGAATGGTAGGTAGAACCCGAAGACTGCGGAAGCCGGTGAAAAAGACGTATCATCTCAGACAAGTCAAACCCACTGTAAACAGGTTTCAGATTTCGGGTATGCATTGGTTGTTTATGTCAGAGAATATTTTATCTATATTATCTTGTATACGTCATTTCTGTTTATTGTTAACAATTATTTGAAATTGTTAACCAAGTTGAAATACAAATATATTCAACTTGGTTAAAAAAAGCTGTCAGGTATGATAGCCCAGTAGTTTGCATGCTTGCCTGCGGACTAGTAGATCCAGGGTTCGATTCTCACTCTGGCCCTATATTTTTCACACGGGGAATGATATAATCTGAGCATATCGTCCCTTGAAGAGGAGGTTAAACCTTTGGTCCCGATCATGTTCGATGTCAGGTTAATGGTCCGTACTCTATATAAAGTTGAGCTAGGCTAAATGTAGGACTCCAAATGTAGTATTAACCCGGTAATGTGGTGTCTCGGCCATTCCTAAAATTGCTACTAAATAATAAATGAACCATACTTTCCCCCTTAGACTAACACTAAATGTCAAAACCTTTAAGTGTGAGTATTGGAAAGTAAACAGGTTTGAAAAACCGTCCTGACGATGTACTCAGATTTATTCATCTTCCACGTGAATAAATCGAGGTCCAGAGTGGGTATGGAACCCCCTGACCTACCAATTCAGAGGCGAGCACCTTGCACTGAGCTGGGCTTGGCCCACTACTACCTTTAGAAAAAAATAGTGTTTTAAGTTATTAATTTACCTTACTCTAATGCAAGAGTGAAAGAAATGATATTGGATGAACAAACATTATCAGATCAATGATTAAGCAGAGACTTGATTTAAGATAGCTATATCTTAATCTTGTGCTAAGATAGATCAGTGGTTACCAACCTCCCCACCCCACTCCCCTTACACCTCAAGGAACTCGAACCTCCTACCCTCTGAAATGTTATACTGTGCTCAAGAATAAATATAACCAAACAAGAAATCAAACTCAGGCAGTATATAAAAAAACTACACTTTTCCATGAAATTCCTTGAAATATGTGCTATAAAATACATTGAGAGTCATACTTGAAAAGAATTGATGGTATTTTTTAATTTAATGAATGGTTTTTGCTGTTAATTATACAAATATAATAAAATCCAAGATGTGAAATATACTCTTAAAACGGAAATATGAGATCTTTTCGAAGCTCAATGAATATCTTAATTATTATTGATTGAGGGTGACTATAGCTCTGCGTCCTAAGAATGTACTAAAGTACCCCAGTTAGCTTCAGCCTCCAAGAAGATCATGCCTTTTCCTGGGTCCAACAGTAAATGTTCTTGTATGGTTTTGTTGAGCTTAGGGACCTAAGCACCTTCCTCTGTGCAGCAAAGTGGCCTGACAGTCAGCCACAAGGTACAACGGTGTCTCTTCCTCTTCTTTGCAGAATCTGTACAAATCATCATTGACAATGACCATTCTTCTTAAATTACTATTAAGTTTGCAGTGACCGGTTGGATATCTGGTTAAAATCCTTAAATTATTTCTGTGCTCCTTTCCATACAGTACAAGATCTGCTTATTCTCAAACTTATTGAGTAATATCTTTGATTGTCTGTGTCCTTGAAGAGAATCCCAGTATATCTTCCTGTTTTCCCTATCCTCTTTCCTAAGGAATTCTTGTAAAGTCTGTTGTCTTATACCACACTATAGTTCTGGACTGAATGTCCTAAACATGTGAAGTAGAAATTTGAAAATATTTTAAACTTTACTTCTCTCGCACCCGAGGTTTGGGAACCCCTGATAATATATTGTTAATAAATATTAATGTTATATATTAATTTTTGAATTTAATTTAAAATGTAAAATGAAAATCTGTTGCCTTGTTATCAAAGGGAATAATGAAATGGAGAATCATAATTAATATCCTATGCATATTGCAGAACCATCGATGCATGATGTACTGGGGTCGGTGCGAAAGCGGCACCACCCTCCCAGGAGGCGGGCAAGATGGGCTTCGTCATCCTCTTCCGACTCCTCTTCATCAGATTCTTCGAGGAAGAAACGCTATGATCGTAAGCCGCCCAAGTCCAAATCTGGCAAGAGGTTGCGTATATTATTTCATTTTCCTTGGAATAGTCAATTCCAAGTTCATAACATATAGTTATCTAGTCAATAGCCTGGAGAGTTGTTATGAGCTGATATTAATTATACCAATTTTGAGGATATATAATTTAAACACGAATTTTTTAAAGGTATGATAATGTTTGATCAATGTATTGATACAAAGTTTTAAATTTTTGAGACATGGCAATCAAATTTTATTGATAATTATTTTTATTTGTATGCTATATACTTAATTCCAAAGAGGTTCATAATTACTCTTCTAAATTAAGAAATACTGTCAAATCTGGGCTATTCGGGGAGGCCACAACTCCTTTTACCAGAACATGTCAGCATTGTCTGATAGCCAGTTTTGTTGGACTAAATGGCTCATTTGAGCCGGTGCACCATCCCATTGAAATATACTATATATTCCCTCCCCGCGGCCACAGTTACAATCCATGGTAACACAACATCCTTTAAAACGTTCAGATAACCTTCTATTATGACAGTTTGTCCTTTTTTAAAGAAATGTGGTGGCGTAACGTCACCCTCACTGGTTAACACAACACCTAGGAACATGAACACTAGCTAGAAATTTTGCTCGAGCAACAATCGGGACGTCCTCGGGGTCGTGGGCGAACCAGCGATCATTTCTCAGGTTGATTTTCGCATCAACAGTGAAACTTTTTTCATCGGAAAAAAGTCTGATTCGCCTTGCTGCTTCGTTTTCCAAAAAACTCAGCACAGCCTTAGACAGCATCTATCGCACCTTTATTGTGTACGACTTGTAAAGTAGGTCCTCCTCTGCAATCCGACGTATTGTTCGCTCGCTGACACCCACCACTGACACCAATTTCTGCAACGATTGTCCAGGGTCCTCAGCTCTTGAGCCCTTCCACGACCGCAGGAGTTCATGACACGCGTTACCTCGAATGGTAACTCCTCACCGGGTTACCAGAACCTTCCTCGGATTTCTCCGAAGCATTGCATTTCGCCACAACATCATTAACAGTCGATCTCGAGTACCCGAAGAATCGTGTGATCTCGGTCGCCGAACCCCCAGCGCAAGAGCTTTCAATGATCGTGGCTCTTCGACTGTACTCGGTACGTGTACGTAGCATCACGGATATTTTAAAGTTATGACTGTTTACTAGACGCCCTTGGCGTTCAAGAACCTCAATCGCGACCACTGACGGAACTACGATATGGTGGGAAATTCAAATTGAAATTTGTCCGGATTGAACTACCGCACTCTGTATAAACAAATTGAACACTTAGAAAAAATTACAAAAAAATACTTTGATATTTCTATGAATCATCATTATCAGAAGAGGAGATGTGACTTTCTTGAGGAGCAAAACTACACTAGAATATCCCTTTTTCTCAGTTGCATTAAAGGTGCTGCCAGCATACGCAGGGAGGGAAGGAACAGAAAATAACTAAAGAAAAAACTAAATAAAATAAATAGTACAAATAATAAAATTAAATCTAATAAAACTAGTAATGGGAAAGAAAGAAAAGTAGAAGAAATAAAAAACAAAACCAAATATAAAATGCTGAATAATATAATAAATAATAATTAAAAAAAGAGTTAATATATGATAAAAAGATAAACTACTGTTTGAGAAGGAGTTCAGGACGTTAAACGTTAGTTCATTTTTTATCATTTTGTATGCATCACATCTTCTCTTCTGATGACTGAAGACGATTATTCAACGAAAAATCAAAATTAGTTTTTGTAATGTCTTCTAGGTGTTTTCAGTTTTATATATTTAGTCCCATGTGAGCTTAAATTAAATATTACTATGTGCCAAAATACTGTAGTAAGAAATTCACAAAAAAAAAGAATTACTCTTTTATGTTTTTTAGATCTGATTTTGTGAAAACATTGTACATTGTTATTGTACTCGTAAGTTATAGCTTTCATTTACAAGATTCTTAAGCCTCTTATAAAAAATAAATTTGGATATTCATCTGTTAGTTTAAATATTTTAATGTAAGTGTTTTGATAAATTCTGTAATCCCCAAAGTTTTATACTCCAAGGGGATACTTGCACCCAGAGTGGGTACTGTTTGTCTTGGTTCGAATTAATTAAATACAACTCCATTTATTAAGAAGGTTAAAATTAAAAATTGATCTATATTAATATATAGATTAATTAATCTGTACTTATTGCTTAGCCTTAAAAGTACCCTACACGGCCTCATTTAAGGTCTACTAAATTGCATTAAAATAAGTTCTCTCTTGAACTTATATGATCAGTAAACTTAAAAGTTTAATTTTAAACACTTTAATTAAAACTTGGATTTTTCAATTTTTTTTCTTATAAATTAATTAATTAACTTAAATTTTAAATTAATATATTAATTTATTATTATTTATTAATTTATTGAACTAGTAATTTTATTTAATTAATTAAACTATTTAAAGTTGATAAAAAGGGCATCTAAATATAGTTATGTCTTGTTAAAATAACACAGTTACTTGTAAACCATTACCTTTTAAATTTAATGTAATCGAAATCTTAACTTTTAACTGAAATTTCAATGCTTATTAGGAATTTTTTTTTACATTATTATTATATATTTATAGGGTATCATTAAACAATAACTTAATCTTGGCTACTTAGTACAGGAATGTCATGCTGAGATGAGGTTTGTTTGTTTAGCATGGCTCTGGCCAGTGGGACAGGCAAGACTCAGGGTGGCACAGGACTCCTCGCCGACGTTGACCCTCTTTCCCTTGACACTTCAATAAGTTTCGCCAATGTTGGCGGTCTCAACTCTCACATTGAGTGCCTCAAGGAAATGGTTATATTCCCCATGCTTTATAAGGATATTTTTCAAAAATTCAATGTTACACCTCCTAAAGGAGTTCTTTTCCATGGACCTCCAGGTAACATTCATTCTTGAATCTTTTGCTTATTAAAATTAATATATTTAATAAAAATTAGGGTTTTTTTTATTGTATCATATTATAATAATTGTGAATAACTCATAAAGGACCTTTAGAAAAACTATGAAGAATCAAATCCTTTGAACGGTTAAAAGTCCTTATTAGAGCTTTAACCTGAAATTAATCTGTAGAAAGGTATTATTTGTTTTAGGATTTGATATTAAGTTTGTACGTGCATGTGTAATGTACTGGGCATGCATAAGTACCGTATCAGGTAGGATATGTTGATTGAAATGTGTATTATGTTTTGTTCCAAAGCCCTGCGTTTTTTATTAATCTATATAAATAAAAGAAAGGTTTTGTAAGTACATCGCTTAGAACTGACTCATTTCAAGTTATCTTTACGTTTTATAAATTAGAGAAACTGAATCCACACTTAGAAAAATTTTGTGACAAGCAAACTCAAGCAAACTTTGTCACGAGCTGAAACTTTGACAGTAGGTTTTTGTATGTCTACTTAAAACCTAAGATTTCATCGCAGAAGCGAAGGTTTGGACTTTTAAGCTGTGTTTGGCTAGCTGCACAGGTAAATAGCTAAAAATATACAGGTATTTTTGGTAGCCTGATACTGTAGCAAGTAGGTATAGTTAGTTGATTAATTTCACTTGCGTTTATCATAGTTTGCTCGCTATAAAAAAGTGAGTCCTACCTACTCTCAAACTAAATAAGTATGTCTAGAATAATATCAAATTTGAGATCAGTATTTAAAGGTGCAAAATGTAAAAGAAACTAGATCTAATGACAGTTACGCCCTGTAATAATAATTATATTTTCGATAATTTCCAATAATATTTTCGAATACCACGTATCATTTCTGAATTTTTGTAAAATACCCGTCAAAGACGGGCACGTTTACTAGTTTTTTTTTTATATATAAAAGAATTTACCACAGGCATTAGATCAAGTCTGTTATAGTGAGCCAGTATTACAGCTAAGTGAAAGAGGGAGATCTTTTAAATCGTGATTGGAAATAAAGGAAAATAATGTGGAGTAATAAATGAGCCGTTTATTTTGAAAGTGGCCTAATTCCATTTTCCAAAAAAATTTAGCTAGCTATTTAAATAATTACATTTTTACGTTATATTTACCTTTTGCAGCAAATTGTACAACATTTATTTAAAATTACTAAGAATTTTTATAACAAAAATTAGTTGATAAATAAAATGACAATATTTTTAAATTTTGTAAAACGCAAACCCTTAAATATCTCGATTTTAACATAAATGGAATTAGGCCACTTTCAAAATAAGCGGCTCAAATAAAAAAAAGTACAAGATAGAGATTGAGTTGCATGATATATTAGATACTGGGTAATTTGGTAATAACCATGGTCTCTCTCGATATTACATTCTCAACCTTCCCTTTAATACCACTCCCACTTTACGTATTCTCTAAACAACTATATAATTCATTTGGCCCAGTGCCTGTAGCTATAGATATCTTACTCTTAGTCTGTATCTGTCTTTATAAGCACTAGCAGACTTGCTCCTCTTTGACGGATATTTTACCAAAATTTCAGAGATGATACGTGGTACTACCAAAATATTATTAGTAAAATTATAGAATAGTAGAAAATATCATTATTACTACAAACCATAATTGTCATTAGATCTAGTGTTTTCTTTTATGTTTTGTTGCTTTAGATACTGAGCTCAAATTTGATTTTATTCTAGGCATACTGCTAATTTAGTACGCGGGTAGGTTGGACTCACTTTTTTATAGCAAACAAATTATGATAAACGCAAACGAAATTAAAATCAACTAACAATATCTACTTACTACAGTATCAGGAACCTAAAATTTGAGCTTGAGTTTGTTTAACATGGCTATAGATTTTTGATTTTCGCAACCTGATATTAGCAGATATCGAAACGTACAAACAGTTTTTCTCACTGCGTTTTCTCTTTAAATTTAATTTTTTGTTTTCGTGGACTATTTCATTCATGAATAATGAATATCTAATGAATTCGCAATCAAAAATTTAGTTACGAATTAGTTACGAATCATATAAAAAATGTCAAGGAACTAAAGATGGTTCCTTTAACTGATGTACCAATAGAAAACCTCAAGAAATGTAAAAATGAATCGAAAGAAGTTATTGATAAGTAAAACATTTCATTTTCCACAGAATTTCTTAAATGACTTGTATTTTTCATGTTGTACTAAAGACCTGTTTTACTCACTGAAGTGATGTTCTTAAGCAGTAGTTCTTATTTCTTGAGAATTTCTAAAGTAATTTGTGTTTGATAATTTGTTCAAAACACCTGTTTGGGCTCACTAAATTGTTTTTAAGCATTAGTTATTAAGAGAACATAATAATTTGTAAGTATATATTTGTTGAAAATAATTGGAGTGGTAATGCAGGGACGGGGAAGACATTGGTGGCTAGAGCGTTAGCGAACGAATGCGGTCAGGGAGGCCGGAAAGTGTCGTTCTTTATGCGGAAGGGTGCTGACTGCTTGAGCAAGTGGGTGGGAGAGAGTGAACGGCAACTCAGGATTTTATTTGAGGAGGTATACTCAGCTTAAGCATATATTTTTTTTTCTTGAATTTATTTTATCGTGTTGATGTGTTGTTGAAAGCATACATATTTCCAAATCGTTTTGAAGAAAGCGATACCGTTAAATAGGTATGTTTTTTTGAAAAGGAAGTTGCAATGTCTGCTGAAAAAAAAACAGTGATGAATGATTGATTTCGACTGAGTGTACAAAATTTAGCCTTGACAGTTCATTTTCATTTGATCTGTTTCATATTCTAAAAAATGAATGAAAATGGACCAAACATTAAGATTCATTTGGATTTATTGTAGTTCGTAGAAATGCAAATGAAACTATCTTCATATTTATGAGTTCTGCCTCTAATTAAAAATATGCACACACTTAGCTGTTTATTTATAAATAACAAAAAACAAATTTACAAGTTTTAAAATGCTGTAATGAACAAATTTAAAAAATATTAAAGTTCAATGAAGATAGACAACATTGAGAAATTAAAAATACCCTTACAGTCTCTCATTTTTGGTTAGAACCGTCTTCAGGAGAGACAAGAGAGGGAAACCAAGCGCACTGATACAGAGTAGGTTGGAGACGGTCTCCCACCATTTCTGTGCCAGTGAGCTTGGTTTCCTTCTCTCATCTCTCCTGAAGACAGTTCAAACAGCAAATTAGAGACTTTAAGTGTCTGTTTAATTTCTCTATCTACATTGAGCTTATTTGTCCGTTTCAGATAGTATTTTCATTAAAAAAATAAACAATATTATTTATACAATAAAGTATAAATAATATTTTGTATATTATTTTCTTATTTTTTTCTTTTGTCCTCTCTCTCCTTAAGTTATTAACGCTGCAAGTATTCTGTGAAAAGTTATCTCAGAATTCATTCCATTCTAGTCTTGTATTCTCCTCCTTATCTCGACGTATGTCGAATTATCTTGGTGGGATTTTTTCCTCTTCATTGTGTTTTTATTCTGCGAATATGTGTATATACTCATATAAGAAATAGAAAGTCCATCCTAGAATACAGAAAATAAACTAAAGACACACACAGAGCATAGAGAGAGCACACTTCAGTCTGGCTCTTGAGTTTTTTCAATCTAAATAACTGGCGTTCGTGAGAGTAACATTTGAATTCAAACTGTTGAAATCTGGTGTGTTATTTTCAATGTAAATGAGGTATTCTAAGGCGTAAAAGGCAAGGAAAGAGAAGGGTCTTTAAAACTGTGCTCATACATAATTTACAAAGCTTTTTGGCTCGTGTTTGATCACTCAACACGCAGTACTCCCCTGTTTAAATCCTGTCTGCGTTCATTTATGTAAAAGTTATAAGCTATTAAAAATCTAAATAAATTGATATCAAAATGTTATAAAAATATTTTTTCTTTGTAACGTCATCTAAGCTCTCAAAAACTGTAAAAATATAAAATTTGTATTTACTCTGTCATAACCATTTTTTACAATGTGATGTTTAACGGTCAGGGATGCAGGCATTCGTAGTGAGCAGTTTTATATTAGTTTTTGTTTAATCGATAATTTGAAGTATTTTTCTTTTGTTTCATTATAACGAATATAGGTTAGATAGCAACTGCAGTCTCACAAGATGAACTCGAGAGCATTAGTCTTTTGTGATCACATACACTGAACATTATACATTGCCAATCGTGAATTTTTCCTAACTCAAGTGTGTTTAGATTAGCGATTTTTTACAATACCTGACATCGTAGTTTCGGGGCAGACGGCTTAGCGTCCTCTCCCAGGGACGACGTGCTAAAATTTATTCTCCTCCCAAGTGAATAAAAATGAAGGCCTGAGTAGGTATTGAACCTCTCATCTACCAGTCGAGAGGCGAAAACTTACCACTGGACTAAACTGCACCCTGTTACAAATATATACTTTAATGTATCAGAACAGAAGCGTTATAATAGCCATGACTATATTTGACCTGGAGCTGATGTGTCTTATATGTTTCATAAGCTGAGTTTTTGTATGCCCTGGATAGATTAAAATACATATTAATTATTTTGCAGGCTAAACAGGCTCGACCCAGTATTATATTCTTCGATGAATTGGATGGTCTAGCCCCGGTGAGGTCGTCGAAGCAAGATCAAATCCACGCCAGCATTGTCTGCACTCTGTTAGCGTTAATGGATGGTCTTGACAACAGAGGGGACATCGTTGTTATTGGTAAGAAACTGAGTTAATGTAGTGATTATACACTAACTGTAGTATCACTGTCATTTCTCTTGAAATGACTATCATTTGTGTAGTAGTAGTGTGATGTGTACACACTACTCAAATTACCATTAGTACATGGCCCTGTGCAAAAGAAAATCTTGAAGGTTTGCTGATTTACTATCGCCGGAGTTAAAAGTTCATCGAGGAAGCCACCATTTCAAAGATCGAATTTCAGAAATGTTTCGGGTATGATGACCGCTGGAATCAGTGTATAATATCTACCGTGTTTTCCGAAAATAAGCCCTAGCGTGATTTTCGAAACTTTTTGAAACAAAGTCATCCCCCTAAAATAATCCCTGGTAAAATGATGTGAAAAATTTAATTAGATAAAAAAAAATGCTGATGAATTTAATACGTATCTCTAGCTGTTCTAATATTTCAGAGAATTGTTTATTTGAGACAAAATATTCCTAAAAATTCCTTTTTGTTTGTTTTTTTTTTTTGGTCATATTTTTCTTAAATATATATTTTGCGATACTGTTTGGTTCATGTCCATATTTATTTAAATGACTATCCTACTTTGACTTGATTGAATTATTTTAATAATCTTCAAGACGTTCTTTAAAAAGTTGTGTTAATTCTCTTTCTGTTTGTCCTATATTTACATTTTACGGTCCTTATATTTTAGTTTATTGGAAAAAGAAATAGTTTTAGTCGATGTGCTTCATTATGGAATAACTCAAATCTACATCTTTACTGTAATTATTTTATTTGTATGGAGGGGAGCTTTCTTAAAAAAAAAATTATCACTGAAATGGTAGGTAGGGTAAAAGATTGTAAATCCAGTAGGGGTGCTCAGTGCCTCGATCGTGATCTACCAGCCAATGCCATGGTATTGTTAGGTCGCACGGCTTAACATTAACATCAGCCTAACTCATCCCGTCACTGATCGATACATAGGACGCCCAGTCGAATGAATTCTGATTTTTTTGATTCTTAGGTCACAGTGCCACTGCTAAAGACCAGTAAATCTAATAACCAAGTTATTAAGTTACCTCTTACTCTTTACTTTTATTTTTTTTTCTTTTAAAATAAAGACGAGATATAAAAAAAAACGAAAGAAACATATCACTTTTACATAAAATGGGAAGTTTTTTTTCCACTTTTGAAATATTATATACATCATTATAAATTGTAAGATCCCTCAATATATTTCTAAATAAATACAGTAGATTGTGGTTTATTCATTTCATAAGTAGCTTGTATGCAGAAAAAGTGTGGGCAGCCCTGGTCTAGAGCATAATGGTACAAATAAATTTTTAGAAGTCTTTATTTCACTATATATCCAAATCCTGTTGATGATTATTGTTATCTTTCGTCTGATTGCTTTACCTTTCTTTTGTTTTTAATGGTAATTCGTTCTTTAAAGGTGCAACAAACAGAATAGACTCCATTGACCCTGCTTTGAGGAGACCTGGGCGATTTGATAGAGAACTCTATTTTCCTCTTCCTGGTTTGAAGGTAACTTAAATTACTTCAACTTGTCGACTTATAAACATATTCCTCTTATTTGTAATCATCAAATCTGTCTACCTCAAATTTATTCAATTACCTTCCATTCCTATAGCTATTCTATTTTCACACTATTTTTTGTTTTTTGAGTTTTGGTTTAGTGAGAAACAAGTCTCAAAAAAACATCTTAAGACAACATTTCATCTATATTTCCAGACATCTTCAAGACTACATCAATACAGAATTAAATACCATAACATGACAATAAAATCATTATATGAATATACATTACAAATAATGTAGCTTATGTTTTTTTGTCATGTTATGGTATTAAAATTCTGGATTGATGTAGCACTGAATACAACTAGCAGTATGGATGAAACTTTTTTTTTTTACTAAACGTTGAAAGAAATATTGAGTGAGGTGCTTTTTTGCGAATCGTTTCACTTTTTACGAAACGTTGATAAAGAAAAATAGAATAGAATAGAATATATATGATCGAGATAAGGAACTTTTTTTTAATTTTTGATTCTAATAACCTTAGTTATATATATTTCAAGTTATATTACAGTATAATTTCTTTTTGTTTTTCTCGAGGTTTGGTCCAGTTTAAACAAATCCCTGATAAATATGAAAGAGTGATATTTGGTGTTGAGATTCATTTTAAATTACCAAACCTTGATAAAAAGAGTATACCTTTAGATATATTTACTTTTCACTATTTTTTTTATCGATATTTGGTCAGACGCCATACAATTATAAAAAAAAAACTTTAAATCAACGTTTCGTTTATATTTTCAGACATCTTCAGCGCTACATCGGTACAGAAATTAATTACCACAACATGAAAAAAATGAGTTGCATAAGTTATTCACGTTGTGTTAATTAATTTCTGTAATAGTATTTAGAGATTCTGATGTGATACGAGTTTCAAGGACCCATGAGTCCATTTTTGATAATATCTAGTTGGGTGTATCTGGTGTCTAACGAACACTTTTTTTAAAACATCCTAAAAGTTTCACTGTTTTGGCAGATCACAATGACATTTAGAAAAGTTCTTGGTATGGTAAGGAACTTTATTGCTTTTGGATAATATTGATATTGGGAAAGATACTTTATTGAATTTTATGTCAAGTTAACAATTAATTTAATCCGTTCTGGTAAATCTACAAACTTAAAATTGCGTATTCAGCATTGTTTTAATATGAATATTGTCAGATAAATATTATAAGAATTAGTATTACAAGTGAAAATATTACACTAGAAAGGACAGTTTTATGTTACATCTATAGTAGATTATGTTTGGTTGCAGTGGTCGTCCCACGAGAGAACATATGGTACACAGACCAAAAAAGATTGGACGCTTTCTTATACCACAGAATTAAAATTCTACATTTGGAGTCCTAAAATTTTTCCTAACTCTAGTGTAATAGAGTAAGGAAAAAACTAAATAAATAAAATAACTAACTCTAATTACACTTGTTAGACAAAATTTAGTACTCCTTATATAGAATGTTAATTGTGTGGTGCCACATAGGCCAATCAACCTAACATACCACGGATGTCACTTAAAACTGTCCATTTTAGTGTAATATTTTCACAAATTAATATTATAAATTAGAGATTTCTTTCCCCTCCTTCGTGATTAGAGTAGCAAAGTATTTATCGAACTCCGGTCCCGAGATGAGCACGCAAGCCACTGGGCTACTCTGGCCCATTACATCTGTAGTAACTGGTCAGATATCTTAAAATATGGACTACATGATGTTTATTATTGACAAAATAGACAACTCCACATTAATATAATTTAATTAATTATTTTAGCTGTCAATAAGTTTGAGCATTCTTTTGTCACACAGTTTGATAATAAGTTCCCAGAAAAGCCACATTAAAAGAAATTAAGTAATTGCACTATTTCAATGAGTTTAGTGATACGTTTAACTGATAATACAATTGAGTGTAGACCACTGCAGATTTCTATTTTTGGAGAATGACAGGAATGGTATTTTAAATTAGAATTAGAATAGCAATTTTGTAAATTTTTGTGTCATTATTAATAATTATGTTTGTTACAGCAAAGGAGAGAAATACTGGCTATTCACACCAAAGGTTGGGGAGATTCAGAGGTTCTTGATAGAATGGCAGAAGAATCATGGGGCTATTGTGGTTCAGACATCAAAGCTCTCTGTTCTGAGGCAGTTATTCAGTCACTGAAAAGAGTGTATCCACAGATTTATACTTCTACACAAAAACTACTTCTTGATCCACAAAAAGTTAAGGTAATGATAAGCTACATTTATAAAGCAATAAATCTATCTTTTAAACTTAATAAAACCGGTATTCCAATTAAAGTACATTTAAAAATAAGAAAGTATAATTCATTTTTATTATTATTATCTTTATTAATCACTGTTTACTCAATGTGACTCTGTACGTAATAATTGCTGTTCAAAGTTGCAATTATCCTTAATTTGACAAAATATCGCATATAAATTTCCAAAATATTACTATTTAATAAAGTACACTTCATTTTTATCATTTTTTTTAGATGAAAAGGCAGAAAATTATGTGTTTATTAGAGTTTTGTAAAAGTGAATGACAAGTGGATTAATAGTGTGCACAAATACGGCAGTATTGTTCACTAGTATTAAGTATTGGGTTGATATTGCAATATACATACAATAGTATTTTTGACTAGTAATGCGTACATCAAAAATGCAATGTTTTCTAGTATTGAGCACTAATAGAATTTTTTACTATTAATTCCCAGTACATCAAGATTACAACAGTATTGTTTACTAGTATTCCATACTGGTTTATGTATAGCATAATGTTTAAATTGCTATAATAGTTATACTGGGTTGTTAGTGTCACATGAATATAACAACAGTATTGCATATTATTGACTAGTATAATGAGGGTTCGGTTGATAGTAAGTCATGAATACAACGGTACTGCTTACAAGTAATGAGTACTGGAATGTAATACTTAATGAAAACAATATTGAGTACTTGATAAAGTAGTACTGAAGAAATAAGAATTGATTTTTTTCATTGCTAACTTTAGTAATCACTGTTTACCTCAATTTGAATCTGTTCGCTGTTGAACAGATTCAAATGGCAGTATCCTCAATACATACTTTATTGATAGAAAGATTTCACATAAACCCGTGAAATAACAATGAATGATCAATCCACTATATGAAATGGGAAAACAAGACTAAGATCTTTCAACCGTAACAAGCGGTCTTCTTCAGACTCAAAAAGCCAACTCAGTTTTAGCATTATAGCATTTCATAACATTGGTGACCGAAAAAATGATAGTAGACAGAAATATGCATTAGATGATATGTTGTGTTCTCAGATTGTTGGAAACACAGTTAAATGTTGATTTATATAAATTTTTAAAGTATATTTATAGATTATAATGCTATTATTAACAGATATTTAAAAAAAAAATATGTTACACTTAATTGAATTTGTATTATCAGGGGTTGATATCTTGGTAATTTGAGTATTTGTTGAGTGAGATTTTGAAAGGCAGTAAGATGTATCATCTAATATTTAAGAGGAGTATGTACTGTTGGGTTTGTCGCAGGTAGAGAAAGACGATTTCCTGATGGCCAAGTGTTGTATAGTGCCAGCCTCAAAGCGAGGAGTTACTTCTCTGTCTCGACGTCTGCCTGACTTCATAGAGCCTCTCCTCAATCAGCCTCTTGAACAGTTCTATTCCTATATCTCATCTGTGTTCCCAAACAATGGTATCCTCACTAGGTAAATCTATTTTTCATCCGTTCTATCATTTACATGACTTGGAAGGAAAAATCAATTGGAACTTTCATTTATTAAATAATATTATCGTGTTCCCTTGATGCTATTAGTAATGTTTGAGTAAAATAGAATTAAAATAAAACAGTCTAAATATTGTACCATTATTCCTCTTAAAGCTAAAGCTAAATTGGAGTTTATTATTTTTAGGTTGATAGTTGTATTATATACGTTTTTAAGATTGTATTATATAAGTTTTCAAGACTGTATATTGCAGTTTGAAGTTTGCTTTCAATGATTACTCTTCTAATAGCTTCTTTTGGTAGTTAATAGTTCTTTTTAGACTCTGTCAGACGACATGTTTCTATTAAAGAAATCTACAACAAAGGAATTATATTTTGAAAACTAAAAATAAGTAATTTATTTGTAATCCTCATATAAGACGTATTATACCAGATTTAATTTGACAACTTGTAGACGGTGTTTTAGTAGCTTAAGTAGAAATTAAAATTATAAAACAAAAGTACTTTACGTGTCCTGGAAATACTCCTTTTTTTATTAGGTATCCTTGAATCATATGTACATCGATGTTAAGGCTGCAAACTTATTTGGAAAATACATAAACTACTTCTTAAAAATGAATAAATCCAATTTTATACATAACATCAGTAGTAGCATGACTAAAAAAATAACCGTCTTATTCTTCACATTAGTTCTAATACTTTGATTAAAAAGTTCACTAAAAGTATGACCAATTGGTGGGGAATTTCAAAAATTACGTCTCCGCACAAAAAAGAGTTTTATATCAAAACTGACAAGGCTTCCGAACACTTAGTGTTCTTCTTCAGGTTTACATCTAAAAAAATACATATATGTGACCTTTAATAGCTCTTAAAGATCATGCATGTTTTTTTTTATATATAAACTTTGAAGAAGAACGCTAAGTTCTCGAAACGTGTTGTTAGTTTTGCATAGAACTCTTTTTTTGTATGGAGAAGTAATTTGTGAAATTCCCCATTATGAGTAAATACCAATAATAGATTGCACAAGTAATGAATTCCCAATTGGTATCACTTCTACTTCTTTGACTAAGGAGTTCACTACAAGTATTCCCAGTTGGTGACTAATTCATATGACGTAATGTATGGATGTATAGAGCTCATCTCATTCAAAATTGAATATTTGAGGAAAACGAAATTATTTTTGTTTTTCTTTTTTAATTTCTTATAAGTAAATTTTGATTTGTTTACTATTTAAATGTAGTTCTATTGGGAGCAATGTCCAAAACAGCGTGAACAATTTGTGTGGATATAAGATATTTCTAAAATATGAATTGTACTTCGTAATTTTCTTCCCATTAGTATCGAACTCTACTTTGTGCAGAGAAAACAACGTGAGTCGCAGCCCACGATTAGTGCTGATCGGAGAGGCCTGCGCTGTCACTGCTCTCTCCAACGCCCTTCTGCACAAACTCGAGCACTGCTCCGTCCTCTCCATCAATCTGGAGACTATCTTTTCCAATGCATCCGTTTCTCCTGAAGAAGCTATAACAAGGGTAATGGATTTTTTTATTTTATTTTCTAGAATATTTTCTCATTTCTGTGCCAAAATAATAGCAAATGTTAAATATATTTGTTCCCGTTACATCAGAAAAGTTAAGTAATATTTGGCGTGGATAGGGCTTGGATGGGTGGGTGACACAATTTGCGTTGAGTCCTGCAGTAATCTGTCTTACCTTTGGTTTTACATGCCGAATCGCATATAATTTTCACCCGTAGTATAGTCAGTCCCTATGTAGTATACAACATATTATATAATATGTAGTATAGTATATAGCAGGGGGTCACCAAACTATTATTCCTGCGGGCCGGATAATTGAAAGAATGACGAACGCGGACCGCATAATCATACTGTTCAACTCTTGCACAGAATGCAAGCTCTGGGTAAAAAAAAAACGAAAAATTAATTTAGCACTACTTGTTAATCATGGGTGAGTGTCACACAATGAAAAAGAAACAAAAACAACCAAAATGTTTATTTGCTAAAAAATCATCAAAGAAGCGACATTGGCGAAAAGATAGTTACATGAGACATAGTGTGCACATATCCGGATCTTACAAACTAAGCAGTGAAAAAGGTTAGTGAAATTTCTGAAATAATTTCTGAGGAATCATCAATGTTTGGTTTGGAATTGCTGCATCTAATTAAGAGTTTTGCTTCCAAATATCAGTCAATGGTGTTCGATGTTTTGACTTTACATGCCTCATTTTTGAGAACGTTTTGCTCTCACACCTAAGTTGTTCCAAACTATGATGCCATAATATGGAAAGAACTTTTCATACAGTAGTTTTTTTTATTTTTCGAAAGTCATCATCAGGTAAGCAGTAAAATACAACACGATTTCCTTATCTGTCCTTTTTTTTCACAAGTCATTTGCTTGCAAATCAAGGAATTCAATCTTTAGTTCAACTAGTCACTAGTAAAACCACGGCTCACCAAAGGTAGAAGAGAGCTGTGAAAAATAGGATAGCAAGTTTTGCTCTTCCAAAAATGTCTGTTTAATCTTTCATAGAAAAGCTGTACTTCTGTTCTACATAAGTATAATGTAATCTGTTTACAACGATAGAAAATAGGAAAAGTAAGACAGAGAGTTGGTTGACCTGGGAAAAGTTTCTACCAAAGTACTGGAAGATATAGGAAAAGTTTTGATGTTATCAACATAATATTTAAGTTGTATTACAGAGTTTCGTATTCCATACGTTTATGAAGCAATTTCAAGTACCGTCGACCGGCCGGATGACCTGGCGTTGCTAGTCGGATTCTATCCGCGGCCCGTAGTTTGGTGACCCCTAGTGTATATAGTATAGCCCTCTAGAAAGGATTTTAAACCTTATAAGGGTGTTGGAAAATGGAAAAAAGCTTTAATTCCATTATTTATGTATGTGAATAGAGAAGAGTAATAACAAGAACTTAAACATATATTATAGATATTAGTAGTTACTATGCTTTCCACTTTTTCTGGATAATCCCGAGTGATTAATTCGTTCCGAACATACAGTTTTTTCGTAGGCCAGTTGCAAAATCTGGTTCACTTTTACCAGCCAGTACGGAGCCACTTCGATATCAGATACGATATATCCAGAAATAAACCTGGATGTGCAAAAATATAGAACTTTGGATGTAAAACCAAACGGCCCTGATGATTCTTTTGAAAAAAATCTTATACTATTAAATTTTTATTTTTAACAATATTGATCAGATCGATAATTTTATCAGACTGCTATCTAATCAGACATAGATTATTTATTCAAAGTTGTATTATACATAACAGAGTAGTAATTAATGAAGATGAAAAAAATCATAATTCCAAAACTGAAGTATTTTGATTTCATTTAAACTAAGAGCATTAATGCTTTTACTTTTAATAAAGATTGATATAAACATAAACGAATATTTTATAGTCCATTAAAAAGGTATAAAAAGAAATAACGTACAAACATTCCGTTTTCTTGGTAATACGAGTATGGCATATAATAATACTGAGATAATTGTAAGTGTATTTTTCAGACTTTTAATATCTATATATGTGTTTTGTAGTGTAATTAATAGAAGTAAAATTTCTCACTCGTATGAAATATATTTAATATATTTAATTTAATTATCAATTAGTTAATATACAAGTGAATACAAAAATGTAAACAAACATAAAACAAGTATTTTCATAACTTCATATTTTAATTACAAATCACATACAGTTTGGGGCCAGGGTAACCTAGTAAATTCAGTTATCGCGTCTGGACTGTTAGATCCACGGTTCAGTACACACTGAGGCTCTCGATTTATTCACGTAGGAAGTGAAAACCTGAGAATACTGTCGTCCCTCCGAGAGGACATTAAGAAGGCAAGGGTCCCGACCCTGTACGATGTCAGGTATTCGTAAAAGATCCATAGTCGAAGTACACTTGATGTAGGTAAACTTTAGATCCACCAATCTAAAATATTCCTACTGTGTTACCACAGAGGGGGGCAATCTTTGGCCTATGTGTGTTCTCTGTTTTGATTACCACTGTAAGCTATCCTAATCTAAATATAGTTAGAGATACTCTTTCATTGTATTAATAATTTCATTTCATTTGAATAAATAATTATAATTTATTCAAATATATTTATGTATATGTATATAATGAGGTAAGTTATCTTTTAATTTTATGAGTATTCGTCGGACATTAATTTTACTACTATATGGCTAATCTAGTAACTTCTGAGGAAATGGTTAGAAGAGAGTCAATTATGATTATTTAATGAAGATCTCTTTCTAATAATTGTGGTGTTTTTAGGTGTTCAACGAACTACCACAGCGGCCAGGGTCGGTTGTATGGATGGGTGACTTGACAGTTTGGTGGAACACTATTTCAGAGCTAACGAGAGCCGTCTTTTGCTGCCTTATGGATTCCCTGGATCCTACTCTACCGGTTTTCTTTTTGGCTATTTCTACTTCTGTCAATATACCTCCCCAAGTAAGTTTGCCTTTTTTCAAAATTAGCAATAATATAGATGTTTTTATTTTAATTAACTATTTGTTTTTAATAATGTTACGTTATTAATACTTTATATAATTTTTAATTTCTTTAATACATTAAAATTAAATTAATTAAAATGTTAATATAAACATTTAATCTTATTCATATGAATTTATAACTTCTTCAAAATTAAAACAAAGTGAAATTCAGATATAAATAATAAGGCTCAGGATTCTTAAGAATTATGAAAGATACATCTTTTGATCAATCGACTATTAACCCGGGAAAATCCATTTGAACTATGAGAACAAAGTTTAAAAGTTCAACATATTCAGATGAAATTCTCAAATTATTTTTTTAAAAAATCTCTGATCTAATACTTACGTTCTCCTGT
Organism: Hermatobates lingyangjiaoensis; assembly: GCA_026182355.1. Lineage (NCBI taxonomy): Eukaryota > Metazoa > Arthropoda > Insecta > Hemiptera > Hermatobatidae > Hermatobates > Hermatobates lingyangjiaoensis. Next base: position 858,334 of record JAPFBL010001937.1, on the reverse strand, counting down.
TCCACAGTTGTATACTTTTGCTTATATAAAAGGTTTTAAATAAAAACCGAAACGCCAGCATTAAGAGTTTAATTTGAACCAGAAGGTATACATATGATATATATATATTTTGATAAAAGTATCGACCGTGGAAAAGAAACAACCTGACCGAGTCCTGATAAACTTTAGTTTTGTATATATATATATAGCTCAATATAAACAAAGAAACATAGAGAAATCAAAAGAACACACTTACAGTCTCTAATTTTCGGTTTGAACCGTCTTCAGGAGAGATAAGAGAGGGAAACCAAGCGCGCTGGTTCGAGACGGTTGGAGACCAACAGTGTTGCCCAACCGTCTCGAACCAGTGCGCTTGGTTTCCCTCTCTTATCTCTCCTGAAGACGGTTCAAACCGAAAATTAGAGACTGTAAGTGTGTTCTTTTGATTTCTCTAATGTTTCTTTGTTTATATTGAGCTATATTTGTCCGTTTTGGATCGTATTTTCAACGAAAAAAAGTATATATATATATATATAATAAGCAGTGACACATAAACTGAAACACAACAAAGACTCACTTTTCAATATTTCGACCGTAATGGCGGTCGTAATATTGAAAAGTGAGTCTTTGTTGTGTTTCAGTTTATGTGTCACTGCTTATTTTAATTGTTATCTGTCCTGCCGGACCGTTTTTCGTTTATCATGGTATATATATATATACTTAAAATAAACAGTGACACATAGACTGAAACATAACAAAAGACTCACTTTTCAATATTTCGACCGCCATTATGGTCGAAATATTGAAAAGTGAGTCTTTTGTTATGTTTCAGTCTATGTGTCACTGTTTATTTTAAGTGTTATCTGTCCTGCCGGACCGTTTTTCGTTTATCATGATATATATATATATATATATATATATATATATGAGTAGTAGTTTGCTTCTCAACGCGAGTACTTCGCACTTCTTCCCGATGACGACGGATGTCGAAATATCGAAGTGAGTTCTGTAGTGTCTTTCTGTGTTCTTTTCTATGTGTTAAAGTGTATATATATATATATATATATATATATATATATAACAAATTCAATAAAATATCAACCGTTTGATAGAATAGGTGTATTAATTTTTTTTTATTATTAGGTTTGTCAGTTCTTCTCTGAATGCCACGGCGAAGTAAAGAAGTTGGAAGAACCTACTTTGGAACAGAAACAATTATTTTTCATGCCATTGTTCAAAACAAAGGCCCTGAATCCACCAAGTGAAAAAAAGAAACCAGGTAGATTACATTTTAAAATATTATTTTTCATAAGGTAATTTCTTAATGAGATAACATTGCAGTGCATAATTTAAACTGCTTTAGTTTGTAATATGTCATTTTACATCGTATTTTATTAATAGTCATATGAGAATTAGAGTTATTTCTGATTTTTTATTTCTATTTACACTCTATAAAAGAGTTATTCTGTCTCAGGGATAACGTGTACAGATTTATTCACCTGTTAGGTAAATAAATCGAGGGCCAAATGGGTATTGAACCCCGGACCTTCCAGTTTAGAGACAAGTACGTTAACCACTGAGCTAACTTGGCTCCCCCGTAAGATAACGAAGCAACATACCATAAGGTCTAACTTTTATACTGGTACTCTTGGTGAAAAATTGAAAAAAAAAAACTTTTTCCATTGTTGTGAATCATTTGATTTTAGGGAAATTGGTGATTTTCAAAGTGCAATTTTTCGAATTGATAGTTATTTCAATCGATAATATCTGTTTATGTTTAAAGGCATGGTTATAGATTCTTTTTTTTTTTGCTTATATTTAAATGTACAAAAAAATTTATACTTAAAATGGTAGATGTGAAAGCCGTGTGTCGCCTCACACTACATTTTTTCCTGTTATTTACTTCAGAGGAGGTATAATATTGGGTAGTGACCTAGCTTCAAGGTAGAGTCATCATTATTGTGGTATATGAATGTTGTATAAAAAAATACACCGAAATTAAATCTACATTTATACTCTGCAATATAGAACAATATTAACCAAAAAAGTTTAGAATTACAATGTTCTTGAAGACAAACAACTATACACTATTTTGCCTGCACTGATAGATGCTGTGCAGTTCGACCTGGATGGAAATGGTTTCTTGGTTATGATACTCATAAGTGGTTAAATTATTTTGCAGAGGAATTCGATCCTCTTGCCGCTGCGCCCCCGACTCCTCCACGTCAGCTGACCGAAGCCGAAGAGAATCAGGTCTACTACGAAGAAGAAACAACACTAAGAGAACTAAGGATTTTTCTTAGACAGATTTGTTCCAAATTAGCGCGCAATAAACAGTCAGTAATTTATAACTTTTCTGCGTTATTGCCTCTTTTAAATCTTTTATCATTTTATTAAAACATTTTATATTTTAGGTTTTATATGTTTTCTAAACCAGTTGATATCAATGAAGTTCCTGATTACTTAAATATAATTCAGGAGCCCATGGATCTTGAGACTATGATGACGAAGATAGATCTTCATAAATATACTTGCGCTCAAGATTTCCTGAATGATGTTGATCTATTATGCAAAAATGCTCTTGAGTATAATCCCGACAAGTAAGTATGCTGAAGATTATGCTCAACTGGAATATTATTCAATCCAGATGTTTATATTACTCTTAAGTTGTGTAATGTGCTCTTTGGTCAATACTCTTCAGAAACAGAATAAAAAGAAATCGAAAACGGATTCAATTTGCAGAAAATTTTAATTAAAGATGAATTACAGGCTTATCACCCATCTAGTTCAGTTATAAGAGCTTTTACGAAAAGTATGAGGATTTAATATACTGACTTCATAATATTTAAAGATTTCAAATTTTATCCACATGGAATGTATGTATCCAGTAGGAGAGAGTTATTCATACAAAAATCACTTAGTTCTGTTGAAAGTTCTGTAAGTATTTTTTTTATTTAAATCTACTGGATCATTCAAATCTAATTTTCTCAATAATTATTCAAATGATTGATAACGTAAAACTGACTTAATGTAGGGGATTTTGTTATTCTATGCAGTTCAAACATTCCATGATTTTGAGACATATTAAAATGAAAATTAGAATGGCATAGTGATTAGCAAAATTAATTATAAAGTAAAAATATTTTGTTCATTTTTAAAATGTATACGGAATTGTAAAATGAAAAATTAAAGCTAATTCTAAGAGATTACAAAATAAAACAATTATTAAATTTAGCTTGAGTAAATGAGTGATATTTAAATGAGTTTACCCTATGAATTTTAAGGGAAGCATTACCATTCACCGTAATATTCTTATTTATCCAAGTCGTTCCTGGATTTTCTGTACTTCAGATAATCGTACTTTTAAATTTCCTGACTTTTTTTCTTTTGAATAGCATTATGATCCGGTTATTGAGGGCATAGTGAGTCCTAATAGCTTTGGCTACTCCCATTTCGTTATCTTAAGCAAACTAAACCTCTATTATGCATAAACAATATTATTATTACGTATTTTAATATAAACTGTATTTGATGATTGTGATTTAAAGAAAGGTAAGACAGAGAATAGCCTAGCCTATCCTCCCACCTTATATGCCTAAGTTACTCCAATTTCATTAAAATCTTTTCGAAACAACTATAACAGTGTTGAGCAGGTCTAACCCTACGAAACTTTGTTGAGGTAAGGCTATATGTCCTGTGGTACCTCTTGGCTTGCCATCCACAGTTAGGCTAGGCTTTTTTTTGTTTATTATAAAGTTTATTAATTATGTGTTAATAATAGCGTTTACTTAAATTAAATGTGTAGTATGCTAAAGTAAATGAAATTGAGATAGCCTAGCCCTTCTTTAAAGTTTTATTGGGGTTATGTGTATGGTACGTCTTAGCATACGTACTTAGCCTATGGTACGTACTTAGCCTACATACCCACCATTAGCTTACCACTTACCAGTGTTACCTATTTCCGGACTTTTCTGTTTCTGGACCTCTCTCGGTCCCTATTAGTATAGAAATACGAGGGCCGTGTTTATTTCATGCTGTCATACTATCTGATACCTATTTGTGTAAAGCCTAAAACTTAGTTGTCAACTTATATTATTACACTGGTTTATTTTGTCAGGGATCCTGAGGACAAGTTAATAAGACACCGAGCCTGCTACCTCCGAGACACGGCTTACGCCTTGATTAAAGCAGAAATGAACTCTGATTTTGAAGATACCTGCCGCAGCATACGATCCAGCAGGGCTCAGCGTAATGCTTTACCTGCTACAGTGAGATTCGTTCGAGAGTTCTTCCCTGATCATAACTCGTCTGCTGACGAACAAGAGCCTGTTAAAAGTGAACCGAAAGAAGAAACTCCTGTAACACCAGTTCAGACTTCTCTTCAAAACCAGACTTGCAACAGTGGTATTTTGACCTTTATTTACTAATTACCATTTATATCAACTGGACATTATTTACACATAATGTATAACTACTGATTTATTGTACATATTTAAGCTGGGGAGTCATATTACCACGGCTTGTCAAAATATAGCTGAATATGGGTTGCAGTGGCCCTTCGACAAGAGAACAAAAGATACTCAAATAATATTTGAATTGGTCAAAGGGTCAAATTTCTAAGAGTCAAAAAAGGATGCCTAATTTTGATGAAAGGATCAATGCGTGGCTCCTCGTGATGCCACAATGAATATTCTGCACTGAAAGTCGTTCTACATTTTGTCTAACTCAAGTATATTTAAAGTAGGAATCTTTTCTAGTAGTTGACATCGTACAGGCTCGTAACCGACGGTTTAACATCCCCCCAGAGGGATGATTGCTCAATTTGTTTTTTACCTCCCACCGGAATAAATAAAGGGTCTGAGTGGGTATCGAACCTTCCATGTACCAGTCCAGAGGTGAACACGTAAGCCATTGGGCTACCCTAGTGCCTACTAAAAACATATTTTAATCGAATTGTTCATTTTGAACAAATACATACTTCCTTCTTTTGATTAGTGTTTATCAGAGGCTTCACTTGTTCAAGTTATCCCAGAAACTTTTGTAAGTGTTGAAAGTTCCGTATATTTGAATTTAGAGTTCTAATAACCGAACGAACGAACTTCCTGGGAACTAATGTCCTGTTACAGCTTGTGATCCTATTCTTACTGAATGACTACTCCACGTTGAATGTAAAATCTATAAGTAAATGTCGCAGTGTATTGTCTGGTTTGTGTGACCAGGTTTCGTTGTGGTCATTTGCTTTTACGGTTCGGTTACAGTGATCCATAGGACGACAGCTGATTTATTTTATTGATTGAACTGAGCGCTTCATGTATAATATAATAGAGGTATTATAGATAAGAGTCTTTATAAGAGGAGGTTAGGATAAGATGGGGTTTTCGAGTCCTCACTGCATGGATTTCAGCCATATTTTTGGCACACCAAGATGTCACATCTACAAGATGAACACACCTGGATGACCTTCATGTTGGTTCTTGCTGTGTGGAACCAAATCGAGCAACCAAGAAGTCCTGATTACCACCTTAATCAGAAGTAAGGTTCTACGGTGACTATACGGTATCCTGGATTTGGAGTTTTATTTTGACCAATCCCAATTTATATATACTTAAGTTTGAGATGGTATTGAAATATAACCCTGTTGAAAGATTGAAACGCCCATTAGATATCAACTGACCACCTTTAGAGATAGGAGAGTTTGCCTTTACTGAATTGTATCAGAACAAATATTCCGCTGGGTTCACTGAAAAATTCTAGTTTATGAACCAGTCAGTAATTCGATTAAGGTAGTTTTGTAACCAAATAAAGTAGAAGTAGTAGTAGTAACTACATGTTTAGTAGCGACCAGGGTAGCCTAATGGCTTGTATGTTCGCCTCTGGACTGCTAGATTCAGGGTTTGGTATCCACTCGGCCTAGCAGGACCTCGATTTATTCATGCGAGAGGTGAACAAAAATCTGATCTCATCATCTCTCAGAGAGGACGTTAAGCCGTCAGTCCAAAGCCTCTACGTTGCTAGGTACTCGTACGCGCTTTGTATGAGCTAAATTGTAAAGTTAACTGGTTCACTTAAAAGATTCTGAGGTGCATAACCTAGAGAGCAAGAATGAAGCGATTTCTTCTTGTTCTGAATATACGCTGATATAAACAATAATATATGATATTTGCCAACAATTTTATGAAAATCATCCTAATTATTTCTTCCTCTACTTAATGGTTTGAATAACTTTCGTTCTAAAAGTGAACTTTATATTTATGAAAAATACATTTTCAATGATTCAGTAACTGGTCAGTTTTATTTCAGCAGATAAATCAAAATCATCTTTGGGTTCTGAAACAAAAAGAAGGAAAAGAAGAATGAATTCCTGGTGCAAAGGTTATTTGAAACCTAAAAGCAGTAGAAAGAATATAAATATGAATGCAGTTCATGAAGACAGTTCAAATCCTCCTGAAGATCATGCAGGTTTTCAGAACACTCCTAAGAAAATTAAATTAGAGAATGGTTAGTTCATTGTTGATATTTATATAACTTCTACAACTGTTAGAAAATAATTTCTTTTTTTTTATCCCAAATTAATTCCTATTCTAGTTGATAATTCACTAAGATTGGTGAAAATGTACTATTAATTTATTGTATGCGTTTGGGTCATTTAAAAATAGAATTCCAGTTTCAGTTTAATTGAAATGATATAGAATCTCTTCCCAGTCAATTATGACTAAGTAGTTTCCACTATGTCAATATTTTGTACTTTGAGTAAACATACTTGTGAAGCGATTTATCCTTTTTTTGTGAATACATACTCATATAAATAAGAATATACGATATTGCCAACAATTTTAAAATGAATCATTCAAACTATTTCTTATAATGAAGGTTCATGAGAAAATAAAAAATCCCTCGGAAGATCCAAGAAACTAGCCAAAAAGTCGTGAGTGCTGAAGCTGTTGTAGACAACTTGTAAGTATATTCACTCAGTAGTTTGAGTGAATCTAAAGATTGCTTTGCTCTATAAATGAAATGGTGCTTGGAAAATTTAATATTATTTACATATTTATATTTAAATATACAAGTTCAAAATTCAAGAAAAGTAACAGAGTAAGGAAACACTTACAGACTTAAATTTTACGATTTACTCATATTATGAAGCAATTTTTCTCATTGAAATTAATATGAAAATAAATAATCTCTTTCATCCTGAAAATGCCAGCTTTTAAGTTTATTTTTTAAACAAAAAAAATGTAAAAAATTTAATAATGTTTTATTAATCTACTAAATTATAATAGAGACCATCTACGTGTGGGGAAGACGGTCGCTCGAACAACGAATTTTTACTCGTCTTAAAGAGACAAAAATTCTTACCAATAACTGCTCGTAAAAAAATTGCTCATACAAGGAGGCACTCGTACTACGAGGCTCTCCTGTATATATATATATATATATATATTCATAGTCTCTTTTGATCCCAATATTTTTGTTTTCAAATTATTTTGACTTTGAGAGAACGTTAAAGATTTTATTACTTCTTATTATTGATATCAGTCTAAACGTACTAAAACTGTTTTAACAGTCCAAGAATAATGTTAAAAAAAAATTGTTGATATATAGATTATATATATTTGAATTGTTCTTAAATTATACTAGCAAGAAATGAAAATGGTTTATAAATGAAAAGTGACTGTAATGTAAACTACTTTGTTGACCAGAAGAGGTGATGGTAAATGGCGTAAGTGGTGAGAGTTCAGACAAGGACATTCTAGGAGCTGATCATGGAGAGGACGAGGAGGAGACGCGCGGAGATCCCCCTTCATGCGGGGGCGACCAAACTCACCTCTCTGACTCTAACGCCTCAGGTTAGTCAAACTTCGTACTCAACCAGTTAAGTATAACATTCTAGCTATTTTAAAATCTTATTAACGAGTAATGGTAATCTAGATAACAATTAATTCCTTATGATTGGAAACCATTAATCTGTATTTCATTGGTTGAAATCATGGAATATATTTGAAAATTAAAAACTTCCTTTAGAAGGAAGTTTGAATAATTTTGGAAAATTAAATATAAAGAAAAATCATTACTGGTTTATTTGACTATACAGAATTATACGTTCTGAGTATAGTTCAAATAAATAGAGGTCAATTCTTACAGATTAGTGTTACAGAACAAATTTTTGAAAATGTCGAAAAGGTAATGATTTTCTAAAATAATCAGTACTTTATAAATCATCATATTATTATAAAAGTCCCTCTTGTCTCGTAAATTGGTGTTATAGCCACACGACCTGTTTCGCACGTTGTGTATCTTCAAGTACTGTTAATTTCCTTCGTATTTGAACCGTATATAAAAATATACAGGTCGGCAATCAATCCGGCAGCTTTAGGACTGGCAGGTTACCGGATTATCATTTTTTTCGTATTAATGATTGATTAGCCTAGAATACAGAAAACCAAGTAGCCAACCACCTCATATCAAATTTGAAATACTCCTTATTCGAGTCCTTCAATAAATGTGTTTGCTTGTTCCTTCACAAGATCATCTAAGAGTTCACCACTTTCACACAACTTAGATCACACCTCACTTGATTTAGTTGTGCACTATTTCACTCATTCCTTTTTAAACATCTGTTTCTTTGATTAACTGTTAGCAAAAAAGCTGAGAACTTTATATCAAGTTTTTTTTTCAAAAGTTTTAACCTTTTCGGATATTGTCAAATGTTTATGTTCACGCTTGTCACTTCTTTTATTCGCCATGGTTGCGGATAGAATCCTCTTTTTACAAAAATAAAGATTAAAAATCACATAAGGAAAGATTGCCAGTGTTTCAATGAACCACCTCTGATTTGTTTGTGCCGACTCCAAAAGCCCACGTCGGAGTGGCGAAAATAGTGCTGGATAACTGATTGTTCCAGATTACTGATTGCCGGACTAGTGATTACTGACCTGTACTATATATATAAGAATAAAAAGATTTCACAATAAATGTTTGAAATAAAAATCAACCTCTAAACCTCAGTAAGAATATCAGAAAAGTGACTACCATCTTTCAACCAAAACAAGTGATCTTCGAAGCCTCTCTGATACTGTATCTGTGACTTAATATATATATATATATATATATATATATATAAAACAGTTCAAAATTGAAGATAGGTAGCACAGAAAGTAAAAGAAACACACTTACAGACTGAAATTTTCGGGTAATCCGTCTTCAGGAGAAAAGAGAAAGGGAGACCAAGTACGTGGTAGACGCAACGGCTAGTAACCTACAGCTGTTATATATATATATATATATGGCTAGTAACCCATATATATATATATATTTGTGTATTTTGGGAGCAGACCTTCAATCAAACATGTTTTATTAAAAATTATGCCAATTTTAACTTTTGTTCTTTTCCGAGTTAATTTTTCAAGTTTTCTCACTATGGATTTCCACCTTTCTGGTAAATCACCTTTCATTTCACCTTTTGGTGAATTACTTTATATTTTACCAGAAAGGTGGAAATCCATAGTGAGAAAACTTGAAAAATTAACTCGGAAAAGAACAAAAGTTAAAATTGGCATAATTTTTAATAATATATATATATATATATATATATTTGTGTAATTTGGGAGCAAATTTCGGTTGATACAAATTTCATTAAACAATTTTTGAACCCTTGTTCTCGTCTCTTTTCTCTTTAACTTTTCTAATTTCCTAATCAGTGTTCTGAGGTTTTCCGAGATATGAAATAATAATTCTCCAAACGTTTTATCTTCAAAACTCATTGTTAACTATATTCACGTTTACTTTATTCACCAACGTTTCGGTCATCGTTGACCATCTTCAGGGTGTTTGTAACTTCACTTGCTAATACTAGAAATTTAAACATCTATATAACTATATAATAGCTAAGTATAAATACTTTACAAAAAACAATAACGCAGTCGACATACGTTATATATAAATAAGGGAGGTTACGGTAATGCATGCTAACTTGGAGGTTACAGTTTAGACAAGTCTGTAAAGGTTAGTTTAGGGACATTTGTCCCTAATGCTAAGCTTAATATCAATTATCTTGAGCATTCCTACTCGCCGATTCCTCTCCATATAGCTTCAAAATTCTATTGAAACTTGAAATCTGTCCATTTATGCTTGGTTTCTTTTCTAATATCTGGAGTGTTTCTATTATTTGCAAACGACCGGCTTCATTTTCTCTATTAATTATTTCACAATTACTAGCTAATTGTGAAATTATAATATATATATATGAGAATGAAAAGATCTCACAATAAATATGTGAAATAATAATCAACCTCTAAACCTAAGTAAGAATGTCAGAAAAGTGACTTATCGCAAAAATTTTTTAACCAAAAGAAGTGATGTTCCGGTACTGATCATTGATCACAGAAGTGATCTCTGATACTGTATTAGTGTTAAGTACAGTAGAAATGAGAGTGACAAAAGACCACTTGTTTAGTTTGAAAGATCTTAGTTATTTTTTTATTTTCTTACTGTAGTTCAAACTTTTATTTCTAGGTCAAATTCTCAATTTTTTTTAATCTTTTCATAGAATTTGTTTCTCAAGCAGGTTTGAGTGGGGAGAAGAAAACTCTGGTAGTTGACGTAGAAGCTTTGACGAAGCTAATGTCAGACGTTGTGGCCCATTCAACCCAAATCAAATCATACCAAAGACTCCTCGATCTCTACATCTGTCTCTCCAAGGTCATAAACAACTATTCAAACAAATGGAACAGGACTTCTCTTGTCGCCGTATGTCGAACAATATCAGGTTGAATCATTTTTAATAACACAATGTTTGTTCATTATTCTTTCTTGTTTGTAGGATTTACGGCAAGCCCTTGAAAATTTTATATGTCGATATTCTCCCAAGTCTTCCTCAGGAAGGTCCAGTAGATTAACTTCATATCATTCTGAATCCGATCTCACCTAGCGTTTTCGTAAGGTAAGTAAGTATCTGTAATTTCTTGTTTAAAAGATAATATTTTATCTAATCAATGGAAAATATTTCTAAATACTGTGGCTCATAACAAAAGATAAAGAAGTACAATATTATTATTACACTTGTTGATGATTGCAATTAAGTACCAACTTGTTAGGAGTATTACTTAAATAATCTTATAAACTGTTTTTAAAAATAGAGAACTGATAGCATACAATTTTGTTAACAAAACACGGCGTTAATGCCAGATCATGATGTTTCCTATGTTAATATAGAACCTAAGCTCTATATTTATGTTTATCACACAATCCATCTACTCTTCGTGGGGCTGTCAGATAGAAATTAATAAACCAATCAAGCCTTACTTTTGGTGTGGTAAATTTTTGGCCTTCTCAGTAGTAACGCTTGTTTTCTTTTATACAATATAAAGCAGTGTTTAACTTATAGATGTGTCTGTGAACACAGTTATCCGTCAGTTTTTCCATTCAAAGTATTAAATTAGATAAGAGTGAATAAATAAAAATGGTTAAACTTGCTTAGAACATTTAAAAGGGAAATTTATGACCATATTGACTAATTACTTAGTAGTTTTGGCAACTTTTTTTTTCAATTTGACTGATAAAAAAATACGAGCTTAACATTATTAGGTAATATATAAACGATCACCGTTTAAGCATCCATGGGGCCAGAGTAACCCAGTGGTTTGCGTGATCGCCTTTGGAGTGGTAGATCAAAGGTTCGATTCTTATTATTATTGTCTGATCTAAATTTGTTCACGCGAGAGTAGAAAAAGTTTGTGTATATCATCCTATAGAGAGGACATTAAGCCGTTGGTCCCAAACTTGTACGGTGTCCGGTAATTGTTAAGATCCCTACTATAAACACACTTGAAATAGGCTAAAGAACACCAAATGTACCCTTGTAAACTACTAAAGTCATAAAAATATATGTACTCGCTAATTGCAATTAATTAATTACAAATATGTTGTAATTGTAATTACTAAGGTGGGTTCCAATTGAGGCAAGCAGTACTCCAGAACAGGAGTAAAAGATGAAAGCCTGTAAGTGTGTGTAATGGAAAAAGAAAACAAAAATACTCGTCTAGCCACCCCTATATTCATGTATGACAGAAATACACTCATACCTCGGTTCTAGAGACTAGAAACAGGGAACACCTGTCCAAAATTACCCGATTGTTCGAAGCTTCCGATTCGACTGTATTTCGAAAAAAATTGTTGAATGTTTCACTAATCAACACACAAAACAGGGCACAAAAAGGTCGAATAACACGGACCTAACCAGGTACACGTATTCCGACACAGCTGTAAACAAAGTTACCACATGTTATCAGGCGAACAACTGTAGAAACATCGGACCAAGTCTCGCCGATCAGGACGAGTTTGAAGCTCCAAATTTTGTCCGTTGCATCCGAAATCCGTTGAAGGGAGGTCCGTCGAGCCAAGATATAAGTTATAAATGCATGTATCTTCACATAACTTTTTTTCTTTTGCAGGTGGTGTGAAGAGAGACCATCGGATCCTCCTACGCACCCTCCTTCTTCACTGCCAACCTATTTAGTATTTACTAAGTGGAACATTAATTTCGCACTCATCAATTTCGTTAATTCATTTATTGGCTCCCATGCGGCTCATTTCTTTATTCTATCTTTTATATCCTCCACATCATGGACCTCATCATATTCAGTGTCCTTGCATGCTTGACATATTCACTCTATCTTTCTCTCTTTCCTACAATTTTCCCTTAATTAATTTGGTCATTCGCAAAAGTCCTTTGTTTTTAAATATGTATTTTTTTATGCAATAAACAATTTAAAATGTTAAAAATAATGGAGAAAAATAATCGTGATGCTTTATTCTACAATTTAATCGTCTTCTTTTTCAAGCCAGTCTTGAAACAGCATCTGATTATAATATTCTAGACAACAAACCATAATCAGAGGATTTTTGTTATATGTGATTTTAATGTATTCAAAATAAACTGTAAGATTTGTATAATAGAATGTTTTTGTATTATAAATATTTATATTTCAGGTGATATTTATTACATTTGACTTCACGCCTTTCTTTATACCTCTCGTAAACAAATGATTATCGACCTTACGGTCGGTAGAACGAATTATGCAAACGGAACTAAAAGTCGAAGTTACACCCGAGTGCTGTTTTGACAGTCGATCTTACCCGAATGAAACAAGCTGATTTCAATATTACATCAATATTACATAATGTTACATATATTACCATCAATATATATATATATCAATGATCAAACCACAATTAGAAATGGGAAAACAAGACTAAGATCTTTCAACCGTAAGAAGCGGTCTTCGTCAGAGTCAAAAACCCAACTTGGTACGGTTGAAAGATCTTAGTCTTGTTTTCCCATTTCTTATTGTGGTTTGATATTCATTGTTATTTCACGTGTTTATGTGAAATCTTTATATATATATATATAACAGCTCAAAAACGAAGAAAAGCAACAGACAGAGAAAGAGACACACTTACAAAATCAAATTTTCGGATGATCCGTCTTCAGGAGAAAATAGAATGGGCGACCAAGCACGCCGGAAACACAACATATATATATATATATATATTGTAATCAGGAAAACGATCCAAAAGGACAACAAACGTTTCACGATGAATCACAAGCACACTTACTGTCTCTAATTTTTGGTTGAACCGTCATCAGGAGAGTTGAGATACGGACACCAAGCGCACTTGTGTCCCTATGGACCAAGCGTGGGTCACCTTGGAGACCCACCGTCTCCAACCGTCGCTTCACAAGTGCGCTTGGTGTCCCTATCTCAACTCTCCTGATGACGGTTCAACCGAAAATTAGAGACAGTAAGTGTGTTTGTTCCTTAGTTCTGTGTTTGTGATTCTTCGTGAAACGTATATATATTGATTTTGTCAATTAATATTATACCTATTATAATCTGTTACTAAATCACAACTGATAATTTCGATTAGTAGAACAGTAATCTATTTAGTGATTACTGTTCAATTTAATAGTAATGGATATAATTTACTGGGGAAAGTAAACTGATACAGCTGCAGTCACTGTTCGTTCTTCATTGACCCTAGCACACTCATTGTTTGTTCAAGACTCATTGTGTGTTCACCTCTTAATTATACTTGATGCTGAGGTCTGATCCACTTAGAATAGAAGGTTTCAAGTTGGGTTCAACTTTTCATTAAAGTATGACCTATATGAAAGCGAAGTTTGGTATCGGTAGGAGAATATGGTTTTAGTCAGAGAAAATTAACAATTTAAACCTATAACACAAAACATTCTAGAATTCAATAATACATACGTTTTATTATATATTAATGGTTTGTTTAGTCACTAATGATAACCAAAACATTTTTAATGACTAGGAAAGAAAGAGAAAATGAAAAAAACGTACAAGAGAGAAAAATTTCATGAAACAGAGATCAACTATATTTTTTAGTTTATTGATTTAGAAAAACGTTTTAATAGTTCAGACCAGCGATGGTGAAAGTCGGTGAACAAATAAATCTTAATTTTATATAATTTTTACTGTTTGTTCTTTTGTGCTACAGACAGTTCTGTTTCAATATGACGTCAGTTATATTTTACAATATAGAAAATTGGATATATATAAATTGAACATTTCTGGGATGTGATATGTTTGTTTATTGGACTCAATATTATGGCAGTGAAGAAAATCCTTCCTTTGAACGTTGAGCAAACTGACGATCTCTTTTTCCTTATTGACTTATAGAAATGTCGGATCCCTGTAGATGTTTTTCTTTCATCCAAGAGTCAAGCGATTCTTATTTTACCTTGTTCCAAACCAAAATCTGCCATTAAAATAATTTAACTCAGAATGCATAACCACTGTGGTGCCTCATATTTTATGGAAAACGTTGGAACTCGTCATTAGCTGCTCACTTTCATCAGATTTGGGTTTACTGAATCATCAGCAGACTGGAGATCCTGGTCAATGTCCTACCGCCCAATAATTTATTAATCTTCCCATTCCATATATACTGTAAAAAAGCTTTTTTCTAAGACCATTTTCGTGAGATCCCCGACATAAACGCCACATACTTTGTTTTGTGATGAGCAGAACATTTGTCTTATATCGATTTTTTTTGCGCCAAAATTTAAAAAATGTAGTATTTTTACTAAGACAGTAGTATTTTTTTAACACCAAACTTTTACAATATAGAAAATTAGATATATATATAAATTGATGGCACAATTTTAACAATCTCCAGTACAATACTTGATCAGATAGGACAAACTTTGAAAAGTGTGATTATATTGCCAAGAAGAAAGCAAACAGCTGCGCCATTTACCAGAAGTGGCAACCGAATGACATATGCTTTTACTGTATGTTTGTTTCAGTGTCATAAAATTCATGACATATTGAGTAAAAAATTATCTTTACTATTTTATCCTAAAATGTAAAAACAATCTACTTTTTGTATGATATAATTATATTGAGACTCAACGCACCCAAACATACAATTGGACAAAATTAGTAAAAAAGGTCTATTTTTTTAATTCTTAAATCTGTTTGTTTTTATATAATATGAATGTCAATAAGATTAAGATTATGTTATCGATTGTGCATATTGGAATCATATACGAGTACAGCAACAGCTAGTCTACTGCTGTCAGCAGTTTTTAAAATACTTGATGAGGAAAGATATTGCATGTTCATGGTTTTCTGTTAACACGAATCAGAGTTCATTGAAATAAGTACGAGTTTACTAGAACTGCTCCCTCAGATCAGTTCTATACGAAATCCTAAAAATTAGAGATCACAAGTCTTCTGGGGGTGCTATACAGGAACCGCCAATAAGAGTGTATCTTTACAACCGGGCGACAAAGTGGAAAGTGGTTGGTAGCAACTGAGTCCAGCATCAATTGATAAAAATATATATGCAGTAGCATATGTTAGTTTAATATCTTTTCTATATCAGAATCATTCCTTGTTCAATTGTCAGGTTACATTGTGCTTGTCGAAGTAACAATATATCCATACCGCCATTGATTCATAATTGGGAGTTACACAAGACCAGGCATGCTAAATTTATTTGAAATTACTAAAAAGTATTTCAATTACTATATTTACGTATAACATTGGAGTTTTTTTTATGAAGTCTTTGTCTCTTAGTGTTTCATCAATTAGAACTAATTTTCGGCTTTGAAAACTCCTACCTTGCAGAAGGTACTCCTATTTCGAAGTGGTTCAGATGAAGCAAGCCTGAGTAAACAATTTTAAATACAAAGAGGTATTATTTTTAGTATGCATTTTTTCTTTTTTAGCGTATTACAGGTAAACTATAGTCATAGAAACTTAGCGTTCTGTCCTATGGGTTCTATTAGCTTGGACTGTCTGTGAAATTACAAGATCAATAAAACATGTGAAATTCGTGGGTACTGAATATAAAAATTACAAGAAATTTTTCTGTGTATCAATTTTGTAAATATCTCCTATCAAACTTACTCATTTTTCAACTAGTTTGGCAGATTCTGTTACTATATAGTATAATCATCTTGATTTATAAATACTTTTTTTTAACCATTGAAGCTTTTCGAAACTTAAGTTTAAAAATTATATTACCAACTTTTTTTCCAGTAGCTTAGAAAATGACCTTTATAAAAATTAAATAAATATACACCATGCTACAATAAAAATTTACATTTTTGCCGGGCTCTATATCAAATAATAAATCAGAGACCTTCAATTTTTCAGTGATCCCCCCCCCCCCCCCACAATCTACCAATTTATTTAGATTCTTCATAATAATTATGAAGAGATTTCATTAAAAGAACGCATTAGCATTATCTTGTATTGTCTTCCCAACCTCTGAAAGTTCATATTGTAAGGTATAGATGAAAGACGGAAAGTCACTTGCCGTAATATTTAATGTTCAATGTCTTTCAAAACAGACCGACCACAGCATTAACTAAAGAAAAGCGATGTAATTGTATGTTATTATATATTTAAAACGGATTTCAACAGTTCTAGGAGACAGTATAGTGATATTAGTCGATACCACTTCTTACGTACTATCGATCATAAAACAGTATAGCAGGTAATTTCTGATTATCTGGTATAACCATTTTTTGGTCTGTGACCTTTGATTGGTAGACCTCATAAAGTATTCGACTTATAAGTTACAACCTGCTATACATATAGAACTACCGTGAAAATACTCTTATCCAATTATTAATGCAAGTATATTTACTTTCATAGGGTTAATCAAACATATTCATCAGATAACTGGAAAACCTTAAATACATTTAATGGATGGAACATTAAATACTTTGAATAATCAGAAGACTTCACACCAAAAGGGGACTGACTATAAGCTGTTTTAAGTTAATTATTTTTATTTTTGATTTTTAAAAACGAAAATTATTAATTCACACATTTTTTTACAAATAGATTATTCTAATAATTACATGCCACATATTGTTTTTTATATGAGGTAAAGTTTGAAAACTAGGGAAATAATTAATTCTTCTTCAATCTTGTGAAACCTGCTCGGAAAGTAGCCTTTAGGGGAGGTATTCGTGTTTGTGTGAAGTTGTATTATATTGTATTTCATCCAGGGTTTCTGCTGCTGAAATTATTATTTCAGTAATGTAAATTTACAATGGATAATCAATCTTGTGGTTAATTTTGTTGAGCAGAGAAAAATTTATATTTTGAATTTTCAGAATATGGCTCCAAGGTATGAAATGGCAGTTGGCCTGCAAAAGGGCCATAAAACAACTAAAATATTAATGGCCAAATCGAAAGTAGATAAGAGGCATAAAATCCGACCGTCCAGGTTGAAAGGAGTAAGTATTACATACTTTGTTTTGCTCCATTGAGGATTCCGGGTATTGAAGAAGAAATAATGTTTCCTGAAGTATATTAGTCATATTGTTATCATTTTACCGTATTTGCTTGACAGCAGAAATGTTTTAGCAACTTTATGAGACGTAAATGATTATTGGAGTTCAAATTTGGAAGGTTGAATTACAGGATTTGGTCTGTAATGACGGAATAGGTCAGGTTATGTTTGGTTCATGTTCATGAATATGATTGAGTTTAAATAATCTTTTAGGCTTGATACCATTCTTAATATTATTATTGCTTTATATCAATTGAAGATATTTAGGCTGAACTCGAGATACAGCTGTTTTTGATAAATTCGATTTCTTAATGTACAATAAGCTCGTTGCTCGAATTAAAACAGTGGTAAAGCGAAACAGTGATCTATGGATTGAAGGTTGTTCCGTTATTGTCTTAATCTGATTGAAGTGTATTATCAATGTTAAAAATGTGCAAGTTGTATTGATTTGTGTTTGATTCTTTTTATACCCGTGTTAAATTTTATTAGTTTTCATTAACCTTTGTTCTAAATTTAACCATAAGAAATCATATTGATATACATGCCATTGCTATTTAATTTTTATTTTCTACATTTCAGAAATATGATATAAGGATTTAACAAACCTGGTTACTAATCTATAACTTTTTTTTTTCAGAGACAAACGAAACACTCAAAGTTTGTCAGAGATTTAGTTCGTGAAGTATGTGGACACGCACCTTATGAGAAAAGAGCAATGGAGTTGCTTAAAGTGTCAAAGGACAAGCGTGCACTTAAATTTCTGAAGAGGAGAGTAAGTTGTTTTTTTATCACCATTGTGTTCTTGTACAATTATATTTAATTGGTATGATAATTGGGGTTGCACTTCAAAGTACGATGAGTCAATTTTACGAAGTATGATGTTAACTAGCCATTAATAATGTCTTAAACGTATATGTTACTGTGATCTTATAAAAATGTTTTAGGGAAACTAACACAAAATGAAAAATCCAAGAATTTGATTATTTCTTTAAAATGTCTTCACCTATGATCTAAGTATTCATGAAAAGAAATTGGGAAAAATATTTTACTTCCCTTGTGTACCCATTGCTAGTACTTCATTGCTTATTTAAACTTTTACAACTGGATTGGTATTTTCCTATTGATATATCTAACATAGAAAAAAGTTAGTTATATATTCAAATGTAATATTGATAAATTTACCGAAGTTAGAATCAATCATCTTACCTCGTAAATTTTGTATTTTTTCTGCTGAAGATGGGCACGATACGAAACCAGTCAAGTGAACCAGAAAATTTAAAAGATGTTAATCCTTTTGCTAATTAATTAATATTGCTAACAAATACAAATTACATTAACAAAACTCCCTACCGTTTTACTTCGTAAACTGCTGCAGGTGGTCTTTGGCCGGTTTTGAATTCTATCTACCCTCAATTGCACTGATTTAATTCGTTGGAATTGTAGGTTAAAAACCAATTCAAACAAATTTAATTCAACTACTCTTGAAGATTGACAATATCCCAAAACCAGCCCACGGCGCGAACATCAAATACTAGGAAAGATAGTATTATTTCACGCAACTTTATTTAACTTGCAAATCATTACATGAAACCCCGTGAACAATATATGAATACTTAATAAATATAAGACTAATGTAAAGCATTGTAGTCATACATGATTGTAGGATATAGAATCACGTTAATTACAAAAGATTTAACAAAATAGAACTACTTTTAAAGTGAGAAAATTTTAAATTTGCAACAACTGTGATTTCTTTTATATTTTAGACAAACGTAAACTTTCAATATTACTAATAATATAATTTACAGTATTTTTTTTTCTTTTACTGTTAAGAAAGACTAAGTACCTACTAACTTACTTAAGTTCTCAGTACCTACGTTTTGTCAGTAAACTTGTTTTAATATGGACTAGAGAAGTTGTAGAAGGATTTTTAATCTTAAGTTTCTTTATTGAACATACATTTTTTTCATATAAAGTCATTAATTAAGTTTTAAATTGAAAACTAATACACTTTATTTTCAGCTTGGCACTCACATTAGAGCCAAGAGGAAGAGAGAAGAGTTGAGCAACATTCTCACACAAATGAGAAAAGCGCATGCGCAACAGAAATAATTCTTTTAAGAATAAAGCATTTTGTTATCAAATATATTTTTTTTTTATTTTGTATATATATACTTCTGGTATAACTTTCATTTACGCAGTTTACTGTATACGTATATGTATATTCAATTCCAATTAGCTTTCCTCATGGGTATGTAGTTACTTCAATGTTGGGGGCCGGGTCAGGTTAGCTCAGTGGTTAACGTACTCGCCTCTGAACTGATAAGACCGGAGTTCGATCCCCATCTGGTCCTCGATTTATTCATGTGGGAGGTGAATAAATCTGAGCACGTCGTCCCTCGGAGAAGGACATTAAACCGTCGGTCCTGAGTCTGTACGATGTCAGGTACTCGTTAAAGATCCCTACTCTAAATACACTTGAGTTAGGCAAAATTTAGTACTCCCGATATAGAATCAATCTTCTTTGTGTGTTATCACAAAGGACCAATGCTCGGCCTACGTGTGTTCCGACGTGATTTGTTTTCTTCAAACAAAAATTGTTTGACTGTCAGAATTTTTTTGATTATGAAGAAAAAATAATTGAAAAAAAGAAATAACACGTAATATTGACATCCTCAAAGTCGTATATTCTTGTTGATTAGAGTATTTGTATTAATATTTTGAAAGAATAACTTTGACTACTTTAGGGGTTAGATGTAAAGTTTCTACTTTCGTTATGATGGGACTAGGGCAGTCAGTCCGTAGCTTGCTTGTTCACCTCTAGACTGGTAGTTCCCCTGTTCACTTTTCACTCTGGCGTCCTTTCTTAACACAGGAGGGGGAAAAATCTGAACGCACTTGAAATCTTGTTTCAGATCTTTTTCAGCAAATAGAGCAAATTTAAAAATATATAAAATTCTGTGTATGTATGTCTGTTAGCTATGTACCTAAGATGAAATATCACTTGTTAATTTAGATTAACACTGGGAAGGGTTAAGGTCAACAGATTAACATTACAGTAAAGTTAATACTTTTTTGCCATTGGTCCCTTGGAGAGGATGTTAAGCCAGCTGTCCCTTTGTCTTACGATGTCTGGTACTCAATAAAGATCCTTACTGTAAGTACACTTGAGTCAGGCAAAACGTAGGACTCCCGATCTAGAATTCGTCAACTCGGTAATGTGGCCCACCTTATACTAAAATAGATGCCTGATAATATATGAGCCACACTTTCCGCTACTGGAACAGCAATGTAAGTGTGGTCCGTGGAAAATAAAACAAAAAAAATTTTCTTTATAATTGTCTCTGGAAACAAATAATTTTTGTTATCAGGTCATTCTTGCATCGTTGGACAGATGTTTGACTTAGGGATTGGAGTTTTACCGTTGAAAGTTTGCTGTATCTAAATTGTACTCTACATAGGAACAACTGAAATCGAAAATTATAGACATGTTTCAAAAGACTTCTAGATATCCCAATTTAATCGAAGTACACTATGATAAAACTGAGTACAAAAACACAGGCGTTTTGTTTGTATGATTGTAAATTTAACGATAGAAGTTTTAACAGCGTCGAGGAAAAAGGTGACATATTTTGTCAAAACGAGAATTTCCAGTGAAAACAAATATTGTATAACATAAATGATGCCCCTTTGAAAATGCAATAATTTTTGGTGTTACTTTAAAACTAAAGAACGTGTCGTGCAAGGAACTTTTTTTTTCAGAAATAAAAAGCAACGTATTCAAATTCCTTTTTTATTTGAATCGACGTAATGCAAATTCACTTAGACAAACATTTTGTTTTATCATTATAACTGAAAAATTTTTATTAATTTTTTTGTGCCTTTTTTTATTAAAATTTTGTACGTAAAAAGAATGAAAGTCGAGAATTGTGTGTATTTAATTTAAATAAATACGTTGTCATTTTTTTTAACATGACCTAAGTCAGGGATAGGTAATACATCAAGAAAAAATGCAATATAACAACATTTATATTAAACAAATATACATAACAAGAGGGAGAACAATATTGTCCACCTGCTTCGTAAAGGCTTCTATAACAGAAGTAACAAAGATTCCAACCAATGGTTTAGCGAAGTCATCGCACTTGACCACATCTGAAAGAAAAGGCTGTTGGGTAATACTCTCGCAGGAATATTGTTTCTGTAGTTCCTGAGAACCTTGTAGTTAGTAATACCTTACGTTAATGTATACACTTACAATCATTTGTTTATTATTATTGATTAAGTACACTGATTTTTAATTTTTTTACATAATTATTAGAAATAAGCATATTTTTACTTTCATTTACGTTAATGTATACACTTACAATCATTTGTTTATTATTATTGATTAAGTACACTGATTTTTAATTTTTTTACATAATTATTAGAAATAAGCATATTTTTACTTTCATTTACCCTATGAAAGAGTAATAAGGTCAAAAATAGGAATGAAAATTATTGCGTTCGGGTAATTTCGAGAAATTTCGATTCCCAGTTTATAATAGAAATACAAGTTTTGAGGTCCTCTAAGTTCAATAAAGTAGATTATAGACATTGATGTGTTTGTATGAGAGCAGCCTATCTTTATAGTCAAAGGACTTCATATACATATATAACCTGTAATAAGTAAGAAAAAGGAAAACGATAAAAAAAATAAACACTCTGACGACATAAAGTGAAAGGCCTCAAAGTATTTATTTGTATCGTTTTCATTTTTCCTAGCGGTTTTATCTTCATTGATTGGATCACGTATTTATTGTGATCTTTTTGCATTTCATGTACACATAACCCTCTGCTATAGTGTTTTAATTCTATTGCGCATACTTCAATGCTGCACAAATACCTTAATCGGGCTCTAAATGAATGCTATAGCGCACCATGATTGGTCGATACATTCAGGTATTGCAGGCTCCGCCAGTTGGTAGATTAGCTCAATGATTGGTCACGACATCATGGGCTATCTGACACCTGATTGGCTAAAGACATGTTGACCTACCATCCTTTATTTGCCGACAAGTCTTACTTCAGTGCACACCTTTTGTGTGACCGTTTTTTGTGCTACAAATAAGTATTTCCCAACCTTGTAATCCCCGTCCTCCTACCATTGTTCACCTAATGTGGCTAACCCAGGAAGGGAAATAAAGAAGCGGTAGAACTTGAATTACACTCAGAAACTTGAAATAATGAAACTAATAGATGGTGGTGAGATAAAGAGAAGTTTGGGATAAACTAGTCCACGGTGTGAGGCATTTACCAAAAGCGTGGATCATCAAGAGTCATATTAAGGCTTGCATCATCCGAGGCAGCCTTGCGAAGTCGTAATCAGGTGCTCCTAAAGATTACGAGAAAATATTTGGATCGGCAGACACGGAGTTTAATGTTTATTTAAATGAGGTCAAAAATTGGGTAAATTGCGAATAAAATTTGAGATCGGGGCACCCATTAGAATTATTACCTTAAATTTTTCAGTTCGGCTATCGCGTTTTCGGCAATAGCGGCATCAAGTAGGTGAGATAACAGAGGGCTTTGCGAAATAAACTGAAAAAAAGACACCCAAAATGAATTAATGAAGCAGCACACAGTTCTTTCATGCAAAAGCGTTATACTCTTATCATAAAAAGCGAGTTTTCACCAAACATTACTTTTTAAACAATAAACGGTCTTCTCCAAAGTTCAAACTGAATCCAATTTTTTTATATCTATTTGAAACTGAAAGATGTGCTTCTAGCAGAATTGTCTTACTTTCTCTTTAACTTTTACGAGATGGTTTAAATTGTGATACTCAAACATGTCGATATTAACCAGTACAATTTTAAAAATGACCTTTCAACTTACCAAATATTACCAAGCCAAAAGTAAGGAACAACTGAGATAACATGCAACCAATGGTGCCTTCCACTGTCTTGTTTGATCCTGAAATGAATTTATCATTAATACATAATCTCTTTGTCTTAGAAAATATATTTACTTCAAATTTTCCTTATAAATTTACTATATTCAAAATAACATTGAAAAAAACACTTAAACCAAGTAAATTATAACGCACCACCACTCTTGTAGATGTTAAACTTCAATAATGCACTTATTAACAAGATATGAATCATGAACTAGATCTTTTTAACTTGAAAAAAAAAATTATATTAACTTTATTAATTTTTAAATATTATCCCTCTTTACTCTTTAAAATATTTTCTGTTTTAACTAAAAGCTTTTGGTAAAAAGAAAAGACTACTGGAAAAGAATCCAGTGATACGGCAAAGGGGGGGGGGGGGGGGGAGAGGTTAGGCATGTGCCAGGGGGCGGCATTTTGAGGGGTTAATGGAAAAAAAATTAAAATAATAAGCTATGACATGTATTTTATATACTATATACATTTAAACTGTTACATAAAAATTATTAATTCATTTTTTTTCTCAAAAACATTGAGTTTAATACCATTTCTGGCATTAGGCGACTCTGTGCTTGTTTCGGATTTGTGCGGCCTGTTATGTGCTGTGCATCCCCAGGTACACCACTATCCTCTCATACCCTTACAAGGCCTTTCTGGTCCATGAGAAACCAGTACAGATTTCCGAATTGTTTATTTATTGCTGAGATCACTACAGTTTTTCCATTCATATTAAAACACATCCCACGTTGGGAAGTGTAACCACTGGGTTACTTCTTCCCTCCTGCTTCTGCGTTATAAGTGTCACTGGTAATGTTATACTTGCTTTGTTGTGACTTTAAGCAAATAAAATAAAAAAAAATATATTAAAACACTTACAAACAATAACCCGTCAGAAACGATGAACATTTTATTTTCTAGTGCGAAATGTGAGTTAAAAAAAACTCTGAAAGGTTAGGCAAGGCATATGTTCAAAATTACTATTACGATTCAAATGTTTATGAAACATTTTAGGATTTCAATAAGACATTTTTAATATAAATGTTGACAGTAACCAAGTAGATTATGAGTTCTTTATTATTTTTTTAAACAAAAAAATATTTTATGTTAAACTGATACTACATTTATAAATATAATAAATAATATATGCTACAAATGCTCAAAGAAAAAAGCGGAGTGCAATTATAAAGAAATGACCTGGCCAGTAATGGTTGCCGAAGTAGGTGCCGCAGAGGCTGGCTGCAGAATCACCCACTGCAACTGTAAGAAGACCAGCAGAAAGTGCCAGGTCTTGACTAGGGCCGTTGTGTATCCAGAGAGGAAGTGAACAGCCAGCGAGGAGATAGAGGGGGGTAAGAGACAGGCCTCCTGCGTCCTTGTCATCGGCAAAGGCATTGAAGCCTCGCTGCAATGCTTCGCCCAGAGATCCCACCCGGAGAATACGGATTACCTGTACAAAACAGCATTCATCTTGTTTTATTTTTAAAAAAAATGACATACTTGATTTGTATGCAATTCCAGTAAATAGTCATCTTTCTATTACCTTTCTTTGACTTCCAAAAGTTTACTTTTTGAATATTAAGTAATACCTACCCAAAAAGGTAGAAGTATTGGAGAATTGTTTTCTAAGAGTATTAAGAAAGAAGAAATGTCAAATGAAACTTTGAAGGGAAATGAAACTAGTAAATAATAAAGTGAAGGTATAAAGTAAAAGAACTTCAGTAACCTTCAAGAAAGGAGTCTGACAATAAACTACTTCATATATTGCATTACATGATAATGCCATATAAACCATAAGATATTATTATAAACTATAGAGAAACAGAAACTCTGAACCGAGTAGAGTTTGATTATACGTCGAAAACTGAAACATCAAGAATTTTTGTGTGACATAGATTTATCTTTGTAAGCAATAAGACTAAAATATCAAAGCAAAGCCTGTTAGAACAGCTAGGGTAATATATATACGAGTTCAAAATTCAAGAAGAGTAACACACAGAGTAAGGAAACACACTTACAGACTCAAATTTTCGGGTAATTCGTCTTCATGAGAAAAGAGAAAGGGAGATCAAGCACGTTGTAGACGCAACGGCGAGTAACCCGTTGAGTTGGGTTACTTTCTCTTTTCTCCTGAAGACGGATTAACCGAAAATTTGAGTCTGTAAGTGTGTTTCCTTACTCTGTGTGTTACTCTTCTTGAATTTTGAACTCGTATTGTGTCCAGTTTGGATCGTGTTTCGTTTTATTAAGTGGAATATATATATGTATTGTTTTCTATGAGTTGTCCGGGGAAAAAATATGATTCGTTGAAATGCTGACCACTAGGAGAGTAGAGTTAGTAGGTCCATGCGTGCGGTCCCAGTTACCCGCTGCTAAGCAGTTACGAAGGCTTCGCTAAGCAGGGGGTAACTGGGACCATATGCACGGACCTACTAACTCTACTCTCCTATTGGTCAGTATTTCAACGAATCATATATGTATTGATTAATGATGGCAGCATGTCTTCTCTGAAACATTTACTGTTAAAGTTACCAGCAGCTTCTGCATTGACCACTTTTTTTTCTGAGGTTTTCTAGTTTCCTGACTACTTTACTGTGAGTCAAAGGTATTTTCCAGAGGAGTTCAGGCAAAGATGATAAGGCAAAACCCTAAACACTATTTAAAACACTTTAATATCGGTAGAACTAATATTATTAAACTATTTCGTTTAATATATTAGTTTTACCAATATTAAGAGTGTTTTAAATAGTGTTTAGCGTTTCACCTTACCATCTGCACCTTCATGCCTTTACTTGAACTCCTCTGGAAAATACCTTTGACTCATAGGAAACTAGAAAACATCAGAAAAAAAAGTGGTCAATGCAGAAGCTGCTGCTAACTTTAACAATAGTTTAAAAGAAGATCTGCTCCCAAACTGTACTAATATATATGAAATAAACTTTAGTGTTAGTAGTTTTAAGACTATAAAAGTAAACCGAAATGAGGTAAAGATTTTAACCAACATCAGCAGCAATAAAGATGATGAAAAGAAGCCCGGTGGAGAGGTAGAGCAGACAGGGGGTGTAGACGAGGCCTGGCAGGAAGACGAGGAGGAGGAGGAGGTGGAAGGCCTTGCGCACGACTGTGGAGGCCTTGGTGGTCTGGCTTGTTTGGAAAGCCACTGCCGCCACTCCTACACTACTCAGTGTCACCCAGTAACCAACCTGCACATGCAATCCTTTCATTTTCATTCTTTACTTTATTTAAGAATTCATAACAAATGTGTGATTAAATCCTATTAGTATCACATAGGCTAATGTTAATATATGTTATGGTAACCCTGAACAGTCTATTATAGAAACACAACAGATTTGAAACTTTTGTTTTCAACGGTCACACTCAAAGATATTCATTCATATTTTGTAATATTTTAGGGACGGAGAGAATAGGCTCATTCTTTATTTGGCACCCATTTTAGTTATGGGCAAACACATTACTGTGCTGCTTCTCCATCTTTTACACCAACCTTAAGAGTTCAGGCTCAACAGGGTCTTTGTGATACCACAAAATGTATTACATTTTATATGATGTGATATTCCACTGGGAATTATAAATTTTGTCTGACTCAAGTGTATTTAGAGTAGGTAACTTTAACGACATCGTACAAGCTCAGAACGAAGGGCTTAACATCTCTGAGGGATAACGTGCTCAGATTTATTCACCTCCCACATGAATAAATCGAGGGCAGAGTGGGTATTGAACCCCGGAGGCAAGCACGGGGTATTACCAGTCCAGAGGCAAGCACGTTGTCACTGGGCTAACCTGACCCTCAATGTTATATTGCATTCATTTATAAAGCAACTACAATTCTCCATGTAAATTATAATTTTACTCGTTTCTTAACACAGGTATAGTTGAAGCGACTGCCCTTGTTTTTTTTTATCAAACTTTTACAGTTTTTGGAGAAATCAAATATATTCTGAAACTGCATTAGGCAACTACAATATCAGGCAACTTAAAAATGAATACTTTATTTATATATACATATGAGAGTATATTTATTATTTCTTTTGCAAATGTACTGTTCGTATGTGCTCCTCAGACTAGAGGTAAGATCGGGCCTAAAAAGTCCAGCCCGAACCGACACAAGCCCGCTGGTATTAAAGCCCGACCCGGCCCAGGCTCGCTGGTATTAAAGCCCTACCTGGCTCGAGCCGGACATATATTGGAGTTTATTCTCCACCAGCCAAGCAAATTTCGGTCATCTGTTTTACCTAAATTATTTTTTTATAATAAATATTCCTTATTTTGATATCCATTCATTTTTAGTATATGTAATATATAAATATATAATTATTAAAAAAAAGTTCTCTGAAACCGACCGTAATAATAACATTTTCGTCCCGGATTTCAGGTCGGGTCGGGCTTAGGATCTTGCCTCTGTCTCAGACTGAGTTAGACATGACTGTGCTAGTCACTTTCTTTCTGCTTTATTCTTTACCTATTTTTTAATTGAGCAATTAAGAAAGTTTGGGGGTGTTGCGCAAGAAGGCTGTGGGCCACAGAAGGTTGTATTGCGCCAATCATTGGCAATCGATCCGCAACCTAGTTCCTATCTATTCCCATATGCCCAGGTACCCATATGATAGTTAATTCATTTTCAATGGCCAACTTTTGTAAAAAAAATTGACAACCCCAAACTAATTTTCAATTGACAACCATAAATTATACAGCCTTCAATAAGTCCTGGCTACCTGGTAGATATAGATCCTAAATCCTTTTAGACATTCCTTTAGAATCGGTTCAAGTAATTGTATATTACTACTCCAGTTACGTAATGACAGCATTTTTTTGAATAACAATTCGCAGTTTTGACATTATTTGGATCACATTAACTCTGTACTCTCAGTGTGAAAGCTACTAATAAACATAATACATATCGTTAACTACAAATTGACGAGCTTACATAGAAGACTTTTCAGATAGCTTCTTCTTCTATTTCTGTTGATTACATATAAAAGAATTAATTAGATATAAATTAATTATTCTACTAATTAGATCTAATTATAAAATTAGATATAATCCATAACAGAAACAAAAAGAAATGATAGCAATATATTCAGATTCAAATATTTTAAAACTATATGACTTTAACGAAAATATGGAAGCATTTAGTCGATAAGAAATTTATTCTTTAAAACTTCTATTTGAAACATTTTTCTCTGTAGTTCCACTCTAAGACTTCGAAACTTCAAAAAAAAAAACGGTAAAAAAGTAAAAACTGCCGTTTGGCATTCACTTGGATTTTGATATTCAACTGCCAATGGTTCAAGTATTCTGTTACCGAATATTTTATAATAATTTTTCCCACATTAAGACCTAATAATGTCTCATTCATTTACATTAATCCCATTCATGACATGAAGATTGGCATATCAAAAGAACAGTAATTGTTAAACACATTTTTTTCTAAGTTGATGGATATAACCATAAATTCATGGACAATCTTTTATCTATTAGTATCAATTATATTCGTTTTTATTCGATAGCTTAATTCTAACATATTGCGTTTCACTTGAAAACAATAAAAAAAATCACAAAACACCTATACAAAAAAAACATGAGAAATGAAAGATTCATCAAATCAAAGGAGGAGTGTTAGTTAATGATTAATATGCAATGTAAATGACAAACAGAATTGACTGTTAGAACATATGTATGTATTGTGGTGTTGCTAACTTTTTAAGATATGTTAGTAAGATATTTTAATCTATAAATACTACACAGAGTGAATGGTTGAATCATCTATGAAGAAGCTTTAATCAATTTATAGTAATATATTTTACGTTTAAGTATAGTTGATTATACCATTTTCTTGTTTTCATATAGCTGTAGAATAACCCATAATACAGGATTGTCTTTTGTCATCGCATATAAAATGGGTATCAAAATGAATACTAAGTTAAATAGTAAAGAAGAGTAAAACAGTTGAGGCTTCGCACCGAGGTCGAAGGTGTAAGATATGAAGGCAATCATACCGGCAAACATTAAGCCTGTCTAAAAAAGTATAACATTAGAACCAAAGCCTTATAAAGTGAAGCACCAAAAAAAAAAAAAGTTGTCTCATAAATAAACCTGAATTATAGTCGTTGAAATACTGAAGCAGCATTTTGTATCAATTTTGTTTGTTAAGAATGACAAACAAAAATACACAAACCCTTGGCACACTATGGTTGCTTCACCAAAAGTAAATGCTTTTGGGAATATTTTCATTGACAAAAAAACAGATTTGTGGTAAAGTATCAAACACAAACCAGCACAAGCCGTGTAGTAAATCCTATCTAAAAAATAACATACACATCATTCATAAAATAGGATTTTTCAGGTACAAAAAATGTAATGGAAGCATTTTTCAAAAAAAAAAAAAAAAGGAACAAAAATTAACGAATAAAGGAAAGCATGGATGAATTCATTTCATTAGACCAAGATGTTTTGACTAGTAATATTTTCCTCAGAGTCATAGAGTAAAAGACTCTGCTAAAAGCAAAGAATAAATCAAAAGTACTTATTTCATTTTTCTTTCAACATTATAATACATTACCTGACTGTAGAGTCACGACTGTTTGCTGTAAATTTATGGGTATATTTTAAGGAATATTTGAGACCTTATAATAAATATAAGAAAAAATTATATTGAAACTATATTTGTATTATCTATGTGTTTGGATAGCCAAGCGGCAATAAAGGCGATAATGTCTCCAACACCTTCCTCCATGTTGGTAAAAGAGTGTCAGGAAACACGAAATAAACTAGCTCAGATTAAAGAGGTTAAATTAATATGGGTTCCGGTACATAGCGGCATTGCAGACAACGAGAAGGCGGATTCATTAGCCAAAGTCGGAGCTGAAATGCCTTTTATAGGGCCGGAACCGGTCTTTCCGCTTTCTACTGCTGGAGTCAGACATCTCATAAATGCCTGGCTGCAGGAGAATTTGAAGAAAAGTTGGCCAAACTGTCCGGGCAACAGAGAGGCCAGGCTTTATATTTCGGATCCTAGCATAAAGCATAAGAAGTTTCTCCTTGGGAGAACCAGGTTGAGAAATCTCATTGGAATTCTCACCGGTCACTGTAGACTGAGAAGACATGTAAATATCATGGGTATAGAAAACAGCGTGGTTTGCCAAAAATGTGGAGAAGAGGATGAAACCTCTGTCCACTATGTGACTGAATGCCCTGTGTATAGTCTCCTTAGATTAAATACTTTAGGTACAAGTACTATAATAATTAATAATGATAGGTAAGCTAAGGGAAATTGAGTGGAAAAACCTCCTGATATAGAAAGATCAGGAAGATTTTCCTAGGAGTAGGAATCCGGGTTACCTGGGGAAGGCAAAAAGGTCCCACTTGGCCGGCCTGTTTGCCAGATCTTTGATCTACCCACCCTACTACTACTAAAGTTGAGACTAGGAAGTTTTAGGAAAGATATGGGAGGAGGCTTATTAAAAACAGAAGACGCCCACTGTCAAACAAAACGTAAAAGCCAGAGAAACAGACTTCCAATTTATTACAATACCTATTCTAATATAGTTGATATAAGAGCAGGTGATGAAGTTAACAATAAATTTAAAGTATCTTACTACAAATAACAATTCAAAAGAATGCCAAACGAGATCATCAACAAAAATTACTGGGCAGAAGTACTACATTCATAATAGTCTACATATACATAAAGACTCGTTTATATATAGAAATTTATATTATATACTTACATATTTACATACATGAACTCACTGTATGTTCTTACAAATATATGATGACGGCGATTCATCCACGTATCGAACAGAGTTCTTGTTGTACAAGTGTTTTGTGTAATATATATATATGTTTATATACACACATAAATATTCAAATTAAAATCGAGGTTTAGATAAAATAGACAAACGTACAACTAGATAAAAACTCAAATTTTTTTAAAAAAAATTAAGATGAATCCCAATCAGTTTTTATAGGGTCCAAAGTGACGGTATCATTGTGATAAAATATTAAACTCAATTATATTGCCGGTAAAAGTTTTATCAGTGTTTCTATTTTATGTAGAAAAAGAGGAATCCTTATATGGTTTTTCTAAAGAACTGTTATATCTATTCTTAAAAATCTATCAGAGTAATGTTTTCTAAAACACATAGTTTGTAATCCCTAAATTAATAAGTACTTTCCACAACTGTTCAGTACTACTTCATAATCATGGGGACAAACAGAATAAAGCTTAGAATAGATGTTGATTAGAACTTTTATTTATACAGAAATAAAAAAGTATCAAAATAAAGTCTAAATATTTACCTCGCTGTAGGGCTAAATTTGATGGTATGTAGATCAAAAAACTAGAAATTAGTGGCACTAATCCAAAAACTTCTCCAAATCTGTGGATTTGCCTCAAATTAATGAAGGAGTGCATAAGTAGGGCAAGTGAAAAATATATTTGTACAACATCTCTACTGGACCATTCTCCTGCTTTTAGTCTAGTCAATGATATGGATAAAGGTAGAAGAATAGACAGTAAAACACCTGGATCAGCATTTTCTCTATAATTTTAAAAAAAACGACAGTTACTACAACAAATCAGTACTAAATCATGATAACTTAATTTTTATATTTACCGAGAATATATATTCTTAAGTTTAAGTATATAATTTGCCTTCACATCTATAGTCTTCAGCATAGAAACTATGGAGAGAAACATTTTTATTAAACAGTACCATCGAAGAGTATGTTATAAAAGCGAAACACTTTATCATGTTATCAATTATCAATCTGTTTCAAAGTTCATTGCAGTCAAATATGTGAGCCATAGTTTCAATGTCAAATAATCAGTTTTGGTAGCACGTCAGTCTATTTTGGGAGTTTAACGTTTTTAAAATAACATTGATTGGAGGTTATAAATAGGTTATTTAGTTAACAAAATGGCGAAATAGTTTTATTATTATGTCATTAGGCTTAAATTTCTGTTGTTAATAATGAGTAAAGAGTTAATTATATTGTGTAAGAATGGTTAATACTTACATCACCTATATGTTAGCAGAGAAATCGTTCTTCAAGATCACTCACAGTTTGAAAGTTTTTTAAGAGTTTATAATGTTGCCTTCTTTGTTATTTGATTTTAATTTACATGTTAATGTATTCGTTGGATGTCCAGCGATAAAATTTTATTTAAATACATTTTAAAATGGATGAAAGGAAAGTTGCGGATTATTTCGTTGTTGCTGGCCTACCACCTGAGAAAGAAGCGGTTGATGAGTTCAGTAAAGATGGTTTTCATATTAAATCTACCCAGTCGAGAGCTCCAATAACTGATATAGCAGTTGTATTCCCAACTTTGGGCGAGGCTACTCCTGAAGGTTATACTCTGATTGAAAAGACACCAACAGGTGACAATTCTTTTTGTATGAATAACTCTTGAATCTAGTGATAAGTTAGTGGTAATAAAAGTTAAGTTGTTCATTTTGTACGCATTTCAAAGAGTACCCTTGAATTACTAATATAATATTGTATTGAGGCTTCATACATGAATTGAATTGATTGAACATACATATCTATCTAACACTTTTATGAAAATTTAGTGAGCTTTCCATATAGTGGTCTGTATCCTACGACCATGATGTAATGTATGTATATATAAACTTATATCCATTTTTATTTAATTTTTTAAGGAAATTAAACTTCTTTGTAATGTGTTTCATTTGTTTAGTCATACAGTAGATTACCACAGTCTGATGACTAAGATTTGAATCAAGGAGTTACTATAAGTTGGTATGGAGTGCTGTGTTGTTACAATGATTTCATTATGAAAGCTAATCACATTCTATATGAATAACGAGCAGATTATTAATTTGATATGCTTTGTTGTTTTACTCAGGTCTGCCAGCAGATTTAAACTATGGAAGTATTAGAAGTCCAGAAGTTTATCTCTGCTACAGGAGAGGTAGAGATAAGCCTCCACTTGTTGACATTGGGTAAGCCAATTATAAAGCGTTGAATTGAATAGACTTTGTGTTGTCTTTTATTAATGCCTTATTAGATGATTAGAAAATTTTTTTCTGAATATAACTTATTGTTAAAGCAATATATAAAATAACTAGCTGTCGCATCCTATCATACTTCCCTGAATAGATTATTTTTGTAACTTGCAATGTTAAAACAATGTCACCTTATATGCAGAATCGTCTAAACTTCATAAAATAATAAAACGGAAATTGGAAAACAAAGAAAGGCAATGCTTAAGTCTATATTTAAATGAAGTGACGTCATATTTTTTTATTTAAAAAGAAGTTGAAAAACTTATAAGTAAGCATCAAAATATAACGTTATATCAACATCCGTCGACATGAGGAGGGTGTATGGACCTGCCATTCGGAAGGCAATGAAGTATTCCTAGTGTCTCACTTCACACTCTTGGTGAAGACGGATGTCGAAATATGGTAATTAGTTTTTGTTTTCTTCTACGTGATGTTATATATATATATAAAGATTTCACATAAACATGTGAAATAACAATCAATGATCAAACTACAATATGGAAATGGGAAAACAAGACTAAGATCTTTCAACCGTAACAAGCGGTCATCGTCAGAGTCGAAAACTCAACTCAAACACTAGATGCAGAAAAAAAAATCTTTCATATTGTGGTTTGATCATTGATATATTTATTTATTTATTA
This sequence comes from Hermatobates lingyangjiaoensis, assembly GCA_026182355.1. Classification (NCBI taxonomy): domain Eukaryota; kingdom Metazoa; phylum Arthropoda; class Insecta; order Hemiptera; family Hermatobatidae; genus Hermatobates; species Hermatobates lingyangjiaoensis. The sequence goes on along the minus strand of JAPFBL010001937.1, from coordinate 823,895 downwards.
TTAAAGTTGGCAGCAGCTTCTGCGTTGACCAATTTCTTGCTGATGTTCTCTAGTTTCCTTACTAGTTTGCGGTAACTTTCGGGTATTTTCTATAGGAGTTCTGGTAACGACATGAAAGAAATAAAGTAGAACGCTAAACACTTTAAAACTTTATCTAAAACACAAATTTTCGGCTCACATTAGCCGTCATCAGGTTAAAAAAACGATAATCTAAAATTAGTTTATTGTTTTTTACCTGATGATGGCTAATGGGAGCCGAAATTTTGCCTCTATAGTTTGTTTTGTGATAGAGTATCAGTAATTATATATATATATGAGTTATTGCCTGGCCTCTGAGTAGGCGACTTCTGCTAAGGATTACCACAAAAGTTCTGATATAGACGCGAGTTTTACTTCTATGTAATTTGACGTTTTGACTTCTTCTTTTTTAGTGTTATGTATGAAGGAAAGGAAAGAGTTTTGGAAGATTCTGAAGTTGTTGCTTTTACACCTAGTGGCAAACCAGCCAATGTTAACAACTCCAATGCAAAAACACTTCTTACCTACCGCAGGGCACCGGCTACAATGCCATGCAACTCCCTCGTCGTCACTGATATTGTAGTGATAATAACAAGCAAAGGAGAAACTCCACCTCATGCTTTCTGCATGATTAAGAAAAATTTGAACAAAGGCTTGGTATGTTTTTTATTAATTTTTAGAGCAGTCGGTTTCATTTCACTATATTTTCCAATTAAATAAGCAATCATTAAACATATAGAGGAAGTGAAATGGACTATGCATTTCAAAGGCGAGTTATGTATGTAATATACAAAATGTTTGCTTAGTGACTCATCTCTTAATAATCTCATTAGTCACAATTTATTATTACATTTTCTCAGAGCTGTTTGCAAAAAATAAAACACTAATTAAATATAAATTCAAAATTCATATATTCATTTGATTATTTTTATTTATAACTCTAATTTATATTTACTATAATTAGATTTCCAATTTTAGGTTGGATGCAGCATATATCTGTGTTACAAAAAGTCTATGAATAGAGCAAACCTTATTTCATACAAACCAGGTAAGTTTTTCAATGCAGTTATAATTTGACATTTATTAAAATAATATGATTAAATAACTGCTTTTGAAATGTATTGCAATTTTTTTCCATTTCGTACTGAAGGATAAGGTTACATTAATATGAAAAATTTGAAATTTAAATAATGTTTACCTTCAATACTTTCTATATGAATGATCAAACCACAATAAGAAATGGGAAAACAAGACTAAGATCTTTCAACCGTAACAAGCGGTCTTCGTCAGAGTCAAAAACCCAACTGAACACTAGATGCAGAAAACATCTGGTGAGGAGTTGAGAAGAGTGGGAGGGAAGAGTGGTATTTTAAAAGGGTGAAAGCACAGGAAAGGACTAATGTCCAGAAAGGGATGTTTGGGGAAACAAAGGAGTACAGTAAGAAAAAGTAAAAAACTATCCTCTAGCTGTCAACCCTCTTTGAAGAGGCTATTGCCCTCGTGACGAAAGTATCAAGTTTGAAGAGACCGTTACTAATGTTATGATATTAGATCTATTAAATTTAATTAGAGACGATTCAATAATATTTCTTAACAACATTGATTTCTCATAGGTAATAAATTTAGCTCCTGTCCAATCAATATGATGATTTTCATTTTTTATATGCAAGAATAAGGCACTACTGTTTTCCTGTCTACTTACGTTATATTGGTGTTGTTTTACACGTGTTTTTAATGATTTACCAGTTTGACCAATATAAATTTTATGGCAATATGGCTTTCTAGTTGACATATAATATGTAATAAGGTACGCGAAGAAATAGACCTTCAGGGTCAAATGTTTAGAAACCTTTTGTGGAATAGGGATGAACAAATTTTTCTATATGAAATATAGAGGTTTAAAGTATTGTGCGCGAACTAAAATTTCAATATAAAGTTCACAACAGAAATACACGTTTTGATTTCCTCTGAAGATAGGTAAAATTGTTCTGCCTGTGTGTTATCAGGAATCTTAAAAACCAAAAAAGTTATGATTATCAAAGTTCATTTTTGAGTTACTGTTAACTCTGAGAAGGATCAGCAGTTTAACAACCTGTGTTAGGGGATACTTTATATATCTGAAAAAATGAACTATTCGTTGCAATTTGATAGAGGTCTGTACACACTATTTAGGCTAAAATCGTTGAAGTTATGAGGCTTTCTAGTTGACATATAATATGTAATAAGATACGCGAAGAAATAGACCTTCAGGGTCAAATGTTTAGAAAACTTTTGTGGAATAGGGATGAACAAACTTTTAATGTGCATTGTTCAAGTTCATCCGGATTTTGAACAAAATGCATGAAATAAATATTAAATTTGATATGATTAGTGGACCTACAGGTATTTAATATGGTTATCATTGATTAATGCAGTTCTTTGTTGATGAAGTTCATTTTTCCGTTAAGGGACTGCTGGAGAATATCAGAATTCAATAAACACGTATATGACAGGCATTTCTATATTTTGACACATTTGCACATTGAGCCGCACATTTGCACTTTTATTGCGCTAAATAATCGTTATTGAAATATTTTTGATGCGGTAACAATATTTCACAAAAAAAAACGTGAAATAAAAATAAATTGTAAACCACAGTAAGAAATCACAAAAGTGGCTAAGATGTTTCAACCGGGTCTAAGTAAATTCCCCGATGGTAAAGTCCACCATAGATGAATGGTTTAGGTAAGTGAGAGTGAATGAAAAAAAAATATGAATATATGCATATTTTAAATTTATTTAGAAAGTATAGTAAATATGTCAGTATAAACATTAGTAAGGAACCTTACAGTTGTAAAATCTTAAGATGACGTAAATTTTTGTAAAATGAATACTCAATACATGCAAAGTCAGAAGAAACTATAAAAACATATTTTAGGATAGTTTAATGTAATCAGTCAAATGAATATAGACAAGCATTATAGTAGTTAGTATTAAAATGAAAGATTTACGATAAATTACGAGCCATGTTTTAATTTGCTTAACTACTCATTTGCTCATCAATGGTCACTGCTTGCCCAATCAGCAGTCTTAAGATTACGTTCAAAGACGTGCTCAGAAGTTTCTATATGGTGTTGATAGATTCATTTTAAACCGCGGTGGATTTTTATCGGCCACCCTTTCAACCAAAACAAGTGGTTTTCGTCAGAGTCCATTAATACTGATAGTGAGGTAATATTCTATATAAGGGACAAATGAAAATAAATAAGATGTAAGGTAAAATAAAATTGTTTGCATTTTTAATGGGAAATTAAAAAAAAATAGACTTCATTTATAAATAATTTTAATGAAATGTCTCTTTATTTTAATTTTTAAAATTAATAACTTAAATTTATAAATTACTTATACAGAAACATTGGATTTCTTGGAAATCCGTTACCAAACAAAATTCAAGTTTCTGGTTAAATTATCAAACCAGAGATTAGATGAAAATATCAGTCTTCCTTCCATTAAAGGCCAGTAATTGAAGCAGTTAGACCAGCAATCTGTGTTAATTTGCATAATGCAAACATTCAGTAATTGCATATCAAAGGTCAAACTCATTGATACCAACTTGTTTCGTTCAATTAAAGTGACCTTTTTTCTTGTTTTTCATCCTACAAAAATGTTAATTGTTGAATAATTTAGGCAAATCATAGTAGAAAGATTATGCATTATTTAAATTAAGCAGACGGTTGTAATGTATATATCTATTAAAAAATTATCGAATTGTGAAGTGCAAACTGTTTAATGTTTTATGAAACTATTTAATTATTAAACTCGTCTTTACTTAAAAATAATATTCTAAATATTACTAATTTCCTCATTGTATACATAATCAATACGAAAAATGTAAAATCTAATTTCGTCCTTTTTGTTATCATGTTAACCACTTTTAGGATTCAAAATTAGGGTAAACATATTTTGAATTAACTATAAAATATTAGTATTAGGTTTTTTTTTTTAGAGGACTGAGGGACTGACAAAGTCAGCCCTCCGATGTTGATTCTTCGAAGAATATTGCACCTCCCATTGATCCTACATTGGGAGTTCCAAATTTTGCATAACTCAAGCGTATTTAGAGTAGAGGTGTTTAACGAGTACCTGGTATCGTACAGGCTCGGAACCGACAGTTTAACGTCCTCTCCGAGAGACGATGTGTTGAGATTTATTCATCTCCCACGTGAATAAATCGAGAGCCAGAGAGGATATACTTGTTCGAATAAAATTTTATATTGTTTAATAGTATATTTAATATGATGTTTGGTGTTTTCCAATGACCACACTTATCGTCTTCATCTTTTAGTTCGGCTTTAGGGATGGTTAGTCTGGCTCATTCATTATGTGGTATCCATTTTACTAATGGGAAAACCATCGCATTACCAGATTATTATACATTGGGTGTGTGTCCCAAATTTGCTTAACTCAATTGTATTTAGTACTTGACATCGTTCAAACTCGGGAACGACAGTATAACGTCCTCTCCGAGGGAAACGTCTCAAATTTTTCCATTTGCTGCGTGAAAAAATCTTGGCCAGATTGACCTGGAATCTAGCAGTCCAGAGGTGAGGACGCAAGCCATAGGGCTTCCCTGGCCGTCTGGCTATCTTTAGATTATAAATTTAACGTACGAACTACATGAAGTTCAACTTACTTTTAAATATATCTGATTTCATCGCCAATAAGAATACTTAACAGATAACTTAATAAAAATAACCCTTATCATGAAAAACAGATTTTATCATGTAGTTTGTCTAATGAATTCGTTGACTGAATATGACCTCGTAAATGTCTCAAATAAGGGTAATGAGGAACTGATTTCCTTCTTATTTTGACTTTCCGTAAGTCAAATATGCTTATATTTTGTAAGAGAACAATTTAAGTGAAGAACATTCTTGAAACATGGGCTGGTGAGTCGGGACTCTGAACAGCCTATTCCGACTCCTGGATATTTGAAAGAACCGACTCCTACTCTGACTCCTTAATGATAACTGGTTATATATGTATATAACATTTTCATATTTTGTGTTACCTATCAGGCAAAATGGCATTTTATCGCTGGCCAGTGAATCATTAGTCTAATTTTAAAATCAGAAGTAAACTATCGTTCTGCTAGTTCTATAGAGTACTGATAGTTCTATTGGAAGTAGTAGCTAAGCATAGTAACAGGACAGAGGCAAGGTTGCGGTAACTCCTAGTTTTCTAAGCTAAAGTTCAATTCCAATATGAATTTTTATTTTGCTGTTTAGTTTTACTTTCAGAAAATTTTGCCTGGGAACTTTGTTACCAGTGGCATCTGTCCGACCATCCGATGTTAATCAATTTTGGCTCCATATCTGTGTACATTGTCTGTGAAATTTAGTTTGCAGCTAGATAAAATGACGTAGGTGTGCTACTTAAGGGTTTTTCGGATTTTGACCTATGAATCTTGTTCCTCTTTTTTTAAAAGTGCTTGTTTGAACGATTTCTCTGTAGCCAAAGCAACCATAATATTCAAATATTGTGTGCGAGTAGATAAGAAAATAATGGAATAGGTGTGCAGTTTCAAGTTTTTTTTTTTACAAATTTGACCCTAGACTAGTGGCACATCATCTTGAATGCATATATTTCTTAATATATTTTTTTATGAGTCGGAGACGGTAGGAATTTCACGACTCCGGCTCCTCCAATGGATAATTAGTCTTTACTCATTGACTCCACAAAAATTACTTTGATTGAAAGAAGAAAATACTTTCGCTATCAATGAATTTCACAGAATTTTATCTGATATCAAATTGATCAAATGCCAATTGGTATCACAGGCACTTCTTGATTCATATACGCACCTGATTTTTCCCATCTATAAATTTTAAATTGTTTTAACAACAATCAAAGTTAAATTCATTTATGTTATGGATGATATGAAAATTAATGGAGACTTGAATTTTTAGGAATTTTGGTGAGATATCCATATCATGATTATCCCAAACTTCCTTTACCTTCTTCTGTACCCATGTTTTGTATGCCGATGGGATGTACTCTGGAAAGGTGGCCCCTATCGGCTCAACAACCTGCTCCTATCTTCTCTACGTTTGTATTAACTGTTTCTGATGCAGCTGAAAAAGTATATATTTTATTTACATATTTATTACTTAAACTATTGTCTTCATTTTATTATCTATTTTCTTTTCTCTTTTAGTTATATGGATCAGCTGTTACTTTTTATGAACCATTTCCTGAAGTAAATTTAAGCGAAGAACAACGAAAAGGATTAAAACCTACCAAAGAAGAATTATCTCAAGATTGGACATATAATATAAACAAATGTATTTGTTTGCTATCTAGATGGCCTTTCTTTGACACTTGTGAAAAATTTTTAATGTTTCTTTATGATATGTCCATCAATGGTGAAAGGCATACGATCCCTATAGAAAGGTATTTGTTGATATTTGAATTAACGATATTCAGATTTAAATTATGCCATAATTCAGTAACTCAGTGATCCATTTTATATTAGTGTTCTTCCTTTCTTGAACAAATTACAGAATTTTAAATTAAATGTTAACTCTTGTTACCTTTATTTACAGATGTTTATTATTTTGATTAAAAGAATTTCAACGACAATGATTCAGATTTATCGACGAATTATGTTGATGATAATCAATGAAATTGATTAATTGAAGGGTTACAATATTGTTGGTTAAAGTTTTTTCTTCATTAGCGTATTATTTATAATAATTTTTTAAATAATTAATTTATTAGTTTCTATTATGTATTGGTTATGTTTTTCATTTATTATTATTTCTTGTATTATTCTTTTTCTTTATTCTGTCTCCAAACCTCTTCCCTTTATATCCATGTTTTTTTCCCTTTCTTCCTCTTTGCTTAGTGGTAACGGCCGTTAATTGGTCTAAGGACTAGATATTATCAGTTTGTCAGTAAATACTGAGCCTCTCTTGTGTCTAATTTTCCTCCTGATGGTGATGGCAAGGTGTATCTTTTTCTAATCTTTTTTTTTTTTGTTTGTTAAACAATTTTTTTCTCTTTATGAGTTAAGTTGAGAACATTTATTTGACCAGAAGTTTGATATTTACAGTGTAAGCATTAAAAGTATAAAATGAAGAGGAAATGTTTTATTGCCTATGTATGATTTAACTAACAGAAACTCTATTTTAACGCTCTTATTGCTGGTTCTTTTATTTTACAGATATATTACTTACCTGCTGGAAGATGTACCTTTTCCCTCGGTGCAGAGACCTCGAATCCTCATTCAGCTTTCCCCGAACGATAGACTAATACTAACTCAGCCCGAGGAATTACCTCTTCCAAGAGGGTGAGTTAAGTTTATTCATTAATTTAAAAAACTATAATTTATCTTTCAATAAATCAAATAGTTTTCTTCACAAAAGATAGCGAGAGCCTTTTTACTTATCAGTCCTTTATTTTGAGAACAACTATTAACAAATGAAGCACTGAGAAGTTATGAGAAGTATTATTTGTGGTTACAGTTGTATAAAGGGCAATATATGTAAATTAAACTATGAGCAGTAATAATTATATAATCATAATTCTTGACTTCGACCTCTACTTTATAAACATTGAATAAACCTTGACGATTCTTTTTTGTTTTTGTTATTAGTGTTTTCAAATCAGTCAACATTTCATCAATATTTGGGCTGAAATGAATACAAACTAATCAAATTGCATCATTTTTTCAGTACAAATGAGGTAAACTTTCTGTGGCAAATTGTATTGTAAGAATTATATTATTTCCATAATGTATTTCCTAATATTCATATTTTTATTATTATTTAAAAGTTTAACATTCTTTTCTGCATTCATCTTTGTCATTATTTTGTTTCATTATGAAGGAAAAAATGTAGGTAAGTAATTTATTTTTGAATTCTCATTTTCCTTGCAGACAGTTGAAGAGTCTCTGTTATTTAATTATTTTGTATTCATTTTAGCCCTGAAATTATAAAATATAGATCAGTTGTAACGATGGTACTAATATGGAATGTTTGAAAATCTTTTTTTGACTAAAAAGCTCAAGATTTATTTGAAACTCATGAAGATGGTGGTGAGAATGAAAAAATATTTTAAATTATTTTAAAGAACATAGAGGTCATATAAATAGATGCATATGAATTCACGCACTCGCGCGTATAAACATTTTAATGGAGTCCGTCCTCCCTTGTCTTCGAAGAAGCTCACATCTATCTACCTGATTATGTTCAAGTTGAAATGAAGTAGTGAGTTTTGAGATCTCTAATATGTGTTTTTACTATGTGAGTTTGTCATAAAATTAAATAAAACAATTCCATGAGCTAAAAGTACTAAATTTACAATGGATACACATTAAAGAGAACAGAAAAACTCACTACTATATTTCGACAGCCTCGTCAACGGGCAGAAAGTTGTGATCCACTCCGAAGACTAGCGGTCGAAATAAGAATGTCTCAAGTCTTTATATCTGATAATGACGCGGTCGAAATAAGAATGTCTCAAGTCTTTATATCTGATAATGACGCGGTTGAAATAAGAATGTCTCAAGTCTTTATATCTGATAATGACGCGGTCGAAATAAGAATGTCTCAAGTCTTTATATCTGATAATGACGCGGTCGAAATAAGAATGTCTCAAGTCTTTATATCTGATAATGACGCGGTCGAAATAAGAATGTTTCAAGTCTTTATATCTGATAATGACGCGGTCGAAATAAGAATGTCTCAAGTCTTTATATCTGATAATGACGCGGTCGAAATAAGAATGTCTCAAGTCTTTATATCTGATAATGACGCGGTCGAAATATTCTAGTGAGTTTTTGTCATCTCTTGTTTATATTTTCTTTATATATACAGGGTGTTCCAAAAGTAACCGAACCGCAAACTTAAATAAAAATTGTACATCAAAAACAACAAATTTAATAGGTATATTTAGTATTTACAATTGTTCAAAATGTCAATTTACAACAACCACATGTCATTTCTTCTTTTATGTCTAAATTAAATTTCCTATTGTTAATGAGTTCCCCCATTTCGGTGATCTTCATTTTCAACAAGATCGAGCACCTGCGCACTACACCAAAAATGTTCGACAATGGCTTGATGAAACATTTCCGGGACGTTGGATTGGTCGCCGAGGACCAATCGAATGGCCTGCCAGATCCCCGGATCTGACCCCGCCTGATTTTTTTCTATGGGGAGTTCTAAAGAACGCGGTTTATGCTAAAAAGCCCAGAACAATTGATCAACTAAAACAAAGTATTCAGCACGAATGGAACCAAATTTCAGAGGAAACTTGCCAGAAAGTATGTCGCAGTGTTGTCAAAAGATGTAGTGATTGTATTGGAGTTCAAGGTAAACATTTTGAACATTTGTAAATACTAAATATACCTACTAAATTTGTTGTTTTTGATGTACAATTTTTATTTAAGTTTGCGGTTCGGTTACTTTTGGAACACCCTGTATATATATACATATGTATGTCTGTATTCATCCTGTCCATTATTATGAACATTACAAACATAATGTTCATTTTAAACTGTTGTGTTTTGTCAGTTTCGTGATATCTCCTACTTCATATAAATCTTGTTTTCTAATTCTAACGCAGTGCTATCAGTTATTATGTGGTATTTACTCATTGTAGGGTAAAAAGCTAATGAATTGGTCTCCACATATAAAAATTTAATGGTATAAACAACGCGTTTCGAACACGTAGTGTTCTTCCTCAGGCATTAACTAAGGTTGAGTGTCTGTGGTACAACTGAAACGCGTTGTTTATACCATTAAATTTTTATATGTGGAGACCATTTCATTAGCTTTTTACCTTAAAAATCTTGTTTTATGAAAATGATGTTTTAATTGTTAAATTTTAACCATTTAAATTAATTCTGTGTTTTTTCATGGTTTGTTTTAATCAATTGATTCACGATGAAAAACATTTTACGATTTGTCATTTTTTTAAATACATATTATCAAGAATGTGTTTTGTTTTTCTAAGCTATTTTTTTATCGCTTACTATTTAATTACTAGCATTGCGTTTTCATTAGTTTGATCATTTTGTAATTCCCATCAGAGGTGCAAGCTTTCGTCAGCTCCTGATGAATCTCGGCCCAGATAACTGTCTCATCTTACTCTTTTGTGTCCTCACTGAACAGAAGATCCTCGTCCACTCTCTTCGACCTGATGTTCTTACTGCCGTTGCTGAAGCTATTTCTATGGTATCTTTTGTTTTTCTTCAGATATTAATTTATATATTATAATCGTACATAAAAAATATTGTTAAATCATTTGAATGCTTTTTTTTAAAATTGTTTTCATAATGTATGTAAATAAATATAGGGACCAGGGTAGCATCATGCTTGCCTCTGCAGTGGTAGATGCGGGATTCAACATCCGCTCTGACCCTCCATTTATTCACCTGGATTTATTCAGCCTACGTTGTCTCTCGTAGAGGACGTTAAGCTGTTAGTCCCAAGCCTGTACGATGTCAGGTACTCGTTAAAGATCCGTACTCTAATACACTTGAGTTGGGCAAAATTTAGGACCCCCAATTTACATAGAATGTTCATTGTATAGTATCATGAAAGGCTAATTTTCGGCCTGTTAAACCTGAAGTGGTATTGCCACTACAACGTAACCTACACAAATATCAATTTAATTTGTTTGTTGCACTTATTTGTTCAATTTGAAAATCTGTATGATTATATGTTGAAAGGAGAATATATTAAATTATTTTAAGAGACTGTAATTCAGTTTTACCGAGAGCTCTTATATATTATCGGTACCACAGTGGTGAGGAAACCCATGCAGGATTCCTTCGGGTTTCCGCATGCACCACTGTTGGTATTGGACTCAAGGTGTCTGTGGTTCCTCATCCAGAAAGAGTAGACTCTCTAGGGAGTCTGTGTGTGAAAACAGTACCTTCTCGGGAGTTGGCCTGCATATCTACAAGAGGGAACTAGACTGTTGACCCTTACCATAGGATAACGTCCATCAATTGGCAAGTGGACTTCAAAACTGGTACTCACTTAGGTGAGGCCTGATCCTCGGTTAATGGGCACTTCCCTTTGGGGGAACGAATGAATCCTTATGGATTTGATGGGGGTCCATCCGAATGAATGGGCATGAGTGTCAACTTACCAAGACGAGAAGAAGTGGAAAAAGAAAAACATTCATGAACTTGTAGTCCCATCCCCGTGGTGCCGATAGTATTTTAAGAGCACTCGGGTGGTACTCCTACTGAGCCTGCTATTGTAATCAGGCAAGGGTTAGTGTCTTGTGGACTATAGTGGCTGCACTGTAGGTGAATGTATGACATATTTTTTTTGCCACTCATTTAAAATATTACCACCCACTTTATCGTAGGAACCAACAAGTGGTATCACCAGTCCAACCGATGACCACGACCAATGTTGATTTACTTGGGTTATCTAACGAGATCCGATGAATTCAACTTGACTGTTCAGGTCTTATCTGTGTACCAGTGAATACACTGTTCAGGTTTGATAGTACTGTTTAGGTCTTATTAGTACCAGTGAATATAGTGCTTTATGCATTGTAAAACTGGCTGTGTCGCACATTGAAATGATAGATTTGGAGGTGAAACTTGATTTATTATGTTGTGACTGATGTAAAGTTACTTTATTGGAAGTTATTTGGTTGGAAAATATTAGGGAATGTGAACACTTAAACTTTATTTATTTATAATATATCTTAACTTTATTATCAGTCATCTATAGAATTTACAGCACATAGGATTATATATTTTAATAGGCTTTATTAACTTGAAAAATGCAGATGTTAGACATTACATTAATATTTGAAATGTGTGTCTTGTTTCAGATGGTGTTTCCTTTCAAGTGGCAATGTCCCTATATCCCACTGTGTCCTTTAAGTTTGGCGGAGGTACTCAACGCTCCTCTGCCATTCCTAATTGGAGTCGATTCCAGGTTTTTTGACCTCTATGAGCCTCCTCCGGACGTTAGCTGTGTTGACTTGGATACTAACAGTGTTACAGCGTTTGTATATTTCTATATTATTTATTTTTATAGATTATTGTTAGTTGTAGTCCGAAGTTTGCAGTGGATTTCGTAAGTGCATAAGTAAGTACGAACGGTACTAGAAAAGAAAGTCCGAGGTTTAAGTTGGCTAGTTTCTGTGTTGACCACTGTTATCATTAAAAAAACTAAAGGCATGTATAAACCAGTGTAAGAAACAAATATATGGAGTAATATTTAAAGTAACGGTACTTTCAGAAACCGTTCTGAAAAAACTTCTTTTTTTTATAAAGAATGGAGTAAATGAGATATTTTGAAAGGAATTCACCCCTTAGGGACTTTGATGTACGTCCTAGGAGTAAATATGAATAATTATAGGACATTTTCTTGATCCTGCCATTACTCCATTACTGCAAGTACTATATCCGATTTTCAATTTTCTTTAATATTGGAATTACAAAAAAGCATAAGTATTAAAGAATTTAGATGGATAAAAATTGCGACATATATTATTCTATAATAGTGCAGACTTAGTTTTTAGAAGTATATTGTTCTTAATAATTACATGTTGTAATACCTAAAAATAATTTAAGCATCATCACAAAAATATAGTTTCTTACCTGGTTCGTGTTCCTCATTTTACTTACACTCTCTGTGGTACTAACAATGACAGGTCGTGGTGGGCTGGTGGTCGGTTTTGGATGAGTGGTCTTCACTTACTGTAAAGTAGCTGCCTCCACTCCTCAGCACCACTCAGTATCATCTAGAAATACCTTGACATTGTGTCTCACATATACAATTCTCGAACAAGACACCGTGCAGTGAGAAAATGCTACTGATGTTAGTTGCACATCAGGGTCTTGGTCGCATTGTACAGTACTCTTGGTATAATACTTGATTATTTGTTGAAGAAGGGTTTTACTTGGGTAGTCATTGGTTCCTTATAGGTAAATAATTATTTAATGTATGCAGATTATTATTAAGTTGTATTATAAAATCTATAATACGGCTATGAAGAAATCAAACATTTTGATGACATATTTTGTTTAATAATCTTCATGCATATTTATCCAATAAAACCCAGTTTTAAAACGAACAGGTGCCATATTAGTAAAGGAGAGTCTAAGGAAACTTAGACTGATAATATTCTACAAGGCCATTAGTATTCTGAAGAATGGACCCTGATGTGTCACTCCGGAGTTACAAAGAAGTCATCAGGTATATGAGTATAATAACAACTAACTGAGGAAAATCGTGCAGCCCTGCCTTCCACATACATGGGCCTGAGAAACACGACTTTGCTTGAAAGGTCTTAGTCTTTTTTTCCCATTTCTAATTGGAAGTTGTATTGAAGTGTAATTTTTGTTGTTTATCAGGATTTGTTGTTTTCTTCTAGTTTTTTTACATGACAGTAGTTTTTTTTTAATGTATGTGATGTAAGGTCGTGGAAGCTCGCCTCCGAGTGGTCCACCTCGGGCGTACCTCGGAGGTTTTGTTTGCCTCTATCCTTGGCTAGAGCTTGTAGCTCCCGAGATGCGGCGAAAGAGGTGTCACGTAAAAAAAGACATCAGTCTGTTTTGATGTTATAATCTGCGATATGGCTGAACAAGCTGGGAGCGCGATATAATACCAAAACAGGTTTGAACATTGATGTATATATAGAAGAAATGCTAACTTCAAAATGGATAGATGATTGTTTACACTTATTTCGATAAATAGTAATAATAGTAATAATAAGAGAATTTTTTTTCTGTATAGATGCGATGAAAAGAAAAACGTAATTGTCAAGATTCTACCAAAGAAAGCGGCTAGAATTCTTAGAATTACCTTGGAACACCTTTTTAAGAAGACCGAAGATTTGATTAAACAGACGATGGAACACAATGCAACAATGAACCAAACATCTTCAGAAAACAGCATAGACAAAGATTTCCAGCTGAAACATAAGGAGGTAATGGTTTAGATTAAGTATACTTAGATGTTTGGGAGCGATTTCTTTATCAGATTTTATTGTTATAGCAAAGTTTAGAGTTGGAGATCCAAGAAGCCTTCCTTCGGTTTATGGCCACCGTCCTAAAGGGTTACAGGACCTTTCTTCTTCCCATCACAAAGGCTCCAACCGTCGGCACCACGGACACCAACTCTCTCTTTGATTTAAATGGTATCTATACAAGCACGACTAGTTTGAGAACTATTCATTAACCATAGTTAATGGGTTATTTCCTTTAAGGTTAGTTATATTAGAATAAGTAGTAATATTATTGGCATTCCTGATATAATATCTGGAGAGCTCGATTGTTTTGGGGTCTTTGGTTTCCTTCTTTAAGAGCAATATATTGTGGATTTCTGGTTTCTGATACCCTATGCCTGCTAACTGGATCATTAAAACCTATATATATATATATATACAAAACTAAAGTTTATCGGAACTTGGTCAGTTCTTCAGGTTCAAATTAAACTCTCATTGCCAACGTTTCGGTCTTTATTTTAAAACCTTTTTCATAGGCAGAAGTATGAATTTTGAAACAGAAAAACTAAGTATTAAATTACAAATTATTTTACAAAGAAAATGTTCGTTAATTATATTAACCGTCATTTTATGTTTATAAATTTCTATATCTTCTCTTAACTTCATTCGTTGTTCTTTTGCCCTGTCTGTAGTAAGTCAATTGTGTTTTTCATGCTGTCTGGTTTATGTCCACATATAGTTCAAAGGCGACACAAAGGACATCAAATAGATAACGAGATGAAAAATAAAAGAATAAAAGAAATTAAAAAATATAAATATTAATTGTAATTGTAATATTAAATAATAGAGATAACTATAGAGACATTATAGGCTTTAATGATCTAGATAGCAGGTGTAGGTTACAGTAACAAGAAAGCCACATTCTGTTGCTCTTGAAGATGGGAACTAGAAGGACCTGAAACAGGTCGAGCTGTCCAGATATCATATGAGGTATCACGGATAATGTTACTAATAATTCTAATATTCATTAACTGTTTTATTTCTTCAGTTTAAATGCTTTTAATATATGCTTATTCTCTAAATATTATACAAAGCATTTCTTTCAGGGTTTCTTAAAACATTGGATAAAGCCTACTACAAATTCTTCCATATGGTCACAAAAACTCAAATGTTTATTCGATTCATTGAAGAAAGATCTTTCGTTTCTGATATGGATGCTAGCTTGGCATTTTTCGATGAATGCACCGAAAAGGTACCGTGTTGAATATTCTTATAATGAACACTACTTACTATATAAATTATTTATTACCTTATTTTTACAATTCTCTTTCTATTTTTGCTTGTGTTTTTTCTTTTTGTTATATTCCCTATTTCTCTTGGAGTCTTAACAGGTGACCATAATGACGAGTAAATAAAATACTAGAATGAAATTTATCACTTACACTTTTTTGAAAATTCTGTTTCTTGCTTATTCATGTTTTCAGTTGTAGGAACAAAAATCTTCTTCTTATGACATATCTTGGAGTTTTATTTAATAGGAAAAAAGAAATGGTGATTGAATGAAGTGTTTTAATTTCTTGTCTTCCTGTGAAATACACGCTGCCTCTTAATTTTGTTCTTTTTTTTGCTATTATATTTATTATAATATTTGTTAAAATATATTCTGTTTGCTTATTTGTTTTGATCTAATGGCGTAGGCTGACACCGAAGACGAAATTGTACATTTGATAGATGTAGATGAATCTCATCGCAGTGAAAGAACAATGTTTGTCATGCCACCTGAACCTCCACTTTCTAATATGGTCACTTACGTCTATGAGGTAAGAAATAAATTATCGTCGGTATTATTGTTAGTACTTTAGACTTAGAGGAAGACTGAATTTATGGTCATATCCTGAGTAAGCGAAAGAATTCGTGCATTATAATGGTTTCAATCTCTTTCCCTCCATCCCTCTCCTAGGCGTTGAAAAAAATAATTTTGCGTGCCCCCACCTCTATATATGTATAAATTAATACATAATGAACCTCCCTAATCCGGCAATCACAAGACCTTAAAACTTACTGGACTATGGAAAATTGCGAACTGTAGGTGGTCCCTAAAACACCATATACGTTTATACATCAAACGTATATATGATCAAACCACAATATGAAATGGGGGATAAAAAGACTAAGATCTTTCAACCGTAACAAGCGGTCTTCGTCAACCTAACTTGGGTTGGGTTTTTGACTCTGACGAAGACCTCTTGTTACGGTTGGAAGATCTTAGTCTTTTTTTTCACTTTCATTTGTGGTTTGATCATTGATTGTTATTTCACGTGTTTATGTGAAATCTTGTTTTTTGTATATATATATATATATATATATATATATATATGATCAAACCACAATAAGAAATGGGAAAACAAGACTAAGATCTTTCAACCGTAACAAGCGGTCTTCGTCAGAGTCAAAAACCCAACTCAGTTGGGTTTTTGACTCTGACGAAGACCGCTTGTTACGGTTGAAAGATCTTAGTCTTGTTTTCCCATTTCTTATTGTGGTTTGATCATTGATTGTTGTTTCACGTGTTTATGTGAAATCTTTATATATATATATATATATATATATATATATAATATATATATATATATAGAGTTTTACATGTATATGTATACATATACATATATTGGTATAAATAGGCAGCAGATGCTCTTTCAAACAAGTATCATTAAAATTAACCGCAGTCTCGGCATTCACGATCTTAAGACTGAGAGATTCGATTCAACTGGATTCAACTGGAAAAGGAGTTGGCCAAGTGACATGTTAAACAAAATCAATGAGGTTGTCAATGTTATTAATAAGAATTAATTAAAAATAATTAAGAATTAATTAATTATTAATTAAGAATTAATAAGATTAAATGGATTAGCAAAGGTTAATATAAAGAGAAGATAAAAGGTCAATAATGAACAAGAAACAAAGCGGTTGGAATAAAATTTGAATGTTATTTAAATTAGGTTAATTCAACGCATTTTTATACCTTTTTAGTATAAATATCGGGATCTGTAATCGAACGTTACATTTTTCGATTTTCTTTTGTAGTATTGTAAATTGAAATATTCGATCCCAGTTCAACTTCAAGAATATTTGTTATTTAATGATAACTATAATTATGTGATAAAATAGATTATTGAATGATATTTATAACAAATTTCATTTATTTTTGAATCATTGAAGATGTTTAAACACAAAGGTTTATTTTTAATATCCTATTACGTATTGAAATTTATTTAGTTAAAATAGAGTAAATTATATTTGTTCTCGACCGTTTATGCTTTTAGACTTCCGCCTACAGGGTTTCCTATTAGTGGAAAGTTTGTCTTATTTGTTGTTTGACATCATTTTTGTTATGGGTGACCAGAGCCACTTTACCGAGTTTATTTTACATCATCGGGTTGTAATTTTAATCCTAAATTTTTATTATTCAGGTTTTATTTTTTTTTTATATTAGCACAGTTTTTTAACGAATACTAGAAAACATACAAATTCGGAGATGACAGTTCTATGACCTCTTTTAGGGATAATGTGCCTAAAATATTTCAATTGCCAAATGAAAAATCTGACTTCATTCCAATCAATCTACATATTGACTACATCAGATCGCTATGTACTTGTAAATTATTTTAGAGTGGTCATGATTGTTAAGATTTTTTTCTTGAAATAACTCTTAAGATTATTAGAAATGATAAAATGTGAGTAAATCATTTACTCACTTAAAAATGAGTAAATATCATTATATTACATCATTTAAAAAATTAGTAAATATTTTGGTGTAGGGTTTCCAAGTGAAGAAGGACCTACTGGGAGGCAGAGCGGTTGGGCCTGGAGTGGAGCGCGTGGGGAGTTCTGGAGCCCTTCCTGGTTCTCCAATGGCCCGGCGGACCAAGCACGAGATCAAGGCTGCTCAGAGGCTGGCTCGCAAGTCCTTTCTCCATCCTCACATGCGGGCCAAGTGTCTCTTCGCCACGTGCTGCACGTAAGTGTCTTGGGGTAGCCTTTTATTGTCTTCTGTCATACTAAGTGGCTCATTCATGGTTCAGCATATGTTCTGTCAGGCATAGTTGATGGCTCATTCATGATTCAGCATTAACCATGTGCGAGCTATATTATTGGGGATAGCGACGACACCTCTTCTTTGTCTCCATAGTGTCATTTCAAATATTTTAATCCTTTTCTTAATAGACTAAGAAGACAGTTTTTCAAGTCTTATACTTTTTGTGAGTGAGTGAGTGGGGGGGGGGGGGGGTAGTCTTGATAACATAAATTTTTGAAGGTTTGGAATGTTAAAGGGAAGCAATGCAAATATGTGTTTCTTAAATGAAATTGCTTCATAATTATTGCTATAAAAATATCTGCCTTTTTTTTTTTTTTGAGAAAAAAACCTGTCAAAAATTTGGCGGTAAGTACATAAATGTAAAACAAACAGCAGGGAAAAGTTAAAAATCCATTGCATCTGTAGTGTGACTTGAACCTTTGACCTCGAATAAAATTGGAGGCCTAAAATTTTTCAAATGCCAATCTGTATTGGACTGTTAATTTTATCAAGATTAATGTTTCATCAGACATTTCCATTTATACTTGTACAGTAGTATCTAGTAAAGAGGCAGATATAGAGAACATGTTATATAAAGTTTAGTCTTGACTGCACCTACAGCCATAATATAGTTGATGTATGTAAATAGTTATTTTGTAGTTAGTTAAACTTCTAGAAATAGCTGAGTGGAAAAAGTTGAAAGAATGTCTTATTGGTTGTTGTTAATTTTCAGTATTTGGTTCATTCATCTACCCAGCTACGTGCTGACGCAGAACAATGCCCCAGCCACATTACGTTATGCCTACGACTTGCTGTGTCGAGTCCACAAGGCTAAACTCATTCATATAGACGAGGTAATGCATTATTATTCTGTGCTGTACTCATTCATCTAGATCATGTAAAACATTGTTGAATGCTTATATTCATTTATATCAGTGGTTCTCAACGTTTTCTCTCATTGAAACCCACTTCTGCATTTCGAAGTTACTACTGACCTTCGAATAAAGTATCGTTTCTTAAGGAAACCATCTGTTGAGCAAATAGTGTTTAATTGTTTTTAAGCGTAGACACTGTTATTTGAACTATTTGATGCTAAAAAGTAAACCAAATTTGTTTACCATTAAGGGAATTCAATTGTTTTAAACCTTTATGCACTTTTATTCGAAGTAAACCAAAATGTACTGACTTGCCCACCATTAAAGGAATTTAATTGTTTTAATCCTTCTTTTGCAAAAATATTTGAAATAAAATAGTGATTCAATTAAGGATTTCAATCTCATTGTTGTAAATAGGAAACAAACTTAATAATGAAGGCTCTAGGTGGCAGTAATAACTTATGGTCACTCAGTATGAATGATTGGTATCGCCATTGTGCCAATGGTCATAGCTTTGTTGAATACACCTGTTTTTGTTGAATCACAAAAGTCAAGTAACAGTGGGTGTGGTTAACTTTGGATGGGAGACCCAAGTGGCTAAAGTATTACCCCTGCAGGCATGTATACTTTGAATGTTTTTTTATAATTTGTTTGCGGTGAAATGCTAATGTTTATGTGATTCTGTAGGTGTGTTACCGCGTCATGATGCAGTTGTGTGGCTTGTACAGCCAGCCCGTAGTCGCTGTCAAGCTCCTGTTCCTCATGAAGAGGGCTGGGATACAGCCTAATGCTATTACCTATGGCTTTTACAACAGAGCCGTCCTCGAAGCCACCTGGCCATCAGGCATGAACAACTCCAGCCAGTTACTTTGGAATAAACTGAGGTACTTCTAATTTAAAACTAATATCTTAGGATCTTGGTTCTCGATCATAATAGAGTTCCAGAAGTTTGGTCGAAAACCAAAAGTAAGTTTCCTATAAGAAGTGCGTAATGGGAAATGAGATAATTAATCCGTTCAGATCACATAAAGGTTTTATTTTTTTCAATGTTTTAAGTTTGTCATTATAAAACCATGTATATAAACTACTAAGAGTACATTATTAAATATAAAGTAACCCTGACGACTATTCGATTTCCAAAATTATATTAAAATTCTTGAGGCATAATTTTCTTGACATTTCTGTTCGAGCTCAAAGTCGTTGAAACACCGAGGTACCAATGTATCATTATTAGTAGTAGTATGACAGAGGTTGTTAACAACAATTAAGCAATAATGAACATCTTTAAAGCCTACAGGTAACTTATTTAGATCACTGATAGACTGACGGATGTTATGAAAAAGACTAGTATACAGAGAGAGACTAAAGAAGAAGACAGATACAGCAAAGAAACAAAAAATAAATTTGAAGCAAAAAATGTAAATGTTTAGGGGTTTTTAATGCTTCTGAACCGAGAGCTTTATGTTCTCTCTCCGTGAGACGGTATGTCCAAAATGTTCCATCTTCAACGTAAAAAATCTAGGGTCATAGTGAATACTCGAACCTCCAATTTTAGGTATTAAAGTAAGTCATGCTCCACATCTGTGCACATTTATAACAACTGAAGTTTATTAATCGACCTAATTAAATTATCTGATTTTGACAGAACAATATTTCTCGGGAAGGACACCAGTTGTTATTGTGATAAGTGAAATGTAAAATTACAAGTGTTAGGATCGTACTAAAAGTTTTGAATAGTAATCATGTTGCTGTTAATTGTTCATATAGTCAAACTTTGTAGGTTAGAAATGAGTCGGTGTACTTCTATACTGGTTCATGAAACGAATGAGAGCCTTAAAGTGGATACCGTATTGATTAGTATGATCATTAATGGTATGACTGAGAGGCCGAGTTGCTTATATAGTCTACATAAAGCATAATAACTTCACTTACGGGAAGCTTTTTCAGACCTTTGTAATAGACTTATTGAAATAAATAATAATGATTGTATTGCGGATTCCAAACAAAAAATTCATAAAGAGCAGCGAAACTAATGAACAGGTGAATTATTTTTACTCGAAAACTATACCAGGATATTTACAAAAAAAAAAAAAAAAACCACAGATTCCCCTGCCCTTCAAATTGGTTGTCATTTCAGTATTGTTATTGACACATACCTGATTTTTATATTTATGGCCAGATTTTTACTATAAAATTATTATATTATTTTATTTAAAAATGAACAAAATAATACTATAAAATGAAATATTATTTGAAGGAATGTAATCCTGGGTGCGGCACATTTTCGCAAGGCGGGAGTGACAGCGGGCAAAAGAAAAGTCTCCTTGTCTGGGAATGAGGAACAACTCCTGGAGTGCATTCCCGCTCCCGACACCAGCTCCCACACTTCTGCCGAGAGCTCTGACAAATTCCAAGGTCAGAAAACTATTGTTTTCGTATTATCTTTATTTTTCTATACTAATAGTTGTTATATCGTTTCAAGTATTTTATTTCTTTTAAAGATAATTGTAATAATTTATTATCTTATACCTTAAATTTGTAGTTTTAGTTCAGCTATCCTTTTGGCTTCACTTGTTGGCACATAGTAAAACCACTTACTTATAGAATTTGTCGATCTATTTATGTTTTCAAAGGATTGTATACTGATTTTCAGTAGTAGTACCCTGAAAGAATTCTCAAATTTTTCTATATTATTCATTTTTACTTTCCTCTAAACTTTTTTGCTTCTCATCTGTTATATTAAACTTATATACGTGAATGGCTTGCTATAACTGTACATAGATCTAAACTAAAGATGCAGTTACATTTCGTTTTAAAACCGAGGTCATTCTTGTCAGAAACATATTTTCTTCGCAAGTTGTTTAAATATTTTGTAGTCTTAGATAATAAACACAGCGCAGAACATAACAAAATAATACGATGTTAATGTATTTATAATAGAAGACTCAACTACAGTGGCCCTCATTATTTTTTATACCACAGTTTAGCCTCTTAACATTCAGTTCATTATATTGTCATCAAATTCAGCATAATTAAGTGTTATTAAGGAAATATCAGTCTATTTTTTTTATATATTTACTAATTTATATTCTTTGGCATTTTCGTAAAATAAATATTTGTCGAATATTCTAACGTAGTGCAATCAGTTATTATTTGGTATTTACTCATTGTAGGGTAAGAAGCTAATGAAATGGTCTCCACATATAAACATTTAATCGTATAAACAAGGCGTTTCGAACACGTAGTGCTCTTCTTCAGGCATTAACTAAGGGTGAGTGTCCCAGTCAGTTATACCACAGACACTTAAACCTGTTGGAAACGCGTTCTTTATTCGTTGAAATTTTTATATGTGGAGACTATTTCATTAGCTTTTTACCCTTCAATCAATATGTTGATTCCGTCTGCATCGTTCAGGTCAAAGTTCTAGAATTGAAAATATTCATAAGGATAACTGTTAAAAACAGTAAGAATACATAAAACTATTCATTTGAATGAAAGCTAAAATGAATATCTAGTATACAGGTAATAAGTAAGTATAAAATATCTCACTAACAATTTAGTATATAAAGAATTATATTAACTTTAAATTGGAGTTGGAGTATGCTTGAGTTTATGATAAACATTACTTAGATAATGTTATCGAAACTAGAGTTGCAGTTCCCTAAGTTTATGAGACAGATCACTTTAGATAGTGTTATCCAAACTAAAGTTGGAGTTCCCTAAGTTTAAAAGACAGATCACTTTAGATAATGTTATCCAAACTAGAGTTGAAGTGACCTAAGTTTATAAGACAGATCACTTTAGATAATGTTATCCAAACTAGAGTTGAAGTGTCCTAAATTTATAAGTCAGATCACTTTAGATAGTGTTATCCAAACTAAAGTTGCAGTCCCTAAGTTTATAAGTCATATCACTTTAGATAGTGTTATCCAAACTAAAGTTTCAGTCCCTAAGTTTATAAGACAGATCACTTTAGATAATGTTATCCAAACTAAAGTTGCAGTCCCTAAGTTTATAAGTCAGATCACTTTAGATAGTGTTATCCAAACTAAAGTTGCAGTCCCTAAGTTTATAAGACAGATCACTTTAGATAATGTTATCCAAACTAGAGTTGAAGTGTCCTAAATTTATAAGTCAGATCACTTTAGATAGTGTTATCCAAACTAAAGTTGCAGTCCCTAAGTTTATAAGTCAGAACACTTTAGATAGTGTTATCCAAACTAAAGTTGCAGTCCCTAAGTTTATAAGTCAGATCACTTTAGATAGTGTTATCCAAACTAAAGTTGCAGTCCCTAAGTTTATAAGACAGATCACTTTAGATAATGTTATCCAAACTAGAGTTGAAGTGTCCTAAATTTATAAGTCAGATCACTTTAGATAGTGTTATCCAAACTAAAGTTGCAGTCCCTAAGTTTATAAGTCAGATCACTTTAGATAGTGTTATCCAAACTAAAGTTGCAGTCCCTAAGTTTATAAGACAGATCACTTTAGATAGTGTTATCCAAACTAAAGTTGCAGTCCCTAAGTTTATAAGACAGATCACTTTAGATAGGGTTATCCAAACTAGAGTTGAAGTGTCCTAAGTTTATGTTAGTGAGACAGATCACTTTAGATAGTGTTATCCAAACTAGAGTTGAAGTGTCCTAAGTTTATGAGACAGATCACTGTAGATAGTGTTTTCCAAACTAAAGTTGCAGTCCCTAAGTTTATAAGACAGATCACTTTAGATAGTGTTATCCAAACTAAAGTTGCAGTCCCTAAGTTTATAAGACAGATCACTTTAGATAGTGTTATTCAAACTAAAGTTGCAGTTCCCTAAGTTTATAAGACAGATCACTTCAGAAATGTTATCCAAACTAGAGTTTAAATTTGCTTGAATTTATTAGGCAACTGAGTTTAGTAAAGTAAAGTAGGTTAGTTTAGTCGTTTCTCTGTGAGCATAAAATAATTCCGGAGGTATATAAGGAGTTGATAAAAACATTTGGTAAACATTTTCTCTTAACTGTTATCTTATCCATCTTCAGTTAAAGTAGTACATTTGTTTTAATGAAAAAATTTCTTGATCGTTCGCAATGATTATGATTTTGTTTTGGCTGCCTGCATATACAAGTAAGATCATTAGGAATAACTTCATAGTTCGTACAATTATCCTTTGTCATTTTCCACTTTAATAAGTACTTTTTTAATAAGTCTTTGGAATGATTTTCACGATGCAGGGGAGTATTGCTTCTTTTGTTTCTAATTTGTGTAAATTAATATTTTAATATCAAAAAATATATATTTTAATATTTAACCCTATTTTTCTAGTGTTAAATATTAAACCTCACCTTGTCGGTTTAAACAACACCTTTAAGCCGACGTTTCGTCTATATTTGTAGGCATATTCAGGGCTAAATCAATACAGAATTTAATTACATTGTAATTAATGAGGAAAAACATTCTATTTTAATATTAAAAAGTAAATAAATTATTTTCAAATTCTCCTTAGTTTTGATACATTGCCAAAGTTTTGTCGTAATGGCGTCAATTTTACTTCAAGAAATTAAAAAACTATTGATTTAAGTTTCAGGTTTCATTTAAATCGAGATTACTTGCTGTTAGCTTTATTAAATAGTTAAATTTTAGATTGCAACATTATTAGATGTTTAAAAGAAAGAAACACAAAGAAAGTTAGTACTTGAACTTATGTGTAAAATTAATTTAATCAATTAATTAATATTAAAATAAATAAGTATTTATTAATACTTAAACGTAATATTAAACACATTGACATTATATGATTATTTTATTTTTAAAAAGTTATTTATTTTTTTTAATTGAAGTGTTTTAATAAAAAAAGTATGGAATGATTCTTAATACCATACTTAAATACTGTTATTCTTAAGGGTGTTAAAAATCCTTTGAAAATAAGTAAACATATTTTAATTTAATGAAGGCTTACATAAATCAGGCATAATGTCTAATAGTTTATTGATTGTTTAATTAGAAAATAATGTGATATAAATATTATTTATATTAAAGGGATTCCAAATCGTTTTTATATATTTTGTTTTATTATTTTTGTTTATAACAGAGTAGATTATTTATTTATGATTTTTTTTTTATGTGGAACTTGTAGGGTTTGATGTTAAGAAAGAAGGTGATGAGGAAGACGGAGCGACTACAGAAGAAGAGAATAGTGGTATGTTTGGCACGATACATAGGAGTTGCGATCGCATATTAATGATAATAACCTTTAGCACGGTGGTGGCATACAACTAATCTATTCATCTTTTATTTATTTACCCTCTCTTCTAGCTGTTTTATTAAACATGTTTAAACAATCTTTCTCCTGGATTGATATATCAGTTTGGTCCTTACGCATAAAAAATTGAAAAGCTATTTTTTGATATAGTGTTTTTCAATCTATTAAGTCGGTGTTGCATTTGATTACGTCGTTTCTTATTTGATAACTTCAGTGTTTCATTTGATTACGTCATTACTCATTTGTTAATGTCAGTGTTGTATTTGATTACGTCGTTTCTCATTTGATAACTTGAGTGTTGCATTTGATTGCGTAGTTTCTCATTTGATAACTTCAGTGTTGTATTTGATTACGTCGTTTGTCATTTGTTAACGTCAGTGTTGCATTTGTAATCAAATGAGAAACGACGC
The DNA here is from genome assembly GCA_026182355.1 of Hermatobates lingyangjiaoensis. Classification (NCBI taxonomy): domain Eukaryota; kingdom Metazoa; phylum Arthropoda; class Insecta; order Hemiptera; family Hermatobatidae; genus Hermatobates; species Hermatobates lingyangjiaoensis. The sequence goes on along the minus strand of JAPFBL010001937.1, from coordinate 798,305 downwards.
ACGCAGTCAACTTCAATACTGAATATATCGATTGAAACACCGACTTAATAGATCGAAAATCTCTATATTAACTAAGTTTTAAATGAAAGAAAACTTTTCATTAAATAAACTAGGAAAAAAGAGGATATTTCTTTCAATTACTAAAAGATAAATTAAAAAAATAATCTTTATCTAATTATTGGGTAACCAAAAAATAATCTATATCCAACTTGTTATAAGGCCAAGTTCTTCATTTTCTGCAAAATTTCATTCAGTTCTTGCTGAATATTGAGAAAAGATAGTTATAAAAAGTTGGAGTCTGTTTGTTTTTGTCTTTGCATATATATAAATTAATCTGTATAATTGACTGGGAAAGTGTTATAAAAACTATTTCCAATCTATAACAACTGGAAATTGTTTGGCTGAAAGAATCTAGCACAGATTAAAAGTTGGAACCAAGCGAAATTAAATAGGCAAAAAAACACGGAGTTCTGTTTTTGTTGATAGCAATTTTCAGAAGTTTAATTATTTATATAACTTTTTATGCATCCATTAAATTTGCTTACTAATCACTCTAAAATATTGATAACTGAAGCGAATATTATTGATGGATTCCGATTCTCTTGATATGAGATTTACATTTATACTTTAAATGTAGAAATGATTGCAATGAAGAAGCATTTTATAATCGATAAAATTGTTATAAAAAATTGCAGGTTTCTTGCAGGTCTACATAGTCAAGTATATTTTGTAGAAAAGAACAGAGATACTATAATGGACTATATCAGTCACTATCATCCAAGATTATTCATGAAGATTTGTAGGGTTATTAATTTGTAGATTTGTTGTAAATTTAAGGGTTGTTCATATCATTTTAGTTAGTATTAAATGTACTTGTGGTTCATTTATATTCTATTAGTACTGATAGTTTTTACCTGGATCCAATACATGGTTCTGGGTTCTCATAAGAGATAAAAAAATTTGTGCCTATAGTGAGAGAGGGTATGTGCTAATAGTTGTACGCCCGTATTGATGTTAGGTGCTCGATAAGTGTATCTAATTTAATAGAAGTGAGTGTCATAAAAATCAGAGTCAGGATACTTGCAAAGTCCAGGTAGTTTAAGAAGTTCCTGCAGGAGTCATCGTGGGATTCAGGGATTACCAGTGGGCTATGCCATTATTCTAGCTCAACCTCTATTAGAATCTATTCATTCTACTGGTAGAGGTCGCAGAGCTCTTGCTGACCGTCATGGGGAAAGATGACTAGACGGTGATCATGACCATCCAGCTTTTCTTACAAAATGGAAACAGATACCTCTTCTCACTCAGTGAAAGGAGAAACCTAACCAAAACAAGAAGAAACCCTCCAGTGTCTAACCAACTTAAGGTTTTGAACCACAGTTTCCGCAAGGGCAACACCGCATGACGGATACATTGTAGGGTAGTGCTTGAGGTCTACGGTTGCATCACCACCCACCGGACTCCAATGCCTTGTGGATCAGTATTTTTGGTCTGGAGGGGGTGCGATTAATCCCTTGGCTGCCTGTTTAAGCAAAAAATTACGGTTCTCCATGTAGAATCAGTCAGATATTGAAACTCATCACTGACTAAAATAATCTACCTAATACCCTCTATAGAGGATACTCTCTAATATGCATATAAGAGCCTGGAAGGTGTATGATTATTATGATGATGTATGATAGTGTGCCCTGTATGATTATTTAAAAAAGTTATAGTAGTGACAGAAATGAATTTATTGAGTTTTTTAAAAACTTTTATCACGATTTTTTACTTTCATTTACCTTTCATATCAATATAGTGGTATGGCGGTCTAACGTTCATGTCGAAATTTTGATATCTAATAGAAATTCAGGTATTGAAGTATCCTGAATAAATAGGTTTCGTAAGTCTCTCATTCTCTCTCTCTCTCTCTATTTATCTACCTATCTATTTACCTCTCTCTGTTTCTGTGTTGGTGTCCGTATATATATGTAAACAAGTTATCTCAGAAGTCAAATGAGTTATATGCACCGAATTCATATTTACGTACTCTTTGCCCCTGATACGAAACAGAACTCTGCACCAAGCAACTTTCTTAGTCAACTTTATCTAAAACTAAAAATGTAACTAAAACTTCGATTATTTATAATTTGGTAATTATTTTATGTAAGTCTGCCCACAATTTTGATTGTAGTCCTGGCTTTTAAATTGATACTTATTATTCTTAGGTGTTATCGACCCACAGAGAACTCTTTTAGGATAAAGGTATTAACTTTTAGAGGACTCTCATTAAATGAAAATGATAAAAAGATTTTTAAAATAAGAAAGGTTTTTAAAGGTTTTGAAAATTAAATAAGGTTTTTAAACAAAAAGAAGTAAAATATGGTTACATATAATAAAGTTGATATTGTATGTGAAAATATAACCTCTGTATTTATTATGATTGTCAGTTAAGAATATTCGTTGGAAATGTTCACTTCTACTTCAAGTGACTGACAGAGTATCAAATAATTTGTTTTGAATTTAATACGGCGATTAATTATGTAAACAAATATATGATAGTGTTTTTATACCTTTATATTTCATCTAAATATGTACATGGAGGTTACCTACACTTTAATGGTTAAATAATTAAAATTTATAAATAATTATAATTATTATATTTCATATCTGTAAAGAGATAAAATGAAAGTTGTGGGCGTCTCCCACCAGTTTATTTCTTATACTCAGTAAGTGATTATTCAGTAAATTGTTAGCCATAATTTAAGGAATATTCCAAACAATCTGAGTGCTAGTGTGAAGTGTCGTTCTAGTGTCTGTATTAAATGTTTAAACAATCTGAGTGCTAGTGCGAGGTGTCCGTCTAGTGTCTGTATTAAATGTTTAAACAATCTGAGTGCTAGTGCGAAGTGTCCGTCTAGTGTCTGTATTAAATGTTTAAACAATCTGAGTGCTAGTGCGAAGTGTCCGTCTAGTGTCTGTATTAAATGTTTAAACAATCTGAGTGCTAGTGCGAAGTGTCCGTCTAGTGTCTGTATTAAATGTTTAAACAATCTGAGTGCTAGTGCGAAGTGTCCGTCTAGTGTCTGTATTAAATGTTTAAACAATCTGAGTGCTAGTGCGAAGTGTCCGTCTAGTGTCTGTATTAAATGTTTAAACAATCTGAGTGCTAGTGCGAAGTGTCCGTCTAGTGTCTGTATTAAATGTTTAAACAATCTGAGTGCTAGTGCGAAGTGTCCTTCTAGTGTCTGTATTAAATGTTTAAACAATCTGAGTCTAGTGTGAAGTGTCCTTCTAGTATCTGTATTAAATGTTTAAATAATCTTCATCAGTTGATTTCATAATTCGGTAAATTATTAATTTTATGTATTTTAATCTTTCTTATATTTTTTTGTTTAACTCCAATGAATTCGGGATTCACTTGAAATTTAGTACAAATACTCTGCAATAAAGAAATCACAACAGGTATACGACGATTTTTATTCACCAGTACGAAGCTATTAGTATTAAGTATAAAAGAAAACCATGGGTTGTTTATTTTACTTATTTCTTGTAATTACTGATTAAAGCTGTAATTGAAGGTCAGTGGGAAATCTTAAGTATCACAGTAATTTTTTTTTTAACGGGATGATTTTCATTTGAGCTTCTTTATATTATTCGTTTTGACAACTTTTTTTCTTTTTATTAACTCTTATAAAATGTTAAGTGTTTTTTATAACACTTTTTATAATATAACACTTTTATATTTAACAGTTTTTATAATGTAACATGTTTATAAAAGCGTGAAGTTTTTTTTGCCACTTATATAACGTTAGATGCCTCTTCAGATATTTTATTTCATGTTAGAACATCTGTGCGTGAAAGTTTTGTTGAAAATATGTTTTGTGCTTGATTTTTTTCCTTTTCTTGTATTGTTACTATTTTTTTTATAATAAACCCGCTGAATTTGATGTGACGTATGTGATAATTTCCAGAAAACCGCAACGCTGCCAGTACGACGGTTGGTTTTGCTGCCTTCGACAAGTTTCGTTCAAGAGTTGGTAGTATTATCCGACCTTCTGGCCTTCCCTTACTCACTCCGTCTACGGCCTTCAACCAACAGCAGTGTAGGTTTTTCTCTTTATAAATATATTTCTATTTGTGAAGACTTCGTCTTTAATAGACTATGCTTCAACATTTATTGGTGAATATATTTACTACAAGTTGTTATACCTATATTATATTGTGTACTCTATATAGAGAAGCATTTTTATCCAAACTAGACATTTCTGTTTACACTTTTTTTATTTAAAAACCTACTCATTTTATGTATTTGAATATGATATATTTCATTTCTTTTCATTTTCAAAAATTCATACTTTTTTCTATGAAAAATGTTTAAATATAACCGAAACATAAAATATTGAAAGTTTGATTTGAACCTGGCAACAAACTAATTCCCGATTAACATTTATACTCTGCTCTATTCCACTGTCAATAACTGTATTTTGTTTATATGTATGTATAACAAGATTTCACAATAAACACGTGAAATAATCAATGCTCAAACCACAATAAAAAATTGGGAAAAAAGGACTAAGATCTTTCAACCGTAACCAGCAGTCTTCGTCAGAGTTAAAAACCCAACTTAAACACTAGATGCACAAACTTCATAGTGCGGGGCTGAGAGAAGTGGGAGGGAAGAGAGGTAAAGGGAGTGAAGTGAGGACAGGACAATGGTCTAGGGAGAGTTACAAAGGAGTAGAGAACTTCGTTTACCCAAACATCTCTCCCTGGACCACTGTCCTTTCCTGCACCTCGTACCCTTTTAAAATACCTCTCTTCCTTCCCACTCCTCTAACCCCGCACCAAGATGTTTCTGCATCTAGTGTTTTAGTTGAGTTTTTAATTCTGACGAAGACCGCTTGTTACGGTTGAAAGATCTTAGTTTTTTTCCATTTCTTAATGTGATTTCAACATTTATATATATATATATATATATATATATATATATATATATATATATATGAATGATCAAACCACAAAAAGAAAATGGGAAAACTGAGTTGGGTTTTTGACTCTGACGAAGACCGCTTGTTACGGTTGAAAGATCTTAGTCTTGTTTTCCCATTTTCTTATTGTGGTTTGATGATTGATTGTTATTTCACGTGTTTATATGAAATCTTTATATATATATATATATCCACTTAAAATTCGAAAAAACGATCCAAACTGGACACAAATCAGTTCACAAACGAAGAAAAGCAACACACAGAGAAAGAGACACACTTACAAACTCAAATTTTAAATTACAAACTCAAAATTAAAATTAAGAATTAAGAAAAGCAGTTCTGGTTGATTGAAGGTAAAATAAACAGCCTAGTATACACTATATATCTATTTTTTAAATTGCTTTAATTATTTTATATTATTACATTTATTTTTAATTGATCTTATCCTTATATTTTCATTTGTTTCTCATCGCCTTACCAACTCTGTTATCTTCCTTTTTCATGCTTTTAGGTATTTTTCACGGTATTCCTTTTTATACTTCATTTATCTTCCTGCTGTTTATTTTACCTTCAATCAACCAGAACTGCTTTTCTTAATTCTTAATTTTAATTTTAATATTAATTTTCTTCTGATCGTCTCTACTTCATTACTTCCTGAACCGGGCGCGCGTGGCAGCACGGTCGGTTGCCGGGACGGTTTCCTGCCGTTGTGTTTCCGGCGTGCTTGGTCGCCCATTCTCTCTTTTCTCCTGAAGACGGATCATCCGAAAATTTGAGTTTGTAAGTGTGTCTCTTTCTCTGTGTGTTGCTTTTCTTCGTTTGTGAACTGATATATATATATATATGCTGAAAAATCATAATTAAACACATGATGTAATTAATGAAGTATAAAACCACAAGGAAAAAGGCAAACAAAAGAAATAAATGCTCTGAGGTCTTTCACTTTATGCCATCCGAGAGCAAACAAAGTAAGTTCGGTAACTTCTCTGTTACCTAAAAGTTTTTCTTACTTTGTTTGCTCTCTGATGGCATAAAGTGAAAAACCTCAGAGCATTTATTTCTTTTCTTCTTCCTGGAGGTTATAGACTTTATATATATATATATATATATAGTTGTTCCGCTGACAGGTGACAAATCACTATTCATCTCATGTCTGCAGAACGATATATAATATAGTGTATACTTAAATATTTATACTACTTGAATGAACATGTAGTTGCTGAACTTGAATTGATGTTGATGTAATGTTCAGTTGCGAGCAGCGCTGGCCTGTTAATGACGGGAGGAGTAGCGGAGGAGGATGAGGACAGTGGCTTGAGCAGCAGCAGTGGCGGGGGAGAGGAGACAGTGCTTCCCTCCAGGACGAGCAAGCGGCGGCGCAGACGAGGCTCCTGCTCCTCCGACTTCACATACACTCCCACAACACCTACCTCCGACCATTGTTTCAAACTCCTTACAAGGTATCTTTAATAACCTATTGATACAAACTTCTAAGCTTCATAATAGTTTAGGACAGAAAACTTTTTCTGTGCCTTTCATACCTAGAACACTTATGTGATCTCGCAACTCCTAAATATCGGGTGATTGATAACATGATTAATTTTTTATTTTTAATATATCAGTCTCTCCTTTTTTATTTATTTGAAATTTTTTATACAAATTATTGAAATCCCTTCTTTTTGAATACTGGAAACCAAAATGAAAATATAATTTTTGGCTTGTCGTAATTTATCAAACTAACAACAAGGTAAAGAAACAACAGGTCAAGGAAACAAGTATCTAAAAACATTTCAATGAAATATTATTAATTTCTTTGCACCAAGTGATCAATTGAATTGACACTGTTGGTAGACCGCGCTTTTTTTTCCAAAAGATCATTTCCTAACTTCGTTATACCAATTTCTTATCGTTATTTAATTGGAAGTATTAAAAGAAAAGGTTTATCCAGGCATATGAGAAAAATTGATGGTACTTTGTTTCTCATAACGATGCAAATATCTGTCTGTAGATTCTAGTGATTTCTAGATTTTGTCTTGTTGATAAAAGAGAACTAAATCTATAATAAAAAAAAGTTATTTTATTGTTTAACCGTTAAAGCCTAACATTTTAATTAATATATTATTTTTACTGATTTTCCTAATCCAAATTTTTGCATCCTCGATTGGAACAGCTGGTTTAGTAGGTTAGGTTAGGCTGCAGTGGCAGTCCCACAAGGGAACACACGTAGGCCAAGCATTGGCCCTTTGTGATACCACACAATGAAGATTGATTCTACAGTGGTAGTCCTAAATTTTGCCTAACTCAAATGTATTTAGAGTAGGGATCTTTAACGAGTACCTGACATCGTACAGGCTGGGGGACCGACGGTTTAATGTCCTTCTCCGAGGGACGACGTGCTCAGATTTATTCACTTCCCGCGTGAATAAATCGAGGGCCAGGTGAGAATTGAACCCCGGTCCTATCAGTTCAGAGGTGAGCACGTAACCACTGAGCTAGCCTGGCCCCCAGCTGGTTTAGTATTTTTATGTTCAGGTATTTTCTCATGTACGAGTACTAAGATGTATGAAACAAGTTTGAAGTTTTATAACTCCTCCCAATAGGTATCAAATTTCAAAATAACTTGACATTTGCCGAATATTAAGAGATTTGTGTGAATTTTTTTGTCTTAATCCACCGTTTGTTTGTATATATGTTGGGTATTTGTTTGAGTTAAATTAAGTGAACACAAGAAAATAACAATTTTAAAAGTCAGACAGATTTACTCGTTTTAAGGTTTCATTATTCCATTTTTAAAATGTTTTGGTTTTTGTCAATATAGTGGCAGTGCAACCAAACTTTTATAAAGACGCTATACGTCGCTTAATGTGGTACCACAAAGGGCCAATGTTCGGTCTATGTGTGTTCTTTTGTGGGACTGCCACTGCAACCTAACCTAACCTATATATCGCTTAAGATGACCTGAATTGTCATTGTAAAAGAAATTTCATAGATCTGTAGTTCTGGTTGAAAACCTATTTTCATTGGGTAGTTTTGAAGCATAGAAAATCTACTTTATGACAAAATTGGTTCTAATTTTGTCCTGCTTTTCTGGCATTCTAGAAACTTTAGATATTGTATATAGGAGTTTCATATTTATCTCAATAGTAGGCCTTAATATATTTTCTTAAATTAGGAAATATTGTTGGAACCAGTTTCAAACTGCGTCCATCTAAGTTGATTCAACTGTCAGTTCTTTAAGACAATTTTAATATTTTATAAACTAACATAGAATACTTGTACTGCAAGTGAATAGCCATATTCCTTAGGTAATCTCTTATCTTCTGTACGTTTCTGTATCCTCTCTTCTATACCCTTCTGTATTAATGCAACTCTGAGACAAGGAATTTTGATCTACTGGACTTTAATGTTCAATTATTTCAATATACTCATCAAATGAATTAATTTGAATAAAAATAGCTCACTAAAAAGTCGATAATTCAAATTTAAAAAAAATAAATTTTCCTACAAAGTTAAATACAGTTACAACGCACCAGTCGAAAAATGGCGTCAATTTCAAGAGATGCGATATTTTGGAACAACCCATCATCCCATTACATTAGAGTACATTAGAGTAAAATAAGCAAAGAAAGCCATAGATAAGTAAACGCATTAATGTGTTGGATATGTTTATTATAGTAAAGATGAGTGTAGACCACTCAATATTTTTATGTTTGGTTACACTTATAGTTACCTAGACAGTATGATTTTGCACCTAAACACATTCAATCATTTATATGATTTAGTGATCCATTTATTTTTAAATATTTTTTTTATAATAGTTTATGTTTGTTCAGATCGGAGAGCTTTGCGAGTGATGCTGGCATATTGGCCAAGTTGAACTCTTTGAAGTTGGAAGGCAAAGCAACAGTGGAAGAGAAGTCGAAGGGAAGCAAACGAATGCCTGGCTTTAGATGTCCGGGCCAGCCTCAGGGCGTTGGTGGGTATGAAACCAGTTTGCACCGAATAGAAGATGACGCTGGCACTGCCAGTGTCGAGTCCTCATCAGAGAATATTCCCACTTCAGGTTTGTTTCTTCTCCACAACCTAAACTCCTGACATTAAAAAAAAAGAAATTTAATACATGGGTAGCAAATAATTTGTTTTCCCAATTTTTTTTCTTGGATGACTTGTGTATAAAACATACAGAAAAAAGTAACTATCTTTTGAACTTTTGAGGATATATCATGCATTTTATTCACAGTTTTTTAGCACATTAATTTTTTTGCAATATTTGCTGTTTTCAGTATTTGTCAAAGACTTACGCAAAGAATTAGATCATTGGTCGATTATTTTTTTTTTCCACTTCTCAAAATTATAAACTTGTATATAGGTCGATAGCATTTTGTTAATTTAACTCATTTTCGTTGTTGGTGAACTACATGACCGGTATGACTTTACTCAAAGAGTTCACATTTGTTCTTTTCAATTTTATTGAGTAGAAGTTTTCTACTCATTGATGAGTTTGCATGTCATACGGGTTTTGTGGACGATGTTTTTGCGTTCTTTCGAAAGAAAAGGTTATAAAGTATCGTAAACGTTAAATAATGTACTGTAAGTACAGTATCTTAACGTAATAGCATGAAATCATACCATAAAACATCCTTCACCCTACATTGAATAAAATCAATGGAATTTACAACTTTACATGTGGTAGATCGTACATTATAATTTGGTGGATGTATTACTATACTAAACCTTCAGTATTGTGAGTTCAGATGAGTGAAATATTCCAGACTGTGTAAGTTCTAAATAATGTTCATTTTAGAATTGGTTTAAAAAATAAAGAGCTTAGAATTAGTTTAAGTTTGTAACTCAGTCATAAAACATTATTAGTATTACAAAAGTTGTTGGTTATATTATTATAAAGTTCTATCGGTAATTTTGTAACGATACAGGATTATTTTAGAAACTCAAATATTATTTATCTTTATTCTTTAAATCTACTGTCTTACCTGGTTAGTTTTCCTCAAACCTCAACTGGTTTTGAAACACGTTATTATCTGGAGAAAACTAAATGTTATTCTTCTTGATTCCATCAATTCCTTTTCGACTTAAGGTAATCAATATGTAATATATAAATAATGTGAATTAAGCAAGTTATTATATTCAATTACATTGTGTATTTGAAGTTAAATCAGTGCATATTCACCGATTTATGAGGAGTATCCACTTTTAAAAAGTTTATTTAATAGATGGATTGAAAATAATAAATTGATATTAAAAAACTTTTTTTTATATTATTAAAGAATTTAAATGATTATCTGATAAGGAACTTATCTAATATCCAAATATCCAAATATCCTAATATCCAAATAAATCTTATAGTTCGTGTTTAGAGATACTTAATAATATTTATTGTTACAGTTGCTATGGGAACACCAACTAGACTTGGTGACAGGAATGAGTGGTCGCCTGTTTGGAGTCCCTCGCGTACACCTGTGACAGAGAACGACCCTCTAGGAGCACTAGACATTGGCGCAGAGGCTGCTGTGCGGGAGGTGGCAGGGACGACAGAAGCTGTCCGAGTGCCAGGCCCTGTGCCTACTCTTGACCACAGCGGTGCACCTGTGCTCTTCGAGCGTCGTGCTCCTCTTTGGCCTCCTCGATCACATTCTTTGGTTGGAGGCTCTGACGATGAGGAAGACCTTCGTCCCACTACCATGCATCGTTCAGCCACAATGCCTGACTCGCCTCACGCTGGTCTTGCTTCCCTTCCAGCCAGCTTCAAGCTCTCCTCCTTTACGTCAGTAACATTTTATTCTTGAAAAGATATTTTCTTTTATTTTAAAGTACTGCGTATTATTTGTTCTTCTTAATAAGAGATATGCCCCATAATCGGGCCTAAAAATCAGCCCGACCCGATATATAACCGGGTCGGGTATACATTGGAGTTTATTCTCCACCAGCCAAGCAAACCTCCGTCATCTTTTTTATCTAAATTATTTATTTTATAACAAATATTTCTTAGATTAATAACTATACACCTTTTTAGTATATATAATATATAAATATATATTTATTAAAAAATAGTTAGTGAGAGATAAGCATGTGTCCGACCCGACCCGAACGTAATAATTGACATTTTGGCCCCGACCTGGGCTGAATTTCGGCCGAGTCGGGCTGGGCTTAGGGTCTTACCTCTACTCCATAGCACTTTTAGTGATCCTTAACTTTTACAAATATTCTTTAGTTTCCATAAAAACCCTCTTCATTAACTTTTACTGCAATTACTTCTCACTCTAAAGTTAATGAAGATAATGTTGCAACTTATTTTTGTTTGGTATGTTGAACACATGACTGTACAACAATTAAATTACTTAAATCGGATTAATAATATCTAAAAAAAAAATGTCAAACTTCGATTGTGACTCCTAAAATTTGGAATGCTAACATTATGTTCCATGTAATGATTAATTGGATTAATGTAAAACAACTGTCTTGCTTGCCTTAGTGATTATAATAACTCCTTAATCCACTGGACAATTATTTGATTGCCTTTTGAATAAAGTCCAAGTGTTTGTCTTTCTCAGAAAACCCATATTTCGAATACTGAAATTACGAAATTGAAAAAATTTAATTTTTTGTATTCCAGAATGTTGAAACTTAAATTTCTATTTCAAACACACATATGTTACTACTATGACATTAAAAAAATTACCATAATTTTTGCCAGTTTAAATTGCTTTAATATTGTGAAATGAAATAGAATTTTAGTATATTTTTTTTACCTATGATATCCTCTTTTTATATATTTTAATTAATTTTTGTAGCACTCGTATATTTCGGTTATATTTTTTACGTTTTATTGGTTCAGTTAGATTTATAATTTTATTATTATGCCTTATAAGAAATATAGAAAAATCAGAAAAATATTTGCATTTGTGTGTATAATGTTTTTTTTAAACTTTTCTTAAAAAAAAAGAACTAAAAATTTAATTTTCCATTAACTTAGTGTCAATTGTCAGTTGAATTTAATGTAATGATGATGTTGAACTTACATGCTTGCTTATTTTATAGTAATAATAATCCTTGCTGTGTCCAGAATATTGTTCGTTGGATTTAATTCCCTTTTAGATGTACGAGGGAGGTTGAAAAGTTCTGATAAGAGGGTTCTTTAGATTGTATTAGCGAAAATGCAGTATTGCTATACTATCTTTAAATATTTGAAGGTCATCAATTACATTACGCAGAAACAAAGGTGTTGATTAGATTTTGTTTACCTCTGTGTTAACAGTTTTATCATGTAATTTTAAAAATTGATTTTACACCTATTCCTTTGATATAGCATTTTAATTCTATCGCGCATCTTCAATGCTGTCCAAATACCTTAATCGGGCTCTAAATGAATGCTATAGCGCACCATGTTTGGTCGATACATTCAGGTATTGCAGGCTCCGCCAGTTGGTAGATTAGGTCAATGATTGGTCACGACATCATGGGCTATCTGACACCTGATTGGCCAAAGCCATGTCGACCTAGCATCCTTTGTTTGCCGCCAAGTCTCACTTCAGTGCACGCCTCTTGTGTGACCGTTTTTTGTGCTACAAATAAGTATTCCCCAACCTTGTAATCCCCGTCCTCCTACCATTGTTCACCTAATGTGGCTAACCCAGGAAGGGAAATAAAGAAGCGGTAGAACTTGAATTACGCTCAGAAACTTGAAAAAGTGAAACTAATAGATGTTGGTGAGATAAAGAGAAGTTTGGGATAAACTAGTCCACGGTGTGAGGCATTTACCAAAAGCGTGGATCATCAAGAGTCATATTAAGGCTTGCATCATCCGAGGCAGCCTTGCGAAGTCGTAATCAGGTGCTCCTAAAGACTGATTATGGATTATCCTAAGATATTTGGATTGGCAGGCAAGGAGGTCAAAATTGTTAATTTTGACCCGATGTCAAAATCGGATAAATTAGGAGTAAAATTTGAGGTTAGGGCTCAGTAAGAATTATTACCATAAGTTCTTCAGTTCGCCTTTTCGGCTATACACGGCAATAGCGGCACCAATTAGGCGTGATAGCTGAGAGTTGGGTGTAATTAAGTTACAATGGGTGTTCCGAGGAAGCTGCATTCATAGGGACACGCATAACACTTCACGATACACACCAGAACACGCCTCCTCCGTCCACTATTTATCTAAAAACCTCAAAGCTGTTCTCCATGAAAAGCAATTGGGGGGGGGGACTCAATCTAGGCAGCCAGTACTGTCCATATTGCGGATAAAGGCAAAAGTTATTTTTTGAGTACTTTAAAAATGTTAAAAGGCCAGATATTTCTTAATGTGTTGATAGGAGGATAATATTAAACAAACTAATTGTCTGAGGAAATCCTTTACTTATATCCCCTTATCAAAACTTGTCAACTTTACCTCTATACCGTATTTTTTCCAAAGCTAGATGCATGTAATTAATGTACCCGTATTTGTTACACAGATAGCATTACACTGCCTGTCTCACATTTTCTTTATATTGATAACTTTTCTTGTCTGTTCTGTAGTACCTTTGCTTTATTTCGCCTTTTCTCTCCACAGCCGCTATGCCTCTACCAGGTTTAGTTTCAGAAAAGCTGCGGAGAAGGCAGCTGAAATTAAATTCAACACTCAGTTAATAGAAAATGCTTTGAATAATTTCAGGTAGATTATGTTTTTTTTTATTTGCATGTTATTTTGTTAATTTTTGTTTGTTAATGTTGAATGCTTTATGATTAATAGTGTATTTTACTTTTTTTTAAATTACAACTGTGATTATCTATATTTGCCACTCGAAATCTAGGTCATAAAAATGTGATGAAATTAATATTATTTTAAAACAGATAACTGTTTTTTAATTGTTAATTTATTTTTTCAGTGAGTACAATATATATAGGAATACTTGTCAATAATATGTAAAATAGTGTCATTGTGGTAATGTGTGAATGACTACATTTATCATTCTTCAGAATTTTTACTAATGGTAGTATTAGTTTATTTATTCTATAATGTGTTACTATTATTATGGAAGGATACTTTTTGTTTAAACAATCTATCCTTTTATTGTATGTTCTATCATAAGCTCCTTAGCGTGTTTGCAGAGATATTCATTTTAGCTTTGATTATAGCTATTCACTAGAATGAAATGACTTCATTAATGCAATGAATATTTCTCCATCTATTTTCTACTTTCGAAATCATGGATTAAAACTGCAGTTTTCGAACCATATTTATTGGAGATTAATAGTTTATTGAGGATTTGAATAGATGAATATCATCAACATTATTTCAAAAAAATTATTTCAACATCAGTTTGATGTTTAAATAATAACTTCTGGAAACACTGATTTTTTATGGTTGAAGCCAGGAAGTCCACGGAACACACTTCTGGAATCTCTGGCTGCTCTGTATGAACATTCTCACTTATAAGTTTTAAAGATTCATGTATAAACAAAATCTATAATAGTGTGTCAGAGTAGTCCAGTGGTTTGCGTGTTCGGCTCAGGACTGGTTGATCCTGGGTTCGATTCTAATTCAGGCCTTCGATTTTTTTTTTACGCGGGAGATGTTAAAATTTGAGCATGTCTTTGCAGAGAGGGGACGTTAAACCGTCCTTCCCGAGCCTGTACGATCGAAATACAATTAAGTTAGATAAAATTTAGAGCTCCTAATAACCCGGCAAAGTGACCCACCCTTTACTAAAATGGGTGCCAAATAATAAATGGACCACACTTTCCTTTCCTAGAATAGCACTAAAAGGTGAAAGTATATAAGTGTATATATCGGAAAAGTATCTCTATTGCCCTCATATAGAGCTGTTCAAGCCGTAATTAACAATACCTATTTCGTTTACTAGTAGCATATACATGTGGGAAGAGGCTATGACACTTTTAAGGGATTGAAAAAGTGCTATTAAAGGATTAACATTATTTTTAGATAATATATGACATATTTTTTTTACGCCGAAACATGACTGGGAAAATTTGTAGAATAATGAGAGCCCCTCAAATTTAAATTAGAAGTAATTTAAAAATTTCTGTAGTGCTAACAGACAGACACTGATTTTTATGTTTATATATAAATTAAAATAGAAAGAAGGGTTTATGTAACCTATTAGTCACGAATATGTTTGTCATATAATATTGATTGCATTTAATGGGTTTTGTGTGGTAAGTAAACCTAAACCTTTTTTTTGATGGTAGATTTTGAGGCTTTGCTAGAAAGTTATTCCTCTAGATCCGTTTTCTCAAAAGAATATTGCATGTCCCTAATGATTCTACATTGGGAATCCTACATTTTTACCTAACTTAAGTATATTTAGAGTGGGGATCTTTACGAATACATCGTATAGGTTTGGGACCATCACCTAAAGTCCTCTCTGAGGGTTGGCTTGTTCAGATTTGTTTACTTCCGGCGTGACAATAATTAAAGGTCAGAGTGAGAACGGAATCCGAATCTGGGGAGTTCGCAGCAACTGGGCTACCTTGGTCCATATTAAATATATTTAAGTACGAACAAAAGTTATAGTTTCCAGAAATGAAAATGAAGCTGTGTGGAAGAATGTTTCTTCGAAATACTAAATTCAAGAGCTGAGGTTATCAACTCTTTTAGAATTCATGTGAGGTGTTGCAAGTAAACAAATTACTGCTGAAATTAAGCGTGAAATAAAACCAACAAGTTTTTATAAAACAAAAAAAAACATACATATACAATGGAATAAATTGAAACACCTATTAATTAATTAAAAGTTTAAAAGAATAAGTTTTTTGTTTTATATTATACTTTGAAATTTTGATTTTGGTCACTGCAACTTTCTGTTTTCCTTAGAATCTATTTAACGAGCTTAATTGTTCTGTTATCATATTTACATTCTATTTTTAATTTAATTTTTTTATTATAAACTTAGTTAAGCAATTGATTGAAAAGATGCATATTTTTTTCAGCCCTAGCAGTCTCTCAGGGAAAAAGTCAGAAATCTTAATGGGAGGCTTAAGCACGCTAAAGTCTGCCGCTACTTCAGTCTACAAAAAATTTGATGAGCTTAAGGAAGCAATCAGTGCCAACAGTACCCCTATCAAAGCTGGTGCAAACTCATCTGTGTGAGTACAAACGCTTTCCTTTTGTGTACAGTTCAGTTCAGCCAAGAATATTGACAGTTTTTTTAAGTATGACGTAAACATAAAGCTTTAGTAAGATAATAGGTTGTCAGTCAGCAGTATAAAATCTCAAAAGCCTGGAAAGGAGCAAACTACTAAAATATGAATCTATATTATTATAAAATTCTATCTGTATGCTTGCTTTCACGCAGTTGAATTAGATATGATATTTGCCCACACGGGTAGCACAGAAAGAAACAAGTAAGAGAGACCTGATTTTATGTAATGGTTACCTGTTAATTCCAGTTCATGCCAAATTATTCACATAAATATTAAAGAAAACAGTGAATAGTGCATTACTTTACAAATAATAATTACTTTAGAAAGAATGGAAAAGAAATATTTCAACATGAGTAAGGTAAATTAATGACTTAAGGTAAATTAATCTATTCCTGATATAGAATAAACCTCAACAGATTTTCCATGAAAGATGGATAGAAAAGAATTACTTATTACTCTTTTTTGAATTACTTATTGTGGATTAGACGATGTTTATTATTTCGCATGTTTACTGTATAGCAGGGCTGGTGAGTCGGGACTCTGAACACCCGAGTCCAACTCCGGGATATTTGAAAGGACTGACTCCTACTCGTTAATAATAACTGGGTGTTTATGCATCTTCTTGTTGTATGTTACCTATCAACTAAAATGGCATTTAATCATTGCCAAGTGAAATATCAGGCTAATTTTAAATCATAAATAACTTTATGACTATAACTATGCCTGTTTGACTTCTTTTTATCATGTTTAATGAAAAAAGTAAGCTCAATAGTATCTGTTTATAATATAAAATTATAATATTATAATCTCCATTCACATTTTTATAAGATAGTCTAAAAATCATAACAAATCCATAATTGAAATTACTGAAAATTCATATATCACTTCGCCTCTCTCTTTCTAAAAGTGCTTTTTGCATCATACCTCTATAACAAAATCAACCATAATGTTCAAATAAGTGTGCAGATTTATACAAATACAAGACATAGGTATTCGTTTTTTTTTTTTTTTTTTGTAAATTTGGTCTTAAAACAGGTGAGTCAGAGAGGCACAGCACTAGACGCCTGTATTTCTTCTTAATTGTTTTGAAGAGTAAGATTCAGTGGGTGGGAATTCACAGACTTAACTAGTCCATAAAGTAGACTCGACTCCACAGCCCTACTGCAAACTTGTGTTATATTTATAAAAAAAAATTATATTTATGAGATTTGGTCAGTTTTCCAATTCCAGATCTAACTTTCAAAGCCAAAGTTTTGATTTAAAATTCCCCATTTGAAACCTACGAAATGAAGTATGGCATTTTGAAGGTATATTGCAAGAAACTATTATATTAGAACTTTAAAATCAATACGTTTAGAAATATAAACTTTAACAAAACTAGCAGCCTATGTGATTATTGCAGAGAGTATCTGCACTAAATTTGAATCACTTTGTTTTAATTCCACTATCAAGTATAGTAAACATGAACGGATATAATTCATACTAATGTAAGTTTATACATAAAAAAGTTTATGTATGAATTAGTTGTTATATGAAAAAGTGTAGAAAATGATTATTCTGAAAATTAGTGTTACTTAATTTACATGTTATGTTATGTAACATTAGTTACATAACTAATGTTATTTCATTAGTAAAAATAAATTAAAAATTTTCAATTCTTCAAGGAAGAAAAATAAAGTGTAAACAAATGGCAATTTAATATACAATTTTATAGGTGTTTTTTTTTTTCAAGATTTGGGAGATATGGTTTTGGATGACTTTTATATGCTTTCAAAATAGAGAGAACTTTAAGGTGTCGTCGTTTGTAGCCTAGAGTTGATTATAGGCTTGTCTCTGGTAGTACTTAATGCCGTTCTAATGATCCAGTTTCAGAAGAGTTCAGGATTGAAAGGAGACCCGTATAATAAATATATGATATCTAATGGAGACACTTTCGAAGTTTACAGCATTAATGTAGAATAATTTTTCAGAAAAAATTCCCTTGATCGGGATGCAAACTTCAGCTTTGATGATGAAGATATGTATGAAGACATATTTGGAAGCCGGAGGAAGATATCATCGGATTTCTGTTCACTTAGTGTTAACCAAGCAGAGCTGGCGGGGAGTACCTCTTTCGACAATGGCCTGGATTCGAGTAGAAAAGGAAGCACGTCCAACCTTTCAGCATCTATGGGTGAGTCGAGACAGAATAAGTTCCATTAGTCATAATTGTTTCTTTTTATGAATAGTCAACATCGATTTTATTTTCTTATTGACAAATGATAAGAGGTCAAATTCGAAGTTATTAAACTAAAACACAGTATTCTTATTGCTTTTCTTAGAGTTATTCAGATTGTAGTAACAGTAATTGTATAAACCGTTTTTTTTTATTCTTCATAACTACTATGTTATAAAGTTTTTTTTCGTTGAAAGGAAATAATTTGAAACAACTTCTCTGGTAATGACCTGATAATTTTAAAAATATTTATAATTGAACTCCTCCCATTAAATTTGGATGACATTCATATATTGGAACGAATACATATATATAAACATGTATTTTTTATATTTTTCAATTTTGATTAAACTTAGAATTATGAACACGTCAAATGGTTTTGGTTATTGGTAATGAAAAAAGTATTCAAGAAATTTAATCGTGAATTATTAACTGTATGCCTTATTTGAACCTTTAAATTTCATTTTTTCTGGAGAGGTAGTATTGACTGTTTCTGTTTTTTCACAATAAATATGATTTTATTGAACTTGCTTCATTTTATTAACATTTAATACTGTTGACATCAACCTTTATAATTTTTGTTAACTTTTAATTTTTAAAGTTGGAAATAATATTTATATAAAACGATAAAGAAATATTTAATTGCATGAGCTGTATTATTACACAGGAGGTGAACCTGGTGGCTGGAGTTCACAACTGTGTATCCTCTTCCCTAAGAGTCAACGAGATTCCTCCATCCCCGTCGCCATGCAGGTTGTCCTGACCACCTGTTCAAGGTGTCATAACTGTGGTTCCATTCTTTACGACGAGGAAATCATGGCTGGCTGGCTGGCAGAGGATTCCAACCTGAACACCAAGTAACTTGTCCCAGTGCCTCGTATTATTTTCTACTAAGACTATTATAAACTAGTAATCCGCCTGCTTACTAGTTTATACACTATACACTATAGTATATATAGTGTAGTATATACTATATGTAGTATATGGGACAGCTACTATCCACATTTCACAGCTTCCTCCAATAACACACACTATCCTGCTCCTGTACCTCGAAAAACTCTGCTTACCGTTTGGAGTGTACCAAGTGTGATGTGTTCGACGTAGGCCAAGCATCCACCAAGATGTTAGTATGAATTGTACGTTTTTATTTGATAGTTTAGTGAGGAAAAATATATTAAGTCAAGGATTCAATATTAAGTCAACGCGTTTCGAACACTTAGTGTTCATCATCAGGTACATCTACAATACAAACACAAAAAAGTATAGAAATTTTTGAAGTTAAATAAAGGAAAAACCAAAATAATTAAATAAAATAAAAACTAAAAAGAATTACAACCTGCTTTTAGTTTTATAGTTGAAAATTTTGTTTTTTCCTTTAACTTAAAAAATGTCTATACATTTTTTTGTTTATTTTGTCAATGTACCGTACCTTATGATGAAGACTAAGTGTTCGAAACGCGTTGTAAAATAAAATCCTTGTGGTGAAGATTTAATATATTTTTCCTCGTTAAACTATCAAAATCAAAACGTGAAGAAAATATATTACGCCTTCACCATGAGGAATTATGGTACGACATAATTATTTAAGACGCGTTTCGAACACTTAGTGTTCATCATCAGGCTAAGTGTTTTAAAGACGTCGTAAAAGAAATTGCTTGTGGGGAAGACATAATTTTCTTCTCTGTCATAAGTAAGTACTCATAATAACTACTTGCAGCTCGTGAAATAAAAATGTATAATTCATATTAACAAATACAATTATGCATAGTTATTCATATAAATATAAAAAAATAATTTTTAACAATTGCACTTAATTACTAAAAGTTTTAAATTTTACAAGGAATGAAGTGCTAATTGTAATAACAGGTCTTAATGTGATAGCAATTAATATAAGACTATTCAGTAAGATTATCTGTACTGCTGACAAGGGGGACTTTATATATTAAAGTTAAATGTAAGCATTAATGATTGTGTGTGATCTTACTAGTTATGAACTCACATGTGAGCATTAATAATGTGTGATCCTACAGTTCTTTTACAATTAAACTGACATTTTCAAATTTTCAAGGAATATCTTCTACAAGTAGATTTCTATCATCTAACAATATGTCTCAAAAAGAAAAAAAAATCTAATTTAATGAGTTTGATTTTATTTCAGATGTCAATTCTGTGATAAGGCTACTGTGCCATTGTTGTACGTGACTGTGATAGACTATAGATGCTCACCAATGCCAGTGTCGAGCCAAGAGAGTATACGAGAAAGGAAGCATTCTAATTTGTCGTTGGGTAAGCAAACTCTTCTTATTAAATAACAATATTTAGAATTTAGATTCCTTTGAAATTATAATATTCATACTAAATTGACCAATAAAAGGAGTACAGGTTGAACCTCCTTCATCGGTATTCTTTCATCTGGCAACACCTGTAATCTAGCAAAATTTTCGTTTGTAGTGTTACTTGGAGTTTCAGCATCTGATGTACTTGTGCTAGGTTCTCAAGCCGTGATAGTTGTGTAACTGTACTAAACATATATCTTATGTTTTATTTTCTATTTACTGTAGTTACTTTTGTACTTTTAATTTTTTTTTTAATTTAATCATTTTCTTAAATCTGTAGTTTTGCTGCATATTTTGTGCACTCTTAATCTTTGTTTTGTTTTTTATCGTCTTATTTTATATTTTCCTCCAGGTAAAAATCATTGGATCACCTATAGTTCGGAATTTTCCATGGTCCAGTAAGTCCAAGGTTCGGTGGTTGCTGGAGGAAAGTTTCAACCTGTACTAATTTATGTATTTTATTAAAGTGCAACGAATGCTACCCGTATTTAAAATTGTTTTCTATTAGCTTCTAATTTCTTTTGGGTAAGGGAAAGTTCCAAATGAAGTTGTCCTAAGAACATTAAATATTTTTTGGCCCTATATTGCCCATTCTAAAGAATAATTTACGAAAAGTTATTTAGGTTATCCTGAAATCTAATATATATATATATATATATATATATATATATATATATATATATATAAATGTTATTAATACTTAGACAGGAGACTTTCTAATATGCATGCTCTTTAAAGAATAAGCACAAGAGTATTGTTGGTCGGTGAGTTTCTTCTCATTTCGTTTAAGCTTGCGAAGTATACATGTTGGCTATTAGAACAGCGGGTAACAAGTTTGTAGCTGACCTATTCTGACTGGATCCTGCAGTCATAACATGTCTTATGACCAAATCAACCGATTTGATTGAAAACTAAAACTAATTTTCTTAAAATAAATACACAGTGGGAATGGGATAACCCATTCGGTCACATCATATACCGTGTATTATTTTTCGAAATATTTTAGGTTTTTGTATATAAAAATGTGTCCATTAACTATTAAAATTACATTATCAAATCTAAAGTAAATTAGTCGGATTTGGATGATTGTTTGAATTCCAAAATGCTGTTCGAATTCTGATGGCATAATTTTCTCGACATCTCTGCTCGAACCCTGATTCGTTAGAGTTCAAAGTCGCTCAAATACCCAGGTACCTCTGTATATATTTCGATAGTACCATATTTAATTGAGCTTTAATTTTTCTGAGACAATACCTTTAAGTTGCTTCAAATAAAATAAATATAATATTTTGTTTACACATTCATTGAAAATACTATTTAAACTTTTTTTTAATTTAATATGTGATTTTGTTTTTTTTTTCTAGGAGCAAGTAGGACGTCCATATCAGATTTGGGTTCCGATTTAAAACCGGTCAATGGAGAAGTTGTGTTACGTGATTGCAAGGTTCACGAGCCAATAACAGTGCCTTATTTGAATCCTTTAGTTTTAAGAAAAGAGTTCGAGTCTATATTGAGTACAGAAGGTGATTCCTGCTTGACCCAGTCTAAGTTTGTCGATGAACATCCCATCATTTACTGGAATATGGTACTATATTATATTTATATTTCTATCAGAAAATTCCCATTGTTACTTTATGACAAATTGTGTGGTGTAGAGTGTGTGTAATGTTGTCATCATTAATATTATGTACATTAATATTGTAGCGTGTAGATGTCTGTATTAGTTTCACCACTGAATCATGCCATTTTATCTGCGTGATCCCTGATTGTTTCATTTTAAAATTATTAGAAATATTTGTATTTTAAGAACTATATATTGTCACTGGTCTGAAAGAAAGGATATTCAATTTGGGTAAGGAAAAAATTCTTGAGAAACATGAATTTTTTTATGTAAAAAAAGTTATTTAGACATATTATTAATAACAAAACTTATTCTAAGGTAGAAATTATGTGCTTAGCGAGTTAGTCTTTTAATTGTTATTTAAAGTAATATATGTAATATTCCAGGACTGTGGAATTGGTAGCTGCAACCTTTTTACCTTTAAAAAATTAAAAGAGAACATCTTGCATTTTGAGCTAAACTGTATGCGATTGACAGGTAATACAAATCGTACAGAGCAGCATAAATTGTTGTACACGTAATTTATCGGTGGTGGATCAGCGAGGAGGCAGGTCATAGCATAGGTTACGTTAGGTTGCAGTGGCAGCCCCACAAGGGAACACACATAGTCGGAACCATTGGCGTTTTTTGATACAACACAATGCAGATTAATTCTACATTGGGAGTCGTAAATAGGTGTAAATACACCTAATGCATAACTTGGGAGTATTTAGAGTAGAGATCTTTAACGTACAGGCTTGGGACCGGCTTAATCTCCTCTTCGGGGGACGACGTGCTTAGATTTATTCACTTCCCACGTAAATAAATCGAGCAGGGACAGGGTTGAGTATTGAACCCTAGACGTACCAGTCCAGAGGCGAGCACGTCGTTGTCACTGTGATAACTTGGCACCAGATAGTACCATAAGTCCACGCAGTCGTTAGAAAGTGTAATTGGAAAGTGAGAGTATTTTTAAGACTAATAAAGCCACATGGGACTGATTATTGTATATAGCAAGCAGATATACAGAGGATTATATATAAACTAGATTCGTAGAAAGGATACAGATAAAAGAGATACAGAATCTCACTAGTATATTTCAACCGTGCCTTCATCAGGAAGAGAGACAGAGTGAGTCATTCCGAAGAGACGACGACGACAGTCGATGATTAGGCGGTTGAAATATAGTACTGAGTTTCCGTGATTTCTTTTATTTGTGTCTTTCTGTAAATCTAGTTTCATTTAGTTTGTGGAATGTTTCATTTAAATGGAGAAACATATAAAATAAAATTTATCAGGACTCGGTTAGTTCTTCAGGTTCAAATGAAGCTATCATTACCAAAGTTTCGGTTTTTATTTAAAACCTTTTTCATAGGCAGAAGTACAAAAAAAAAGACTTTTATACTTAAAAAAAAGACAACGAGAGTTTCTTTTTGAACCTAGAAAATTGATTTTTATCTCGATTTAATAATACTCGTATTCTATCAAACGGTTGATGTATAATTGAATTTGTTATATAGTGTATATATATATTGAAAATTATAGCATTTTACTTTTGTTTCTGCATTTACGACTTTTTTATTCACATATTCTAGTCTCCTGGCTATTTTTCTTCTCGCAAGTGGTAAACTGTAAATCAGGTTCAAAGACATTTACAAGTAGAAAGTCGGTTGAACGAAAGAAATTAAATTAAATAGTCTATGTAACTAGCAGACTTAAATGGTAAAGTTTTTAATTAAATAATTGAAAGTAACCTTACTTTCTACTTACAAATGGTTTTGGCGAACCTGCTTTATAGTTTAACCACCTGCAAGAAGAAAAATAGCCAAGAGGCTAGAATAAGTTAGTAAAAAAGTCGTAAATGCAGAATCTGCTATAATTTTCAATAAAATATGCTTGAGAGAAGAAGATCTACCGCCAAGATATGTATATATTCTATGCATATTTAAATTTATTTCAATCGTTATATGTAGTAACAGGACTTGATGTTCTCATAGATAGCTGTTTTTTGAATTCTTCCTAAGGGTTTTCTTTCAACTTCCTGAAAGGAAATTAATGGTACTCATTCGCTGGCCGTTGGTTGAAGAGGCATGCATTATCTAGTAATGAGCTGGTTTAATTGTTGTTGTTAACAGGTGTGGGTGCTTACCAGAGTCGGTCTGGAGAGCCATTTGTGCGGGCTTGCCCTTGGAGCCTCCTGTGGTCTTTCAGACTGCCATCCCTCATGGAATGGAGCTGATACATCCAATGTCCTTGTCTCCACTCTGTGGCATAACAACCAACTCAACGAAGAAGTAAACCCCTTTATTCTAATTGACAACTTTTAATCTAATTTCATCGTTTATAAGTTATGGTTTTTTTAGAATGAATATTCTTACAACAGGTGATTTTTATTATGAGAACAATACGTTTTGAACACGTCATCATCTGTGTTCAATAGTTACGACACAATGTTCTGCTTCTGGTGTATGTATCATGGAAACTATATCATTATAATACCGTTTTAAATCATCAAATTATAAATTTAAAAAAAAATCTAATGTCCGACGATATTACTTTGTTCAACTCTTATACAGGCTATTGATGTTGTTTGACATACATTGTTCAAGATGTATCCGTCTGACATATATATCCGTCTGTTTATTACAAAAGTGATATGTTATTTTGTAAGTACCATTATGCACCAGTTTTCTAAGAAAGTTTTTAGTTAACAAAGTACCTACGTTATCACATTGTGTTTACATAACATAATTTACAATAAACATGAGAAATCAAAATTTAACCACAGTAAAAAATTCAAAATTGAGGCTCAGATCTTTCGATCAAAATGACTGACTCTGACGAGGACCAATTATTTTGATCGAAAGATTTTATCCCAGTTTTATTTTCTTATTGTGGTTTGGACTTTGGTTTATATTACTTTATATTGATATACGGGTATATTGATATACGGGTATATGGTATATACAAGTATATTACTATTTGCAAATGACATTGTACGTTCTTTTTTAAATATTATTTCTTGTGAAATTTAGAATTCTTGAATTTTGGAAAATGGAGTCAGTGGCATTATTTGCCCTTCAACAGAATACAGTTCTGCAATATTATTCTTTGAGGGTAGGGTGACTGTAACACTGCGTCCTAAGAACTATTGTACTTCCCCCCTTCTGTACTAAAGTACCCCAGATAGCTTCAACGCCTCCAAGCACAGCACTTTTGCTGGATCCAGCGGTAAAAGTTCTTCTACATTTTCGTTGAGTGTCCCGAAGCATTTGCCTCTGTGTAGCAAAGTGGTTTGAGTCAGCCATCAGGTGCAACGGTGTCTTCCTCCGGTTAAAATGCTTATTTCCTGCTCCTTTCCATACAATACAAGATTTGCCTATTCTCAAACCTATTGAGAAGTATCTTTAATTGTCTGTGTCCTTGAAGAGAATCGAGTATTGATTCCTGGTTTCCCTATCCTCTTTCCTAAGGAGTTGTGTGTTTTATCCTATATCACAATATGGTTCTAGACCAATATGCGGTTTCCAGGCACCTTCCCTTGCAAGTTCATCTGCCCAATCATTTCCATCTACTCCTGCATGTCCTGGCACCCATTAGAGAGAGAAACTATTCCTCATATCCAGGAGATTGAGTTCAGGACTCCAGGATAAATAATCCAGTTATTTATTTTTGCAGTTCAGGACCATCTTTGATGTGATAAGATTTGAGCTCAATGCTTTAATTGCTTGTTGTTTGACTATCAGACATAATTTTGTTATATATCTGTTCTTATATCCTTTATCCATATTAAATTGTGCATATCTTTCGATGGCATGGATTTCAGCTTGGAAGATACTGGCGTATATGCCCATATATTCGGAGTATTTGGTCTTAGGCCCCCCAAATACTCCAGCTCCTGTACCTTCCACTGTCCTTGATCCATCTGTATACCATCGGATCACATTTCCTCCAATGTCCTCTTTATTCCCTTTCCTAATTCTTTCTTTGGTACCAAGATATTCTTTTGGGATTCAAATATTTTACCCATATCATCCCTTGGTTACATGAGTAACATCCTATGATGTTCTTT
The DNA here is from genome assembly GCA_026182355.1 of Hermatobates lingyangjiaoensis. Taxonomy (NCBI): domain Eukaryota; kingdom Metazoa; phylum Arthropoda; class Insecta; order Hemiptera; family Hermatobatidae; genus Hermatobates; species Hermatobates lingyangjiaoensis. The sequence continues at coordinate 771,952 of JAPFBL010001937.1, read as the reverse complement.
TCTCCCATCGTACAACTATTGCTCCTTGAGTTTCATTTTTTAGAAGGTTAAGAATAGTTTTCTTCGCTGTCTTTGAATTTCTTGCTGGAGAGAGGCTAAGCCCACAATTTTCTCCATACAACATTTCTGTAACTTCCAACGTATTATGTGAAACATTTTGTTCGAATCAAACAGAATTTTTTTTACATTATTTTATAGAAAATTCAAGATTCCGGGAGACAGGTTTGAATTAACAATAAATTATACTAGCCAAAATTTTACTAGTTCCATATTATATTTTTTATGTTATTTATTATAAGTTAATATTTATAATTATATTTATATTGCATTATAATAAGGTAATTTTTAAAATGTAAAATATTTATTTATAATGTATACATGTGTAAGGGTATTTAATAAGATAATAAACTATATATTATTAAATGTATATTATTTTTATAGAAAAACTTTTGTTTTCAGGCTGGTGTACCAATGTTTATGTTGTGGAACCAAGGGGATACTGAAAGGAGCGCGCTTGTGGACGCTCTTGTGACAGAAACTAACCTAGTACCCAGAAGGTACTTTCTTCACTGCTTTATTTTTAAGTTGATCATAAATTACAAATTGTAGAGTTGTTCTAAGGAAATGAAGACTACCGGATTATAAGAAAAGCTTATAAGGTCTTTTAACAAAATTTATAATGGTTTTTATGTGGAATTAGTTTCAGTGATGAAATAAGCAATATTTTATCTTCAAAATTATAATCTTATAACATTTTGAAGTCACTTTCCCTGATAACATTCTTTAGTGTATAATGAAGAAAGAGGTGTTTGTGATCACTTTACCATAACAAATAATTTTGTATATATTTTTTTTTTCATTTTGTACTTAGTCTACCTGTGAAAAAAATTGTATTTTATAATAATGTGAACTCTGGATGGAGAGTTAATTAATTAATAACTTATCTGGAGATATACTAATAATTATAAATTAATTATTTGGCTACTGTAAAGGTAACCAGAGTGTGTCTTCTATTTATTCATTTGTGTTTAGTTTGATGGAAAAAGTGATCTCATGTCTGCAATGTTGCGACTTGGACAAGCCGATCGAGATGGTAGCGAAGGAGCGCTGCAAGTGGAAAGGAAGAGGACACTCTCTCTACAGAGACATCCTCTTTCTGGCCATTACTGCCATTGGTCGCGAAAACATCGACCAAGGTAATTTTTTGTTCCTGTTGAACTATTGAGTTGTGCGACAAGTTCCTATCAGTTTTTGACAGTGTAGGTTCTAACAGTTTTAACAAGTCAATTTTTTTGTGCATTTTAAACTGATATTTGATCTTGTGTTCCTTATCCTTTCGGCCACAATAACAAATCGGACAGGCGGCTTTACTTGCTGCCCTTTTGTCATTCATGGGTGACAACACTCATGAGTGTCCAAGGTGGACCTCACGAAGCTTTGCTATACAGAATCCTGTATACCTCGAAAAGGAAAGATTATATTTTATTTCTGTTTAATCCTCTGTACCCTTTAAAATGGAAACTAATAAAATCCCCCTTTTATTTATTTAATAAATTATTTGAAATGCGATAAAGTGTTTCTATTTGTTGTTTTAGATACCGATATATTATTAAAACTACTCAATGCATTGTTTATTCTTGGGATTTCGTACATTTTGAATGACCAGAATTATTTAGTTCTAAATAATCATAGTTTCAGAATTTATTAATTATGCTAACAGGTTATAAAATAGTTGTTTGATGTTTTGATAATATATGTTGGCATTATGCTTTCTGTTTACAGCGGTATTCGATCGAGAGTATATGGGTGCTTTCAACAGAAGTCAACAAGATCAAAACAGCAAACTTTACATACGCTCTGATCAACCGCTTTCAATAGTCTCGTCATTCTGTAAACGCTACTTCAGGCCTTTAGAACTATTTTATTACCAATAGTAAGTAGGTACATAAAAAAAGATAGCTTGATGAGCCATCTCAATTTCGCCTGTCACTTACTATCTTCTTTCTCTAGCAGAACAACTTCACATTCTTGGAACAGTTTTATAGCCAGTGGTACAACTCTTAACATTTATCGTTATTTTAATTTTTTTTTTCTAAGAAAAAATTTGCAATTAAATATAAAGCTTGTTGTTTGTAAACCTATTTTGGATAGCTTAAAAACAAAGTTATTTATTTCTCTAATGTGCATTTTTTAATTAAAAGAAAACTGACGGAAGGTTGTGACTGTTTACGTTGTACTTGTTTACTCCTCTTGTGACCGTCCTTGCGTACATTAAGCGATTTTATCAATACTTGTAGTAAAGTTTGCACTCGCCTGCACTCTAGTGAGGGTAGTCCCCTTTATCCCTCCTTGTTGGACAGTCAAGTCAGCTATTTGTTTCTCCTCTATTTTTCTTATTGTTGTTGTTGTTGATTAATCGTAGCCAGAAATGTTAAAATCTAATAAAAGACCAACCAGTTTCGTAATTGGTTGTGAAGCATGCTGTATAACTTAACTTCTTTTCATTAGTAAAAGAGAAACTGGTAATTTTTGACACATATATACATATATATTTTTATTGTACATGTATTTTTTTAAATAAAGCCTGTAAATTTGTTGGACTTTATATTTTCTCTCAGTCCTATTAAATAAATTAGAATGAAAGCACTTACTGAACATCGATATTCGTTATCAGGAGATGTAGCCGATTCAGCTCCTCCTACCTGCCAGTTTCACCACATCACAAAGGCTTTGTTTCATTCATTGTTCTATGTAGTATTTATATCAAAGCCATGCTACCCCTTAATCACATATATTTTATTTTGGTTTTATATTTCTCGAAGTTTATTTAAGTATCAAATAATTATCAAACTATATTTGCTGTCATCCTCAAGACTTGGTATTTATTATTATTAAGATCATCTGTTTGAATAAATATTTCTTGGTTCTCTGGTTTGGTTACTTATCAACTACAGCGCCATAACCAAAGCACAGAACTATATAAAATTTATTCAAACAGTAAAAATAACTAAACCCAGAGGATGTATGCTAACACAACGAAACTTCGACCGAAGGTGTTTGAGGATTATATTATACTTGACCAAACTTCGAGAAATGTTAAGACAAATATAACCCTTAACTAAGTTTACAGTACACAAATTGGTGATATACATTTTGGCAATAATTTTGTAGATGAATATAAAATTTGGCCATATTTTCAGTGAATTAGGACCATAAGTTTTAAAAAAAAACTCTGCCTACCAGTAAGAGTTTGATTTTGTAAGTATTGAAGACTGTATTGTTTCCTTTTCTTTTGTTTAGTTTCTCATTTAACATTTATAATATAGTGTAATGTACTTACATAATTGATTAGTGAAAGAGAATCAATGGGATCTTAAAACACAACCCAAAATGGTGTGTAATCCACAGGTTCACTGAAAACTAGTGTCATTTACATAAAAAGTAGTACTAAATCGACTTCTTAACGAGGGCTACAGAAAAATTAAAAAAATATTGGCTACAAATGATTTTAAGATCTCAAAAATATTATAGTCTTAAAACTATAATATCATTATCATTGTCATTGTTATTCATGTTAGCAGAAGTGACAAACCATGTTGACTACAAAGACATCATTTTTTTTTTTAAAAAAAAGTCTGAATTTCATATAATAAACTTTTCCTTAGCAATTTTTTGATTTTATTGTATTTAATCCTGAAATTGTAACTAAAATTTAGGATATAACGATAGTGCTCACTATTAATATTTCTGCTTAATTTCACGAATAATATTCAAGCATGCGTACTATCTTTATTTTATAGCTAAGGAGGTAATGAAGACAATATATTAAAATGATTAATTTTGTTTATTACAATGATAAAGTTTTTGTGAAACTAAACCGGAGACCATTAAGCTTACTTTTTATTAAATAAATATTAATAAATTGTTATTTATTATCATAAAGTGAACAAACCAAAATTCACTTTAGAGTAATAAAAGAAAAAATTAGCATAACTAAATAAATATAAAATTATAGATAACACCTTATTAACTTGAAAATACTCGTTAGTGGATGTGGTGCATAATTTTTCTCTTACTATAGGTGAACAAACTAATAATTGTCCAAAAGACTTGTGAAAACTGTATGTCGTGGAACAGGCACAAGTATTTAAGTATATATTTTTACATCTGCTTCTGGAGATCGTTGGTGGGTGTACCTTTAAATCATAATTTTTTTTATGATTATGATTAAGTAACTATAAGTTTTCTCACAAACAAAGAAGAATAAACTTTTAATTTACGATTAAGTGTCCGACATATTTCACAAATGAACAACAAATATAGCACGGTTGGGTAATTTCTAAACTCACACTAATTCAAACAAATTTCCAATAATGAGCGTTATTATAATTCTCGTTATTACTTGAAACAGCAGCTATAAAAGTAACTACTTTTCAATTATCACATTAGTTGGGAAGTATAATTAGATAATTAAAATAATTTTACCTTCCACCAAGAACGATAAATTTTTGATTGCACTGTTACAATAAGTTCGGAACAAATTTCAGTAAGAAATTAATTAATCAATCCCAAAATGTGAATAAATATTCTTTAAAAACCTAGTGAATAGCGGAAATAATGCAGGAATTAAAGTATGCGTAAATTCAATTGGGAAGGGTAAGTAGTCACATTTTCAATAATTTTAATTAATGCTAAAAATGAATAATTATATATTTAAATGTACGTTAATCAGTCAAAAAATTATTGAAGAAGACAAAAAAGATATATTTTAACGAATGAAGCTATTTAAATATTAATATTAATTTAAGGAAATAAAACACGACTTACACTATCTCAACATATTACTTATCTTACAATTCCACCAACTGTTGAGGGGCGTGGCTGGGAAACTGGTAGTTTAGATGCATTTGTGTGCAAACCTGATCGGATTATTAGAATATTTTGTTTTCGTATATTGGTAGTTGTGAGTTTTTTTGATGTAGACTCGTAGTGTTAAACTTTATGGTGGAGTGTTTTTATAGCATTTATGTTACTGATTTTTATTTATAGCTTTCAATTCTAGATTAGTGTAAAGAAAAAGTACATGTTTACTCTTTAATGTGTCAAATATAACATTTCTAATCACGTTTTCCGTCAGGGAATATTTGTATTCTTTGTGCGGTAGGTGTGTGCTGCAATCAGCAATGACTGAGTATAAATTAGTTGTTGTTGGTGCCGGTGGTGTTGGTAAAAGTGCACTAACAATTCAGTTAATTCAAAATCATTTTGTTGATGAATATGATCCAACCATTGAAGATTCTTACAGAAAACAAGTTGTAATAGACGGTGAGACTTGCCTCCTAGACATCTTGGATACTGCTGGACAAGAGGAGTATAGTGCAATGAGAGACCAGTATATGAGAACTGGAGAAGGTTTTTTGCTTGTTTTTGCAGTTAATAGTGCCAAATCTTTTGAAGACATAGGAACCTATAGAGAACAAATCAAACGTGTCAAAGATGCTGAAGAGGTTCCAATGGTTCTAGTTGGAAACAAATGCGATTTAGCTGCTAGAGCAGTTGATATGACTCAAGCTCGTGAAATCGCTAGGCAATATAATATTCCTTTTGTTGAAACTTCTGCAAAAACTCGTATGGGGGTGGATGACGCATTTTACACATTGGTGAGAGAGATAAGAAAAGACAAAGAAATCAGAGGTAAAGAGAAAAGAAAGAGAATGAGAAGTGCCAACAGAAGGAAAAGGTGTTGGATTCTCTAGTTTATTGTTGAGTTGTAGGCTTTTATGACCCCTACACTACTTTTCTTTGGAGATTTTTTTTACGTACAGGTAAAAGTATATTTGAATGTTAATTCAACTATACATTCAAGTAACCTCAAGCTTATTCGGCAACTTATTACTATCCTCTATAACTCAGTACATATTTTTAATTGTCCATGACGAAACGAAAGTTATATTTTTTTATATATGCATGAAGATAACAAGAATGACTAAATTTGTTCATATTTTTCAGTTTTACGTATAACTCAATTTATACATAGGCAGATTTAACTGATTGAAATTTGTGATCGGATTTGTATTTTTTGTACATTAAATTGTCCTGAGAGGGATTAAATATCATTTGTTAAGATGTATAATATTCATTCTTGTTGTTGAAATAGTTGTATAAAACAATGAAATAGATAGGAGTTCCTTGACCATATGTCGAACTATTTCATATTGTAAAGTTGATTTTCATAAACTTAACATTGTGAAGTTTTTCTATTTTTTAAAATAGACATGTAAAAAGGTTATTTTTAATTTACATTCTTAGTAATGTGTAGAGTTTGTAGGCGGTATATTATATATAAATATATAACGTATGCATATTATGTGCACATTTTTTGTTTGTTTGTTTGAAGTGATTCTACTATTTGAACTGGTTTACATTACATTCTTTGGATTTAAATGCCAGTATTTGCCATTTAAATGGAAATGATACAAACATATTACATATGGTGCCGTTATTCTATAACACAGGAATCCTACCAGGTATGTAACCATTGAATGGGGGTCAACACATTCAGAACCGCTAGCTTTCTTTTGTATTAGGCTATTAGTTTATACATGTCGGTGTGTATGTTGATGTTTATACACACATATTTTAATAGTTACTAAGTTTAAGGTGCCACAGATTTGTATAATTAATTTTTAAGATCTAACATAATGAAGTAATATATATTATGATGCCTGGAATATGTTTTTTTTTTAAAGTTAACTATTATTGATTTTTTATATTTTAACTTGAGAAGGATATTATTTGATTGTTTGCTTTTTAAGTTATTTGATTGTTATGGAGGGTTTTTCCGTTATATATATATATGATATATATGTTTCATTTTATTCAATTATGAAATTATGATGATACGTCATAAAATTTTGCACAAACCTTATTTTGGTTAGTCTGTTTGTTATTATTTGTATTGAACAATGATAATTCAAGTTATTCAGATATAGTTATCCTATATCTACTTAAGAATGTGCTCAAACCAACTTTCATTAAATTTTTCTTTAATATCAAATTCTTCCCCGTTGACATTTTAAAAAAACTAATGTCGAACTGTTTATTAATGGACTTGTAAAAGTAAACTTTACGTTACTTTTAATTATGTATTCTATTATAAAATAAATTATAATGTCTTGTACTGCACATTGTTGTTCGTTTGGAATCCTTAATTATTTTTCATATTATCTGTTAAGAAGCAAGAAATGGACTCATTAATGTACACAATACAGATTTGCTTGAATATAATTTAGACGAGTTGGCTCAATATGTTATTTTGTCAGATGAAAGCCGGACGGGAGTACATGCTTATTGTATATAGAGAAATGCTTTTATTTTTGGCCGGAATCTCACGGGGGTCCAAGAGCCCTATGTCAGTCATCATGCACTGTTTGACGAGTGATCCTGGACGTATAAATGAATTTTAAAAAGTGCCTGATTACTTTGAAATATCTTATCCACTGCTGTCATAAGTTAAGGTGGTCTATGAATGCCAGTTTTATTATTCATTTTTGATCCATGTAAATCAATATACTTTAAGCAATTATTCTTTTTGTTCTAACTATATGTTAATTTAAACAATTAACATTTATTTTCCCAATTTTATGAGAAAAAATAATTATATTTGAATCAATTATAGATATAGGCATGTCCAGTCGGAAATATCTTTCAACCCTATACTAGATATGTTCAATAAAGTAGCCTTAATTGTTTAAATACTTAAGAAAAATAATTTTAAACGAAAAAAATATACCATTACTACACTCTTATTAATTTGTATGATTCACTGTACAAATATAACGAATTTTCACGAATGTTTTTTGATATAACTGTGAGCTAGTAAACTTGTTGTTTTGAATGATTTCCGTATTCAATTATAATATATACTTATCAACTCTATGAGAGAATGGGTGTTTTCTCATATGCACTGATCGTCAGCAGAGCAAGATGGCCAATTGTTCTTTATTTATTGAACAAAAACGCCTTACACGTGTATAATCACTGTACATATGTATTTATCTTGTATTCATTTAGAAAATTGTAATAATAAGGTATTGTATTATTATTATTATTATTATCCATTTATATTTTACATAGTGAGATTTATTTTAAAACTTGCTTTTTAAATGCATGGTAATCTTTAAGATTTATTTCAATTGTATTACTAAATAATGATTTTTAGATATGTTAATTTAACCAAAAGAATATTAATTGAAGCTCTGACTTCATGCGAATACTAATTATTGTAACATAGACTAATTAAATTGGTTGATAACTGTCACTTTTTGTATATATGGTAAAGATGATAGATGTATTAAAAAATTGTTTCCTCTTATTGTTTCTCATTTTTTAAAATAGTAAATCCTTAATAAATTTTACTTTAAATGATCCGATTTTTTTGGTCAATTTCCCAACCTCTGAAACAATACATCCATTCCATTTGCAGATACAATCATACCTTGATTCTCGACTATAATTCGTTCCAGAATTTTGGTCGAAAACCAAAACTAATTTTACCATAATAAATAAATAACGGGAAATGAGATAAAACGTTCGGTCTGATCATATACAAATGTTTTTTTTTTAAATTTTGTAGGTTTCTCTACTAATTTAGTATGTAATAATTTAGTATACAAACTAAACTACTAAAAGTACATTATTAAATCTAAACTAAAACAATAAATTAATAATAATTTTAGTATAGACGACTGTTGGAGGACCAAAATTATCTTCGAATTCTCGGGGCATCATTTTCTCGACATCTCTGTTCAAAGTCGTTCGAACACCACCAAGGTTCGTATGTATTTTCTTGTTACATTGATAAACAAGAAATAGATTTACTTTTGAACCAATCATTTAATGTTTACAGTATACAAGTAGTTTAAATTCATTACCTTTAAAATAATGGATATATGTTGGTTTGGAAAGAAGTAAAAGATTATTACTTTTTTAAATAGTTCAGTAATTATTAAATAATTTTAATTAAATAAATCAATGAAAACTTTATATATTAACAGAATTGGTTAACTTTAACTTAATATTGATATATATTTAGTTGAATTGAATTAGGTTATTGAATTGACCAATTAAAATATATAAATATTACCATAAAAAAAAAACGATCCACAAAGTACAACAAATGTTTCAGAGTAAACTATAGGTACACAGTAAATAGAAAAACAATCTGCAAGTGAGCTTAGCGTCCCTATCTTTTCTCTTCTAAAGACGGTTAAACTGAAAATTTGAGACTCTGTGTTTTTCTGTATACTGTGTACCTATAGGTTATTCTGAAACGTGTTTATATCATTTGAACGATGAGAAACAGATCCGAAATGGAGAATAAAAGTTTATAAAACTGACACACAAATAAGTGAAAAAAACACGCAGCCTGTGATTTTCGGTTAAAATATTCATCAGGGAGAGGAGTGAGTGATTATTTTGCGACAATGCATCTTTTTATTGAACTTAAAAACCTATCAACGTCTAAACCACGATTTTACTAATTACTTTATTAAAGGACTATTGTCTGAAAGCTTGACTAGCATTTAATCCACTCGTGCAACTTCCCACGTAATTGTATATATAAAGAAGATTTCACAGTAAACCCTTGAGGTAAAATTGAATGTCTAAAGAACAGTAAGAAATGGAACCAAGATCTTTCAACCAACTGTTTGGTTCTTTTCAGAGTCGCAATAAATGATTTTGAGACTCCCATGATGGCCAAGTAAGTAACTTTGTTGTAAGATAAATTACCTCCAATTTCTGAATTGGAGATTGTGGATGCTCTAGTTATTTACTTTTGTATTGGAGTTTTAATCTTGGCCATGACCTTGATTTTCAAGTGTGAGATGGAAAATCTTGTGCAAGCCATCCCTCGAAGAAGACTTAGTCTTTTGGGGCCACATACTCGCCGTTAAAGGTCTGATCTTTATTAGACTTGAGTGATGTAAAATTTAGGACTGCTGATGTAGAATCAACCAGGTAATGTTGGTCAGGTTGCAGAGGCAGTCCTACACGAACACAATGTGATACTACACACAATGAACACTCTACATTGGGAGTCCTAAATTTTACCTAATTCCAGTGTTTTGGAAGGCAAATGTCATGTTGTGTTCATGACATCGTATGGGCTCAGGGCCGACGGTTTAACATCTTCTCCCCCCCGATGTGCCTTCAACTTGTCGTGGTGGGGGGGCTTAACATGCCTTGATGGCGTGAACTAAGAAAGGCACAACCTAGGCCGGCGTCCGGAAGTGGAAAGTCCGCTCGTCCGGGCGCTGACTTGGTTGGCGGCGGTCTGCTTATTGGTCTTTCACTGCGGTGACACTACAGCTGATTTAGCTTCCACCATGGGGTCCTGGTCTTGGGCTGGTGGTCCGCTTAGTTGCGCACTTGTTTGGGAGCCTTCTTCTCCTCTTCCAGCTTGCACCTGTCTTTTTTAAGACATTTTTCTCGCCCCCCAGTGAAATCCGGCAACTTTGTTTTCATATCAGTTTATAATTTATTGTGGACGCGATGTGTTTATCTTCTGGATGCTTCTCCTTATAGCTTTTCTTGTAATCTCTGACTCCTACAAATATCTCCACAAACTGTAACTCTTTTCATTCATTCATGAAAAACAAACTGTTTTTTCCTTCATTCATGTTTTTCCCTATGATTTTGATGCTCTCTCTCATGAAATAATCATTAGTCTCCTAGAGACCATAAGTATTATATCTTTTGTTAATGTAGTTCGTGGAAACCCGCCTCCGTGTGGTCCACTTTGGGCACTTCATGAGAAGTGTTTCGTTTTATCTCATTCGTGAGAGAACGGTTGGTTTCAAATCCCAACTGATGGGAAGTTACGCTTGAAAGGTTTTAGTCTTTTTTCTCATATCTTATTATGATTTGGACGTTGATTGTTATTTCGCGTGTTTAGTGTGAAATGCTATCTATATATGTATATAATTAAACCTTTGGTTTCCTAATGTTGAAGGATGTCAAAATATTGCCAGTATTTTTCTCTTTTTATTCCGTTGTATCAATTGCCATTAAGAACATATTTTCCTGTATATATATATAGTTTATTCAGTTCTTTACCCTTTCATTTAATTGGTTTATATATATATATGAGAGAAAAACAATATGCCAAAAGATATAAAAGATAATTTTTTATTTTGGTGATGCTCGATCGAATGTAGCGGAAGTACTCCCTATTCTTGTATAATATTCTTCAACAGTGATTCTTCCTTACAAACAGAAAAGGTTAGAAAATGATCAAAATCGTCTAAAAAAAGCGTTAAAACAGTTCCAATAGGATGTTTTGACTATCATAGTCACCAAATACTGTATTATCTATTTGCAAATTACGACTATGATGATAACATGTATATATATATCTCAATGGTCAAACCACAATATGAAATGGGAAAGAAAGACTAAGATCAACCTGTAACAAGCGGTCTTCGTCAGAGTTAAAAACCAAACTGAAATACTAGATTTTTGACTTTGACGAAGACCGATTGTTACTTTAAAAGATTTTAGTCTTGTTTCCCATTTCATATTGTGGTTTGATCATCCATTGTTTTTTCACGTGTTTATGTGAAATCTTTTCATATATAAATAGAAATTAAAAAAATTAACCAATTAAAAAGAAGTTAGCACACAGATAGACACAGGAATAACTCGCTTCTATATTTCGACTATCGTCCTCAAAAGGAGGCGAAGAGTCTCGCAGGAAGGCAGAGCGGCCTTCTCAGAGGACTCTTCGCCTCCTTTTGACGACGATAGTCGAAATATAGAAGCGAGTTATTCCTGTGTCTATCTGTGAGCTATCTTCTTTTTAATTGGTTTTTTGTATATAAATAGATATATATCAGTATAAGAAGGCTGCAAATCTTCCCTTGGACTTATTTAATTAAAATTCGCAACAGCTTTTGCGTTGAAAACAGTTTTTGCAATAGTTCTTACTGCGTTTCGCTGGGTTGGTGGTAATTCTCGTATTAATCACCAAATTAGCAATGACTAGTGACGTCAATCACAGCGAATACTATATTCACTATAACTATAGTATTATTTCAGTGCAATGAAAAGATCCGAGACACCAATAGTTCAACACAATAACGAAAAAACTAACTTTCTGTCTTAAATTTTCGATTTCAACCGTCATCATGAGAAAAAAGAGAGGGAAACCAATTTCTAATGGTTTTAAAATATAATTTATATATAACAAACATGATGCCATAATATTTACTTTACTGTTTTCAAAGATCACAAGTTCAGCTTAACTCAAATAAAATCTAAAAGGATTAAATAGTAGTATTCATCCCTTCATGGTCTCATATTTTAGCTCTTGTTAATAGAAGTAAGGCATTTATTTCTGAATAGAAATAACTAATAGTGCTTATGAAAAGGATATTGGTAGAAAAAAGTACAACATCATTATATTACAAAGAAAAGTTATTAAGACATTATTTATTTTTAGAAATAATAAAAAATAATATTTTACAAGAGAATAACTTGAAACACTTGTACAATCATGGAGTTTATGGGAGGAAAGAAATATGTTACATCTGGTAATTAAAAGTAAACTATAGTCAATTGTGTTTAAACACAAGTAAATAGTACATAAATTAGGGGAACATTGGAGAGATATCGAAGGATGGAGCTTCTCACTTGCTAGTGGTCTAGGACTGCAGAACAATTGGCTGCTCCAGTTACCTCTGTTACCTCGTCTCAGCTTTGTGTTTCGGAGGTTTGAACCCTTTCATTTTTTTGAAACTCCGCGAACTTGACGAGCCTGTTTGAAAAGCCTTCCAACTATCAACTCGACTTTGTCGTGATTCCTGTGGATGGGAAAAAATCATTAACATTCATGATCATGATTTAACATACAGATGATTAACTTACTTCAAATTACCCCAATAACATTTTTTTTTAGAAAAGAACTAGCAGACGTGCTCGTCATTGATGGGTATTTTACAAAATTCAGAGGTGAAACATGGTATTCCGAAATATTATTAGATATTGTACAACAGTAGAAAATATTATTAGAATAATCCATAACTGTCACCAGATCTGGAGTTTATTTTACATTTTGCAGCTTTACATACTGTCCTCAAATTCATTTTATTTTATTCATACTTCTTATTTAGTATGCGGGTAGGTAGGACTCATTTTTTTAAAGCGAGCAAATTATGATAAACGCAAAACGAAATTAAAATCAACTAAGAATACCTACTTGCTACAGCACCAAGCACCAAAAAATACCTGTATACCTAAACAGGTTTTCTCTGTACATTGCTTGGAACTGACTCATTTCAAGTTATCTTTAAGTTTTATGCATTACATAAACAGAATTCACCCTTAGAAAAATTTCTATTTGTTATATTTCAAAAATATGCCGGTATTATTGTTAAAAAAAAAGAAAGTATTGTTAGTTGATATATCTGTGTAGCTATACAAACAGCTTAAAAGTCCAAAACTTCCCGCTTCTAGGTTTCATTCAGATCTTAGCTTTTAAGTTAGACATACACTAGCAGTCAGTGTGTCCAGGATTGGATCAAACGTAAAGGGACGGCTCTAGTTTTAGCTTATGTAAAACTTACTTTTATTGGATAAAAAAAGAATACACGATTAAATCAACTTCATTATATAGGTTATATGGTATTTTCAGATGTTCAATTGAAATAACATAACTCTAGTTTCATATAGTGTTAATTAATTAGGGCAGGTTCCAGAAGCCATCCTAAATTAACCCTTTGTGATACCACATAATTCTACATTGGGATCCCCCCTAAATTTCACCTGACTTAAGTGTTAAGAGCCTAGGCCTTTCGCGTTTTAAGAGTTGGGATCTTTAACGAGCACCTGACACAACGAGTACAGGCTCGGGACAGACAGCTTAACGTCCTCTCTTTACGACTTGCATAAATTTGTTCATATTCTGCATAAGTAAAACGATGGCGAAAGTGCTGGCCTACTCTGTTGACAACTAACAATATTTGATGTTCCCAAATAGAAAAGTATTAATATCTACCAGGGGCGAGGAGAGCAAGCAAATCATTGGGGGGGGATTTGTACTAAACCAGTGATTTAACAGTAATAGAAATAAAATTATAAATAATTATACTAATTTAGTTATTGAAGATTAGGTCCGAATTAATAACTTATGATTTCAAGCCGACGTTTCGTCGAAATTTGTTCAGCATTCTCAAGGCTAAAGTCAATTTATTGGAAAAAATAAATATAACAACTCTGAAAACAAAACTTCCACGGCATATCAACTACCAGAAAACCAAAACACAATAAGCAACAGCACAAAAAAAGTAAAAGAAAATCGAAATGTACAGTATTATTTCTTTTATACACAGATCGGTTTATAACATATTACTTTTATTATTATTACTAGCAAATGTACCCGTCTTTGACGGAATCAAAAATTCTATTATTCTTGGTATTCCAAAATATCAATTATAGTATTATACTAATACTATAATTAGAAATTATAGAATAGTAGAAAACACCATTATTAGTACAGTGTTAAACAAATGCCTCTGTATACACTACATTAGCTGTCTGCCCTTCAGGTTCATGGAAGAACAATCAGTTGAAACCTCTGACTATTGAGCAAGTAAACTACAGTTGACCATGTGAGAAAAACTTGGTTTCGCTAACTTGAATTCCTGCGTTAGATAAAGTCTCCCTTTGCGACTTAGTTAACGTCATTGCGAAATAGACTCTGAGGGGACCTTGCAATCATTTGAATGGAAACAGACAGTGGCTCGGAATCAATGGTATGCGTGGTATACACACAGACTCCCCAATACCACATCCAGTCATTATGTCCGCCTCTATGGCATATCTGTGTAGAGCACGAACTCAGAGTCGTGTCCCGTTGCACAGTTTTTGGGTCACTCATGTTTCGTAACATCAAATTTGTTACTGCTATAAATTGCAGCATCATTGGTGCTCCTACTTTAAGTTTTTACTCATGAGCAGGCAGTCCAGGAGAAATAAATTCAGAGTCAAGAAATTCAATTAGATAATGAACTGCTTCTTCATCACTAATCCAATCTCTTTACTGACTTGTAAGTTCTTTCCTCGGCTTCATATAGCGTAAGAACTTTGTTGATTTCTCATGCCTGTTCATATTAAGAGTTGAGAATTGCTCGTTTACAAAACTATTTATTCGTATTAGATAGTACATCCTCAACTCTGGGAAACTCTGGTACCTTTTCAAAAATGTCAAATACGCAATATATTCATATGCTCAATTGAAATTAAAATCAACTAACAATACCTACTTGCCACACCTGTGTATTTTCAAAACAAACTTGTCTGTGAAGATAGGAAAATGCAGCTAAAAGCCCCATAACTTCGCTTCTGTATTGAATTAATAATCTATTTAGAGCCCATATTTTAAGTTAGGCACACACAAATCCAGTGTCAATGTTTCAGCTCGCTATGTCTTATGGTGGCTGAGTTTACTTGTGACAAACATTTTTGCGTTAAACGTCCATAACTTCACTTCTACGTTGAATTTCCAATCAATTCTTAGCCTATATTTTAAGTTAGACCTACACAAATCTACTGTAAAAGTTTCAACTTTATATGTTTATGGTAGCTGAGTTTACCTGTGACAAAGTTTTGCGGACAAACCGACAGAAATTTTTCTAAGGGTGGATTCGGTTTCTCCAATGTATGAAACGTAAAAAAAACTTGAAATGAGTCAGTTCTAAGCAATGTACAGACAAAATCATTATTTTATTTATAAAGAAGATTATTAGGGCTAAATATTTAAATTGCTTTTATTATTCAATTGTTGCTTATTGTGTTTTTTTCTGGTAGTTGGTATTAAGTGGAGGTTTTTTTTTCAATAAATTGATTTTAGCCTTGAAAATGCTGAACAAATTTCGGCGAAACGTCGGTTTGAAATCAGAAGTTATTAATTCGAACCTGATCCTCAGTAACTAAATTAGTATTTTAAAAAATCAGTAGATGAGAAGCTATTCCAATTATACTTCGTAATTTCTTTGTTACAATTTCAGGATACATGTATAGTAAAAAAATTTCTAAAAGATGATTTAAACAAGTTAAGTTTGAAAGAAGCCCTTCACAATTTCTTATGGAAACTGTTTTCGTTAATCAGTGGCTTTGCAAGGGGGGGAGGGCGGGCCGCAGTGGGCGGCACGTGCCAGGGAGCGGCATTTTTGTAAAAATAGAAAACAATTAAATCATAAAAACCTAACAAAAAATCTGAAATTTTATATCAAAATGAGTTTTGAAGGTCGTAATTGTTTTTATGTTTTATGTGTGTAGTACTGTTTTTAATACTTGATTAAAAAAATTTTAAATTTTTTCAAAATATTTTTTTAAAGTGGTTTACGGTTTATTTATATTTGTTTGCTAGCCAGTTAATTTTATTGAACAATTTTTTTATAATTTCAATTATACGTTTTTCTTTTGAAAAATCTTTGGTTTTCTTTGTCACTATTTATGTATACAACTACTGTAATATGATAAAGTCTGGGACTAATAACAGCAGTCTAAAATTAGATTCTTGATTGTAATTCCAAGAAAATAAATATTCTGAGGATTTTCTGGAATTTTGAAGGTTAACGGATTAAAAATGGATGCTCACCACTGTCGTTAATGTAAAATAATCAATTTATTAATATATAATTTCTTAAACAGTATTTCTTAACTGGCTAAAATATTAAAATTGCAGAAAAAAATTAAATTACAATTAAACAAAATACGACAACAATAAAAAAATAATTATTTCGTCACAATAATTGAAAATGTAGGTTGGATTCTGATAGAATTTACCTCAAAATTCTTCTGCCATTCCTTATTTATCTTAGCTCTTTCCTCCTCCTCTATTTCTGCTTCCCTTTTACGCTTCCTTTCTTCTGCGTCCCTCACTTCAAGTTCTCTCCTCTTACGTTCCATATCAGCAAATAGTTTCATCGTCATTACGTATACAGCGTGCTTATACTTCCCTGGATCATCTTCTTCTACTATTGTGTTTTTTCCTTCCTTTTTTAATTTTTTCCTCTTTTCTTCTACCTGAAAAGTATCCAATTATAAAAGTTTTAAGATATATATTTTCTTACTACTACTATTTTATTCATATATGGTCAAAAAGATTTAGTCAAATATTTAGTAGTAACTCAAAAATATCTATATAAATAAATGAAAGGTTTTGTCTGTATATTGCTTAGCACTGACTCATTTCATGTTATCTTACAGTTTTTTTGCATAGAAAATTAAATCAATGAACATTTGTTTATATTACTTTAATTTAGATAATAACGATTTCAATTCTGCTCTTGCCTAAAACTGGCTAGATTTTCAAATTTTTATGCATATAATTTACTATAAGAGATGATAGAACCGAATGAACCTTCGGTCTGTCTGTTTGTTTGTCCAAAAATTTTGTTACAAGCAAACAATGAAAAGATTATTCTTCTATCATCTCTTATAGTAAATTATATGCATAAAAATTTGAAAATTAGCCAGTTTTAGGCAAGAGTAGAATTGAAATCCTTATTATCTAAATTAAAGTAATATAAACAAATGAGCCGTTTATTTTGAAAGTGGCCTAATTCCATTTTCCAAAAAAATTTAGGTAGCTATTTAAATAATTATATTTTTACGTTATCTTTACCTTTTGCAGCAAATTGTACAAAATTTATTTAAAATTACTAAGAATTTTTATAACAAAAATTAGTTGATAAATAAAATGACAATATTTTTAAATTTTGTAAAACGCAAACCCTTAAATATCTCGATTTTAACATAAATGGAATTAGGCCACTTTCAAAATAAGCGGCTCAAATATTCATTGATTTAAATTTTCTATTGAAAAATTTGATCATACAAAGAATTTTTCAATAAACTAGTCTGATCAAAATTACTCTACATTCAGATTCTGTTTGAAATTAAAAAAAAACACAATTCACACCTATCCAACTTTATATTGATAGTGATTTTTCAGAAACTTTATAGATAAATTGATTTTTTCGTTACCCTTAGCCATTTTCATACAAATGTTCCTACTTAACAAAACTTATTTCTTCATTAAGGTGCCTCAAATATGTAAATTTAGTATGATTCATACCTTTAATAATCATTAAATACATAGATGAGATAACTTAATCGTGCCCAGATTATTGGAGTATGATCAAAATAAAGTCAAAATCGTTGGGTTTGATTGATGGCTAACAAAACACCACGGCAGGTAAATAAATAAAAAGTCAAATCACACAACATACGATATATTCCATAAGGTGGGTATTATGTATGTTCAAGCAATCAACTATACAAGCTCAACCCAAAAACTATTTTCATATAAGCAGACACAAGTCTACCTGTGACCAATTCAAGATATTAGGAGTTAGATTCGACTAAGCTGTGACCATGTTTTTAGCTTTAATGTAAGAAAATCTGAACAAGAATACTACGTGTTCGAAACGAGCTGTTTTGATAATAAGACTTCTTTTAATTTGGAGACTTCCATAATTTCAATAATGAGAAACAAAAGTTATTGATAACCGGTAATATATGTAATTAAATCAGAATAACTGGTGACCTACAGAAGCTACCAAAAAATACAACCTTACTAGTTGGCACGGCGAATTCCATAGAGTCAAATGTCATGTTAACTCTACCTAAACTTAATTTAGTATTTAATTATTAACAGAATATGTCTCCCGATAGATGTCTAATAACTACGTCTGGATGGATGCTGTAATTGGAATTGTATTTGAATGCAGTGAGATTCAAATCAGCGTGACAGGTTCGTCTGACTCGAGCAGTGCTCACTCGAGTGGTTGAAAGTCTTTAGTCTCCTTGCACGTTTGTTCCAGTCGAAGGGGTTCAAACATTACGTTCCAGATTTGATTCTAATCTCGCTTTTACTAACTTGTTTCTTTCTGAGGCTCGTTTTTGTCATTTTCTTTAGTTCTTGAAACGTTGAAAGACCGATCGCTCGTTTTTTGGGAGGAATAACTGCACAGAATGGCATTGAAATATGTTGAAAACGAATTTGTTGAGCGTTAAACAGCAATTAAAATTTCGATTGAAGTATTTCTATATAAATAAAAATATCGGTTTTTTATTTCTATAAAACCACTTTGCATCGAAGTTTAAAAAGTACGCAAGTATTTATATATAATTTGAAAGAAATAAATTCAGATACAGAAGCCAAATTTCATATCGGAACATAGTTTTATTAACTCAGAAACATTTGCGGGCATGCGCCCAACCATTCCCCAAAGTTTCATCGGAATCGGATGAACTGTTTAAGAAGGTACAACAGACATAGAAACAACATTCATTTTTATTTGTATAAATTAAAAAGAATCTTTTAAAAATCTTGCGTGAAAATTTTAAAACTGGAGTGCTTGTTGGTCTAGATCATTAGATTTACTAAATGAACAGAGGCCCATTTTGATTAATCCTCGGTGTTGCTATCATAAATAATACCAACACCTGGCATGTCCTACGACATATGTAGCCAGGGGACGGGTTTACATCAATGGATGAACACAACACAGTGAAGGTGTAAATATTCCCTTCTCAGTATTACCGTGTAATTGAGAGCAGTAATGAAACCTACACACCTTGTACACTAGAGTGTGTTGTGTATTCACGATCAGTATCGCTTCCCAGTCCTTACCAACGGATACCTGGTTCATGTATAACCCAAAATCTTTATAGATAAAAAAAAGGCCTGTACATTAATTAGAACTGACTCATATTAAGTTATCTTTATGTTCTGTACATTACAGACACCGAATGCATCCTTCCTAAAGAACAACAAACGGACAGAAAAAATTCTGCCCGTTTGTTTGTCCAAAAATCAACTCAGTCATAGCGAAAAAATCATAAACCATAGCGATCTGAAACTTTGACAGTAGATTTGTGTATATCTAACTTAAAAGCTAAGATTTGAAATGATTCAACATAGAAGCGAATTTATGGACTTTCAATGTATGTTTGACTAGCTATACATACATTTTATTTTAAAAATATACAGGTATTTTTAGGTACCTGATACTGTAAGCAAGTAGGTGTTGTTAATGCTGGCAGCATTAACAACCAGCAAGATCTCATAGATAAGGTGTTTCATGGAGTTCAAGATGTGCCGTCTCTTCAGAATAACTGGCTTTGTGAACGAGCAATTCTCACTCCTACTAATGAACAGGCAGGAAAAATCAAAAAACAAGTTTTTACACTATATCAAACCGAAGAAAGAACTTAGAAGTCAGTAAACAGAGTGATTAGTGATGAGCAAGCAGTTCATTATCCAACTGAATTCCTTGATTCTGTAACTGCTCCTGTACTGCCTGCTCATAAGTTAAAACTTAAAGTAGGGGCACTAATCATATTGCTACACTAGCTTGAGTTCCCCAAAAATTTGTAACGGGATATGATTCGGAATTTGTGATCTGCACAGATATGTCACTGAGGCGGACATCATGACTGGGCGAAGTAATGGGAAATAAGTACAATTTCTCGTCAGTGTCTGTTTCGCAATGACGGTAAATAAATCGAAGGTGCAAAATCTATCAACGGCAGGAATTGATGTGAGTGAGACAAAGCGTTTCTCACATGGTCAACTGCATATTTATTTAAAAGTCAGAGATTCCAACTCTCTTCTCTTCCATCTATCTGAAGGACAGGCAGCTTATGTTGTTAGTACTTAATACTGTACAAATAATTATATTTTCCACTATTCTATAATTTCTAATAATATTTTGGAAATGATGCCACGTATCGTCTCTGAAATTTTGTAACCTTTCAAAGACGGGCACGTCTGCTAGTACTGCAATTGGCAATTTATATCAGAGACTAGCATGAAATTGATAATCCTGAAATTGTAATTGAAATTGTATTCCATCTCAACTTTGTGACGAATAGTTGTAGGGATATGAGTTGCGATTGTTTTCGCATAACTGAGATGAGAGAACATAGGAGGGTCAGGTGAGGTCAAACAGGCAGTGTGTTTGACTAGTACCGAATATTGCAGGTTAAGACATGCTCGCCATGGACATAGAATTTTCAACTGGAAGATGAAATCTTGACACATCCTGCCTCAAAGAGGGTGTAAAGCAGTCGGCCAAGAGTTTGCATTACATCGGGTACTTACTCGCTAAAGATCCCTGAATTAAAAAATAACTTGAGTAAGGTAAATTTAGGACTTTAGTAAAATTAACCCGTCAATGTGACTCACCCATTACTAAAATGGGAGTCAAATAACAAATGAACCACAATTTGCACCATAGAAAAACACCAAACGTGAACGCTCAACAGTGGGCGTTGGAATGAAACAAACATGTAATCTCTGGTAGCCTTGGAGGAACCATTGTCTATTTCGAAGTAGTTTTAAACTCAATAACTGAGCAGTTCGCAGAATATTTGAACAACAGCGACAAGAATTGAGTTTTCGAATGACCCGTTGGTCTTCAAAGATCACCCCTGTCAAGGCAAACACCTGATATGCCATCAGACACCAAATCAGTCAATGTCTCGCAATAACAAAGACTAAATGTAAAGGCTGTTCAAAAATTCGGAGGTGTTTTTAATAATTTAATAACTGGTTAACATATACATAATATTTCTCTCTAGATGAACAGCTAAGGTCTATACATTTCCATTGTTGGCCTCAAAATGACTTAGAAACCATCACAAGACATGCTGAAATATACTATTCTGTCATAAAAAGTTACACCACATACATTGATTGAAAAAGGATTCCTTATAGAGCTTTTCAGGCTGAGAAGAGAAATAATTACTAAGAAAAAAGATGTGGTTATGAAGCTAAAATAACTTCATACCTGTCGTATGACATTCTTTGTAAACGATGTGGCATACCGTCTGTTCAAGTATGTGTTGAGAATAGTGCTTACCGTCGGCATTTCACTAGTTGAAGACAAAGATTTCCAGAAATGATATCAGAGTATTACTTTTATTGACTGCAAACTCCTTGAGACGTCCATAAACATAAATCCTTCGTAATCTTTTAGACTACTGTAAGCTTTCCAATTGACATGACGTTTAGTATTCCTGATCTCATCTAGGGAGTAACTTCTAGGATCTCTTTAAAGGAGTCTCTACCTTCTCATTACCACGAAGCCAGAGTCGACAGTCTGATAGGAATCATGCAGCTGTTTGCTATTTCCTTTGACGAAAAAAATAGTGTGAAGCAAAGGTTAGAATTTACAACTGATAGGACAGATAATAATCAGCCAAAGAATTCAGTAACAGTTTTAGCATGATTCCAATTAACTGTATGGCTACACACCTTCATGGTAGAAAAGTTCAACGTCTAAATCACAATCTCTACAACGACCTGAAAACACAACCTACCTCATTCAAATGATAAACTAACCTACTACTTAAAGTGATTCCATTATTTTTTAAAAATAAAATAAAAAAAGCAGCACACCCCCACAACAGATACTAATGACTGTGCAAAAACAATTAATACAATATATATTTTAGCTAATTGACAGTTGCTATTCAATAAATTAATTTTGAAGAAAACCTTTCAATTTATGTTTTTTAAAAAAAAGGCATCAAGTCTCCATCCCCAGGTATATGTCAAAATGTAAACAATTAGCAAACGACAGTTTTACAGTTTTTTTTACGATTTGGAGGGTCTAGATGATGTCACAATGAAATATTATTCAGGCAATTTGTAATCGACAATATTCTGCAGATTTTCTAAAAAGTCATTTGTTTTTAAAATATTAGAAAATCGTTAGTTGTGCAATCCGTAATTGTGTGGTATTTACTCATTCTGAGGTAAAATGGATAAACAAACAAAAGTCTCCACACAAATGAAGTTTTATTCAACAACAACGCGTTTCGAACACTGTGTTCATTCTCAGGAAGACAAAGTGTTCGAAACGCGTTGTTGTTGTTGTTATTGAATAAAACTTCATTTGTGTGGAGACTTTTGTTTGTTTATCCATTTTATGTCAAAATATTAGAAAATGACTATTTCGTTAATAAATGTCTATATATTTAATCATTTATTACTTTTACAGATTTAGACCTTTACACTATCTAAAAAGGTCATCAATTTAATACTCTTCACGTAATTAATGATACCATGAGTTATTTGTATCGTACATACAGAGAATATCAACAGTTAAAGTCATCGTTAAGAGTGGTAACAACGCGACTTCTTATTTTTTATTATATATATTATCAACTTTTTTCAAATTATATAGGACAAATTTTTTCGAAATTCTATTGCATTAAAACTTGTCAAGGAAAACCCGCAAGAAAAGAGCTCTCTCCTGTTCAAATGGGATGTTTTTGTGAATTTCCATAGAGCAAACCAGACACCTGCTATTTTATAAATAATTAATGTTATTTAAGTATATCAAAATAATTAATTACTCGGTAATTTATCAATTTCCTTTAAAAATCGTAAATCAGTCTCACGATATACCACCTTGAAGAAAGCGAGATTAAAACTAATACCATTGAAGAAGAATAAAGCAATTTCAATGATTGTGTTACTCACCATTAAATCTGTCCTTCCCTTAGCTTCTTCGATAACTTCCATGCATTTTTTTCTGGTATCTTCATTCTCTAATGTTTTCCAAGCTTTGTTAATAACTGGAACATACCAGATTCACTAGTACACCTAACATATAAAATACACTGCTTTTGAAAATCGTTGCAACGCGTTTTTTTTTTAAAAAAACACGTCTTTCTAAATGTTCAAATCTATAAGAAATAAAAAAATGTATTGAACTAAATATTAATATTTAAAATATTATAAATTTGAAATAAATCTACTAACAGCAAAGGATAAGAGGTTAGAAATCTAAAGAAAATAAATAAAAAAGATCATAGAAATGTTTGTTATGATGAAGATGGTCATGAGGATTGAAATTTAAAAATGTTATCAGAAAAACTATAAGTAACGACTTCTCAGTAACTTTTAGAAAGGGACATGGACGTACAGTATAGTATTGTAATATTTGACAGAATAAAATGATACCAATCATGTTTAATTGTTTCCTTGGGACTAAATCAAGAAAAATGTTTGAATAAATTACTATTTAAAATGATATTTTTTTTATAGAATAAAAAAATATTCACAGTAAAACGTAAACAGAAACTTTTTGACTTACAATCTAAATTGAGAAATTTTAGTGGTAAAGTACAGCTTTTATTAATCTTTTCAAACATTTCGATAGCAAAGAAGTTTTCAGATGTAATGTTTCACTAGCAATCGTTATTTCGAAATAAAATATTCAGAAAGAAACAAACTTACTTTCAAATGCCATTTGGGCTCTTTCAGGATCATCTTGGTTTTTGTCTGGGTGAACTAAAATAGATAGCTAAAAAAATGAATACCTAAATTAATGGAATATGCGACAAATGCTATTAGTATATTATATTACATAATACTCTTGTAAGAGAAACGATACTATATAATATAAAACACAATTTACTACTAAACTGTTCAACAAATTCATTCCAGAAGAATTTATTCATTGGTAGAAAGGTAATCTAGAACTAAGAGCCCTAACAAAATTATCAAATAAAAGTCAAAGACTTTTAACATACAAAACTAATTAATTGATCAATAATTATCAAACAAATATAAATGAGAAACTAACATGATTCTGGAAACAAGGACTACAGAAATCTTTTTCTTTTTTTTTAAAAAAAAAACGGAAATATTCCATTAAGGGCGATCCCAAACAATTAAACCTATTGGCATAGATTCCTAAGATTACATAACCTTCCTATATTTTACTGAAAATCTAAATTCAATTAATTTTGAAATTAGTTAGGTGCTAAAGTTTTAAAGAGAGTAATAATAACATACAGTTGATATGTTGCTTTATCTTCACTAAATTCATTCACCTCAAATTATTTACTATGCAGCATTAAAGCGTTATCATCCAACAGAACTGACTACAAGGGAAATCAAACTTCTTAATTCAACAAAGAGAAGAAACTTACCCTTTTATACTTTTTCTTTGCTTCTTCAATAGGATCATCTGGATCAATTTTTAAAACTTCAAAGGGATTTAAATTGAAATAAGACGATCCAGGTCTGAGAAGTCTTTCGATCTGCTGTTTTGAAGTTAATACAGAGTCCTTTTTTTCAATTTCCTTAACCTACAAAGCCAAATGTAATCTTAACATAACTGTTTACTTCAACTTAACTATTGAAAGAGTTGATTTAAATATACACTATCTTACTTCTTGATAAAATGCATTAAAAGCAGTTTCTTTTTCTTGGGGAAGAACACCGTTGGCCTGTCCTCTATTCATATTTACACAGTTCCTAATCAAGATTATAAAGATGTCAAAAGGTTTTAATGAGACCCTCTCAGGATTCGTTAAAACCCTACATTAATAACAGTAGAAATATAAAAATAAACATCAAGCCAAACTAAACAAACTGATTCAAATATTTTCAGGGTTGTCAAAGCGGCCATTACGTTACATTTTAAAAAATATCTCCCAAGATAGGAAAATCACTTTTAACTTTGACTGGATGGTTTAATTAGTTTTTTGTTCACTTTTGATTATTTATTGGAATTCTAAAAAAATTACGATTACATAATCATAAATTGTAGATTAAACTGCCGAACTATAATTATATTTTACAACACAGCTAGTGTTGTATTTGAACAAAATATTCATAGAAATGACCGATACATCTTACATTACAATTTCAAAAGCTTACTTCTGTTTATATTATGCAGTTTTAAAATATATTTTTTAGAGATCAGTGTGTCAATTGAACTGGTAATCAATAGTTGATAGGCCTGTACAAAGAATTATTTGTGTATGCGCCAACTCAGAAATATTTTACTTTGCCCTGTTACCTGTGGATGACAATAATGTAAAGTTTTAAAACACTGTTTTTATTCGTTAGTACTGATTATTAAATGAAATATACTGACTATATCACATTATGCAGTTTAATAGCCCTTTTTATACATGATATACATATAACTGACCTGTGACTTCAGGTATAAATAAGTATAAATAAGATGTGACTTCAAAAAGAAATGTCAAGGAGAAGAATTTTCTATTAAAACAAAATTACCCAGGCATCGTACAAAATAATTCAAGACATATCATTCATATGATATAATAATCGTATTATTATCCTTGTAATGGTTTTGTAATGAGTAATCATGGCGTTGCGTATCCAATCAAGAACACTACTACTGATATCGAATAACTAAGTCAAGTTTGATGAGAAACATAATCTGCAGCCTTTCCATATGAAGATGGCCATCTGAAATATCTTAGTATTTTATTTATAATAAACTAAAGAAGTTGTGAATTCCTTCACAACGAATTTGAAGGTTAAATTTAAAAAAAAAAAAATTGTTTTCAGGCTTTTAATAGTCCTATTACTATGTGTTGTATTTTAAGCTGTCTCTATCTATATTAAGGAGGAACTGAAATTGATTTCAACAAACATGAATAATTTAACCAAATTTGCCAGATTTTTTAACAAAAAAAGTTCCTTGAACATCGACAAAGTAACCCAAAGAAAATATTTTTTTCTAGAAACCATCTTTTATGTTCTGCATTAAGTTCACAACTTAATAAAGTAGGTGCATGAGGAAACAGCTTGTTTGTCTTCAGTAATGTGATGTTTCTCCATATCTCAATCGAAAACAACTGTTACTCATTTTTCCCTTTTAGTGGGAACTTGGCATTGCATATGGTCATAGTAAAATACTCTCATTTCCTGAGTTAGCTCAGGAAGCCGGTAATTTCCTGTTTACAGGCGATGGTTTTAGTGTTTTTTTCATATTGGAGTCACTCTATTCTATCAGTCATTGATAGTAAGTTTCAAAATGTTTCAGTGAAATATTAGTTTCATCATTTCGATATTCTAAGTTGGCCACGATACTTTAAAAAATTGTTCGATTAGCTAGGAATAATCTCGTTTTGAAGGGTAGATTGCGCTAAGTTGTAAGAGCCAAAATGAGATTTTAGTTTCATGGATCATTCTCCTCGCTACGCTTTTTCCTCTTTTAGTCTGGTCAATCGTTTAGTCCAAAAGAGAGGAAACTTCTTAACTTGTCCCCTAGAAATATGTTTGAAGTCATTGTGTATGTTTGAAATGCAGTAAATGTCTGGTCAGGATTGTTGTGTACACTAGTTTTAGCATTATCATAAGATTGGCCTATGCAGAGTACTTCAACCAGTTTGGTATTTTAAGATTCTATCAGCAGAGCAGTTTACTTTTGACCACATGAAATGTAGTATAATCCTGCAGGTTTATGAAAAAAAGTTTGATTTTTATACAAAGTCGCGATGGATCGCGGAGAGGAATTAGGTTAGTTCTTCTTTGAAACCCACAGTGTAGTAAGGAAGTAGCTTCTCAGTCTATAAGATTTAAGAAAGGTCTATTAAACTATCAAAATTGTTTACATCACAATAACCAACCGTTCAGCCTGATGACTACCTGAATCAATCAAATCCTTCAGTTCTAATTTTAAAAAAAGTTTTTATATATTATTCCTTCAAAATGAAGTAAATAATGTTTGTAAACAGTAATCTAGATATATATATATATATATATATATATATATATATATATATATATATATATATATATATATATATATATATATATATATATATATATCGGTATACTTTAGGAGCAGACCTTCTTTAAAATATATCATTAAATAATTGCCAACTCAAGATTTCCTTAATAATGGTCAGTGTAGACCGAAACGTCGGCCCTGTGTAAATATGGAAAATAGAAATATAACCAATTCATTCGGTGAGTTGATTTATATGCTACCAGAAAGATGGAGGAATAATATAAGAAAACTCGAGAAGGTATGTAAGAAACATACTAAACTTAAAGTTGGCAAGTTATTTAATGATATATATATATATATCATATACTATTTTCTCTTTACTTGTTATTTTGTGTTGTTATTTATCTGTTTTTACTTTCTTCTACCTGAAGATGACCGTCGAGGTCGAAAGCTTGCGTTTGCTTCTATAATTTAGTTATAGTTAGTACTTAATATATATTATCGGTTATTGGTCTGTGTTATTGCCTCCAGTATGTCCCTGGGAAATTTGTTATTTTCATTGCCTTTGCAGCATAGAAAAGTGATAAGAAAAAAAAGAACAATTGCTGAAAAAAATTGTGAATACAGAATCTGCTTTGCTATTTAACAATACATACTTAGATAAAGACCTGCTGCCAGTTTATATATATATATATATATAACTGACTGTCTGTACAGTGTATATATATATATATATATATATCAATGATCAAACCACAATAAGAAATGGGAAATGGTTTGATCATTGATTGTTATTTCACGTGTTTATGTGAAAGCTTTATATATATATATGTGTGTGTGTGTGTATGCGTGTGTGTTTTCCCTACAGAAAATTTATTCAAAAAGCTTTTTGATTCAATCTTATGTAACTCTTTTTCCGAGGAAGCCAACGGTACAATTTTCATTCTGGTCAGAGCTCATTTGGGGGGGGGTCTACGGATCCCTTATTGGTAAACCTATTCATAACAGATAAGGTTTGCTTTATAACCTGTTTGTTTACATTTTGACTTCAATTGGTAATGGCTGCCGCAAGTAGTCTACTCCTTTTGACCAACTTTTGTTTTCTACTGCTTTATTCAGCTTTAAACATCCAGGTACTAAAAGTTTTATTATATTTTTCAGATTATTATTGGAGACAATTATTTTAATTTAATATGGGTATGTTATTAACTTTAACAAATCTTTAGTTATTAGCAATAGTTAGTTTACCATTAACTTTCTTTATCTAATTGGTTTAACTTGTTTTAAGTATTAGATATTTTATATGATATTATTATTCATGAAAGTATTACGAATAATAATGATAGTATTTGAACCATAATTCAAATTTTTTGGCCAAAGTGTAGGCTTTATTGAATTCCTAGTTTTGAAGTTGACAGAGTCAAAGTTAAATGAATGTAAGTATTGCTTATTTATTTCTGATTGAATAATTCGTTTCTTTAAAATATACAATCATTAGTCATTAGTATCCAGCCCTAGTTTATACAAGCAAAAAGATGCTATTATATATCGATGATTTCTAACTAGAAGACGTTTATGATCTTCTATCTATCTATCATATCTATGTCTAAATCAGTAAAACTTATAACGGAATAGATACAACATAAATAATTGATTAAGAAATATTCTACTCAAAATTTACATGTATAAAACTCAATCACTGTATGTATTTGTGTGTGTAAACACAATTCTTAACATAATAACTATTAACAGCATAACATAACTTAACATAATTAAAAGTATAGGTACAAGTTAACATTTAGCACTAAACTGACACTTTTCAACACAATACTTCTAATAATTATTTAAACAAATAATAATATTTCATCATAATATTCTTATTCAATTCCTTAGAATTCAAGAGACAATTTTGTTTATTGATATAATTTTAATTAATCATTTAAAACTGTGTGAAATCTTCAAATTGGAATGTAATGTGAAATGGTTTAGTCTCATCTAACTAACCGTTTCCTAATTATTATGATTTGTGAGTTTAAAATATGTGATATCATATTTAACAGATAATTAAAGCAAATACTTCTTCCAACATTTCTCGTGTATATGTATATGTTCTCTTACAAACTTATGAACTTACAAAATACGTTATAATTGAATCTCAAGTAATTTTCCCCGAGAAAGCTAACAATATTTGGATTCATTTTGAAGACCTAAGTGTTCCATATTTATAGACCTCTTAAAACAGCATGCAATATAATGAAGCAGTTTTCATTCAATTAGACATAGTTATTGTATGGGCCAGAAGACCATTATAAGGAATGTTAGTTTGGAAAATGTTTTCAAAATGGGGATCCTGGTAGCAAAGCTCCTCCCTAACATATTTTTCTTTTTATTACTGGAAGAATTTAAAGAATATTTTATATCTGAAACTTCTTTAAATTTCCTTGAGAGAGTTAGTGATGTAATTTTTATGATACTTTACTTTCCTATACCTTCGTTTTAATTAAAAAAAAATGTATGCAATTTATAATCAGTTTATATTATTCATTTTTTTGCATAATCTATAATGTACACTATGTATTTTTTTAATTTCCTTTGTCAGAAAAAAACTTATTTGTAACGGAACTATAGATAATTTAAATTGTTTTCATTATATTTAATTCATTATTTGAATAGGAATTAAATTGTATCCTGGGCAACGCCGGGTACACCAGCTAGTAGAATATAAGAAACACAATTCTTGAAAAGAAAAAGCTATGTCTTATTTTAGTGGCGTCTGTAAAATGCTTTTACCAATCAGTTGTTTCCTCTTTGAGAGCTGCACACTGACTGCAAGCGATAATACTGCCTTGGTCAGTGGAAAGCTACTTACTGCTTCCTTTTTTGAAATGATACACATATAGTAAAGCCGTTCCGTACTTAATTGTTCCTTGGTATGCAATGAATATTACGAAGTGATATCGTAATCATGGTTTTTTCAAGCATGCTCAAGCTAATGGAAATATTAAAGCAAATGTTTCAAATATCAAATTAGATTTCTCAGTATCCTACAATTGTAAATCACATCAACTTATATTTTTATTTTTTAATAGATACAGTAATTTACATAATTATTATAAACTAAATATAATATGATTTTATATAATAAAAAAAATATGATTTATTTTTTAAAGCATCAATAAAAGATAAACATTAATTTTTTAATTATATCAAAACATGTAGATAAAATATTTATTAAGATTTAATTATTGCTAAAAACTGCAATTATTGTGTGTTTTCTAAAGGAATTCTAAAACTTTCATATTGCAGTATAATAGAAAGTATGTTTTTTTATTTTAACGTTACATTTGTTACCTAATAATACTCTGAGTAATAGGAATAATTAAATTGTTTCAATATATTGGTATTTTAAATAACAAACTGCAATCTGTGCTGTATGAATAATTTTGTTTAATTTTGATTTCATTAACTCAAGTTAAGTTTTTTTGATTGAAATACCCATAAAATTAAAGAAGTATTTAAAGATGTGTATTTTTGTTTAATTGATTGATTTCTTTGATTTGTGACAATTTTTGTTTAAAGTGTTAGATATGTAGTCTGCAAGCAACTAAGGCGAGTTAGTTTCCTTTTATTCTACTAGAGTGCAGAGGCTACCTATCAAATTCCTGTTTCATGCTATAGTGAAGTTCTATTGTCTTATTTGTTTGTTTGTTTTCAAACTCCCCTATAATTTAGAGATAGAGGCTACTATACTATGATATTCTGAAACTAAATGTAAATTCCCTACAAGTTTTATTGTAACATTTTTGTCCGTAACATCGTCTAAGCAAATGAAATCACTTGTATGACTGGAAATCAAGAATAGGGAAAACTGTCCTTATCAAGCATTTATATTGATTTTAGTTACTTTAAGATATGATCTTGATTCGTTTACACTTCATTTTTTTGGTGAAATTAATAACTATTGGTTAATTCATAGTAATTGTATTTATTATATAATACTTTGTGTCTATAAGCATGAATTATGATCTTTTTTATTACATAGTTTAACACTTAAGAAATCTAATTATATCCTTCATCGGATGTTCCTTCACTGGATGTTCTTTCGCCGGATGTTCCTTCACCTTGTCATGGCGGGGGGGGGGGGGGGGTGTCTTAACAAGCTTGGGTGGTTGTTTCCTCATGGCGTGATCTAAGAAAGGCACTGCTGGGCGGATGGTTAGCCTAGGTTGGCATCCTCTGGTGGAAAGTCCGCTCGTTCGCGCGCTAGCTAGGTTGGCAGTCCGTCCTTATTAGCCAGATGTGTCTAACGCCTGTCTTTTTCAAGAATTCTCTTGCGGTGCTTTTGAGGCGGTGTAGCCGGGGACTGCGGATGGTAGCTCTCATCTACGCACCTTGGTCCGGTCCCAAGAGGCTATCGTCTGTCTTTTCC
Source organism: Hermatobates lingyangjiaoensis (assembly GCA_026182355.1). Classification (NCBI taxonomy): domain Eukaryota; kingdom Metazoa; phylum Arthropoda; class Insecta; order Hemiptera; family Hermatobatidae; genus Hermatobates; species Hermatobates lingyangjiaoensis. Next base: position 739,939 of record JAPFBL010001937.1, on the reverse strand, counting down.
AAGACTTCTTGCTCACTGTGGTGCCACAACAGCCGCTTACCTGCTACCTTTGAGTTTTCGATCTTGGGCTGGCGTACTCCGATGGAAAGTCTGCTCAGTCGCGCACTAGTTTGGGAGCTAGGTCCAAATTCATCTTTTCTTCTTCCGGCTTGCACCAGACTTTTAAAAAATTTTTTTCACCTCAGTGAAATCCCGCAACTGAGTTTGCTCAACGACGATGCTGGTTGTATTTGGTGATGGTGGACTTAGGTTTGCCTGGTCTGTCGCGATCTACGTATTTAGCGTCTAGATGCTTTTCCCTTCTTCTCCCTATATATTTTCTTGTAATCTCTGACTCTTTCCCTTACTGTTATTTGCTATATCCTAACTTCCTATTAACTGCTACTGTTGATTTTTGCCTTTTTATATTTTTTTTAGTTTTTGATGATCTATTTCATCATGATCTCTCTAAGAGACTATCCGCCTCAGTGAAATCCACCTTGGGCACTTTTCACGAGGACTGTCTCGTTTTGTTTTATTCGTGAGGAAACGGTTGGTTTTTAGCGACGTGGCGAAAAGTTCAACGTTAAAAAACATCAACTCATTCTACTTTATCATTATTTAGCTGAAAGGACAAGGTACATGAATAAATTAAAACAGCCTAATCATCATCTCTAAAGGACGACATGCTCAAATTTGTTCACCTCCCGCGTACAGAAATCGAGACCAAATTTACCCCTACATTCGACTTTACTACAAGTAAACATAAGCCAAAGTCACTGGAAATTATTTGAGTTTTGGTTTTATAGTTTGAGTTTTGAAGTTTCTATAGAGTAGACGTAATATCAAACCATTTATTAAATTATTATCAAACTCATTGATAACCAATTTAATTAAGCTTCGATTAAGTTATTTGTTTTATTGTGAGTATATCCATTTTATCAGTTATAAGATCTTGAAATCATTGATTAAAAACATTCTGATATGATATCACTATAACTGAATTGAGACTTTTGCCAATATACTCGTATGTGTTACGTGGTTATTCCAGTTTAGCTTTTCACCTAAAGAGGCTTCAAGATGTTTGCGTATCTCTGATAGTCGTAGTTTATTGTTTTAATGAAGAGGTCTTTGAGACCTACTTTCTTTGTACTTGAGGAAGGTGTAATGACTGTTTTACCTAGATTTACAACCCAACTTTCTCTTTTAGTCACCTTTCACTAATTTGGGTATCATGCTGCTCTAGCTCAAAGGCAGAGCAATCAAGCATCCCTCTTCTTATAATATGCTTCAGTCCAGGAGTCCTGATTATGCAGAGCAGGGGTGCGAAATACGTCGATCAACAAGGTGTTATTAGTAGATCGTATAAAAATAAAAAAAATCAACATCAGTGTGTAATTCATCCCGTCACTGATTGATGTACAGGATGGCCAGTCGAATGGATTCTGATATTTTTATACTTAGACCATTGTCCAACAGCAAAAGTCACCAATAAGCTAGTCTTTATGTTACCTCTTACTCTTTAATTTTTTCTTTAAAATTAAGAAACGTTATAAAATATATGGGGAGACTGGACAAGTTAAAAAAAACATATCACTTTCAAATGAAACGGGAAGGGAAGGTTTTTTCTCAAAATAAAATATTGTATGGATCATCATAAATGCTAAGAATCCTCAATATATTTTTAAATCAGTACAGTGGGTAGAACATTGTTCATCGTTTATTTTATAAGTAGTTCACAGGTAGAAAATGTGTGAGCACCTCTGATTTGCAGTTATAGTAGATTATCCACAACTTCACCACAGCAGAGGTGCTAGCAGACCTCCCTGAGTACAGTCTTTAGTAGTCACAACCTCAGTTGTGATAAATCCTGCTCTGGCAATAATTAACTCTTGCATGAGCTTGTTGTGATCCATTCTAAAGTTTTTGGATAATATCCGTAAATTAGTTTCGATTCACTGTATTATCAAAAGCTCCTTCAATATCCCAGTCGAAAGTCAGAGTGATTTCTTCAGAACATAATGTTTTTATTTCGTTACCAAAATTGGTTTGTCTTACTGACAGCTGTATAGTCCCTTTATTAAGAGGTTTATTTATCAAAAGTAATAACTAATGTCATCACAGGTGGAATTAATAGTTGCAATTTCTTGTATACTAATTTATTTTAATATTGTAAGTTCATAAAATAATCCCATTAATCCAATCCCGAATACTAAATTTTCAGTTTATTGAAACACCGGAGAAGTCTCTTAGGCTTAGTAGCCATTTAGTCTAGTGAACGAATAAGTACCTTTTCTATGCTTCAATATGACCCAGAAACAGTGTTCATAATGCACTAAAAAATGTACGTCTGACACTTAGATTTGTTGAATTGTGTGATATGTAGATTGATTGAAACACTGTTACGTTTACTTTTATAGTTTCATTTACGTTTATAGTTTTCTTTTTATACCATATTAACTCATTAAAAGATCTTAATATTTCCTCTATTAAAATTGAAATAACATTTTCACTTGACTTTATCCTGATAAAATATTTCTTTATCTTTATCTTTAGAGGTAGTTTAAGTGGTAAAAATTTTTTGGGTAAACTATACCTAAAACCAATATATTGTGAGATAATTCTCGTATTTAAAAATCATTAAAAAACTTTGAAAAAAATATGATTTTGAATCGACAAAGTGAAACACAATAGGATATATATGTCAGCGGTGAGCAGGTTTCTATGAGATTTAGGCCGTCATTTTAATAATAATAAAAACACGTTAAACTGTTTAAATCAATGACCATATGTTCGTTATAACTAATTAAAATGGATTTAGTCACATTAAAATAAAAGAAAAAACTCAACTGATTGTCGACTAGTTTGATATTATATTTACTTAATGTTGAATGAAAGCCAATTTTGAAAGTAGGTTTGAATGAATACCAACACACTTCGTGTGTGTGTATCTTGTGTAAAGCTGGGAGCTAATAGAGATATAAAACTCTGAAAATATATTAGAAGGTATCATTATTTTTCAATGCTTCATGATAGCAATAAAGTGATTCACTGAATCATTGGGATGAAGTCAGGCAAGACTTGTGGCTAGCTACCACTGATAGGAATGAGATTCTTTGATATCTCGGCAAATCTCCAGGAAGTGAACCATGCTGTCTGGCATCCATCCAAATGGCCTAGTACAGTTAACATGAACTTGCTAGATCTCTGGTAAAAGTGAGTATGCATCAAACCTCGGACTTCGTACATCCTTAGCACTTTCTTTAAGTGTGATAATCCATTTCCAATTTATATGAAGAATTGGAAGGAAACTAACCAACTGCAACATTTGTCTCTATCAACAATCTTATAGGGGGTTCTTCATATCTATATCTTTGTTAGCCTTAAAATCAATATAAAATTATTAAATTGTGTATGTAGATAATTATATATTACAATCACGTTTGAAAAGACTATTTTTCTTGTAGTTATGATTAAAATCTTGTAGATTTAAACACAAAAAAACTCAATCTAATAAATTGAAGAATCAGTTGTTGTTCTAGTTTAGCGTTCCGTTAAAGAATTTTAAAATTTATACAATTTTAGTTAACCCTACTATTAATAATGAATGAAATTGACAACGATTCTTAAATACATAACGATTACTTGTAACTGTCTTTCCATTTCATTTTTCTAACCAAGCTAAATAATTCATTTTATAGCATTCTATCGCAGAAGCTATACTCAAAAACGGTGATTTCCATTGTGATTTATAACAAAAATATAAAAATTACTATACATTTTTTACATTTTAAAGATAACATTGAATTTTATATTGCCATTGAAAAAAGTTAGACTGTAGAAGTATAAGTTATGAAATGGCTATGTATTCCTCTAAGGTGTAAAGAGTAAAGATTAATCCTGGTTGATAAATCAGGAATAATTATTTGCTCCTTCATTATATTAATGATTTCATTGCCATATGGGAATATGGCAAATTATGGGAATAGGGTGAATTATGGGAAATACACTCTTTCGTTCTCTATTCCTTTAACGGATAATAGTTTTAAGCTACTTCTTTGATGATTTGATAAATCTGACATTTTCCGTTGTTTTTTAAACAAACACAATTCTCATTGTGTGCCGTCACAAAGGTCCTATGTTTGCTCTACGTGTATTCCCTTCTAGGGTTGCTGCTGCAACCTAACCTAACCTATAATGAAAACATGTTGATTTATTTATGATGATTAAATAAAAAATGTTGACATGAATGAAATAATGAAAGAAACATTATAATCTGAGAACGCTGTACCTTAAATGCCTTAAGGTGCATAAAATTAAATTTTATTAAGAAAATTAAATTTTTTGTATGCATATATTTCTTTTAAAAATAAGAAAATTAAACAATCGCAATAAAATTTTTTTGTTAATTAGTCCATTTTTTTATGATTTCTCTGAAAGACCTCTTTCTAATTTTAAATTGAAGTTACTGAGTACTTCTACTTTCATTTATGCAGTGGTGACTCATTACTGACACTCGTATATCAGTACTGAATTATGATCTTTTGTAATACCAATCAATTGAAATATTTATTTGTTAACATTTATCTAATTCAATATATGAATATGTAGAATTGGAAGGTATATTTTTTCCATTATTGTATTGTACATTAGGATTTCATTAAATCATTTTCATATTTGTGTGATTTTTTCTATGGTTTTCAAAAGATTCTCTCCTGCCTCTTACATTTGTAGTGGTTAATAGAGCTCTTAAGAATACAAAATAACTGTTTGATCAGGAGGTACTTTAGGTTCAAACGAAGTTAGAATAAGGGGTGATATATAGGATCAAAGTTTGCTTTTGTCGTGAAGGTTGATTTTATCTAAGCTATAAGACAGGTGAAGTGTATGCTGAGAGTCCAGAGGCCTCGCAACTTGTACCGCCAGACGGCGTCACATTAGGAAGAGAGTGGAGCCGCAGAATGCACTTGGTCCTGATTTATAGGTCGGGGGCGCGCCTAATGTGTCAGACTCTCCGGGACCAACTTGAAAGAACAGTTGAGAAAACTTACAAACGATCGGGTAGCCAGTAAATCTAGAGGCGCCCCGGAGGCGTTCCACCCACCGCTAACTTCATATACTTCACGCTTCGTTTAATTGTGATTTACGTTGGCAACACTTTATATGGAGCCAGGCCGCTCTTTTCGTCATAATAGTACCTAAGAAGAGACCCTCTTATTTATAGGATTCTAAGCCACCACTACCCGCTGGATATTTGACAACAAATATTCAACTCAAACTTACCCTCCATCTCCCCTTCATTAAACACAAATTCTAACCCCCATGAATTGTCTCTAAATAAATCTTTGAAAAAATTTCTCCTTCGCTACTTTTCAAAAAAAGTGTTAATTTAATATGAATTTACTTCGTTAAAGAAATTCCTCCTTAGAAAAACTCCAAAAAGAGATCTATCTATCAGAAAAATTTACTGACTTCATAGGTATCTACGAGTATGTAAACATCTCACGATGAAAGCGTGACTCAACGATTAAAAAGGTCAACTCAAAATATAAATGTTCTATTCATTTTGTGATGGTGATTTCTTTGTATTTATATATATATACAAGATTTCACATAACAATCACATAATTATCAATTGCTATTTCAATTTCAATTGTTAAAAAAACCCAACAGTTGGGTTTTTGACTCTGACAAAGACTGCTTGTTACGGTTGTAAGATCTTAGTATTTTTTCCCATTTCATATTGTGAATATATATATATACATGCAGAGACATTAACGTTTAAACAACAAGCTCTGATTGTTCATACGGAGACTAAGCTTGGTGAATTCTTGGCCTACGTAAAACGAATCACAGAGCTTCTCAGTCAACAACGACAAACTCTCATTTTCCCATCACCATACTTGCCAATAGCCTATATTTCAAGACATCTTCAAAGCTACATCAATATAATATTAATTAGAATGTATGAATGATGTTTGAAGATGTCTAGAAATATAATCGAGACGTTGGCTTAAAGGAGTTTTTTTTAAAAATTGTTCGAGCCCAACCTCAAAATTTAGTTTGAACAAAGACTCGATAAAGAAAAATACTGTGGAATATATGTGGTCCAGATAAGAAAACTCTAAAGTATACTCGTATATATGTATACTTGGTTTGGTGAACCGTTTCACATCTCGTCTCCTCATGACAGTAAGAATCCAAAATGATAGAATATATATATTATTAAAAATGACACCAAACTCAGCTGATACCTGTTTTTTAACAAGCTTTTCAATTTTTCAAAATAACACTCTTGTTTTAATTTTAACGTTTTTAACCTTAAAATAAAATTAAAATTTCTAAGTCTGTTTTTCAATTTACTGTGCATCTATAGTTCACTTTGAAACACACACACACACACACACACACACATATATATATATATATATATATATATATATAATATTATATAAATATTATATATTATACATATATAATATATATTATACATATATTATATAATTATATATTATATATAAAATATATATATAATATATATAGTTCAATATAGAAATAGAAACATAGAGAAATCAAAAGAACACACTTACAGTCTCTAATTTTTGGTTTGAACCGTCTTCAGGAGAGATAAGAGAGGGAACCAAGCGCACTGGTTCAGAGATGGTTGGAGACCCAAACATATATATATATATTATATATGTTATGTATTCAGAATTAGTATATATATAGAATGCAGAAATGGGACTAAGATCTTTCAACGAAAACAATTGGTTTCAACAGTCACTGGGCTGAATGAATTCTTTATTGCGGTATGACATTGATTTCAATTTACGCCTTAATTGACATATCTTTTAAATGCGTTCTTCATATTTAAAGGGAGCATAAGAAGGTGTCTTGATTACAAATAATTTTGAAGCCCTCATCAACAGCTGCCCATGTTTCTTTAGATGGAATACATTTTTAATTCAGAATGTATTCAAACAAATTGGACTTCTTGGTAATTTACAACTCTAATTACACTGGTGATTCTTCTCCAGTAATCTTGGGTTTTCTTACTTTTGTGTTTTGTTAGTGTTAAGCTATTTTGTTTTTACTTATGTTTGTATCTTATCTTTCTTATATTTGATCATTTTTGATTGTTCTTCTGAAACATGGTATTTTTATTAATATCTGTCTTCATTACCTTCTGTTAGCTTGTCTGTAACCTAGTTGTAGCCTCTTTTTTATTTAATTTGTAGTCCCTTTCTGATATCAAAAGTGAAAAGCCTGAGAGGAAATTTTTTCATTTTTGATTTTTTCTTTGTGACTTTTTGGTTCATTCTTTTCATAACGTGTTTTATGTGGATATATAAGAAGTCGTATTTTGTTTGTTCTCTGATGACAATAGAATGAAAGGCTTCAGAGCATTTATTTCTTTTGTTTTTTTTTCTTATGGTTTTGGGCTTCATTGCTTGCATCACGTGTTTAATTATGTTTTATATATATATATATATATATATATATATATATATATATATATATACCCTAGAAAACAATGTTTTAATTAATTTAATATAAACACAGGAATACGATGAAAACTGAACACAATATCAGTTCTAAATCAAAGAAAAGTAATATACAGAGAAAAGAAACACACTTACTAAATCACATTTTTCAGTAGAAAAGAGAGAAGAGAATACTAAGCTCGCTGAAAACGCAACTGCAGGTAACCCTTTTATTTAATTAATACTATGTTAATAGAAATGTGGGTTTATAATTTAGCTATTGTTTATTATTATAAATAATTGATAGTATAATTTTATAACAAAAATATTTATATGTATGCATGGTATATACGAGTATTTAACGAAATACAAGCTCAAAGTCATAATGTGGCAAATATACAAAATGTTATCTAATCTTTTTTTTTTTTTTGTATAAGGAATGGGCAGACCTGGGGTATAAAGTTAATACGCAGTATTTTGTGTTTTAATTTCAATCTGTAACTAGATAAATATTTTTCTTTTGAAGTACTCTGTGCCTAAGTGACTCTTGACATTCTTTAATGGAGCTCATTAACTACTCTTGAAACGCATCAGCGTATAGTGACGTCATAACTGATAAGAGAGTCAGCTGATCTTAATCGTGGTTGAAATGTGCTACAAGTGTGGCGAGCAATTGAAATAAGTCGAATAGTTGGCATACTCAAATATAGGCGAATTTCAAACAGATTTCATTCTCAATACAATTATAAAACACTATAACAAAATCAAAACAGTTTTTGTATCAAGAACCTTTTTTTTTTTTTTTTTTTTCAATTTTTAATCCATTTTGACCTGGGAGAGGAACTCTTGGTTCCGAGCCTGTACGATATCAGGTACTCCTTAAATATCTCTAATCGAAATACATTTAAGTTAGGCTTAAATTAGTACTTCCAATGTAGAATCAACAGGTAACTAAACTAAAAGCACAACCAATGCTAAAATGGGTTCAACATAATAAATAAAGCCACAATTTCCACTCCCAGAACAGCACTAAAAAGATAAAAGGTACATAAGTGTGTGCGTTGGAAAATAACAACAAAAAACATTTTTAATCTATTAATACAAGTTTTGATTGCAGACTGCTTTATAAACAAAAAGTGGTGCAGTAACTCCTTTAATATCTCAGGGTGAAAACATGATTTTCGTTTCTCCCCCACCCGATCTGTTTATTATATTTACACTTAACAAATATCGGTACTTTTTTTTATAAATTTTCAGATCCTCTATAGTATTTAATAGTTGCCTTTTTTTATGTCTTGTTTTTACTTAATGCATCGAATTTTCGATATTATCTGGTTCATGTCCGTGTTTATTTAAGTTATTAGAGTAGTTCGTTTTATTTTAATTATTTACGTAATATTTGAAACGTAAAGAATAATGTATTAATAATTGAATACATTAATCATCAAGTAGATATACGATTTAAATCAATATTAAAATTGAATTGATGTCTGGACGGTGTTGAAAATTACGATTAAAATTTAAAAGAATTAATTCAGATAATAAGTAAAATAATATTAATAATAGGAAATTTACGAGTTCAAAATCGAAGAAGAGTAACACACAGAGTGAAGAAACACACTTAAAAACTCAAATTTTTGGGCAATCCGTCTTGAGGAGAAAAGAGAAAGGGAGACCAAGCACGTTGTAGACGCAAGGGCAAGTCACTTGAGGATGCATAACGTGCGAAACCGGTCGGATGGCTATACACCAGTGGTTCTCAACGAGGTCCACATGGACCCCCAGGGGTCCACAGAGGATTACTGGGGGTCCATGAGGAAAGTAGTATTCTGAAGGTCCATGACACGTGGTTAGGGCTCTATGTTAAGTTTAAATGAATTCATCAGCAAACCAAAAATAAACCAAAGCGTAGTAAGCTTTGGCCGTACAATATTCAAACATAATTAAAATATAAGGCCTCATATCCTCGTCAGTTTGTTAAAATGTTCCAATGTTTTAATATTTTCTATTGCACTTCTCTTTATGGTACATTCAAAATTGATTCTGTTACAATTTATTTCAGGGTACTTTATAAAATGTTAATAAAGAAATATTTTGTTATTGTTTTAAAAACATTTTTGTATTTCGGCATGCGTTGTAGATGTAATGAAATTATTTCATAATTAACGATATTCATTTACCTAAAAACAAATATTTAATTATAAATTTGTATAATTATGTTTTTTAAGTATCCGGGGGGAGTGAGGGTCTACAAGTAGCTTTTAGGGGGTCCACAAGCAAACAAAGGTTGAGAACCCCTGCTATACACTGATTCACGTGGTAAGACGGACTTTCTTAATAATACAATGCTTGTGAATCGTTCCAAGTTTTTCTATGTAATAAAAAATTTATATTTCAAACTGCAGCATTAATAAAATTTAAAATGGTACTGATTGTCATTTAATCTGCTAAAGGTGCAGTGTGTTGTCATAATGTACAGTATATCGTGTAAGAATGCCATGAACAATTGCCTTGTTATTTGGTGATAATAATGATTATGGTAATATACACGAAAGCTTGTATACTGATTTCATTGAAACGGAAAAAACAAACCATGTTTTAATTTTTTTATTTCTTAACTGACTTTATAAACATAAATTCTATTAACCTTGAGTAGTTATTCATGAAATCAGTTATGGTTTTTGAATACCTCTTAGAAACTGTCAAAGAACAATTTTAAGTGTAATATAGTTTAAATATATGTTAATAGTTGAAATTAAATAAATTATATATATCAATATATTGATATAGCTTCTCGACCACTGACTTTTGAAGTTGAAAGATGGGTTTCTTGAGGATTTCTGGTCTAAAGAAATGATACTCCTGTTTATACACCGACGTTTCTGATATGATGCTGGTAGATAGAGCCATGAATCGTAAATAGTTTCTTACTCAAAAACAAGCCTTGGCTTTTTTTTTGGCAAAATGTCGGCTTATAAACAGGAGTGTAATTTCTTTAGACCAAAAAATTCTCAAAAAACCCATCTTTCAACTTTATAATAATATATATTGAAATTATTATATATAAAATTTTATATTTTCAATTAAAATATAATATTTTAATCGAATCAGAGCAATATTATTAAAATGTAAGACAATAAAATCATATTTTACATTTACATTTAAAATGTAAGACATTATTGAAATTAGGTTATAAGTCTTAGTTAAGACGTTACTGAAGGCTTGATGCGTTTGATAAAGAGTGGAATTAGAATGCGTAAATTGCCATCAAATAAAGTAAGGCTGCTTTGTCTTAAGTTGCTGAAAACATACTTTCTATTTGAATATGATATGTAAGTTTATCGTTTATATACTTCAAAAAGAATTATATGTAAGGTAAATAAAATTTAGTAAATAATTTTGGCTGTCAAGGTGTGCGATGGACAACGTCAAAAATAGGTTGATCGACTCCAGTCCCAACATTTGAGATAAAACGGTTTATTCATTTCTTAATATAACTTGCACTAAGCTCTGTGGTAGTAACATATGAATAGAGCCAGGGTAGCACCGTAGTTTGCGTGCTCGTCTCAGGAATGGTACAATCGGGTTAAAAAAAAAACCTCAGGAACTGGTAGACCTCAGGTGAATAAATCTGAGCATATCGTCCTTCAGAGAGGATATTTAGCCGTCAGTCCTGAGCCTGTATGATGTCATGTACTCCTTAAAGATCCCTAGTCTAAATACACTTGAATTATGTAATTTTTGCATTAACAGAGACACAATATTTCCTTGAGCTTTCTAGTAAACCTTCAATGCCATAAAAAAACAATATATTTTAATAATAATTCATTTTTAAAATAATTTTTTAAAATTGAACTAGTTAAATAAATTAATATGAATAGGGTAAAAATAGTTTATTGTTAAAATTGTCAAACTAAATGATATAAGAAATATGGGTCAGAATCAAATCTTTACACTGCGTTAAATAAAAAGAGGTATTGATACAATACAGGAAATGAAAGAGAACGTTCAAAATAAATGTAATCAAATTTGAAACTAAATTTAAAAAGTTTGGTCACGACATCTGAGAAATTGAGTTATGTAGGCCAGTCATTAACACGACGGGTGACTAATAAGATCTATTGCTCTCACCAAGGGGTCAGCTCTGCCACCTTCTTTGTGATTTTCAATTGTTCATTTGATTTGGGAAAAGCAGATGGATATGTTACAAACACTGTTTTCCTTTATTGACGTTTGGTCTAGCGTCAAATAATTTTCAATAAAATACTTTTAACCCAAAGTTTCGTCTGTATTTGTAGTCATCTCCAGGACTATATAAATTCTAAGAGAATAAAATTTGGTGACTGCCTGTTTCTTTGTTGACCAAGTCTTTCTAAAGTTTTAAAGCAAAAACTAGATGAATCAAAGTATAGTGGTATATCAATATAGGAATTTAATTCATTATGTGACGATCATTTTGTATAAAAAAAGTCGTATTTAAAATTAATGAATTATATTTACAGATATTAATTCATTCTACAAATTTACCCCAACATGCTCTAAATACCAAAAAAATATAGATTTACGGTAGGCTAAGTTCAATGTTTTTTGTATGATGATATATATGTGTTTTACGTAGTATAAAATAAAAACTTCAGAATTCATTCAGAGTTACCAAGGTTATGACAGAACTTCGTGTATGTACAATGGAGGATGAAGGCGGGAGAGAGGTGCTTGAAACTCGAAATTATTCGTGTGTGTTTTTCTATAAATTGTACCTATTTTATTTATTCATTACGTAAACTAAAATATCACTGTCACTTGTCAATGTTCTGAATGTTCGTGTAGACGCGGGTAGTCGGACAATCGCTGTAAGGGTAGCCCTGTACTAGCTATTCGTATCTCAAAAATACATAGGATGTTTCCAAAGTTCTGGGAATTTAGGTATAACTTCTATTATTTTGTTAATTTTCATCAATATTACAATGGGGTTATTGAATATAATCCCCATTTAACTGAATTTATATCCCAATTATACTGATTTATATCCCAACGATAGACTAATTCTTTTAAACCGTCCTCAAAGGACTTTTTCAGTGACGCCTGAATCCACCTATTTATGGCACGTTTTACGACAGTTAAACTTTTAAATCGAACACCCTGTAAGAGTTTTTCCAAATCTGAGAACAGGTGATAATTATTGGGTGCAAGACCAGGAGAATAAGGTGGGTGCGGAAGCAATTTCCATGGTAAATCGTTCAAAACATACTTCGTTTTCTTTTGATATGTGGTCTTGCATAATACAGTTGCAATAACTGTATTGTGCAATAACAGTTGCAATTATAGCACAATTCCCAGAAGTTTGGAAACATCCCTTGCAATTTTGTATTTCGAGGCGAAAATTATATGACATTTTTGTCGTTTATCAACAAAATCGTATGTTGGAGCACTCGTATCTCGAGTTATACTGTTCTTGTAAATATATGGTTCATTTATGTATTTTACTTGAGCATTGTATAATAATATCATTTGTAATTATTTTTTATAACATTTCAATTTTTGGAACTATTTTTGAACACTTCAAGGAAGCGTAGGGCACCAAGATAAATGAAATAAATAGCTTATGTATTTATATTTTGATGAATTCTATATAGAATATTCTTCAGGCTTAACATAGTAAAAATCGATAAAATAAAAAAAAATTATAATATATTTAGTTTAAAATATTTTAAAAATGAATAACTTCGAAGAAATTATAATTACAATTTAAACTAATTTTGAAACTAATAATTAAAACTGAAGAAATGAATGATTAATTTTTTTCCTGCAACATTTGTTTGCTAAAAGTTTTCTGAAACTTCACCTAAGCTATGAAATGTTAAAAAAAACTGTAAAAATGCAAATTTGCGAAAGCCATTTGTTTACATTTTGGCCTTCACTTGACTGTAACGCTAGTATTTTTAGTTAAAACCGATAAATTATATTAGTTTTTATTCTGATCAAGTTTGTTAATTTAAACTTCATTTAATATTTTAATTAACTGAAAGTTAATTAATTGTGTTTGGTTTTTAATCTCACGTTAATAACTATATATTCATTTATACTATTTTGTCGATTACTCTAAATTCTAATCACTTTTATTTTATACTTCAATTCCAATTTACTTGAAATTCAACATAGATACTGTAAAATACTAAATTACAAAATGTATACGTCAATGTATAAGCAAACAAAACGTGCCAAATTGCCAATTTTTATTTTTTGTGCTGCCATGTAAAATTGGAACGGGAACTACTCACTGACCTTCCATCATCCATTTGGTACGAACTCACCTCTTCTTCTTCCCTTCTAAACTTCTTCTTCCTCTTCCTGACGATGAACAGCAGTTCATAATATTGATCCTAATATGTGTTTTCGTTCTTTTTTGTATTGATTTTTTTCAGTCACTTATTTGTCCGGTTTGGATAGCTATTTTTGTTACATATATACATATATATATCAATGATCAAACCACAATAAGAAATGGGAAAACAAGACTAAGATCTTTCAACCGTAACAAGCGGTCTTCGTCAGAGTCAAAAACCCAACTGAACACTAGATGCAGAAAACATCTGGTGAGGAGTTGAGAAGAGTGGGAGGGAAGAGTGGTATTTTAAAAGGGTGAAAGCACAGGAAAGGACTAATGTCCAGAAAGGGATGTTTGGGGAAACAAAGGAGTACAGCAAGAAAAAGTAAAAAACTATCCGCTAGCTGTCAACCCTCTTTGAAGAGGCTATTGCCCTCGTGACGAACGTATCAAGTTTGAAGAGACCGTTACTAATGTTTATAATATTAGATCTATTAAATTTAATTAGAGACGATTCAATAATATTTCTTAACAACATTGATTTTTCATAGGTAATAAATTTAGCTCCTGTCCAATCAATATGATGATTTTCATTTTTTATATGCAAGAATAAGGCACTACTGTTTTCCTGTCTACTTACGTTATATTGGTGTTGTTTTACACGTGTTTTTAATGATTTACCAGTTTGACCAATATAAATTTTATGGCAATTTTTGCACGGAATTTTATAAATACCAGCGGACTCCAATTCGCTTGGAGAGTTTTTTATTAACATATTACCCACGTTATTACGATTAGAAAACACTATATTAAAATCAAGTTGTTTGGCTAATCTTGGAAGGGGGTCGTGGTATGGCAAAACTATAGAATTTGATAATAAAAGGGGCTCTTTTGAAGTATTAGAGAAAGTTTTTTAGCACCCTTCAAAGCTAAATCTATATAATATTTTAATGAAAGGGCAATTGACCTAATGTTATTAATCTCTTCATTAAGAAATTCAGGAGAGGAAACTCTTAAAGCTCTCAAAAACATATTTCTAAAAACAGAAATTTTAACATTTTTTGGATGCGATGAATAAAAATGAACGTATGCAAGTACATTCGTAGGTTTTCTATATACACTAAAGCGTAACTCATTAGGTAACCTATGGATCAGGACATCTAAGAAGGGCAAATTACCACTTATTTCTTCTTCCATTGTGAATTTGATTGTCGGCACTAATGAATTCAATTTTGTTAGGAAATCAACTTTATTTAAAGATTTGGGACAAATGCAAAGAATATCGTCAACATATCTATACCATTTAACATTTTTGGGCAAAATTGAGCTTAACATTTTACTCTCAAAAACCTCCATATATAAATTACTTAGGAGGGGGGATAAACAGTTACCCATAGCAAGACCAAAATTTTGTATATAATAATTATTTTCAAATTGAAAATGACAATCTACCACACATAACTTAATTAACTCTATTATAGTGGTAGATGGAAGGGGAAGGGAATAATTAATTAATTCCTCCTGGAGTAAGCTCAACAGATCAGTTACAGGTACATTCGTAAAAAGAGACTTCACATCGAAACTGATTAATCTATAATTTTTGTTCATGTTGAAGCTTTTTAATTCTTTAATTAAATCTACATTGTTTTTTATATGGCTGCCTGAAATTTTTCCAATTAAGGGGCTTAAAATACTTACTAACCATTTGGACAAGCCATATGATGCCGAACCAACCGAACTCACAATTAAACGTATTGGGTAATTATCTTTATGTGTCTTGATCAACCCGTACATATATGGCAAAGAAGGGGATTTTGATATAAATTTAGTAATAAGTCCGGGTTGATTTTTTAAGATAGTTTTAATTTTTTTATTAAATGAACTATTGACCCTTTCCAAAGGATTAGACCTTAACTTTGTATACACATTTTCATCATTTAGCATATTCTCTATTTTATCGACGTAATCTTTTTTATTTAGTATTACTGTTACTTTAGATTTATCGGCTTTAGTGATTTTTATAGTATTATCTTTTTTAAGCTTAGAATAAGCCTCGATAAAACGTCTAGGAACGCTAACAACATCAGTTTTTTCTGAAAGACCGTATACCATTCCTTTTAAAATATTTAAATTATCGATATCTATATTATTTAATTTTTCAGCTTTACAAAAACCCTTAGCCACCTGAACATAATTTAAATTGTTACTTTTAGGAACAAAATTTAAACCGTACCCTAATGCTGCTACTGCATTATTATCTAATATTCTGTCGGATAAATTAAGAACTAATTTTTTATTTTTATTTTTATTCCACGGGCTATTGTCAATTAAGCTCTGAAGTTTTTTATTATGTACTTTAGAAAAATTTTTACATACCTTTCTAAGTTGCCAATAAATATAATCAAATACTACTTTCCTCCAATCGGAAGGGATGAGCTGATTAAGATGACTTTTGTTACGCACTGAATCACCGAAGGTTAATTTCACATCACTCCGGCACAAATAAATATGTTTTTTTTTATACATATATATATATATATATATATATATATTATTGAAATGACACCAAATTTAGCTGCTACCTGTTTCTTAACAAGTTTCTCAATTTTTCTAAATAACACTCTCGTTATTTCGTCTACACAATAAAGTACATCTCCTATGGTTGACATGTTTCGAATGATCAACATTCATCATCAGGACGTGAATAAGATCTAAGGTGAAATATCTGGTTTAATATATACATGGAGAAGGTAGAAGGGGTTGTTTTTCATAAAGTTTAAGAAATGGTGGGCGTTAATCCTGTGGTTATTTAGAAAAATTGAGAAACTTGTTAAGAAACAGGTATCAGCTAAATTTGGTGTCATTTTCAATAATGTGTGTGTCAAAGAAGGACTGCTACCAAAATTTACGAATATATATATATATATATATATATATATATATATATATATATATATATATATATATATATATGATTCGATGCGATGTTGACCAATGGGAGTAGAGTTACAGGTCCAAGCGTAAGGTCCCAGTTGCCCGCTGCTCAGCAAAAAGCCTTTGCGTTCTGCCAATAGGTATAGAGGTTGCACAGTTCTATACCTACTGTATACGTTCTATACCTATTGGCAGAACGCAAAGGCTTTTTGCTGAGCAGCGGGCAACTGGGACCTTACGCTTGGACCTGTAACTCTACTCCCATTGGTCAACATCGCATCGAATCATATTCCTTTCCCCGGACAACCCATAGAAAAATATATATATATATATATATATATATATATATATATACTTTGAATTGAAATTGAAATCAGACGGTCCAAACGGACAAATAATTAAAGTTACAGCTAGAGAACACAAGAAAAAGGACGAACACTCACGAATCTCGTTTATTTCGGCGTCTTGCCGTCTTCAGGAGAGTAGAAAGTAAGAAAATAAAATAAAAGGAGAAAGAATGAAGGAACGGAGACGTAAATGCGTCCACTGGCCGATGTAAACTGGCGCGATATATATATATATATATATATATATATATAATTTTTTTGAAGTTGATAGTTGAGGTCTTATGATTGAAACTACTGCTTTCCCCGACGTTTCGATATATAATTATGTCATCTTCAGCGCTACAACATGTTTATTCACAATTAGCACTGTTGTTACTACAATTTTGCTTATTTAAAATGTAGTAAAACCTAAAATTGTAGTAATCACAGTTCTAATTGTAACAAAAACATGAACCTGAAGATGACATGAATATATGTTGAAACGTCGGTGAAAGGAATAGCTTTAAGAAACGAATGAATCCAACCCTTAAGAAAAAAATTATATCACATTAATATTGGGCCTAGAAAACCATACGTGGTATATATATATAAAGATTTCACATAAACACGTGAAATAACAATCAATGATCAAATCACAATATGAAATGGGAAAACTAGTCTAAGATCTTTCAACTGTAACAAGCGGTCTTCGTCAGAGTCCAAAACCCAATTGACTCTGTTGGGTCAGAGTCAGTTGGGTTTTTGACTCTGACGAAGACCGCTTGTTACGGTTGAAAGATCTTAGTCTTGTTTTCCCATTTTATATTGTGGTTTGATCATTTATATATATTATATATATATATATATATATATATATAAAAGATATCACATAAACACGTGAAATTAGAATCAATGATCAGTCCAGAATATGGAATGGGAAAACAAGACTAAGATCTTTCAACTGTAACAAGCGGGCTTCGTCTGAGTTGAAACGTCTTAGTCTTTTTTATCTTATTTTGCAATGTGGTTTGATCATATATTATATATATATATATATATATATATATAGTGTACATATATGTACATATTGTATGTATGTAAATTGCATAAGTGAAAAATGTAAAAAACTCTTTTTTTTGTAAGTCACTTTTGTTTTTGAAAAAGTATTAATATTTAGTATACTAAAATAGTTACCAATTTTATTTGCTTTTGTGACTCTAAAGAAACTTAAATTTAGCATTAGTATTGCAGCATATTAATATTTCATGATAAAAATTTAATCATTTATGAGCAATTATTGCAATAAAAAAGACAATATTACTTTCTTTCTGTAGTCACTTGATAGATTACATTTCAATAAGCGCAATATTTTAGTTATATTTACATGATTAAGATAGTCACATTAAAATAAATCATAACTAAATGGTTTTCTATGGGTTTGATAATAAATTTAGCAAAGGTATTGATTGTACATTTATGCTACAGCCACATTCAATAAATCAAGAATTATCATGAGCATGATAATATACTTACTTTTAGTAAATCTGAGTGTAGACCACTCCAAATGTTTGATAGTGCTTATTTAAATAATTGTAATATTGGTTAAAGAGTCTAAATGATTATAGTTTATTAATGAGGAGTAAGAAGAGGAGTGCGTGGGGTGGGGGGTGGGAGTGCCTGAGTGCAAGTGAAGGAGGAGAGATGAGTGGGCCATTACTCCTGCTGCCTCCACCTTAGCGCAGGATTTGTGGGATTAGTAGTTAATTGTGGGACCTGAGCAGATGTCGGCCGCCTCCGGAACATCCGTCCTCGCAAACCAATACCTGGCCTCCATTCTCTACTTGCACCTGGCTGCCCTCAACGCCTCCGCCTCTGATAGCCATCTCCACAAACTTGAGACTAACGCATCTTGACACATGCATTCAACTTGTCCATTTAAATATTCATTTTTAGTGGATTATATTTTGAACATTAAGGAAGAAATTAGATGTTTAATTTTATTAAAGAATTACATATATATCATTATAACTCATATCATACAAATTTTATATATTTATTATGCAGTAAACTGAAGATATTCAAACTGACAAACATAGCTGGACACCCAATAACTACATGAAATATTCCCAACGCTGGAGCTGGAAACATGATTGGGTCTAGAAAACGCTTCATCTTTGCAAAGTACTTCAGGAATTTGGGGGAAGCGAGAACAGAACACCTACACAAACGTGACGCAGTCCTCCCTGAATGGTTAAGAGTAAAACATACTGGTCCAAGGTACAGTTATTTAGTCGAAAAAAGTTGTTACTCTCTGTGCTCATATTGTAAAATTGTTTTGATAATACCTCCCATTTAGGATTGCTATCGAAAACTTGACTGTCAATAGCTCCAGGGATGCTGCTGTCCCATTTTGTAGTGCTTCTATCATCATGTCAACAAAATAGAGTATTTGGAAAAAAGTTAACGGCCTTTTTAGAAATTGCTAAGGTTTATAGAAAATCTTAAAAAAAAGTTGGTTTCATCAGAATTAAAGATGCTATTTCCTTGGATTCTCCATCACTTCAAGACGAATCTGAGTTTATGCCGACGTCTTCCCTCAAACATTATCCTCTTCCAATTAAGTGCATTAAAAGATACGATATTTTAAAAAGTTTCTTGAAAACCTATGATTGGCTCAAATTTGGTACAAAATTCTCTAATTTAAGTCAAAATATTCGAAAAATTTGTAGGTTATTGTAATTTTACATCTATATTTTGTTTTGTTCTTTACATTTTAGTTATTTTAAAAGACTAATCGTCATAACACAATATCATTCTACATACTTTAGTTTCAAGCTCGTCACAAGCATTTGGTTATACTTGTTTATTGTAGTTTCGAAGTTAAAGCAACAGAAATATTCCCTCAGAGACTACTTTCCCCTCTTGAGAGCTCTGTGCTTGTGTTGTCTCGTTTTTTATCTCTTGATTTATCGTAGGTTAAGTTTTGTGGGTATCCAATATAAAGACATTGACTTATTCCCCATCCTCCGGGGAGGGGTTGGTCTACTCTGCTGTCTCGTATCCCATTTGTTATAATTTCAACGATTTTTGAAGCAAAACACATACAATGTTGGAAAAATATTTTTTTTAAGAAACTAATATATGATTCATTAATCAAAATACTGAAGTAATTTTACTATAAGTAAACGTATTATCAAACCCATTGTTAATCAATTTAATTAGCTAATTCAGTCATTCAATGTTTTAGAAATATCATTAAAATCATAAAAATTTTACGTAAAAATTGTCTATGGACACACACTCAGCAACAAACATCGAATATGGGTTCAATGTACTTAGAGAAGAACAAATTCATAAAAAACTCAAAATTTTTTTTTAACCATCACTATACCTTGTGGAAGAACAAAAGAAACGAGTACGAAAAAATAGATGAATTGGTTAAGTAAATATAGCTATCACAGATATAACATACTTATGTTACAAACTTGTAACAATATATATAAATTTTTTTTAAAAAATAGAAATTTCTTTAGTTGATTCTGAAAATTATTTGTTTAAGTTAATGCAAACAAATCCGACAAGTAAACAGTTTATAGAGCTATACTAAACATTCTAAATAGTAAAAATTCCTTTTAATTTTTGTCATAGCACATTAGGTAAATTCCACATGAAATGTTTTAATTCCAAATGTTTGTAGTTCAATAGAAAAAATATATTTTTTATTTACAAAATATACTATTACACCTCACTTTTAAACAAACCATTCTAGTTTTCTGAGAAGGGTAATTGATGTATGGATAAAGAAGAAAGCAAATAAGAGATGGCTAGAGTAACGGTGTTTAGTTTAAAAGGTTAATGCAAAATAAACTTATATTTGTAAAAATATATAGTATTTTCAAAGGAAGGGTTGAAACATACAAAAATATATATAGAACATTAGTTCAGAATTTCTCTTTTTAACTACTACTAATGCAAACTGTAATTAACATCATACATCAGAAGAATGTATGATGTATGATGAAAGACAGCTATGTCTAGAACCTTGCTTTCTTATTGTAGAGTAAAAAAATCTGTAGTGGCCTATACTCAACTTTAGTATAAGTAAAATCATAATAAGTAAAAAATTATGTGGAAATGTTTTATTTGATTGGTATATATATATATATATATATATATATATATATGCATTATATATTTTTTATCTTCTGTTTTCTTTCCTTTTATTCTTTTTTAAATTTCTTTCAATCTTTACTCCTTGCATCTTTTTTTTTCATTTTCTACTTCGCAGCCGCGCTGATTTAGCCCTCAAACCAGAGAGTTCTTCAGTTGAATGTCATCCCTCCGACAATTCACTTCATCTCCTAAGTACGACCACTACCACGGTTGAAGTATTAAAAAGTGAGTCCTACTGTTACGTTCCTTTCTGTGTGTCTAGTTTATTTTGTTATATATATATATATATATATAAAGATTTCACATAAACATGTGAAATAACAATCAATGATCAAACCACAATAAGAAAATGGGAAAACAAGACTAAGATCTTTCGACTGTAACAAGCGGTCTTTGTCAGAGTCAAAAACCCAACTGATAAACACACACACACACACACACACACACACACACACACACACACACAGAGACATATATATATATATATATATATATAGCTCAGTTTCAATGACTGTTTCAGGGTTCAGATCCTGAAACAGATCCCCGAATCCAACAATAAAGTTACCCTAAGAGCTTCAGAGGAGGCATACATATGCTTACTTGATGCTCGCTCTTCCCCTGGACTCAACCTCAACCGATAATTTATTTATATTTTATTTATTTATTTTTTATTTTTTTCTTTATTAATTTTAATTTGATTTATCTACTTTTTTTATAATTTTTTATAGTTATAATTTTTACTCGTTCCTTTTACGTCTTAATTTGGCTCTTCATTTCCCTCCCTCCCTTCCCGCTTGGTGGTAAGTGGTGGGGTACTGGCTGCGGTCTCCGAGTTCAGTACCGCCCTGTCTTCCTGCGGGACTCTTCGCTCTTCGCACCTCCTGATGACGACGATGGTCGAAATATCGATGTGAGTTATGTCTGTGTCTTTCTGTGTGTTTCCTTCGTTTTGAATTTATTTTATTTTAAAAAAGTCCGCTGGACCGTTTCTTTTAATTGTGGTATATATATATATATATATGTTTGTGTGGGTATGTATAAATGTTCAAACCATAATGAGAAATGGGGAAAAAAAGACTAAGATCTTTCTTTCCCATTTCTTATTGTGGTTTGAACATTGATTGTTGTTTCACGTGTTTATTGTGATATTTTTTTATAAATATATAAATATTGATAAAAGTATCGACCATGAACTTGAAACAAAATACAATTTTATCTGGACTCAGCAGTTCTTAAGGTTCAAATTAAACACTCATTGACAACTTCTGCCTGTGAAAAAGGTTTTAAACAACAACAGAAACGTTGACAATATACTTTAATTTGAACCTGAAGATCCGACCTGGTCCTGATAAAGTGTTATATATATATATATATATATATATATATAAACATTTCACATAAACACTTGAAATAACAATCAAGTGAGGGGTTGAGAAGAGTGGGAGGGAAGAGTGGGAGGGAAGAGTGGGAGGGAAGAGTGGTATTTTAAAAGAGTGAAAGCGCAGGAAAGGTCTAATGTCCAGAAAGGGATGCGTGGGGAAACAAAGGAGTACAGTAAGAAAGAATAAAAAACTATCCGCTAGCTGTCAACCCTCTTAGAAGAGGCTATTGCCCTCGTAACGAAAGTATCAAGTTTGAAGAGACCGTTACTAATGTTAATAATATTTGATCTATTAAATTTAATTAGAGACGATTCAATAATATTTCATAACAACATCGATTTTTCATACGTAATAATTTACCTATAATAAATTTACCTTTTGTGGTTTGATCATTGATATATATATATATATATATATGAAGGTTTCACATAAACACGTGAAATAACAATCAATGATCAAACCACAATAAGAAATGGGAAAACAAGACTAAGATCTTTCAACCGTAACAAGCGGTCTTCGTCAGAGTCAAAAATCCAAGTCAACAGTCAAAACAGTTCGTCGGAGTCAAAAACCCAACTGTTTTGACTGTTGAGTTGGATTTTTGACTCTGACGAAGACCGCTTGTTACGGTTGAAAGATCTTAGTCTTGTTTTCCCATTTCTTATTGTGGTTTGATCATTGATATATATATATATATATATATATATATATTATATATATATATATATATATATATATATATATATAGGTAACTCACCACAAATTAGAGAAGATAGTCGCTCTAAGGCCTTTCGTTTTCACGTCGTCAGAGAGCAAGTGAATACAAGTTGTAAACAGGTTATGAATTTTGATTTAAAGAAGGAGTAAGATTGGCATCATTGATGTCGCTATAGATGTGAATCGCTCCGAAGACTGGCAACGACTCAGTCGTTGAAATGAGTAATTTATATTATTATTCATATATAAATTTGTTCAATTAAAGATAAAAATTGAATAGAAGCTGATATAGAATTGCAGAGATGAAAACTAGACATAGAAAGGTATCTCATGAAGAAAATAATTGACAAAAATAACATGGCGGGATTTTTAGTTTTCTAGACAAGGTATGTTGGTTAAAGACCGTAATTACTATAGAGTATGGCATAGTGATTAACTCTCTGGAAATACTGTTAATGGGAATCAGTAATAAATTCGTGAGTAAGGGTGGGAGTTTAATATCGTCGACAGAGTCAATAGATGATGATAGTATCATGTGCTGACTCCGCAGAACTGAGCATCACTCATTGCTTATCACTTGTTTTGCGTAACCGTCGTCTCCTAACCTACTTATGAGCTACCTTATTTCACGTATCTGACGTTTATTTAGCATTATCTATTCCTCATCTTTCCGACACCAATGTTTAAGTTGTGTTATGGTCAACCACTTGGAACAGGTTTACTCAAAGTACCTTCATTACTTTCAGTCATTAGTGGGCGGAGAGGTTTCATGATGGCCGGGTAAACCATCATTGTCTTCCTCCTAATACTCAGGTATAAGGACCAACTCACTGTAAATATAATAAAAAAAAATTGTTTGTAATAAACCTCTGACAATAAATAACTCAAACTGATTATTCGGCAACAATAAATGATTAAATTTCATTAAATTTATCTTCTCAAATAATACCTTGTCTTTCATTAGACACAATTATATTTATAATAAACTTAAAAGTTGAAAAATGATTTAAACGAGATAAAAAGGTTACGAAATGTACTGTAAGTTTATATAAAATAGAAAAAAATGCAAACTTTATTATTTAGTTAATCCGTTCTATAAAAAAAGAGTAATTAAGTGTTTTTCTATAATATGTGAATTTTTATTTCTTTCTGAAGGAATGTAAACATATGCATTAACACACACACACACACACACACACACACACACACACACACACACACACACACACACACACACACACACACACACACACACACACACACACATACACACACACACACACACACACACACACACACACACACACACACATATATATATATATATATATATTTCGTTAAATGACTTGTATATTTCCAATCTTGTATGTTTCTTACACACCTTCTCTAATTGTCTTGTATGAGTCTTCCATTTTTTTGGTCATATATAAACCAATTCTCCGGTCTACATAGACGATTATAATGTCTGTAATGTTGAATGAGAAACAAATACTAGGACTTATATTCCATATTTTGACCCTTTTAACGGTCGTCCTAAGGAAAGGAAGTTGAGTGGCGAGTAGACGAAAGCCGACTAGACAGCTTCACGGAATAAGTACAGCTTGGCCACAACGAAAACGAAAAAAGTAATATAAATAGCTGAAAGAAAACAACAATGGAAAAAATTACAATAAGCAAGGAATGTTTATAAATATAATATTGAATTGAACACTCTAAATATCTTATTAATTGCATTAAATATATCATAAAAAATACCAAATTCCATATTCATCATCTCTATTTTATATTAAAATATTATACACTAAATTATTTTATCATTAAAGTAAAATATATATAACTATTTTTTAATAATTATAAAATATAATTCTTACACAGTTTCTATACTCATTGCAATCAATGAATTAATTAATAGTTAATTATTCTTGAGTTTGATAATAATTTTAATATCCGTATCAACATAAACCGTAACCTTTAAAAGTTATTTTATTCCTGTTCTAAAACTATTTTCTAAACTTTTGTTCCTGAAAGATACTTTCTACACGGATCATATTCTATATATTAAATATGTTGGTAATTTACATTATGAGTCCGGTAATTTAGAGATTATGATCCTTTTAGTTTTTGCAATGTTCTACTCACACGGACACACACACTCGATTTCCGAATCCTTTCTCTGAGTTAGGACACCTCTAAACGTATAATTTCGTTGAAAACATGATTTTTAGTGTTCAATAAAATTTAAGTAAATGAAAAGTGCAACTATGAAATAATTTCATTACATTTACAAAGTGATGTTGAACTTGACAAGGAGCACTAACCGCTTTCCATCGACCATCAGAATACTATTTTTCCTCGTGTACCTCTATTCATCTTTTGTGAACTACGTTAAGAACCAGAAGTGCTTGGTATTCTAGAGTGTTTGAGAAATGTACAGGTAGATAATAGGATATTATTATTTAATTACTTTTCATTTTTTGTTTTAGATGATTAAGATTTTCATTATGCTTGTTTGAAAACATCTCATTTCATTTCGTTTTATGAGTTTATTTACCTTATTGGGTTATTTTTATACTTGTTTTCAAATGGCAAAGCATAATGTAAATTTCGGGGGCGTGAGGTTCGAGTGAAATGTCATTATCACCACGGGGTGAGAAAAAGGTTGTCCTGACACAGTCGTTCTCAATGTGGTCCACATGGACCCGCAGGGGACCACAGAGATTACTGAGGGATTAACGAGCAAAAATAGTATCTTGAGGTCCATGACACGCAGTTAGTGCTCCATGTTAAATGTATATCTGCATATGACCTAACCGTTTGAATATTCAAACATAATAATTAAAACATAGGACCCAATATCCACGTCAGCTTGTTATAGTGTTCCAATTTTTAATAGTCAATTACAATTTTGTTTATGTTATTTTCAAGACTGATTCTTTTACAATTTATTTCAGAATACTCGTTGAAGATCCCTTCTCTAAATACATTTGACTTAGGCAAAATTTAGAACTCCCAATGTAAAATCATTGTATAATATCACAAAGGACTAATGTTTGACCTAAGTGTGTGATCTTGTGGGACTACCACTGCAACCTAACATAATCTATTATTATTATTTGTGAGCGACTATAAAAGATTAATATACTTATTAATATAAAATTACTTATTCATAATAAAATAATAAATATACTTATATATAAAATATTAATAATACTATGACACTGCGTCTCCTAGGAACTATTGTACTTCTCTACTTCTGTACTAAAGTACCCCAGTTACCTCCAGTGCCTTTAAGAAGCTCAGCACTTTGGCTGTGTCCAGCGGTATAAGTTCTTCTAGGGTTTCGTTGAGTAACCCTAAACACCTACCCCTGCAGTCAGAAGGTGCAAGGGTGTTTCTTCCTCTTTTTATATAATCTGCGAAGGATTAGGTTTAGAGTGACCCGTTAGGGATCCGGTTAAGATCCTTACATTATTCTTGCTTCTTTCTAAACAGTACAATATTTGCCTATTCTCAAAGTTGAGCAATATCTTTGATTGTCTGTGTCCTTGAAGAGAATCCTAGTAGTTCCTCGTGTTTTCCCTATCCATTTTTCTTAGTAGTTCTTGTATCGTATGTTGTCCTAAGACACAGTATTCTTCTGGACTGATATGCGATTTCCGTCCACCTACTCTTGTAAGTTCGTCTACCCGTTCATTTCCCTCTATTCCTACGTGTCCTAGCACCCAGCAGAGAGAAACGTAATCAAAAAACTAAATTGTTAACGAATTAATTGCAACAAGATAATTTTGTCTTGCTTTCCTCAATGACTTACTTTTTCATTTTTATTTTTACGATTGAAACTATATTCATAAAACTCATGATAGCAACATTCGACCCCCTGAAAGGTTTATCATACCCACCACATACATGCGTTTTCTCACCATCTATAAGTTTGAATGCTGGTTTTTCAGTTGTAACAGACAAATTATAATTTTCACAAAATTAGCAGGCATTGAAAGATCATTATTCGAAATATATCTATTAATGTTTCAAAAACGATTTAGAGCAGAGGCTCCCAATATAGTTCACAGAAGTTTAAAGGGTATCCAGTAATACAGAATTTCGGGATCCAAGGTACACAGTAAGAGACATAGGAAATTTTCATTAAAACACCAGGCTCAATGTTCTCATTACTTTGCCATAGTATTATGATAGTTTAAAATATTATACAACCCTCTCCTATACTATTTTACAATGATTTCTTTTGCAATATATTTTCATAAAATTTGTAATTACGAAAAGTTGCATAAAATAATTTCATGAAAAAATAAATTATACTTAGAATATTTATGATATTGGTATACTGAAATTGTTACCTTTATTGTACCAATATAGTTATTTTTTTTCTATCTGAAATGTTTTTTATTTTAATTTTGTAGGTCTCATTTGTTTTTTGAGATTAAAATACCCTCTACTGAATACTGATTTCTGGTTTAATTTTTCATCTAAGAAACAAGACTGGTTATGTTTGGGCAAGAAAAACCCCATAATGACAGTGTTTTTCAAACTAATGTTGTCTTCTGCCTCTTGTTTTTACCATCACTACTTTTCAAAGCTTATGTCGAGGTTAAATAAGTCAAATAGAGCCTGTCAACTGGTTTGTTTAAGGAACAAGAAGATGCTTATGTATGCTATAAAATGAAATAACTGAGACAAATTATTGCAGAACCATAATTGTTCCTTTTTTTTATCCGGAAATTGAATATCAACAAAAGAAGATTTAGAACCCGCTTAATAACTCTACTTATTAGCAAAGTGAATTTATAAACTAAGCTGTCCTAGAATGATTCATTATTTAACATTAATCTTACAAGTACAATACATATATTCTATACACATTACATACATATCTTATATATTTTACAGTAATTTTTTCGCAGTACCTACTTAATTGTATAATATATATAGACAACAATTGTCTATACATATCTAAACAAAATTACCATACCTCAAAATGCTACCCATAGCATAATGTCGTAACTCAATCAATATTTTACCCATGATAAGTTTGTATGATATGTATAATATCTAAAAAATAAAAGAAAGGTTTTGTCTGTACATTGCTTAGAAATGGCTCACTTTAAGTTATCTTTACGTTACATAGATTAGAGAAACTGAATCCACTCTTAGAAATATTTCCGTCCGTCGGTTTGTCCGCAAAATTTTGTCACAGATAAATTCAGCCTCCATAAGACATAACAAGCTGAAACTTTGACAGTAGATGTGTATATGTCGAACTTAAAATATAAGCTCTAAATTGATTAGAAATTCAACGCAGAACCGAAGTTATGTACTTTTAAGCTGTCTTTGACTAAGTTCACAGACTTGTTTATTTTGAAGATATATAGGTATAGCAAGTAGGTATTGTTGGTTGATTTCAATTTCATTTGCATTTAAACCCCAGCAAGGTATAATTGACAAGATGTTTCCAAGAGTTCAAGATCTGTCATCTATTCAGAATAACTGGCTTTGTGAACGATCAATTCTCACCCCTTCGAATGAGCAGGCAGAAAAAATCAATAAACAAGTTCTTACGCTATATCAATCCGAAGAAAGAACTTACAAGTCAGTAAACAGAGTGTTTAGTAATGAGAAAGCAGTTTATTATCCAACTGAATTTCTTGACTCCGTGACTTCTCCTGGACTAATAACTTAAAAACTAAGTCAACATGATCAACGATCATGCTGTTACTTGAGTGCCCCAAAAATGTGCAACCGGACATGACTCCAAATTCGTGTTTTGCACAGATACGTCATAGAGGCTGATATCATGATTGGGTGTGGTACTGGGGATCAGTGTTTATACTAAGCATACCATTCATACCTAGCAACTGTCTCTTGCAATTCAAACGGTTGTAATTTTCAGTTAGGGCTCTTTCGCAATGACGGTAAATAAGTCGCAAGGCCAAACTCTATCTATGGCAGGAATTGAAGTGAGACCAAGTGTTTCTCACATGGTCAACTCAATGTTGCTTGCTAAAGAGTCAGAAGTTCCCACTCTCTGTTCTTCCATGCACCTGAAGAACAGACAGCTAATGCAGTGTGCAGAGGCACTTACTTAACGCTGTGCTAATAAATATATTTTTTCTATTCTATAATTTTTCTAATATTTTGA
Organism: Hermatobates lingyangjiaoensis; assembly: GCA_026182355.1. Classification (NCBI taxonomy): domain Eukaryota; kingdom Metazoa; phylum Arthropoda; class Insecta; order Hemiptera; family Hermatobatidae; genus Hermatobates; species Hermatobates lingyangjiaoensis. The sequence continues at coordinate 710,465 of JAPFBL010001937.1, read as the reverse complement.
ATTACCATTTATTACTTCTGAATTTTTGTGAAATACTCGTCAAAGATGGGCACGTCTGCTGGTGTACCTATATACGTATCTTATATATGTTTATATATACACAATTAAATTGTTTGCCTATTTCTTTATATCTGTCTTCCATTTGTCAGGTACTCAGTGTAATAACTCTCAGAAAGATTTACTCATTAACTCCATATATTTTTCAAATGATACAATACAAAATAAAAACCAACGTTTCGATCCTCCAGGCCATTCTCAGGGTAACATATATATAACATATCCAATATAAACCTAGTTACAAAATAAAAGTTATAAAAGTTAACTAAAACAATATTAACTAAACCATGATAAAACTATTGATAAATATGTTGCAAGTAAACTTCATATTTTAGAAGGTTGCGTGAGGTTGTACACTTTCAGTGTTTGTCAGTTGACTTTAATGTCCTTAGTGCCTCCAAGTTCTGCGCTCCTTATAATCTATCTTATTCTAAAGTATGTATGATAAGTATAATATGTATGTATTTATGATATTTATCACTTATAATACAGAATGCTGTCAGAGTGCTGATAATTGTTTGACAAATCTTTGAAATTTCCTTAAATGCAAGAAGAAATAACCTTTATTTTTAAAATGTTTCCTTGAGTCAATTCTATGTTTGATATCATAAATGCATCATTAGTGGCTTATAGGAAATAGATGTTTGTAAATAAATTAATTTATTTTTGATTTAATTAAACTAAAATAAATATTTTAATATTTAACTAATGAAGGTAGGCCTTGACAAGAGTGGCCATTAAGCATAAAAAGATAGGTTAAGTTGTTTAGGAGGCCTGCATTGAAACAGAAGGCAAGTGTTGAAATTTTCCACTGACAGTGGACGGCACTAATGCGCCGCGAGGACCTTGCGGGGCTCAAGCCAGCCTCTTAATGACCGGACCAGCTTTGTTCTCTTATCTTATCTCCGTCCCTGACTCACTTAAGTCGCCCGTGTATTTACACCCTTTCGCAAACAGTTATCTTCTTCACGTCTACTTACATTCTCATTTTATTATTTCATTTTATATTATTATTTACACAGTTAATGTAAAACAGTTTTTTCTAAGATCAAACTGTTGATATACTGTTGTTGATTAGAGTTATTATTTCATATATGGTATATAACATTGGGATTTTGTCTCCTCACTGTACATAACTTCCTATATGACTAGTGTTATGTTAGGGAAGTACATATTTTTATGATTTCCTTAATACCAACATGATAATTACTCATGTTGAGAGGTAAAATAACGTGAGTTCCACTATTATCAAACACACTAACTTGTCTGGCTTCAATTGTTTGGTTACTTGTCTATAAAAGTTGCAGACATTTACTATATATATATAAACTTTAACAAATAGGAAAGGACACAGAAAGTCACTACAGAACTCACTTCGATATTTCGATATTAGAAATGCAAAGCACTCACGTTGTGAAGCAAACTGCTACTGATATACTACATCTATATATATATAAAGATTTCACATAAACACGTGAAATAACAATCAATGATCAAACCACAATATGAAAATGGGAAAACAAGACTAAGATCTTTCAACCGTAACAAGCGGTCGTCGTCAGAGTCAAAAACCCAATAGAGTCAGGTGGGTCTTTGACTCTAACGAAGACAACTTGTTACGGTTGAAAGATCTTAGTCTTGTTTTCCCATTTCTTATTGTGGTTTGATTATATATATATATATATATTATATATATATATATTATATATATATATATATATATATATATATATTTAAGTGTATTTTGGGAGAAAGATTTCATTAAATGCCTTAATATATATATGAACGTCTAAACTAATGTAAGATATCAGAAAAATGACTAAGATTTTTCAACCAAAACAAGCGGTCTTCGAAATAGTCCAATTGATACTGATAAGTATCAGTATCAATTTTCCTCATCCTCAATTAACCTAAACCTCAGTCGTTAATTACTATTTTTTATTTAGTCATTTAATATTTTGTTTACTTACTCATTTTTGTTAATAGTTTGTAATTTTTACACAAGTTTATAGTTTATAAATTTAATTATTCTTATGTATTTATTACTTATTTTGTTATTCCCTCCTATTTATTTATCCATATCTTCCCTCCCTCGGTAAGTTTGCTAGACTGATTGAGTACCTCTTCAATGACACTTCTATTCAATCGTCCCTTGACTGCGGAGTACTCACATCCATCTTCCTGAAGACGAGCAAATCGAATTGTAATAGTGAGATTCTGTGATTTCATAAGTATTCTTTCTGTGAATCTTTTTTTAGTTCTTGGAATCGTTTCATTTAATTAGTTTTATATATACATGTTTATTAAGAAATGCATCTTATATTACTTTTACCCATTAAAATAGTGAATCAATGACTTTTACTTAGTGAAGTTGATACGCCATCTTACTTTAATTTTCATAGTTGTTATGAAATTATGGCAGTTAAAATTATTAAAAAAATAAAGTAAGCATATCGAAGAGTTCAATCAAACAAATGTGTAAATCAACGAATCAAAACCATATCCCTTCTCTCTTAACAAAACATTAAGTTATAAGAAATGACGAGTTCGATCCGGTTATAAAAATAAACATAGTATATCAAAATAGCAAATTTTGGAAGAGGATATGTACGAGTAATTTAGAATGTTGATACGTCGGGGATCCGGTAAATGAGGGTCTTATAATGAGGTACGTACATAATGTCGAAGATTGTACGTTGTAGCTTGTTACTTTGAAGATATTACAAATAGATACATACATTGTGTCCAGGTTCAAGTATGTTGAAGCTAACGATCTTCGATGTAATGTATATACATTACATTGAACATTAAATATGTTTCGCCTCATAAATAGAGGTACACACATACATTACGTAGATCCAGTAGATAAGGGACTTGAAGCATAATGGTGTGGCAGGAAGTTAGGAAGAATGTAAACTGTGAAGTACTGGAAATATGTTTTAATAAAGTATGATTTAAGTTAAACCTCTGAATGTTGTGATTCAAAGAGTGCTTTCTTATAGATTAAGTTAATCAGTTGAAAGTAATTATTCAACTCCTCCATTTAATTTTCTCCACCACCCCATTGTTCCTGTAACCAGAGAGAAGATCAACTCCTTATAATAATTCCTTATTAATACGCAGTTAGCTTGAATTGAAGTTTTCTTATTAATGTTACATAGTAGAAAGTCAAGTAACACAAGGTTGTGCATTAGTTTCATATTTATAAAATAGTTTTAAAACTTTATATTACTAAGCATCCATTTACAAAAAATAACTAACTTCTGGCCTGCATTATATTCATTTTAAGATGAAGTAATAATTTACAAAGCAGTAATTTAATAATTATGGATGCAGTTAATATTATAAAATGGAATCGGTTTTCTTAGTTAATGCAAATTACTCTATAAATTTATATATTGCGTCATATCAATTATATATGCTAATCGATTAGAGTTAAACGCATGTTTCTACTTTACTATAGGTAAACAATAGCTATCATGGAGAAAATACGGTTTCGAGTTTTTGACGGAATTCTCCGTTGTGAGGTATCCAAATTCCATTTTTTAAGTTTTTTTGATGATTAAATGTGTGGGTGGATGGATGGGCAAGCATCCAAAAGTTTGTGTTCATGCTACGATCCACACTCAAATTCATACCCTGAAATGACACCTATGATGTATACATATCCTATTGTTTTTAGGCAATATGGCATATAGAAAAATCACTTTTATAGGCAGAATGACATTTAAAAAAAAACATGTTTTTCTTTTTCCGAAACTACTAAGTGTTGAAATTTTGCAATTATTAAGAAACTGAAAACAACGTTACCTGGAAAAGAAATTCAAATTTAACCAATTACCAAAAAAGGTATGTTCTGCATAAAAAATATATAAATGCTGACTTATGATTAATTCTTAATACTTGTCTATACGATGTCATACAGATCGACCGTTTGACGGATCATGAATTATACTCAAAAATATCAATCATCTTTTAAGAGGATTAGCTGATTTCATTTTGTTGAAATTACATGAACAAAAAGAAGTGCTTAGTAGTCTAATACTCTTTTTACACTTAAAGTTTAACTTTAGAAGAATGAAATTTTATAAAAAAAATTTGCCTCTAATTCATATGCTATAAAAAAAATCACAATTCTGATTACTGCAAAATGCAATGTGGATCTAAAACTGAAAATTCAACTTGGAATAGTGGTAACCTGCTGTACTTGTTGGATTCGTTTATGTTAACTTAGACATTTTATACTAACAGACTTTTCATCAAATTCAAGTCAATCAAAATTAATAATTAAATATTTAATAAAAGTAATTTAAAAATCTTGTGTTGAGTTAATATGCTTGCAAGAAGATTTATTTGTTAAAACTATAAAGATGGCAATAAATAAGTGTGATTGATGTGTTATAAAATATTCAATCTCCAGCTTTTGTCGATTTATATGGTTGGGATCTAAAAAGTCTATTCGGGCGTTTTTTGGATGATATCTGTTATAGTTTACTTATATACTTTTTGTTATAGTACAGATAAGTATTTAAAAGTTCGTGAGCACGCTACAGTTTACAACTATTGATAGAGTAAGATCATATTTTGCAAAAATAAATTTCTTATAATGCTGATGAGTCCTGTTGATTTGGGTAATATTTTAGAATGAGAAAGTTACTAAATGAGATTTTAGACAAATTGTTCTCCTTTACTATTAAGTATAGAGTGTTGAAATTATGGAATTATTAAGAAATGACTGCAGCATTAACTGAAAAAAACTTCAGATCTTTATGATAACCGAAAAGGAATGTTTGACAATAAATGTACTAATTTTAACTTATGACTCATTTCCAAAAACGTGGTTAACTACAGTTCACAACATTTTACGGAACGTAACGAATCTTTATTAAAAAAAAAACAACTTTTAAGATAATGACCAGAATACTATTTCATAATTAAAAAAATCTGGAGTGGCCTACACTCTACTTTACTATAAGTAACTTAATGTCAAATTTCTTGAGTATATAAAACATAACGTCTCATTTAAGCATAACGTAAACATCTAAATGGGATATAATTATTAGCCTGTCATTCCTGAGGTAGTACAGATAGTGATTGAAGGACATATCAATTTATAAGCTTATTTTTGTACATCACAAATAATTTATTATTTGCAAATAATTTCATTAGTATAACTACAGCAGTAATAACATTTTTGAAAAACCAAAGTGAACATTTCTTGAAACGAAATAGTATCGTACAAGAGAACATGGCTATTGTTCAAATAGCCAGTAGATTTCTTACATCGTTTACTTGACATCCTTCTACATTGAATATTAATGTAAAATTTTCAAATTTGAAAAAGTAAAATACTCTTTTTTTCTCTGAAAAACTTCTTAAACAGCGAAGAAAATGTTGTTTTAAGGTGATTTGTTAATTAAAGATGTACGATAATTACAGTTATTAATCTCTAAACGAAAGATTTCAATTTTGAATTATCTTTTACATTTTTGGTTTTTAACAGAATTATTATACTGGGAATTTTATGGCTTCTTAGTATTTAATAAGATCATTTTCCTTCCCCTTTGTCAAATAACATATATACGAACTTTTTTTTAATGAGTGTTATCGTTTACCTGCACAATATTATTCCTCTTACATCTCTTATAAGTCAATAATATATTTTCATTTTTCCATTAGAAACATCAATTTTATCTCAGTGGATTCGCTCAAAAAATTTCTAAGTCAATGTAAACAATGTAAAAAAATACAAAAAATTCGACAAGTATAGCAGGTGATCTCTTAGTCTAGAATAAACAAACAGTTTTTATATCGTTATTGCTCTTTCCCGTAATTGAAACTTCATGAATTTTTTTTTGTGATTTGCTAATTTTTTGTTCCATTTTTGGTCAAATTTTCATTTTTTTTTTAACGAGCCGTTTAGCGTCAAAAAATCATTTTCTGAAAACACAAATCGTATTGTAACGCCCCTTTAGCGAAAGTAATTTCAAAAAAAAATATCTCAACTCATTTGCCATATAATGTTCTATTTGTAGGCATAGTTTCATTCTTGTCCGTCAAACAGTATGGCTTGTATCGCTCTCACAAGGTTTGAGATTGAATTATAAGTCAAAATTTTTACATTTTATTGAAAAAAAAATATTTCCTGTTGTCTTAAAATTCTGAATATATTTTTCGTTTGTTGCATTTGTAACTTCAAAGATAATGTCAAAATTTCAAAACTCTAGGGTTATCAGTTTAGGAAAAATAAATGTTTTTAAAAAAACGGTTTTTGGCAAAAAAAGTGACTTTCCCATCATGCATAATTCTTCCCAAACAATAGGAATCTTCGTCTAAATGGGGCCCATTTTTTGTAAAATATCAACTTGATCCATCAAAGATTCTGGACCGTAGCGTGGTAACAAGCAATGCTAACACACGCACCCACCCACACACACACAGACATCATCGTAAAAACGTCATAAAACGACTTCTGGTACCTCAAAACATGTAATTCCGTCAAAATCTCGAGATCGAATTTTTTCACGATCACTATACTTTACTTATAGTAAAGTAATATAATTAATTATATTAATTAATCATATTTATTAATAAAATTGAAATTACTTGAATATAAAAAGGTATTACGGTGTAATTTATGATTTCAGATTTCTTTAAGTTAAACGATATTTTTTTTATAAAATAATAAAAAAATATCGTTTTATATTTATATCGTGTTATATATAAATAACATTTATATATATTTATAACATATATAAATGTTATTTAGAAAATTATCACTATATTCCCAAAATTGGAGCCAGGGTAGCATGTGTCTTAATGTAACATATATAATGTATTATATAATACATATATATAAAAGTATTATTTATGTTATAATTTATAATTTTCTTTACTCGACAGTATACAGATGAGAATCTCTCCTCCAAAAACAGGAAAGCTCCTAATCAGGTGATCATTTATGGTCACTTTAACAAATACTGTAAAGTATTCTATGTGAAGCATTGTATTTGGAAATATATAACCGAAGTATTAGAATTTCATTGGGTAAATTTATTGAACACTTTATGTCCCATATAGGAATTTCTATTTCGCAGTAGTCTCAACAGACTAAAAATTGATCTCTTTTTATAAAAATATCTAAATAAATGACGATTAATAATTTTTCTGGATATATAACAGATCCCCATCACTTTTGTTATTCCTAGACTCGCTTGTTTTTGTAGTTTATTAAGGCTAATTTGGGTACCTTTCTCATTAAATTTTGGTTATCCCACAACCAGTATAAGATACCATTGGTTTTGCCACATCAGTAATAGGGTTAGATTTGTTCTAATTTTGTAAACCTAAAATAAAGATTTAGGATTAAGACTATATGTTCTATCAGAGAATTTCTTAAAGTATAAGTTTTTTTGTGGTTTTAACTAGTGTTCTAGTTTAGACTTTTAACTAAAGGGACTTCAAGAATATTTCCAAATCTTTGATAGTTCTAGCTTAATATATTTCATGAAGATTTTTCTAACACTTAATTTTATTTCTTCTTGAGAAATGTGTAAGGACCGTTTTAGTTGGATTTATATCATTTATATCATTGTCTTATGACAATTCGGAGAACATGCACATGCTGCATAATATCAAAGGGAATACTGTCTAGCATTCTTGTATTTATAATAACAAGGTCAACTACATACCCTTGGATATTGTAACCTTCATTATTTAGGCTATCCAGTAGGTCGCACACAGCTAATTGCAATAAGGGGTGACAGAACGCTTCCCTAGGACAGTCTTTAGTAGTCACAATTTAGCAGATACATTGCTTACTCTAGTAATTCTTACATTGGAATATCGTAATTCATTCTATAGTTGCAGCATTTAGTACTGATTCCATGGATCTGAAGTGGTATATCATGAGCTTTATCCAAATCAAAGAAGCAGCCTAGAATATTAGTGAAGTAAAGTGTATAAACCAACATTATTTATGCTCCAGTCATTTAAGTCAAAATAACCAACTGGAGAAAAAATGGAAATTTTAAAACAAAAGCTTAATACTTAAAAATCTGGAGTGGCTTACATTCAGCTTAACTATTCATCAGAAATAATGAACAATAAGTTTCATTAATTTACTAATCTCTATGTATAAAAAGATTTCACATAAACACGTGAAATAACAATCAATGATCAAACCACATCAAAACAATGATCAGTTGGGTTTTTGACTCTGACGAAGACCGCTTGTTACGGTTGAAAGATCTTAGTCTTGCTTTCCCATTTTCTTATTGTGGTTTGATCATTAATCTCTATGTATAAAGTTCGTGAGTTTGTTTATTTGTTCACCCATTTCCCGTGGAGATAGAGACCTGAAAATAAATGTATATTAGTTATTACCGGAATAATGTTAAATAAAAGAAAATTTTATATTAAATTTATAGAAAATTATAATAATGTTAAATAAAAGAAAATTTTATATTAAATTTATAGAAAATTATAATAATGTTAAATAAAAAAATATCACTATATTCCCAAAATTGGAGTCAGGGTAGCATGTGTCTTAAGTGCTCGCCGATGACAGTAGTGCAAATGTATTATATATGTAATACATATATGTAATACATATATAATTATATTATATAAGTACCTTCTAAAGCTCATTTCACCTTTTAGTAGATTGACACAAGACTATTGCTAAAACATCAGGTTTAATTAAATTAAATCATAACAAACTGTCCATTTAACAAACTATCAAACAGATAGAAATAATCTACTTACCTAAAACATCAGAATTGAATCTGTGTCAAATGTCCATGAATTAAACACTTTAAATCACCTGCACAGTAGTACCAAACTCATAGATAAAACATAACCAATGAATACGTCATTGTGTTTTACATATATAAATGTTATATTATATATAATATAACATATATTTATATAATATATATAAGGAACAACAGTGAACTAATTTCAATACCTATTGTTATAATTTTTGAGTGACACAAAGGGTCACGGGTAGTCCAGTATTAATATATAGTGTATAGTCTATAATACCAATTATAACTAAAATGTAACAGGAATGTTTGTTTAGAATAATCAAGAGAACCGAAGACTCTGGATCAATCTTCAAAAGCAAGGTAATCTGTAACATCACCTAGGATATAAATTCTCTGATTTAAAAATTTCAATTATAAAAAGGCAATGTCTCATAAAATGAGAATAGAAACTAAAACTAATAAAGTGAAATTATAATATTTTGTTGAAATATACTATTAATCATATCATTAAATGCAATGAAAGCGATAGTACGTCATCTGATGCGTTATCAATGTATGCAGCAGAATTGCGCAGTTTATTAGCAATTTGTTTTCATTATTATTTAGAAAAGTTTATAACTTATAATTGGTAGAGTTAATAATAAAAACTGTAAATATTTATTTATACATTTTTTTTTAATTTGTCTCAATGGATAAAATGTAATGGAAAATGCAGATCTTTTTATATGTTTATGGTCCATTTTATTATGACTGATATGAGAGGGGTAATATTTTATTAATAATTATTCGAAAATATTAAAATATCACTATAGGTGTTATAGGAAATTGACTGAAACTATATTTATCATTTTATTTTTTATTTTTTTTTCCAATTTTTAAAGCAATGGTAGCCAAATAACGATAGTTCCAGTTCAAAGATGTTCTTGAGAGAAAAATTCGGTAAGAACTAGTGATGTCCAAAGTTAAGCAACTAAATATAAAAGATGCATTTTTAAATAATACAATAATCCAAAAAAATATGAAGCGGTTCAATAAAAATTTCATATAATATATTATATATATAATATATAATGTCAATGTAATAATATAAACAAGATTGATTTATAACGTAAAAAAGAAATGAACATAATAATAAAATGTTCATTTCATTAATAAAATTAAGAAATGAACGTTTAGTTCATTTCTATTTAGTATTATTTAGTTCATTTAGAACATTTAGTTCATTTCTAAAACTTTCTCTGTTTTAGAAATTTGAAGAGCTGTGTTGGTTTGGAGCAGTGGTTCTTAACCTGTGTTTGATCGAACCCTAGGGGTTCGAAGAGTTGGTCTCAGGGGTTCGGCGGAGCCTCCGCCAAGGAGGTCAACAGCAAAGGTCACACTGATTTGCACGTATGTAATTTGTTGTGATTTCATGTATTGTGTTGGTTTTGTTATTTGAACAAGATAATATTAATGCACGGTTCATTTTTTGGAACATAAAAAAAACATACGCCTATGACTTGAATTTGAAAAAAATCATATTTTATTTTTCACTAAAGAAGGGTTCGGTGAATGCGCTTATGAAACTGGTGGGGTTCGGTCCCCCCAAAAGGTTAAGAACCTCTGGTTTGGAGGCATCAGCACTAGATCCAAGTCAGGTGGCATACAGAGCTCTTTCCCTGGGTCCTTTGAGTAAGGTAGATTCTTGTGAAATATGCTTCCCTGTCAAAGTAATCAGGCTGTAATTCAGTACAGGGCGATTCTCTGTTGGCTCAGCACCCTGTAAGACGTCTAAATGGTGATCTATAGTCACCTGCTGTACCAAACTGCGTGAGAGCCCTGAGGAGCTGTCCAATGTTATTTGGCTGCAAAACAGCACAATTTTTCCAGCTGTTTTTACAGTTTTACGGCGAGCTAGCTTATTACTTTTATCTATACATGTTTCGGTATCCAAGTAAACTCCGTCAAATTATTCCTCAAAATTAGACTCCTTATTCGTTCATAGATTAGTTTATGTAAAGTTTCTATGCTCTATCGTGAGATTCAGCACTGACCTGCAGTCTCCCAGATGATGAAAGTCTTTCCTGGCCTGTGTCGTAATAGTCCAGGGTAAGAAGTGTACACGAGTACACCCACCTCTACTGGTAAGAGCCATGCCCTTGTCGCGTTCTTTGAGGGAATAAGACATTCCAAATAATACCCCTCGTTTATCGAAAGATAACTGTAAATATCAACTTATAGTAGGTAAATGTACAGAGCAAGTTTTAAACAGTCACTCCTTTTTTGTCATGGTGTCATTGCCCGGTATTCATCAAGTCCACTATACACAATAAGCTACGGATAAGTCCAAGGCGGGTTAGAGGTGTAATATATGACATCACCGATATGTCTTTGAAAGGCATTCTTTGCTTCAGCTCAGCTGACTGATTGGTTGGAGGCCTATAGTAATTATATTGTGGCGGGTTGACCCATCTTGATTTAATCATCAGCTCTATCAGAAAGTGGTGCTTCTATTTATATTCTATTCGAGTACCATTCAGTGGCACGATAGCTATTTCATTCTGTTATGTTTTTGGGTAAAAATGAATAACGACAGCTACTCAACTGTTAACCACCCTGTTTTTTGAGTTTAGATTTGGATCATTCCAAAACCGTCAGTTTTGGATCATTTTGCACCTAGTATGGTAAATCAACCAGATTTTGAATATATCTCATTTATCGTCACTGGAGTACAAGTGTATATTATTATGAACTATACTATTTTACTATATCATATATTGGTCCCCTCATACTACAGTATGATCATTTCTTAATAACGGGTTAAAATGCAAAATACACAACTTCAGTCATACTTATTTTGTAATCAAAGCTCATGATGGAAATTGTAGGAAATTTCCTACTCAAAGGTAGGAAATGTTGTTTTTCTTTTTATGTTAAATAGAAGTAGAAGAATAAAATACAATGAAAAAAATTTACCCAAAATTGGTATACTAAAATAAATTTTAAGAAATTTCGATTACCGCAAACGAAAATTAAGCTCTAAAAACTGACAACTCTACTTGGAAAACAGTTAACCTGATGTAATTGTTGAATTTTTTTAGATTGATTTAGAAAATTATATCAGGATCAGGCCAAGAAAAAGCACAAATTAAATGGTCTTTTAATGTGTTAATATGCATAAGAAGTTTTATTTCTTGAAACTACAAAAGTAAACGTGAATAAATAATATACGAGTATTCTATGACGTTTTGAGAGCGTGATTGATGGTTGTCTAACGACAGTGTTTCAAACAGTCTCCATATCGCACAGTTCAACAAAGTGTAAGTGCCATTCACACATTTCTTTATGTCTTTAAGAACCAAATTGTTTTCAAGTGATATTGAAGCACAGAAAAATGTACTTTTTCGTTCTTTATGAAGAAACTATTAATGATTTTATGCCATTTCTCTAGTGATTCAATAAATTCAAAATTCAGCATAAGGTATTGTCTTAATATAAAGATTCTCTTAGGATACAATATTAAAAGAGTAATATTATCTTAAAATAATAAGTGCTACGATCTGTTTGTAGTAACCTTACTGATGTTTCGGTAAATATGCCGATGTTTTGACACCTATGACAGGTCAAATCAAGAGAATCTGTGGCTTTATAAGTCCTACAGAAGTCGCACTGGGCTTAGTACTACACATTAGGGAGCTTTTGACAATACACCTTCAAATCCATTAAATCTTATATGATATATATAAATATCGTATATTGATGGAACTAATATATGACGATTTTTACCAGAAACTATAAAAATGGATTACAAATATCTATCGCAGAAATGATTATTGTGAGTATAGGAATCACCACAAATGACATTGTATCCACCAAAGGCAGTTTTCAGCAATGCCCATCACTATTGGAAATCACCCACTAGACACTCTAAATACTCAAAGTTACAATCAAGAAAGGTATGCAGATGACATTCTATATGCATGATTGTATAAATTATTCAGTAAAAATTCATTACAGACAATACCATAATTCATCAATGAATGATTAATGGTATTGTTAATTATTTTTAATAATAGTATTAACAATATCAACAATTTTTAATGATACAAAATTCATTAAGAAGAAATGATTGGAGCTACTGCGTTTGGGTTTATGTAGGATAATCGCCAAATTCTTGAAAGATGTCAGAAGAAGTAAGACGAGTCCTCAAGCAGAATTGCTATTAAATCATTTTTAAGGAAAATTTCAAGATACTTTACTGAATTGATATACGTATTACTATAAAATCAAGTGCTAATCAGCCATGTATATGCTGTTTTCCTGAGTGTGATGGATGGTTGTCCAATAGGAGTGTCGTAATCAGTCTACAAGTTACTCGTTAATAAATTTTAATTTGTGATATATAGTTCTTCATTTCTTCAAGAATTTGTTTTTGGGTAATATTGAAGCATGAAAATTGTTCTTCTTAAGTCCTTTTGACAGAACGACTACTAACTTTGAGCCATTTCTCCGGTGATTCAACAGACTTGAAATTTGTTGCGAGGTATTGTTTTATAACAAAGTTTGAGTAATACTATGAAATCTCTATAATATTCGTTACGAGGGCAATAGCCTCCTCTAAGAGGGTTGGCAGCTTGCGGATAGTTTTTTAGTCCTTCTTAGTTTTGTACTCTTTTGTTTCCCCAAACATCCATTTCTGGGCATTTGTCATTTCCTGACAAATATTACATGTATATATATATATATATATATATATATATATATATATATATATATATATCAATGATCAAACCACAATAAGAAATGGGAAAACAAGACTACGATAAAAAGATTTCACATAAACACGTGAAACAACAATCAATGTTCAAACCACAATAAGTCTTGTTTTCCCATTTCTTATTGTGGTTTGATCATTGATTGTTGTTTCACGTGTTTATGTGAAATCTTTTTTTATATATATATATATCTCTATGTATATTATATATAATGATTTCATAATTTACATGTGAAATATAAATAAACTTTTAAACAAGTTAAGAAATTAGAAAAAAGATTAAGATCTCAACTGAGTTGTGATTTAACACTGACGAAGACTGCTTGTTCGGTTGAAAGATCTTCGTCTTTTTTCTGATTACTTTTTGTATATATATTCGATTCGTCGAAATTTTGAAGTATTTTCTGTTTGTGTGTTTGATTTGTGATTTATATTATATATATATATATATATAGATATATATATAAAGATTTCATATAAACACGTGAAATAACAATCAATGATCAAACCACAATAAAAAATGGAAAAACAAGGCTAAGATCTTTCAACCGTAACAAGCGGTCTTCGTCAGTGTTAAAAAAGTTAGTTTTTTTCAAAAACTCAACTATATATATATGTCTTGTTAAATTGTATGCCTACTTTTAATCTCACAACTTTTCTACTGAATCTCTCGATTTCTCTAATACACTTTCTCCATTTTTGTGGTACAAGATAGATTAGTTGACCAAAGTTTTTATTTACATAGCCCGACATGTTTCGGTCCTCACTGACCATTATCAAGGATTATAGTTGTAAAAAATCTTAAATAAACTATACACAACTAAACATAACTTAAAAACATTTATAATTAAATTAACACTACATATTACATTCAACGCCTTAATTTTGTGATAACTAAAAATGGTTAGATGACAAGGAGAGGTTATACACAGGCAATGGTTGCCAAGTGTAGAGTTCCTTGTGCAAATCACAGAGGGCAGGCAATCTCATTGCCTGCCCTCTGTGATTTGTATATATATATATATATATACAAAGTATAGAATTGGAAATGAGGAAGTTCATATTTTATGAAATATTCTTATTGTATTCAATATTTTAAAAAAATAATTTAAAAAATTAAAGAAACAGGTACAAGAAATTATGAAATAAAAACAGATATACCTTTTATATAGATTGAGTTTTTTTTCTATTTTTCTCTGTTAGCAAATCAAACATCCTAAGTCGAGTAAATCAAAACAAAGGCACTGATTGTATTCTTTTACGTTTGTTCCACAGCTTGGTTAGTCACATGAGGTCAAAGAACGACAAATGCATTATTCATACTTCTTTCCTTATAGATGTATAGAAAGGTCGGCTAGTTTTAATGAAGTTTTGACCAATTCTTTCTAATGATTGCTATTAGTTCACACTTTTATGATGATGTATTAACTTTCATATTATATTTCTGCATCAGTTGATTAATAAAGGTTCTTTTCTTATAAAATTAAATTCTAACTACCATTCGTTAATACACAATGGAAGAAGAAGTAAACTGTATATTACCCTATTTAGATGTTGAACACTCGGTATCCAGATTTTAAATCAAAAGCAATTCTTTTACATTTTTATGTTTCATTTAGAGGCAAATAAAAGTAATTACATATTTTTCATATTATTATGATAATCAGTCATTACCCTAAAATCGGTTTCCGTTATCGTAGACGTCCAACGGTTTCGCAGGTTGTGCACCTTCAAGTGGGATTGATAATTGTAGAACGATCCTGATCAATTTATTCATTATTATTTTAATTACAATATGATTTTATTCCTTTAAGATGTGTCATTGACAAGGCAGTCTAGTCGACTTTTCAATTTTATTATTGTTTTAAATATTATATTCTTGGAGATTAATCTGTTCATTTATGAAATTATTTTAAAAAAAGACGGAACGGATTGATGATTACAATTTAAATAATAAAATCAAATGATAAGTAAAATGATACTGATAACAGAAAATTTAGGTGTATATTGGCACTGCTTGTTCGATATGTATTTATAACCATGATCCCTCGACTATTATCAGTCAGATTTGAAGATGCACCATGTGCGAAACCGCACGGGTGTCGACAACACGGACTTTTGTAATATGATCTTTACCAACCTCTGTAGTACATCCCCGAGTGCTGGTATTTACTGGTATCTTTGCAAATATTAGCCTGTTTTCAATAAATAAATGAAATATGTAATAGTATAACAAGAATAATAAAATTACTAATATGTTCATGGTCTGTTCAAAACTTTGAAATAAATAGTTTAAAAGAAAAATAAAACATTAATGGTATTCATTGCATTTCTAATAATTTGTTAAACAAATATGAAGAAACAATTTTTGAAAACTATATCGTTTAATTATAATTTTTTAAGTTAATTTAGTTTTTGTGAATATTTCTTTTAGTCAAACTATTTTAAGAAGTCAATAGAACTAAAAAGACAGTCAAATACTGAATTCTAATTGGAAATTAAACGTCAGTTCGGATAACTGCAATTTAATTATAGGTTCCAACATGTCTTTGAGAAAAACCAGTCAAGTCCTATCTTTAATTATCACATAATAATCACAAATGCGATACCACATATCACATTCCACTGCAACTTTTCATTAAACTGCACATAGATAATATTTTGCAAAAAAAAAAAAATGAAATCATTGAGAAATAGTTTATGTTCAACTTTGAAACAAGGCTTTTTTTTTTACATGACAGACAAGCAAAACCATTGTTCATCATGTGTTTCAAATTTATACAATAACAAAGAATATGTTTTTAACATCAGATTGAAATTTTTAATATTTTTATACCAGCTACCTCAGGTTTTTGGAAAAATGATACTGTTTCATCTTGGATACAACAAAAGCGATATCAGGGATTTTTGATGTTACTGCTATCACTCTGCGTCTCCATAGTTTTAAATATCGTGGGACCCTCCATATATTATTTTCTCCAACTTTTCTTCACTTAGCACATCCACATCCGCAGCACGTTCATTACCTCCTAAAATTTTTTTTTCCCATAAGGGGTAATTTACCGCTTTTATTTACCCTGACTATTGTTAAATAGGTATAATATTCTATGCATCATTTTAAACTCTGTTTCATTGCTAAATTTTATTGACTTTGTTACTTATTTACTTCAGAAAGTTAATTAATGAGTTGCTTTCGATCCCCGATGAACGCCTCGATACATTTTATTTCCTCTCATTGAATAAGTTGTACAGGTTGTATCGTGCTTATTTAAATCTAGAAATTTCGATAACCTTTCTGAAATCTTTATGCACTAAATAAACATTATTCCCTCTTCCTCTCTCCAGACTAGTTGTGTCATTTCTTATGACAATTACATGCTGCTGAACCTAAACGACGTGTTCTAAGCAATTCAAATCTTCAATCCAAATACCTAAGAGAACCAGAATCATTTGTAACCTCTCATCACAAACACTGAGTTTCCACCGAGAGTGCATACATTTTTAAAGACTTATTTTTTCCCCTGTTACGAATTTAAGGAATGTTATGTTAGTTAAGTTTAATTTTAGAATTGCCTCAAATAATTCAAACAACAAGTAAACTGTTCTCCGTCAATGAACCTTCTTCCTAACCTACCGCTTACTAACTTGAACTTTTTTGTTCAAAAAACTTGGTCACCTGACTTCCATAACTCATTTAAAGATTCCAACAACATGACTCCTCAAGAGGAGGAGTCTTTTATAATTGAAGAAATGAGAATAGCCTAGTTATTATGCTCGCAGACCAAGGGTCTTTTGTTATTCTCATAGATTCGACGATTTATGACTATGCCACTACGATCTTTGACTGAACTCCTCAACAACCCCTCCTATCATGAGGACATGTTCACACTCTGGTATAACCTGAACCATTGATTTCTTTTTTTTTATTTTCTAAACCTGAATTTCTTAATTTATTGTTTATTTCTACTTTTTTTTATAATTAACAATTTTTATTTGATATTCAATTTTTTTAACATATACTTTTTGTAAATTAATGTTTATTTCATTCAATTATTATTATTTTATATTATGTTTGTTTAGTTTATTCTTTTATAGCTATTTCTAGTACTTTTTGACTGTCATCTCACGATTCCATTTCCTCCCCTAATGATGATCATTAAGGAGGTTGAAAAAGTGAGTCATAGATTATGTTTTCATTCCTGCTTCTTTCTGTTTTAATGTACATTAAAATATATATTACATGATTAAAATAATATATATATGTATAAATATGTATGTGGTTTTATGTATATATATCCAAACAAAATTAAAGTTTATCGGGACTCGGTCAGTTCAACTATGATCTATGACCGAGTCTCGATAAACTTTAGTTTTGTTTCTATTCCACGGTCGATACTTATATCAATATTTATATATATATCCATATAACTTCTCGGCCACGATTCTTGACCCTAGAATCGTGGGGCTATGGAGTCATATCCAAAGGCTGCATTGGCTTACATATATCCAGAGGTTCTTTGAACTAGGGGCAAAAAAGGCCATTGACCTTACCTGAACTTGCTCGCAAATTTCAGTTTTCACTTGTAATAATGGTTTAATAGGTTTAGGGCCGATGCGTTTTGACACAAACAAATTATATACATAAATATATACTTATCAAAAGTGTAATTCAAAATGGATAACAAATTTTTAAAAAGAAAACTAAACCGCCTCTAGTGGGGCCATGCAGCTCTACAAATGGCTGTATTGGCTTTATATCCACAGGTTCTTCAAACCAGGGGCAAAAAAGGCCACTGACCTTACCTGTAGCTGAGCAGGTTTAGTAGGACTTTTGGTCCGAAGATATTTTTAAGTTTCCCTTATTAAGAGTTTCGGAAGTTCGTTCCGAAACTCTTAAAACATGTTGGTACTACGGGTGGCAGGGGCCAATGGAGGGCCTTTATCTCCATCCCACCAACTGAGGTTGGACTCGTAGTGGCGGCTGTTGTTTCTCACCAAAGTTGGGTAGACACTCTTGTGGTCGCTGTGTGAGGATGTTTGCTTAGGGGAGCCAGAACCCCATACCCTTACCAGTGAAAATGGGCCTAAACTCAGCTTATTGAACTGGACAACTGGTACTTACCTGGTATAGGCTCGGGCTCTTGACAGGATCTCAGAGTGGGGACGGTTAGATACCATCCCTTTAAGCCCTTTTATGTTCCAGTATAGGTGGCAGTTTGCCAACGGGAGACCTTGAAGCCTCTCATGACTAGCGCAAATAGGTGGCGTTTAGCCAACGAGAGATTTATAATCTCTTTCTATGAGTCGTGTACTTAGGTACTAAGACTCCTCACAATGACGCCCGATTAACTGATGGGGTCCGATTAACTATCAGTATCAAGCCTTGGTCCAGGAGTAACAGGCATGCCCTCTTCAGAGGACGACGACGGAGTTCTTAAGAACCCTAGGCTATTCCTAAAACTGTAAGGCTCGTTGGAAACCTGTCCATTAATTATTTGCGAGATGTTTGTTTACGTTTCGATACTTACCTGTCAAGCAATGGAAGTTGTTAACAGAAATTATTATGATAATTTTATTTAAACAATAAATACTTTTACTATCATTATTTGTCTTACGAATTTCTGAAACATAATTTCGTTAAGTTCAAAGGTTAGCAACAAAAAAAAAAAGAAAAAAAAATCTGTTCAGAAGCTCTGTTCTAAGTATGTTAAAAAAAAAAACATTTTAAGAAGACTGTACCTTGACATCTATGTATTCCCACCATCAAAGTTGCAATAATCTCAAATAACTGAGTACAATAAATCGTACTTTCTACCTAAACAACTTAAGTGGGAAAATTTGGGACAGATTTTCCTTCTTTTATTAAAAGAGTTGTTTTACCTGCTGAGATACGTCACCAGTCTCGGGAGGATCGTAATGATTCCTCCATTTTCATCATTACTTTTTTTCTGGGTGTTCCTAAGCTTGGTAGTTTATTAAGAAGTTTTTCTTCATTCTCTTTTCTTTTTCTTGTACGTCTTTTATTTTTAATCGGTATCACTCTATTTCTTATAGAAAATCTTCCAACCATAAAGAATATCGTTTATTAAATCTCTCTGAAGCTTTCTAATCTTGTTAGGTTAACAGAACTATGTTGACGACGCAGCTGTCAAACTTGTCCTATTATTAACCCTAGTCTTTCCTTCATTTCCATTCCCAACCATAACTCATACTGCATCCATATTAATACCTCCCATATCATTTCCCGTGTCTATCCACTGGACTGCACTCGGTGCGATGTTTTTTAGTCGGTTTCGCTTCAACTAAAGAGAGATTTTATATACATTCCAACAGTCTTAGTTTTAATGACTACTTCCATGTACAAATCGGTTATCAGATTCATGTTGTATTAAGAGCTTCAGAGGAGGCTCATATTCGTCTTTTAGACGCTAGATCATCTCGCAAAATCAATATCAAATTCATTTAAAAGAATTATCATTATTTCATAATTATTATTTTCATTTAATTTATTTTGTATTACATGTATTACTATTTGTTTTCATTTAGTTCCACTTTTCATATTTCCTTTCCTTTGACCTTCCTTTTTTCTCTACTCACATTGTACCAAAACTATTTAATAATCTCAAAAACATATGGTTGTATATTTATGTATGGAAGTATTTAATGTATAGTACTTCCGGCCACTAATTCTACTCCTAAAGACGATGCAGGTCGGAAATATTTGTATGTACATTTTTTTTTAACTATCACAAACCCTTTTCTTTTAACATATCAGTGCTTTATTTTTAAAAGTTATTTATCAAATCTTACGACTAATAGTTAGTTAAGATTTATTCCAAATTAATAACAAAGACATGAATTTTAGTTATTATTGTGTAAGACTGATGTACTTCTAACATTTATGATAGTTTCAACAACAACAAAAAATGTGTTGGCAGTTATTAGTAATTTTATTTTTATTTTTTATACATTTAACCTACTGATAACCAATTGTTTTTCAAAAGCATGGAACTCATAATTTATGTTTTTTTATAAATACACAATTTTATGTTAAAAAAGGTATATAGTAACTTGTAATACTTTTGTACTGTACTACATATAAAGTATAGTCATGAACCATGATCGTGTGCGGGGTGTACAAGAAGATTACAAACCATTCTGCTGGTCACAGAGTTAAGACTGAAGAATACAAAATTCAAAATATACGTTATTCATGGTAAGGAAAAGAACTACATAGCTTTTGGGCAATATTAAATCGTGAAAATATTACTATAAATCTTGATACTTTGCCATGTATTATGTCAAAACAGAATCAATTTTCTTATCCACTTATCTGGTGAAAGTAAACAATATAAATTTTGCACAAAGTATTAGACTTACTAGAAAAATAATAGAAACTCAATACTCATATTTATATCAATACAAATGATATATGGATAAAAATTGTTATTGTAGTTTGTATTGAATTAAATAATTCTTAATATCAAGGACGATTTAAATTTCACATCAAAAAGATGATTTATTAATTTATAGCGTCTAGGATGAAATAAGTTTTTTTATAATAATGATTGTAACGCAAAATCAGAGGAAGAATAGTGTGATTGTTCCTTAACTCAAATAATATTGCAAGTGCAGAATTATATTGCGAGTGTTGAAAATCATCTGGTCTTGATTTGATATATCTTTTAAAGTAGTTTACTGTTTTTAAACAGTATTTTGAATCATGTAATTCTGGAGAGTCTTATTCGAGTAATCAACAAGGTACTGTGTCATTTGGGCAATAATCCGGAACAATTCTACTACACACCATATTAATTTGCATTATTATTATTAGAAGAAAAAAATTTGTAATAAAGTTTTTGTATAAACAAGAAAATGTATTAGTCGCAAACAAAGAGGGTGATCCGTTATCTTAGCAACTTGAAATTCTTCCAATGTTAACAGCATTTAAACTGAGTACTGTTGCTGTAAGAGACATGCAGCACACATTCAAATTCTTGACAAAATTCAAGTCACTTTAACAGGAATACAGATATTAATAAATGTTATCATTACTTATAGAAAAGTTGAGTGTATATCACTTCAGATTTTTATGAAGAAATATGTGTTTAATTCAGGAGTTTACAAAAAAAAAAAGAAGAAAATTACTGAGTCCTACAAATTGAATCCTCACATTTTTTCACATTGATATTGGAACCCCAGATTGAAAATTAAATGTTAGAATTTTTGCTTTATCTTTTATATAATCACATGTAACACCAAGAGCAAACCTAACTTCTTTTTATATCAACAACTTTTTGACTTTGGACTTTTGAATACATGGCAAATTAAACGGCTTGAAGTAGTAGTCAGTATTCAAAAATTATTTTGTTGTGTCTTAAAATAAATGAAATAAGTCTTCTGCTTATTTCTAAATTGGTAAAAGAAAGTACTGCTCGTATTCCACTGACAGTTACTTTGTAATTCATCCTTCAAGCATTGAACTAATATTTTTATTGAATAAACTACAAACATTCACTGTTTTAAACCTTTTTTAATGTAGGGTTTCCTTTAGTTTAATTTAATATGTTATCAATTATATATATAAAGAAATCAGGTGAGAGACACAACACTTTCATTTATCTCATTATAAATACGTACCTGAATACATTATGGTGATAACTAACTGAAGAAAAGACTAATCTATACAGGCATACACAGATAACATATACAGACAAGAAAGTACTTTACGATAATTGTTTACATTTCTCCATTCGGCTGCCACTCACTTCAAGTACAATTGAACTTTACAAACAAAATGGAAAAAAATTCTTTGATAATTATATGAAATAGTTTTAGGTTGCAATGAACACAGACATTTATTTATGATTTATCTTTTATTGACTTTTTTTGTTAGTTTACTGTATGTAAAAAGAATAATGATGATGGAACAAATTCGATCTCAAGATTATTAGGGATTTATATGCATTGAGAACCCCAGAGTCGTTATTGATATTTTTCAGATGATGTTAGTCTGTGTGTGTGTGTGTGTGTGTGTGTGTGTGTGTGTGTGTGTGTGTGTGTGTGTGTGTGTGTGTGTGTATGTATGTATGTGTGTGTGTATGTGTATATAGACACTTTGTTTCATTTGTGTGTATATAGAAATATATCCACTATTTCCAATAGTGGAAACTTTTGTTGGTTTATCCATTTTACCTCAGAATGAGTAAATACCACACAATTATGGATTGCACAACTAATGATATATTCGAAACGTTGGCTTAAAGGTGTTTTACTGTTTGATGCTACACAAACCTTCAAAAAAGAAAGAAAAATAGTGTTATTTTACGTGATCGAGATAAGAAAACATATAGTTTTTAACTATGATTGAGTAAATAATAATACAATTAATATCTTAATCTTGAATATCGGTTCCTGTAAGGTATTGCCAAATAATTAATGTTAATGTAGCTATAATACAACGTACAATCCAAGTGTTACTTTCATTTATCCTCTATCTGCAATGTAGGGCAATATAAGTGCGTCTAGGTCAAAATATTAATATAAAGTTTTCAACAAAAAAATCAGCTGAGTTCAATAAAATGATTTCTCAGATTTGTTTGTCTGTGTGTTCACACTCTTTCTATCTAACTCTTTGTGTGTATGTGAGTGAGTGTGTGTGTGTGTGTGTGTGTGTGTGTGTGTGTGTTTTAGGTGGGTGCGTGTGGATCCAAAAGTTTGCAGGCACGGTGTATGCCACAGCGTTTAATGGATCAAATTGATATTTACCCATAAATAGACTTCATAGTGTAGATATATTGTTTCTAGGCAATATCGCATCATAGAAAAGACACTTATGACTTTTATTGTCACTAATATGATTGTAGATAGACATTGTACCCGCTAAAGGAAACAGCGTTTGAAGTTTTTATGGTAAATATGAATTTTTATGGTAAATCACAAATACAAACAATAGAAGTAAGAGAAATTTCTTTAAGAACAATTATGATGTTCGTTAGAGACTTTAAAACTGAAGCACAGTATAGCCCCATGTGGCTCAGATCCTTGTTTCAAATGATAATAATAATAATAATAATTGCGACAATAAAATAATAAAATACCATTTAGATCAATTTCCTAGATACATGATTTCGATTTTGTTATAACTGATAAAACAGATTGATACAAATGGATAATATTTCATTATCAGCCTAATTAAATAAATTTATGAATAAAAATAATTAATTATAAAATATAAGGGGTTTTATATTACTTTTACATAACAATTACATTGCAATAAAACGAAACTTAAATTAAATTTAAGTTAAACTAAATATACTATTTAATTATAACTCAAGTGATTTTCAACGATTCTAATACTACATGTACTTATAGTAAAGTGAGTGTAAGCTACTCCAGATTTCTTAATATCTGTATCAACTTATTCCGTTAAAAAGTTTGTTTATTTCTCATCTATAACAGCTTCCTTGACTTTTGACCAAAAGGCATATTCTTATGCAGATTTCAGTGCATATGTACTAAATGTAAAACAAGTCAAAACACAGCTTTTTTTAAAAAAGAAATCATGTGGACAATTTTTTTTTAAATCGCAGTAATTTCACTATTTCAGATAAAGTAGAAAATTAATGTAGATTATGGGTGCTGAAATGCTGATCTGAATGAGGAACAACAGTAATTTAGATTTGAAATCTGGTGATTATAACAGACACATACCCACAAATTCGCACACACACACACCCACACAACCCATAGACAGTACAAATTTAATTAAACAATTTGCAAAAATCTATTTTATTGGACTCAATAGGCCTTGATTTTCACTAAACACTCGGTATCACACTTTTGAGCCAGACAAAAAACATTCATATTATCTACATTTCATACAAAAGATGAACAAAAGTAAAAAGTTGTATTCAAGTTTTAATTTCAAAAATAGTTTGGAATACTATTAAATAAGTAAATTTTTACAATAACTGTAATACATGGATAGATATAAATACAGTAGGGAATATATTGCAACATTTTTAGTATTATATGTATATTATTTAGAATGTATCTGATAAAGCAAGGAATGTTGTAACGGAAGACGTTTGAGATCTTGCAAAAAAGGGTCGATAAAGTAAAATCTTTGATCCGCGAGATTTAATTACTCCTTGAAAACATGTTCTCATGTAAAAGGGATCAAACACATGTGACAGTAATGTTGATGCAGCAGGATGAAGCAATGTTTGCCAGTATATCTCACATAAAGCCTAATATTCTACTTTTAAAAACTGTAACATCAGAACCGACAACTGACGTGACTTTTCAGCGTGTCACAAAGCCCTTATCCAGTGAATTCAGTAGAAAATGATTTAAAATAAGAATTACAACGATGTATTTACATAAAAAAGAGTTCATGAAGTGTAGTATAAAATATAAATGATATTCATAGATATGAATATCTATATAATAATATAATATAAACTAAAATTAGTTTAACAAATGTAAATCAAATAGTAATAATTAATTGGTTTTATTTATTTTGAACATCATCTGTTAATGAATTGTTGATTTAGGGGTTCAGTATATAGATGATTATTTGTTTAGTTTGGTCATGAATATCAATAATTTTTATACTAAAATTTTTATGCATGTATATAAAAAGTCAATGCTAAAAACTATAAAAACCTATTAAAATTAAAAATAATGTAATGCAAATTTGTTGACAAGGTTTTCTGCATACTCGTATGTTTTGTAATATTTCAGTAGCCAAGTTTATGATGTCAAAGAGGCTCAAATGATTGTTCTTTCCCTTCATCTGTTTCATTATTTTTCTTCAAAAAATTTCAAGTTTTCTTAATAAATTATTTTTTAAATACTGTTTAGTAAACTGAAAACTTGAAATGCACTCAAAAGTATTTTGTGGAACCTCAGTGACAAGCATTTGTTTAAAGCAGGGGTCACCAAACTACAACTTGTGTCTGTGATTAAACATTTTCAAAAATGAAGCTTGTAAAGTCAACACATTGAACGCGATTGAATGATAAATATTTGGAAGCAATGCTTTTGATTAGATGCAGCAATTACAATCCAAACATTGATGATATCTTGAAAGCCTCACAAATTATTTCACATATCTCACTAACCTTTTTTACTGCTTAGTTTGTAAGATCTGGATTTGTGCTCACTATGTCTCCTGTAACTATCTTTTCCTTAACATCTTCTTTGATGATTTTGTAGTTAATAAACATGTTGGTTGTTTTTCCATCTACATTTGTGGATTCTGCGATACTTACCCTTGATTACCATGTAATGCTAAATTAGTTTTTCGTCTTTTTCCCCAGAGCTTTGGTTCTAGTTTGCAAGTGTCGAACAGAATGATTATATGGCCGGCGCTCGTCATTCTTTCAGTTATCTCACCGTGAAAACAGTTTGGTGACTCCTGGTATAATGTAAAACGATTTCTGTGTACTTTGGAAATAAACAGAGAGCTCAGTATGAGTACTATTATGATTTCTTAAAAAGTACTTCATCTAAAACAATAAGGTTTCGGTATTAACACGACTTTGATTTATACCCCTGCAGCTCTGGCTTTTTAGTTGATATAAATATGAACAATTTACATAGTAATTCTCCTTAAGGCTATAATATTTTAATGTGTTCTAGAATTTAACTAACTCTGTCTTGTCCCTGTTTAAGTTTTTACTTATAATTAACAAAACACAGTAAAATATAGATAATAAATATTAAATTTGACCCAAATTGATTCACTTACTGGACAGAAGTCAAACAGTTTTCTTCAGTAGATAAATACTAACCAAGTAACTTTATGACTATTTTCCCATAAGCGATCCTGGTGGAAAAGAAGAACGCTCTACTGGAATTTATGTAACTCAATATTTAATTCATTTTGTCAAATTTATAATTTTTTAAAGTGATAATGATTAGTTTGGATAGTAATTTTTCATGAAACTAGTATTTATTCACTATTCTGTAAATACATAATTTAATCATTTAACTGCAAAGTGACCATAAAGTAAACTGTGTAATTTAAAAAAATTATAACTTTGTTCTTGCGGTAGAAAATCGTGTAAAAACGATTGAAAAGAAGTAAATTTATATTTGTTTAAGGTTTTATTGAGCTTTTATTTTAGTTTCTACAGCTCCTCACCTTTAAGCCACCACAGTCCAAAACCAACTGTGCTTCGGTAAAAACATAAGAAGACCCACATGGGCTACTCTTCACCTGTAGTACTGACAGTATTTTAAGAGCTCTCAAGTGGAACTCTGGACCGAGTTCCTACTGAGCCTATTTTGACCACAGGTTAGGTGAGTGGCCACAAAGCCTTTCGCCAGTTAGCTAGACTGCGGAAACTGTGTAACCTGTTGCCCAGTCTCACGGAGGGGACGCCAGTGGATGGGCACATGGGAATCAGGGGTCTGCCTCTCAACCAGGAAAACCCTCCGCAAGGAGGGACTCCTGAGCCCTCGTGAGAGTAATTGGCTATTAACAAACAAAATACGTATAATTATTATGCATTGAGGAACTTTATAAAGAGGACTTTTCAGATTGTATTTACAGCTAAATCTGTAAGAGCCTTACTAATAAAGAGATACTTGTATAGCGGTAACTATGACAACCGTTCTTTTAACAGTCATTTTTCTTCTCGACTCTGCACAAAGTTTGAAGACAACAGTACTTGTATTGGATTTATATGATTAATTGATGTATGTTAATTGAAACTAATTGTAGATTTTGCCTACACATATAACAAGATATTGAAATTAAAAATGTTAAAAACATTACTTTAGAGAAGACTTGAAAGACGAAGTCGGATAACAATTTTACTGTACACAAATTCATTTTAAACATTTTTAATCATCCAATACATATTTTTAGAAAAACCTAAAAAAGTGTATACTGGAGTTTATTATCATTTGTTGATATTTTTAGATTAAAGATATCGTAATATTTCTTTGTAATATAATTTTAATTTCAAACTGAAAAGTTTATAATTACAATAAAATAATTTTAAAATGTGACAATTGCAACCATATATTGAATTATTTAATATGAAATATATTCTGCCAAATGGTGAGTCGCTCAAGGATTAATATCGAATTAAATGTTGCAGGCATTCTGAATTTTGCAATACTCGAATTATATTTGAATAGTGCGTTGCAGATTGTTGTTATCTTTATTCTACTCTCTTACAGGCACTCACCCCTAGGGATGATAAACCCTCCTCCTGTTGTTACAACACTATTCTTACAGTTAGTTTTGTTTAATTTAGATGAATATCTTTTTATTATGTTTTTTATATATGTTTGTATATTTAGGAAGCAGACTTCATTAATACAAATAATATTGAAATTTCTCTTAAACTTTTCTCTTATCAATTTTCTGGATAACTTTTCAATGTTCCTCCCTATCAGTGATTTTCACTTATTAGAATTATGCTGAAGATAGTGCATGGGATTAAACATTGTTTTTAATTGAAAGCATTATGAACTGTGTTTGAAATTTTGTTTTTTTTTTATTAAATTATTTTTAATTAAGAAAATTTCGAAACTTGAAGATAAATCTCTTGGTGAGTTCCTTCACGTAGTCCCAAACAAATGGAAATGACTGATGAGAGAGCTTGAAAAAATATCCTGAAAATGGATAAGGAAAAAATCAGCAGAAATTTCAATCTTATATATAATATTGAATTACATATTTTTGTGGGTACCAAAGTCTTTAGTACTTAGGGCCTCTGGAAGTCTTAATCTGGCAATAATCAAATGTTCTTCATTCTGTTTAGTTCATGATAAGTAGAAATCATTATATCAATGAGTCGATAAATGGTGGTAGTTTTTGGTAAGTGAGGTATAAGATATGTTTGGTGACCTATAATAAAATTGTCCAAGTTTTTTCGCCACTGCTGAAGGGGTTACAGGGAGTCTAGGACGAAGAATTGAAGGGTGCAAGATGAAAAAGCGCAGTTTGTTTGGTGGGGGCGTGGGTCGGTGGGAGGGGGGAATCAACAGGCAGGCGCGGGCAGTACGGCGGCATGTGCGACTAGAGCGGTATGGATTCGGAGCTTGAGCCTCAGATGCGGGCGCGCAGCAACACGTGGCCCTTGCCTCAGGCCGCCGACCAGCCCGCCCCCAAGCCCGCGCCTCCAATGCCTGCGAAGAAGAACTCGAGTCGTCGCAACGCCTGGGGCAACCTTTCCTACGCCGATCTCATCACCCAGGCCATTGGCTCGTCTCCTGACAAGCGGCTCACGCTCTCCCAGATTTACGAGTGGATGGTTCACAATGTTGCTTACTTCAAAGACAAGGGTGACAGCAACAGTTCTGCTGGTTGGAAGGTAATTTTTTATTTTTTTTATTTTTAACCAAAAAAAAAAAAAAAATAAACAACACATACGAACCCGATTTCATTAACTACCCTAGTTTGGTTTCTAATATTTCTATCTTTGTTGCTACCATGAGAGCCATTTATAATATCTCATCAAAAATCTACCGTCTTACCTCACAGGTTTTTCTCACGCCTCTACTAGTTTCTGAACTACTCCATTGACCAGAGAACACAGAAAGATCTTCCTTCAGTTTTCTCTTGTAGTATATGTGTTTTCCATACCTACACAGATCAATGGAATATGAAGAAAACATACGAAGTAACATGGCATATTTTTATAATAATATTATTACGATATAGATTGTATTTTAATTAGTTATTCCAAAAACAAAATCAACTACAAAATAAAACAATTTTGCATAACTTTTGTGCAAAAAAATATATTACGAAAAACACTGGGTGGAAGATGATTAAAACTACTGCGAGGCCTCAATTTCAAATACTATGCATTCAAATTTTCACTGTTGAGATGTTTCCATAAAGTACCTAGTTGTTACAATTTCATTGATGAATTGACTTACGAAATTTCATTTTCGAAATTCAAGTATAATTTCATCACCTTATATTATATTATCACTGTCAAATATAAATGAATATTTACACTATTCAAAATAATAGAATATTATTGTGTTGAAAAGAGAATAATAGTTTTTTCATCACTACTGCTTTAAACGGAATTGTTGCTAAATAATTTAATTTTTATTAACTGCTGTAAATTTCAGTGAGAAAATACTTTGGGGCTGTAGAATCTCAATTCTTTAAATCATTACAAAAATGGTTGGTTTTTTGAATATTTTGTGCTTTTATGAATAAATAAAATGAGGTGTCTTTATTCCTTGATACTCTAAATAAAAAAATCCAATCTTTCATACAACTACCAATAGAAATATATTCTTTTTTAGGTTTATTTTTCTTAAAATAGCATTAAGATTATATATTTCAAAGGATTCTCTTTTATGTGAATATTACTTGTACTATTAGTTGGTTACAGTTTTTTTTTAAGAGCTCACAAACAATTATTGGAAAAATTATTTTTACTTTTTTGTTTTAAAGAAGATCTAATCTGAAATTGCAATATTGTACTTATGCATCAAAAAAATAATGAAATCAATTTCACAAAGATAAATTTATCTTTGAATAGGTACTTTAAACAGCTGGTAGTGTATTAACTCCACATTTCTTAAATTTGGTGAGTAACAGAAAGTGTTATTCTTTACTTTAAAATTTGCAGTATTTCCCAGTCATATTCCAAAGACCTTATCTAGATACTAATACCCAAGATGACTTCTGAATTAATTAAAAAATAAAACATTCTGATAAATATTGAATACATTAGTTTAATTATTCATTATTTATTATTAGAAATATGAGTGCATGGTGATTCTCAATAGCTTAGTTCTATTATTGTTGCTTTTAGTGGTGATAATGATAATAATTAAATTATGGTATTTAAATATATAAATTATGTTTGTATTTTTATCACCTTCATGTTTTCAGATAAAATAGTATTGTAGAACATAAAACCATGAATATCTGTTGATATTAATTTATTGTTATATATAAAAGAACATTATATACATATATATATACAATAGCCGTTGCGTCTACAACGTGCTTCGTCTCCCTTTCTCTTTTCTCCTGAAGACGGATTGCCCGATAATTAAGTGTGTTTCTTTACTTTGTGTGCTACCTATCTTCAATTTTGAACTGTTTATATATATATATATATATATATATATATATATATATATATATATCAAGATATAATAGTAAACACGACAAATAAAAATAAACGTTTAAACTGCAGTAAGAAATTCAGAAATGGGCCTTTGGTCTTTGATGGGCCTTTGATTCAGATATGGTCTTTGAATCAAAACAAATGGTCTTCGTCAGTTCGAGTTTTACTCTGATAAAGACCAATTGTGATTGAAACTACCTAGTTCAAATTCCATATTTCTTACTGCAGTTTGATTGAGGATTTTGGTATAAATAGGTAGCAGATCTTCTTTTAAAAATGTTTCATTAAAGTGAACCGCAGTCTTGAACTACGAACCAACTTCCTGTTGACATGGAGCTGGCCAAGCTACATGTTATATATATATATCGAGCAAGATTTCACAATAAACACGTGAAACAACAATCAATATTCAAACCACAATGAGAACTGGGGAAAAAAAGACTAAGATCTTTCAACGGTAACAAGCGGTTTTCGTCAAAGTCAAACCCCAACTGACTCAAACTCCTATCAGTTGGGATTTGATTTTGACGAAGACTGCTTGTTACCGTTGAAAGATCTTAGTCTTTTTTTCCCTATTTCTCATTGTGGTTTGAACATTGATTGTTGTTTCACGTGTTTATTGTGAAATCTTGTTTTATATATATAACTTTAAAATCCACAAAACACGACAGAGAAAAAAGGTAAAATGCACACTTACTAAATTCAATATTTCAAACAGTTGGTCGTCATCAAGAGAAGACTAGAAGAGAGGATGAAGTGAGAGAGATCTTTCCTCGTCGAAAGACGGAACGCTAGTTGTCCTATATATGTATAGACTTGTGATGTTATCTTATTAGTCTAGTCGAAGGTTTTGTCCGGTTAAGACTGTTGTTCCTTTAAATGATGTGAATTTCATTTTCTTAGTCAAAAAATTTTTACTTCTGCCTATCAAAAAAGTTTTAAATAAAACGGAAGCGTCGGCAACGAGAGTTTGATTTTTGAATCTAGAAAATTGACCGAATCGCGATTAGATAGCACACCTATATTTATATTATATACATATACATATATATATATATATATACACACATATATATAGTTCAATATACATAAAGAAACATGGAGTAATTAAAAGCACACACTTACTGTCTCTAATTTTCGGTTGAACCGTCTTCAGGAGATATAAGAGAGGGAAACCAAGCGCAATGGTACAAAGTGCACGCTGTACCAGTGCTCTTCGTTTCCCTCTCTTATATCTACTGAAGACGGTTCAACCGAAAATTAGAGACTGTAAGTGTGTGCCTTTAATTTCTATATGTTCCTTTATGTACATTGAACTGTATTTGTCCCTTTCGGATCGTATTTTTATCGAAAAAGTGTATATATAATATATACATTACCAAATAGGTAAGAAACAGAGAAAGATTTGATAGTATATAGTATATAGTACAGTAAGAAATTCAGAAATTCAGATAATTCAACCAAAACAACTGGTCATTCTCAATTCGAATATGTCTCTAAAGAAGTTAAGTTATACATAAGTTAAAATATTCGTATTGGTTTATTCAAATAAACCACATAAAAGAAATAACAGATAAGTGAACTTAAAATCTCTGATTTATCACATAGATAGAATACATATTCTAGCAAATATCATAATATAAAGTTAAAATGTTAAAGATAAGATCGTTAAGTTCAGTCTGGTTGTAGAGGGATAGTATGGAAATTTTGAAAGAACTCAGTGAACGTAATAAGTGGAATGAATGAGCACCATCTCTTCTTCAACGTCCACTACTTAGACAAATCTGTTTTCCAGGTTATTATTAAGTCTAATTGTTTGTCACAGATAATGTTTGGATTATGTGGTGCACAGAATTTATTGTTTAAGAATCAATATATCTATATTTATAACAATATTTCACAATAAACACCTGAAATAACAATCAACTTCTGACACACAATAAGAAATGAGAAGAAAGACTAAGCTCTTCCAACCTTAACAAGCGATTTTCGTCAGAGTCAAATATTTGACTCTGTCAAATTGACTATCGAATTTATTTGACTTTGACGAAGACCGCTTGTTACGGTTGAAGGATCTTAGTCTATTTTTTTTTAATTTCTTAATTTGGTTGTGACGTTGATAACAATGTAGTCGAAACAGTGGGGGGTGCAATATTCCCTCGAGGAATCAGGATTTGAAGGCAGACTTTGAAAGTCCCTTCAAATACGTAAAACTTACAAACGTGCCTTACAAACGTAAAAAAAATACGTGGGAAAATTATTTGATTACATAAAGATTGTTTGTTTGATACAGACTCTCGCCATCAATGTTGCTCCAGAGGTGGAAGTGTGGTTCTTTCGTATTTTAATCCATTTTTATTAAAGGCAAGCCCCCAAAATTTACCCTACTCAAGTTTATTAGGTTAGGGATCAGGTACGATACCTGTTATCGTACTGACTCAGAACTTGAGACCTTTATGTCCTATCCAAGGGACGGCATGAACAATATTTTTCAGCTCCCTCAGGAGAAATCAAGAGTCACAGCTGCGACTGTAACCTCCAATCGTTAGTACTAAAGTGCGCTACCGACTAGAACCTACATTACCCTTCTATATAAAGCAAACAAAAATCTGACACAAAAGTTCAAGATAATTTTTTTTTTCAAATTTCTATTTGTCCAGAAATTGTTACAATCAAATTAAAAAGTTTTAAAAATACAGTTAACTGATGTTACTTTAACATTTTATAATAAAAGAATATTTATGTGTTTGTTATAAAAATTAAAAACGAAGACACCAAATTACAAAGCCATTTTTTTATTCAAATAAAAGTATACTTCAGTAGTCTGTTTTGCAGTAGAGAGACAGTCCGTTCTTATAAGAAAGGATTTATCAACACAAATACTCCAAATAACAAAAAAGTACAAATTAAAGTTAAGAAACAAGATAAACCAGAAAATACTGAATACTCTTTGATGTAATAGGCTCATTCTTTTGATTGCCTGTAATTTTACACCTAATGGAGTCATAATGAGACAAGATCATATCATCTGATATAATTCAAGCACGCTGGATGAAGTCTGCAGAGTTAGTTCTGGTGACTAAGAGTAGTTATTAACCACTGTTAACTGGATCACATACTGATTGCAAACACTTACATGAGAACATTGTTACAATCTTGATAAATTTTACTGTAAAGTACTTTGGCAAAACAAAAAAGTTAAAATGATAATTTAATTCATAAAATCGGTAACTGGAATCAGCCAAACAGACGCTCTTTACACTGACCATAGTGTGGGAAAAGTGGATGTTCAGAAGTGAACAATATTCCGATATTTCGATATAATCATCACATTATAATATTTATTGCAAAATCAATTTTAAAAATGTTTTAGAAGTGTGCTACCTTTATAAATAGTACGTAAATCTCATTAAAGGTGGACAAATGGATTTCTACAACAAGGGCTATAGATATATAAGATATGTCTTTATTCTACAGTATACAGAATAGATTTTAAAGTGACTTGGTAATACTCTTAAAATCTCTTAAAATTAAAACCCAGTTATAACTGACAGTTGACTGAACTTAACTAAGGGCATGACTTATAATGTCTTCACTTATCTTAGTGAACATATTCCAAAGCATCACCAAAGTCAGAGTAATGTTCAATCATTTTTAAAAAATACATTCCCAATATCTAGTTTAAAAATATGTATGCTGATTAAAATACCAAACTAAAAGTTGGCCACAAAGAGCAACTACTGAATATATCCGGTCATAAATCATGTTGATCCAGTTTTCTCCGAACTTGGTATATGTGTATATATGCACAAATATATCTATGTTCAAACTTCAATAACAAATGGGAAAAAGACTAAAATCTTTCAACCCTAAGAAGCGGTCCTCAACAGAGTCAAAGCAAAGATGTAGAAACATCTTGTAAGGATTGAGAGGAGTAGGCGGGAAGAGAGGTGATTTAAAGGGTGTAAAGTGCCGGAAAGGACAATAGTCCAGAGAGAGGTGTTAAGGTAAACAAAGGAGTACAGGAGGAAAAAAGTAAAAAACTATCCACTAGCTGTCAACCCTCTTAGAAGAGGCTATTGCCCTCGTCAAGACTGAGTCAAGCTTAAAAAGCCCGTTACTAATGATCATAATATTTGATTGATTAAATTTAATCAGAAAGGATTCTATAATAGTTCTTAACAATACCGATTTTTCATAGGTGATAAATTCATGGCTCTGATCCATTCAATATAATGATTTTCATTATTTATATATAAGAATAAGGCCCTACTTTTTTCCTGTCTACTTAAGTTGTATTGGTGTTGTTTTACACGTTTTTTTAAAGATTTACCAGTTTGAACAATAAAAATTTTATGACAATTTTTGCAATGACAAATTTTATGACAAAATTTTATGACAATTTTTGCACAGTATTTTATAAATATTGTGAAGTCTTGTTATATATCTATATATAAAGGAGTTTTTCTCTATACTCTCTTCGTCCTGATGTACTTCTTCTGACATCCTTAGAGAGGCTCCTTCCATCTACTACGTACCACAAACTTGCTAATCTTAGATCTATATTTTCACATACCTCTTCTTTAAAGCCTATCTATACTACGGGTGGTATGGCTCAATATGGACTTCGTAACCCATGGTTACCTGTCGTTGAGTTTCCAGCGTGTTTGGTCTCGCTCATTCTCTCTTTTTTCTCCTAACGACAGATTTACCAAAAATTTGAGTTAATAACAGTATTCCTTTACTCTTTGTGTTACTCTTCTTTGATTTTTAACTTGTATAAGTATTTTTATGATCAAACCACAATAAGAAATGGGAAAAAATCTAAGAACTTTCAACCCTTACAAGCGGTCTTCGTCAGAGTCAATAACCCAACTGTTGAGTTGACTCTGATGAAGACCGCTTGTTGCGGTTGAAAGATCTTGGTCTTTTTTTTTCCATTTCTTATTGTGGTTTGATCATTTTTTTTACGTGTTTATTATGTACTCTTGTTACATATATATAAATGAAACGGTCCAACGGACTTTTAAATAAAAACCAATTAAAAAAGATAGCACACAGATAGACCCAGGAATAATTCATTTCAGAATGAGTTATTCCTGGGTCTATCTGTGTGCTATCTTTTTTAATTGATTTTTATATACATATATATAAGGGATAACTATTTTTAACATAAGTTGAAAATAGTTAAATAAGAGAAAACTAAATAAAACAAAAAAAAAATAAGATAAATTGAAAGTTCTAACTTTAAGTACAGCCACTTTAGGAGTAACTCTTTAAGACGGGTACAGTCCGAAACTATCAAACGACATGAACAACAGGCTAGTGTTAAGGCGGTATCCACCTGTGTTAATTCAACTACTACTAAACTCTGTGGTACTAACAATATGCACACATTTTGTTGTGTTAACTATATATTATCTACAACAGCCTAATAGGATCTAATTTTTTTGTTTTATGGTTGTTTTTTTTTGTTTAACGACTGCTTTGTTATAAAACTTCTATAATGGTGTAAACATTATTTCAATAGAAAAGTCAACATTAAAAAAATTGCAAACATGAAAAAAAAACAGGGTTAATAGAAGAGATAATTATAATTATTTACAAAAATTATGAAAATTAGACAGTTTTTTATCATAACAAAATTTTTTTTAGGTTAATAAAAAAGTAGGTACAGGAATATTCAATGAGTTTTACCTTAATGCTACTCCAAGTTGAGAACAAATTTTTACTGGGTATTACGTCTCGTAAGAAGCTCCCCATATGACATTGGATTTCAAGGACTTCAGTTCTTGAATCATCATTGCAACTATCATATACTAAGTGCTTATTTTACTTTTTAATAAGCAAATTAAAAAGTAAAATAGGTATTCTGAATAAAATATTTATTTGTTGCACTTATACATTGCAACACTCAACCACACATAGTATATATATATTACAAGATTTCACAATAAACTCATGCAATATCAATCAATGATCAAACCCAATATGAAATTGGAAAAAAAGACTGGAGTTGGGTGTTTGACTCTGACGAAGACCGCTTGTTACGGTTAAAAGATCTTAGACTTTTTTACCCATTTAATATTGTGGTTTGATCATTGATAGTGTATATATATATATTTTTTCTAAAACATGTATATATATATTTGAGTTTGTCAGTGTATTTCATTACTCTTTGTGTTACTCTTCTTCGATTTTGAACTCCTATTGTGTTCAGTTTGGATCGTCTTTCCGTTTATTAAGTGTATATATATATATATATATATATATATATATAGTTCAATGTAGAAAAAGAAACATAGAGAAATTAAAAGCACACACTTACAGTCTCTAATTTTTGGTTTGAACCGCCTTCAGGAGAGATAAGAGAGGGAACCCAAGCGCACTGGTTCAGAGACGGTTGGTGACCCAACTTGTCCGTTTCGGATCGTATTTCCAACGAAAAAGTGTATATATATATATATCAATGATCAAACCACAATAAGAAATGGGAAAACAAGACTAAGATCTTTCAACCGTAACAAGCGGTCTTCGTCAGAGTCAAAAACCCAACTGAACACTAGATGCAGAAAACATCTGGTGAGGAGTTGAGAAGAGTGGGAGGGAAGAGTGGTATTTTAAAAGGGTGAAAGCACAGGAAAGGACTAATGTCCAGAAAGGGATGTTTGGGGAAACAAAGGAGTAAGTAAGAAAAAGTAAAAAACTATCCGCTAGCTGTCAACCCTCTTTGAAGAGGCTATTGCCCTCGTGACGAAAGTATCAAGTTTGAAGAGACCGTTACTAATGTTTATAATATTAGATCTATTCAATTTAATTAGAGACGATTCAACAATATTTCTTAACAACATTGATTTTTCATAGGTAATAAATTTAGCTCCTGTCCAATCAATATGATGATTTTCATTTTTTATATGCAAGAATAAGGCACTACTGTTTTCCTGTCTACTTACGTTATATTGGTGTTGTTTTACACGTGTTTTTAATGATTTACCAGTTTGACCAATATAAATTTTATCGCAATTTTTGCACGGAATTTTATAAATACCAGCGGACTCCAATTCGCTTGGAGAGTTTTTTATTAACATATTACCCACGTTATTATGATTAGAAAACACTATATTAAAATCAAGTTGTTTGGCTAATCTCGGAAGGGGGTCCAATGATTCGTGGTATGGCAAAACTATAGAATTTGATAATAAAAGGGGCTCTTTTGAAGTATTAGAGAAAGTTTTTTTAGCACCCTTCAAAGCTAAATCGATATAAGAAGAGGGGTATTTTAATGAAAGGGCAATTGACCTAATGTTATTAATCTCTTCATTAAGAAATTTTGGAGAGGAAACTCTTAAAGCTCTCAAAAACATATTTCTAAAAACAGAAATTTTAACATTTTTTGGATGCGACGAATAAAAATGAACGTATGCAAGTACATTCGTAGGTTTTCTATATACACTAAAGCGTAACTCATTAGGTAACCTATGGATCAGGACATCTAAGAAGGGCAAATTACCACTTATTTCTTCTTCCATTGTGAATTTGATTGTCGGCACTAATGAATTCAATTTTGTTAGGAAATCAACTTTATTTAAAGATTTGGGACAAATGCAAAGAATATCGTCAACATATCTATACCATTTAACATTTTTGGGCAAAATTGAGCTTAACATTTTACTCTCAAAAAACTCCATATATAAATTACTTAGGAGGGGGGATAAACAGTTACCCATAGCAAGACCAAATTTTTGTATATAATAATTATTTTCAAATTGAAAATGACAATCTACCACACATAACTTAATTAACTCTATTATAGTGGTAGATGGAAGGGGAAGGGAATAATTAATTAATTCCTCCTGGAATAAGCTCAACAGATCAGTTACAGGTACATTCGTAAAAAGAGACTTAACATCGAAACTGATTAATCTATAATTTTTGTTCATGTTGACGCTTTTTAATTTTTTAATTAAATCCACATTGTTTTTTATATGGCTGCCTGAAATTTTTCCAATTAAGGGGCTTAAAATACTTACTAACCATTTCGACAAGCCATATGATGAGTTCGGTTGGTTCGGCATCATATGGCTTGTCGAAATGGTTAGTAAGTATTTTAAGCCCCTTAATTGGAAAAATTTCAGGCAGCCATATAAAAAACAATGTGGATTTAATTAAAAAATTAAAAAGCGTCAACATGAACAAAAATTATAGATTAATCAGTTTCGATGTTAAGTCTCTTTTTACGAATGTACCTGTAACTGATCTGTTGAGCTTACTCCAGGAGGAATTAATTAATTATTCCTTCTACTTATTATCCCTTCCATCTACCACTATAATAGAGTTAATTAAGTTATGTGTGGTAGATTGTCATTTTCAATTTGAAAATAATTATTATATACAAAAATTTGGTCTTGCTATGGGTAACTGTTTATCCCCCCTCCTAAGTAATTTATATATGGAGTTTTTTGAGAGTAAAATGTTAAGCTCAATTTTGCCCAAAAATGTTAAATGGTATAGATATGTTGACGATATTCTTTGCATTTGTCCCAAATCTTTAAATAAAGATATATATATATATATATATATATATATATATATATATATATATACAGATTCAGAGCAAGGGTTCTCGAGTATATATCAGTATATATATATATATATATATATATATATATATATATATATATATATGCAGAAGTGTCACAATAAAATCACATGGCTCTATAATAAAAGGAAACACCAATAAAAGTAGTAAAGAAAACTGATTATGTTTAGAGTTTACCCTGTTTTTAAAACAACTGAGAAAAGCAAGGGAGTAGGGATTAGACCTTTGCATTATTAACGAAAAACTCTTTTAGAACCATAAATATGCCAGAAACAGAACTTGAAGAAATTAAAAATAAACAGGGGGGGGGGGGACAGTTAAACAAACGACAGCTTGTATCATATTAAAGTGTTTACCAAATACAAGCCTATAGAAACAATCAAAAGGACAATAAAAAAACAGAGAATTTAAGTATACGTAAGTTAAGCATGACCTGTTTATGAAGACAATATTTCAAATACTGAAGACGTATTTGAAGAAGATGGGATCCAATAAAGGCCTTTGAAGTTAGACAGAGTAGCTGAAGATAAGAAAAAAAAAATGGCTAAATCGAACTACTTACCTCTGTTACCGGATTTAAACAGCCTTTTAAATTCTTTGGTACTAGAAATGCCCCCGAACTTATACAGTCTTTTAAATATTACTGTTTTTGTCATTTTTGATTTCGTTTTATAATTTCCTTTTTTCTTATAATTATTTTTTAAATAGTTCTATTTTATTTAATTGCTCTTTTAATATTTAATTTCATTACTCTTAATACTTTATCTCTTTTATGATTATTTTTTTTTGCTTCACTTTTTCTTGCCTATTCTAACGTTATTTAATTAATTATCATTTCTTTTCCTCATCCCTTTTATTAATTACTCTTATTTCTCCTTTTTGTTTTCACCAGTTTCACGATTGCAAAGTGTCACTTACTAAAGGTGTGAAAAGTGGTCATCATATAGGAACATGGAAGTCATTGGTATAATTCATAAGTGGTATATGTGCCACGGTTCGATAGTGGATAACGTCCAAAGATGATTATATACTATCACGCTACTATTATATACATCATCCTACTAGCGTCATTCAACCTGTCTGTAATAAAATTTTATTACTTTTATAATACCATATATGCTCAAAAAATAAATAGTACTGTACTGTTATTTGAAAGAAATATGGCATTTAGAACTGAGTCATTAGGTGCT
This sequence comes from Hermatobates lingyangjiaoensis, assembly GCA_026182355.1. Classification (NCBI taxonomy): domain Eukaryota; kingdom Metazoa; phylum Arthropoda; class Insecta; order Hemiptera; family Hermatobatidae; genus Hermatobates; species Hermatobates lingyangjiaoensis. Next base: position 669,972 of record JAPFBL010001937.1, on the reverse strand, counting down.
GGAGAACAAAACAGCAAACTTTTCACAGAGGCCAACATCTGCCCGATAACGACAGTGTGACGCGCTATCATCTTATATGCAAAGTTAAGTAAACATCTCGGGTCTCAACAATTCAACTTACACCTCAGTCAGAGCACTGTGCATTCCTAAATTTAAGAGCTTCAAATAATCATATAGCTTAATCAATTATTTTTTGCTTTTCATTGACAGTACAAACTTATTTACTGTAGGCAACATATAAAAAAATTAGCATAAAAAAATCATTTTTTTTTAAAAATCTTATTTTGTCTAAATCTGATTTAACCCCCCATCAATATTTTTATAGAATATTAATTAATATTAACTGTAATATATAATTGTAAATATTCAAAAATTATTAACATTCATTTACAATGATTAAGTAACACTATAAACAGCATATGAGTATAAACCGTATTGTAGGTTAAAAAGTTAATATAATAATCTAAAGAACGCTTTTCAAACACATAGTGTTCTTTTTCATGTATAAAGCAAAGCTTCAGGATCTGTGGCACAACTGAAGCTCTGTTGTGCCACAGACTCTGTGGCTTGGTTTTATTTCTGAAGAAGGACTTACGTGTTTAAACGGGTTCTTTAGACTATTTTATTAGCTTTTTACCTTACAATGAGTGAGTAATGCATAACTGACTGCACTACCTTAGAATTATAAGAGTATATAGATGCGTGTATATCTATGTCAATGCATCAACACTATCTTTAAAACTGCTCTGGAGGACCTAAAATATTTGATGCAATAATAGTACAAGTCAGAATTTCGACAATAATTAAGAGTAAATTAAGAATGAACGTTTGTTTATACAGTTGAACTGGTCAATGGAATCCCTTATTAATAATGATAATCACTAAATAAATAAATAAAAAAACAAAAAATATTACGCTCAGAATAGACATGTTTTTTGCGTATTTTGTCAATTGTAGGTCTTAATTCTAAACTTGAGATCCTATTGTGAGCCAAGGCTTCACATTCAAATAACAAATGTGCTGTTTGCTCCACCATGTTTCATTTTCTTCAGAGAGGTTCTTCTGTAATGATTCCCAATCCATGTAGATGTTTTTTAGAGTAATAGTCTCCTATTAGGTAACCTACCATTACTTTTATTTGACTTTATTTAGCCTTAATAGGTCATTTATCGTTTTCATGGAAGGTTCTTCGATCATTAACCTTGCATGTAAAAACATGCAAGGTTAATGATCGAAGAACCTTCCATGAAAACGATAAATGACCTATTAAGGCTAAATAAAGTCAAATAAAAATAATGGTAGGTTACCTAATAGGAGATTATTACTCTAAAAAACATCTACATGGATTGGGAATCATTGTCGGTAGTATTGTTCCACCGTTTTTTCATGTTTTTTTTAGCATCAGTATTTTATGGCTGATCTCCAACCGTCGCTTCGCAAGTGCGCTTAGTGTCCATATCACTTCTCTCCTGATGACGGTTAGACCGAAAATTAGAGACTAAAATTGTACCTATAGTTTACTATGAAACATTGTATTATATATATAAATATATATCCTTCTCCTGATGACGAACAACAGTTCAAAATATTGAATTTAGTAAGTGTACATTTTATCTTTTTCCTGTGTCGTGTTTTCTGAAACTGAAAGTTTATATATATATATATATATATATATATCTATATACATAAAACCAGATTCAGCAATACATCTTGAAATAAATCATCGTACAAACGACGGTGATAAGTTAAGAAATATGGCTGAGGTCTTTGGACAGAAGTAACTGAACCTCGTCACAGTCATGTGATAAATTCATATTTACTCGTATGTATGTGTAAGGGTTATAAAGTACATGTTGTTCCTAGGAGCATCATCATGATGTGATTTAGTATCAGTAACAAATTTCATGTTACGCAACTTGAGTGCCCCGGGAAATGTGCAACGGGACACGACTCGGAGTTTGTGCTCTGCACAGATGAGCCGTAGAGGCGGCCATGATGACTGGGTGTGGAATGTCGAGTCTGGGTGTATACCACCCATACCATTGATTCCAAGCCACTGTCTGTTTCCGTTGAAATGAAGTTAGTAAAGTAACACAAAAATAATAGTAAAATCATACTTAGTCACTAATTTTACATTTTGACTGTCTTCAGGAGAGGAAGGGAGGGAGGGAGATGAAAGCTCGATGCAGCGACGCCCAGCCTATGAGTAGTAGGGAAAAAAAGTTATGATGACTAAAGCAGTATAAACGGCCATCTTAAGGCCAGAACTATTAAATACATTAACTGGTTGTAAATGAACAATTACCATTTTTTTGTAATTGTTTAATTTGGAAGTTATCCAATTAATATTGTTACGAATTTGACTATGCCGTGTTGACTGGTGACCTCCTTTACATGCGTGGGATGGCCACTATCGATATGAAGGTACTGCTGAGTGTTAGTTGATCAGCACCAGGTGTAAGATAACCTAATTTCCTTTCTGAATGTCAATGTCGCCTTTGATAATGAGCATTTCCAGCTCTCTTCAGACCAAACCGACAAACACTCAACCCTATGTACTTCAGGCGAGGTATCAACTTACAGAAAGCCGAACCAACGAACAAAGCAACTCTCTGAGCATTGTGCCATCGGTTTACTCAGTCATTGGAGGTACAGGTGGTTTAACTGCGTGTAGCGGAGGTGTTACTGTAAGGATGGAAGTGAGATATTCAAGCAAATTTGACTATTTTGACACCTACACTGCTTCATGTCTATAGGAATATTAGGAAGCTTGGCAGATCATAAGAAAATATCTATTTTTGATATTGGGAGGTTTATAGCATAAAATGGAAGATGACTTACAAAAAATAGAAGAGAAAGAAGATACTGTAAGAAATAACTTTTTAAGTAACAGCAGCGAGTTTATGGAAATAAGATAAAACATAGAAAGGATTGAATGACTACGATTCTCCTTAAGTGCAGACCGTTCACTTACGAGTATATCCTTATCGGGGATGGTGCTTGGAGACTGTTTTTTAAACAAGGAAGATAACCCTTCTTGGAAAATTTGGATTCAACTGCTGAAGGTAGAATCTAAGAATATTTCTACCTATTGTCTTGATAGATTGTCACTAGCAGCAGGATGCCAAATGGCTGAAAAAGATCTGCTACTACCATTACAAAAAAAAACCTTATTTGTCTCCTTGAATCCCGCTATCTTCCTGGCCTCAACCTCTACCGTGAATTTTGTATTTTATTGATCAATTTTTTTTATTATTTTTCATTTTCTTATCTACTTATTTCTGTATTTATAATGATTATTATAATTTTTTTATCATTATTTTTTTATTATTCCTTTGCTTTATTTTTTATTTATTTTAATATTCTTTTCTCTCTCAGCTAATTTTTCTCCGCATTATTTAAACTTTTTTGATGACTATTTATACTTTTTTTTATTTTTAATTTAATTTAGTAATGCATTTAGTTGTTTTTAACATATTTTATGGAATGTGGCAATGCTCTAGATGTCATTTTTGGTTATGGATCCATTTGGCGTCCTGCTGCTTGTGACAATCTATCAAGACAATAGGTAGATAGTCAATCTTAGATAGATAGACAATCTAAGATATCCTTAGATTCTTCCTTCAGCAGTTGAAATCTAAATTTTCCAAAAACGGTTACCTGCCTAGTTTACATAGCTAGCTGCTGCCACTTGAGCACCACTTCTACCTGAGGATGACGGATGGCGAAATATTGTTGTGAGTCTTGTTTTTAAATATCTGTGTTATTCCTTACATAGTATTGTGCTTGTAGTCCAGTAGGACTATTTTATTTTGAACTTTGAACTATATATATATATACAGTTTAGAAATATACTATATATAAAGTTATATATATATATATATATATATATATATATATATATACTTTTTTGATGAAAATACGATCCGAAATGGACAAATACAGTTCAATGTGCATAAAAAAACATAGAGAAATTAAAAACACACACTTACAGTCTCTAATTTTCGGTTGAACCGTCTTAAGGAGAGATAGGAGAGGGAAACCAAGCGCACTTGTACAGAGACGGTTGGAGACTAGTACAGAGACGGTTGGAGACCGTCTCCAACCGTCTCTGTACTAGTCGCTTGGTTTCCCTCTCTTATCTCTCCTTAAGACGGTTGAACAGAAAATTAGAGACTGTAAGTGTGTGTTTTTAATTTCTCTATGATTCTTTATGTACATTGAACTATATATATACATATATTTTAAAATCAGAAAGAAATGAATGAAAATTAGAGAGTAGGACTTACGTTCAATATTTCAACATTTAACGGTTGTACTGAAGAAAGAAAGTGGTTTGGTGTGAAAACGAAATAGAACTAATACATATGTATATATAATACATGTTGCCAGGACGGTTTCCTGCCGTTGTATTTCCGGGTTGCTCTTTTTTCCTGAAGACGGATTATCCGAAAATTTGAGTTAGTAAGTGTGCCACTTTTTCTGTGTGTTATTATTCTTCGTTTTTGAATTTGTGTATATATATATACGTATATATATATATATATATATATACGTATATGAATTTATAAAATACATATATATATATATATATATATATATATACAATTAAAAGAAACGGTCCAGCGGACTTTTTTAAAATAAAATAAATTCAAAACGAAGGAAACACACAGAAAGACACAGACATAACTCACATCGATATTTCGACCATCGTCGTCATCAGATACTGATGTACCCCTGTCTTCCTGCGGGACTCTTCGCTCTTCGCTCTTCACACCTCCTGATGACGACGATGGTCGAAATATCGATGTGAGTTATGTCTGTGTCTTTCTGTGTGTTTCCTTCGTTTTGAATTTATTTTATATATATGTATATATAAAATGTGTGTGTGTATGTTTAGTTGACTGTCGTCCCTGCATCAATTCACTTCTTCTCCTGAGGACGACGCCATTACGGTCGAAATATTGAAAAGTGAGTGGTTGTTATGTTTCTGTCTATGGGGCTATTTTGTATTACCAGATTGGTTGTAGTTTGCGACTTGTAGTAGATGTGGAGTTGTATTCGGTCGTTGGGTTCTTTGCATTTAACATTCCTCTTGAGGGTCTGTTTTAACACCTGCTCATCTGTTTGTAGGCCTCCGTGAATTGGTTCCTCTAGTATAAGTTGTGCGTTCTGCTGATGGGATCTGTGGTACTATTAGGAGTTTCTTGTTTCATATATTTTTATATATAAACTACATTGACAAAAAGAACACATAGAAATGAAACAGAAACTCACTACTATATTTCGATGGCCTCGTCATCAGGAGGATAGAAACGAGTCGCTCCGCAGGCAGACAACGACGACTGAAAATGTTATATTTTCACTACCACAAGAATAATAGCAAACAGCTGAGGTTATTGGGGGTTGGTGTACACAACAAACCATCAATATTAAGCAGTGACTATATTTCACTTAGACCAACGTATGACCATATTCACCATATATGTATAGTATCATCAGGATTGTACTACATTCAAGATATACGTCAGACTATATATACAACGGAACAGTAGTTACAATGAATGATTACTATATATATATCTACTGTTTGCAATATATATATAATAAAAGAAATGTAGTCCAGGAGGGCTGAGTAAGTTAAAAGACACCAAGTAAGATACAAAGAACATTACAAATTAAATTCTCTCTATATATAAATATATATATATAATTATGTAAATTAGAGGGAAAAAAACAGTTACTAAAGACGATATTTCGAATAGCAATTCTTCGTCATGAGAAGATCTTAAAAGAAGCAAATCTGAAAATATATGGCCAGAGTGGCCACATCTCCTGTTTCTCCTTCTCTTGTGTTCTTCTCCTGACGACTAACTGTTCAAGATATCAATCATAGAAAGTGCTTTGTTCTTTGTTTGGGTGCGGGGTTCATGCAGAGTTCCTTCGGTTTCTGAATGCCTCGCGGTTGGTGTTACACTCGAAGTGGCTGTGGTTCCTAACCCAGAAAGAGCAGACTCTATAGAGAGTCTCTTATGTAAGAAGCGGTATCTTGTCGGGAGGTTGGCCGCAGAGTAACAAGAGGCTACTAAACCCTCCACCTGTATTATTAAGACAGGTGGACTTAAAACCTGGTAGTCACTTAGGTCAGACCTGGTTTCGGGTTAATGGACACTTTTCTTTGGTTGGACGACCAAATCCTCATGGAACAATTGACTCATAGGTTTTCTGTGTGAAGTCTGGTTCATAAGTATTTTTCCTTCTTTTAAAATATTTATATAATTAAACTTACTAATGCTAATAATATATATATTATTAGATTTGATAATAATAATAGGTTTATTATTATTACAAGGAAATAATATAATTGATTTCTGGCTTTAATTAATAACTGTTTTAATTGATTACTAATAATACTTAGTAATTTCATGTTCACTTAGCTCCTAGTTGTAGGTCATCGTACGTAAGTTTTATGTATAGGGTCAAGTTGTTCAAAGTTTCTGGTTGTACTGTATATACAGATAGTGTCGGTTGTGGAGCTTGGTGGAGAGTTACAATAGCGTTGAATGCGATTCAAAGGAAGCACTGTGATGTTGGGTTTACTGCTCGACACGAGTGTGACAGTTTTGCAGCCAGTCGTGAGAAGTGAGTTGATTATCTGGGCTGGCTGCTGCGAGCTATTTAGGTAGTGGCAATTAACGATTCTTGAATATCAATACTGGCTCTGAAGGCCACTCGCACACCGACACGTTCTCGTCGCTGTCGTTGTCACTCTCTTTTATCTCCCCCCCTACAAACTTCTTTCCCATCCAGCAAAAATGTCATTTCAAACATAATTTAGTTTATTATTTAGCCTAAATTATATTATTTTATTAGATTATAAATTAAATTGTTCATTCGTACTATAGGAATATATACCTGAACGTTCAGTTATGATTGGAGAGGTCATACATAATATCTTGAAAAATGTCAGGGTAATGTTTTTGTTGTAAAAAAAATCTCAAAAACTAACTTATATACAACTTAAAAAATTGAAAATATACAGGAAGATGCGTTTTAGTTACTTTTTTGCATTTGTCATACTTTCATTGGTACATTAGTCCATAACCTCTTCATATACTGGTATGAATTATATTTGTTTTGATTTTAATGTCAAGAAATTTTTACTACTTGCAATTTTGTGCACATACTCTTATATATGGGAATTGCAAAACACGTTATAATAATATCATTACAATATAATTATTATAATACACATTATAATAACTATGTAGTCTTTTAAACAAAAAATCCTGTCACATTATTTATTAATCCTATTTTTTCACTATGTGTTGCAATACTATTTCCAAAAATGTAATATCTTTTTCAACCTATGCATTTTATTTTGTTATAAAAATAGTTAAACGTGTTTGAATTTGTTTTTCAGTAAAGAAAATAGAAATAGTTCAAGTTTTAATGACTCGCCATAACGGTATTATTATTAGACATTCTAGAAGGTGTACAAGTCTCACTTGCGAGGGCCATGGTGGACCAGTGGCTTGCGTGCTCGCCTCTAAACAAGTAGATTTTGGATTCCATTGCCACTTTGGCCTCTATTTCTTGAGTCGAGAGGTGAAACAATCGGATCATGTCGACCTTCAGAGAGGGCTTAAGCCGTTGGTCCTGTGCCTGTATAATGTCTTAGGTACTCGTTAAAGATCCTCTTTTTTTTTTATTGTTTAAACCTATCCCCTAGCGGGTGATAACGTCAGCCATTTACCGGCTTTTTGTTTGATCGGAGATTCTACATTGGGAGTCCTGAATTTTGCCTAACTCAAGTGCATTTCGAGTAGGGATCTTTAACGAGTACCTGACATCGTATGCTCGGGACCGACGGCTTAAGGTCCTCTCCGAGGGACGACGTACTCAGATTTATTTCACCTCCCGCGTGAATAAATCCAGGGCCAAGTGGGGATCGAACCCCGGACTACCAGCCGAGAGACGAGTACGTTAACTACTGAGTTAACCTGGCGACTTAATGATTCTTACTCAAAATACACTTGTGTTAGACAACATTTGCTTTCCCAATGTATAATCAGCTCAGTAATGTGGTTAGCCTATTACTAAAAAGAGGAAAATAGTAAATGAGCCATACTTTCCGCCCCTAGAGCAGCGCTACAACGTGAAAGCCTAGAAGAAAGGGCATCGTAAGCAAAAGAGCAAGTATCACTTCGACGACTTAACAATACAGAATCACTGGTCGTTGCTTCGTCTATTTAGTCAAAGTTCAACAATTTTCTATCAGTGCTGCAGCACTGTTTATAACTAAGATGCTTTTTCTTCTCTTGATCACTGTACACCAATTCGAATGTATTCTATTTCTGATGACTTCATTTTCTATTTGAAATCACTATGAAACAATCAAGTATTATTTAGGACCAATGCTATGAACTTATCCTTGTTAGTACACTCAGTAGCTGTCGGTAAAGTTAAGCAAATAATGTATCGGTTTTGAAACTCGTCCACTGTCATGGAAAACTATAAGTGATTTTTTATTTAGAAACATATGAAGGCAATCATCTCTTTATAAATAAGAGATAAAATTATTTCAATTTATTTTCATAAAGTAAATAATATCGACTAGGTTAATTCGAATTGGAAGTTAACAATCGAATCAATGTCCTTCATATAAAACTAAATAAAGAATAACTTAAGTCGAAGAAAAAGGAAAATTTACGTGTTAAGAGAAGTAAATTAGGGATAGGTTTATTTAAATATACTTAAATGAAGTATATTGTGTACTTAATTGGCAGTAAAAAAATGTTAATTACACTTTTTTTTGAATAGAATAATTAGTTTTAGTCCATGCTATATCTTGGATTTAGGTGATTCATGTATTTAAAAAAAATTGAATTCTGTATCGCCAATATTTGAACTAAAGAAAATTGATTTGCTGCAGGATAGCTGTAATAGGACAGTGGCTGTCAGGGGTCAGTTTTCTGTCCCCTCTGAGGACGGCTCATGAAATCTTTGTTACTCAATTGCAACTTTCAATGTCTGCCTTATCTTCCTTTCAGATAAGACCGGTTTCCCTTTTACTCTTTATGCCAACGTAACTATTTACACAACAATACATCATATGGTGACGTATTTGTAAATGTTCCCATTTAAATATTTCCTTTATTTAAAGGTAAATTAATGAACAGTATTAAATTTGATTTCAGTCTTCATTTTTTTTTAGAGCAGAACCTCGTATTACGAGAGCAGAACCTGGTATTACGAGTTCAATTCGTTCTCCGACTGATCTTTTTATGCCATTTATTCGCATTAACAAGCAATTTTTCGCATTGAAATTAAAATGCAAATAAATAATCCGCTCCATCCCCGAAATTGTAAGTTTATTTTTTAAACAGAAAAGGCGCAATTAGAAAAAATAAACAATACTGTTCATTTTGTTATACATTTTATTACAGCATGTTGCACATTGTATTACATGTATTAATTACAAATTTTGCAATTTCACAGTAATTCTTAATTTTACATTACAATACAAAATATTCTACATGTAATATGAATAATAAAAATGTATGGGAGAAATAATCATGTTTCACTAAACTTAAATCGGAGTCCATCTAGGCGTGAGTAAACCGCTCGTTCTTACGACGGATTTTTACTCATCGAAGGAGAAAAACACTTTTAGGAATAGCTACTCGTATGAGCGAATTGCTCATACTATGAAGCTCTCGTACTACGAGGTTCCAGTGTATTTATCTTTTATTTTATTATTATTTGTTTAATAGTGCAGTAGACATATGTAGTTTAGGCGTAGTTTTGAATAATTTTGACATTCGACATGAAAGTTTTTGAAATATTAAATATATAAAGGATAACGTACTCACCTCTGAACTGGTAAGTCCAAGGATTGATAGTCACCTGACCTCGATTTATTCACGTGGGAGGTGAATAAATCTCTTAGTACGTCGTCCCACGGAGAGGATGTTAACCGTCGGTCCCGAGCCTCTTCGATGTAAGGTAGTTGTTAAAGATCCCTACTGTATGTAAAAACACTTGACAAAATTTAGGACTCCTAATGAAGAATCAAAAGGTAATGTGGCTTGACCATCACTAAATGGGTGCCAAATAATAAATGAGCCACAATTACCTCCCCTAGAACAACACTAAAAGGTGAAAAGCCTTACAAGTGTGCGCGTTTAAAACAAGCAACAAATAAACCTTCTTTCAAATTTTGCATTCAAATAGATCTTTTTATATAAAATATGTTTTCTGTTTGGAAACTAAATTTTCAAGAAAAGATATTAAAGGGTGTCATCGATATTATGATAAAATTTATCTTTTGCAAGAAATTTCAGAGCAAGGCAAGTAGAATGATCTCGCATATTGCTTCAAATGCTTCAGTTATTTCCATGTCATACTTGTATTTTTGTTGTTCATCTGGACATAACTGCGCTTCAAGATGTTAAACTTGAGAAACATATTTCCTGCAGAATATAGTTTACAATTATTATAAAAATGTGGTGTGAAATAACTGACTTTTAAAGAGGAAGATCTGTTAGTAAGTTCCCCAAAATTTGCTGTTTTTGATGAAAGCATTCAATTTTTACTATTTATCTTGACTGAGTTTGACTTTCTTCTTGCACTATGTTATGAGGTTTCTTAAATTAATATTATATAATAATGTAAACTGAATAAAATCATGTTATGAAACTGGTAGTCAAATTTAGAACATTTATTAAATAGTTTAAGCATATCATTTAAAGCAGTAAGACGCTGTTACGTAAATTTAAAAAAAATGTTTCAAGATGAAAAACAGATAAACATGAGCACTCAAACAGGATTGAATTGCCAATGTGTAAAACTTATTTAATTGCAAATACAGTTATCTATTATACTTTTTTTAAATTTCATTGCATTTATACAAAAACTAGTAGCCAGCCCTAATTTTACACGGGTGAACAGAAAAGTAATAATAATTTATATATATAATATTAACTTATAGTTCTTAATTTCATCAATGTCATGGAGTGTAAATGAATGAAACATTAAGGTTTATTTTCATAACAATGAAAATAACTCTGCTTAGTGGCAATACCTTCATTACTAACTGCCAAATATAAGTAAATCGCAAACGCCAATTTTACAATTTTACAGATTTTTTTTCGGGTTTTAAAAGTTTTGCTGATGCACAGGGAAAAATGTTTCGAATAAATGCTTATAAAGGGAAACTAGAGGTATATATTTTTAGAAAATAAAATAGATAATCGACTAGTTGCTTTCAATTATTTCCTCTGAAGTCATTTGTTTTTTAAATAATTTAATTTGAATATTTTATTTCAGTTTTTTTATCGCTTTTTCATAGATACTGTTTGAAAAGTTCTCGGTATAGAGCTTTTCAATCTCTAATTAGATGCGAATTTGGTTCATTATTATACTGAGAGTGCAACCTGGAAATGTGGTCAAAAATAGTGCCACAATTGTGAATTTGTATAAAACATCCTACCTGTGGAATCATTAGGTAATGTGCAAATATGATCAATAAATATAAGAGTCATGAGGGGAACGTCCTTGTCTCTGGACTGGTACACCTCTCAGAGTCAACTGACTGGTCGATCCATACTGACTGATTTATTCACGCGGGAGGGAAACAAATCTAAGCACGTCGTCCCACGGAGAGGGGTTTATCCGTTAGGTAGTTGTCAAAGATCTCTAATATAAATACAAATGAATTAGGCAAAATGTAAGACTCCCAGTATAGTTCATTGTTGGTATCACCAAAGGCCAATGTTTGGACTATGTGTGTTTCCACGTGGAACTGTCACTGCAACATAACCTAAACTAATATATAAAGATACATCGATAACAAACATCATATTGATTGGACAGGAGCTAAATTTATTACCTATGAAAAATCGGTGTTGTTAAGGAATATTTAATCCTCTTTAATTAAATTTAATAGATCAAATGCTACAAACATTTGTAACGGTTTGTTCAAACTTCACTGTGTCAACGAGGGCAATGCCTCTTCTAAGATGGTTGACAGCTAGCGGATAGTTTTTTACTCTTTCTTACTGTACTCCTTTGCTTCACCAAACATCCCTCTCTGGACATTTGTCCTTTCCTGCACTTTACACCCTTTTAAAATATCACTCTTCCCTCCCACTCTTCTCAACCTCTCACTAGATGTTTCTACATCTAGTGTTTCAGTTGGGTTTTTGACGGTGACGAAGACCGCTTGTTGCGGTTGAAAGATCTTAGTCTTTTTTCCCTTTTCAAATTGTGGTTTGATCATAAAGATACATGTATGTATAAATTGTATGGTATATGAAGTTTAAGAATATATATGTTTATGGTGGTTTCTATTTCTGAAACCCTTGGACATTTCAAAACAAACAATGGACATTATTTCTCCAAAACAAAATGAACAAACATTTCTCATTATTCTTCAGATCTGGCGGAACGCTAAAAGTGTATGTAGGTGCTGCGTGATTGGTATGCCTCTGATAAGATTTCTGTAATTTCAATGAGTTCGGAATGTTCTTTCTGGGAATAGTTTGAATATCTCATGGCTTCGATAGTGTTCATTGTTCGCAATAAGTTTACAGTATTATTTTAGAAAACAAAATTTCTGTATTTTTAAATGAAGGTTTGTTTTTAAGAAGAAACATTCAAGTAATTCCATTTGGAGTGAGTAAAACTGCGCAGAAGAGGTTATTGAATAGATAAGAGGAGTGGAGGTGGACGGTTGATAGAGACAAGAGGTGGGATTTGATTAGTGCGGGGATTTTGAGAAGATCGGGGTCATATGGAGGTTATCGTCAATATAATTAGGCTGCTTTGTGGATGTACATATTTCAAGTGATAAGAGGTCACTCGAATCACGAGGGCCCACTGCAAAAGCTACTGCGCGCACACCACTGAGGTCTCTTTTCCACTGATAATGAACACATTACCTTCAGCTTCTTTTATAATCAGCTTTTCCTTTTATAACTTTTAAATAAAATTTCATCATTTTGTAGGAGATTTTTAGTGATAAATTGAGTTTTCCATAATAATATCAAGTTTGAAATGATTAATCCAAGATGCTAAATTGTTGGAAATGGTTAAGAGTTTTAGTTTTTTGTTTGATGCAGTCCAACTGGATAACATGAACATTTATTGAGATATATTCCTCATCAAAATAGTTTTTTCTTTAAATTCTTTAAAGTTGATTTGCTTGAAGGTGTTAGAAAAGCCTGGTGCAAGCACGGTGTTACAAGTATCTGGGACACCTATGTGCCGACCCCTGGAGGGCGGACGCTTCTAGGTGACCTTGCTTTGCATTTCCCACGGTTAGCGCTGACTGAGCACCCTAGGAGTTTGAATCGCATTTACTGGAGAACTCCAAACCCCCACCACCTCCCTTCTCTTATCTCTATTCAGATATCATTTAATAGCATTCAAATGATCAATTTGTAGCCAAACTCTTCATTTAGTTCAATTCAACACTGACTATCTATTCCTCAACCACATTCAATCTAGACCAACATTCAATCATTTTTCTTTAATTGCTCATAGAAAAATCGAAGTATTGAATTTAATACAACAAGTGTCGAAACAAATTTTGTTTATAATAAAACTTAAAAAAAAATGAGGTGTTGAATAAGTAGTGAATGTTGGAGGTGTTGGGCGGACATCTGTGAAGGCCACTGGTTTGAGGTAAGACGCAGCTATGCAAATTGAAGCTCAGGAGAAGGCGATTCAGAGTCGTCAGCAGCTATTGTGTGCAGCTAGCACTACTGCGACACTCACCATAGGCGCCAGTGGCCTCTTACGAGCATTGCTCCGCCTCTGCTGAGTAGTACATCCTTTTAAATACCAATACAGACCTCAGCTTCGCTGTACTGCATTTTTAGATTTTAGAAGGACGATTATTCGGTGGCGTCTGTCTGTGACTAGAAAAATAATTTCACAGATTGTACATGTGACGATATTTATAAATATTTTAGTGGAACAATTTTTTTTTTGACGTATATAAATTAATATAACAAGATTTAACAATATACATGTGAAATAAAAATCAACGTCTAAACCATAGTAAAAAAATCAGAAAAATGACTAAAATTTTTCAACCAAAACAAGTGGTCTTTATCACTTGTCCAAATGATGGACTTTTTTAAGTCCAAAAGTTAGATTCATCAGTTCGACTCTCACGATGACCACTTGTTTTGGTTGAATGATTTGGTTGTTTACTGTAGTTTAAACGTTGAGTTTTATTTCACGTGTTTATTGTGAAATGCTATATAACTTAATATATAGAAATATTATTTCTTTATTCTCAATAAAGAAAATTTTGTCTGTATTTGGATGACTAACTTTATATCGTTTAGTAAAACCTGGTTTCAATGCACAGTGTGGTTTACTTAGTTATACTAGGTTTTTCTTAAATTTCATCCCTGACTTATATATCATAATTTATATTAGAAATAGGTAAAACCGTCATACCTCATAAGATGATCCTGGAGTTGGAGCGCATTCGGACGTTGTCCATCTTCGGTCGCAACAAACCTACACTATGCATGTACCATATATGCATAAACTTAACAATATGCATGCATATATCATAAACCCCTAATGAAGTTACTTCTATAAGTTTCTTACTTCTTTCCGGAATAGTGAAATTTGTAATATGTCACATACTGTAACTTTCCAACGTTTGATTGTAAATCAATGTTGACTCTCATATGATTTCAGATGTATTTTTTTTTTATTGTTGGCATAAAGTAATTGTAATTGAATGAAAAAAAAATTATAATTTTTCTGATTGAATATTTTTTTACTTTTGCCTGTGAAAAAGTTTTAAATAAAACCGAAACGTTGACATTTGAGAGTTTGAGAAAATTGACCTAACTTCGATTTCATTTTAGCGAGGTATCTATGCTTTAAAAACGGAAAGAAACACGAATGAATCTGGACACTAAGGATAACTTTCAATATTTCGAACCTTTTAAAGAGTATTTTATTGCAGTATTAGCAATCGGACAGCACAATCAGAGTATTTAAGAAGTTCTGCTTGACTTAGTACATTGGACTAAGTTAACGCAATTAACATTACTATATGTTTATGTAAAATTTGGGTAGAAAAAAAAAATAATATTGCTTTAATTTGAGCTAGCATTAAGTCGGCTTATTGGTTTTTGTGGAAAATTGAAAATGAGAGGAAGAAATCGTGGAGAGAAGTGATTGGTACAAATGTAGGCATTAAGCAAGAGGTGTATTTTTGGAAGGTGATTTCTAAGTAGTTAAAATCGATCAAGGGCCTTGGAGAAAAAGAAAGAGAGAGTGAGTGAGAGATGGCCCCTGGCAGTCTTCAAGGACACTAAATAGCTCCTGAGGTATTAATCTTAATACCTTGGAGAAATGGTCTGGCTTTTGTCAAAGTAGCTAATTATGAAGCTTATGGGAAAGTTTGACCTGATTCACCAATATTTCCCAATTTGTTCAGTTATATTTATGCAGGTTTTGTTGAAATTAATGTTAATTTTGAATTTCACACATTTTCTACTCAATTTTTCCACCTTTCTCTTAAAGGTTTTCGATATATTAGGAACAAGATACATCAGTTCACCAAATTTTTATTAATATACACCGATATTCCCGTCTCCGTGGACCATTTTCAAGGATTCATTAAACTTTTATAACATAACAATTTGTAAAAAAATTACAATAATTAAAATAAACTAACACAACGTAAACGTTGTACATAATCGTTATTCGGCAGGTTATCAAAAGCTGGTAGGCATGGTCACGTTTCACACAGGTCCTGGCTAATTTCCATTTGTCATTCAGAATTATATGAATTGCCAGGGTGAAGAATTCGCAAAAATTCTTAAATTATATGAAGCTAGTTGGAAGACAAACAGGCAGGGAGGTGCAAAGGAGCCATTTCAATTAACTCCGTGATTAACATGACAGATAGAAGTTAACCAAGACTTGTGTGAAACCTCACCATGTTTCACACATAGCTTTTGATAACTTCCAATACAATGATTATGTATATCGTTTACTTTGTGTTAGTTTATTTTAATTATTGTTAAATATTTAGAAATTTTTATTTTTAATTTTATGTTATAAAACTTTAATGAATCTTTGAAAATGCCCCACAGAGCCCGGAACATGTCGGCGTGTTACTAATAAAAGTTTTGGTGAACTGGTGTGCCTTGTTGCTAATATGTGGAAAACCTATGTGAGAAAGGTGGAAAAATTGAGTAAAAAATTGACTTAAATTGTCATCAATTTTAACAAAAACTGCATGAATGAAGGCCTGCTTCCTATATATACAAATATTATATTTAAGTACAAATGAACTTTTGAAATACATGGATATGTTTTTGTTTTTATATAGAGTAGCTTCAGAAATTTCGTTACTTCTTTTGAAGTTATTTTTGCTTTTGTTTTTTTTTTTCAACGATGTTATCTCTAAAACTCAATAAATAACTCATTAAAGCGCGCTGATTTCCTTTTTTCTTTACTGGTGGTGTTCAGAGGTGGGCTTAAGTTCAGGAGTAATTTTTGGGAAGATGTCTCCAAATATTCAATGCCTCCTAATACTTGATGCCTTTCATGATTCACAACTATGTACCCAGACCTTGGAGAACAGAACTTGACGCCTCCAAGTAATACATGTCTTCCAATAGTTGATGCATACAAATACTAGATACCTTCTAATACTTGATTCCTAATAGACAAATAAAAATAAAAAAAAAATCAAGTTTATATTAATAATTTATATTTTAAATTGATTTATAATTTATATTAATTTCATAAACTAAACAGAAATATTAAATGACATAAATGATTTTTGGTTACTAATATAAATGAATTTAATTTATCCATTTTTTTTTATTTTAATGACATGTCCGAGTTATATATATTTATATATTCCCAAGTATATGTAAAACATACTCGGGTGGCTAAACGAGACCGCTCCATCGGACTTTTAAATAAAATATTCAGAATGATTTATCAAGGTTCATTATGTTCGTGTTAAAACGTTCCAGTAAAAATTGGATATTTCTGAAGTTAGGGATGTGAATCTCTAATTGATTAAAAGCAGTAGTTTTCACGGGGTTACCCTGGAACACTTGATTAAAAAGTGCCAACATTGTAAACTTGTCTTGCTATTTCATTTGATTTATATTAGAATCTCCAAGAGGTGCTAGTGGCCACCGAGTTTTGCATATTCACTTCTGTTGTATATGAGTGCCTTTGGTTAAGGTGGATGGCATATAATGACAAAGAATGGAGTATGAAATGTCACCTTAAACATACGGGATTGTTGATGCTATGTTTCATATGGAGTATACTGATAAAATTCTGCTAAAGTAATAATCTATTCTATTCTAATATGGAAAATTTGGATGTAATAATGACAGGGTTCACCTTGTGAATAAGAAAGAAATCGACAAAAGAGTTTAACCTAACTGCAAACAACATAAATCTTCAGTATTTAGCGCAAAACTGTTTATTTATTAGTTTTGTTGTAGTCTAACTACTGAGAAATAAGTAATCTGGAATCCATGATTCTGCAGTGTTGTTGTCTCAATTGTGAATATCGTTCATATTAGGAAGCAAATTATTTGCTAATGTTTGGTAAAATTTAGATTCAATGATAATAATTTCCAATAATTTGAATTTAACTAAAAAATATTTAAAAATTATAAATTGAAAAAAAAATACTGAAAATTTTCCCTGGTTAAAAGGAAAGTTTTAAACTTTTTTAATAAAACTGACAGTTGGTTTTGTAATTGGTGATTGTATGATTCAAGGGGGCTGGTACAAGTTTTAGTGAATCCAATTTTGAGAGGGGGGGAGGCAATAACAAGAGACGAAACCGAGAGTCGCCTAATAACCGCGAGGACAACAACAATTCGTCTGAGGACTGGCAGTGCGGCCTCAAAAACAAGCTTTATTTTAAACGCAGTTGTGCTTCCCCCCATATGTTACTTAGCTTGGATCTGAATATCAACTTGTTCCTCTGAACAAAGCTGGGTAACATTCTGCTTGCTTTACCTTGGTTTCAATCGGTTTGTTTGTCTAAGTTTGCTTTACGTAGCATTTTTTTTATTAGAGTTGGCCTAGCTACTCTCTCTCTCTCTCTCTCTCTCTCTCTCTCTCTCTCTCTCTCTCTCTACACACACACACACACACACACACACATACGAGTATATATATAGTAGATTCACAAAAAGAAACCACTACACTCACTACTATATTTCGATTGCTCCGTCATCAGGAAGATAGGTCGTCGTCGCTCTGAAGACAGGTGACAACTCACCTAACGTATATATATATATATATATATATATATACGAGTTAGAGTCGCCGCTCTGCCTTCCTGCGGGACTCTTCGCTCTTCACACATCCTGATGACGACGATGGTCGAAATATCGATGTGAGTTATGTCTGTGTCTGTCTGTATGTTTCTTTCCTTTTGAATTTATTTTATATATATAGTGTTGATATCTGCATTACTTACTTATATATCTGCATTACTGCAGATATCAACTGCTGCTGCAAACATTAACACAATATGTTTAAAAGAGAATTTGCTATCTTATACTCTTTCTTTCTTTCTTCAAGATATTATTAACCTAACTACTAGAAATATATCTAATTCAGGAGCAGGCCTTCATTTAAACATGTTTTATTAAACAGTTTGGCGATTTTCATTTTTGTTCTTTTTCTGTTTAGAAAACTGGAAAAATTAAACAGGAAAAGAACAAAAAATGAAATTAGGCGAACTTTTTAATAAAACGTATATTATATATATATAGTTCAATATAGATAAAGAACCAAAAATAAATAAAAAAACACACTTACAGTCTCTAATTTCCGTTTTGAACCGTTATTATATGAGATGAGAAAGGGAAACCAATCGCACTGGTGCAGAGATGGTTGGAAAGCAGGACGTTTGGTTTTTGACGGTTCAAACTGAATATTGGAAAGTGTAAATATTTATTTTTTATTTATTGTTGGTTCATTATCTATACTGAACTTTATTTGTCCGTTTATGATCGTTTCTTCCAACGTAAAAGGATATATATACCTTGAAAATAGGAAAGACACTAATTCAGTAGGGCTCACTTTAAATATTTCGTCATTTTTTAAGGATAGTCCTCAGGAAAGGAAGTGGTACGGTGGGATGGCGAAAAACAGTTCGATGAAAGAATGATATAACAAATAGACTACGTCAGTAGCTTTACTTGACGGTATGGGCACAGAATAGTTCATGCCTTTACCAGAGATATGCTTTTTTTTTAGTACTCATCTGTCAGTGAATGGGACTTTTTTTTACTAATAATCATTATGAAATAATTTCTTTAAGATTTATATTTCTTCCTTAATATTTCGAATGTTTTGAACTTTATGTTATAAATTTACAAAGTAGTAAAACTGTTCAATAAAGTGCCTTTTGAGTTTATTGAAATACAAAGATATTTATAATGAAATTCTGACCTGCAATTAAAAGCCTGGGATATCAAGTAATGAGTTTAGAAACTCTTTGCTAGAGCTGTCCGACGAACGGTGACTAGAAGCCGTTAGTGAACGTCACAAACTGAAAATCCAGGGAATTTTTTTAAAAAAAATCATCATTATTCAATGTCTATAAATTAATGTAATAAAATTAGTGTATCCAAAAGAAGATTGTATACAACAGCTAATGATTTTATAAAATTTGTTCATGATCGTGGAAAACAGAATTTTTTTGTAGATTGTTAACATTTTCTTATAGTATTTATAAACTTTTAAAGTTCCATGTGTTTGGATGAATTTCAGTTAACACACCAGCAGTTGGTAACGCAGTTCTTCTGTAAAGAACTAAAACGTCAGTTTTCTTCGTTTTATTTTTTTTTATTATTCTTGTTTGTTTTCATGCTGTTTGATGTATTAGTTATCAAGATGTGTTTATCTAATCACGCGAGGTAGATAATGGGAAGAACGCAGCTACTTTATCCCACCATGATTGACCTATATATCACTGCTCCAACATTTCAGAGCCATACTAATGTCTACCACCTTAAATATACAAATAAATAAACCATTGATGTGTATTATATCTTGATGGACACATTAAAGTTCACAACTACACTTAAATTGCCAGGAGCTTTATGAGATACGTATTAGTACTGCTGACCAATGAACTCAAAAAGTGTTTAACAACAAGTCATTTATGATTTGCGATAGCGTTGAATAATTTTTACATAACTAATTAATACCTAATCATTGATTTTTGACAGTGTTTCTATTTAGTTTTGTTTTTGTAGTACAATTTTATGAGCGTTATAATATTTAAACCCTAATAGCTGCAAGGTAATGCGATATTAATAAACGACCTAACTACTTTTTTTATTTTTATTTTTTTAT
Organism: Hermatobates lingyangjiaoensis; assembly: GCA_026182355.1. Lineage (NCBI taxonomy): Eukaryota > Metazoa > Arthropoda > Insecta > Hemiptera > Hermatobatidae > Hermatobates > Hermatobates lingyangjiaoensis. The sequence goes on along the minus strand of JAPFBL010001937.1, from coordinate 649,575 downwards.
TATTTGAGGGTGACTATAGCACTGCGTCTTAAAAAAAACTATTGTACTTCCCCTCTTCTGTACTAAAGTACCCCAGCAGTTAGCTTCAACGCCTCCAAGAAGCTCAGCATTTTTGCTGGTTCCAGCGGTAAAAGTTTTTCTATGGTTTGTTGAGTGTCCCGAAGCACCTGCCTCTCTTTAGCAAAGTTGCCTAACAAGTTATCAGCAGGTGCAACGGTGTTTTTTCCTCTTTGCAGAATCTTCACAAATCATTATTGATAATGTCCATTCAGGCTCCCTATGTTTCGGGAGAAAGTACTTCCTTTCTCCTTCTTCGAGATGGTCTTCTTCGGGTCATCAGGTGCACTTGTGAGAGGTTCCCACTAGTTAGCGCTTTTGGACCCTCTGCGCTGCCGGAGGATGGCCTCCAGACTTCCTTCTCCTTACAGGGGAAAATCCCTGAAGCTCTATCGGTTGTATTTTGTCCGCTCCGGCAGAGCACCGCATACCGGAGTAAGGCTATTTACTCAAGGAGATTGTTTAGTACCCTTGAGGCTCCGTTCATAATACATCCATCCATCCTTCGGCATGGATCACATAACACCTTAGATTGGGGCTGGGATAAAAGGAGGGGATTTGGGAATTAGGAAGGATGGGAAACGAAGGTGGTCAGGCCCAGACCCTGATCACCTTCTCCTTCTCTTTCGTTTATCCCTGCATATAGCAGGTTAACAGGGTAGCCTCGTGAAGGCCGAAAGTTGGAGTTGAGTGTTAGAGGCTATGAGAGGCCTCCATCATCACTCCATTACTACCCCGGCCTGACTACTTTAGTCTCTTCCCATTCTGTTTTTTGAAAAAGAGGATCAATCACTTCAACGGAAAACAAAATAAAAGGAGATTGAGAGGAATCTTTGAAGGATTTTCGGTAGGAGTGTTCATATCTGATTTGATTCATAATGCACCTTAAACTTTGAACAACACCAATAAGAATCTTCTTACTAACAATTATAGATGTTTAACGATTTTCTTTTGGTAATTAGTTAAACGATTTATACATTGTGTTATTGTTTTTAAACTAAAGTTTCTAAAAATCTACTGTGAGGGGACAGGGTAGCCCAGTGGCAATGTGCTCGCTCTTGGACTGGCAGATCCGGAGTTCAATACCCACTGGATTTATTCAGGCTGGAGATGAATGAATTTTGAGCTTCAGATAGGTGAAAAGGGCTAATCAATATCACAGTGAAGTTGTAATGCTCTTTTGCTATTACCAGCTGTTTGTTTGGATATTGGTTCTATAATTTTGCTCCTCTGTAAATTACAGTGATGAAAGTTTTCGAACAAAAAAAAATGGTAAACCAATTTTATAAAACTATTTTATTTTTTTTGTTTACCTCTCAAATCCTCAAAAGTTAATCTTTTCAATTTTAAAAGATGAATTCTAAAAAAGATATTCGAAATTTTTCCTATAAGCCTGTTAAAATATATATTATATATTTTAATTTTATATATATATATATATATATATATATATATATTTATAGAGCTATAGTGTAGGCTCCTTCCTACTGTGTATTAACACACTATAATATAATATATCATTATATTATAATATGTAATATATATATATATATATATATATATATATATGCTTTTTACGTTGGCTTGGCTTCAACCAAGCTGAGCCTGCGTATGAACAATCACAGGGCGTCCGTTGGTCAGCGCAGAGACCTACCCATAGCTATCCATGCTAATTCCCATGACCTCCCTTTCAATGATTGTTTCAGGGTACAAATCCTCAAACAAATCCCCGAGTCTAATCCCCATGTCACCCTTAGAGCTTCCGAAGAGGCATTCATATGCCTCCTTGGGGCTCGTTCTCCTCCTGGTCTCAACCTGTACCGTTAATTATTTTTTATTTTTTATTTTATTTTATTATTATTATTTATTATTATTATTATTATTATTATTATTATTATTATTATTTTATTATTATTATTTTATTATTATTATTTATTTTTTATTATTATTATTTCGTATTTTATATATTTTTTATCTTGTTTTCTAAATAAATATTGGAAGAATTTCTATTTTTCCTCTCCTCCGCTGGGGAGCAGCATTGCGGTGGTTCCACGAGTTACTCTGGAGGCCAGTAGTAGTTTGCTTCTCAACGCGAGTACTTCGCACTTCTTCCCGATGACGACGGATGTCGAAATATCGAAGTGAGTTCTGTAGTGTCTTTCTGTGTTCTTTTCTATGTGTTAAAGTGTATATATATATATATATATAATAAATTCAAAACGAAGGAAACACACAGAAAGACACAGACATAACTCACATCGATATTTCGACCATCGTCGTCATCAGGAGGTGTGAAGAGCTAAGAGTCCCGCAGGAAGGCAGGGCGGTGACTCTTCCTGCCTTCCTGCGGGACTCTTCGCTCTTCACACCTCCTGATGACAACGATGGTCGAAATATCGATGTGAGTTTGTCTGTGTGTTTCCTTCGTTTTGAATTTATTTTATTTATAAAAGTCTGCTGGACCGTTTCTTTTAATTGTGGTATATATATATATATTATATATATATATATATATATACCACAATTAAAAAAAATGGTGAACCAATTTTATAAAACTATTTTATTTTTTTTGTTTACCTCTCAAATCCTCAATATATATATATATATATATATATATATATATATATATAGAAAACCCAGAGTCAGTTGGGTTTTTGACACTGACGAAGACCGCTTGTTACGATTGAAAGATCTTAGTCTTGTTTTCCCATTTTCTTATTGTGGTTTGATCATTGATTGTTATTTCACGTGTTTATGTGAAATCTTTATATATATATATATATATATAAAATAGTATAATTTAATATTCGTCTATTAAATGTTTTATTTTCTAGAACTTCATAGTGGGAAATATGCTTTGTCTCATTGATATATAGAGCTATAAATAAATGAGATTTTTTTTTATTTATCAAAATAAAAATATTTTAACTCTCTTGTGGACAGGGAATTTTACTGCATACGTTAAATGGAGTCTTATCTCAACTTTGTGTACATTTCTCGGTTTTAAAATACCCGGTGGCCCTACCGGAAGGCATGTTCATGTTCATTCACGATCTTTGCAATTGTGATTTAGACGTTAATATTGAAGAGTCAAAAACCTAACTGAATATATATGTTTATAAAATGAATCTCTGAAGACAGATAAACGTGGTAGATCTGGGATATCATGTATAGGAGATTGTATAACGATGTTTATAAAGGTATACGCTTAAACACATAGCGTACTTTCTTAGATTACATCACATTTGAGAAGGTGAATATAGTTCAAGTAATCATAGATCATAGAATCTGTCCTCTTCATCACCTGATGAAGGACATCGCCTGTTAAAAAGGAGATTTTTATATGGACTTTTTCTCTTTTATATATTTGAGATAAATATATTTACTTATTACTGCACTAGAAACTGTTAAAACATTTTTTATATGGAAGAAAACATTTTTTATATAGTGTAGGACATTTTTCTACAATTATAAAAAAATCAACTTCGTAGAGTTATTACGATTCTATGATAAGTGTGTTGTTATCTAAAGTATGAGCAAAAGCCCATAGTAGCTAAATGGCTTGTGCGCTTGTCTATGGACTGGTAGATCCCCGATTCCATTCTCACTCTGATGATCGATTTTTTTTCATGCAGGAGGCGAAAGAAATCCGAGCACGTCATCCCTGGGAGAAGAACGTTAAGTTTTTTGTTTCGAGAATGTATTTTCTCAGGTACTCGTTAAAGATCCCTACCCTAAATAAAGTTGAGTTTGGCAAAATTTAGGACTCCCAATGGAGAATTACTAGAGAGACATATTTCCTTGAGAAAACAGTTCTAGAGGTATAGCTTTCTATCAGACCTTCAATAAAAAAAAATAATGAAAGATGAATATGAACCCACTGCCAATCAGAGGAGAGCAGGTTACCACTGGTCTACCCAAGCCCCCATCTTTTCACCACATAAAACTGAACCTGAAAAAGTGCGGTACGTGTTCGAAACGCGTTGTTTTGATAAATACAATAATCTATTTTATGTGTCTCTATAATTGCCAACAATGAGTGATTATATTGAGTGATTGAACAACTCCTGAAATTATTGATTGCTTAATGAAACAACAATTGTACCTGAAAACATTCCTTCCTTTTACGATTTGTATTAAAAACGTACTTTTAGCAAAGTATGAAAGTTTAACTGCCCGTGAAAGCATATGGAGATTACATTAAACATTGTGCATAATTAACTTCTCATCGAACAAGTGCACAATATCTGTACTGCACAGCTTCAACACGAGTGAGAAGGATTCTACCCTTAATTCAACATTTTCTCAGATATAAGACAATCAGCCTCTGTATTTATATTTTATCTTTCACTAAATATATAAGATGCATTTATTTATATTCACATCTGACTGACTACAGGTATTCTATAGGAAAAGATTTAGCCAGATTTTACTCGAAGCTGCTTCACTGTTCCGTTAAAATATCAAAGTTAAATTATTTTAAATCCAATAGGCGTAAACAAAAAAGTTATAAATGTTTTCTGTGTTCACAGTTTCGGATTATTTAATATGATTTATGTTTAAATATACAGAATGTTATTTTAAAATTGATTACAGAATTAATACACACAGATTGTTTAAAATGCTACAAAGTTATTTAATTTCTTGGATAATTTTTGGATGATATATGCTTAAAACATTGTTAAACTGTCAAACTGTCATTAAGTTTTGTTAAGAATTGTTAATCAGTAAGTTTTTTTTAATATTAATTCAATTTATTTCCTATAAATTTTTAAAAATTAATTAATTTTTTTTGGAATAAATGAAACATTATCAGATCATAAACTAAAAAAATAAATTCCTTAATAATTAATTATTAATTACTATAATTAGAACTTTTGCGGCAAACCTTTTATATCACAAAATATAAAACGTTTTATATTTAAAACCTTTTCTAGTTTTGCAATGATGAATAACAGAATGAGAACAAATGGAAAACAATAATTTTACACTTATAATTTTCTTTAAACTTTTGTGGCTTAGGTGACGTCACAGACACATTTACAGTTTTAACAAAAGTTGTAAAGAAATAATTATCTAATCGAGTAGCTGTCTCAAAAGCCATTTGTTGTATCAACGTATAACTCACAGAAAGAAATCAGAAAAATGACTAAGACCTTTCAATCAAAACCGTGATCTTCATCAGAGTTTAACTAATACTGACAAAGACCACTTATTTGGTTGAAATTTTTTTGTCATTTTTCTGATTTTTTACAGTGGATTAGACGTTGATTTCTATTTTAAGTGTTTATAGTAAAATCTTGTTTAAATATTATATATATATATATATATATATATATAAACTAGAATTTAAAAAAGAACACATAGAAAGGAAACCACTGAACTCACTACTATATTTCGATGTCCTCGTCTTCAGGAAAAGAAGTGAATCGCTCCAAAGGCTGATAACGACTGACTTGGCGTTCGAACTGAAGCACTCAAACAGTGTAGCCAACTTTCGGAGGAAACGTAGTCAGGGAAGATAAAGAGATAAAAGCGAAATAAAAATTAAAAAATGAAAACATTTAATATATATATATATATTATATATTAAATATATATATATATATATATATATATATATATATATATATATATATATATATATATATATATATATATATATAGTTCAATATAAACAAAGAAACATACAGAAATCAAAAGAACACACTTACAGTCTCTATGTTTCTTTGTTTATATTGAACTATATTTGTCCTTTTTTGGATCGTATTTCCAACGAAAAAAAGTGTATATATATACGTATTATATATATATATATATAACACTATAAATTAAGACACGGTCAGTGTAAAGAGTTTATTAAACAAGTTTAATGGAAAGTTTAGTATTGTTAGTTCTAAGCGATCTAAAATTACTGAGATTTTTTAAAAAATTTTACTTCAGCCCAAGAAAAAGGTTTGACATAAACATGAAATATGAACATTTGAGAATTTAAATTTAAAAAACTCACCGAGTACCGATTCATTTTAGTGCTATTCTATGAGACGGTTGATATATATTGGGATTATATATATAGAAGAGCTGCTACCAACTTCTACTAATATATATATAATTAAAGTTACAGCGAGAGAACACATGAAAAAGGACTAACACTCACGAATTTCGATAATTTCGGCGTCTTGCCGTCTTCAGGAGAGAAGAAGAAAATAAAAAGGAGAAGGAATGAAGGAACAGAGACGTCAATGCGTCCACTGGCCGATATAAACAATGATATATATATATATATATATATATATATATATACAAATATGTATATTGAAATCTACATATGTTGTCTGAATCTGACCAAATTCAAAAGGTTGTTTCATGACCAAATAATTTGGTTGTTTTTTTTGTGAATTGGGGGTTCAAGAAGTTGTTGGATGCCTTTCATTAGAGCCGGCAACCTACAACTTCAAGAACCCCTACTTCAGTCAAGAAAAACAATCAAGTCATTTGGTCATGAAACAACCAATCAAATATATGTATGCAAAATATACTTCATCACCTGTCTTCTGAACGACTCACTTCTTTAATTATGGAGTCGAAATTTTCGAAGTGAGTTTCTGTGATCTCTTTTATATCTGTTCTTTCAGTGAATCTAGTTTATATATATATTAGCGAACGATGGCATCAAATCTTCTCTCAAACATACTGTGTTAGGAACAGCATTCTGCATTGAATATGCAAAGCTATCTTTCTGCTTAGGTTTGTAGTCTTCTAACTAATTTTCGGTAAGTCATAAGTATTTGCCAAAGAAGTTCAAGAAAAAGATATAATGATATATGTTAGGTGATGAGGTACCACTACGAAGTAGTTTGTTAATTGAAGCAATAGTGTTCGTTTATAATAGTGTTAGGTCTATTTTAATTAAAGTGATTTAATTAGACGAGTAGTTCTGTTTAGTGAGCACCTCATCACCTACATCCTTATGTCTCTTCCTGAACTTCTTTAGCAAATAACTACGACTCATTGAACCTGAAGAACTGACCGAGTCCTGATAAACTTTTATTGTTAATATATTTATAATTGAATGTTTTCCTTCTCTCGACCACATATAGTTAACACTATTTTTCTTTTTAATCGAGGTTTGTTGTTCGATAAAACGAACAACCGAGGTTCGGTTGTTCTTTTTTATCAAAAATACAACACCTTTAAGCCAACGTTTCGTCTATATTTGTAGACATCTTCAGGGGTACATAATACAGAATTTAATTACAATAACATCAAAGGTAATTATATTACATTATTTATAATATTATATTCTTATAATTATATTACAATGAAATATAATTACTTTTCATGTTACTGTAATTAAATTCCGTATTGATATAGCCAAAAGATGTCTAAAAATATAGACGAAAATCGGCTTAAAGGTGTTGCATTTTTAAGCTAGACTAAACCTCTATAAAAAATAAAAATAGTGTTATATATATATAAACTAGATTTTCAAAAGAACACATAGAAAAGAAATCATTGAACTCACTATTATATTTCGATGTCCTCGTCGTTAGGAATAGATGTGAATCGCTCCAAAGGCTGATAAAGACACACACACACACACACACACACACACACACACACACACACACACACACATATATATATATATATATATATATATATATATTATATATATATATATATATATATTTATAGTTCACACAGGAAAGAGAAAAACAGATAAAAACACACATAAAAAAGACTCACAACTATATTTCGACATTCATCGTCATCGGGCAGAAGTAGTCCCTTTGAACAGCTGAAGCTAATTCATATATATATATATATATATATTATATATATATATATATATATATATATATATTTATACTCATATATATAACTCATATATATGTATATATATATTATACATATATATATATGTGTGTGTAAGCAGTATAGTTAATGTGTTTTCAAAATATATTTGAAGTATTATAAACATTCAGATCAATCCCCATTGATATGACTGTCATGACCACCCTGATATGACGTTTAGTATTTAGTCGATTTAATCTGCTACTTATCTTTTAGAACCTGTATATAACAATTTATTTAAAAATATATTTTATATAGTTTACATTAATGTAAGTAAAATATAATTATCATGAAAAAAGTATGATTTTAAAATTTTAACGGATTTACAGTTTTGAGATCTATAAAGTCAATTTTTAGCGTTTTTTTTTTATGATGTCTGTTGTTTTGTGTGTGCAGGGGTCGGTGGTGGTGTTTTGTTTTTGTGTGTCTATCCTTCTTTATGGGACTGCTACTTGCTACATCTTTTAGTGGATCAAAATCATATTTCAAAAAAGAAATAATTTTAATTTAAAATATTAAGCTGAATACTATGTGGAAGCAACTTATAAACTTTACTGTATTATTCTTGATGGTTGATAATGTTTAAGCAGAGTCACTACATCTTACTTTACTGTATCGTACCATATTGGTTTAGTAATTGTGGGGTAATTATTAATATATGCCATTAATTAATGTCCTAATTTTCACACAGAAGTATTTATATATATGATGTAATCTATAATTATAAGTTATATTGTTTAGAGTATATTTACAGAATAATATTTTTGCTAATCTAAACATTGAGTGTATAGTTGGTTACTATAAAGTTTAGTAAAAATGGATAAAATGTATTTTCTCATACAATTTTTATCATAAGATTTTGATATAGAATTTTTTGATAGTTGATGGGGAAGTGGGTGGTAGTTGTGGGTGAAGTGACTAGAGGTTTTTATACCTCAAACAGATGTGGAGGAGGATGACTTTTAGAGGTTGAAAGAGAGATGGTATTTAATTGGGGAGAGCGTAGAACAGGTTTGCTTCAGCCTGAGGCTACACTGGTGTCGCTCACTTCCCCTATCCTGGCACAGAGGCTGCCAGTTCTATAAGTACACTATACGTTTGAAGCGCATCTATCAGACTAGCGATTTTGATGTCATAGAATGGACTTTTTAAGTCCAAAACTGTTTTTACAGCTTCATTAGAGCAGAACAGCTTTGCCTTTAAACATCACAAAGTATACGATCAGTTTTCCAGGGATTTTGCATACATTTCTTACTTTGAAGTAAGAATGTACAACATCAGTCTTTCCTATAAACACTGAATGTTATTTCAGTTAAACATTTTCAATTATTAACTATTCTCTTTGAAAATGTAATTTAAAACTAGTCTAATAACGCTTATGGTCAGATCGGAAAGCAATGTGTAATGTGATTACCTATGGTTGAATGGTAATTAATATCTTAGTTTCTACTGTAGTTTACAGCAGCTTTACTATAAATAAATATAGTAAACATATTTGTTTGTTCTCCAGTGCCTGTACTTATAAGGCATTCAACTTTTAATTCTTTCTATGGGAGGAAATTGTGGCTCATTTATTATTTGGTAGCTATTTTAGTAATGGGCAAGCTACATTACCTGTTGATTTTACATTGGAAGTCTTAAATTTTTATTAACATAAATATATGTAGAGTAGGGATCTTTAAAAAGTACCTGATACATCGTACAGACACGAGACTGACAGCTTGACTTCCTCTCCGAGAGACGATGTGCTCAGATTTATTCAACCTCCCGCAGTAATAAATCAAGCGTGAGCGTGGGTGTCCTGAGGTGACACGTTACCACTGTGCAAACCTGGCCTTCCATATTACAAAATATACTTAATATTAATTTAAATCATTTATATTTGAATTGAGATGGAAGCAATAATACAAATATAGGTGATTATAGAATACGATGGAACAATCTAAAGAAAACACAAGAACTCTTTATCCGCTGACAAGAACCACAACATTGCCGTTATTGCTCATCATGATGTCAAAATATCGTATTGACTTTCTGTGATTCCTTACGTAAGTTTCTCTGTGTGATTTTATCATATACATGTTTAATTGCAAATAGCACACTATAAAAAATACAACTGACTTATCATTTCTGTTTATATTTGTATTTAATATTTTTATGTTTTATATATAAATGTCACCTGACACACATATGTTCCTTTAAATATATTTCTTCAAAAAGAATGACAATTACTATAATTATATATCATACCATACTCGTAACGTTTTTATATAAAACACTTAAATGATCAGTAATATAACTATAAATATTACATACACTTTTAATTATTGTTCAATTAATTAACCAAATTGCTAAGATGCAGTAAAGAATGCTGTAATATGTCAGACTTAAGACACATGCCGTCATGTGTAGTATCCACACATTTTTTATGTGCCTAGTATTCCCTTTATTATTGTAAACTTATTGTATTTTTTATGTCATTATGATATAATTCAAACCAATTGAACGTTATTAAAAAAAAATTTGTTCTATACATGTTTGGCTTGATACTGTTAAAACATTTTCTAATTTAACGCAAACAAATGAAATAGTTAAGAGAAGTTATCATTATTGTGAGATGAGTTTCACATTTGATGACTAAACTAGACTACCCTGACCCTTTGTGTCACTCAGAAATATAGCAATAGTTATTGAAATAAATTCACTGCACATGATTGACAGGGATAATTTTAATTGTTGTTTCTTGTTATTAAGACATGGAAACAGATCCTTGTATGGCCTAACCTTTTAATATAGTATTCTTAACATGATTCAAGATATATATAAACTAAGTATATTTAAAAAGAAAAAAATCATGTAAAAGTAAAAAAAAAACATTTATTTTATGACATAAATAAATAAAACATCAATTAATGATACATTCACAATCAAATATATTTAAAACAAACAAAACTTGTGAATGGAAATATTCAGTTTATTTACCCAACATAAAGTAACATTAATGAAAGGAATGTTTCTTTGGAATATTACCTTAGAACATTCGTATTTTATCTAACAGTTGTGTTCAAGTTTGTTTCTAAAATTATTAATTTTTAACCACTAATGTAATATTTAATTATATTTTATAGGCTACCCTGACCCCCTTATGAGAAATATTATTAAATAATATTGTAGAAAGTTGTGGGCGAGTACGCAAGCCACTGGGCTACCCTGACCTCCTATTACGATTTGTTATTGTGTAATACAACTACAACAAAGCCAATCAAAAGCTAACAAAAGTAAAGATTGTAATAATTTCAGGGCTCTATCTCACGGAAAATGGGTGAACAAACAAACAACAATCAAACTCACGAACTTTATATATATATATATAGATTGACTCTTCCAAGTAGTACAAATTTAATTATTTTTTGTATTAACAGTATTAATTTTAGGTGTATATTTTGTGTAAAGTTTTATCATTGTTTAATGAGTACTAATGTAATGTGATCAAAGACTTGACTCATTCTGTATGCTATAGTACACATTTGGTCTAGACTCACAAAATGTGCCATAGTACATACAATATATATAGTATATATATATATATATGGTGTGAAGTCAAGAAAAACGTCCAGTCAAATCACATTTAAATTATAAAATATTGAAATATTATTATTGCATTTTTCTTAAACACTTATAGTATTATAATATGGTGCATGCTGTAAATAAAGTTTTTTAAAATAATCATACACATACACTCACATCTTGAAAAGAAAACTGCCTAATGAATTACGCTGAACGAACATCCGAACTGTAAATTCGTTAAAATATTGAAATCTAATTTGTTCAAGACTATTATATTTCAGGTATGAGTAAAAATAAATTCTTCTTCTAATAAAACTCAAGAAATTACAAATTAGGGATTATAAAAAAATTATCTTTTTGTTTCTTATTTAGACTCATTTATTGCACCAAAGAGAACAAAATACATAAATTAATTAATAAATGTTCAATAATTTATATTATTACTTTGTTAATAACTATAATAAGGGATTATATGTATTGTATTATATGCATATGTATGTTATAATAATTGAATTGTTTCCAGTTATTAGCGTTTATTAGGGTTCATTTTACAGTAGATTTTTCTTCGAAATTCTCCTTTAGTAGATGAGTGTCTCCTGGCAGCAGCCACTGAAAACAATGTTGTTCACAGATTAAATTAATTATTTAGAATTCAAAGGGTTTACAGGGATTGTGCCATTATTAGAAAAGAATACCTTTATTAATATAGATGTGAGCTTCAAGTCTGCGTATAAATTTCAATGTATAGATTTCTGCTTATCCTTTAAAAAATTAATTATTGTTAATAGATTTTGTAAAAATGATTATTTAGTTCAAATTGATAGAAAGTGTTTATTAATGAAATAATAGTAATGATTCACATTATCTTTTTATAAAGATAGGAGAAAGGAGGAGGTTAGCTCAGTGGCAACGTTCTCATCTCTGGACTGTTAGCTTTGGGGTTCAATACCCAGTCTGGCCCTGGATTTATTCTCGTGGGAGGTAAATAAATCTGAGCATGTTGCCCTTCAGAGGAAATGCTAAGCCGCCGGTCCCTAGCCTGTGAAATGACAGGTACTTGTTAAAAATCCCTACTCCAAATACACTTGAGTTAGTCAAAATTTAGGACTTACAATGTAGAATCAATCTTATATTAGGGAAAGTATTATGTCTCCACACAAAAAAGTTTATTATAAAAAACTAACAACGCGTTTCGATTAATTTATGTACATATAAAAAATATAAGAATATATGTCCTTTAGGAATGTCGGGTGTATTAATTAAAATTTAATACAATATCTGACAATTAAATATCTGACACTATTAAGTCTTTAATGTTATTCCCATGTTGTCACTCAATAGTGTCAGATATTCAACTGTCAGATATTGTATACAATTTTAATTAATTCACCCTGATGTTCCTAAAGCTTATATATTCATATATTTTTTAGATATAACCTGATGAAGAACATCAATTATTCGAAACGCGTTGTTAGTATTTTATAATAAACTTTTTTATTTGGAGGCTTAATACTTTCCCCAATATGAGTAAATATCACACTATAACAGATTGCACAATTAAAAAATCAATCTTCTTTGTGTGGTAACATAAAGGGCTAATGTTTGGCCTGTGTGTGTTCCCTTTTGGTACTGCCACTGCAATCTAACCTATGAAGATGTGTAAATGAGGGCGCCATGATTAATTATGTGTCATCTGGTATTGAAGCAAGCTTACTCATATAGAAAACAATTTCCAACATTAAAGTATTCGCCTATCAAGCAGTCTGGTTTCTGGTGTTTAATAATGACCATTACATCAATACCGGACCATGCTACATGGTCTCGTACTCTTTTCGGGCTGAAGCATGGTTTGCCAGTCGATTTAAAAGCTCATTTCCTCTGCATGAGCCCATGCTTGTGCCCGTGTGAGTATGCCTGATAATACTTCTATAGCTGCCTTCGATAGCCCATTAATTACATTATAATTATAGTTATTTTAATACATCCAAAACATACAATGTTACTTCAGTATTTTCAATATAATCTCAGTATCAGCTTTAGAGAATTTCATGCTAATAGCTTATCAATTTATACGAAACGTCAATGCTAAATAATATATAATAGTGTATAAAACTTATGTAATACTCATATTCCAGCTATTTTTGTTACTTTTTTTTCCAAATAATAACTTTCTTACAGTCAGTTTTATTTCTTTCAATCTCTGCATGGTATTTACATCGAATATACTTCTGAGTTTTCCTGGTGTTGCGGAGGTCAGCGATGACATTCTTTAAAACTCCTTTCTTCTTATGAAATGTGACTGCTAGGTCACTATTTTGAAAACTGATTCCTCTTCAAAATGTTATTTGTATTATCGGATTTATTAATTGTGTGCTTCGTGGCAGCACAGCTAGACTTAGTCTATGTAATATTATATATTGGCTGATGATAGGAAAAACTCGACTTCTTTTTTTAAAGAAAAAGGAAATTAAAATTATTTCATTCAGAACTGGATTTTATAACTACTAATGTCTATGTAAAATCTATTAGTGATTTCTCTTGACATTGTTATTTGTGGTAAGTGAAGTGAAGTATATCCAAATATGAAGAGGGAATTATATTTTACGTAATGTATTTTATGAGATTCAGGAGACTAAGTTTCCTTTGAAATTTCAACATTAAAATTTTGTCATGAATATACTTCTTTTATTACTTCATATTTCACAACAAGATTGAATAATAGACGTAAAATAAAAGTCTGCGTCTAGACAACAATAAAATAATTCAGAATTAGGAATAAGATATTTCGACCGAAACAACTAATCTTGGTCATAGTCAATGATTGACTTTCACTTGTCAAAGGCTTGTGCAGTTGAATGCTTGTTTTTTTTTACACTTTTCCCCTCATTTCTCCTAAAGTATGTTTAATCTTCACTGAGAAACAGTGAGTAATAATTCTTTTTTTGCGAGTTTGTTGTTACTAACAATTATAGAGCGGTTTATTGATAACGTGATTGATCGTATACTTTTCATTTAAGTAAAGTCATTTTAGCGCTATACGCTATTTAACATAATAGTATAACATGCTTGGAACTGGCAGCTAATTGTATGTATTTTGGGTCATTTTTGGTTAACATAATTTTCTTATTCTTAAATTTACAAGTTTAATTTTTTTTGTGATCAACTTTAAAATTTTTGTTTAATTTTCTTGGTTTAAAACTAGATTATACATATTTGTTAAAAAAAAAAACAATTTAAGAAATCCAGTTAAGTAAGCATGGGTGACAAATTTGTTTGTGAAATAAGTTTAAAATGTTATAAAGCTTTTCTTAACAATAAAAGTGAAACGAGTCTGATTAGTCAGTAAAATTATCTTAATTTATATTTATATTATAGTGAAGTTACTAATTCTGTCCTTTTAAGTTGTGTTAATCTTTTTTATAAGAAAAAATGAATTAAGTGTTTTTATTTACTTCTATTATTATGAGGAAAAGAAAATTCCAACGACCAACCGCGCACTATAGTGTACGTCGTAACCAGCAGTTCCAGACCATAGGCCTTCTACTGTTTGATTACTGTGCTAATATTACTTGGACTGTCAGTAATTCATGTCGGATATTAAGTTTGCCTGTATAAATGACGTCGTATTCACGGTCATGTGGTCTTGTTAGTCATAGTTTTCAATGTTTTTAGTCATGAGCTGGAAAAATAGTCAGTGGATGAAGTAATTGTTCAGTGAGCTTGAGAAGGTTTGTGGCAAGATTGAGAGCTTGTACAAGGAGGTTTGGATGAGTAGGTAGTTTGTTGTCTTCATTGGTAGTAAGTCGGGTGATGTAACTATCTATGGATTCCATTTTCAAATTATGGTGAATATCCACATTTTGAGTGTACCAAGAAGGCCTTGCTATAAGGGGGTACACTTAATTTTGTCAGGTACATTTATTCTGTGCAACCTGGATGAAGTTCTTGTTCGAGGGCGCCGCTCCAAACCAGACGAAGCATCCATAAGTCATTGCCGAACAAACGATCCCCTTTTAGACAAGGTCCTTGAATGAATCGGGAGAATTCCTTGATTTGAAAAGAGAATACAGATTACACATGAAGTAAATTCCAAGCTTAGATTAAGAAAATAGTTTTTGTTTTAACATAATATTTGATAAAGTATCGCTTTTATGTTTTAATGTTAGCTAAAATATTCTGTCTTCTAAAAGGACTGTTCATGCTGTGTCTGTCGTCGTGGATCCCGAACTCGTGACATCTCGCAGTTAGTGCTTAACGTTTTGGATAGAACACTCACCCAAATCATCAAATAATGTTAAAAAGGAATTTAGGGTACCAATAAACTTGTGAATTGGAGATTTGATATACATTATTTCATGATCTACAGAGAAGTAAAAAGTATGGTAGAATACCCAGATATCTTAATATCAATAAAATATTATACAAATTAATCGTCTTACCTCGTATGTGTTCCTTCCTTACAACTGGATTGGTTTCTGACAAGTTCTATTCTGAAGAGTAAATTCTTAAGTTAAAGAAAGTTCACTGATGTTCAAATGACTGATATATCAAAATCTAAACAAATACAATTGGACATTGGTGTTCCAACAACTTTGAACTGGAACAAGTCTGAATTTGAACACAGATATCGAGAAAATTACCCCTCCCCCCTCCCCCCTGTTCGAACATAATTTTAGAACTCAAACTTTAAGTTGTTGATATACACGTTTTTATGTAGGGAAACGTACAATATTTAAAAAAATAACATATATACGAGTATGATCTGATCGGATCACCCCATTTCCTATTATGTATTTCTTATGAGGAAATTGGTTTTGGTTTTCGATCAAATCGTTTGTCGATAAAAATTTTGAAACGAGTAGTAGCTGAGAACCAAAGTACTACGGTATACATGTTTAGTACACAAAATGTATGTACAGGTTCAGCTGGCTTTAATAGTTAAATAATTTTGAATTATTCAAATATATGTCTATAATGAGGTAAATTAGAATAGATTTGCGATTTTTGGTGACAATATGGTGTTAGTTAATGGTCTAGGGGAAACAAAGAGAGGAAGAAGCGTACTTGTCAGTTGGCTAAGGCACGAAGCCTGTGGGTGGCCGAAGGCCGTCTAGAGCAGGAAGACTGTTCAGACCTTGGCCGTGCCCCACCTCTTGGTCACTTCACAACTTTCAACGTAGTCACACAATCAATGACAAACCTGCGTCAAGTGCGTGTTCAAACATTTCTTTTTTTTTTAATCAAAAGTAAAAAAAAAATCTCAGATGATTTTACTGTTATAAAAAAGTACTAGTATGGTTGTATCAATCTATAAGTTATTCATTTAGGTTCATTAATATTCATCGATGGTTTGTAGGGAAGCGAATAGTCGTGGCTTGAAGTCGTTTTAAAATTTATAACAGAATGTAACTTACCAAGTAAATTAGTTCAGTATTATCCAATTGACATTAATAACGCCATGTTCCTTTTTTCATAACTGTTACTTTCCATTTAATTTATTAAAACATAGGATGTATAAGAATGGAACATATGTTATTATATTAGAATTAGGGACAAGGCAAAGGTATTAGTGACAGAATGGCTTTAAATAATCTTAAAACCATAATGTGGTGCAATGGATGAAACACTACCAGATCTGAATGTGAAGAGAAGTTAACATGAATCTATTCACTAAAGTCTTGCGTCATTGCTAGATGAATAAATGAAAACAAATAGTAATGATAATTTACTCTTCTACAGTTTCTTGAAATTTCAGACCTTGTGAGAGAGAAAAATATGAAAATAAACATAGCACAGAATAAAATTTCTTTAAAAGACTACGTGTTTTCAACTTATCATTCGTTAAATATATAAAATTTAAAATGTTAAATAATAGCTAAATTAAATTATTACATTAAGTTAAATATTTGTTAAAGTTCAGAAAAAATATTTCAATTTGAATATTTTGCTATAATTTTTTCTGTATTTTATCGCTTACAAGTTTACATATTTATATATAGATGTCTAAAATGTCAGTTATGTAGCGATCTTTAACATTTAATTATCGATAGTATTTTTTTTATTGGTTAGTTCTTTTCACCATAAATAAGTTATTTGTTAGAAATATTTTGTTAATTTAAAGTAGTATAACCATCTGTAACCATCAGAACTAATCTATGTTTTTAAGAAAGTTATGTGAAAAAATTTCATAGTTATTAAAATTATTTAATAATATGCAGTAAGTTTTAATAATTATTTCAATACAGCCCAAAAATGCATTAAAATATATAAAATTGTGAATTTGTTATTATTATTAACTGTACTAATGATATTTTTTATGGGCTTCTGAAATGGAAACGAAAGCGAATCTAGTGTGCAATTAACTACGTAAACTGTACCACGTGCATTGATAACTAGTTAGATTATTACTACCTTTATTACTTAGGATTCTATTTGGTGATTTGACTGAGATCATTGTTCAAGATGTCTTTCTTATTTAATTATTTGTCATCGTTATTTAATTGATTTTTCCAAGTGTTGTAACAATGACTGTATGTACTAACAGTTATGCTTCATAAAAGTAATAACCCTTTCAAACCTGTGGTCAGATTGATAATAGTCTAAAATGGGAACAGCTAATTTTTTTGTGTGACTATTATATAACAAATACAATATCAGAGATTCCCATTTGTTATAAATAGCAAAATGAATACAGATTCATTAAAACTAATCTTTGAATTACATTTTTTTTTAATGATTTAATAATGTATGTACTTAAGCTAGATGTAAACCACTTCAGATTTGTAAGGTGAAATACCTTTTTCAATGTTGTTATTGTTATTATTATTATCGTTATTGGGAATCAGATTATTGTTAAATAATATTTTGCTATTCAATTGGTTGTTATATGTTTTATTCTCAAATTTTTCTGAATTGAGAAGCGGTTTATTTTCATTGTACTTGTCGTTTGACATACAATGAAGGAAGCCGTACTATGTCTATTACAATATATCTCACTGCAAGATCTCGAATCACCGAGAGGTACCTCGGTGTCTGACTTTGAACTTGAACAAATCAGAGTTCGAACAAACATATCGCAAAAATTATGCCCATAGAATTCGAAAATGATTTTAAAACTCGAGTAGTCGTGTAAATCCACATGATACTAATATTATTTAGATTAATTCATTATCTGACCTTAGATTTAATAATATACTTTTAGTAGTTTAAATACATAGTATTATATAGAAAAAAGTACAATATTTAAAAAAAATAATACTTACATATAATCTGACTGAACAGATTATCCCATTTCCCATTTTGTATTTCTTATGGGAAAATTAGTTTTGGTTTTTGACTAGATCGGTTATTGACCATAATTCTGCAACGAATTACTGTCGAGAACCAAGGTACTACTGAACTATCATGGAGCCATTTATTTCTAAGTTTGTGTCGAAGTGACTGAGAATTAGCAAGACATGAAAGCATGCTGTTAATAATTGTGTTCCCTGGTACTCTAAACGTATTTTTTTTTTACAGACACAACCTTGAAAGGAATGCGCCCAAACAAGACCTAATGAATACATTGCACTTGCGGCTGTATGGCGCTTTCGTGCACTGAAATGCCTTTCGAATTATATTAACTTCTGATTACTATAATTTCCTCGTCCTGGAAGGAAGCCGTACTATGTCTGTTGCAGTATACGAGTCTCTTAAGCAGTATGCTTTTGCAGTTGCTCGTATCTCTTAAGAGTCACTGCAAGATTTCAAATCTTTTAATGGTCTCTTAAATATTATTAAATTTGACCGTCTAAATTTTTTAATAGACGGTCTATTAAATTTGACCGTCTATTTAATAGACGGTCAAAAAAGACTTTGACCGTCTATTAAATTATTACTGAGATATACGCGGACTAATTTTTTTGAAGTGAGTGCATGAAGGTGGATCTAAATTGTTATTGGGCACCAATTTTAGTTATTTCTGGCTTATTCCGCATGTTTTTCACCCGGGTTGATTAGAGAAAAAGCTTTTTAACTCGCATTAAACATCGTACAAGTTTGGGATTGAATTCCTACCATCCTTTTTGAGAGACAGTTTAGAAGATTTCCAATCCACATAAGATTTTTTTTTATCAGTATAAGTATCAGTAACAGTATTTGTACATATATGGCATTGTATTTATATCAAATCTAGGAAGATTGCCGAATTCAAACTCTGAACGAGTGAACTAACGCATCATTAACAATTAGGCCTCTCTAACCCTTGTTTTTGTAAAATCCAATTTATACATGTAATAAATTGTGAAAATTCAATTCTCCTATAATCAAACTTTTAAAGGGTTATCTTTAAGTTTTAGTTTAAACTTTTAAAGAATATATTGATGTGGATACCAAACAAACGGCAGAAAAATATAAATATTAAATATTTTGTTTTTAAATAAATAATTTAAATAAATAATGAAAACATCAGAAATTACAAATTTGTTCTGCAATTAGTTTAAAGTAGTGTAATAGAAATTGTAAGTCAAGTAAATTGGTAAAAAAATATGAATATTTTTATTTTTTAAAACACGATTTCTTTTTTTGAATATTTGAGTGAATTAGTATTTTTGTTACTTCTGTGTGGTATTCAAAATAAAAGAATGGATTATTCAGCTAAGTTATATAATTATCATACGTCATGTGGCAATTCAATGAAACAGACATTGTGAAAAAATTACTGATACTATTATCAACAGAATACTTCTTCCAGCACAGATTCAAACTGACCTCAAAATGCAAAATTATAAACAATATAATATTAATAGGTTGCTTTAACTTTGTTCCCAAAATAGCAATAACATCATGTTTTCTTTTCTAAGATATTGGTTGTTTTATTATTTTTCCATTTTTGATATATTTAACAAGCGTACATATATGATAGCCTCTTTTGTGAAGCGAGATCTTTTATGAAAATCCTTCCAAACTCTAATGCCCTATGCTTGCCAATTATTATTCGATTTCTTAAAGGTTACCAGCTAATTGTATCCGATTTTCGGGAATAATACAGACATACCCTTTCAAGAAGTCCATATTTGTTGAAGTTTTATAAAAACTATGAAAGATATAAATTATTTTATGCTGAATCTCGTTTGAAAGGTTTTTGAAGTTTGCGAGAGGTAATGTAATGTAATCACTTATTACATATCAGCCGTCTGCCAGTATCTAATTTTAAATATTCGAGAATCCGCTGAAGACGACAAAGTATTCTGAAAAGCTTGTTTTCTCTACCTTGAATATCCTTGGGGCTCCTTCTGATTTCCATGATTGTGACTGGCACATGTATCTCTTCCCATTATGCCACTTAGAGTTGTGCTTTGAACGTGGTCCAGTTTATAGTAGGTTTCTTGCTTTGAGTGATGACAACTTTCTTTTCACTTACATTCTAGGACTTGTCGCATATAATTCTTGTAAGAGTGTATCAGCCACATCCTGATTTGCTCCACATTTCGTACTAGAGAGTCGTATGATAGGCTTCCAGCGACAAGTAACTTTTCAACGATCATCTCTGTATGACAGTTCTAGTTGAGTAATCTTTTGATAACTAGGCAGTCCTACAGGAAATGCGGCATAATCGGGGCTGCAGCGGAATGCCAGCTTTTTTTCGCCACCCGGTATAGTTACTTGATTTGCACTTCTCCTTCACCCAGTCTCTTTGTTGAATTACTGATTTCACAAAACCCGGTATTTAAATGCTTCCAGTCTAATTGTTCAGCGTGGCTTATTAAAGAATTTTCTTTTACAATTCCTTGCTAGTTCAAATTGTTGCTGTTCATGCGAGTACAAGGGATAGATATTTTGCAATATTTATGCCCAAGATAAAATGAGGAAAAGTAAAGTTCTTAACTGTTTTGCCAAGTTCTCCACACATAACTAAAAGCATTGACTCAGTTATGAAACATGCATTTAAGAACTCAGCCATTCCTTTTTATTGTCTGTGTCCTGAATGTTTCCCCCTTCAAAATGCCGTCTCGCAGACCTCCCGGGAGAAATGTCCCGTTTCACCCATCTCTTTGCTAGATCACTGCAATAATGCTCAATATCTAGGATAAAATTGCGTCTAGTCCTTTGAGTTAGTTGTATATGCCATAGCTTCAGACTTCTAGATTATGGCTTTTCGCCCTATCTAGCGTACTTATTTTTAATTTATCTATAAATTCTAACTCTGCTTTGTTGACTAATGAGCAAGTGGTCAAGTTCTGATAAGCAGCTTAAAGCTGGACAGATGTTTTAAAAATAATAAACTGTTTAAATAGCTAGGTTAATATAAACTGAATATATTTTGTTTCTCCAAAATTGATATAATTACTAATTAGCATACACATTAAATATGAAATATTCAAGAAATATTAACTATGTAGCTGTCATAAGATACATGCATCTTCGTTACTAAATTTCTTTGTCGCTTGAGTCCAAATGCCTTTCATAGAAATCTTTCCTTGGCTCCCAACATATTCCCTGTCTTGTTTTACTAAGTGCATAGTTGAGACGTAGACTTCTCGGAGGTTTTGACCAAAAGTCACTCGTTTAGTCCTAGTTCCTCGTTTCTCTATATCTGATGTTAAGTAGCATAAATTATATTTATTTGGCTGTTAATACATCCAAAAACGTACATACTTGTGTGTTTCATGTTGGTAGAAGTCATGTTGGTATATTTTCAAAGAAAATATCTCAAAAATAGCTGATTCAGAGTAAATCAAATATAAATATTCAAGTTCTCTCTGTTGTTAATTCAATGTGAGAATAAATTAATTTATGTACCATAAATTGCACTTTGTTTCAGTTAAAATTATTTATCTAAATATTAATTCATATACGATATATTTTTTGTTATGATATTGTGATATGTACTACTTAATACATTTAAATAACTTAATTGCCATTTGAAACTGTTCATCAATCAAAGTAATTGTGTTCCCACTACAGCCTATGGGTTTTGGACTACTCTGTGAGTCAGTTCTTGGTCGTTCTTTAGTCATCGTTACTTCCGATCCAGATACGTATCAAAGACCTGAGTATGTGTTGGCTCACACTAACCCCTATAAATTATTCATCTCTTTTGGTCACTTTTTGTTACTCACCTGGACAACTTCGTGAAATGGATTTTCTCATATAGTCATGAAGAAATTCTGTACGAATTTAGAACTTATCAAGTCAACCCACTTTTTGGTTTGCTATATTTATCACTGCTATGATTGGAGTCTCAGGTTTGGTTAGGTTGCAGTGGCTGTCCCAAGAAAGAACAAACATAGATCAATGATTGTCCCTTTCAGATACTACATAATGAACATTTTACCTTCTGAATCCTAAATTTTGTCTCATTCAAATGGATTTAAGTAGGAATTATTAACGAATACCTCTGGACGTTAAAATGAGTTTCGAACCTCGGATCTACCAGTCCAGCTGCGAGCAGGTAAGTCATTGGACTCCTCTAGCTCCTAGTTGAAGTTTTACAAGACTTCGTGCTAACATGCATATTTAATCTGAAGATAAATATGCCATATATATTGTAAGAGTCTATCAGACACATCCTGATTTTGCTGCTCCACATTTCTTACTAGTCAGCCGTGTGATAGGTTTCCAGCGTCAAGTAACTTTTCAACAATCTTCTCTGTATGAGAGTTCTAGTTCAGTGCTTATAATATGCACCAAAACCACACGCTTTACTAATTTTATCTGTTAATGACTTGGTAATGGGTTTTTCTTTTAGTCCTCTACCTTTAGCCGGAAGAATTCCTTATACAAGGTTCTCCTCGCCTTACTGACTGGCAGGGATTGGATGTGTAGTCCTTCGGCCATGGGCAGTCTCACTTAAGTGAGGGACCCAAGAATCTTGGCTATCATTATTTCAAATTACATTATTTCTTAAATCAATCCTTATAAATTTATGTTAAATCATAATGATATTACATTGAAAGTAACATAATGGCTTGTACATCGTCATAAACATTCGGTATGCTTTTTACAGGAAGGATTTCAGACCTAATGTATCTTTTTTTTTTTCATCAATTAACTTTAGTGTGTGTTTCCCTTACACACACCGTAAGTGTGTTAATACCTATTGGTATAACCGGGATTGACGATCCTGGTGGTTTAATATCGACAAACTCTCTTGTCATCATCATAGAGCTAATTATCTTGAATTTTTTCAACTATTTATGTGAACCTAAACAATAGTTATGAAGTTTTCCACTTTCTTTCTCTAAATTTGGTAGTAGTCGAAAGCATTTCGATGGTCTGGCTCTGTGAATGTTCTATCCCTGTCCATCTCTTTCCTCATAGCTCTTACTACTTGTAGCCCATTCACGTTTTTGCCTTTACGTTATTATTCTTGTATTCTCGCGTTCTTGGCCTTCATTAATGAAAGAAAATTTATAATTTGATTACATAATAAGTTGTTCAGTAGTTTTATTTTTATTGGGGATACGACTAAAAAAGAGTACTATGCGCATGATAATACAACTGCTTGATGTGAAGACTTCACATAATTTTTAATAATAAATCAAAATAAATCAATGATTGTTAAACCATTACTCGAGTACTGTTTTACGTTAAAATGACTAGTTTAAAAGCGTCTGTAAATAGGTCGTACTGATGTTCAAATGATCACAGGTAACGGTACGAAGTGTAATCTTGTGTTAGATTAAACGTGACGTAGCTGGAATTGCTCGAGGATATTGTGCATAGGGGGAGGAATTAAAAGCTGTTTGACTGGAAAGCACGAGTGGGTTATAAGTGGTAAGTAAATAATAGCTAGGTGGCGACAATATGTCAGAGAGCGGTATTGTGGCGGAGACAGGCGGGGGGCGTGCCGCCCCCGGGGGTGGTCGACAGAGACCCTCCATTTGGCTGACCTCGCAAGTATCAGCTTCTGACCCACAAAGCCGTGTGCCACGCGCTCCGCACAATCCATTTCTATTGATCCAAACCCTTCACATTATCTACAGATTTTCCCCAATAATCAATCTATTTGGAAATAAACAAAAATTCAAACTCGCTTTAATCAAACCAATTAAGAATAATTCCATTTTTCCTTCTATAATGAAATGTAGCATCCTTTTAAACAGTAATAGCAACCTAAATATAATACGCTAACATTAAGGCAATTCTATATTTTCTTTAGAAACATTCTTTTGGAATTATTTATTACCAACTTAAATATCTACAAACCCTTTTACTATAACGCACACAGAGATAAATTACTATTACCAACTTAGAGATAAAAAAAATCCTTAAACCAAATAAATTTATCTTACAAATTGACAATTATCTTAACATATAAAGTAAATGTGAAATATTTGGGACACTATATATATATATATATATATATATATAATATATATATATATATATATTTATAATCTATAACGTTATATATACAAAACTAAAGTTTATCGGGACTCGGTCAGTTCTTCAGGATCAAATTAAACTCTCATCCCATATTTATTATCCCAAATAGTATAAATATTGATAAAGTTTAGTTTTGTTTCTATTCCACGGTCGATACTTTTATCAATATATATATATATATATATATAACAATTAAAATGAGCAGTGACACATAAACAGAAACACAACAAAGACTCACTTTTCAATATTTCGACCGTAATGGCGGTCGAAATATTGAAAAGTGAGTCTTTGTTGTGTTTCTGTTTATGTGTCACTGCTCATTTTAATTGTTATTTGTCCTGCCGGACCGTTTTTCGTTTATCATGGTATATATATATATATATATATATATATAGATATGATCAAACCACAATATGAAATGGGAAAACAAGACTAAGATCTTTCAACCGTAACAAGCGGTCTTCGTCAGAGTCAAAAACCCAATTGCTGGGTTTTCGACTCTGACGAAGACCACTTGTGAAAGATCTTAGTTTTGTTTTCCCATTTCATATTGTTGTTTGATCATTGATTGTTATTTCACGTGTTTATGTGAAATCTTTGTTATATATATAGACAGCCCAATGTGACACTGGTGGTCTAATATCGACGAAACTGCCTATAATAGAGACAATCTATACTGCAAAGTTGTGTTTGATAAATGAGTTGAGAAGGAGAAACACATAAAAAAAATAAAATGGTGAATTTGCATATACTGTTTGTTTTCCAACGCCCACACTCATGAGGCTTTCACCATTTAGTGCTGTTCAAGGTACGGGAATTGTAGCTCATTTATTGTTTGGTACCCATTTTAGTAATGGGCGGGTCACATTACCTGTTGATTCGACATTGTGAGTCTTACATTGAGCCTAACTCAAGTGCATTTCGATTGGGGATCTTGAACGAGTACCTCACATCGTATAGGCTCGGGGCCGTCGGGTTTAACGTCCTCTCTGAGGGATGAAGTAATCAGATTTATTCACCTCCCGCATGAATAAATCGAGATCCAGGTGGGGGTTGAACCCTGGACCTACCAATTCGGATTCGAGTACGTAACTACCGAGCTAACCTGGCCCCCAGTTTACATGCTAAGACAATATATCCTAAAAAAAAAAAACTGTGCTGGATGGATGGGCTAAGAAATGAATATACAAAAAAAATACAATGACGAACTTGCATAAACTGAGGCCAATCTTTCTAAAAAAGCTGTATTTGACGAAAAAATCTTCCTCATCCATTATAAGAAGTTATGTGAGTCTGATTATAAAACATTAGATCACATAGTAGGTCATATAATAATGAACTACACCAAAAATAAGTGTTTATATTTGATTAACTCTAATATATATTGAGAAGAGTAGAAAATAGTCGTTCGATATTTGTTTTGATTGCAGGACCTAAAGAGAAATATATTTCCTTTACACTGTTTTATATGGAGAATGGAACCCTACAACGTACAAATGTTTGATTGGTATAAAACTATTCATACTAAAATTTGTTATTAGTTACAAATGATAATAAAGGGTGTATACATTATATTCAAACCTTTTTAATACTATTTAACCTCATGTTAATTATATTCCGACTTAAGATTTAAGATAAAGTCGCCGCATGTAATCATCATCAGGTTACTTGATAGCTGCTTTCCAATGAAAACTTATATTCCATCTGTGGTAATGTGTAATTTTTTTATTTTATAATTGGTTTTTCTACTTAAAAAATATATGTTTAAAATAAAATGGTAGTACAACCGGATTTTATGACAAAGAATTACATAAACAACATCTGAAAATAAAATTTGATTGATATTTGGGACAATAACTTGTTCTAAAGGCTGGTGGTGATGTTTAGCTCACACCAATGAAGGTATGAAGGACACAATAAATGCTCTGAGACCTTCCACTTTATGTCACCAGAGAGCGACTAATGGAAAATAGAAAAAGGTTACTAAAGTGTGTTGAGAGTCTAAGGGAGAGTAATACACATAGTTGTTCTAAATACATAGAGAGGTAAAAATAAACAGACATAAAGTAAATAAAAAACAATATCGTTTGATAATAAAGCGCAAAATTACAAAAGAAAGGAAATTAAATATAATCAAGGAATAGGTTACAGAGAGTGATTCGGTAGCAAGGCTGGAGGTTATATTAAACTGTTGGGATTTAGCATGGAGTCCAGTTTGTTTAACTATTTGTAGAGTTAAAAAAAATAGACCTTTTCAATATAGCTTCTAGAACCCGAAACTCAATTTGTCATAGTGACAACCTGCTGTACTTTTTGAATTTGTTTACATAGACTTTTCATAACATTTTTACTTTACTATAAGTAAAGTATAGTGATCGTGAAAAAATTCGATCTCGAGATTTTCACGGAATTACATGTTTTGAGGTACCAGAAGTCGTTTTATGACGTTTTTACGATGATGTCTGTGTGTGTGTGGGTGGGTGGGTGGGTGGGTGGATGGGTGGGTGGGTGGATGGGTGGGTGGGTGGGTGGGTGAGTGTGTTAGCATTGCTTGTTACCACGCTACGGTCCAGAATCTTTGATGGATCAAGTTGATATTTTACACAAAAATGGGCCCCATTTAGACGAAGATCCCTATTGTTTGGGAAGAATTATGCATAATGGGAAAGTCACTTTTTTTGCCAAAAACCGTTTTTTTTAAAACATTTATTTCTCCTAAACTGATAACCCTAGAGTTTTGAAATTTTGACATTATCTTTGAAGTTACAAATGCAACAAACGAAAAATATATTCAGAATTTTAAGACAACAGGAAATATTTTTTTTTCAATAAAATGTAAAAATTTTGACTTATAATTCAATCTCAAACCTTGTGAGAGCGATACAAGCCATACTGTTTGACAGACAAGAATGAAACTATGCCTACAAATAGAACATTACATGGCGAATTAGTTGAGATATTTTTTTTTAAATTACTTTCGCTAAAGGGGCGTTACAGTACGATTTGTGTTTTCAGAAAATGTTTTTTTGACGCTAAACGGCTCGTTAAAAAATAATGAAAATTTGACCAAAAATGGAACAAAAAATTAGCAATTCACAAAAAAAAATTCATGAAGTTTCAATTACGGTAAAGAGCAATAACGATATAAAAACTGTTTGTTTATTCTAGACTAAGAGATCACCTGCTATACTTGTCGAATTTTTTGTATTTTTACTTTACTATAAGTAAAGTATAGTGATCGTGAAAAAATTCGATCTCGAGATTTTGACGGAATTACATGTTTTGAGGTCCCAGAAGTCGTTTTATGACGTTTTTACGATGATGTCTGTGTGTGTGTGGGTGGGTGGGTGGGTGCGTGGGTGGGTGGGTGCGTGGGTGGGTGAGTGTGTTAGCATTGCTTGTTACCACGCTACGGTCCAGAATCTTTGATGGATCAAGTTGATATTTTACACAAAAATGGGCCTCATAAAGACGAAGATCCCTATTGTTTGGGAAGAATTATGCATGATGGGAAAGTCACTTTTTTGGTCAAAAACCATTTTTTTTAAAACATTTATTTCTCCTAAACTGATAACCCTAGAGTTTTGAAATTTTGACATTATCTTTGAGGTTTCAAATGCAACAAACGAAAAATATATTCACAATTTTAAAACAACAGAAAATATTTTTTTTTCACTAAAATGTAAAAATTTTGACTTATAATTCAATCTCAAACCTTGTGAGAGCGATACAAGCTATACTGTTTAATGGATCAAAATGAAACTATGCCTAAAAATAGAACATATGTGGAGAATGAGTTGAGATATTTTTTTCGATAATTACATTCGCTAAAGGGGCGTTACAGTACGATTTGTGTTTTCAGAAAATGTTTTTTTGACGCTAAACGGTTCGTTAAAAAATAATGAAAATTTGACCAAAAATGGAACAAAAAATTAGCAATTTATAAAAAAAAACATGAAGTTTCAATTACGGGAAAGAGCAATAACGCTATAAAAACTGTTTGTTTATCCTAGACTAAGAGATCACCTGCTATACTTGTCGAATTTTTTGTATTTTTTTACATTGTTTACATTGACTTAGACATTTTTTGAGCGAATCCACTGAGATAAAATTGATGTTTCTAATGGAAAAATGAAAATATATTATTGACTTATAAGAGATGTAAGAGGAATAATATTATTACATGTAAAAAATCACCGCCAACGAACATAAATTAATTTCCTCTGTCTTCCATGGTATGATGGATTTGTCTCATAAACTGCTGTAATAAATCTATATATTGCACTCTTGAGCAAAACTTAATAACAGTTATAGTTTCTTCATCTTTGTGAATTGTAGTATCTTACCATGATATTGAAATGTGAGGAATGGACTCTTTCCTCAAGAAAGAGGATTTATATTTGTTGACGAATATCCAGTTTTTTCACTATTCTAGTCTAATAGTTGATATTTATTATTTTCAAAAATTAGAAACTTCCAGCTATAAAAGCATTATATTATACTGAATAGCCGATTTTGACTTTGAATGGAGTGTGGAAAACTTGATAATTACTATAATTTGTTTTCTCAATATACATTCAAAGCAACCTTATAACAGAGTACAGCAGCATGAAAAAGGTAACACTCGCTCAGAGTAAATTTGAATATACGTTTTTTGGCAGATGAAAAGAAAAGCAATTTTTATTGAATAGATTTTTTAGACAATTCTTATTATTTACATGTTTTGCGCAACTTTGTTTCCAAAAAAATTAATGTTTTCATTCTCCTTTTAATCATATCCCATTTAGATGTTCACGTTATGTTTAAATGAGACGTTATGTTTTATATACTGAAGAAATTTGACATTAAGTTACTTATAGTAAAGTAGAGTGTAGGCCACTCCAGATTTTTTTACATTGTTTACATTGACTTAGAAATTTTTTGAGCGAATCCACTGAGATAAAATTGATGTTTCTAATGGAAAAATGAAAATATATTATTGACTTATAAGAGATGTAAGAGGAATAATATTGTGCAGGTAAATGGTAACACTCATTAAAAAAAAATTCGTATGTATGTTATTTGACAAAGGGGAAGGAAAATGATCTTATTAAATACTAAGAAGCCATAAAATTCCCAGTATAATAATTCTGTTAAAAACCAAAAATGTAAAAGATAATTCAAAATTGAAATCTTTCGTTTAGAGATTAATAACTGTAATTATCGTACATCTTTAATTAACAAATCACCTTAAAACAACATTTTCTTCGCTGTTTAAGAAGTTTTTCAGAGAAAAAAAGAGTATTTTACTGTTTTAAATTTTAAAATTTTACATTAATATTCAATGTAGAAGGATGTTAAGTAAACGATGTAAGAAATCTACTGGCTATTTGAACAATAGCCATGTTCTCTTGTAGGATAATATTTCGTTTCAAGAAATGTTCACATTGGTTTTTCAAAAATGGTATTACTGCTGTAGTTATACTAATGAAATTATTTGCAAATAATAAATTATTTGTGATGTATAAAATAAGCTTATAAATTGATATGTCCTTCAATCACTATCTGTACTACCTCACGAATGCAATGCTAATAATTATATCCCATTTAGATATTTATGTTATGCTTAAATGATACGTTATGTTTTATATACTCAGGAAATTTGACATTAAGTTACTTATAGTAAAGTAGAGTGTAGGCCACTCCAGATTTTTTTCATAATATTTGGTTCTTCTATAGTTAATGGTTTAGTCAAAAATGAGATTTCTCCAACTCATAAAAAATAGCATAATGCCTCTTATCGACTAAATGATTTAGAAAAAAAGTTTGCAGCTCATCTTCTGATAAGGAGCTTATTTTTGGTATACTTTCATCCTGTTCACAGCTTTAGGAATGATTCTAATTAATCTTTTTACTTTACTATAGGTAAAGTATAGTGATAGTGAAAAAATTCGATCTCGAAATTTTGACGGAGTTATATGTTTTGAGGTCCCAAAAGTCGTTTTATGATGTTTTTTCTATGATGTCTGTGTGTACGTGGGTGGGTGAGTGTGTTAGCATTGCTTGTTCCACACTACGGTCCAGAATCTTTGATGGATCAAGTTGATATTTTACATAAAAATTGGCCCCATAGTGTAAATGATCTCTATTGGTTGGAAAGAATTATGCATGACGGGAAAGTCATTTTTTTTTGCCAAAAACCGGTTTTTGGCAAAACATTTTTTTCTCCTAAACTGCTAATTTGAGAGTTTTGAAATTTTGGCATGATCTTTGGGGTTACAAATGCAATAAAGGAAAAATATATTCAGAATTTTAAAACGACGGGAAATATATTTTTTCCAATAAAATGTAAAAATTTTGACTTATAATTCAATCTCAAAGCTTGTGAGAGCGATACAAGCCATACTGTTTGACGGATCAGAATGAAATTATGCCTAAAAATAGAAAATTATGTGGAGAATGAGTTGAGATAATTTTTTCTAAATTACATTCACCAATGGGTCGTTAAAGTGCCCATTTAGGTTTATGAAAAAAATGTGTTCTAAATATCATATGTAAGTGAAACAATTGGATATTATTCAAATAATTTTATATCAACATCACGATATAGTCAAAAAAAATCAGAAAACAAAAAAACTCCTCTAGAAGTAACATTTTTGATTTATTTTAACTAGTTTTGATAAGTGTTTTTTTTAATAAACCAATATTTACACTTTTAGAAACATAAGATCACGAAAATTCCAACTTCTACAAAATTTTGTCACCTGGTCGTTGTTTTGAATTTAGTGAAATGGCAAAGGAGGGTAAAAGCGAAATTAACCAAGAATTTTTGTATAATACATAATATATTATATTATTACACAATATACAATAAATATAATATATGATTTATGTACGCTAGAAAAGAACTGGTCAATGAACCTCTAATAATAACTTTGTAACCAAGTTATCTTTTAAATTTTCTTCACTCTTAAAAAAAGGCGGACTGATGGCAATAGTTTCCTTTAGATATCAGAGAGTATAAAAAGAATTGTTTATCAGGTTGATAACCTTAGTAGACTATATTTACAAACTCCAATATTTATTTTCCCTCATCCATGGAGATGAAGAATCATTTGTTTCAATATTTTCACTGTATATTGATATGAATTCAAAAAAGAATAATAAACACTATTATTTTGATTGAAGAAGTGATTTCAGATGACTATTCAGTTTTTTTGAATCACAATCACACTATACATATCACAATATCATAGTGATAAAAAAAAATATTATGAATACATATTTAAATAAATCTCAATCAGCTGAAACGAAATAAAGTTTTTCGTAAATTCGCTTGTTTGATAAATTTATGCTCAAAATTAATTTACACAAATGATAAATG
The DNA here is from genome assembly GCA_026182355.1 of Hermatobates lingyangjiaoensis. Lineage (NCBI taxonomy): Eukaryota > Metazoa > Arthropoda > Insecta > Hemiptera > Hermatobatidae > Hermatobates > Hermatobates lingyangjiaoensis. The sequence goes on along the minus strand of JAPFBL010001937.1, from coordinate 617,363 downwards.
GAATATATTACATTTAATTTATCGTTGATGGCTATTACATAAACATTTCAAGGTGTTTTTCTTTTTAAGACATACTAAATCTGAAACCAGAAGAAAAATTCAAGGACCTGCGGGCTATGACACATTTAAGAGATTGTGATTCGAAATAAATTAACTCTTGGAACTAGTATTTATGAAATTATTAATTTTTATAATTAAAAATAACCTGTCATGACTGGACAGTTAAGTCTAATTGAAATCTTATACAAATTTAATATTGTTTTCCACAGAAAACTATTTGTAAAATAAAACGTTCTTTGATTGGGTTAAATAATAATTACAATAATCTGAATCTTGCAATAGACTGTTGATGCTTACTGGGTTTATTTAAAGGAGTGAAGGAGATAACTGGTGTTAAATCGGGCAATGACCAAACACTGAACTCATACCTCCGTAACCCTGCAGAACATTGAAAATATGCGGTACTTAATGGAGCAATGACCAGACACTTAACTCATCTCTTCGTAAACTTATAGAAAATTGAAAAGATGTGGTACCACATCGGACAATGATCAAACACTTAATTGATGCTTCCGAAACCTTACAGATCATTGGAAATATGTATAATCGCGAATTGTAGTATCTAGACCAAAGAAATATACTGAAATAACTGGGAAAAGACTGTCACCAAGTTTCTTCATAAAAAGGAAAAAGATAGGAAAAACCCTGGCTGCTTTAGTTGTTGCTGTGTTGTTTAAGTTGCTCGAGAGAATGGCTTATCAGATATATAATTGGTTTCTTGAAGGATATGGGCTCATTAGTGAACAACAGATGTGTTTTAAAAAATCCTACTTTTCTTTCTGGAAGCACTATTCAAAATGTGTTCACACACTGGAAACATATTTTAGCAGTTTTCTTCTATTTAATTAGAGCATTTTGTAAAACTGCTTGAACAGCTAGTGTGGCTAAGCTCTGATCCTGCGTTAGGTATTTATCTTTATCTTGGCATCTTTCAGACAGATTGAATATTCCGGATAAGATTAGGTTGTGCCTACGCAGGCAGTATGGCACCTCAGGTTCGGTTCTGAATCAACGCTCTTTATTACTGTAATTGACAAACAATAATAGTGATCTTACTGAATTAATCTACTAAAATACAAAGTCTGCACAAACTAAAAAAGAGTTACTGAAGATATACATTGGTAAAGATACAAGAAAAAAATATGTGCCATAGTTGAACATTTGTTAAAAGTGATTAACATCTGTCCTGACGTACTGCACTGTAAAAAGTGAGATGGCATGGGTTGAGGCGGCAAATGAGCTTCTGCCTTGTACATGAGTAGAATTCTATATACCAACTTCTAGATCTGAGTGTGTTAACCATCCCATCCTCCTAGTACACAGCACAATGTACCATTTTTGAACTTTCTATACGCATTGTGTGAGCAACTTAGGTCACTGGGCCGTTTACCCATCTCCTTGTTCCATGCCATGAGTTTCACCCTAAAACTCATTTTTAACTAATAACGTAAGTTTACATGGTTACTATGTTTTGCTTTATTTTAAGCATAATATAATTACATTTTTGTATCTTGAAATTTTCCAAAAGAATATTTGGTATTATCTAACAATGGCAGGTTCACATTTTGTAATAACAAATTAATGGTCTCTTAACTGATTGTACGAGAAGTATAGGAGTTCTGATTGTAATTTTAGATTCATAAACTTGCTATTGTTTTGAATATATCCTTTGAACTCTAACAATTTATAAAGACTTATCAAAATGGCTTATGTCTTAATAACTATAGCTATGTTAAACTGTTTTAATTTGAAATTAAAATATAATATAATAATCCATTATTATAAATTTGTTTTCTATCTTAATATATATCCTGAAGTGATGTCAATAGATTTAACATAACATAGATCTGGCTTAAAAATTAATCCAAAATAAGACAGACATCTTTTCTGTTTGTGTGAAATATTAACGGAAATGGTGGTTTGTGCAGATTTTATTTATACTTCTGTAAACGTATTAACTCGTATTAAGTTACCAGCCTCCTTTAGTATAGAAGAACAGCTGTCAATTATAGTACAGTATAACACCTATGACTTATTGTATAGTAGAAAAGCTATCATTTATCGTACAGTAAAAGACATCACTTATTGTATAGTAGAATACATATCACTTATGTTATCCCAGTAAAATTATTACTTATCGCATGATAGATTTACCACTTATTGTACAGTAGAACACTCATTACTTGTTATTGCATAGTAGAAACGTTGTCGCTTATCGTGCAATAAAAACCATCACTTCTTATATAGTAGAAAACATGTCACCTATCTTATACTAGTGCAGTTATTATTTATTGTATAATAGAATATTTACCATTTATTGTATAACAGAACACTTATCACTTACAGTAAAAGACATAACGCTTATCATAGAGTAGAACACTTATTACTTATTATATACTCGTAGATAAACACTCATCACTTATCGTATAGTAGAAACTTAATGAATGTATAATTTAAATATTGTGTAATAAAGTTTCTTTGGACCAATATTGGTTCATTTTCCTATAGTGCCCAGCTATGTGTAAATGACGAAATAGCATATTTATTTTATTTTATCACAAATGGTTATATATGTTTTTGTAATTAGAATAAATAATTCTTTTATCTGTATATAAATATATACATATATTTTTATGTGTGTCAGCTTGGATTTGGATATTAGTATAAATTAATATATTTATTACGATCCAGGGCTTGGACTGTTATTTAATCTAGAAGGAAATGGTATTTTTAATTTGGCACTGCGGTGATTTGGCATTTGGGTTTGTGTGACGAGAGCGACGCGAGGCAGAGAGTTGCTGACATTTGGTGCGAGTGGGTGACATGGCAGGCGGTCAGAGGACTTCCTGGATGGGCGGCCACAGGTGCGAAGGAGAACTAGTTCGCGTCCTTGGACAGCCTTTCTTCCTACTCGCTGCCCACTGCGCCCCACTATGTCTCAGTTACTTACTCTTCTGCTCGTCTCACAGACACGCCAAACTTCTCTTTTCACGTCCACAGCCTACCAAATAATGTTTCCATTACCTACATGCAAATGTGAATAACTATAATTACTACCTACTAATTAGTAGGTAGTTAGTAGGTAAAAAGTTTAAACTCTTTCTATTTCAGTTTAATCAATATATATTGGTATAAGAAGTACCATTGTCGACCATGTAGTTTAGTAATATTCTAAAGTATTGCGTACTATATGGTTGACTACAGTACAATTTATTACTATTTACGAACTAAGTTTGGAAGCAATACATGTCCGTGACCAATTCTCCCCAATCCTTTAGAATATATTGGTGTAAACTGACAAGTCTTCTTTTAAAACAATATTTTTAAAAAGCCCTGCAGTTTTTGCATTAATGATTTTTTTAAAGAAATACTCTTTTTGCCTTTTTATCTTTCTATAAGTAACTGATTGATCGAAAATTAATCCAGCTAAAGTCATAGTGAACACATTTAAACCATTCTAATCACTAACGAAAATAGGAAAAGAAACAATAACAAACTATACTAAAAACTAATGAAACAGTGTTTTTTGTTTTTTTTTATTGTATAGTTTTATTGTTTTTTTAAGATGACGAAGGTGGTTGAAAGCTTGTGTTTCATTAGTTTTTAGTACAGTTTAGTACAGTAACAAGCGATCTTCGTCAGAGTCAAAACCCCAACTGCTAGGGTTGAAAGATGTTAGTCTTGTTTTCCCATTTCATATTGTGGTATGATCATTGATTGTTATTTCACGTGTTTATGTGAAATCTTTATATATATATATATATATATATAAAATCCTGTCAATAAATTCAGTAATGAGTTACAGATTCAGGAATCTCAGTTATTAGTTGTTAAATTATCAACAACATTTGCTATTGATTACAAAAATAATGTAATGATGAACATATGGGGAGATATTGGAAAGTGCTTCAAAGTTCAATGTTGCACAGAAATGTACCATACCTTTGTAATATTCCTTGAACATAATAAAGAATATTTGTGAACACACCAATTTGGCAGTCACAAAGTGTATAAGAGATTAGCACATCTCGACGTTGAATGTACATGAATAGCTAGTAACTATTTATAACTTAAAGAGATACTTTTGAAATAGCCTATGACCCTATTACCCATATTATATTGAACATATAAATATTGGATTATAAATTGTTTATAATAGTCATTTTGGTACAAAAAAAATATTAATGAACTTTTATCGAGATATGAGAACCATATTACTCTACATCAGTGTGGTGACCTGCAATCATTTTATGAGTTTTGTGCTGCACTGATTGGAGAAGTCTCAATAATTAATCCTAATTCACTTTAATGCTCCTATTAACACATAGTTACTAACATATACTAACTAACACATAGTTATTATAGAATAATATATGGAATAACACATTACATTTATTATGGTTACCTGAAATGAATAAATTCTAAAATTGACGTGTTTCTTAAAATCTTAAATGAAATAAACTGTTTTTAAATAATGGAATTTTAGGAACTAGCAAAGATTTGCTGAATCAGGAGTTTCTAACGTGGTTTATGAGTAAAAAGTAGTAATTTTTGGGTTCATGGTAGATCGTAAGAGGCATATGAAAAATTTATATATATATATATATATATGATCAAACAACAATATGAAATTGGAAAACAAGACTAAGATCTTTCAACCGTAACAAGCGGTCTTCGTCCGAGTCAAAAATCCAACTGAAACACTAGATTCAGAAAACATCTGGTGAGGGGTTGAGAAGAGTGGGAGAGAATAGATGTTATTTCACGTGTTTATGTGAATCTGTATATATATATATATATATATATATATATATATATATATAGTTCATACAGGAAAGAGAAAAAAAACAAATAAAGACACACAAAAAACTCACAACGATATTTCGACAGTCGTCGTCATCGGGCAGAAGTAGTCCCTTTGAGTAGCTGAAGCTAACTCCATATATATATATATAATATATATATATATATATATATATATATATATATATATATATGTATTGTTATAACGCCCTTATTTGGCTTGTATCTGTTTCTTACACAATTTCTCCAGTTTCCGGAATTCCTTCCTCGTCTCTTCATTTAAACTATAAAGCTTATCACCAATATTGTTAGTCGACATATTTTGAATGTACCACATTCATAATGAGGACAATAATGAGATTAATAGTAGGATTGTTAGTTTATATATATAGAGGTGGATTACTATTGAAATGTTCACAGGACATCGCCCTGGATCACGGAGCATTATAGGGGATTAAGACTGGGTGGTTGGACTCACCTACTACCTGGCTAAACTGGTTTGGTCTATTGGAAAATAGTTTTAAAATTCCACAAGAATTATTAAGTTGGATATTTATGGCTGGCTGCTTTTCTTGAATTATTAATGCTTCTAATATTTGTAATTTAACATGGTTTTTTTCTTTAGCGATAATTTTCGTGGAATTCACTATCATTTCTCTTGTGAGTTTTGTCTTATGGAGTGCTGTTGTATGGCATTTTGGCGCGCCCGCAGAAAGGTGCATTGTAATTCTTCTTGATAATGAAGTCGTGGTCATTCCTATATATGAGCTTTTACGGGCCTCGCAGCTCCCGATATTACAAGAGTACCCATATACCAGATTTGTTTCTTTTACGCTCGGACTATTTCCATTATTAAACGGCTTATTGAAGGGCATTGGTAGTAGGTTATCAGGGTCAAATTATCCTCAGGCTTAATACTATTCAGGCAAATTGAAGTTCATTCGAAGGAACTCATTGAAAAGAAATATTCCGCTGTGATTAACAAATCATATATATATATATATATATATGAAAACAAACCATAAGGAGAAAAAAAAGAAAACAGATAGAAAAAAAAATGCTCTGAGGCCTTTCAATTTAAATTGAAAGAGTATTTTTTTTTCTATCTGTTTTCTTTTTTTTGTTTGTGGTTTGTTTTCATTGATTGCATCACGTGTTTATTGTGATTTATCTGCATATATATATATATATATATATATATATAAATATGGTCAAACCACAATAAGAAATTGGAAAACAAGACTAAGGTCTTTCAACCATAACAAGCGGTCTTCGTCAGAGTCAAAAACTCAACTGAGTTGGGTTTTTGACTCTGACAAAGACCGCTTGTTACGGTTGAAAGATCTTAGTCTTGTTTTCCCATTTCTTATTGTGGTTTGATCATTGATTGTTATTTCACGTGTTTATGGGAACTCTTTTTATAGATATAGATATATTGTTATGATTCTTTCGATGTGTCACAGTTAGTTTAAGTGTATATATATCATATAGAACATAATATTTTATAGAATGAATGTTATATATTGGTATATTATTTGAAATTTTTTCAATGATATATCAGGCACTTCCGATTATTTAGGTAAAAAAAACGTAATATTTTATGATTTTATTTTCTTCTTAATTTATATTTAATTTCATTTAAATTATTTTTGCAATTTATTTATGTAATTTTTTCGAAAATACTATTGAGAATTTTCGATGTATTTTAATGCATTTTTTAATGTAGTGTTTTTAATATAATGTTTTTTTTTGTTAAATTGTGTTAAAGGAGAAATAAGTATTTTATTTTCCTATTTTTCATATGAATAATAAGGTTTTAAAGGTTGTCGGAGAGGCAAGAGATGATAACATAGATCTCATGGGTTCTGCGAACATACAAAGGTTGCAACTCCTGGTCTACATGACCTATGTTATATTACATTAACCAAGCATTATATTATAAGCTGACAGCTGTTTAAAATGTTTTAACTTAATCACTAATGGTACCATCTTTTTTAATAACTATGGAAATTTAAAACAATGCCTACCCTAGGATACCTACAAAATTAAATCCACGGTCGCAAATGTTACATAACAAACGGCAGAGAATTATTCATTGACCTTGGATCTTTATCTGTTCCCCTCATTTTCAGGATAAAATTCTTATTTATTCATTAGCTATTCTTTCCTAATTTTAATTGAATATAGTTCAAGTGATTTTTTTGGTTGTAGTTCATCATTTTGTTATTTGTTACATTAATATAAATATTATTAGCAAATATTCTGTTTTAAATCAAACCTGTTGTCATTTGATTAAATTTAACTGGTGTTGTTCTACTGTAAAGTGTTAAAGTGCAATTTAAAAATAAACTTGACTTTTATTAAGAAGCATGTAGTCGAATAGAATCTAATTAGTTTGTGGTTATTGCGCACTTTGTTTGTTGAATCATTTCCTGGGGCCCCTCTTTCATGTATGAATCTCTTGTTTTGCGTAGTCAACTGGTTTTTCAGACCAAGAGTGCAGACTACAGCAAGTTTTGCAATTTTATTTATAACTATGTCATTTTATTTATATGACAAATTATTACTTAATGAATATTAAATAATATACATTATTATGTATATTCAATGAAAATAAAAATAACATTTAATTAAATACGTATTTGAAATGCTGATTGACTGAATTGACAAGTTCAGACAAATTCAAATATAAATTGCATTTCGATTTGTTGGAGAAGCAATTTTGTTTTGATATTTCAAATATTGAATGAAAGATAAATTGCAGTTATTATTTTTACTGTATAGTAATTGTAAAAAATAGTTGATTTCGAGATTTACAAGCTTTGCTGACCCTATTTTTAAAATTTGTCTATATGTATGTTAGTGGATATTTGTGTAGAGAACAAGTTTGTAGCTCTATGACACAGTATTTTTTAAAAAAAAATTAAATACTTAAATAGCCTCAGTTAGGTGAAGAACACTTTACAGTTTAGGAAATGTCAAACTATAGAAAAGGTTTGCATGGAATATGTTAATATAAAAGCCATTTTTATCTCCATATGTTTGTTACAACGGAAGTTAGGAGGTTAGGTTAGATTGCAGTGGCTATCCCACGACAGAACACATGTCATGTGTGGTATCGTGACATAACTAAATTGTCACCTAACTAATTAGTTATAACTAACTAATAACTAACTAATGATCACCTAATTGTTTCCTAACTCAAGTGCATTTAGGGTAGAGAACTTTAACGAATACCTCCCATCGTACTGCATCGGAACCGGCTTTTCACATCTTGGATGAAGTACTCAGATTGGTTTCATCTTCCATGTGAAATAATCGAGGGTAAGAATTAATCGTGGGTGTCGAACTCTGGATCTACCAGTACAGAGGGTAGCACGCAAACCACTGGGCTACCTTAGCCTATTTTAAACAGAAGTTAGCATAAGTTTCATTAAGAAACAAATAACCTGTCATACCTTGCATATAATATTGAAGTCGTTCAAGAATCTCGGAAAAACGGTCTATCTTTAAAACTGAAGAAACCTATCGAACGCCTTTAACACTAGTAAAAGAGGGAAAACTCATTTGCAACTTACATTTTTCTCTATATTCCAATATAACATTAAATTTTGAATATAACTCTCGTCTTAATATTGCTAATACCAAAAACAGTTAACATTTTGGATATTTATTACATTATAAATAGAGTAAATATAACTTCTACCCAGGGCTGTGCAGTCGGACCTCTTAGGGCCGACTCCGACACCTCTATTTTTCAACACCGACCCGACTCCTCTATTTTTCAACACCGACTCCGACTCCATCTATTCTTTTTATTATTAAAAAATAGATGGCAGGTGAATAATAATAAGTAGTAAATTCTATTAATAATGATATTATAATTAGCAATTTATAAAAAAAAATTGTGAAATTTCAATCATACAATTGAATCACCTGTTCTATACTTGGCGGATTTGTATACATTTATTTACATTGTTTACATTGACTTAGACATTATTTAACAAAATAGACTGAAATATAATTGATGTTTAGAGATTTAATGAAATAATTTCAAATGATTTAATGCCTTAATGTGAGATGTAAGAACCATTAAATTTTACATTTTAAATTTTATATTATAGTTTGCGCCAATCAAGCCTATAATTTCTATGCTTTCCATGGATTTGTCTAATAAAATACTCCACGTGTTACGCCCTTGAACAAAACGCAATATCGGATGCATATTTTCTCGTATTTTCGAATGGTATTATCTTTGGATAATATTGTAGTACAAGGAATGGACTCTGAGTTCTACATTAAAACGAATATAAATTTTAAGCTAAAGTGGTATTTTTACTTTATAAAAATTATAATAATAACATGTAAAGTATTGTGATCGTGAGAAAATTTGATTTCGAGATTTTGACAGAATTACATGTTCTAAGGTCCCAGAAGTCGTTTTATTAAGTTTTTTCGATGATGTCTGTGGGTGGGTGGCTGAGTATGTGTCCAAATATTTTTGCCACGCTACGGTTCAGAATCTTTGATGAATCAAATTGATATTTTACAAAAAAAATGTGCCTCATAGTGTAGATGTGCCCTATTGTTTGCGAGGAATTATGAATGACGGGAAAGTCACTTGTTTTGCTAAAAACCTGTTTTTAGACTACAATTTTTTCTGTCCTAAATTACTAATTCTAGAGTCTGGAAATTTTGGCATTATCTTTGAGGCTACGAAATGAATAAATGAAAAATATCCTCAGATTTTTAAAACAACGGAAAATATTTTTTTCAATAAAATATAATTATTTGACTTATAATTTAATCAGAAGGCTTGTGAGAGCCATACAAGTCATACCGTTTAACGGATTAAAATGAAACTATACCTATAAATAGAACATTATGTAAAGAATGAGTTGAGATAATCTTTCTCAAAATTAGATTATTTAAATGGCCGTTAGGGTACATTTTCTATTTTCAGAAAATGTTTCTTGACGCTAAAGGCTCATTAAAAAAACGATGACATTTTGACTAAAAATTGAACAAAAATTTATCAATTTTTAAAAGAAAAATTCATGCAAATTCAAGCAGGAGCAATAAAGCTATAAAAACTGAATGTTTATCCTGGACTAATGGTTTACTAGCTATAATTTTATTTGTTTCCATTATGTAAATTTACATTGACAGACATTTTTTAAGTGAATCCAGTTAAATAAAATTGATGCTTAGAGGTTTAATGAAAATTTGTTAAATAATTTAATATTGAATATGAGGGATGAAAGAATAAAATTCTTACATGTAAATAATCAAAGCCAATCAAACAAATAATTTCTTATGTTTTACATGGTATGATGGATTTCTCTAACAAAATGGTCTAATCAATCTATATGTTGCACTCTTGAACAAAACATAATCTCAGATGTAGATTTTCTTGTGTTTATGAATTACATTATCTTTGGGTAATATTGAAGAGTAAGGAATGGCATTTTCCGTTTTTTACAAGAGCGCTATGTTGTTACCTATATCCAGTTTTTTCAGTAATCTTGTCTAGGAGTTCATATTTAGTCGTTTTAAAAACTTCAGATTCCAAGCTATAATGGTTTTAAACTGAACTGAAAACCAGCTTTGAATTGATTTGAATATGTAAAAGCTGATTAATTACTGATATGTTTTTTTTCTCAATATATATTTATAGCAACTTTTTAAAATAGTACAATACGTAGTCAATGCTAACACTCGCACCCAATACATTGATTATGACAATGGAAAAGCAAAGTAACTTTATAAAAAACGCTAGCGTGAAATAAAATACCGAGGATGATAGCTTGATAAAAGATCAAAATATATAATACAAGTATTGAAAACGTTCTTTGAAAAATAATACAATTATCCTACGTATAATCTACAGATCGCAAATTGAGGAAAACACTATCAGAGACTTCAATATGAAAATAAAATAAAAATGGTTGAATTCATTTCAAAGCAACATGAATTGATTATCGGTGTTCGTGATACGCGTGGCCTCCCAATTATTTTTACAACAATATTACGAAATTTCCGTAGATACAAGATATATACTCATATATATATATATATATATATATATATATATATATATATGATCAAACCACAAAAAGAAATGGGAAAACAAGACTAAGATCTTTCAATCGTAACAAGCGGTCTTCGTCAGAGTCAAAAACCCAACTGAGTTTTTGACTTCAGTCAAAACCTTCAGTTGGGTTTTTGACTCTGACGAAGACCGCTTGTTACGGTTGAAAGATCTTAGTCTTGTTTTCCCATTTCTTTTTGTGGTTTGATCATTGATTGTTATTTCACGTGTTTATGTGAAACCTTTATATATATATAACTTTAAATTACACAAAGCACGACACAGAAAAGAGAACAAAAAGAACACTTACAGAATTCTATATTTCGAACTGTTGTTCGTCATCAGGAGAGTAGACTAGAAGAGAGGACGAAGTGAGAGAGATCTCCCCACGTCGAAGAACGGAGCGCGAAACATATTACATATATATATAGGTGTGTTCTCTAATCGGGGTTCGGTCAATGTTCCAGGATAAAAAATCAAACTCTCGTTGCCAACGTTTCGGTTTTATTTAAAACCTTTTTCATAGGCAGAAGTAAGAATTTTTTAACTAAGAAAATGAAATTTCCATTATTTAAAGGAACAATAATGTACATTTAATTTTCTTAGTTAAAAAATTCTTACTTCTGCCTATGAAAAAGGTTTTAAATAAAACCGAAACGTTGGCAACAAGAGTTTGATTTTTTATCCTGGAAAATTGACCGAACCCCGATTAGAGAACACACCTATTCTATCAAACGGTCGATATATAATTGAATCTGTTATATACATATAAATGTATATGATTTTGATATTTTATTTTATTTTCATTAATTTTATAAACATCTTATATTAACAAAATTTCATTCAATTTTATGTATACTGTTATTATTATCACTTTATTGTTATATATAGAATGCGGAATATGAATAGAAATATTAAGCTGTTATTTTTGAAAGTGGTATGAGTCCACTTTATAAAAAAAATGAGTTAACGGTAATTTTAGTAAGATATAGACATATTCTCTTCATATTTTTAATTATACATTCAATGGAGTACGATTTTGCTAGAAAGTAAAAGGAAATCGTTTTGCAATAAAATGTTACAAATAACCACAAATTTATCATAATTTTTTGAAATTATTTGTGAATGATTATTTTTATAATAGAATGAATATTATTTAACTTTTAAATTATTACGAAGTGTGTAACACCATGTTTGTACGAAACATGTGACTGCCTACGAAACTGACTCAGATACAAAAGGCTATTCCATTGACTGTCCTTTGAATATTGTATTATATTGAATCTTTGGTTTTATATATTATTTGTATATTTTGTATTATTATTATTATAAATAGCAATTAGTTATTAAAACTGATATAGTTTTGTTTTTCTATCGTCAAATAGATTTGGCAAAGTCGCATTATGTGACATATATGATTACTTGTAATATCATTACTGAGAACTGATTACTGTTCTGCCTGAAATAGAAACTCTGATAATTGGGAAGCTGTACCATTGGATGACCTATAGACCAAAGGTCACAAAACTTAACAACATTTCATTTGGATTTATTCAAACTTTTATTTTGTCAATCATTTTTTCTTTAAGAATCATAATGGTGTTATTAGATTAACAAGTTCTGACACCTTCAATTTGATAGAAATTGTCAAAAACCTGGTAAAATTTCTGAATACATATTGTGAAGGAAATGAATTCAACGAGACATATTCTGAATTCTATGTTGAAGGAAATATGTTTCTAATTTTAGACTGTGATTTTATGCTAATTTGCAATCCTTCGTACGATAATTTCTAAAACGTTCATATATTCTAATAACCCAGAATTTCCATAAACCCCAAAGAACTAAACTTATTATCCGGAGAATATTTAAGTCAAATGATAAAAAACTGCCATATGTTTAAAGAATTGCTTCTAAATTACTGAAATGAAAGTTCTTCTTCTTCTAATTTTTATAACTTTATACCCTTTTTTTTAAGAATATGAAATTTTAAGAACTCTAAAAGGTTAAAATTGCTGTTTGCTATTTCTTGTGTTTTTGAGCAGTTTTATATTCAGCTTAATGTGGCAATATTTGTTTGTGATTCATTCAGTTGGTTAGATTAACTGATGATGGCTAATTAATAGGAACTGTTAAAAAGTGTTTTTTTTTAATAAAAAATTAATAAATATAACCATAACTCTATAATTTTTGTCTGTTATTATGAATAATTTAATTTAATTTATTTGATAGTTAAATTCTAACAAATCTAATTTAATATTTTGCATAGTTACTCTATAATGATATTGTATAAAATAACTGTCAAATTACCTACTGCATTGTTTTTTGTTGACCATGTAAAGGCGAGCTGTTTTTTAATTTCCGCCCAAAGTCTAGGGAATGCCACTTTGGCCAGATTCTGCTGGTTATTCAATATCTCTGTTTGGGAAGCGTGTTTGGAGAGGGTTTTTATCGGGTGTAACTGAGCCCCGTCATTACTGCGTAATAGGATGGATTAAACAGTTTCACACCCTGCAAATCTGCGCACAACGTCAAAACTACTTTTCACTAAACTCTTTCATTCTTCAATTGTCGTCTGCTCAGGCTAATATCTAACGAATCTAGTAACAATCTTTCCATTGTTGTGCAACTTATAAAAATACTTATCGTGGATACTTTAAACATCATTCAAATACTTGGAATATTTTTCACTATATTTTAATCTTATTGTATTTCTATAAGAAATGGAAACTTGATATTTATAGCTCTTGTGCTCAGCTTTGCTCTCACAAATTCATGCATCTTGTTATTACCACTGAGATAAGTATCATTAATATTAAAACTATAATACACCGTCTTACCTCGTATACTGCTGCTGTAGCTCTCTGACCGGTTTCGGGTGTCACCCATCAGCTCTTTTTGAAGATTTGGTGACACCCAAAACCGGTCAGAGAGCTTCAGCAGCAGTATACGAGGTAAGACGGTGTATTATAGTTTTAATATTAATTTATTCTGATAGATCACTTTCAAAGCTTGACGAAAAGTCAATCACACCTTGGAGTATATTTTCATGATGGGTTTCAACTAAAATAACTTAGTATTTCAGCTATTCGACTTTAATCCAGGCCTGCTATTAGATGCTTTGTACTTTTACAGTTTTATTTTCAAAAGTTTTAGAAGCCAGTTTAATTTTAAGTTATTCAGTGTTTTACTTCAAATAAATTTACATCTAAATTTTATAAAATTGAATTATGGAAATTCAAAAGATAAAGAAAAGTGACAAAAATAAGTTTTTTTTTTTAAATGAAATTGCTTGAATCTTATTTCTGTTAAAAAAATGTCCAAATCACATGAATGGCAGGTTGTACCAAAAGATAATACCAGAAAACAAATATACATTAATTGTGACGTTAACTTTTTGACGTTCAAAAAATTTTTCCACCCTAGAACCTCACCAATCTGAATTAAGATGTAAAATTTCATCAAAATGAATAAAACTATGATTCATATAATAAATGTATTTCTATTATACAAAACAAATAAAAATGTTTTATTTACACAATGGTACGAACATATAACAGTAGTCTCTTACTCAAATAAATAATTTATTTATTAATTAATACTTTTAATAAAAGTATGAAAATTATGACCAATTTTTCTTCATCTAACATTCAGGAAAAACCTAAAAACAGGAAGCCTCCATCTTTCTCTAGTCACTTGCAAATTGTGGGTGATTGTGAATGAAATTACAAAATTTAATATATACTGTTTCTCTCGTTTTCAATATTTAAAAATAAATCATCCACGTACAGTTTAATAAATGCTAATCAAATAAAATGAATGCTATAGCCTTTGCTTCTCATGCATTAAGCAGATATCACATTTTTGATTTTGTGAAAACAGTGATTGAAGGAAGATCAATAGCTAAATGAATAAAGGAAAGAACACTTGAAATATCGTATATTAAAATTAATTAAACATCAATTAATTAAAAAAGTGATATATTCAATTTGAAAAATATTTATACAGGTGTATTAAGTTGACATTATAATAGATTTTATTAAATATATTTGTTAAAATCTGTGTGTGAAATATAATAAAATTATGTATAATGATAATTAATTAATTAATAATTATAATACTATAATATAATATAATTATAATTAATTAATGTATACAATTATGTAATAATATATGCATAACTATATCATGACAATTATTTAATATTCTTAGTTTATAGTTGTATTAGTAATCCGTACTTTACTATTTATATAGTAATAATTTATTATAGCTTTCTAATATTGTTTTCATATATTGTACGAAGGGGAGGAAGCATTGAGGAGGGTACAAAGTCCCGAAGTCCTCTGTACGGCTACCCCCGCAATCTACGCCTTGAGTGCTGCCCTCAATAAATGATTTATTCATTCATTATTCATTCCTTCTTCCGTATTACGCGTCGACATTACTAAACCGTTGTTCTAACAATGGAAAAGTAATTTATACAAATTTGAGAAAACAGGAAGAAAGCTAATTGACAGAGAATACTCCAACGTTTTTAACGGAAATTTTATATATATATATATATAAACGTTTCACAGTAAATCACAGAAACACAACAAAGATACAAACACACTTTGTTTGTTGTGTGTGTTCGTAACTTTGTTGTGTGTCTGTGATTTACTGTGAAACATTTGTTGTCCTTTTGGATCGTTTTCCTGTTTAAATGTTATAAATATATATAATATATATATATATATATATATATATATATATATATATAAATCACAATAATAAAAGTAATATATAAACCACAATATGAAATGGGGAAAAAAAACGAAGATCTTTCAACCGTAACAAACGGTCTTCGTCAGAATCTAAAACCCAACTGACTTGGGTTTTTGACTCTGGCGAAGACCGCTTTGATCATTAATTTGTGGTTTGATCATTGATTGGTATTTCACGTGTTTATGTGAAATATTTATATATATATATATATATATATATATATATATATATATATATAGTTCATTGTCTGTGAAATAACAATCAATGATCAAACCACATTATGAAATGGAAAACAAGACTAAGATCTTTCAACCGTAACAAGCGGTCTTCGTAAGAGTCAAAAACCCAACTGAGGGTTTCATTCATCATTTCTGAAACCCTCACCGAACTGAAACCCTCAGTTTGGTTTTTGACTCTTACGAAGACCGCTTGTTACGGTTGAAAGATCTTAGTCTTGTTTTCCTATTTCATATTGTGGTTTGATCATACATATATATATATAGTTTATATATTGCGCCTAAGAAGTCGTTCACATTCGGGTATCAACCTGAACTCTTAAGTATTATTCAGATATATTTACCAAATTTAAATAATTCAGTTAAGAAAAACAATTTATTATGTATGCAATGTTGCTTCTTCTTATACCTGGGTCTTTTTAAATTAGATGAATGGGCTGAATTACTGGAGATACATTGAGACTTCTTTTATGGAGGGATGAATTTGTTTAGTGGTTGAGGAAGAATATAGGAAGGGGGAAAATAGTGTCCTTTTGTTATTTTTAAAAAGATTTTAGCGAAAGTTTTCATGACGGTTTTATGTTTATATATAATTTGTTATTGAATTAGAAGGAAAAGGTTCAGGCAAACTCTTTGATTTCCAACCGGCAATTGATTTTGCTTTTTATTATAAATTTCCTACTTAATATGAGTTGTTGATGGTATTGGAATGAATAGAGCTTTAAGCTGCTCATGAGGATAACAGAGTCTTATTTAGTTGATGCAGTTATTTCATGAGAAACAAACTCTTGAGAATGTTATTTACAACTCTTGTTTCTTTTGTTAACATCTATAGGATTTTTTTTTAATTTGTTAAATGAGTTAAATGTGATAGTGAATTATCTTCATAAAATAAAATCAGAGTTCTAGATATATTTTATGAAATGATAATTTTTTTTAATCATAAGGTTTTTATCTTGATTATTACAACAGGTTATGTAGATTATTTTGCTGACGACGACTAGTTTACGGAAGAATGGCAGTTGAACATTGACCAATATCTAAGTAGACCAGCAGGTTACTACTACAGGAAAAGTTGAACGAGGTTTTTGTGGAATTACTTTGATCTAAGAATGTGTCATGTTTGATAAGGCAGTATTGACGTCGACGCCACAGGGGAGATAACGACCCGATGGGGGTCAGTGGATGGAGCGATAAGGATCTGCCTGAGCAGCAGTCAGCTCATCTTCCAAACCCAGTCACCCTCTCACACACACACACTCTCTCTCTTGGCTCCAATCAAAGAAATAATTGTCTTTTGTATGGTGTTTTGTGTTTGCTCTACATTATTGTTGACTCTTTGATATAGAGCTGTATCCTATGTTGAGGTACTTCTTTTATATTTTGTCCTCTAAAGGCACTCTAATCATGCTTTTTAATTCTTTTTGTTTCATCTCCAGAAAAGGCGTCTGTTCATTCAAGTACAACGTCGGAAACTCTTTGAAGTTTCTATATTAATCATATTGAGTCTGATTAAAATGGGACTGGTTGTATGAAATCAACGCTGATAACCAAAATGGGATCAGTTGACAAATTATCTTTACTATACATCCCTAGAACAGCACTGAAGGCAAGTATGTGAATGTAAGCGTTGGATGGAAAAGGATGGATGTTTGTATAAATTCCAGTCAACTGATTATAGATAACTGCAATATAGTGCCTTCTATTGACTGAATTTCTGATACGACGATGAATTTAGTTTGGAGCTGGAGTTGCCTTAAGACTTTAGCTGGGTTTGAGTTAGTTCTCCGAAGGAGTGGGTCGGCCGCGTGGCGCCACAGTTATATAACGCTCCTTGGTGGGGGCACGAAGGTCTCTTCCGCGTCGCATGCACTTGACTCCCCACTCAGTCTCTCATCAGGATACACCTCTTTACACCTGTTCATTGGACACCTCTCAAAACATTTCATATCATAAGCTGCTCATTATTTTTAATTACTCGTCAACATTTTCATTTTTTACAATTGAATAAAAAAAGATCATGAATATACGTACTAAAAAAATGTTCCAACCAGTTATGAATGTCGAAATCTGATATTATGTGTATTATTTAATATAAATGGTTCAGTCACGCTGAATCGAAGGTTAAGCTCAGCTTGCAAGACGTTAGCGGATTTGAGGTCGTTGCTTCTTGTAGGATAAACACCTAAGTACGCCATTAGCAACTCCAGTAAGTTGATTTCCAATAACTGCTTCCAATTTTCCAACATGGCAAAACGTATTAGATTTGAAAATAGTACGTTTTGTTTCAAATTTCTCCTTAATAACCATTAAATCAGTATTGCTATCAGTATTTACTTTGAAGAAAACAGATTGTAGTACAACAGATTTTGTATTTAAATCTCAGAGACTAGCTGCATAGTTCAATTTTTAATTTTGTTTACTAAGTATAGCTAAATCTGATATAAATTAATACATGAACTTATGTTTATTTACAATTTACGAGTCACCATTAAACGACTCGTAAGTGTGAACTTGATTAATGCGAGGCTCACTTGTATATTTACGAGTAGATACCCGCGGTTTGTGACTTGCATTGCCTTTTAAGTCATAACCTCCTTCTCCTCTTGAAGATAACTGTCAAAATATTGAAAGAAGTCATGAGATGTCAGAGTTGTTCACTACTATATACGAGTATATATTCCTTTTTTAATACATATACTTGATATTGTTTCTCGACCGCTGAATATCCAAAGTACTAAATTAGTTCTCGATTCTAAAAATTAGTTCGGCCGAAAATAGTAATAATTAATTACTAGCAGGTATTTCTGCGAACAATTTTGGACCTGATCCTCGAGAACCAATTTAGTACATATATGTATTTATATATATATCAACGTCCAAACCCGAATAAGAAAAGGGAAAAAACTAAGCTATTTCAACTGTATAGTTTCAACTGTATTCAACTGTAACTGTATATTGACTCCTCTTTTTAGTTTACCAGGTATTTTTTATATAATAATACGTAATATTTTATGGTAGGTTTGTTATTAAAATACTGAATGAAGTATTCGAACTACTTACAAACAAATATTTCAATTCATTTAATGTAATAGCGAAATAATACTATTTTATTTTTGTTTCAGGTAAGGAGATTTATGATTTGCAAATTCATTCAGGTATTGTGCCAATTCACTTTTATGTACTACGATATTGAAATATGATATTGAGTGGTCTATATACAATAATAATAGTTTCGATTTTGGTACATCTGTAAATTACAAGTTTGTAAAGGGAATAAATGGCGTTGAAATGAGTTACAAATTAGTATGAGTTGTGAGTAAGAGCGTCGTAGGATATACATATTCGTTTCTATTTACTCCTAGACTCGATATTTTTTTTTACTAATAGGAATATTTGGGGACTGCGAAAACAAAACAATGTAGTGCAACAATATCCTTTGTGTGAAAAAAGTTATGGTGTATGCCAAAAGAGGAATAAAAGAATTAAAGAGTCTCAGAGATGGAAAGTGAAAAGAAAAAAGTGAGTATTACTGAAGGAGTTGACAAATCTTCTTATTGAAATATATCTAAATATTTGAAAATGATTTAGCTAATAAGAAAATATTTCTTAGCTTTTATTTGACATCAGTACTCAAGCCATCTTAATGACAATGATGTAGTAGAAATAATGTAACAATTGACTTCTTTATGTAAATATAATTTAGATGAATTTAAATTTAAATCTATGGAATTGTTATATGATAGATCATGAATGTCGTGAGTATTTTATAATGTTTGTAGCACTTGGAAAATACTGTTGCCAGTTTGAATAGTATTTGTTGGAAAACATTTAACTAAACCGAAACTTTTCTAGACCTGCTTGAAGCTTACTATACGGCTGACCATTGTTTTTCAGAGTAAAAATACTTAACATCAATAAACCAAAAGCTGACTGTATCATTTAAACACTGGGTTACGTTGCTGCAATCCGTAAATGTGTTGTTTCATTTTTATATATATATATATTATATATAATATAAAATGTGGTAAAACTACATATGCGACAAATACACGACACCCAGCAAGTAGAGTTTGAGGACGCTGGAGGCACAGACTCACTAGAGCGTCATGCAGCCTTTCAGTGAATGATGTTAATGCTCGTGTTTTGGAGATCTTGAACTTTGGTTTAAGTAATTTTATTCAGTGAGTTTAGTTTTTTAATTTTTGCAAATGTTTACATTCATTCAACTTACCAGTGAATGATATTAGTTACTACTTGTGTTTTGTGTATCTTAAAGTTTCAGTCAATTTAATTTTATTCAGTAAGTTTAGTTTGGAAATTTTACATTTTTTTTTCTTCTTTACACCCCAAACATGGTCTACGATGACCGAAACGTTGGTTTGTAATTCTTACAATACATGAATTTTACTAGTAGTTCTTTTGGTGAACTTATTCATTTTACACCCAATAAATGGAAGAAAGCAATAAGAACGTTGGAAAAGTTGTGCAAGAAATGCTCAAGAAAGGAAATAGGTAAGAAATTTAATTGTGTATGCCTTAATGAAGGTCTGCTACCTAAATATACAAATATATATATATATATATATATATATATATATATATATATATGTATATATATATATATAAAATATCGTAAGAGTACATTAAGATTAAAGGCCGTACCTTGAGTACTGGTTTTGCAGTCGTTACCACCATTCGAGGTAAAACGGCTATTTCTGAAGACAACTTTCACTAATAATAATATGCACGTATTTGTCAAAGTGTGTAGATTTCCTTGAATATTCACTGCCTTGCTAAATTTCTAAAAATAGATATCATTTCACCTTAAAATATTCTCTAGAAGAGTTTAATTTATTTTTTTAAACAGCTCAATTTTTAATTGACTCAATTTCAAATTGACTCATGTTCAGCAAATTTGCCTTACATGAACAGTTAAATAAATAAAACAGCATATCAATATAATTTAGAATTTTCTATGAAGCTGTTTAACAAACTAAAATTTGTGAAATTTTAAATTTTTATATGTTTTATTCCATGAAAAAATTAAAGTAAAAAATGCATTTTATATTTTTATATAATTTTTAACACTATTTTTCTTTCTTTATGGAGGTTTGGTCCATAGTCAAACAGTAAAACACCTATAAGCCAAGGTTTCTTCTATATTTGTAGACATCTTCAGGGCTACACAATACATAAGCTAATTACAGTAATATAAAACGAATATATAAATAATATCCATTATTTATATGAATATATATGATTACCTTGGTATTTTCTCTTGGTAATTTTAGCTTGGTAATAATTTATAATCATATAAATAATGTAATTCATATATTTTTATCATGTACCTTTAAAGATACATGATATATTAAGATACAAGATATAGTTTTAAGATGTGTTAAAATATAATCGAAACGTTGGCTTAAAGGTGTTTTACTGTTTGATGCTACACAAAACTTCAAGAAAGAAAGAAAAATAGTGTTATTTTACGTGATCGAGATAAGAAAATATATAGTTTTTCACCATGATTGAGGAAATAATAATACAATTAATATCTTAATCTTGAATATCGGTTCCTGTAAGGTATTGCCAAATAATTAATGTTAATGTAGCTATAATACAACATACAATCCAAGTGTTACTTTCATTTATCCTCTATCTGCAATGTAGGGCAATATAAGTGCGTCTAGGTCAAAATATTAATATAAAGTTTTTAACGAAAGAATCAGCTGAGTTCAATAAAATGATTTCTCAGATTTGTTTGTCTGTGTGTTCACACTCTCTCTATCTAACTCTTTGTGTGTATGTGAGTGAGTGTGTGTGTGTGTGTGTGTGTGTGTGTGTGTGTGTGTGTGTGTGTGTGTGAGTGAGTGGTAATTGAGTGTGTGCCCATGAATATGTGAGTGTGTTAAGAATATCTCTAGTATCAGAAGAGTTGAAATTATCAAATTTCCTATTTAAATTACCGATTTCCATGAGACAGAACAGAAAACTTGGCACCAATCTGGTATTTGGTAGAAAACTGTCTTTACAATTTGGTTAAAATTGATAGGGGTTGGGCTTTTTATTTAATATTCAATATACATAAAGTATAATTCACATACTGAAAAAGGAACAGTTTAATATTTCTTAAATAAAACTTTTTTATTTATTAAAATAGCACAAATCAAATTTTAAAGCTATGCCATTAATGCTATATACGAGGTGGTTAGAGGTGGTTAGAGGTGGTTAGAGGTATATTTTAAACAAAAGACAAAGAAAATGAATTTGAACGAAATAGATTTAAATAATGTGCAAAAAAGAGTTTAATTTGGTAAAGAATAACTAATCTGTACATGATTGCCTGTCTTCTTCTACTAGTCCTGGTGAAAAAAGGAGAAATAGGAGCAAGGTTAGTTCAGTGGTTAAAGTACTCGACTCTGACCTGTTAGGTCCGGGGTTCGATACCCACCTGGCCTTGGATTTATTTACGTGGAAGGTGAATAAATCTAAGCAGTCGTTCCTCGGAGAAGTGGACGTTAAACTGTCAGTCCCGAACCTGTACGATGCCAGGTACTCGTTAAAGATCCCTTCTCTAAATAACTTGAGCTAGGCAAAAGTTAGGCCCCCAATGTCGAATCAACATGTAATGTGGCTCGCTAATGACTAAAGTGGGTGCCAAATAATAAATGAGCCACAATTTCCGTCTCCTAGAACTTATAAGTGGTGGCGTTAGAAAACAAACAGAAAAGGGGAAATACCTTTCGGCTTATTTAATTTATTATGATTTGGATGCATTAGTTACCTGATTATGTAATTAATACTAAAGTTAGTTTTATTAATTATTATTCTAATTAATGGTTTTTAGTCATGATTATATGCATGAATTTATGCTGTTTTCTACTGAATATAAGTTTAATTCATTGTCTAGATAAATTTATTTTTTTTATAAAGCAGATAAAAGTTGTGCAGCGTCTTGCATCAGATTTTTTTTGTTTATTGGATAATTAATTTTCAATTAAAACACAACGATTGTAGTTCCGTAATGTTTAGCGATGACAAAGTCATATTTCTTGGTTGCAAGTGGTTTTCGCAACACATTGCAAGTTATGCGAGCTGTCCGAGTGACCTTAGTCGTACTAGAACTAGGAAGTCCCTCGGGCTCCGCCGCTAGCCTTCGTCACAACTAGATATCCACAAATAATTTATGTGCCGCCAGTCTTGCCTCCACTACCTTTTTTATTTTTATTTTTCACGAACAATGGTATTTTTAATTAGGCATTGAGAGATGTGGCATAAGGTGACTTATAATCAATTTAAAGTCTGATTATTTTCTTTATTTGAGGAAATTAGTGCTTAAATTTTCATCATTTCCTGAAACTAATCTTATTTTTTATAAAAAAAATGTTTATTTCTATAAATATTTGTTAGTAGTGTATTTTATTCATATATTTAGTTCGAGCCACAAAGATCAGTATAATTTACATAAAGTCTAAAGTCCTATATTAATATTTGGGCTATTTAACCAGTTTTGGACATTCTCTATATTAAAAAATAACTGATCTTCAAGAATTCAAATATTATCTGAAACTGGCGGAATGGCTTCACCATCATTAACAGGAAGGACGGATTATTTACCTCATAATGTATTAAGATGCGGACAATATCCGAAACCGGCCGAATGGGTCCAGAATCAGTTATGAGGTAGGTGGATTGTTTCCTAGAATAGAAAAAAATTAGAATAACTGCTTACAGGGCTATATCAAACACAACCACATACAGAGCATTAGCGTTGTTACTTTCCGCAAGAAAACCGATCACGACTACTTGGTATTTCTCCTCCACAGCATCAAAGTACTCGATAGCCCTGACCGCCAACTCTGTGGATACGAGGAAATGGATGCAGCCCACATCAGGATCGGCATCTTGATCAGACAGACATAGAATGGTACCTGATTTTCAAAGTAGATTGCGTATCCTGACTTGACTAATCGTCGTCACTTCAATCACCATACTGTGGAGAGTTATGGAAATAAAGTAATATACATTTATTTAAAATGTCAGTGTAAATTAATTACTTATAAAATACATTTAAAGCAAATATTACAACACAGTATTTTTACAATGACATGGCAAAGATACAAAGTTTGCAAAACATATTCAGTATAAGATGAAAGCAAATTAATAAAAAACATTAAGTTGCAAGTACCGTCTGTCGAAATCGCATTACACTAATATAATGCCTTCTTTAGTTTTTTTTGCAAAAGAAAGTGTTTTTCTGCCTTCCCAGTTCTGTTTTTTTTCCTGGATAGTTATCTAAACAGTCAGTTCACCTTTAAATCATATGCGTGGATTATGGTGCTTAATCAGCTTAATAATTTCTAATGTTTCAGTCTTTATAGGATTAATGGGAAGATAATGGGCATTGTTTTAGTAATATAAAACTTGTGCATAAGGGAGATAGGGAAATGATAGTGTGGCGAGGCGTGTGGAAGGCGACTCTATTAATCAAGATGATTAGCGGGGGAGCGTCGAACCCCCGTCTTTTCTTAGCCGTATGTTTATGGTGGTCAGTGCGACGTGGGCAGACTGCCACTTGGCGCCTCCTCTCTCTACCACCCGTCAACTGCCTTTCATTTTCTTAGCCATGCTTTTGTTTTCACCTCAAATATTGCACTTTCCATAAAAAAAGTTTAAAGGAGTCAAGTTTTTGGAGGATTCTTCGAAAACCTAGACAATTTTTTGCTTCCAGTTCGACAATAAATCCTGATGGTTGATGGACGAAATTAAATATACAAATTTTAAATAAATATACAAATTAATATATACGAGTTTATGTATACTAATACATAGATATATATTTTTTATATTTATATTTTAAATTAAATATATAAATAGTAAATCAAAGATTTTTAACAGGAGAATAATTATATCTTACGTTCCATTCAAGCATAATTTTTTTTTGAAGAGTTCTATGCGTTTTAAATAAAAAAGATATTTTAATGGAAGAATAGTTCTATTTTACTTTCCATTTATGGATAATTTTTTAATTTTGTCTCGAAGAATTCTCTATCTTTTAAATACAGAAGATACTTCGATGGAAGAATAGTTGTATATTACTTTTCATTCAAGCATAATCTTTTAATTTTGTCTTGATGATGAATCCTTTGACTTTTAAATATAAAACATATTTTAATAGAAGTCTATGGAGGTTAATAGCTGTGTTTTAATTTCTTTTCAACTTTTCTTTTCTTTAATTTTTCTTAAAGACATCTATGACTTTTTGATTCTTAAAAACTCAATGTTTAAATATTATAAGTGATTAAATATATAGAAAATTAATTGTAAAACATACAGATTATTATTTTTTTTAAAAAAAGGCATCTGAAAAATTTGAAAACACATAACCAAAAACAAAATATACTCATTAAAATATATTTGAAACATTCTTCCATGTAAAGGTACTGAAGCCCTCCAAATCTTAAAAAACTACGAAAGCGTAAAACTGACCTGTTGCATTTTTTTGCATTTTGATATTAAGTTCTTAGTCATACAGATGTTCTGAACAAGCAGACATTCATTTCTGTTTCCTGAACATGTCATATTTTTGTTCATTTGTATTTAATTACATTGGCAAAGTAAAAAATTATAAATTAATTAATAGTAATTGTTAAAAATTATTCTTTTCTTTTCATTACGCCTGCAATGAAAAGTGGTATAGTGTGGTATTTACTCATATTGGGAATTTCCAAAATTACGTCTCTCCGCAACAAAGTTTTCATATTACACTTTTTTTGTGTGGAGACGTAATATTTGAAATTTCCCAATGTTCTTTTCTAAATTCACTCGTATATCCTTCAATTCGTAAAAAACCTTTTATCTTCTAGTATTATTTTTTTTTTAATTTATTCTAACAAATTCCAGTTCATTTTATATTAGCGTAGAGCTTTTGTAAAAAAAACAGGAAGCTATTGTATTTTTGTATAAGAAGATACATGTTAGCATTTGGTAATGGTAAAGGCGCTGAATCAGTTATAATTGTCAGTATTTTTAATTTCAGGCATAACTGATTTTTTGTATGACTCGACTGCTAGTACTTAATACAATAATGGGCTGAGAATGAAAATTAATATACTAACATTTTAGTAATGCAAAAACTGTTACATTAGTTACACTAAATTCCGTGTGAGGCTGACTTTAGTAGTTGATAAAATAATGGATCGAGAAAGTAACAATAAGTGTAAAATATTTAATCAAATAAAGTAAATATAAAAAATTAATAAATAAATCATAAACAATAGAAATCCGTGTTTTTATTATTTTCTCTATGTTGTCTCAGACTTTGAATTCGTGTTAGATATGACCTAAGGACTACTGGATCCTTTGTATTTTTCATTTTGACTGGGATTTTATGTCACTCACCACACTCTATCAGCAGTTTAATTCTTTTCTCCAGTTTAATACAATGAAAAAATCGTGAATTGTAATTTATTTAGACTAGCATATTATTATTTCAATTATAATCTACTAGCCTATTATTCAAAAAGGAATAGTATGGCTAGTTTAATAATTTAAAATTTAAATTATTAAAGTAAATTTAGTGGAACTAAGAGAGATAAGTCATTTTCTGAGTTAATTTGATATTAAATAATTACAATTAAGTTTTTTTTGGTACCTTAATAAATGTCCCTAATTAATCAATTAACACTTCGAGTATGAAGCCATAATAAGCTTCATGTGACGAACTTTGGCTTAAAAGATAAATTGGTAGAAAGGGTGCATTTGTTATTCAAAGACAGTATTTGTAACGTAAAAGTCAAACTTTGTGTGGATTTTACTAGAAATAGATGGTTAAGAAGTAGTGGTTTCTTGATTCTGCTTAGAATTAAGTAATAGCGTATTAATTTCTTTGTTGTAGAATTCCTTGAACCGTGGCTAAGTTAAAATTGACCTCGTGCAGGACAAGAGAGTAGGAGAGGTCTGTATATTTACATTATGAGATCTAAAGTGGAATATGCGGACTACGTGGCCAGAAATAGCATTGAAAGACCTTGCTACCAGAGATGCCAATGTGTTCATGACGTCATATTGTCAAACTCTTCCCTCTAAGCGGGAAGAGTGTTGTGACTCAGTGTTGCCACCCACGGACTAACTTTATCGAAACGAATACTTTTTTGAATGTTGTAATCAGTCTTTTTATAAACAGGTGGACAGAGGCCAAATTGAGACCTTTAGCAATGAGATGATATCGAGGCAAGGTGATTTCTATGATTGTTTTTATCTTTATAGAGATTGATGGTATGAATCAACTATAGGATTGGTAGCAAAAGGAATTATGTCCTGACCTTTGTTATGAGAAAAGAATAAATTTACCAACACACTAGAACCAACCACACAGTACGAGTTTAATTCATTCCCTGACTGAGCTCGTATTGCGATTTGCTCGTATTACAAAGCAATTTTTCGCATTGAACATTATACGAAAATAATCAATCCACTCCATCCCAAAATGCCTGTTTTACATTAATTTTTGAAACAAAAAAGGTGCAATTAGAAAAAATAAACAATACTTTACATGTAATATGAATAATAAAAATGAATGCAAGAAATAATCATGTTACATTAAACTCCTAAAGTTTTTTTTTTTAACTTTATTTTACATACTCGTATGTTTACAACGTAAATGTAACAGTGGTTATGATAAAAGAAATATACACTTGCTCATAGAGGCAGGAAGGAAAAAATAATCCAGGGACTATACTTCCTGGAGTGAAAATCTGCTTTACTTAAAAGGGAGACCATCAAGGCGTGAGGAAGATGGTCGCTCGTACTACGAATTTTTTCACGTCGTACGAGACAAACATTTTTACTAATGGTTGCTCGTAAAGCGAATTATGTCCTGACCTTTGTTATGAGAAAAGAGTAAATTTACCAACACACTAAAACCAACCACACAGTACGAGTTTAATTCATTCCCTGACTGAGCTCGTATTGCGATTAGCTCGTATTACAAAGCAATTTTTCGCATTGAACTTTATATGAAAGTAATCAATCCACTCCATCCCAAAATGCCTGTTTTACATTAATTTTTAAAACAAAAAAGGTGCAATTAGAAAAAATAAACAATACTTTACAAGTAATATGAATAATAAAAATGAATGCAAGAAATAATCATGTTATATTAAACTACTAAAGTTTTTTTTTAACTTTATTTTACATACTCGTACTCGTACAATGAGAACTATAAGTTCCTACTGTAGTATGATTTGGAGTAAATATTATTGACACAATAGACTGATCTCTGTTGTATATTTAGTATCAAGTATAGTAACTGAGGTACAGTTACGGACTCAACTGAGGTCATTTACCTATATGTATGTAATTCTCGGACGTCTGTTTGTTGTGCACATCCAAATGGTTTTATTATTAATTAATGTTGTTTTTAATTAATGATGTTAATGTTGTTAATGATGTTAATTAATGTTGAGCCACGGCGTGATTGTAGTTGTGTCAGATTGTTTGTAGACTGGAAGGTTAACGTCACAGTGAACATAATGGTAATGGTTTGCTTACTTTTTGGTATTTACCTGTTAGAAAAATAAGTGTTTTTTTGACAAAAATATTGTGAAAGAATTTTATTTAAATAACATATTGATACTGCCTTCCTTTGTCTTTCCCATCTCTAGAAGTTTGTGTTATGAAGTTTAAACAATGACCCTCAGTAAAATAAGCTATCTGAAAATTCTCTTCTGTGATTAGTAAAAAATAAAAGATATTTCAAGTGAAACTTTTTATCAATTCATTCAGCCAACCGTCGTTCTTGATAAGCCATTTGACGCCTCGTTGTTGAATATAACAGTACCCGTCCTTCTGGCGTGTCTGCTGTCGTGTCGTTCTCCCGAGCATTACAGGTTAGGAGGTGGTCAGTGGTTTTTTATTTTATAGGGAGCAGATGAGAGTGTTGGTAATACCTAATCTGTTTAAGTGGCTCTAGAGGTAGACGTGGACTGTTGCCATTTGAAAGTGACCACATATCGTGGCAGGTTGTTTTGTTGACCATTGATGAAGTTATTTGTTGCCATATTGGTTTTCTAACAGTAGTCACATTCCAGGAGTTGTGAACGGCAATTTAATAGTGCTCGAAATCTGATTGGAAATTACTTTTTTTTTGCATGATTAACACTACCTTACTGGGAGTAAGTGGGTTTTAAGGTGTTAAGAGAAAATCCTTGCCTTTTTACTGTATTCTTTGCCATTTTTAGTTAATAAATATCATCAAAACATCAACAAAAGACCACCACTCTTCAAAGTAGAACTATTTGACTAGGATATTATAGATAAGGTTAGATTGCAGTTGAAGTCCCATTACAGAGCACACATAGGCGGAACATTGGTTCTATTTGGTACCGTACAATAAAGATGTTATATTGGGAGTCCTAAATTTTGCATAACTCAAATGTTCTTACAGTAGGGATTTTTAACTAGTACCTGTCAAAAGCCTGTTGGGCTTGGGACCAACAGTTTAATGTCTTCTCCCAGGGATGACATACTCAGATTTTTTCACCTTCCGCATGAATAAATCGAGAGCCACAATGGGTATTGAACATGGGATCTACCAGTCCAGATGTGAGCACGTTGCCTCTGGGCTAAACTGGCCCCGTCGAAATGACATAAGAAATTATTATTTTGCAATTGTTTATATATGTTATGATATTTAATTTCATAAGTGATCTCTGGTTTGTTTTATAATGTAGAGGAAACCTGAAAAAGAAGACAACGTGTTCAAAACGTTTTACTTATATATAAATAAAACATTTATATGGTGGAGACTTAAATTATTTTCCTAACATAAGTAGAAATTGTATTCTACGTCATATAAACAAGTTTTAATCATTATCATTGACGTCATAACCTCTTTGACGTCATATGGTACCATCGAGATAAGGATGAGGTCCGAGGAGAACAACGGAGAGAGTTAGCAAAACCTAGTTAGAGGATGGTATGGTAGAAAAGAGAATTAGAGGAGTTGCAGTAGATGTTACAAAGCTGGTAACAAGCCTCAGACTTTAAAGTTCCTATCTAGGATAAATATCAGGAAATGAGAAACCATACTGTTCAAGCTTGCCTGTTGAAATATGAAATGATTAATAATGCCATTTTCAGTTTATCAGTTAAGATTGTAAGATGTTTCTCGTATTAAGAACGCTGTAACTAGAAATAAATACTTAGCGACTCAAAAATCACCTACAAAATTAAATTTTTAAACAAAAACATTCAATTGTTAAAAAATGTTTTGTGCAAAGTTCGGATAAAAATGTATAAATAGTCAAAAATTGGATTACAAAAAGTTTTGCTGTAACTTTTTCATTGTTACAGGAAAAGATTGGTATCTTTTTCACTATACTATTTTATTTTCTCCTTAGTATTTTTCAAATAAACCTTTCTGAAAAAAGTTCTCAAATTTCAACAATATTTTATTATTTAAATCTATAAATAGCAGTCATAGTATTTTTGCGGGATTGTCAGGAAGATAAGTAACATTCCTTCAATTATGGTTCTTTTCTTTTAGCTGACTGGTCTCTATGGGTGATAAGTAGAGACAGTTTTACTTAATTTGCCATAGTTGTCTACTTCCTTAGAATAAAGAGTAACCATTTCTACATTTATAAGTCTCCTTAAGATTTTTGATCAAGTCAATAAAATTTTGTGTTTACTTTAATAATGTAGAATGCAGAAGAGGTGGTTTTGGCTTTGATTCTTGCATTGTAGTATCAATAGACGACTTATTGTGAAACAGTATATTTCTATCGCAGAGAGTAAAGTGGAATTTCACTTCTTGGTCGCAATTATTACGGGTAAAATATTAACACCAATCGAACATATAATTTCTGATGCTTTCTATGACTTGATGAATTTGTCTAGCAAAATGATCTAATCAATCTTTATGTTGCACCCTTGAACAAAACTTAATATCAGATGAAGATTTGCTTGTGTTTATGAATCTTATTATCTTTGAGTAATATTAAAGTGTTAGGAATGGACTCTTTTATTCTATATTATGAAGCAGGTACTGATTTTAACCAAATTTTTCAAGTTGCAAGAAGTTTCATATAGCGTTTATCTATACTTAGTAAAGTTGAGTTTAGCCACTTCAATTTTTTTTTAGCATTTGATGGAAAACTTGGTTTTAAACTACTAGTCCTTTTTTTTTAATAGACAAAGAGTAAACAATTCTTTGTTTATCTTTGGCAGTGCGCTTGACTCATAGGCCAGCAGGCTGCCAAAAGGTCAAAGGGTATACTTGAGTGCGGTGTTCTTACAGTCAGGTTCAGGACGCGTTCGAGCGTATGAGAGTCCACCATTCTCTTTCATCTAGTAGGTGTCAGAAAAAAACTTTTTTCTCCTTGAAAAATCATAATCCGGTTACTGTACCCTCTTTGATAATTTAATTGATAAAAAGAGAAGTAATTATATTCATAAGAATGAATTTTAATACAACTTCTTTGTACCAATTTCAAGAGCACTTTTAATTTAATATAAACCAGTCAACAACTTGTCAGCAAGGTCTCAATTAAAATTAAAACAATTCTTTCATGTTTATTCCACTCCATTGACATGTTATCTACGATCGGACTCTACGGTCATTGACATGTTAATAAACATTGCCTTCAGTAGGTCATTCAGTATAAGACACAACATAGCAGCATAGTGATAACTCACTCAATCTTTGAAGTTCATCAACATGAACTTTCTTGAACTTATACTGAATCAGTTTCTTTATAGTATTTAGTTAATTATTACAATTGTTTTTGGCGAAATATTATGTTTATATTTTAAATGATGTATTTATATACGAGTATATTCAATTTGTATTTGTTAGTTTTTCCTACTAATTCTCCAAAATTAAACTCTGAAGTTAAACTACCATCTTTCAATTTGCTGTATGTTTTCTTACTGTGATTATAAAATTCTGTGAGTGCATATGAAAGAATATGTATCTACATTCTCCATATATCACATGTAATGCTAGCTGTTGTTCCTACCTTTGCTTGGATAGCTTAGTTTGACCTTAATTTAACCTTTTCTTCCTTAATTAACCTTCTGTATTTTCAGCTTTGTAAATATCTTCTAGCCAAACACATCCTTACGCCATATTCTCACGCCATTAATAGTTATTTTTCTATCTTCAGAGTTTTCTTTGAAACATCCTTGTTTTTATTTTAGAAGGCAATTTGTAATAGGTAAACTTCATAAAAAAATATAATTTTTGAAAATTTGTAAGATAATGGAGAAGGTAATTTATGTGAATCATTTAAGTTGAAGTACTTCGTAATCATATTGTGAAAAAAAAATCCATTGAAAGATTGGGGAGTGTCAAAAAAGTAAACAAGTAGGGAGTAAAGGCAAATGAAGTATGATGCCTTCACTCTGCTGCCACACAGTTAACTTACAATCTATTTGTCTCACCTAAAATCTTTCTTGAGTCAACCTGAATAAACTTATAAAAGTTTATCAGTCTCTATAATAGAACCATTTGGGGATGTATAGAAACATAAGAACGTACTGATTATGTTATATTATTTAATTATTGTATTTCTACTTGATTTTCTGAAGTTATGTATTCCCTTTAAATTTTCGATACAACATTAATTTCTCAAATGTTATTTTTAACTCCGGTTAAAATTCATTTCTCCGTGTCTCGTTAGTATATGATATCGTCATATCTTGTGTACACGAGTAGGAGTTGTTGACTGCTTTTGGACATTGCCCATCTTCTACTTGAAGTAGAAGTAGCCAAATGGGCAATGTCCGAAAACGGACCAACAGCTATTTCCGTACACGAGGTTTGACTGTATGACAACTAATATGATTTAAAATAACCTCTATGATACTAACAGTATGCATGTATTTCTATATATACTCAAATTGGTCAAATGAAAGTAAATATCTTAATTAAGATACTTATTAACATTATATACTCATATTTAGGCACATTAACTATTGTAAACTATAAAATCAACTGAGCTCATAGTCTATTTTAAATCCAATGTGCTGTAAAATAATCAATTTATAATATTTATTCGTATTTTCAATATTTTTTTAATAATAAATCTAATGATTATCTGAAATTCTTAAAATGATGTACATTTTAAGAATACGTTAGAAATGACGGAATATTAAAATCTTCTCTGCAGGGTGTCAGTTAAAACTATTACAATGAAAGTTTTAAAATAATTGCATTTGGACTGATAAGAATGTATTATATTTTTATCGTTCTTCATTTTACTGTAATTTAATGTTCCATTGAGATAGTTCATTCTGTTATTTCCTTATGTAGTATTGAATTTTATTCATTTTTAATTCTGTTTTATGTATTATGTTCAATATATGTTTTGTATTATATTTTATTCATGATGTTATAACGATGTTAAAAACACAAATTATTATAGTTTTCTTTTATTCTTTATTTTAATAGGAATACTTTTTTCGAAAATCATGAGGATTTCTAGAAGGATCCCCTTCCTATTAAATCGTTCCAAAAGAACTCATGTGTGATTGAATTCATATTATTTGAAGTAATGGGTAATTAGTTAGCATTTTTATTTTGTTTACTTAATTTTACTAAATCACTAGTAGCTCATTTCTATTTAAGCTTGTAGAATTGTTTTCAATTCTGTTATCTATTTCCAATGAATGGGTTGAAAACAAGTAGAAAATTAAAATAAACATTTATAATGAATACAATTTTTTAAATTACAATAGTCATATGAATCTAATTGTTGAATGTGCCCCAACTGGTGGCTATTCAACTTCAAGAAGTGCGGAGGTAAGGTGGATTTTTTGCTAATTGAAATCCACTCTTCACTAGGGCACCAGGGTGGAATACTCAGAAAGGTCGCTGGTCATAGCGATGTGGGTTCGATTTCCTTAACCCTCCCATATTTGTTTGGTAAAAAAAATATCTGCCCCCAATTGCAGGTTCAGTAGGAGTTCGGTCCAGAATACCACCCGAGTGCTCTTAAAACACTATAGGTACCACGGTGACGAAGCTCTAAGCTCGTGAGTGTGTTTCGTCACCATACTTCCCTTATTCTATCATGTTTTCTCTTTCTAAGTCAACCTCAACAGGTTAACACTCATGCCTCGTCATGCCGTCAGACAGTTGGTGGCTGTGGTTCGTTACTCAGGTTTGAGTAGATACAAATGATCTACTATAGTGATGTGTTACTGTGTGAGAAGCTATATCTTCGCGTGTGAGTGCCTCAATAGCATCAAGGAGGAGCTAGACCTCCGGCCCCTAACAGTGGGCAAGAAGCACGAATTAGTAAGTGCTCCTCAAAACTGATACCATCTCTAGTGGTGGGCTTGGTTAAAAACATTTCTAATGATACTAAAACAATCGGTAGTTTACATTTAACTCTAAAGTGTATAAGCCATCGTTCCTGCTTTTTTTACTTCTGGCTCCCCGAGGCTATTTCATCATCTGTGCCCCTACCCTCCTTATGACGTAAAAACATAATTACCATTTGTGAATTTTCAAATATATATTTCTTTGTAAATAAAAAGAAAATGTAACTATGAAATAATTCCATTACATATACAACATTAAACCGGAATACAAACATCTTTTTGAAGCAATAACCAAAATTTTGTTATTAAAATTTTACAAATTTTATACAAATAAACTCAAAAAATCAATCTGAAATATAATATAAAGAAAAGATAAACTTTTACAATATTGAAACACTTTTACAGACTGACGAGAATATTGGGTCTTATGTTTTAATTATTATAACTGAATATGCCAACGGTCAACTTGTTATGCTTTGATATATTTTGATCCTACTACCCTGATATGAGTACATTGATTTCTAGCCATCATTAGAATTTAATATTTTAAATAGAATTAAAAAAAACTCGTTTAATTTAATATTTATATTAATATTTTATTTTTTAAATTTAATATTGAAGTTATGTTAATATTAAATAAATTAATAATATTTAATATTACCATTTCAACTTAATCAGCGCTCTTGAAAAGATCATTTGTCCCTATTTCAGAACAATTTTAACTTTTGTTCTTGAGAGATGATTTGGATATGGATTGTTCTTTATACTTATTAAATATAATATATATATATATATATATATATATATATATATATATTATATATAAGTCAGAATTACATCAATTTTAATCAAAATCATGCGCACAGCTTTCTATAAAAACGGAATATTTTTTCAGACAAAGAAAGTGGAATAGTGGTGCCGAGTTTTTTGTTCCAACTAAGAGCTAATAATAGCTTAAATATATAACTTGGTGGTTATAACTTTTCGAAATAGCCTCCTTAAAGACGTACACTCAGATAGAAAGACTAATTTTAGTCAAAAACCAGTAGTAACGGGATCCTAGCAGCAATATACAAGTGTTTGTACTCTGAATGGACTCTCCACTTGAAATTATTTTATTGGAATTATAACTACAGATTTATATTTTATTAAAATATGTTTTCTATTTTGATTACGAGAGCAACTAAATTTTTAATTGTAGCAAATAAAGTCTGAGAAATGAACGAGTTTTTTACAATTCTTGACTTTTATCATTTATTAAACTGTGAAAATTAACTTTATATTTTTTATTTCATATTAGTGTACATTTTTGGTGTTGTATTCTTACTTTTACTATTTTAAAATAAGGAAAAGAAATGATTCAAAGATGTTAAGTTTTCTGTATAATAGAGCTGATGTTTGACTCATTTAACTTTAAAAGAATTGGTTAAAGTTGAATGGTCAACCATGTGATAAGCAGATATAGGTTTTGCACTCCTTTGAACTAGTTTTTCTGTATTTCCGGGACTGATAGGTCACAGTATTCACCAAGATCGAGTGCATTCTTAGTCGTGCAGTTGGTGATCAGTTAGATGTCCTCTTGATCATTAAGGAAAGCAATTTAAGGCAAATTTGGATGTTAGTGAAAGGGAGGTAATAACTAACATATTGTCTGGAGGGTGCTTTCAAGCTAAATATCCCACGGAACAAATTAATTCTGTTCAGCTAAAGTTGATTTGATAATTAGTCGTTTGTAGAGAGCAGTTACAATGGAGGTAAGTTGGAGAGAGAAGGCGATGGCCCTAGCAGCCGGTGGACACGCTCCCTTCTAGGCCCCACCAGATGCCCTTGGTCCACCTGGAGCGGTTAGTTTTGGCCCACAATGGCACACCCGCACACCACACAATGCTCCATTTGATGATTTTCTCCACAACCCTTTCCACATCTGCAATCTCTCATTCCTCCCTTTTCATGTTACATCTATTTCAAACATCCTCCCTATTTTACTTAACTCAGCCTTTTATTCTCGCCTGTAACAGTTGATGCATTCTTCATTTTCGTCTTGTTTCTTAGTAAACTATTACATTACGTCATTTTATTGCCTATAATTCTTGAAAACAGGAAAAAAAATATCTCCAATAAGTGATTGTGTTGAATTTTAATTAAAAAGCAACAGCTATATTTATTTTTTATATATACAATTTAATATATACATATAAAAAGATTTCACATAAACACGTGAAACAACAATCAATGATCAAACCACATTTTTCCCATTTCTTATTGTGGTTTGATCATTATATATATATATATATATATATATATATAATTTGTGGAGATATGAAAAAGGTTTTAAGTGAAAACCGAAACGTTAGCATCTGAGAGTTTAGTTTTAACCTAAAATACAGACCGAATCCCGATTAATATTTACTTCTATTCAGTCAGACGGTGGATTCATTATTTAAATTGTTACATATATATCTATATCAATTATCAAACCACAATATGAAATGGGCAAAAAAAGACTCAGATCTTTCTATCGTAACAAGCAGTCTTCGTCAGAGTCAAAAACCCAAGCTGACTAAGACCGCTTGTTACGGTTGAAAGATACTTAGTCTTGTTTTCCCATTTCATATTGTGGTTTGATCATTGCTTGTTATTTCACGTGTTTATGTGAAATCTTGTATATATATATTCAATGTTTTTTTATTTATACTATATCCCAAAGGCAACATAGATTCAACAATATTTTTCTTTATTGAGGTTTCGCCCATGGTCAAACATTTCTCAATAAAACATCTTTAAGCCAACGTTTGGCCTTTATTTCTAGACTTCTTCTGGGCTATATCAATACAGAATTGATTACCATAAAATGAAAAAAAAAAATAGTTTCATTATTTATTATTTTAATACTCGTAATATACATTCAAACGAATAATTAAGTTATTTTTTTCATGTTATTGTAATTAATTCTGTATTTATGTAGCCTTGATGATGTCTACAAATGTAGATGAAACGTTGGCTTAAATGTGTTTTATTGAAAAGCGTTTAAGAATACATATATATAGAAAGTCAAATAAACAAGACGCAGTTATGAAATGATTGTAATGTGATATCAGAGACACTGATAATAGGTGGTTTCTTGGCGCCTTTGGGGATTTCCCAAGATATTAGAGAAAAAAATACTTAGAACCAAGAGGTTACAATTTGGTAAAGTCGTTATGTGAAGTGTAATGACAATCATGAGTGTATACTTTTGTTTTTCATTTTCTGAATTTCATTTTTTATTTGTATGTATTGTTCATATTTCCAGGGCCCTTTTCTCTCCCCACCACCCCCCCCCCCCTTTTACAACCCTGATCATATCTAAATAATTCAGTTGCCCTATATTATATAACCTGAGTAATAAAGAATCGTATTAAAAGGTCTGTGGATTTATAAAGTCATATAAAAGACTCAAAGATGGTTTAAATGCTATTAACATTATAAATCATAAATGATTAATAACTTAAACGATGTGTATGTACTCTTAATAGAAAATCAACATGCTTTATGTTTTTTCTTCTGTGACTCGCAGACTATTTCTCTTTACAAAAAAAAAAACAGCAAAGAAGAGGCAATTTACAGAAAAATGCAAACCAGGTGTTTTTTTAATGCCAACCATTTCAAAAGAAGTAAAATTTGATGAAGTTGGATAAAAAATGACAACCCTGGAGAATAAGGAGTAATGGTTGTGACAGTGTACTCTAATTCATGCATAATTCATGCATAATTGCCCATTTCAATTTTTAACTTTGATATTCATGTGCTTCCTAGACTCTTACGGGCCCTGGTGCGGAGCACCGGCTATATGTCCATCATGTGGGACCTGCATATATTTATAAAAAGTAAACATACTATATATATAAATATGTTCTTTTTTAATTCATTTTCCCTATTTAACGTTTTGAAGTTTCATTCTATTCAGACTGTCTTCTATTTCTAACTAAACACTGCTCTATTATCTGTTGATAGCATGTGGTCTTTTCGTCTGTTTTACATTATAAACAGTAGCAAATGTTAAGAGACTGATGGTTTAAATTCAGCTGGACTCGTGTTCTTGAATAGCCTTTCCCATCACATTCCAGTCGGCCACATCCACATCCTTCCTATTTTGCATTACTCCTTATCCCCACCACTCTTCCTATATAAATCCCATCCCCCTACATTATTCATAATTTCCCAAGCGTTGGACTTCGACTGAGGGCCAGTTTGAATTTTTCATAGGCCGCTCCAGGTGATCTGTTAAACATTGACTCTTCTGTCCAGGATGTACGCACCGTCCTCCCACACTCCCGTCATTTATCTTTCTTACCATCTCACCACAAATCAAGCTCACCTTTCAACCACTTATCCAGGTTGACATCAATCTGTGTAATCAAACATTTAATCATTTAAGTAGCAAGAATAATAGTTTAATATATCAATCAAAAATGTATTATTCGTTATTCTATTATGCATTGTTTAAAAATTATGTGAGGAAAAGACAAAATTTTTCCATTCAGATGTTAAAAAAGTTACAGACAAATCTAATATAATTGAAATATTGCTTCGTTGGTTCGCAGTATTTTTATCAACTGAAATTCAATCAAAAGTCTTATATATAAATAATACATATACTATTATTATGAATTATTGAATCTAATAACTTAAATACTAGTTAATTTCTGTAATCATTTTTACATACCATCATCAATTATATACAAAAATGTCTAAACTACAGTGAAAGAATAACACATGGAACTATGATCTTCTGGTAAATCACATCCCAAATTGTGTGACTTTGACTACAGTGTTAATTGGTCTTAAGATACCAGTTAGTTCCTTAGGAACTGATTTAGCATGTTTGTTGTGAAACACTGTCTTTATTAGTATGGTGGTGACCAATAGAAGAAAGTATTTGCAAATAAAGTTGTATTGCAGTTTCTATTTAAATAAAGAATATTTAAAGAAGTCTGGGCTTCACTTTGTGGCAAACTCCAGTTTCATATCATTTCTGTTAATCATTTCTTAGTTCATATAAGCTCGCCAATTTCAGTTTTCGCTTGTAATAATGATTTAATAAGTTTGTGGCCGATGCGTTTTGGCACACTACATAAATAAATATATAGTTATCAAAAGTGTAATTTAAAATGGATAACAAATTTCTAAATAGTAAACTAAACCGCCTCTAGTGGGGCCATGCAGCTCTACCAATAGCTGTATTGGCTTTATAACCACAGGTTCTTTGAACCAGGGGCAAAAAAGGCCACTGACCTTACCTATAGCTGAACAGGATCAGTATGACCATTGGGCCGTAGTTTGATCCAAAACTCTTAAAATAAGTCGGAGCTACGTGCGATGGGGGCCCATGGAGGGTTTTCCCTCTCTCTCGCCTCTGAGGTTGGACTCGTAGTGCCTGTTGGTTATCACCTAAGTAGGGTAGACTTTTCTCATCGCTGTGTGAGAAGCACTTCTCGGGAGGATGCCTGTTTAGCATACCGGGGAGCTAGACATCCCAAACCCTTACCAGTGGGAATGGACCTTGAACTCAGCTGATTGGACTGGATAACTGGTACATGCCGGTTAGAGGCTTTGGCTTTTGACTGGATCTCAGAGTGGGGACAATTATGGTAGATACCACCTCCTTCAAGCCCATTTATGTTCCAGTACAGAGGGACCTTAAAGGCTCTCTAGCGCCTACTAGCACAGACCAGGTGGCGTAATCTCTCTTTATGAGACATTCACGAAGGTACTAAAACCTCCTCACAATGACGCCCTGATGGGGTCCGATAAACTACCAGTAGCAAGCTCTGGTCCCGGGGTAACGGACATTGCCTTATTCGGAAGTGGACGACCGAATTCCTCTGAATTCTGTGGTAGTCTTTAAAGTGAGTGTAGGAAGTCTGCCCAGTCAAAAGAAAACTAAATAAACACAGAAAATAGTTTTACACGCTTACAGCATCAAATTTTGGGTTTAACCGTGATCAGGAGGAAGAGAAGTAGGAAGACTCAGCAATCCGGTAGAACGACTGTGGGTAACCCAACTGCTATGCATATAACAATATGCATGCAGTTAAAAAGTTCTTCAAAAGACAGTTGCCTGAAGTTAGTCTGGCGATCTATAAAATAAAATTGAAATCTTTGTTCATAATCTTAAGAATTACTGAAATAATTACTAAGTGAGGTTATATATGAAAATAAGTATACACACAGTTAAAAGATACTCTAGAAAAACAAGTATTTATTTAAAAATGGATTGATTAACACTTATATTCACAAAATAAATAAAATTATTCGACTTAAACTCAGCCTGTAATTTTGATTTTATAGTTGTAACTATTAAAACTAAGGAACAACATAAACAGAAAAGAAAAACGCTAGGAATCTTAAATACTAATGACGATCACTTTTCCCTGAGAAAAGTTAATAGTAAATTTTTCAAAAATACAATATATTGGTTATTCATAAAGAGTATTATAATATCTTCTTAACTTAAAAGAAGGGGTGCTGCAAATTTAAATAGTATTTGTGCTGGTGTATTAATTAAGTATTAAGTTAAATAATTTTTGGTGGTCCATATTTGTTAGGGTGATTTTATATTGATAGATGAAAATTGGTCTCTTGGTTGTTGCTAACGTTGCACTATTACGTTTTCGGATACTAGTGTTTATTTTGCTTCCCTGATTATAGTCTCTTCCTCTAATAGTTTAAGATTTTCTTTAACGAAATGTTATACTCATGAGTTGTCCAGAGCTTGACTAAAGACCATGTACATCTGACAAGTGAAATGTTATACTCATGAGTTGCCCGGAGCTTGACTAAAGACCATGTACATCTGACAAGTGAAATGTTACGAGTATACTCATGAGTTGTCCGGAGCTTGACTAAAGACCATGTACATCTGACAAGTGAAATGTTATACTCATGAGTTGTCCGGAGCTTGACTAAAGACCATGTACATCTGACAAGTGAAATGTTATACTCATGAGTTGTCCGGAACTTGACTAAAGACCATGTACATCTGACAAGTGAAATGTTATACTCATGAGTTGTCCGGAACTTGACTAAAGACCATGTACATCTGACAAGTGAAATGTTATACTCATGAGTTGTCCAGAGCTTGACTAAAGACCATGTACATCTGACAAGTGAAATGTTATACTCATGAGTTGTCCGGAACTTGACTAAAGACCATGTACATCTGACAAGTGAAATGTTATACTCATGAGTTGTCCGGAGCTTGACTAAAGACCATGTACATCTGACAAGTGAAATGTTATACTCATGAGTTGTCCGGAGCTTGACTAAAGACCATGTACATCTGACAAGTGAAATGTTATACTCATGAGTTGTCCGGAGCTTGACTAAAGACCAGGTACATCTGACAAGTGGAATGTTGTATACAAAAAAAGAGTATAGAACGGGAATAAACACTAAATTCCCGTTAATTTTTAGTGTTTTTTAAAATACACTAAATATAGTATTTAGTATTATAAGATAGTATAGTTTATATATTATAAACTACATTTTATAGTTTAAATATATATAGTTTAATATATAAGCTATATTAAACTATAGTTTAGCTATTAGTTTAATAGCTAATTATAATGCCACTGACCTTATAAGGTCACTTATAAATTCTTCCCTGAGGACGAATTTAAAGGTATTAAATTAATTACCTTTATTTTAATGTTATTAAATTCATTCTATAATAATTAAATTAATTATTATAGACATATTATAATAATATTAATGTATGAATTAATATTATTCATGCATTAATGTCTGAATAATATTAATGACGTTTTATTAGATGTTTAATAAACGTCAGCCTTTATTTAATGACATTTTCAAGGCTGTAATACATAAACATAAGCTAGTTTCAATTGACTTTTGACGTTTTATTATTTTTGTGTACATTAACCCTAATGATGAGTAATTCTGGACCCAAAGCCTGCTGATGATAATTATTGTTTGAATGAATAAAGGTACAATATGCTAAAAAAATATGATAAGTTGTACTGTTGACGACCCCGTAGTTTAGTAAATATTCTACAAGATTGTGGAGAGTTGGTTACGAAGCAACATCAATCACTTTCTCGCCGACATTTCGTCAATCTTTATTGACATTTTCAAGGCAATAAATGTCAAAATAATACAATATATAAACAGTATTTAACATAATTATAAATACCTTGAATTTGGTTATCCATGTTATTTTAAAGTAACCAACCCAAATTAAAGGCATTTGTAATTATGTTAAATACTGTTTATATTCTGTATTATTTTGCCATTTATTGCTTATGTATTATAGTCTTGAAAATGTTAATAAATATTGGCGATATGTCAGTGAGAAACTGATTGTGTTTGCTTCGTGACTAACTCTCCACAATTCTGTAGAATGTTTTATAAAATGACAGTTGTATTTAAAGAAGGGTTGTCCACATATGCATGTATCAAATCTTCTAAGTTATAATTAATATTGTGTAAATCTATGAAATGTATTGGCTCAACAGTAGACATATTAAGCGTGATAGATATTTAATTGACCGGCAGGCCAGTGTGTTAGGAAGTTGAAATGCACGGGCAAGAACGGTAGCGGGCCTCGTCAGTCAGCGTGCCTAACTGTCAGGTAGATCCAATTACATCTAATAGCTCAATTACAATCCACTCCTGCCTTAGCCATCTCTTAAATCTTTTACAATTATTTTGTAAAATGGTTCTTCTGGAAAAACCATCCTACTTTCTTTGTTTCATTATTTTTTTTTTTTTCTTACCTAGTCATTCTATGTGTCAATGGTTGACGTTTTGACTTCAATATTGCTTTGTTAATCACTAAATGCTTGTACGTTTCGTCTTCCAATGGTTAGGCTAATAGCAGTTGGTAAGGTTATAATTACGATAATCGAGGGTTCGGTTGAGAAGTGTTTCGTATAATTACCGAACCCCGTGTCACTACTAACGCCTTAATAAATTCCCTTTCTCCGGCCTTACCTCCTGTAACTGATTCATTACCTGGCCTATTGAACAACTTTAATAGGTTATTTCAACTAGGCTTAAAAATCTTTAATGTCGCCTACCTTTCCTCTGACAATTTACCTTTAATTTTATAACTTTAATCGTCTAAAACCATTCATTCTTATGTCAAACAGGTATAATAGTCATGGTTTACAATAAATTAAGAAAATAGCTCAACATTAATTTATTATATTTTATCAAGTCTTTTTTTTTAAATTAATGAGCAATAATTATTCACTCTAGTTTAGGATAATTAAGCATATAAATTCATAAAAAACCTATAACCCTGATCTAATTTTTTAATCTCACTTATATATTTATTATAAATAAATATATTTGTTTATAATGAATGTATTCAGAGGTATTTCTTTTTGTTAATTCACTTAATTATCACTTAATTTTACTTTTTTTAATTTGTTAATTACTTTTTATTTTATTCATTTATCAATTTTTTAGTTAAATTTTATATTTATAAAAAGTTCTTATTATTATTATTTTCCCCATGGTTATTCTTCTTCAACTATTTTTATTACTTTTTTTGTTTTCCTGGTGGCCAACCTGCCCATATTCTGTCAATCTGTCCAGTCGGCTTTCGTCATCTCCCCGATCAACTTCCTTCCCTGAGGACGACCATTGAAAGAGTCGAAATTTGAATGACAATCCTAGTATCTAGTCTCCTCGTTTTCATCAGTGTTTATTTAAGTTTTCAAAAATCATTTATTTATAAATATAATATTAATAAATATATTTATTAATAAGAACTGTAAGTTTCTAATTTTTACCAGATCGAAATCCATGGAACCAGGGTAGCCCACTGGCTTGCGTGTCCGCTGATGAGAGAAGCACAAATGTATTATAAATAAATGTAACAAATAAATAATAAACTACTACATTAGAGGTTAAAAATGAATAATTTTAGAAACAAACTTGAACACAACTGTCAGATGAAATACGAATGTTCTAAGGTAATATTGTAAAGACACATTCCTGTTAATAATTTTTTTTATGTTAGGTAAATTAAATTGAATATTTCAATTTACAAGTTTTGTTTTTATTAAATGTATTTAATTGTTTATATAACTTGAATTGATATTTTATTTATTTATACGA
This sequence comes from Hermatobates lingyangjiaoensis, assembly GCA_026182355.1. NCBI lineage: Eukaryota > Metazoa > Arthropoda > Insecta > Hemiptera > Hermatobatidae > Hermatobates > Hermatobates lingyangjiaoensis. The sequence goes on along the minus strand of JAPFBL010001937.1, from coordinate 572,948 downwards.
TAAAATAAATGACTTTTTTTTACTTTTAAACGATTTTTATTTTGCTAAATATACTTAGTGTATATATCTTGAATCATGTTAAGAATACTATATAAAAAGCTGGGTCATATAAGAATCTGTTTCCGTGCCTTAATATGAAGAAACAACAATTAAAATTATCCCTGTCAATCATGTTCAGTGAATCTATTTCAATAACTATTGCTATAATTTCTGAGTGCCACAAAGGGTCACGGGTAGTCTAGTGTGTAATAATTCTTGTAGGTCTTCTTATATCTGGAATATAAATAATACGAAACAATGATAATTTATTGATATAGCTTTTCGACTACTGATTCTTCAAATACTAATTTGATTATTGAGGATTAGGTCCAAAATTAATAAATTCTTATAACAAGCCGACATTTCGCCGAAATTTGTTTGGCAATCTCAAGACTTATTGAAGGAACTCTTAAACGCATTATCCAAATTTTTTCTTTGTGTAATATATGTTATCAAAAATGAATTGAATTGAGAAGCAAATTTGTTCTAACAAGGATCAAACATGGTATTTTAGACAACATCATCATAACTGTATTTCCTGTCTGTTGTGATGGTGTTGACTAACATATGTGTGATCCATGTTAGAATATATTTCCCTTTCAATTCTATTTATTTTTGATCATATATATATATATATATGCTGGTAACTCACCACAAATGATTGAAGATAATCGCTCTGAGACCTTTAGTTTTCACGTCGTCAGAGAGCAAGTGAATACAAGTTGTAGGCAGGTTATAAAGTTGGATGAAGATAGGCATCATTGACAGTATTTCTCCCTATTATATTAGAAATAGTCTTGATTTGTTTAACGATTCCTTGAATGAGAAAGTCATCCAATTTAAAAAGGCCTGGACTAGTGTTGACTAAGCTCTTAGAAAAGCCTTTTATGAGGGCGATTTCAACAGTGTTTCTTCTTTCACATGACATAAATACAAACTCCTTTACTTCTTCCCAGTTGATTAAGTGATTTTTGTCTCTAATGTGTGGGAACAAGGCACTTTTATCATCTTGTCTTCTAATAGTATACTGATGTTGCTTAATCCTTGATAATATATATATATATAATAATTAATAATTATATATTTATAATTATTAATAATAATTAATTGTATATTTATATTAAAAAAAGATGAGAAATGAATAACGCGTTAAATTGTTTCTTCAAACTGCCTTGAGAATGCCGAACGAAGTAGGGGGAAACATCAGTATATAATCAGAATTTATTAATTTTGGACCCAGTCCTCAATAATAAAATTAGTATTTCAATGAGAATATATGTTTCGTGCATGTACATTGTCTAATTAGAACAAATATTTTTTTAGATACGATAAACTAAGCACATTCAATTATGATAGCACACTAGTACCAGGATTGTTAAATTTCCTTATGGACTCTGTAATTGTCTATGTAGTTAAAAAACTTCAGCTTAATCATAGTTTTATCTAACAGGGGAAATTGTTTTACTTAATTTTAACGTTTAAGAGATTAAGGAATTATTCGTTTAACCTTGAAGAATGCACTTGAATGCTTCAAATGTATGGGAATGTCTGTATATTCACTATTAGTTCTTTTCAAAACTTATTCTTTTTTAACATAGTTGTTAAAGCTAGAGTTTCTTTTTTTCCACAAATTATTGTTAGATTATAATTGCCCATGAAGTTATCTGATTTTTTTTATACTGTTTTAGTTTACTCATCCTTTGATGTGTTTATGACACTGTTTAGTATATCGTATTACTACTTTACGAAGGGAAGCGGTGGTTTGACTCAAAAGAAGCGTGAATGGCTTCAACGGGAAAATGAATAATAAAGTTCTCTCTCTCTCTCTCTCTCTCTCTCTCTCTCTCTCTCTCTCTATATATATATATATATATATATATATATAATTCTCTATGACCGGGCGCGTATGTGGCAACATTGTTAGTCTCCAACCGTCTCTGTACCTGTGCGCTTGGTTTCCCTCTCTTATCTCTCCTGAAGACGGTTCAACCGAAAATTAGAGACTTTAATTTTGTGTTTTTAATTTCTCTATGTTTCGTTATCTGCATTGAAGTATATATATAATCAAACATACAGAAAAAGCGTAAATAGTATTCGCAAAGAAAATTATATTTTCTGATTTGTAAATATTTACTCTTTTTATGCATGTTTAATTATTTCTGAATGAATGTATTATTTCTTATATTTCCTCTCTTTTGTAGGCCTATGAAAAATGTTTTAAATAAAAAATAAAACGTTGTTAATGATAGGTTAATTTGAAGCTGAAGAACTGACTGAGTGATAAACTTTTATTTAATAATATATATATATATATATATATATATATATATATATATATATACGGTAAATCACAAAAACAGAACAAAGGAACAAACACACTTACTGTCTCTAATTTTCGGTCGAACCGTCATCAGGAGAGTTGAGTAGGGACACCAAGCGCACTGCCACCACGCTTGGTGTCCCTATCTCAACTCTCTTGATGACGGTTCGACCGAAAATTAGAGACAGTAAGTGTGTTTGTTCTTTTATTTTGTGTTTGTGATTTACCGTGAAACGTTTGTTGTCCTTTTGGATCGTATATATATATATATATATATATATATAAAGTTCAATGTAGACGAAGAAACATAGAGTTATTATAAAGAAAGACTTAAGTGTGTGTTTGTAATTACTCTATGGTTCTTCATCTACATTGAACTTTATTTGTCCGTTTCAGATTGTATTTTCATCGAAAAAGTGTATAGTACTCCGCCACAGTACGCTGTATTGTTAATAGTACTTGGAGTAGTTGCAAATTAAGCCGTCAATCAGCTGCTGTGTTATCTATCATAAAAAAGTAATTAAAATTTGTCAAATGACATCATTCGACAGTAAATCCTATAAAAATAATTAGGAAATCTACATAATGTAAATTTTATCTCTGATATTTATATATCAAAAAATACGAAGAGGCTTGTTGACTTAGTGAGGTCAATTACCTCGGATACATGATTGAATTTTATTTATCATGTATATTTATGTTCTTTAAATAAATAATCATAATAAGTATGACTAAAAAAAATAATTTTACCCTGAATCAGCTCATTTTAATAAATGTAATGGACAAAATAATTAATTATGTTTTCAAATTAAAATAATTATTGAATATTCCTTTATATTTTTTTTTCAAAGTTTAATTTTAAAATGAAGCATTCTAGACATGGAAGCATATTATAAAACCAGATTTTTGAGGGTGAAAGGGTAGCTCAGTAGATGACGAGCTCATTTCTGGATTGGTTCATCTGGAGTTCTATACTCAATCTGGCCTTCGATTTATTCATTGGGGGAGGTGAAAAAAATCTGAGAGCGTCGCCCCATAAAATACTGTCTCGAGCCTGTGCGATATCACGATCTCGTCTAAATATACTTGGTTTAGGAAAAATTTAGGATTCCAGTTGTAGCATATTCATTATGTGGTGTCAGAAATGGTTAATCTTTGGTCAATGTGTGTTCATTGTGGGACTGCGACTGCAACCTAACCTAACGTAACCAGTGGGAGGATTTGATGTTATTATGAGAAGTAATAAATATCCTACTGGTAAACTGTATTTCTGGACTGATGATTGTTTTTGTTAGTTTTAAATAAATTCAGTACTCAGTCATTTATTATATATATTTTAAAAAAAGCTTTTTGAGTTATACTTATTTCATTATATCTAAAGATATTTTTGACTAAATAATATTTTTGGATGGTTTCAGCATTTAATATATTACTGAAATAGGTATATTTTTATAATTTCCTAATCAATTATATCGTATCACTTATATCAATCATATCGTAAAAAAAATCATCTTACGAAATAACTACGTACCTATAGCCTTCTTACAAAGTACTTATAGATCTAATTCTCGTCCTAACATTATGAGTTGTCTTATTTGCAGTATACGTTGTAATATATCGTTTCAAAAATTGCTAATTTCATCTTCAGGGATTGAGTGGAGTTTTAAAAAATGTTTGTGTCAAACATTTACTGCTACTTTACTGCTTCAAAATACTGACGTTTTTTAGAGGCAACGCTCTAATAACTAATCAGAAGTAAAACAAATAAATACCTTTAAATGTTTAAAGACATTATAAAACAAAAATTCTTATATTTTATATTTATTTTTACATTTCTGATTAGTATGTTATATGTTAAACGAATATCACATAGATAACTTATACTTACCAGAAGTCATATCGTTAAACTTTATCTTGAAAATACCAAAACCCATCAGACTACTGAAGTTAAGCAAAATTGGGTCCGGGTGGTAATTGGATGGGGGACATAATGTGCTGCTGGCGCTCCACCCCGTACTAATGTGGGACACTCATGGTTTGAATGGGTTGCGAGGCAAAAATGACTCGCACTTATCTATATTATGCGAACTGAAAGACCTTCATGAGGGTGGGGATAGTAAAAGGAAAGATTACTTAGAGTATATGTTTGATGATTTTAAGAACTTCCGGATATAAGAATTGCAATAAAATGTTATATATTCATTGTATTTGGAATATTGAAGTAAGTAACTTATAGAATCAATGTTTTGATTGCTGCTCCTTTGATTATTATATGCGAAACACAAAAATTGACTTGCTTTCTATAAAGAACATCAAAAAGTTGATAAAATTTGAAGGATCTGGACAAACTTATTTAAATAATCGAAATTCATGAAACACCGGAGTTATAATGTTATATCATGGAACTGTCATAGCCATTTAAATGCAACGACTCCAAAATAATGGTCATTGTACAACGTACAGTAAGTATAATTATCCGAATGAACATAAAAAAACTGAACCTATTTAAAAAAAAAATTGATTCAGATCCATAAATTACAAAAAAATAGGAGTAAATAAATTTAGGCAGTGAATAAAGATTATCAATCCTTATTAAAAATTGCTCCTTATGTGATTAATTCGTATAATTTTAAGATAGTATAATTTTGACCTCTAACAATAATTATTTGGAAACTAACGAGGATTGTTTTCAACTGGATGGGGATGATTATTTTCACCCTAGGAAGGTGCGGGGCCCGGGGCATTTCAACCTACCCATAAATTATTATATATAAAAATTGTTATATTGGTTATATTGTGCAGGTATTAGAAATTAAAAGAGGTTAGAAGTTCCAATTTTATTTTTATATTAACAGATTTTCGTTTAACTCAGTACCTATCACTTATCAAGATATCAGTCATTTGTCCGAGGTCACCACCGTCGCCCTGCGGGAACCTCCACAAGCGCGGAACCCAGGCTGGTTACCCCGGTTGGCCCTAGGTAAGGGACGGCCTGGTTTTCAATCCAGTTTAGTTTATAGTTTCTGCATGAACTATGTATTGTAGGACAAGCTGCAAAATACGTAAATTATTGTATGGTATTAATTGTTATTAACATTTTTTTTAATGTAACTTTTTTTAATTTTTCGAAAAATATTTCGTCTCTTGTATAAATGTTTATGCAGAAAGCATGGTTACTAGCTTTGTAAAACGATCATGGTATTAATATATACAGATTTTTAATGCTGGTCTCTCATCTGCCAAGGTTATTGGTGTCGTATTGACTCTTATCATAAGATTTTATCTCAATCCCTCGATGAATAGTTTCGTATAAAAGTACTCGATGGCTTTCAAGCTTCCATGCTAATTATTACGGAAGGTTTATACTAAACTATAAGCATTAAAGTAGGAAACTTTAATAATCCAAGATATCTTCAATTTTTAAGAACTAACAACATTTTTATGAAGTTTTTATTCATTAATGCTTAAAATACCAGATGTTTGTTTCATTTAAATGTATAATTTGAATGGAAGTTAGTGATTAACCAATTTGTTTTATTATAGGGGATACTGTATCTAAGCTTCATTCCTTCAGTGGACTTCCTGAATGTTAGACTGAAAATTGAATAAATCCAAAATGACCAAGATTAGGCCAAAATATAAATACCGGGTGAGATGGTTCCCAGTATAGAGGATTCATGTCTATGCAGAATGTAACAAGGACATTACAGGAATTAAATACATTAATTTAGTAAGACCTTCTTGTCTATAGTCTACTTAATAACATTATAATAACGTCTCAGAAATTATCTTATAAAAGTCGTGCAATTTACATACTTATACATACACTTGAGAAGTTGTCCTCTACTTTTTTTAAGTGCAGAGTTTTTGAAAAGATCCTCAAAATTGATGTTAAGTAACACTTCTGCTGTTATACTTATTACATATAGGGTGTTTAGCTTCCTTTTTTTTTAAATTATAAGCCCATTGCCTTGGAAACATTAGCGTTGCATAGTTGTTTCTGATAGGATTTTTAACATACTTCAGCTGAGAAAATGAGTGTTCAGTGAGCAATCTGTGTCCATAAATGTTAAAAATGTATGAATGGCAATATGTTCACTTGAAAAAGTTTACTAAAAGGCATCTTCACAAGTATTTCATCAAGTTTGGTATGACAGAATCTAGTGTTTTTATTTTCATGGTATTTTATTCGTGACGCTCATTGAAATAAAACTAATAAAGCTGAGCAGGGATCAATGTTAAAACTCTTTAGGTGAGTCTAAATGAACTTTTGGCGACATTGAGTTAAACATTAAGTTAAACATTAAGTAGTTTTCTGAACTTAATTTCTGGCTTTCAAATATTCATATTACACATTTTCATCATTGGATACCTTCTTTCTTAGGAATTCGCGAGTTGAGTGTCCAAGGCAACCATCTTCGACAGTAAAAACATGAGCACGGACTTCGTATGAGTTTCTAACCACTTTCTGACAGTGTCTGCGAATAGATTTTGCTTTATTTGGCCAGTAAACTTCTCAGTTATCTAACTGTTTGGTGACGACTCTGCGATACCCTCTTTACCTTGATGTTCGAAACGCATTTTTATTTTGCTTCATGGTTATCCAGCCTTGAAAAGGAAATGATATTCTTATTGTTTCAATCCTTTTTTTTTTGACAAATCCCAATTAATTGAAATATAGCTTTGGTACTGTAGAAGACATTAATAAAACGCAAAATATTTTAATAATAAAAGGCCAATTTAGTTATTTTTCTCCTAGATGAAGATGCAAACGACTAGTATTATTATTGATGAGTATTATTGCTATTACCACAATAAAATGAAAAACTCCTTAATAAAATAACAGTTTATACCAGATAATAATGTGATAATGACACATTATTTAAAAATTACTACTTTTTATTTGCAATATAGAATTATATTATTTTCCAGCATGATAGGCGGGCTCCTAAAAGAGAAGTGTCAGATGCACTTTCTTAATGCCAATGGTAATTCCCTTTGGTAGCGCTTTACAGGGCTTCAAATTTAAGGAGAAAAACATAAGCTCCTTATGCAAGTAAGCTGTTGACCTTGTTAACATTTCAAACAATGATTACGTTTAATCAACTTGACTTGTCTCACTCATTCCGGGCATTAATGCAGACTATGAAGTATATATTTAATCTTATAAAGAGTGAGGCCCTTGGAAGAGCAGTGATACTTGGCTTTTGACTCTACGATGGCAATGGAATATAAAGTTACCGTAATACTCAAATATCTTTTCACATCAGTAAATACCTTATCTGCCATTTTTTGATGCAAAATAGACATGCCATTAAAGAATGAGGCCATTCTATGCTTTGTGTTGTTCTTTAATCAGAAGTTTACAATGGTTGTTTAATGGTATTTATTAATGTTGAGAAAAAATACTAATAAAAGTTTCCACTCTTTTTTTTTTTATAAAAACAACTGGTTTTGAACATGTAGTGTTTTAGGTGGTTGCATAATAGAAAAGGTTGAGGTCAACTCTCAACTTCTACGTTTCGAGCACGTAATGTTCTGTTTCAGTTGTACGGGTTAAAGTCAACCCTCAACTTCTACGTTTCCAGAATGCAGTGTTCTTTTGGTGGTAGAGGTTGAGGTCAACTCTCAATTTATATGTACGCTTCCAGCGTAGAAATAACTAAACATGAGAAAATAACTTTAGAAACTTAAACAATAGCTGTTTTAGTTGTAGAGATTGAGGTTAATTCTCAACTTCCTCTTTTTGTGCACTCAGTGTTCTATTTTGAGATATCATAGTTTTAATTGAAGAGGTAGAGGCCAATCGTCATATTCATCAACTGTGAATTATAATGAATAAAACTTCAAAATATAAAAAAAGAACTAAATAATAATATAAATATATATATATGAAAAACACAACAAAAAAGAAACGAGAACAGTTACTGGATCAATATTTCGAACTGAATTTCATTATAAGGAAGACAGTAGAAGGGAAAAGAAGAGGAACGAGCGTTCAGGTGTGCGGGTGGAAGGCGACTATGAGTTCCAAAGAAGCAGTCACAACCGAGACTACCTCTTCTTCTTCTTCCCTTCTACTGTCTTCCTGATGTGAACTTCAGTTCGAAATATTGATCCAGTAAGTATTCTCGATTCTTTTATGTGTTATCTTTTTCATTTATTTATTTATCCGGTTTGGACTGTTTAGTATATATATATATATATACATCGTACCGTATAATGTACCGTAATATAGGAAGGAAAATATAATATTTGAAATATGCTTTTGTCATCGAGAAGGTTTTTAAGTCGAAAAATATCAGACATCAGCCACATTAGACAAAATTTAAATTTTCTATATTATGAAGTTCTAATTATGCTAATAAACTAAATTATAGATTAATAAGATTATATCCAAGATATATGAATACTAGTGTACACAGAGATATATTTTGTGAGAAACGCTTAGTCTTTTTCTTCATGCTACACCTTTTCATCTCTCGCCTTCTGAAGAAGCAGATTTATTGTGAAGAAGAACACAATGGCTTCGAACCCTTGTTTTTTTTGTAAAATATTTTTTTTGAGATAAGCGTATTTAATTTTTCCTTATTCTTACATCCTAGCATTAACTGATTGACCAATGAAAAAGTTAAAAACTACGGTCTAGTGGGACAGGTTGCCCAGTAGCTTCCATGATCACCTCTGGAAATATACTTCCTCATAAAATATAACTCTGTGTACACTAGTATTCATATATCTTGGATATAATCTTATCAATCTATAATTTAGTTTATTAGCATAATTAGAACTTCATAATATTGGAACTTTAAATTTTGTGTAATGTGTCTAATGCCTGATATTTGGCGCCTTCTCTAAAACTTTCTCATGACAAAGGTATATTTGAAATATTATTTTTTTTTTGGTTCCGATGATACGGTTGTTAAGGATCCAAGTCTAAAAACACTTGAATTAGGCAAAATGTTATTCCTACTGTAGAATAAAACCGGTAATATGGATCGCCCTTTACAAAATTGAGTGCCGAATAATAAAAAGACACGGTTTTGTCTCTAGAACAGCACTAGAAAGTGAAAGCCTTATAAGTGGAGGCAGATAAAAACAAAACCTATGGGCTAAGGTGGCTATGGGATTGGCAGCTTCATCCATAATGTTACTGCAAGGTTCTGTAGGCAGTAATCAAACTCTAGATTCGGCTCCGATTACAATCTCTTCAAGATCGATCTCGTGATCAATCTCATGAGGAAGTCGATGTTGACTATAAAAAAAGCTTTTTATAAACTTGTCTGGTTTAATAAAATCTCACTATCGTCACAAAAGTATTGCATTATCAAGGAAAACAACTCAACTTTTTCGAAACCCTGATAACAATAACTAGCTCTTGGGGTATTTAAAACGATTTTTATATGTATTTCGATTTTATAAAAATGATTCATATTATATAATACATTAGTAGTATTTTCAGAATTTCATCTCTTGTTGTTAATTGTAATGCGTGCAAAGGGCACAGCAACCTTCATATATATCTAAATAAGTCCAAAGAATACTATTACCACTTATTGAATTATGTATCTTTGAATTATTATAATAAATATAATTATAATGAATAATTATTTAATAATTATAATATGTAATTATAATACTTAATATTATATACTAAGTAAAGAAGATTTTATATTCATTTCAGAATGAAAAAGAGGGAGAATAAGTTTATGTGTAACTTAAACAACGCTGGGTATTTTGCTTGTATATTTATAATTATTTTAAAGAATTTTTGTTTTTTTCCACACCCACTCTTATAGGGCTTTAATTTTGGGTGTTTTTGATGAAACAGTAAGAGAATATATGTACATATGTTTGTTTCGAATATCAACACTTATAGGTTTACAATTTACTTGTGTTTCTGGGGCAAATATTAAAAGGATATTTGTTTATATCCAACTCTCACACGTAAAGGGTTTCAATTTATTGTGTTTTAGGGACAAACTTTAAAACAATGTGTGTTTGTTTCCAACACGAACAGTTCATCAGAGAAGTGATATTGAAATGTTTGTACAGTCAATTTTGCACCCCCTTTTGACCTCAGCATCCTACCGACAGTCGCTTGCACAAAAATTTTCCGCGTACCACATGCCAAATCTATTGTCAAAGTCAATATTCAATGCTAAAATCAGGCACGCTGCAAGTAAAAACAATTCCTAAGTTATAATTCAAAACAATGTACTTATAACCATTCATGAAGAGTTTAACTTGCCTGTGTTTTATTAAATACTATTTGAATTTATTTCCACTATCTCTTTCATTTACTTTGTTGGGAGTGGATGGACTGACATGGCTTCTTTTATAGCACTGTAGAACTATAAAAGGAGTTAATGTTTAGAAAAATACATAAACCCAAAAATTATTACTAAAGTTGAAAACCTATACAACAAATATTTGTAAAAAAAAGTTAGTACCTTAAATTGTTTAAAGTTTTAATAATATAATTATTACCAAAATTTTTGTGATTTTTTGAGAGTTTTTGGTCTGGATATTAAAAAATACTTCTTTGCCAAGGTTTTGACGTATATTTATGTTCTCCTCAGGGCTATAACTACTTTCACAGGTAAGCAAATTTAGATCTCTGGTGTTTCTTATCAATGTAATATATAACCATACTGAAATCTTCAGTTTATAATTTATGTACATAATAGTAAATAATAGACCAAATGTAGTTGTAATAACTGTGCTGCATGTGTCAATGTTATAGCCCTGAGGAGGACATAAATATATGTCAAAACCTTGGCAAAGAAGTATTTTTTAATATCAATACCAAAAATCCTCAAAAAATATCAAAACTTTTGAATATAGAGAGGTTAAGAAACGAACAGTAAAATGATTATTATTACCATTATTTAATAATAACTTTTCTTTTAATTTTAAGTTGATTAAGTTAAATTTTCATTTAAAAACTCGAACATAAATAAATTTAAATTAATAAGAGATTTGTGACATGATTTTAGTAGATTATTGAATTTCCTCGAAGAATTGACGAGGAAGCGCTGGTCTGAATAAAATAAAGGTTTCAGGAAGTGCTTCATGCTTCAAACTGACTTCAAGGTGTACCTGTTTATATTGTGAATTATGGTCTTGCTCTTACAATATATAAGAGCATCCACTTTGCAAAAAAAAAATATTGGAGGTCAGTGTTATGATTAATTTATACTGATCAAAGAAAAAAGGTTTCCACTTGAACAAAGTTTTATGATATAAAAAAAAACCCTTAGAATACAGTGTTATCAACATAAAAATTGAAATTTGTCATTTGAAATAAAAATGTTTATCTGATATTTAACAAAGTTTACTTTATCAGGAAATATAACAAATCTGCATAACTAAAGAAACCTACCACTTAAAATAATCAAAGTTACGAACATACATATATTCTATATTTACATAATAATATATTATACTAACGAAGATATATAATTGATATAATATGCAAACTACTTAGTGCTAATTAATCTTTCAAGAAATGAAAGCAAATACTAGTGTAGACTAGATAAAAAAAATATTCACTTGCAGAATATACTCTAACCAACACAGGGACAAAACTATTTCAAACTTTTATTATTTCTGTTTAAATAAAGTTTTCAATATAAATTATTATGAGACCAAATAATCTCTCTAAATCTCTACTCATTGATTTTTGATTTTGCAAAAAAAAAATACAAAAATTACCTAAATACTATTTGTGACGTATATAAAATGAGTTAATTATTTTAATAGTTATAAAGCTATTAAACTAATATAAGTTTGAGTTAGAGATAAAATTAATAATAATAATAATAATAATAATAATAAAATTAATTAATATTTATCTTAGAGAAAGAGAGAGAGAGAGAGAGAGAGAGAGAGAGAGAGAGAGAGAGAGAGAGAGAGAGAGAGAGAGATGAATTTGCATAAAAGATTTAAAAAAAGGTTTTGTTCCAGTATACCAGACGTAGAATAAATACCTGACGAAGTAATTCATTTTAATGAAATGTGTAATTTTTAAATTAATAACATGTATTAATTTATGTTCGAACTTAAGTTAATGGATAAAATCTCTATTTTGCTATGAATAAAAATATATATATTAATTTTAATATGTTTGTTACCTACTTAGACATAAATATCTGTATTAAATAAAACAAAATAATATAAATTTAAAATTTTTGCTACAAGAACAATGCAACATGTATTTATAGGAACAAAATAGGATATTTTTCACAGTGTCACCAACATAGATATAAAACATGGAGAAAATTAATAAATAATATTTTTATTAATTTAAGATATATCTTTTTGAATAAAAAATGTTGCTAATGAATAACACAAATTAGGTCACGCTTAATCTCAGAAATATAATTATAATATGCTATAATTAAGTTTCTTTATAACTATCTTTCATTAAGTTTTATCATTTGAATTCTGCAATTATCCTATTATGTTATATTATTTCAGTAAGATTGCATTATACTATGCAAATTTTAAAATTTAACTATGATAAATTTACTGCTGTACTTATCAAGCAGTAAATTTGTCAATATTAATATGATCAATCATTCTTGTATCGAAAAAATGATTATTGTATCTATAATAAAATTGTTTAATTTGGATTAATAAAAATGTTTAATTTAGATTAATAACAATTTTAATATTAATTTTTTTTTCTAATTTATACTTAATTTGTTAAAATTAGCTCTATCATTAAAAATTAGGTCTGATTTTTGAAAATTTTTTTTTTGTCAAAATACTGTGCAGAAAGAAACATGTTATATTAAATAAAGAAAACAATGACAACAGTGAAGTGTGAATAATAAGAAATAGACTCTTTTTGTGACGATTGGAATTATGCATGCAGGAAACTGGTAGCCAAGGTTAAGCCTCTCGCGATATAAAACGTACAGTCCTCTCATCGCAGACCTGTTGCTGTCTATTTCTCTCACTTCATTCATAAAGTACAAAACAATTATTTTCAACTACGAAAATAATCTCAAGTTTTTAATCTATATTTTTACTTGATCATTTACTTCTTAAATTCAGACTTATTTCAAAAGCTTTTTTTTTTTTCTTCTAGAAGTTATTAAAGGGTTTATACGTAAAGCTATAAGTAAACAAACAAAAAAAAACTTTAGTTAAGGAATCTTTAAGAATGATATAAATGTAAAAATGATTTTTGTGACATTGTGGGTTCGAATTCATTGAAATATCCTGTTCACATATACATGAGCGCACTCACAACATACATTCACGCATCTTTCTTTTGCAATATTTTAAATCTTTTATGAATTTCATGCAAAACAATCTATTCAGATATCTTTTAAAGCAGAGGAGTGGGGAGAGCAGAGGTATTTGAAAAGGTTTTTAAGTGCAGGATAGGACAGTAGTCCAGGGAGAGATGTTTGGGTGAACATGGAGTACAGTAAGAATAAGTAATAACCATCCCTTAGCTGAATATTTATATGTATGGTAGTAACTTTGATTATACTAGGTATTAGTTGTTGTTATCTAGTTATGTAAATAGTTTATAATATTTCTTTGTGTAGTAAACTTTGAATACATCAGATAAGGCTATTTATTTTAAAAGACACATTACTATTTTTATGTTGTTAACACTGTATTATGAATGTTTTTTGTTTGTATCTATGTTAGTGTCATTGCCGTAATTAAGGACACTTATATACTGATGGATATATTAGAAAAATTCTACTTCTTAAGTAGTGTATTTTTTTTGGTTGGTAGCACTATCCTAATTTTCCTGTTATCCACATTTTGCCAACACAAAAAAAAACATTCTAAAGTGTGAACAAAAAAGTTATATAAACAGATGAATAACATTAATTTGTTGTATTTTTTGCTCTAATTTAGTGTTTGTTTATATTTGGTAGCAACATTGGTTAACGTAAGTAAATGAGCTAGCAAACTAGCACAGATAAACAAGCTCTATTATAGTTAGAGACATAGATAGATACGGGGCGATCTGACTAGGAGCTGTCTTACAGGGTTAAAGTTTGAGAAACTATTCTGCTGTAGCGTTATCACAATTCTGAAGAAACTAATTCAGTTGATATTTATTTAACGACTGAATATTATGATAAATATTTAACGAACTGCATAATTTGATATATTAAGTATCATCCAATTAATTATATTGGTAGGCAGAACTGAAAGATCTATCATTTTAAGTAGTATTAAATAGTAGATATGAAACAGTAGATAGTAAATAGTAGATAGATAGTAGATAGTAGTAGTAGTATTAGTATTAGTCGATAGATAGTAGTAATAGCAGTAAAAGTTAGATAGTATAGTAGATAGTGTAATAGTAATAGGTATATAGTAGTAGAAAGATAGTAGTAGTAGTAGTAGATAGATAAATAGTAGTAGATAGTTAGATAGTAGTAATAGTAGTGGAAAATAGTAGTAATAGTAGTAGATGGATAGATAGTAGAAAGATACTAGTAATACTAATAGGTAGATAGAGTGTAGTAGATAGTTGGTAATATAGATAGTAGATAGTAGACTCTCATGGTGGAAGGGAGGAAGGGTTTGTTCCAGTATACCAGACGTAGAATAAATACCTGACGAAGTAATTCATTTTAATGAAATTTGTAATCTATATAAATAAAATAATGATTTTGTCTGTACATTGCTTAGAACTGACTCAATTCAAGTTTTCTTTACGTTTCATACATTGGAGAAACCGAATCCACCCTTAGAAAAATTTCTGTCGGTTTGTCGGTTTGTCGGTTTGTCTGTTTATCGGTTTGTCGGTTTGTCTGTTTGTCCGCAAAACTTTGTCACAAGTAAACTCAGCTACCATAAGACATATAAAGCTGAAACTTTTACAGTATATTTGTGTAGGTCTAACTTAAAATATAGGCTCTGAATTGATTGGAAATTCAACGTAGAAGTGAAGTTATGGACGTTTAAAGAAAAACGTTTGTCACAAGTAAACTCAGCCACGATAAGACATGGCGAGCTGAAACTTTGACACTGGATTTGTGTATGCCTAACTTAAAATATGGGCTCTAAATAGATTCATAACTAAGTACAGAAATGAAGTTATAGGGCTTTAAGCGTATTTTTCTAACTTCAGAGACAAGTTTGTTTTGAAAATACACAGGTGTGGCAAGTAGGTATTGTTAGTTGATTTTAATTTCATTGAAGCATATGAATATATTGCGTATTTGACATCTTTGAAAAGGTGTTTCCCAGGGTTGAGGATGTACTATCCGTTACGAATAAATAGTTTTGTAAACGAGCAATTCTCAACTCTTAATATGAACAGGCAGGAAAAATCAACAAACAAGTTTTTACGCTATATCATACCGAGGAAAGAACTTACAAGTCAGTAAAGAAATCGGATTACTGACGAAGAAGCAGTTCATTATCTAATTGAATTTCTTGACTCTGAATTTATTTCTCCTGGACTGCCTGCTCATGAGTAAAAACTTAAAGTAGGAGCACCAATCATGCTGCAATTTAGTAGCAGTAACAAATTTCATGTTACGAAACATGAGTGCCCCAAAACTGTGCAACGGGACACGACTCTGAGTTCGTGCTCTACACAGATATGCCATAGAGGCGGGCATAATGACTGGATGTGGTATTGGGGAGTCTGTGTGTATACCACGCATATCATTGATTCCGAGCCACTGTCTGTTTCCATTGAAATGATTACAATGTCCTGTCAGAGTCTATTTCGCAATGACGTTAACTAAGTCGCAAAGGGAGACTTTATCTAACGCAGGAATTCATGTTAGCGAGACCAAGTTTTTCTCACATGGTCAACTGTAGTTTACTTGCTCAAGAGTCAGAGGTTCCAACTGTTTGTTTTTCCGTAAACCTGGCGGACAGACAGCTAATGTGGTGTATACAGAGGCATTTGTTTAACACTGTACTAATAATGGTATTTTCTACTATTCTATAACTTCTAATTATGGTATTAGTATATATAATACTATAATTGATATTTTGGAATACCAAGTATAATAGAATTTTTGATTCCGTCAAAGACGGGTACGTTTGCTAGTTTTTAAATAAATCATTATTAGATTTAAAGCTGTTTTATTTTATAATTTCTAATGAAGATTACAAGCAAGTATTTACACATTTTTTTAAAAGAAATTTCATTAAATATTAGAAAAAGTGAAGATTTATAATCAAGTAAATGATCATTGTATTGTGTCTTACGACAGAATTTTTTATAAATAAGTTATAACTTTTTAAGATATTGCTGAATTGTTTATAAGGAGATAGAAATGTAATGGACAAAACTGTAGTAGAGAGACTGCCATCTGTAGATGCTCTTTGATGGACCTTGACTTATATACGAGAGTATTAACCTTGATACATTATTGAACGGCTGCATTCAATTAAAATGCTCAATTTGAATAATGACGTTAGAAAAAATTTATTATTCCTTTACTAGTAAATGAGATATTTGTTAGTGAAATCAAGCTAGTCATTCAAATCGATTAACTTCAGATTAATCTCTGATTAGGCCAGATACTTGGAGTAGGGTGAATTCAAAAGAGAAACAAATGTATGATAAGTTTACACTTCGTGGATAGGGATCCAATAAAAGATGTACCTAAGATAACATTTTATACTTCATCAAAATGATATAAAACTAGGTAATATATATATTTACAAAAGTGAGCATAAACGTTTAAATGAGTCATTAATACAAATAGTAATGATAATCAATATGTAAGAAATGATGTTTGATAATTATTTTTATTAATACAATATGTTATAAAATTTGCAAACATTTCATAACATCACTTATTAGATATTGTATAAGTACAGATAACACTGTACATATAATTACTAAACCTTAGATCCACAATTAACTGAGGTTAACTACAATGAATCATATATATATATATATTTATCTTCTTCTTCCCTTCTACTCTCTTCCTGACGACAAACTTCAGTGTGAAATATCGATCCAGTAAGTTTTCTCGTTTCTTCTATGTGTTTTCTTTTTCATTGATATATAAATATATATATATATCCAATTATTTGAAACGATTCCAGGAACTAAATAAACAACATTAACATAAAGAACACACAAAATTGAAACAGAATCTCACTACTTTATTTCGATGGTAGTCAGTCTCAAGTAACCCAAGTTGGAATATATATAAATAAATATATATATATATATATATATATATATATATATATATATATATAAATGATCAAACCGCAATATGAAATAGGAAAACAACACTGAGACTTTCAACCGCAACAATCGGTTTTCGTCAGAGTCAAAAACCCAACTCAGTTGACTCTGACGAAGACCGCTTGTTATGGTTGAAAGATCTTAGTCTTGTTTCCCATTTCATATTGTGATTTGATCAATGATTGTTATTTCACGTGCTTATGTGAAATCTGTATATATATATAATATAGGCTTTAGCCCCAGTTATACAATAAATAACTGTCAAATCTTTTAATATCTTTGAAACCTTAAAATATTAATATAAAAAACTTGTAACATTAGTTTTTCGCAGTAAGAGAGGGAAGATTTTTACTGATTTTATGATTCTAATATCTTAAACAAAACTATATGATATTGAGTTTTTCTAAATCCATTTGTTTTTCTAATATTTTAGTGTGATTATATTGTTGTCAATGTGTTGTATGTTTTATTGCTTCTGAAAGCAATAAAGATGTAGTCATGATCAGAAAAGTCCTCGGTATAGATGGTCAATGCCTGCTTAAGTTAGCTAGTGTTAGGCTGCAATGACCATCCTATGAGAGGATACACATAGGCTAACCTTTGGTCCTTTGAGATACTTTATAATGAATATTGTATATTGGGAGTACTAAATTTTACCTAACTGAAATGTATTTAGAGTATGGTTCCTCAACGAGTGCCTAACATTGTTCAGGCTCGGGACCGACAACTTAACGTCCTCTCCAGGGGACGACGTGCTCAGATTTTTTTGCTATGGTTTGCGTGAATAAATCGTGGTCAGAATGGGTTTTGAACCGCGGATCTGCCATTTCATCAGTGAGCAGGTAAGCCATGGTCTACTTTGCCCCCTCAATGCGTAATTAACGATTTCATTTAGTAGTAATTTGCAGAATGCTAACAGAAGTAATGGAAAATAATACCATACATGTAGGATATTAAAAAATTGTATTTATGACATCAGAATATGCTAAATACACATATATTGCACATAATGTTTAATGTAATTACAATATTATTATGTTAAGCTAAATGCATGCTGTAATAAACATTACAAAACACATTTTCAAGTAGCCTGGCTCATATAAGCTACTTAAAACATACATTTTAAGTAGCTTCAGGATTCATGGAATTGTGTGAGTCTTTCGCAATAACCACTACTACCCATAATGAACACTTCATTCAGCAGTAGAAGTAAATCTCAACACGTAAGTTTTAAACGAATGTTGTATATATATTTTAGTTGATTGAATATTATAAACATAATTTATATTTGGTTACTTATCAAGATGAATGAACATCATTATTCCAAACCAAGCAATTGCGATTTGCCAATAAATTGTTGTAATAAAATTATGAACAAAAAATAGTTTTTACTTTTACAAGAGCTGTGTGTGGTAACATTTAGTGGATAAACCCTGTGGGAGTTTTACAAACAAGCAAACAGACAGACGCTGAAACTATTATGTTGTAAATCAAGTGTGACTTTGTGAAAGCTGTAGAATTAATATTACAGCTAAGGGTCAGGGCACCTAGCTTTAATGCATTGATTACTTGTATATTTAGTTTATGTTACTGATTCAAAAGAAATTAGATTTTACATAACACCACTAATGGAATTATGTTTGATAGTGATTGAAAATTAAGGGGATTTCAAAAATACAACTCTCTGCTAGATCGTGAGTTGTAGTTTAGAAATTGAGTCTAATATATCAAATGGATCGGAGCATGCTTAATTTCGGAGTGGGATAGTGAAAAAGTGGCAGGCGGGCTGATGAAAGCCAAGTTCTGTTGAGTTAGATGGTGCTTAATCAGAACACAGGGGAGTGATCCAATTTGCTAAGTGGCTCTTGCTGCAGTATGCAGCTGTTCAATTAGAGCTTTTTGTTGTCGCTAACTGGCATGTTTATGCGAAGGAGTTGTGTGAATCACAGCCGAGATTAGCGCTTGCGGCCTGTTTCCGTATCGGCTACTTGAACTCTCACGCTGCCGGAGGGTCTGTTGTGGACATGAGAAAGACTAGCCTTTTTGTTTTACCATTCTAGTAAAAATATCAGTATTTTATATCACCATGAACTAGTTTTAGGACATCTATTTCGTGTTACCTAAAAGAAGTATTTTTAAAGTATCATTTTGGTAAAGAAAGATACAGATGTATTTTTTTTGTTGGAAAAAAATATTATTTTTGCTTCAAAAACATTAAGACACTTGTCATATGATACTACCGGACCCTGAATTCCTTTCTCATAGAAATATGCCGCTGAATTTGCTGACCTTTGCAGGAGGATCGTTTTGACTTCTTCATGACCATCGTCTTAGTGCTGACCAGCTAGTGAAACAACACGTAACATTCATTGTGTTCTATATTCCATCTGTATCAGTTATGATAAAATTATCCCCAGCTGCTTGATGTGATGAGATCTTGGATTCAACGTGAAAAATATGGACGTATTTTGTCGTGAAGTAAATATATCCCTTTGCTTTTGGTTTTTAGTTTTACAAACACCTTACTAAAGGTTCTACAATATTAATTCACCTTCCGGGTGGAGAAATCGAGGGTTAAAGTGGGTATTGAACCCGAAATCTACCAGTCCAGCAGCGAGCACGTTGCCACTGAATTAACCCTAAATTTCGAATTAAGTATTACCTGAATGCAAACATTGCTTGAGCAAATTTCATAATTTTTGACTGTTGGATGAAGAAATATTACACAGAGAAGAAGAATTACTAAGCTCTCACTGATGCTACTTCTTAGTTTTTCCTATTACATTACATTCTGTCATTATAATTCCAAGAATTGAGATAACCACATTAAATTAAAAGTGTTTATAATTTGATTGAGAATGGGTTTATAATGTTTGCTTATAATAAATTAGAATTTAGAGAACTTCTGATGTTTTAAACTCTTTTTGACTTCAGTAACTGTAAAAAAAATTTCTCTACCATGCGTTAGCGGTATTACAGTAATCAATTTTTAGTATGACCCAAAAAAGTGGTCTAAAAGTTATCATAATTCCCGTCAATATTGAATGTTTGTCGTTCAAATTTTGGCCATGACTCTAGATTTTTCAAGTGACAAATGCAAAATTTGTGAATTTTGTCAGAGAAGACGTAAAAGAGGTTGGTTCCGGGCATAAAGGTAAAAAACTCAAAGTTGTAAAGGAACGAATAAACCAATTTCCTCGTATTAGTAAAACAGATCTGTTGATAAAAGTATATACTGAAACTAGCTGACTTAAAATTTCTTATTCAATTATATTTAAGTTATATTTTTTAATTTATTCCATTGTTGAATAGAATTACTTTATCAGGAGGAAGGTAGGAAGGCTGGGATCTTCTTATTAAAAATACAAAAAAAAAAATGAAAATACAAAAATTAATATTGAAAAAGTTGATAAACATAATTGTAAATTTTTAGTGAAGCTGCTCAACGATTAAAATTTTTAATCGTGTGTTACCTTACTTTTAATCGTAATTCTTTGTTTGAGTTACATATTGTTCGAAAATAGTGGAAATTCTAACAAGTAGTTTGGTTTTCAAATCAAACATCATTTATTTATTTAAAACCAGAAACAGTTAAAAAACTTAAAGATTACAAAGAAAAATTGAGTGAAAATAGCAGCTCATATTTAGAAAAAAAAACGCTAACAATATTATTGCAATATTAATTCCTTTTTTTTTAATGGCGTCACACTGAACGTTTGTGGCTAGTTTATTTTTAATTTTTATTCCAACGGGATTGCAAGGGTTAATAGAAGACATTGAATTTGGGATATCATCGGTCAAACTTCCAGAGTCAAGTCTAGGCGAATCTTAGGGTTCTTTTGTTAATGTCAGTAGTTAATATCTTATGGGTCTACTACACTTTGCCTGCAGGCTACTTTTAGGCTATATTAATTAATTATATTATGCTCCATGATTGAATGGTTTGTTAACACTGATTAAAATCAGACGAGTTACGATTAATTTTTAATCTTCAATTAAAAAAATTAATCGTATAAAAAATTAAAGGATTAATCATGATAATTAACACGATTAATTCCCAACCATAATTTTTAGTCAAATAAATATTTTCAGGTATAAATTTCTTAGTATTGATTCATTTTAAAAAATATGCTTTCTTAGCATTACTAAGAAAGCTAATGGTTTCATATCTTACTGTGTACACGTTCTGTTAAAAACGTTCAAAGTTAAGGTGAATGATACAGTTATATGAGTTGAGTCAAATTTAATAAGCTTATATTTCTGACTTGGAGAATTTATTCTAATTTGTTGCGTTCTATGATGCGTTAATCAAATCTACACAGAGGGAGATATGTCTTATTCAGTCTAATGCTCTTTCTGCAGTAGTCCGTGAATTTTAATAAATCTGTATTTTAACAACCACTCATATTTAATTTGAAGATCAACTATGAAATGTAGAACTGTAAATTTTCTAACTTCTATTATAATGAGTCAAATTAATCAGTTTCCTACTAATTTTAAAAACATATATCATTCAGGTTCTACTTCCTATACGGTGTAGGAGTCCGCGGTCAGTGAGTGCATATTGTGTTAAGGACAAAGGGAAGACTCAGGTAGGATTTCTCACCTGCCTAACCCTTCCACGAACTCTGTGTCTCTACTGACAAAAGTCCATCCACCTGGTGTTTCCATAAGACATGTGTTATTGGTGGTCATATTTAAGCATTTTAACTTCAACTGCTATTAACAGTGCAAAAAACTCTCTCCCTCTTTCTCTCTCTCTCTCTCTCTTTATATATATTTATATATAAAATTTTCTCCCTGTATAAAAAATAAAGTTCATTGTAGAAAAAGAAACATAAATAAATTAAAAACACACAGTTACCGTCTCTAATTTTCCGTTTGAACCGTCTTCAGGAGAGATAAGAGAGGGAACCAGTCGCACTAGTGCAAAGATAGTTGGAGACCGGTTTGTTGGTCTAATTTTTCTAAACCGAAAATTAGAGACTGTAAGTGTGTGTTTTTAATTTCTTTATGTTTCTAGAAAAAATAATAATATACACTTACAGTTTCTAATTTTTGGTTTGAATCGTCATCAAGAGAGATAAGAGAGGGAGATGGTATCCAACCTTCTCTACGCCAGTGCTCTTGGTTTCCCTCTCTTATCTCTTCTATCGACGTTCAAACCGGTTTCGCTTCAAACCAAAAATTAGAGACTGTACATGTGTATTTTTAATTTATCTATATTTCTTTATCTATATTAAACTTTATATATATATATATTAATATATGATCAAACCACAATATGAAATGGGAAAAAAGGACTAAGATCTTTCAACCGTAACAAGTGGTCTTCGTCAGAGTCAAAACCCTACTGAAACAGCTGAATTGACTACTTTTCTGCTAAGGTTTTGTAGTTTACATTACATAAAGATGTAGATGATGAGGTGGCATACTAAACTGAACTATGCTCTATTTAATTAATTTTAATAACAGTAGAACTAACGCTACTGAAAGAAACACCATAACTGCAATTAAGAAATTATGCACTTATTACTAAAACAATCTTTTAGGTACTTAACAAGCTTTCGTCTAGCATTCACCATCATCAGGATTACTTCCAAGTGCTAATGAAATTTTTCCAACAACGTTAGGAATGTTAGCGAATGATAACAATGTTAGCTGATGTCGAATGTTAGCCGAAAGTTTGTTGTTTTTATTTTTAAGTATGTATTTTGTTAATTGTCGTTATAGTGTTTCCTTTAATAGTATTAGTTCTATCATATATATATATATATATATATATATATATATATATATATATATATTTAGTTCAATATAAACAAAGAAACATAGAGAAATCAAAAGAACACACTTACAGTCTCTAATTTTCGGTTTGAACCGTCTTCAGGAGAGATAAGAGAGGGAAACCAAGCGCACTAGTTCAGAGACGGTTGGAGACCAACAGTGTACGAGGTGGGTAAATAAAGTAGTGAGACTGATTTTTTTAAAATTTTCTATTCAAATATAATTACAATGTGATATTGTCACCTTCAAAATAGTTCCCTTCGGAAGCCACACAGCGCTGGAGACGGTCCTTCCAATCATTGTAGCATTGCTGGAACTCGGATTCTGGAATGGCCTTCAGCTGGTCGGTTACAGCAGTTTGTATGTTTTGTAGTGTCCCGAAATGAGTTCCCTTGAGGTGATTTTTCAATCTCGGGAAGAGGAAAAAGTCACAAGGACTCAAGTCTGGTGAATAAGGAGGCTGAGGAGCAACAGGAATGTTTTTACTGGCCAAAAACTCGTTTATTGAGATGGCAGTGTGACAGGGCGCGTTGTCGTGATGCAACACCCACTTGTCTCCTCCCTTTCTCATCTCCAATTCATTGGTCAAAATGTGATGAACGGAGGTGTGATTCAAATTCAACTGTTCCCCGTCGATCTGAACGCACAAGGTTCCGTACTCTGTTGACATTTTCATCGGTGTTTGCACTTGAAGGCCTTCCGCTTCGTGGTTCATCTTCAATCGACTCTCTTCCTTCTGAAAATTCCTTAAACCACCGAAAAACCTGTGCCCTTGATAAAACACGTTCTCCATAGGCCTCCTGAAGTTTTTCAAAAGTTTCGGTTGCATTATGTCCAAGTCTGAAGCAAAATTTGATTGCACACCGCTGCTCAACTTTGAGGTCACTCATTTTTAAAACACTCAAGAAAAAACCATTTCACGAAAACCAACGCTACGGACAAACAAATGACTGTGGCGAGTTCAGATTCATACTGGAGGCGCATTACACGTGCACCTGACGCTACTCAAGGCCACGCGTCTCCAGCGTTGCCAGATCGAAAGCGACGTTGCCAGTCTCACTACTTTATTTACCCACCTCGTATATATATAAATATATATTTATATATATATATAAAACTGGTACAAAACGTAGTGTGAGAACGTTGAAATTGGGTGAGAGATCAGTGAAGAAGCAGCTGACATTCAAGTTTTACAGAACATAGCAAGACTGTAGAATAGGATTCTCTTTTTACCAGGGCTAACTTATTGAGTAATTTTAATCAATTCCATAATACGCTTTTCGTTTAACCAAAGTGTAGCAAGATTTTTATTAACCCTATAATTGTTTCACTACCTTTGTTTGATTAATTGTCCTTTTATCAAGTTAATTAGTAAATATTAATTTTCTTTTAAACTGTATAAATTTTATATAATAAAACATAATCATAAAAAATGTTAACAAATCTGGATAAGCTATCCACTGAATAATTGGGTAATATAAAATATATCCAATTTTAAAATATCTCAAATTTTAAATGACATTGAATCTGTCAGTTTTGCAGGTTCAAAATAAACTTTTATAGGGTGTTTTGTAATAGAATTATCCACATAGAGGAAAATTAAAATAAATGAAGCTATTTTGTTCTTTAATGAATCGTTTAGCGTCAAAAAAAAATTCAAAAAAGGGAAAATGTAATATAACGCCCCTTTGGTTAATGTTATTTTGAAAACAAAAAATTACCTCAACTCATCCCTTACTTACTATTCAATTTTTATGTACAATTTTAATTTAATCTGTCGAGCGGTTTTGCTTTTATCGTGCCCTCAGAGGTTTTCAGATTGAATTATAAGTCACAAATTTTACATTTCATTGAAAAATCTAAGGATTTTTCAGTTATTCCCCTAATAGCTCCAAAAATAATGCCAAAGTTGGAAGACTGTAGAATTAGGTGTTTAGGAAGGAAAAAAAACCTGTTTAAAAAGACATTTTGGACAAAGAAGTAACTTTTCCATCATGTATAATTGCACCGAAACAAACACAGTACATCTATATTATGAAGTTCTTTTTTGTGTAAAATATTAATTTGATCTATCAAAGATTAATGACTGTAGTTTATATACAAACTCCCCCCACCCCCTCCACCCCACACACACACAAACGATTTTGGGGACATGAAACATGTAAATTCGTCAAAATCTCGAGATTGAATTTCTTCATGTTAACTGTCCTTTACTTATAGTAAAGTTATAAATGAATCTATTAAGTTGATTTGCTTATGAGCTGGATAATACTGTTAAGGAAGAGTTTGATAAACGGTCTACCAGATAGACACATTAAAATGAAACAAAATTAAACTGATATTTAATCATTTCGATATCTTTACTCTTAACGATATTGTGTATCTGAAAGGGAGTTTATATATATATATATATATATATATATATATATATATATTTCACATAAACACGTGAAATAACAATCAATGATCAAACCACAATAAGAAAATGGGAAAACAAGACTAAGATCTTTCAACCGTAACAAGCTGTTTTTTTTTCCCATTTCTTATTGTGGTTTGATCATTGATTGTTATTTCACGTGTTTATGTAAAATCTTTTTATATATATATTTAATTAATTTTTTGACAAAATAAAATTTAATAATTTATACCAACTTTATATTTGATATCATTGTAACTTTTTTCATAAACAAAGTTTAAGAATTATGGGATACACATTTATCTGCAGGTATTAGTACTACATAAATATTTGAACTCAGAATTATTATTTCATTTTGTTGGAAGGATGTCGTTATCTTGGTCTTTAGTGTTAATGTAGTCATGTATATTAAACAATAAGAAAAAAATTGAACAATACATGGTACAGTAAAAATGTTTAATGATTTCATTTCAATATCGGTTCTACTTCCGTAGTTTGAAGTTATTTTGTGTTATCACAGTAGATAGTGTATGCGATTGTCAAGTATATTGGTATGATGATAACAAAAGCTAAACGTTTGTAATATAAAGAATGACCCTGTTTTATTTATTTTTCTTTTATTTAATGTTTTGTAGGCAAACTATACTGTTGTCTTCCCTGGTCTTATCAAAGAGGACATTCAGATATATTTGATTAATATTGCCTTTCTGACATGAGTAGTTTAATTTCTTAATTGTAAATGTACATTGTGAGCACCACTGAGATTCCTGTGAGTTGACTTAAGATATCTTTAATTGTCTTACTTGGTGTTGTATTTCCTGATTTGTTTTCCAGTATTGTCCATCATCAAGAGCAATTCTTTTAAATTAATAGATTTGGAAGTCCTATACCCTCCTATTAAGTAGTTGTTATCTAAATCTGTGATCTCTATCTTTTAAATCATACATTTTTATTTATTTATTTTATATTTATATGTTTACATTTATATTTTACATTTAATTTATATATATATATATATATTATATTTATATTATTATATTTATATTATTATATTTTATATTTATATTTACCTAATTTGACTTGTTTATTATTAAGTCTGTCAAATAGTGACATCAATTAATTATAATGATAAGAAAAGTATGAACGATGAAATTTAGAAAATGATAAATAAAATAAATAAAAGTGTATTGTATATATAAACTATATGAAATAATAATAATAATAATAATAATAATAATAATAATAATAATAATTATATTATTATTATTATTATTTATAGTATAATTATAATATGATTACAGGTACAATAGGTTTAGATAATAGTTTATTAGGTTATATGAACCTACAGTTTCTCTCGAAGATGAAAACCGTCTGAATGTTACTTTGACTTATGGTATACACGTACTCATTTCTTTAGTTGGTTACCATTTAGAAAGTATTGATGAGATTATAAATGATGATGCTTTGATAATCATGTATTTACAGGTTTTGAGATTCTTAAATACATTTTGCATTGTGTTTGCAATTGCATCAACATGTCGCACCATTTGATTAATATTATTGCCATTTAACTGTCATATAGTTCAAGCTATAGAACATAATTTAACTATTTTGAATTTCAAACACATGAAAAAGGTAGATTAGAGTCGTTTATGGTAAAGCAGTTACTCATAGAACCAGTTCTTACGTTCTAGCAACTTTAAATTTTGCATTTCTCATTATCATAATACGAATATTCGTATAAAGATTTAATAAATTTAGAATAGTGTGAGAAGAAATATTATGCTAAAAGCAGGAATAGTAAAATTAATTCTTCAGCCAATTGTCAAATTGTTCTAGAATTATTCACTTAGACTCAAATTAAAATAAATGAAGCTGTTAAATTGATTGCTTATGAGTTGGATAATACTGTTAAATATGAGTTAAATATGATTTTGAATGATTTTCATGATATGTTTATTTATAGTAGAGTGTAGGCGACTTGAGATATTTTTTTTATTGCCCATCATTTGTTATTTACCAGCTCAGTAACGTCATTTAAGGTTGATATCGGAGAATGAAGGTAGAGGGAAAAAAAGAGGGAGGATGGAGGATGAGTTGTGTAAGAAGTTAGTTGGAAGGGGTTGGGGCTGGTTAGGACGAAATGGGCTTTGAAGATGGGGATGAAGAGAAATGCTCCATTAATCTGGTGGCGCCAACCCCTCTCTAAGTCAGCTGACCCTGCCGGCCTCCCTCCTCCGCCTGGTCGTCACTGGCCTCAGACTCTCGCGGCGCTGCTCTGCTTCCTGTCTCACTCACCACATTTCAAATATTTAATCATATATTAATAAGCAATAATATTATAAAACGTTCCGGATATACAAGATATATATAGTTTAAAAGGCCTCAGAGCTTCTTTTTCTTTATTTTGATTCTTCCTGGCTGGTTTTTCTTTTATATATATATATATATATAGCAGATTCAATAACATATCGACCTTTTGATAGAATAGATGTGTTCTCTAATCGGGATTAGGTCAATTTTTTATCCTAGAAAATTGACCGAATCCCGATTAGAATTCGTCTCTAGTATAATAATATAATATAATATATTAGATATATATATATTAGATATTGCTGGTCTGAAGTATATATATATTGTAAACAGGAAAACGTTCCAAAAGGAGAACGAACAAACGTTTCACGGTGAATCAAAAACACAGAACTAAGGAAAAATACACTTACTGTCTCTAATTTTCGGTTGAACCGTCATCAGATCTCCAACCATCGCTTCATAAGTGCGCTTGGTGTCCCTATCTCAACTCTCCTGATGACGGTTCAACCGAAAATTAGAGGCAGTAAGTGTGTTTGTTCCTTAGTTCTGGGTTTGTGATTCACCGTGAAACGTATACATATATATATAAAGACAAAAACCACTAGGGAAGAATCATAGTGAAGAAAAATAAGCTCTGAGACCTTTTAGACTATATATATCTTGTATCTCCGGAACGCTTTATAATATGATTGTAAAATTAATTACTGCAGCCATGCATACGAAAAGGGTATACATATATATATATATATATATATGCGTTTGTAATATTCGTAAGAAATATTACGATATTGTTAAGTATAGTACATAAAATGGCTTCCAACGCCTGTGAAATTAATTTCTTCCTACCATTATCTGTAAACCTCAACATGAATTCTCTAATGTATAATAAGAGGTAATTCACATATTTATTTCAAATTTATTTATTTTTTTAAATATATATCTTTAAAAAAGGTCAAACTCTATTTAAAGGTTTCTTTTTTCAATTAATTTCACCACAAACAAATAATCCGAAAAACGTGTGATTTACCTTATTATTGTTTTATTGAACTTCCAATGGAGTAATTGAACTGCATTTGGTGAATGTGTCAGGAACGTAAAGCAAAAATATTTAAGATAATAAAAATTGATGTATATTGGAAAGATGTATTGTTTTTCTGTCACAAATTTTTAAAAGCTGCAATTATATTTATAATTTCTTTTGTAGTAAACAATAGAGAAGATTTACTCTTTATTTTGGTGAAAGTAACTAAGTTAATATCCTTTCACATATAAATAAAGTATAGTGATCACAAAAAAATCGTTCTCGAGTTTTTGATGAATTTACATGTAACAATCATGCATTTGTGAGTTACTTTTTTTTTGCCAAAAAAGAATTAAGCCTTTTAGACATTTAACATTTTTTATCCTAAAATTGTAACTCTAAAACATTCAAATTTTGACATGTCTTTGAAGCGATAAAAGCAATACTGAAAAAATCCATAAATTTTTAAAAAAAGTGAATATTTTTTTAATAAAATGTAGAAATTTAAAAGTGTTTCAATCTAAAAGTTCATGAGGAAGCAATTTTTTTCATTTGGCGGGTCAAAGTGAAATTATACCTATAATTAGACCATTATGTGTGTGATGAGTTGAGGTAATTTTTTTCAAATTTACTATTAATAATGGTACATTGTATGTTTTCAGAAAATGCTTTTTAACGAAATTTGGCCAAAAAATTGACCAGAAAATACAAATATACGTGATATTGTACCGATTAGAACAGGAAGTTCAATTTTCAACCATTTCTACAGAAATGTTTGGAGCAAATGAATGTATGTAACTCGATATATAAGCGATAGTTAAAGATAAATAAAGCAAAAATCAATTAGCTGTCAAGAAGTTTGATTTATGTTTACTTATATTAAAGTTGAGTGTAGGCCACTCCAGATTTCTTATTTCGCTTTTAAGATTAATGCTCGCATTTTATTTCTATAGTACACGTTTGGTAATATGTTTGTAATATACACGTAATTACATTACATTCAGTCTACCAAACTTTTGTTCAAGTAAATATGTACTTAAATAAATAAGAGGAAAAATGGTAGCAGCTCTATTGTTATAGTTTAATTAATTAATCAATCTTGGTTTAATTAATTAACTTTTGATGTTGAGTTTAGTCATCTGAACATTGTTATTATTCAACAAGTTCATCATTTAGGAAAATTTTGACACTACAAATGCATATTTTGCATCTTAAATTTACTGGGGTTTATTTATCAATTCCAGAAAACAGTCAGAAACGTGTCTGAAGTAAACATGTTTCTCATATCTTGATTTTTGTATAATCACTCATTTTGCACGACTCCTCAGAAAAACAATGCTAACATTTAGTTTACTAAAACTTCTTTATCACATTCTGCAATATCTATATATATTTAAGAGTATTTAGTGTAACTAAATATTATCAAAAGTGTAAATATTCAGTATAAAAAGTTTCGTGTCGCCTACACTCAAATATTACTGAGTGAAAAAACTGAATATTAATAAGATAATATAATATTAGTCACACATTCACACACTCATATATACACACGCAAAACGCACACACGCACACACATACACACATAAACACACACACACACACACACACACACACACACACACACACTCACTCACACACTCACACACACTCACACATATACACACACAATCTTAAAAAAAAATCCAAAATGGAATTTAGAACCTGAACAGTTGTAATTCCATCATCATTTTAAAATTAAATTTGTTCATGATTGCCATACTTGACTTATAGCGAAATATAGAAGAGGGAAATTCGTTGATTTGAGTTGTTTTTGAAGATCGAGGAGATAGATGCAGGTCTTGTGCACCATTCCCCCGCACAGAAAAAACCTTTATATTTACACTCCTATGAAAATCACAAAAAAAAAAACAAATATTGCCAAAAAAAAAGACCCTTTAGAAAGAAGTTGATTGTATCAGACATCACTTGCTTCCCCAGTGAGAAAGATCACCGTTAAACTAGATTCTTAAAAAAGATTTACTAGTTTTTCGCAAAAATTAGGGATTTAAAATCATATACAGTTTTAAACCACTTAATTATTTTACCTTCATTGTTAAATACTATTTAAGAAATATATTGAATGAGTGGAACAAGATACATCATTATTTGTTGTTAAATTCATTCACCTTGCTGCTCTCAGCTTTTCCATGTGTAAATACCTGTTTAAAGGCCATGCTACTTAAGTGTGCGTCTTTAATAAGAAAACTTATGCAATATACTTTTCTGATTTTTTCTTTTGCCGTTTTTTTTTAATAACATTATAAAATTAATATGCCTGTAAATTCTAGGTTTGGTCATAAATCGTAATAGATCAACAAAGTTTGCTAAGGAACTTTAAAATGTATAGATTATCATAAACTACTGTTATGAAAACAATTTGATATTATTTTTTTAAATTCATCTAATGATTATACTCGATATAATCTAGTACAAAAAATAAGAATTATTTTGTTTTGATAAATATGATTTTCTGTTATTTTATAACTAGTGAGTAAACTCTTAAATAGCTTTTCTTTAATTTTATTCCTTATCGTCTTTGAATGGATTAATTTTTTAATAAACTTTATTTGGAAAAAAATTTTTTTTGTTTATAGGAAAAAGATATATAATCAGTTAAATTTTGGATGCGCGATGCTTTCCGAATAATTATAATTAGAGCTATACTACTTATTTTACTATCAGAACTGATATTATGGGTAGTCAAAGAGGAGTTGAGATAGAGAGGTATCAAGGGTTAATGCATCATTTTCGCCAGTTTATTTGATTTTTTTTTTCGATAAAAAAAAGTGATTATGAAATATTTCTTTTTTAATAATTGCTTAAACAACTTTTTATGTTAAAAACCATTAGTTATTGTTTATGCTTACATTAATCTGCTTAGATTAAGTTTCTGTAGATTCGTAAATCCTATGATGCCTCGGATCTTACATGAAAAAGGCTTGCACAGGCTTCGATCATTTAGCAACTTGGCAATACTGAATGAAATTAAATGCTTTAATTACAATGAAACTTTTTGAAGAAGTTAGAGTATAAACTTCTTCAACATTTAGAGTTTGAAGAAGAAAATATAAAAGTATTTTTCAGTTACTCTACAAAAGTAAGAAACATGTTATTACTTCCCCAGTGAGAAAGATTACCGCTAAACTAGATTCTTAAAATTGTTTTATCATAAGGTATAAAAGTCCCTCTGTAGAGTTTATTCTGATAAATATTCATATTTAATCGTTATGGTGTATATATTTCTACATTGCTTTCATTACTGAAATGAAACTCTCTTAGATACGTAATATTGCAAGAGTGTAAATAGTTTACATATATATGCATATATCATTGTTATTTATATTAAGTTCGTGGTGTGCTTTTATATGCACTTCTAAAACGTGTAATATTTGCTATTTATATTCATCTGAAATATTGTATCTAGTGTGATACTTGTGGTTAGGTACAAATCCCTCATAACAGTAAAAAACTCACACTGGATTTCAAATCGTGTTTTATGTCATAATTCGATATAGAAATTTTAATCCGAATGCAATACCTCTATTTCTCCATATGCCATAAGGAGGGTCTAGCGGAAGTAAAATTAAAGCACATTACACAGGACCCTAGTAGACTTATTCGCTAAGACCATCCATTTAAGTAAAGCTGAACTGAAAATGTTTCACTACACCAGACTGTTTAGTGACAAGAGGATAACTTTCTTAATCTATCTTTGACAGTTAGACAAGGGAGGAATAGTTTTGCACTAAGAAAAACCCTTGAGACATGCGACATCTTTGCTCGAATATCCAGAGAGATATTAATGGTTCCAGATCGATGTGCCCCACAAGCAGCGACACATGCCCTTGCATTTTTTTCTGACATACACTCTCATTTATCAGGATTTCCTTACTGGTGCCTCCGTTATCCACTCTGACTAATGAAACTCAACATGCTTGTATCCAGTTTAATTTATTTTTTTAAATATTGACAGGAAATTATTTGAAAATATCAACACTTTTTTATTATAATCTAAAGAAAACAACTTTTCTCCAGGAAAAAATGTATTTCTTTTTAACAATAAATATATATATTAAAATTTTTTTGACCTTAACGTTGTAGATACAGATGATAAGAAACTGTATTCTTTAAAATTGTGTTTGTAAAAAAGTAACTACAATAATAAAATATTACAAATTTATTATTTTTTATTTATTTATTTTATAATGAAATTTAAATAGATATTGTAGACAAAGAAAGCTTGAATAGGCATATACATTATTTTTTTCGCATGCCTTTTCTTTCTGTAACCAAATATGCAGGTCAAATTTATCTTTGTATTTGTTTCCTTTTAGTATTTTATCTTAATGTTGCTATAACAATAACCATTAATACAATGATGTATACATACTGGCGTCTTGAGAAAAAAAAAATATGTAGAGACTCGTTGCCGTCTCTTCACATTATTAAATATTTATTCTAAAAATCAAATAATACTTTTATTTGTTTCTATTGAATAAGAGTGCTGGTATAATCTCTCTTTTAAAAAGATGGATTGAAAAGAGATATAATACCAGCATTTATATTCAATAGAATAAATCCACAAATTAAAGTAATGCAAAAGCCCCTGTCTGCCACGCATTAACTGAACTATTAACTGTTTCGATTTGAGAACAGGATTGTTGTAGATAAAGCACAAGATGAACAATGGAGAACATTGGAAGTGTTATACTCGTACACTCGTAATTAAAGGATCACTCTTAACAATTATATAACTGATGTATGAAATATTAATAATATTTATTCAGATGTCCTAAGCTGACATTGTAATAGCTTTTATTAAAAATAACTTGATGTTATATATTTCTCAAATATATCAGGTGTTTAAAAAAAGTTATTACTATGCTTGCTCGGCATTGGCACCAGGTCGGGCAGATGTTTGAAACCACATTTATTAACACCAGTATAATGGAAAGTTTAGTGCTGTTAACATAATCAGTATGAAGTTATGTAAAAATTCATAGATTTTTATTTCTGTAAGAGCTTTAACTAGTACTAAATTATTCTTTTATTTATAACACTATAAATAGTGTGTTTTAGGCTTATGAAAAAGGTTTTAAATAAAACCCGAAACATTGGCATTTGAGAATTTTAATTTGATTTTAAAAAACCTATTTCTTTTTGTACTACTCTATTAGAATATATATTCCAATTATATAAATATACATTATTGAAAATAACACCAAACTTAACTGATAATTGTTTCCCAACAAGCTTCTCTATTTGTTTGAAGAGGTTTTTAGTTTCGGTTTTCTAGACAAATTGAGAAGCTTGTTAAGAAACAGGTATGACCTAAGTTTGGTGTCATTTTCAATAATGTACGTCTTAAGGAAGGACTGCTACCTAAATTTATATATATAGGATAAACGAAATGTGATCGAAAAGGACTTATAACACTGATAAAAGGAAATATTGCAAAGTGAGTCCTTTGTTACGTTTCTTTCTATGTGTCACAGAAAGATATATATATTTATATAACAAATTGAATTGGTCCGGTCTACACGGAATATTAAAACTGTAAATTACACAAAACACGACTCGCATCTAGTGTTTCAGTTGGGTTTTGACTCTGACGAAACCGCTTATTATGGTTGAAAGATCTTAGTCTTTTTTTCCCCATTTCACATTGTGGTTTGATCATTGATATATATATAAAGATTTCACATAAACACGTGAAATAACAATCAATGATCAAACCACAATAAGAAATGGGAAAACAAGACTAAGATCTTTCAACCGTAACAAGCGGTCTTCGTCAGAGTCAAAAACCCATATATATATATATATTTATTTATAAACAGCATTTCAAAATAAACACGTGAAATAAAAATCAACTTCCAAACCACAGGAAGAAATCACAACCCCCCCCCCCCCCCCCCCCAAGTCTTCCAACCGTACAAGCGGTCTTCGTCAGTCTAATATAACAGATATTAATCTGAATATAATGTTGATTATAATTTTTGGACATATTTGTTTTCAACATGAATTTATTGTTTAAATTTTTCCCTTATTTCAGTCAATTTGCCTTAAAAAGAGAAATTAACCTCATCTTAGTAAACTTCAAATGGTTTAAAATTACAACCTGGGACATAAAAATTTGAAGTATGGGAGGGAATATTATTTTTTTTTTTAATATAATCTATAGAGTTTTATATTGCTATTATTGATGTTATTTTTTTCAATTATTGATAATTATTGAACATATGAAATCACCAAAAATAATTTTGTTTTAAACATGAAAGGAATAAATCATTTATTAAAAGAAATCCGTATTGATTTATTTGGATATGACTGTGGTTTACATTTCGTTCATTCTTTTTTGTTTAGCACCTGATCAAATAAAGTGAATAACCCGTCAAAATACAATATCCTTTTTTGTATTAATGTATTTCCCAATGGTTGTATATTCTTTTAATAGAATGTCAATGGAATAAATAAATACTCTAAACAAACGTTAGAACAGTGGCTTTTAGATAACTAAGAAACTACAGTAAAAAGAAGAAAATTAACCATATAGGTTGTATTCAATTTATACAATTCTTTTTATGAAAAACTATAAATGAAGGTGTCAATTTTGCAACATTAAATAATTTTGCCTTTAATTTAAAATGTAGACAATAAAAATTAAAATTTAATTGATAAATTTATATTTTTTTCGTGAATTTATTGATTTTAAATCTCTTATGTGATAGTCCAGTATGCCATACTTATGTATGCAGAACAAAGATAGATATGGACAATCGTCATTATCAGGAGGCAAATCGTCCCGAAGGCACGCAGGGAGGTAACTGAAGTCCAACTGCAGCAGCTCGTCTGTTCCTCAGTCAGTCATACCACCCCAATCACCAAATAAAAACGAGTGCTGGGAATAAAGAGCAAAAATAAGAAATAATAAACGAATACTGTAAAATAATAATAATAATGAAATATTAATATGAAAAAAATATTATTGTTTTTAATTCGTTTACTTTTTCTTATTTCTATTCTTTATTTTCTTCCCTCTCCTGTCTTGATTTAACGCACCTAAGCCTTATTAGGCTATATCACTTGATCAAGACAGGCCGACGCTAGCGTGTAGCCCTTTAGTCACCCTCGGTTGACAGCCAACCGATGGCGTCCAAGGTGGACCTCGCGGAGGCGGGCACACAATACTAATTCACAGTTAAATCATTGACTGTGTAACTGCTGTGCTGTTGTAGTTCTTCAGTCATCGCTGTATCACTCTGCAGAACACTTCACCTCCTTGATGACACCAAGAATTGAGTTATATGAGTGTCTATTTTTTTGATTCTATATTTGTTATATATATATATATATATATATATATATATAGAGAGAGAGAGAGAGAGAGAGAGACTAGCACTTAATATCGATCATTTTGGCTATCATGCCGTCCTCAGGAAAGGTAGGAAAAGGAAAAGGAACGCAGGAGCGGAGACGTGGAAGTATCCACCGACCGACACTTTGTCTCCGGTGGATCATACTTTTTTCGTTGGATCATAGTCTCATTTTTTAATTTCTTTCTGTGGTTTAGATATTGATTTTTGTTTCACATGCTTATTGTGCAATTTTATAATAATAATTGTTGTCTGTAAATTTCAAACTGCGAAATATAGTAATAAGTTTTGTGATTTTTTGTTTTCTTTTGGTGAATTTAGTTTATTTTGTTCGTGGAAATGTTTTCTGTAATTACTTATATGCATACAAAACAAAACTGTATTAACTGTTAAATGGGCCAATAAATTAAATAGAAGAGAAAAAAACACGAAGTAATTGATTTCTGTGTTTTACAGTTGATATACATAACAGTATAAGTAATACTGATTATACTAGTAGTTTGTAGAAATCTATTTGAATATATGTGGTGGGGATGTAAGAAGTAGTCAAAACGTAAGAAGTTTCTGTTATAACAAGTTTAATTCCTTTTGAATTGTTTGGAAAAAATTCAAAAGTATGAATAACTTATATATTGCTTAACAAACAAATTTTATGCTTAAGAATGAACAACACGTTTTCATTTAGTCACTTAAATAATTGTAAACGATGAAGGTAAATTTTGGTTGTATTTTTTTTTTAGTTTTGTTTTATTAAGTGTGGGGTTTAGCGGAGCTTCGTTTACGAATCCTTCAAGCCTCATGACTCCTCTTGTTCTATCAACTGTTAAGAAAAGCCGTGCATTTCAAGGAGTTAAGAAGAAAATAAATAGTTTTATTCGAATTCTTATTAAATTGTATTCCAACGTCTTAATTTGTTTGGATGACCAGCATAAATTGGATTGGATGCTTCATTCCAGTAATCACATTTAATTTCAACATGAAGGTATTGATGGAGAGTTTAGTCCCTGTGAAAGCTTCATTTTCCCTTGGTTTTTAAGCTATCTCCTATGTCACCTATACGAGTACAAATCCTTATATGAACAATATCATATCAGAAGTTACGATATCTGGATATGAATACTTCGTTAGATATATATATATATATATATATATATATATAATATATATAGTTTTTTTATATTTTCCTTTGTATTTTAGTATACAGGAACTTCAGCTTTGACTGTTTGGTTTCGACCTAAATACAAATTTCTGATTTTTTTTATTCTATTTTATTCCACTGTCGATATTTTTAAAGAGTCATATACGGTTTTTTGTAAAGGAGTTTTCCATTTCCTCAAAAAGTTTGAAGCTGCATTTTTAAAATTAAGTACTACGTAAAATCAGCATATATGCGAAGTGACCATCCCAAGTAATTCAAATTCGGGTCAGTGTTTTACTTCTAATATATAGGCTCAGTTTCTTTTGTAAATAGTCATTTCAACCTCCATTATAGCTTAGGAATAAGGACATTAACATCCATATTAATACTGGCCTTATTTAATTAAAAAATATAACCCAAAAAATATTTTGAAATGAAGTTTTCCCCAGTTTATTATACTTTATGAACTTTATTTAAAACATTTACGCAATCATATTAAAAGAATAGAAGAAAATATGAATTTCTGAGAGAGGTTTATTTGTTTCCTGAACCAAGAACTGGGAGATTGAGAAGTTTATTTGTCCACCTAGCACTTAAGTCTATTGGAGAAAGTTTGTGGTTTTGGTGTTGTGTGAAGTTGGTGTTTGCTGCTGTAAACTAGTTTAGACAAGAAAGACGGGAATGGGAGTCAACAGGGGGACGGTGGTGCTCAGTGGTGCGGAAAGAGCATTGTGACATGGTGAGGCTTCGTCCATTGTAGCACGCGTGCGCCTTCCTCTTGTCTTGCTTCTTTTATCTTCTATACTAAGCGGTCGTCTTTGCTTATATCTCACACAGACTTGAAAGGCTTTAAGAAAAAGTTTCAATTCATTTCCATTATGACGTCTATAGAGTGAATGATAATGGAGATACTATATATTCCACATTAACTGGTTATATATAATATGTATATATATATATATATAACACTATTTATCTTTTTTATCGAGGTTTGGTTTATTTTCAATAACCTTTAAGCCGACGTTTCCTCACTATTTGTAGAAATCTTCAGGGCTACATCAATGCAGAATATAATTACAATAACATGAAAAGTAATTATATTACATTATTTAATTAATATACATAAATAACTTGTATTTTTATATTGTAAGGAAGCCACTGGTTTGTGTTCAAATCAGTTAGTGGCTGCTCTAGTCACTGTTCTTTAAACCTTCTATTTCAGACTTGATAACTCAAAACTACCCTAAAAAAAACTCATTAAATGTTTATCAAAAAAGAACCAGGAAACTACAACCATATTTCTTAAATACTAAGTAATAGACTATATATTTTACTTAGGTTTTCTGTATCCGTTTTTTATTCCAAGCATTTTTTTGTTTTTCGAATGTGAATCATTTGTTTTATAAGCCTCGTATTTTTATTATTTTCATAGTCTAATAAAAATAACAGGCTTATAAAAGAAATGATTCACATTCAAAAAATTTCTAATTTTCTGATTTTATCTGTTTATTCTGAAATCTGTTTATTCGTCATTGAACGATGAATATGACAATAGTTTATAATTTCTTTAGACATATAATAATAATTTTGACACATATAATCATCTATGGCAGAAAATGATAATTTTGATTAGAACACAAATTGTTTGTTTTTTTTTATGAAAATAAAGAAATTTTGATCATAAATAATCATACCAGAGACAACTTGTTAAGGGAAGTTCAAAGAGAAAATGAATACAGTGGATCTAATTTACGCTAAAATTAAAACAGTTAAAAAAACAACTTGAAGTCACCCTTATAGAACCACATAAGATAATGCATTAATAATGTAGATGTATACAGTGTTTCTTCTTTCCATTCCATTTACAACAGATGGTATAAACAAAAATTCTTTTTTCCAGGTAAGTTGGAAGCTTGAAAAATTGGAGAGGATTCTTGGTAATGTATTTATTTTACTAATAATTTTATTTTATTTCAGTAGTAATATTTTGTTTTATAATATTTTAAAATTTGTTTATATAAATAGAAAAATGTATTAATAAGGATTGAAAAAAAAAGAAGTCGCTATGATGTTTCAATCAGCATTTAGTGACATTGATTTAGCACACCCTTTGAATTTATGACTGAAATAATATAAATAATTAAAATTTTGATTTAATAAACAGGGTTAAGATTAAGGAATAGTA
Organism: Hermatobates lingyangjiaoensis; assembly: GCA_026182355.1. Classification (NCBI taxonomy): domain Eukaryota; kingdom Metazoa; phylum Arthropoda; class Insecta; order Hemiptera; family Hermatobatidae; genus Hermatobates; species Hermatobates lingyangjiaoensis. The sequence goes on along the minus strand of JAPFBL010001937.1, from coordinate 533,103 downwards.
AGAAATGCACCTGTTATTTAAATCAGGGGTCCGACGTTTGTGTGCTTGTGAACCCCTCAGAGGTATCACAGAATATGTGGACTCTCCATGACCAGTTTAACCTCAAACTGGGGTAAATTGATAATAAAAAGTATCCTCACAAAAAGGAGTTTTTTAATTCAAACTACCTGTTTAGAACACTTTGTTCATCGTCAACACGATTTTGTGAGGAGACTTTGTATCATCCATCAATCTGGAAATTAACTCTAAACCCGGCAGGAGTGCCCATATTCGTTTCTGTAAAGGTACACCTCCTCTTCCACCTCCTGTCTTCATTGGAGATCGAGTCATACCATATGAAACACAGGTGAAAGATGGCTTATAAATTATATAGAATCACAGACAATGCAAAGCTGCAAGACTATACGACTACGAATACGACTCCTTTCCTTGACAGACTGACCCCATCATTGACAATGCTTACTGACCTAAACAAAAACAGCAGGATGAGAATTTAGTAGTAGTGGGCCTCTGGTCTGTAACTGCTAACTATGACGTGCACTGTTGTTTATGAAACTCTTCGTTGGTCGTTGGTATTATCCATTTACCCCAAAATGAATAAAGACCACACAATTACTGATTACACAAGACTATGAACACGAAATGTTCGAAACACGTAGTTTGAATTAAAAAATTAGACTTTGTATTATCAATTCACCCCTGTATGTGTAAATATCATACAATTACGGATTGCACAACTTATCTATGTAAACATAATTAAGTGTAACCTAATTATGTGTAATCAATGTAACCTAATTATAAACATGAAACTTGTGAAAATGTACTTGTTTACCTATACTTGGTATAGGTTACCGGTACGAGTGTTCTATACGTAACAGAGGGAGTGCTTTGTCGCCACTGACGTCACCTGCTGCAAAAGAGGCTCATTAGAGTCTAGGTCTGGATAAGCCAAGAGCTTAAAACACTGTCGGTACCAAGGGGACGAGGGAAGTCCTTGCAGGATTTACTTTAGGTTGTTCTACATCTCCCGCTCATTGGAGTTAGACTCGTGGTGGCTGCGGTTCCTCACCCAGGAAGAGTAGACTTTCTAGGGAGTTACTGTGTGAGAAACAGGATCTTCTTGAGAGGTTGCCTGCATACCAGAAGAAGGAGCTAGACCCTCGACCTTCACCAACGAGTAAGGTCCACCAGTTTGCAGTTCGACTCGAAAAGTGATAGTCACTCTTGAAGGGAGGTTTATCCCTGGGTCAAAAGATACTTTCCCTTCGAGGGGTTAAATGAAATAACTTTTCGAATCATCACACGAATGACATTGAAATTAAAATCCATCATCAAAACATTAAGTGGCGTGATGATTAATAATTGCAGAAAATAAAACTAATTTATCTGAGGGAAAGTCAGCGATGAAAAAACAGCTGCTATGTAGCATTACGTATAATCACACGTAAGGCATTTGAGTTAGAAGTCATCATTAAAACTTGAGTGTATGCCATGATTAATTCATCACGTAAAATATGAAATTACTCTATCATCATTTCAGAATATAAAACTAATCTATCTGAGGTAGAGACGTCCACAACAAGCTGCACATTACGAATCATGAATCGTACGGCATTTTAGTCATCATGTAAACATTGAGTGTAAGACGTGATGATTCATCATTGCAGAATATAAAACTAATTTATCCGAGGGAAAGCCGGCCACAACAAGCAGCTGCTACACACAGGTGAATTTAATGCCATATAACCATCAAAGTCATTTCATGAAATATATAAATAAAGTATTAGGCTTTAAAGCGGTCCTGTTTTAAGTTCTACTAAAAATTATTAACTCTTATCTCACTTTAGTGGTTTCATTTAAAGGGATATTTCAGACTACTCTACTGCAAAACACCGATTATAAACATACTAGATAAAAACAGTACTACCACTGTTTTAACGAAAATTATTCGGTTATAATTAGATCAAATAAACAATAATAGGAATATCCGGTAATGACTGTTGTATTACAGTCAACTAAAGCAGTATAGGGAATTAACGTGAGGCTTCAGTGATTACGTTATCGACTATTTCCATTGTTCATCTGGTAATTAGCGTGCTTAAACCATATTATGTTTATTGTAAATGGATATTATTCTCTAGTAAAGATTATTTATTTTGTCATTTATTTTTGAGAATTTATCTGCATCATAAATCATTCTTTATAGCTTTAATTATTTGTATACAGAATACTGGCGTAATTTTTGGAATTACTCAATAGATTAAGTTATTTACCTTATTGTACTTGTTTACCTTAAGAAAGTAATTCAGGAAAGGGCTTTTTACTTAGTTCATTCTTTTCTCACTTGTATCTCTTGTGACATATACGAGGCTGGTATCCTGAAAATTGCCATTAATTTTAACAATATTAAATTAAAATTAATATTAATTATATCAGGACTCGGTCAGTTCATGTCTGTGGATTTTAATAACAACTGTCTAGTTTGAATTAACACGTGACACTGTTCAATTTGTTGACTATATTTTTCTTGTAAAAAATCTTTAATGTAATACTTAGTTTTTCTGTTTCAAAATTGTATACTTCTGCCTGTAAAAAAGTTTTTAAATAAAAACCAAAACGTTGGTAGTGAGAGCTTAATTTGAACCTGAAGAACTGACCGAGTCCTGATAAACATTAGTTTTGTTTCTATACCAAGGTCGATACTTTTATCAATATATATATATATATATATATATGTCTGTGTGTGTATTATATATTATTAATGGTAAATGAAACTAGTTGTGTGGTGTCTTATTCCAGATTATTTGATATGACACTTTCTTGTTCCAAAAACACTTAGCACAAAAGAATGGACCATTTACACCAAAAATTGGTGTTAATTATAAAATAATTGTTTGAGATGTAATACTACCTATGAATGAAAGAAGGAATTCATGAAATAATCGATGGTTTCTCATCGATAGTGAGATATTATACCAGCCTAGTGTCACCATGAGTTCACATTTATTCTATGACCCTTTCCTATAGCATCAATGAAGAAACTGAACAGATTTGTTTTTTCTTGTACTAGTACAAGGGAAGAAAATATAGCTTATTTAACATTGGGCCATCAATTGAAATCGTGTCCGAGCCAAATGCGGTGTCAACAGCACGTAGCGCCGTATGCAAGTGGTAACAACGCCCACTGTTACTTCACATCGCCCATCTAATGCCGACTGATGATTCAACATTATCATGATCGTTAGCAGTGAAGAACAACTCAAGGCGTTTTTAGTACGTTTTCTATACTAATTAAATATTGAGAAAAATAATACAGAAATAAATTTGTAAAAATATTGATTGCATGTTGGTGAATTAATATTTTTACTTAAATTTTACGATTTGGAAAAATGTTAAACAATTACATAATTTGTGTAAACGATTGTCGACATCAAATATGTGACCTTTCTTTCCCTTTAGTAAACTTTCAAATTCTACAAGTATGTTATACTTGTATTTAATTATATTAAATTACAATTTAATTGAACTTTTAATAAATAATACGATTTGTGTTTTTTTTTTACATTTATATAAGTCAAGAGTAGTAATCCTGAAGAAAATTTGTTTCGGGCGTTTAACGGATTATCCACTTGTCACATTAGCGTAGAGAAGCGTGAATGGACGTATGCATACTATTTTTGAGAACACGAATTCATGCAACTTTTGAATCAATTTAAGATAAACTGTATCATATTTGCTCACAATTGCTGTTCGAGAATAGTACTTTATGCTAATAGAGATGCTGTCAATTTTGTTTTTAAGCAAACACTTGAAATAAGATGTGTTTGACAATCTCATAATAAGAGAGAGTTGTGATATTTTTTTTAAATTTAGATCTTTGGTAGATGAAGTTTATATAAGACTAAACAAACTAAAAAATAGTAAAAAAAAAGTTATTACTCGTTATTACTTGTCAAATTTTCTCGTGTTAGTTATGAACTCCTCAACTTGCTCTGTGATCAAGTACAACTTTTTTTAATATTAACTGTATGCGTGAATGTATGGAATAATTTGTAGAACTGATGCAATATCTTTAAAAAAAAAAAACTAAAATCAGTGCTATTAAATGGTTCAACATCTTAATTGCAATAAAGGATTCAGTTTCTGCTGGTTCTATCAGAATTCAATAAAAGATTCTTTTATCATAATTCAAAGAATGAAAACATTAAACTTTTTCTTTTTCATTTTATATATAAATAGGTCTAATGGTGTTCAGATAAGTTACGAAACAAAGAGTATTGTATCGTCTGCTGTAAAGAGGTAAACATTATCTGTCTAAATGAGGTGCTTTTCTCTGAAACCTTCTTGTTCGAGGTGCAATTACAAGATCTGAAAAGAGCCGAATATCTTTTGTTTGGTTTAAAATTGGCAAGGTAGCTTAAGACTGTTTTTCTTTTCGTCTTTATATTTATCATACTTTCCCTTCTTAGTTGTCTAAAATGTTGATAACAACAACTATCAACCTTATTACCCCGGATTTCTATTAATATTTCAGTAAGACTTAAAATTTCCAATTATTTAGTTAAACACATAACGGTATATTGCTAAAAATTATCATTTGAGCTGTTTTATCTCTAATAAAAATCATAAAAGTGTTACACAGCCAGAAGGATTGATATGACGAGAGACTACTATAGATAACAATAGGTCGAGATTATCCATGGTTACTTCCTCCCTTCTTCTTTTTTTTTCATTAGGATCTTCTCCGGAAGACGAGAAGTTATTGATCGAAATACCTCGAGTGAGTAGTTTCTTCTCTGTTATGGGTGTTAGTTGCATATCTGTATAATAACGTACAACTATGTATATCTATATCTCTACGGTTCAGATTTGACTCTTGACTAAGACCGCTTGTTAGGCTGAAAGATCTTAGTCTTTTTTCTCAGTTCTTACTGTTGTTTGGAGGTTGTTTTATGTGTTTATTGTGAAACCTTTATATATATTATATATATATATATATATATATATATATATATCTGCTGCCAATATATGCCAATATATATATATATAATGAAAGGTCCGTGTGGACAATAAACACTTTAACACATAGAAAAGAACACAGAAAGACACTACAGAACTCACTTCGATATTTCGAAGTGAGTTCTGTAGTGTCTTTCTGTGTTCTTTTCTATGTGTTAAAGTATATATATATATATATATATTATATATATATATATATATATATATATTGGTGTATATTGGCAGCAGATCTTCTCTCAAGCATATTTTATTGAAAATGATCGTAGTTTCTGCATTCACAACCTTATTGTTAACAGATTCTAACCTCCTGGTTATTTTCCTTATTGTAGTAGGTAAACTGTAAATCAGGTTCGCCAATGACATTTCCAAGTAAATAGGTCCAATGAACGAAAGAAATTTAATAACATGATCTAAATGTATATTCACCTTACACTAATAAACGATTAGTGTACACTAATAAACTACACTACTACTAGTGTACACCTTACACTAATAAATTACACTCGTTTATTAGTGTAAGGTGAATATACATTTAGATCATGTTATTAAATTTCTTTCGTTCATTGGATCTATTAACTTGGAAATGTCATTGGCGAACCTGATTTGTAGTTTACCTACTACAATAAGGAAAATAGCCAGGAGGTTAGAATCTGTTAACAAAAAGGTCGTGAATGCAGTAACTACGATCATTTTCAATAATATATATATATATATATATTATATTGATAAAAGTACTGACGGTGCTGTAGAAACATATAAACATTTGTTATATTAGAAACAGGAAAAACCGTCATACCTCCTCCTGATGTTCTTGGAGTCGTTGGGACGTAGTCCATCTTCAATCGCAACTAACCTAAGGAGCTGTTATCATTTGGTTTATAGATCCTATCCACTGCGATCTAGATATTGTTATTTGATATTATTGCGTTATTTTTGAATTTAGTTTATATATCTAGTCTGATTATTTTATGTTTATTTACGTCCTCGTAATGTCTGTCCAGTCATATTTTTATTTTTATTAATTTTATAGATAGAATATCGGATTGGTGGCTTTTCGTTCATTAAGTTAACCGAATTTTCATGTTTATGAATTTCAAGTTGTTCAGTTATATTGAATCTTTATCCTTTTTGTACCGTCTTTAGTAAGTCCATTGAGTTTTCTAAGCTGTCAGGTTCATGTACGTGTTCAGTTAGGTGATTTGCGAAATTGGATTTTTTTGTATTGTTTAAATAGTCTTTAATATGTTCTTTAAATCTTAGTTTTAGGGTTCTTCCCGTCTATCCTACATATATATTTGATTACAATGTTTACATTTTAATTTATTATTCCGCTTTTTTTTGTACTTATTAATTATATTTTACGTTGAGCAAGTTAATTTGGGTTATAGAATAGTTTTCAATCCTACCTTTACGTTGTATCGTTTTACTAAGTTGCAACATCATCTGTCTGAAATGGTCAAAATGAGTGAAGCGCGAGTCATTTACAGTTTGGACTGATGTCGGTTATATTAAATGCCTCTGTAACGACGTGCAATCGCTTTTCTGGTGGAAGCAGACTGCTAAATTTCTTCCCTTTTGCTATGTAAGCGTTGTGTGAAACTAAAAAATTCACAATTCACCAATTTAAAACACTCCAATGAAACCGATTTAAGTGTAATTAATATTATTAGATTTTCCTTATCAGGGCAGACTGAGAAAAAAAAATCTGTTTTGGCTTTTTATTAAAGCAATATGTTGTATAATTCCATCCAAAAAAGCTGGGAACATTAAATTCCGCATAATTTACACAGATTTTAATGATTTCTCAAAATAATGGAAGATTCTTGTAGAGAAAAATAAATACAAGTTTTCATTTTTGCTTCTGTAGTCTTAAGGAAAGCATTGCTTCCCTTGCTTATAATGACTGCACGCCTTTGATATATATATACAAAATTTGACTTCATTAGGTTAGGTTAGGTTGCAGTGGCAGTCCCACAAGGGAACACACTTGTTGCTGAGCATTGGCCCTTTGTGATACCACACAATGAAGATTGATTCTACAGTGGGAGTCCTAAATTTTGACTAACTGAAGTGTATTTAGAGTAGGGATCTTTAACGAGTACCTGACATCGTACAGGCTCGGGACGAACAGTTTAACGTCCTTCTCCGAGGGACGACGTGCTCAGATTTATTCACCTCCCGCGTGAATAAATCGAGGGCCAGGTGGGGACCGAACCCCGTCCTATCAGTTCAGAGACGAGCACGTAACCACTGAGCCAGCCTGACCCACTTGACTTCATTAAGTTTAAAAGTTTATATTCATATCTGAATCTGAAAATGTAGACATTATGTTATTACGTATGTCTACATATACACATAATTAACAAATATTGACATAGAATTAGGTTTAAAAAAACATAAAACATTGAATATTTTTTTAACAAGCGGTAGATGTAAAATCTGCGGCATCTCAAATAAGTTCTCTTTATTATTGTTCATTTTTGTATGGAATATAGAGGAATATAGTATTTACAGAGGGTAAACAAGATATATTTAAGTAGTGGAAGATGAGTAGGTTTAAGGATAAAAAAAACACTGCAAGAGGAGACGTTGAAGGTGTTACATTTCTAGGGGTGAAGTAATTAATTCTGTCGAGCAGGTAGTGACAGGTGCAGCCTTGACCTCCTATAAACTGCTTCAGGCCTACATGTCAAAGTGTTGCACCTACCTCTATAGCAAATCCAGTATTAATAGATTCCAGACTTTGTATGCAATAGTCGACTTGAATGCCTTCATCTTTCCACTACTCTTATGTCATGACCTCACCAGCTTCTGAGAAGTTTTGCTCTGGACGTAGAGTATAATCGAACTTCTCCTCAGTTTACTATAGACCAGTCGTTAAACCTCTTTAGAAGTTACTTGCTCCATTTAAATTGCTACGACTGAAATCAAGGAGAAAAACAATTAATACAAGCTTTAAATAAAACCACTCGGGAAAGACATGTTTTAAGTGATATCTTGAAATAATTACATTAGACTTTCATTGAACTGTCAAACATTTACTAGTAAATATATCATTCTAGTAAAAATCAATTTTTTTGATATCTCTTCCAAATTGAAAAAGATATCCAATAAATTGATTAAGAAAAAAGTAGAAAATTACGAAATAGTAGAATAGTATATTAGAAATAGAATAGAATAGTACACATAGTAGAATTCATTACGAAAATTTAATCTCACATGTATATATATATATATATATATATATATACGTGTATATACAGGAGAACATCCTAGTACGAGTGTGTCCCCTTGTAAGAGTAATTCGCTTTGCGGGCAGCCATTCCTAAGAATTTTATCTCGTATGACGAGTAAAAATTAGTAACATGAGTTAGAAATTATATATATATTTTTTTTTCTATTTTTTTTATTATTCATTTTTTTTCTTACTGATTACATTGCATTGTTTAATTTTACTGGGTACTTTTTTTCTTTTCAAACTATATTGTCACTTGAATTTTCCAATTGTTTCGTTAGGTTCCTTCTGGTTAATTTTTATAGTACCTTCTTATTTCCTACTTTGTTTGCTCTCTAATGACACGAAATGAAAGACCTCAGAGCATTTATTTCTATTGTTTTCAATTTTCCTTGTGGTTTAAACTTTATATATATATGATCAAACCACAATATGAAATTTGAAAACAAAACTAATATCTTTCAACCGTAACAAGCGGTCTTCGTCAGAGTCGAAAACCCAACTGAAACACTAGATGCAGAAAACATCTGGTGATGGGTTGAGAAGAGTGGTATTTTGAAAGGGTGAAAGCGCAGGAAAGGACTAATGTCCAGAAAAGGATGTTAGATTTAGTCTTGCTTTCCCATTTGATATTGTGGTTTGATCATTGATTGTTATTTCACGTGTTTATGTGAAATATTCATATATATATATATATATATATATATATATAGTTCAGTATAGAAAAAGAAACATAGAGAAATCAAAAGAGAGCACACTTACAGTCTCTAATTTTTGGTTTGAACCGTCTTCAGGAGAGATAAGAGAGGGAAACCAATCGCACTGGTTCAGAGACGGTTGGAGACCCCCTGAATATCATTTTTCTTTGTCAAGGTAAAGTCCATTGTCAAAAGGTTCTCAACAAAATACATTTAAACCAACTTTTTGTCTATATTTCCAGTCATCTTCAGGGTTTTGGTATATTCTACTTGTTGAATGATTTTGCATTGATACTTCATATCTAATCACTGTAGTTGATTTTATAAATCATCGTTGTATTTAAAAAAAACCGTATCGTTTTCGATATTATGAGTCCATTTGGTAAAAAAAAAATTCAAATGAAACTATGCTACAGAAATGGAACTAGAATTGAATGGTGTCAGGATATCAATTAAAAGAAATTTAGATACTCTGTCTGACAACTAGCAGATATCAATAACAGGTTGAAACATAAATTACTATTATTTTACTTTAAGCTCATAATAAAAACATTCAGTGTGCCAGGCATGATTGACTTATGATTATTAAGTTGTAATACTAGTATCACCGCGTCAATCTTGGTCTAACGGCTAATTATTTTTAATGGTTGCTTTTTATATTTACTTATTTATTTATTTTCTTCAGGGCTATTGCTTTAATATAGTTTATCTAGATTCTAGAAGCTTCTGGCATAGACAATATTTATATTGTTCGAGAAATTCTGACAAACAGCTTTGCACTGTATAACATCATTTACAAATTAAATACATTTTAAAGGGTGGCACAAAGTGTTGATAAAATATTGGCAGTCTATCAGTTCTTTAATCGTTTCTTAAAAGAAAGAAGTTTTGAATACACATATTCTACAAGAAAAAAATAAAATTAATACCACAGTATTTTGTAGCACATAATTTTAATGAAGGACATACTTTTGATTTAAATGAAATAAAAACAACAGCTAATGAAATATATGTAAAGGGAAGGAAAACTCTGGAAATGTTATGTATTAGAAAGGATTAGTCATCCGTGAATTATAGGAGTGACATTTCAAATTTAAATAGTATTTATTCGGGTGTGTTACTCGTAAGTTAAACATTGTTGATCGTTTCAATATTTTTTAATGACTTTTTGATTCTCTGGTGAAATTTGGTTGCCTTGCTTCTTTGCGGTTCAGTGTCACGTGTTCGTTCAAACTAGACAGCAGTAAAATTCGCAAATTGTTGTCTTTTTTTTTAAAAAAATCTCTAATATAATACTTAAGTTTTTTTGGTTCAAAATTTTATACTTCTGTAAGTTCTTTCACTTACTTGTCAAAATTCCTATTGTATTTTCTTATTTGGAACTTTTTGTCCTTTTTATATACGTTTAATTTTTTAATGATTGTGTTATTTCTTAATTGCCTATGAAAAAGGTTCTAAATAAAACCTTTATTTAAAGTTAGTTTCGTCAAAGTGTCACTCATACTGAGTTTTTTTTACTGTAGTTTTGGTCTAGTTTTTATTTCACTTGTTAACTGTGAAATCCTTTTTTTTCTACTATAGCTAGTAGTAGAATACGATGTATTTTAATACCACATTGTTAAATAACTCTACACATTATACAATTTAATATACATTATTGAGGGATCAGTACATACATACTAAAAATATGATCTGGCCAGATGGATGGTGAACTATATTTCGACCAGCGTTGTCATCAGGTAGAAGTACTCCTGCGAGCAGCCGGGCTGACTCAGCGGACTGTCGAATGAGATAAATGCGTGCCCTTGCTGGCTGCCTTACACAAGAGTAACTTACTAAAGAGAGAATACTAACTAAAAAAGCAAACTAAAATAATAATAGAAGTGGAAAAGAGGAAAACTAAAGCAGTGCGTAATAAAACAAATATAAATTAAAATAAATAAAATATTGAAATAAAACATGTAAAATATCAGTAAAATGTAAATGTAAACATGTAAAATATGAAATAAGTAAAAACTAAACGATACAAAATAATAAATAATATAAGGTAAAAAATATTTAATAAACATGAAAAATCAAAAAATAATAATGAAAAGTAAATAATAAACATAAAATAAAAAAAAAATGGTAATGGTAATGAGGCCAGAAGGAGAGAGAACACCAAGAAAACACTAAGTGTCTCCTCTGAAGACCTTAAAGTTACCCGGTTCAGGGATCTGATTACGGACTTGGACACGGAAGCAGTGATTAAAGTCAGGTCATGGACATAGTGTAGATTGGAATCGGTAGGTGGATGCATTGACTATAGGAAGCCTGTGACCATTCATATGTATGTTGAGCTTGTGAATGGTGGGTCAAAGAAATCATGAATGGAAAGAAAATCATGATTTATATATAATATAAATTTGCCACTTTAAGTTGCTTTAGTGACATTTGAATGCCATAAAAAGAATAAGAAATATATGACTTGGTCCGCAAGATGTTTGAAGCATCAGTGTGTTACTGTTCACTGCAGTAAGTGTTCACTATGAAGTTTCTTGACATTGACAGTAGACTTATGTCTGGGAGAAGTCATCTGTCGTTTCATCCGTTCCTGTCGTTGTACAAAAAGTATACTGAAAAGCTAAGCTGGTGGCATAACATCTTTTTGAACATTCAACTTTACTAAAATTAATAACATACCTAATTAGTAGACAAAAGTATAATTAATTGCATTATTATGATGAGCCTACTATCAAATTGCTATTATGATGAAAATTAATCAACGGTTATAGCTCATAAAATAATAACTAAATGAATATACAACTTAAGATTTCTAAATCTTTAACGAGTTCTTAACCTTTCTAAACAGATCGAATTATTTATGGTAACTTGTTGATGGGAGCACTTTAATATCTAGTTTAAGTTGATTATAATTGGAGATATAAATTCTTATGTGTACTTTCATACCAAATGACATTTACTTCCTCATAACGGTTCTGAATATTAACTTTCTGGTGTAAATAGTTTACAATTAAGTCGATTTTTTTCAAAAGCTATACCTTTTCAAATAATATTTCATAAAATGATGTTACTGTTAGTTTTGCTGATTTTTTTTTTTACTTCTCTTCCTCTACTGTTTATAATTTTTCTGGAGCACTTAAATTTTTACCTTAAATGTTTAGTTTAAATTACAAAATTTGGCAACTCATTTTAAAATACTGCAAACTATTTTATCAAAACATTTATACAAACTGCTCACGACTGTAATATGTCGGTGTTAGGTAATGCTCTGTCTAGGCCGTCGGTTAGGCCGTTTATACATCATAAACGCAGTAGTGTATTCTAGTGGTGTAGAAAATTTAGGCAAGATGATTACTAACTCCTCTATACTATTACTTTACTATAAGTAAAGTATAGTGATCGTGAAAAAATTCGATCTCGAGATTTTGACGGAATTACATGTTTTGAGGTCCCAGAAGTCGTTTTATGACGTTTTTACGATGATGTCTGTGTGTGTGTGGGTGGGTGGGTGGGTGGTGGGTGAGTGTGTTAGCATTGCTTGTTACCACGCTACGGTCCAGAATATTTGATGGATTAAGTTGATATTTTACACAAAAATGGGCCTCATAAAGACGAAGATCCCTATTGTTTGGGAAGAATTATGCATGATGGGAAAGTCACTTTTTTTGCCAAAAACCGTTTTTTTTAAAACATTTATTTCTCCTAAACTGATAACCCTAGAGTTTTGAAATTTTGACATTACCTTTGAGGTTACAAATAGAACAAACGAAAAATATATTCAGAATTTTAAAACAACAGGAAATATTTTTTTTTCAATAAAATGTAAAAATGTTGACTTATAATTCAATCTCAAACCTTGTGACAGCGATACAAGCCATAATGTTTGACGGACAAGCATGAAACTATGCTTATAAATAGAACATTATATGGAGAATGAGTTGAGATATTTTTTTCTAAAATTACATTCGCTAAAGGGGCTTCAAATAAGAATTTGAAGATATTTTGCTAAATAGCTGATTGATTTAGGAAAAAAAAGGAAATTATTTTATATTTTGTAGAGCAATAAATGATTGTTTATTTACTGTTAATTTCATTTATTGGGAATCTGAAATAATAAAACGTCACGAAAAAGTGGATACTTTTTTTTTGAAGTTTAAATGAAAGCTATGCATTTGAGAATCAAAATACCCTTATAGCATAAAAAAAACTCTTTGGAAGTAGTATAAGAAAAAAAAAGAAAGAAAACAGTTTGTAGGTTGTTTAAGCCGCGTTACTAAGGTCGTTTATCCCCAGCTTAATGCCATGCAAATAGTCAGTTCATTGATTTAATACGTCTGCTAACCAAAACACTATACATCCATCCTTGATTTTTATTTGGTTACACTTGGCAAACTGAACAACCTTTGCAAATCACTCAACACCAAACCAAATGTGACTCTCATGAGGGAGCATTCTTCAAACGACGCAGTTCAGTGTTCCTTTCTCATTTAAGATTATATAAGATAATATGTTACGAAATTGTCTGTGACTTGCTAGGTTGCATGTTTTTATATTTTATTCTATTATATTTGTTCTAATATATATTGATTGATTTATTTCCATGTATTCAAATTATTAATTTAATAAAAGTATTAAGCTAAGAAAAGTTTTCCCTCTCTCTTTGCAGAAATAACATATAATCTAGGAAAGGAAAATGAATGACTCTTGTTATAATAAATTCAAATAACTAGGTATGCGGGATTGTAGTAAGGAATACTCAATGAAATCGTCTCTAAATGTCGACCTAAACATATGTCAAAAAAAAAAAAAAGAAAAAAATACTACAAAACTACAAGTCTCTCTAAGAGACAAAGTAGCTTCTATTAGTATATTTTTTCTAAATTGTTAGCAATAATCATAGGGGTTTTTTAGGGTCTTTAATAGAGAACATAGTTTGAGAAGATTTATTATTCTATTATTCTTGAAAGGTAAAACCAATTTTTGACTTCATATTCATATCCAGTTGGGTTTTTGACTCTGATGAAGACCCTTTGTTTCTTTAGTCTTTTTTTCCCCATTTATTATTGTAGTTTGAACATATACATATATATAACATTTCACATAAACACGTAAATAACAATCAATGATGAAACCAGAATAAAAATGAAAAAAAAGAACTAAGATCTTTTAACCGTAACAAGCGGTCTTCGTCAGAAAGAAAGAAACTCTGTCTTCGGCAGAAGACCACTTGTTACGTTTGGAAGATCTTAGACTTTTTTTCCCCATTTCATATTGTGGTTTTATCATTGATACATATATATATATATATATTATGAATATGAGTTTCATATTGTAATATGAAGTTATGTAAATATTTTTCACCTCGTCAATGGTGTTGTAGACGCCCTCCCGAATGCACTCGTGTGCACTTTCAAACGGAACTTTCCTTGAAGCAGAGACCGCACAAAACCGGTTTAGCGTCTGCAACAACAATTCATGAGGTGACAGATTTTTATGAAAAGATTATGTTTACCAACATTTGTGGTATTAGCAATAGGTATGCATTTCATAACTACCAACTTTAATCTGTTATTTAGAGGGATTTTTCTATTTTTTTTTTTTGTAGTATATTTTCTCTATTGTGGTAATGTTTATCTACAGTAGACAACAGTTTTTTTTGCAAGCAGGTAAGTAATACTGTCCGAGTTTTCGTATATAGAGATGTTTGATCGTGGTGCTTAAAGACCATCTTGTTTAAAAATCATAATTAAGAAAATATTTTAGATGAATAAAAAAAACATCTAGAAACATTAATGAAAATTATAACAGCAACGAAATTATAAATTGAATCCAGGCAAGTCAAGAGTCAATCGTACTTATTGTGAGAATGCAGAAACTGGAATGGAATATAAAGAAATTGTAGTTTAACGAGATATGTAGGTGTTAGAGGAAAAAAAGATTGTTTATAATTTTGTAAGATTACGTCTTTTAGAATTTACAAACAAAGGAAATAGTTAAGAGTTACAATTAAAAACTAATAAAATCAATGATATATCTTGATGAATCATAGTATAGGTGGAAAGATAGTCTGTTCTTTCGGTATAAGGATTATAGAACACATTAAGGAGTACATAAAACAGTATATCGAACGGCCGTAACAAGTTTAACACCCACTTAACAAAAACACGTTGTCTTGAATAATTACCGCTTCTAATCCTGCCAACATTTTTAGCAATTTTACTTAAGATTTTAAAATTTTGACTTATATCAACTCTTGAGGCATGTTAGATCGACAAATCCATGAAACTGAATTCGACTTTCTGCCGTAATTAGCATATCCTTAACTACCTTAAATTTCTTCCCCTTTTCAAGTATATTAGTAATAATTTTATAGTATACATGATTCTATTCTTTCTTGATCACAATGTTCATACATTTCTTTAATTTGTATCTTAAAGTTTTTGGTCAGGCTTCAATAAACATTTTTTGCCAAAGTTTCTCTTGTATTTATATTCTCTTCAAAGTCACAACGTATTTATACAATAAGGATTAATAATTAAAATTTTAATGAAATATGCATTAATATTAACATTTCCTCATTTATCTTAAAATTACATATATTACTATTCTGAATAACCAGGTAAACAAATTATTAATATCTTTAGTTTTAAGTTAAATAAGAAAGTGATGTTAATGACATAAATGCATATTTCATTAAAATTGTAAAATAGTAGTGCTTATTGTATAAATATGTTGTAGCCCTGATGAGGAAGTAAATATATGCAAAAAAAGTTAATTGAAACCTAACCAAAATCTTCAAAATACATATTCAACGAATATAATTCTATATCTCATCAATGTAGTTTTTAATTTATACTATTTTGATGGCTTTGTCTGCCTCTCCCTCCTTCAACTCTTTAACAGGAACTCGTTAAACTCTCACATCCCACTGTCCATTCCTGCTTCTCCCTTTAATCAACAATGTCTCATTGGTTTTTCATATTTCAATTTTTTGAATTATTTATTACAATCTAATTATTCCATTAGTCACTAATATGCTGTATTTTTTATTGCATATAAACATGAAGAAGGACACTGCATTTTCGAAACACTTTTTGCTTCAAATATACTACTACTACAAGGTTATCACTAGTAATATGTAATTACTACTTTTCATAATATCTAATAACTAGACTACCCGTGACCCTTTGTGTCACTAAGAAATTATAAGAACAGTTATTGAAATAAATTCACTGAACACGATTGACAGGAATAATTGTTGTTTCTTGTTATTGAAGCACGGAAACAGATTCTTATATGACCCAAGCTTTTGATATAGTCTTCTTAACATGATTCAAGATATATACACAGTAAGTATATTTAGCAAAATAAAAATCATTTAAAAGTAAAAAAAATAATATTTTATTACATAAATAAATAAATTAATTGGAGCATGCTACCAATGTTACAATGCACGAAACTTTGTAAATATCAAATTTTATATTTTCCTGGTCTTTTCTGAACTTAGACTAAGTTGTAGCTAATAATTTCATTAATAGAAGTTTTATTTTTCATAATTTTTTTAAAATGTAGTTTTACATTATTGAAGCCTTGGATAGACAAATTATTCAAAATATATAAGCAATATTATTGATGTTTAAATTTGTCAACTATTCTTGTTTCTGGCTTAACAGTTCAGTTTATAACATTATTCTTATAGATAATTTTAGTACGAAACATTAATATTCGAAATTTTTAAATTAGTGAAATGTTGAGTTCATTGATTCTTAAATTAAATTTTGAATTAAATAAATGAATAAGAAGAAACATTTTTGAAATGTAACTAAACATATCAAATAAATTCCAGTCTTGTTTAATATTAATGCAACCTTCTTATCAGTTTACTCACTGATTAGAAAGGTAATGGATTCGTTGAATGATGCCTTTTTTTAATTCTTAATACTCAAATGAAACTAGGGATTTATTGATTAATACATTCAATCATTTAGAGATAAACTTAGAAGACAAGTTATTTTTATTATGTTTAAAAAATATTCTCTTCTCTTAATAATAGAGAACTATTATTTGTTTGGTTCTTATTTTCAATAAACATTAAGTGAACAAATGTTTTAATGTTAATTAATGTTTTAAACAAATAATTTAATGTTTTAATAATTTGATGTACACCAGCATATTTAAAGTACACATAATATAACATTTAATTTTGATTAATTAATGATCTGTAAATAAAGGAACATAATTTTTGTATTCGAGTTTTTTTTCAGATTGTTAGGTTCCAAAAGTATAATTATGTTTTAATTAGTGTAATAAATTATAGTATTATTACTTATTGTATTAAGGTATATATTAAGTTTGAATGTTTATAATTGTTCTATATATGAAGTTCATAAATGATCTTTTACTGTGTGACATTTATTCACGGCACCTACAGGTCAGACCTTACCTTACGACTTGTCTGAGTTAGGTAATCCCCCTGAAGGGATATTACCCGTTTCCTTGGGCTAGGACTCACTTCAGTTAAGATCAGGATAAGAGTCAAATAAAATAATCTCGAGGATAAACTGCCCAAGTAAGATTTATAGGACAATACCCAATAGATACCTTTATCTCACCCAAGTGTGTACCAGTCTCCAAGTACAATCAGCCAAGTTCAAAAACTTGTATCAATGGATAGGGTCGAGGGTCCAGCTCCCTCTTTGTTGCTCTGAAGGCATCCTCCCGAGAAGATACTACTCCCGGCGTAACCTACTCTCCCTGGGCGAGGGAACACCATTATTAAGAGTCCAACCCCATTGACGGGACATGGGGATCCTAAGAGACTTTGCAACGACTACCCCGCCACCTTGGTACAGATAAAATTTTAAGATTTGCCGGATAGAAATTCGGATTCTAGGGTCCTACTGAGCCTAGGTTAAATCCCCTGTTAGCCAAGAAATGCAAATAGCAAAACCTGTTGCCCGCTTTCGTGGCACATGGGAATCAAGAGGTCTGCCTCCCCACAGAAGGGAGAACCCTCCCAGGGGAAGGACCCTGAGCTCTCGTGAGGGCACTTAGATTTCACACAAAAGTTTTATGCAACATCGACGCGTTTCGATCAATTAGAGTCGAGCTCAGTAAAAGATTGCATTGCTCGTGATTTAAAACAGGCCAGTCAAGCCGCAGCAGTCAATTTATTTTACAAGTTATAAATGTATCTGTTTCTTCAGCGATGATTTCATTGTCATTGGCCACTTTCCAACTTGAATAATTATTCCTTTTATGAAGATAAACTTTCCTCTGGTATACGTTGGTCATAAATTTTTGTATAGTATATGATGCATGTTTTGTAAAGTGGTACAACCTTCAGTAGTGTACAGCTATTCATCTTGGAATATTTATAACTTTTTAGTTTTAATAACTGTTTGAAATAGTAAGTGTTTATTTTCTATTTATGTTTTCCAGTAAAACGTTATATATATATAAACTAGAATTTTCAAAAGAACACACAGAAAAGCAATCATTGAAACTTATTTCTATGTTTCGATGTCCTCGTCATCAGGAATAGATGTGAATCGCTCCAAAGGCTGATAACGACTGGCTTGGCGTTCAAACAGAAGCACTCAAACAGTGTAACCACTGTTTTATATATATATATATATATATATATATATATATATATATATATATATATATAATTGTAATGATGCCAGTAAAACGAACTAAATAACAGAGTAAAAGAAAACCTACAGAAACTGACTACTAGGTTTTTACCTTCATCTAGAGAGGAATGAAAAAAAAAAACAAAGTAAATCCCCTTCTCATATCATTATATAAGTACGTCATACTTCGTGAATCGGTTTGTAGAGACCTGACTAGTTTTGAACGTTGTGCATCTTTAAGAAAGATGCTTAAAAAAAGAAGAATCCTGGGTATAAATAACTTTTAAACTAGTCGAACCAATATTTAATAGATATTTTTATATGTATTGCACGGGATGCACAAGTGCGAAACTGATCAAGTAGCTACAACTGCAATTCACGATGTATAACGATTTTTTATGATAATATGATGTTTATTAATCTCTGTGGTACTAAAAGTTTACATGTATTTAACATTTAACTAACTATTTAACACATTTAGCTAAATATGTTTTGAGCTTAGATGTCCCCCATTTCTTAAAAATTACACTCATTTTTAGTTAATTTAAATTTTAATTAAACATTATTACCAAAACTTTAATTTTAAATTTAAATTTTATTAATTAATTAATATCATTTTATTATATTCTTTTTGTTATTTGAATGATATTGTCTTATTTTATTATTTTTATTAGTTTTAGGAAGTCTATCAAGAGACTGGTTCTCTTTTTATGATATTTTTTATATTTATATTTTATATTATACTGTTTATTTGTAAGTAGTTTTAGTAGGTGTAAATTACAAATAGGTTTAGTGAAACCTATGTTTGTAAATTAGATTGATTCTGTCATTTGAAAAACTCTTAAGTGTTTTCTCTGAAGGTAAATGAGATATTTTTGAGTGTTGATTGGTTAAAAGAGATTAATTTTTCAAAGCGATTTGTTTGTGTGAGTTTTCTTGAGACTTTTAGTTTGTTGCGGTAGAAAGAAAGTCGGTAAGGGCATGTGCTACCGCATAAGCAGCCTCTGGTTGCGCAAGCTGAGTCGCACTCTTCAGATTAACTAATGGATAAGTAATTTCTAATCAGTGAAGTGTCTCCGGGCATTAATTAAGATGGCGACGGGTCGCTCGTTAGGAGCTCCGGAATAAATCTTTATTAAAAAGAGGCCCACTGAGGAGTAACAGGATTAGAGGGTGGGATTGTCAGTGCATGATGTACTGCCTTTCCAACCCTTATTGGTCCATTTCTCTACCCTCCCGAATATCACTCTTTCCCTACAAAAAAATACTTCACTCTTCTTGTTGATCTACGGATATTTCAAATCTGTAGTTTTTTTTTTTGGATATAAATTACAATTTCTTCGTTTTCACTTAATCACTTAATACGTGATTTTTTATTGTTAGCTATTAGGGAAGTAAAGAGGTCATCGTTGGGGTTTCTGTATCATAATGGCACATCCCTTGACGTAATATTTAGTACCTTATCATTTATTAAACTTCAAAACAGCATTTTCTGTACACTTTAGATGCCAAAAAATGTTTTAAGATTTTGAAACACTCTAAAGAGTATTATTATTACCAGCTTGATTTCTTATTATGGATATTTTTGCAACCATTTAAAATGTTTTCAACTATATTCCAACTAAAGTTTTCTCAACTTATTATTAATAGTAATAATATTTTTCGAGTGTGTGGCATATTGTTCCTTTAATATTATATTTAAATTATAAAGAATTCTTGTGAAATCATAATTTTCGATTTTTACTTTACTATAAGTAAAGTATAGTGATCGTGAAAAAATTCGATCTCGAGATTTTGACGGACTTATATGTTTTAAGGTCCCAAAAGTCGTTTTATGAATTTTTTTTATGATGTCTGTGTGTATGTGTGTGTGGGGGGATGGGTGGGTGGGTGTGTTAGCATTGCGTGTTACCACAATACGGTCCAGAATCTTTGATGGATCAAGTTGATATTTTACACAAAAATAGGCCCCATAGTGTAGATGATCCCTATTGTTTGGGAAGAATTAATTTGAGATAATTATTTTTAAAATTACATTCACCAAAGGGGTGAATTAATTCGTACGATTTTTGTTTTCAGAAAATGTTTTTTTGACCCTAAACGGCTCATTAGCAAATCATGAAAATTTGTCCAAAAATAGAGCAGAAAATTAGCAATTTATAAAAAAAATCATGAAATTTCAATCAGGGCAAGAACAATAAAACTATAAAAACTGTTTGTTTATTAGGGATCATCATCACTTGCTGTACTTGTCGAATTTTCGATATTTTTTTACATTATTTACATTGATTTAGAAATCTTCTGAGCGAATCAACTGAAATAAAATTGATGTTTATATTGGAAAAACTTAAATAATTTATTAACTTGTATGAGATATAAGAGGAATAATATTTTTACATGTAAAAAAATCACCGTCAATAGACACAAATAAATTTCCTTTGTCTTCCATGGTATGATGGATTTGCCTCATAAAATGCTTTAATAAATCTATATATTGCACTCTTGAGCAAAACTTAATATCAGTTATAATTACTTTATCTTTGTGAATTGTAGTATCTTTCTATGCTATTGAAATGTGACGAATGGACTCTTTCCTCAAAAAGAGGAGTTATGTTTGTTGACAAATTCCAGATTCTTCACTATTCTTGACTTTGATTTGAGTTTGTAAACTGGATAATTACTAATATATTTTTTCTCAATATACATTCATAGCAACCTTATAACAGAGTACAAGACGCAGGAAAAAAGATAACACTCACTCAGTGAAAATTGGTATATATGATTATTGAGAAAGGGGAAGGAAAATGATTTTATTAAATACTAAGCAGCAATAAATTTCCCACTATAATAATTCTATAAAAGACCAAAAATGTTCAACATAATTCAAAATTGAAATCTTCTGTTTGAAGGTAATTGTAATTTGTACGAAGAATAAATGTTATTATCGTACATCCTTAATTATAAATTATCTTAAAGCGACATTTTTTTCTTTGGTCTTTATGATGTTTTTCAGAGAAAATAAGAATATTTTATTGTTTTAAATTTGAAAA
The DNA here is from genome assembly GCA_026182355.1 of Hermatobates lingyangjiaoensis. Taxonomy (NCBI): domain Eukaryota; kingdom Metazoa; phylum Arthropoda; class Insecta; order Hemiptera; family Hermatobatidae; genus Hermatobates; species Hermatobates lingyangjiaoensis. Next base: position 511,460 of record JAPFBL010001937.1, on the reverse strand, counting down.
TTTGACTTAAATATTCAATAAAGAAGGAGGTCAAGTAAACGATGTAAGAAATCCAATGGTTATTTGAACAAAAGCCACGTTCTCTTGTAGGAGATTATTTCGTATCAAGAAATTTTCCCTTTGTCTTTTCAAAAATGTTATTACTGCTGTAGTTATACTAATGAAATTATTCGCATCAGCTGTGTGATGTACAAAAATAAGCTTACATATTGAGAAGTTGATAAATAACTATCTGTACTTCCTCAAGAATGAAGGACTAATAAACATATCCCAGTTAGATGTTTACACTGTGCTTAAATATAACATTATATATTATATACCCTAGAAGATTGATATTAAGTTACTTATAATAAAGTTGAGTGTAGGCCACTCCAGTTTTTTTTTCTGTTTACATTAGGTTAGGTGCAGTGGTTGTCCCACAAGGGAACACAGGTAGGCCGAGCATTGGCCCTTTGTGATACCACACAATGAAGATTCTACAGTGGGAGTCCTAAATTTTGCCTAACTCAAGTGTACTTAGAGTGGAGATCTTTATCGAATACCTGACATCGTACAGGCTCGGGACCGACGGCTTAACGTCTTTCTCCTCTGGGAAGACGTGCTCAGATTTATTCACCTTCCGCATGAATAAATCAAGGGCCAGGGGTGGGGATCGATACTTCAATTTACATGATTACAATAGTTATTATTTTCAATCGAGGAATCATGAATAGGCTTGCTAAATATTTTTTTATTGCTGGCAAATATGTTTTATGTATAGTCAGTCAGTGTAAACCATTGTATGTATAACCAACCATTTTTTGTTACCATTATATACTATTTGTTACCACTATGAATAAGAAATTAAAAATAACACCAACATATTTTCCTTTTCTTAAACACTCAACTTGTTTATAACCGATATAGTTCAGCCATATATTTGGAAATCTGTCAGGCAAAATATTTTCTGATATCATAAACAAGTACCATAACTTCCATTTCAATGGAGTTATGTAATTTCAAAGAAAAAGTATTCGGCTCATTTTTTCAATAGCTTCTATTTTTTAGGTATAATTTCATTACAATCCATTCAGAGGTGTGACCTGTATTGTGTCAAAAAAGTTTCCAAGTCAATCAGAAGTTAAAATTTTTACAGGTTATTGAAGATCAAACAATTTTGATTTTTGGAAAATGTTGAAACTTTTATTGCACATGTTAGTGTCACAACAATGACATTGATTCTAATGTAGTATTATGTATAGAATTACAATTATGTATCTGAAATAGTACTTTATATAGTTTGGAAATAATTTTGTGATCTTAAGAAGGTAGCACAATTATCTAAAATATAAAGCTCATTAAAAACTAGAGTTTAAGGAAAAAGAAAAAGTTTTCTGTTCTTATCCTTCATTTTTATGTTGTATGATATATAGTTAATGTGACCATCGCAGAATTATTTAATAGCAATGACTATGTTAAGTTTTAAGTAATGAAGAGTTATTAAACATTTTAATTAGTAAGGTGGCACTTAAGTGGTGGTGTAAAACGAGAAGTGTTCACTTACTGGTGAAGACGACGTTAGAGTAACTGGATTGAGTGAAAGAGTGAGAGTGAGTTGTTCTCTGCGGGAGATTCTGTAGCTTTGTATTAGATTAACCTGAGTGGTTCCACGTGTCCACACGTGGACAGGGCCTCTATCCACTGACCCGGTCTGAATACAACCAGAATACTTGTGTGCCTCACAGGCTATGCCATCAAACTCCAACAGTTTGCCACAATGTTTTCAAATATTTATGGTCGTGATATGAAAAAAAAAAAAGACGCCGCGAGACTTTTACATCAATTGAAATATATTTTGAATACATTATAATTATTTTACAATTAAAATGTAGTTCAACCTGTATATACCTGTATTGTAAAATATAAGTAGACAAAAGTACTCCATATGTATATAAATTTTTAAGAATAAAAACAAAAATAAATTTATTTCAACATTTTAAAAATTTCAAGTTTTATTGATTCATTCTACAAAAACAAAATAGGAAAAATACTTCGATAATTAGAACATAGTTCATAGTCGGGAGAAAAAATGAAGAACAGCAAATGTTTCTCGTAAACTGTTCTCTATGATCATATATATATAATTTTTGCTATGAGTTGTCCGGGGAAAGAAATATGATTCGTCGAAATGGTGACCGATAGGAGAGTAGAGTTTTTAGGTCCATCCGTGCGGTCCCAGTTACCCGCTGCCCAGCGAAGCCTCCGTCATTCCGCCAATGGATATAGAGGTTGTACAGTCCCGCGATTATTGGCAGAAAACATAAGCCTCACTTTGCAGTGAACTCCTGTTCCCTTTCTATTTTTGTTTTTTGTGGTGGTTGGGTGTTGGTTTTCTCTATTGTCTACTACGGATATTGATTTGATTTTAATTGATACTCTCGTTTGTCTTCTAGGAAAAGTAACCTTTGTTTTCATGTCAACGGGTGTAGAGGTTGCACAGTCCCTCTTGATTAAAAGATGTTGACACTCGACTCCAACTTCTTCACATAGAGACCCCTTCGAGTTATTGGTTTTGTTATGTTTCCTCTTCTTCTTATATTTTTCCAAATTTCGAAATCTTTTCTTCAATTTTGGGTTCAACTTAAAAATTAAATTACCATATTTGTTTGAATTCTTATTGGACATGTTTCGGTGTTACATCCACCATCTTCAGCAAAACAAGAAATTGAAACTACACATAACAAAATTAATCTAAATACCTAAAATCACATTACAATAATAACAATAAATGAACAGTCACAACAGATAGACAGATACTCTGTCTGAAAAACTTGAAGACCTCTGAACACATTTTGCGTAAGTGTGATGCAATCACCTTTAAAAGTTTGAAGTTTTCGTTAAACCATACCTAAAACCAACAATGGTAAGATAAACTTCTCCAAAAGTTATTATTTAGTTTAATAAAGTACTTAAAATCTAAGCTGTTCTAATAACGATTAAAGGTAGAACGACAGGATATTTTAATAGAAGTGAGTACAAGACTGTAAGAAGTCTAAAGTCCTCAGAGTGATGTTATTCAGTTCTAGATGCTTGATGTACTCGTAGTAAAACAGTTAATGTAACAGTTCTGACATTTGTGAACAATAAACTGAACTTAAAACTGTTTTGATTATAATTAGAACCCAAGCTTGAATCTAGAGGTCTTACATATGCATCTATTGAATGAAAAAGTTACAAACATTAGAAATAGCTGATTAACCCGGTTATGTCATTTAAATCCCAACTAATCAGAATAAATATGTGTATGTACTATGTACTAGTTATAAATTTGAACAGGTATTTCTAGTTTGTTAAAGCTAAGTGAGTAGTTAAATCTTTTCTGATAACAAAGAGGAAATTAGAAAAATATTAGTAAGTGAGAAGTAATTTTACTAAAAGGAAATTAACGAAATAATATGAAAAAACTGGAAGAGTTTGAACTAGTAGCATTAACAATGATAAATTAATGGAAAAGGTTTGGTTTTATTAATAAAATAGATTTGACTTTGTGTAAACGTTGCAATTATAACAGTTTTAGGGTGTGAATTAGAAATGAGTGCGTAATTAAGGTGACCTGAATGAAAAAGGGCTGAAGTGAAGGAGGGTGACGCCACCCCTGGCGCCTCTCCACCCCCAGACCATCCCTCTCAGGACACAAACATACATCGGCTTTTTTACTGCGCTACCTAGCAGTGAGTTATATCTGCTCGCGTCCGCCGTGGAACACGACTTCTTTCGGCACATCCTCCCTATTCTAATTTTAATCTCGTATTCTGTTTTATAATATATATATTGCATTATGCACATATATGTATTCCTACATACTGTTCAGAGTGCTTTCATTAATAATAATTATTTCTGAAGTTTAATACCTTTATTTGATTTTAACGCTGTATAATGTAATTAACCATGTAGGTGCATCAGATTTTTGAAGGCATAACAACAGAAAATGCATTATATTTAGAAAAATGCAAGTAAAAGTAAATTTCTGCGACTTTCAAGGTAAGTACTGTGGAAATAAGAAGAATGGGGTGGGTATTAACATACGGTAACTGTGACAGCTACGACACCCACAGTGGGCCATACTCTTTGCTATTATTAGAAGCCCTACGAGTTATATCGGAAAACATATTTTTCATGTTTTAATAAGAAATGGAAGATGTCTTACTAAGACGGAAGAAACTATTATAAGGGAAACTTCCTCAATATCAATTCATGGTCCAAGAATACCTGGAAAACGAGTAATGATAAGAAAGTATATCTTATCATTCCTGGGTTTAGATGTGAAGTATCTTTATAGAGGCCAAGGTTGTTAAAGATAATCGACGTTTACAGTTATTAAGTTTATTCCAAATTTGATGTGTATGATTCGACAGCATCTTTAGGAACCATTCTTGCTAAGAATCTCCATCAGTCAACGAAACAGCCTTCTTCTTGCTGCCTAACAAAGAAGTTAGGAGCACATAAAGGAGGCACATATTTGTCTCTTTGCCATTAGATCATCTCCCGGACTCAATCATTGATATCATTTTTTTAAAATCATTTTCGTAACTATTTATGATTTATTAATTATCATTTATAATAATATGATAAACTATAGCAGAGTAGCTGATCTACTCCTTATGATGACAAGATTCGAAATTCAGAAGTGAGTTGTGTTAGTTCTGTGTGTTCTTTCAGGTAATTTGACTAGTCCTCTTGGAATGTTTCTTTTTTCTAAGTACATTATATAGCTAAGTGAGTCTTCTCGATTGTTTTTCAGACTGAAAGGACAACTATTTCAAGCAAACGAGCTTGAGATGGACTGATGGACCTATTGTTTGATAACTGTATTTAGGATATCGATAAGATCTTTTAAGCTTTTCTTTCGATGTCAAACAACAGTGTTTCATTTGATCTCATTAGGTTTTTGAAAGAGAGTTAAGTTGCCAAGTGATTAAAATACATTGTAAGGTAATCCCATACTTCATACCGGGTAGCTAACTAACGAAAGAAGAATCAAAAATTGAAAACAATTATAATAGAAATGATTGACTTGTGGCTGTCAGTAAAATATACTGAAAACTCTTTGTAAAGGAGAGAGTGAAGCTGTTGGAGTGCATCTGAAAGCACGTGTTGACGCTAGCCGTTTCATCAGCCTTCTAAGAGTTCCCACTCATTACGACGGCTCAATACTGAGCTCCACCTTCACAATGGGCTCCGTCCTCTTTCGTCCCCTCCACTTTTCCCCCATTAATTTCATCTTCTCAGACAAACAAAAATGAATCCCGTCGAATAAACACAGTTTATACTTTTCTTCCAACTGTAGAATCGTTTTCAATTTTCTCTTCCACAGGCAGCGCACAAACCCCTTTTTTTCTTTTTTGGTTGAAAATAAAAGATCCATCCATCTGCCAGGTGATGAAATCATAATAGAGACTTATATTTGTTGTAACATTAATAATACAAAAAAAAAAGAAAAAAGTGAACTCCTTTAAATCAGTGAAAAAGCTTCTTGCTATTGCTTCAATTTTAATCAACAAGACTGCTATCATGTCAAACGCAGAAAACACATGTGGCTTCAGAAAATGACATCTTTCAGATAGCTGTAATTTGATTTCAGTTTAATTTTCACAGAATAAAATGTTGAAAAGACATTTTATGGTTCGCATGACATTAGTTCAAACTAATAAGTTCACTGTTATTTTTACTAACTTTTTTTAATATTATTCGAAACAAAGCTACACTAATTCACAGTTATGAATCAAAATCATTAATACTAAGCAGACGTAATATTTACTTCTGTAGTCCTTTACATCTGATGTTAATAGTTATTGTTCCTATTGTTTAATGTGTTCCATCATGAACCATGAATTGTTCATCATTAGGATTTTTTATAAAAAAGCTAAACTATTTGACATACAATCGTATTTGTCAAAAGGGCATTTAAAAACAATTGTGATAAACAGTTCTAAAGAAGTTTTTTGCTATTCATTCTTCGTCCTCGTGTTCTTTTTTTTGTTTTCATTTCTTCTATTTTCAGGTAGGTCTTTCATCTTCTACCGTAAATCTGCTAATGTCAGATTTATATTTTCATAGACCTATTCTCCAAAGCCTACCTACCATATACTGCTACAGGTAAGGTTCAATGTGGACGTAGTGGCTGTCTTACTTGCCGTATCATCAATCCTGTTCCTTCTTCCTTCCTTCACCTATCCTATTCTTCATGAAACCTTCTGTAATTCTTGTAATCGTATTAATCGATTGAACTACAGCTAGTGTAATGTTTTTGTGTGGGTTTATCTTCTACCAAGATAAACTTGGTTATGAATAATCACAGGTGGTTTGTTGGTAAGCGCAGTGTCCTTCCCGTTGCCGTTCATGCCTGTTTTCACGGACTCGTTTTCAATGACTGTTTCCGTGTACAGGTTCTTATGCAGATTCCTGATCCAAACACCAATATCACTTTGAGATCTTCAGAATAAACACTTATTTGTCTCCAGAAAAGTAGATCTGCCTGAGAGGTTTAGCCTCGATAATTACTTAATAATTATTATTATTTATTTAATATTCTTAAGTATTTATTTTTTACGTACAGTTGGTATTTTTGCTCATACTCGTATATATCGTTTTATTATTTTTAAAATATTTTATTTGGTTATTTTTATTATTTATCTTATTTATCCTTATCACTACTTCCTCCGATTGCTGGCTACACTGATTGAATAAGACTGACTTCAGTCTTTGCTTGTATTCAGAGCGACTCACATCTTTTTAATCGATGACGAGTCAGTCGAAATATAGTATTGAGTTTTTTGATTACTTGTGTGTGTCTTTCTAAAATTAAAACAAATTAGTTAACTAAAGTGGCTACTTATTTGTTTGATATGCTTATTTTTAGAGAAGTTGTATCTTTTACTTTTAGCAAAAGAGACAACCCTAGACTTTTAAATCAGGGAATTGTATAATGTATCTAGAGGCGTGATAGAAACTATAGTACAATCCGTCAGCATTCCCAAATGACAACTCGAGCACTTGAAGGTAATTGAACTAAAGCGTTATCGTACAAGATCCATCATCCCAACAATCTCAGCTGTTTTTCGAACTCATTTCAAGTAGCTCTCGGTGAACTACTCTAATCAATAAATATTAATCAAAAAATAATATTATTTAGACACATACATATTATATTCAATGATCATGTTGTAACGTTTTACGGATAAGGCCATTGCATTGCTAAAATATTAATTTATTTTTTTTCATTTCTTATTGTGGTTTGATCATTGATTGTTATTTCACATGTTTATTGCGACTTATTATTGTTTATTATTTATTGTGGCTGTTATATACCAGTACTGCATTCTCCTTGGTTGTTGTTTATATATATATATATCGATAAAAAGATTTTACATAAACACGTGAAATAACAATCAATGATCAAACCACAATATGAAATGGGAAAACAAGACTAAGATCTTTCAACCGTAACAAGGGGGTTTTTGATCTGACGAAGACAGCTTGTTACGGTTGAAAGATCTTAGTCTTGTTTTCCCATTTCTTATTGTGGTTTGATCATTGATATATATATATATATATATATATATATATATATATATATATATATAATATTATATATTTCTTTGTAGTTAGTAGCTTACCTAGACCGTCAGAGTCTGTTCTTGATTTGGTCTACATATTAGCTTCAGCTACTAAAGGGACTACTTCTACCGATGACGACGATGTCGAAATATCTTGGAATCTTTTTTGAATGCCTTCTGTTAATAATATCCTTATATATAATATTAACATTTATATATCTATACTCATATAATAACTATCTATATTATATATCATAAGGCCTCATGGCAAGGATTCTCTGAAACCTTTTATTGAAGCCTTCAAAACTTCCTGTTCATCACTCAATTTCACCCACTCCTTCTCCTATACCTCCTTAACCTTCCTGATGTAGTAGTGTCCCTAAGCGGCAGGACCTTCACCACCTCCATACACACAAAACCTACCAATGCCCAAATATCTACACTTCAATAGTTGTCACCCATCCCACACAAAAAGTCCCTACCTCGTTCCCTCTCCATCCGCATACACCGTATTTGCAGTGACCTCTATCAACGACAGTGTCATATCGACAAACTTAGGGAAAAATTCGTCAGCGGGGCTACTCTCCCAGGTTTGTTAATAAATGTTTAATACCTCCACCAATCAATATCTTCCTAGTACTGCCGCTGAACCCAACAGTTCTCCCTTCCTCGTAACTACTTTCTTTCCTGGGGTCCATAGGATCGGGAATATCATCAAGGACATTTTTCCTCTCCTGTCCTCTTCTCCCTCCACCTCCTCCGTCTTCCGAAAATCCCCTCGCCTGTCCTTCAGAAAGCCTCCCAATTTAGGAAACCTGTTTTCCCACAGATCCCTTGAAACTCCTGGGATTGGGGTGGTGCGTGGTGGTATGGAGAAATGCGGCCGTCGCCTCTGCCTTACCTGTCCTTTAGTTAACCCTTCACCTTTCTTCTCCTCACCAACCAACTCTTTCCGCGTCCCACCTAACACCTCCTGCACATCCAGGAATTGCGTCTACCGACTGAACTGTAGACAATGTGGAGCATTCTACATTGGTATGACTTCTACCAAGCTCAATGAGCGTTTGAACAACCATAGAGCTTCGGTCGGTCAGCGCAAACAGCTTCCTGTAGCTATCCATGCCAACAGCCATAACCTTTCTTTTAATGACTGCTTTACTGTTCAAATCATTAAGCTAGTGACCACTGATGACCGTAGTTTGACATTAAGAGCATCTGAGGAGGCCCACATATGGTTATTGGGGGCCCGATCAGATCCCGGTTTAAATCAGAAGCGTTAACTTTTATCTGTTTTTCCTTTTATTTTTAACTTATTTATTCATATTCATATATATATATATATTTTTTTCCCTTTTTTTCTTTTTCTTCTTTTTTTATTATATTATATATATATTTATTTTATTATTATTATTTTCTTTTTTTATAATATTTAATTTATAATTTTTAATTTTATATTTTTATCTATTGTTTTTGCTTTCTCCGTTCTCCGACGTTTAGTGCCTAGCTCCTGTTTTACGCTAGTGCTGCTCTCTTCGGTTGACTCTTTATTTCTTCATTCGCGATCCGTTCTTCGACGTGAGGAGATCTCTCTCACTTCGTCCTCTCTTCAAGTCTACTCTCCTGATGACGAACAACAGTTCGAAATATTGAATTCTGTAAGTTTTCTTTGTATTGTCTTTTCTGTGTCGTGCTTTGTGTAATTTAAAGTTATATATATATATATATATATATATATATATATATATATATATATATGAGAGAGAGAGAGAGAGAGAGAGAGAGAGAAGAATTTGATGGAAATCGTATAACATGGGGAAGTTAATTGAAGAAATAAGTTCTTGAATTACAGGTAACCCTAACTGCCTGAAAATTTAGGAAGATCTTTATATTAAGATAAAGAAAAAAGAAAACCTTTCTCTCAATTCCAGACATGGGATAATATCATTATTCCGAGCATGAGGTATATGACCGTAGGACGAAATATAACAGAAGATACTAGCCAGGATATGTTGGCACCCGTTTGTGGTGGTATTCATAGTGAAGGTAATGTCGCACTGGCCCTGAAATAGGCTGTCACATCACATATATATATATATATATATATATATATATATATATATATATATACTTTTTTGATGATAATACGATCCGAAATGGACATATACAGTTCAATGTACATAAAGAAACATAGAGAAATTAAAAACACACACTTACAGTCTCTAAATTTGGGTTGAACCGTCTTCAGGAGAGATAAGAGAGGGAAACCAAGCGCACTGGTTCAGAGGCGGTTGGAGACCCTCTAAGTCTCCAACGTCTGAACGTGCGCTTGACTCTCTTATCTCTCGAAGACGGTTCAACCACAAATTAGAGACTGCAAGTGTGTGTTTTTGATTTCTCTATGTTTTTTTATATACACTGAAATATATATATATATATATATATATATATATATATAAAGATTTCACATAAACACGTGGAATAACAATGATCAAACCACAATATAAAATGGGGAAACAAGACTAAGATCTTTTTTCTAATTTCTTATTATGGTTTGGGCGATGATTATTGTTTCACTTGTTTATTTTGAAATCTTGTTATATATATACTAATAAATATTAAATGTACATCAAATTTTATTTACAAGTCTGACTGAATCAATATTGTATAAAATAATTGATAGCAATTACAATAGAAGGTAGCATAACAATAGGTATAAAATGTTTGCGGTTATTTGGCCATATTCAAAGCATTTCGTTTTCCCTAAGCTCCAAATACTATTGTAAAATTTGATATGAATGACAGAAATGGTTTTAATTGTACAAAAATATATTTTACTCTAATTGCAATCTTTAAAAGTAAAAAGTAAAAACCATTATTGTCTCCAATTCTAGGTTGTAAGCTTTGTGTTCATACTTTTTTTTTAATAATAAATATTTTTTTAAACAGTAATCTCTTACAATTATCATTGATATGAAATTTTTATTTGAAATTCAGATTTGACGTAATTGATAGTTAAACCATAAAATCATGTCAAAATTGATATTTTGAGTCAGTCTATTTTGTTTTTTTTCGGATTACCAAAGTTAAAAAAAACGGTATTGGTATTGATAAAAGCTCAAATATTTTTTTTGCAATGCTGTAGTCAAAATTGTTGTATGGTTATTAATAATAGGATTTAAGCTTTTCAGCCGTTTGTAATTAGAATAACCAATTCTTCTGTTTCTTTAGTTATATCAGCTATAATAATAGTAAAGTAGGAATAAAAGTTTCCAATTAGAGACTAATTAAGTGAAGGTTTCTAATGAGTGTTCGTACCAATAAATGAAAAATATCATTATTATACGGTATTCAGATTTACGTATTATTTCCAATTACTCTTAATACACGGTTGTATATCAATAATTTTTGTTTTGTAATAGATAAAGAAATTTTTTATTATAATCATATTATAACTTGTACTATAAATAGTATTTTTTCGTATGAATTAATATATGATCGAAACCTCAGGATAACTGTATTGGAGAATTTATTTGAAAATAGTAATAAAAATTTGGGGAAACACTCGAATAAATTGAAACCTTTATACTTGGTACTTGTCATTATTTTCTTGTTTTCCTTATAGCAGTAGAAGACGAAGTTGGAATAGAATGAAAAATATTGTGGACCCATTCGCTGGGAGTTCAGGAGCAGCTCTATGAATGCAACAATACCTCTTCAATTTCCTTTTTTTTTTCTCTCTCGCAAACGAGAGTTTGACGACTGGGAGATGGAGAGTAGGGACAAAGGATAGCATAGGGCTGTGATGGATGTAACACGTCAGTCGAGGGAGGCAGTGTATTTGGTGGGGCACGACAGTAAATATCTTTATCCGTGGATAAGGGTTTTGCACATGCGATGGCGTATGATGAGCTCGTTCATAGGTGGAGAAAGACGGTTGAGAAATATTTTTCGACATGATTCAATTTTGCTATGTCATTGGGCCAGTATAAATACTATTCCATACTTTCAATTTAACTTTGAGTGATTTCCTACAATTATATATTTTTTGTTTTTTGTTTTTTTAGCATTTTTGTTTTGTTCTACAAAAATATTGATTTCAAAATTTTTATTGACTTTTTTGTATAATTTCTTGAAATCGTTGTGGCATCGTTTTACTTTACCTCCAGCGTATTGCATCCTGTTGTTGCTACCACAGAGTTTAGTATAAATTACACTGAGGTATGAACAGTCCACCTTACCTTATATACTATTGTTGGAATCGTTCTACCGTTTTGATCATTCTCCATTAAAAAAAAAAAAGTAAGTTTCCTTTCAAGTTCTTTTTGAAAGTGGTCAGTATATGGGGTTTGTTTGTTCTTTGTTCCGCCCCACGCCTTTTAGTGCTGTGGGGTGGAAATTGTAGCTCATTTATTATTAGACATCTATTATAGTAATGGTCGAGCCATTTTACCAGTTTATTCTACTTTGGGAGTCAAAAATTTGCCTAACTCTAGTGTATTTAAATACCAGGGCATCTTTAACCAGAGTACCTGACATCGCACACGCTTGGGACGACGCTTGGTTCTCTCGGATAGACGACGTGCTTAGATTTATACACCTCCTACGTAAATAAATCGAGGGCTAGATGGTTGTAAAACCCGGACCTGCCAGTTCAGAGGCGAGTACGTTAACCACTGAACTAATCTGGCCTCTTTAAAAGAGTTAAAACGAATTATTTATCTCTTAATGTTACTTTCAAGTACAGTGTAATAATCATCAAAAAAGTTGTGCTGAAATTATTGAATTAACGCTAAAGTGGAAGTGAGTAGGAGAGACATTTTAGTCTATTTGACGTCGAATATTCAATTATACATTTAAATATTCAAATGTTCTTAATTCCTTTAAAAAAATCAACATTCAAATATTCTTAATTTCTTTAATAGAGCTTTGTTTTTTAAAGTCAATTAAAACTAGGTTCGCTAAACTAAATTAGATATTAGACTTACTAGTGATAATTCGTGAATAAAACTTTAATTTCATTACTAAAATGAAATGGAAATCATATTTATTATGAAAAATAGTTCTGTGTTTTTTTAGAAGAAATTTTGGGTTAATCAAGTTATTTTTAATCTCAGACAAGATTACAAGTTCCTTTGAATAAATTTTTTTTTAATTTACTTTTGGTAATTTGCATTCTTGAAAAGCAATCTGAAAATAAGTTTTGGTGAATCAAATAGAGAAAGGATGTCAAAACTCGACCTTTTAACAGATCCCATGAGATGTTAGTAGCATACAACTGTTAAATATCACATCTTAATTTACCAGATTATTAAAGCAAATTACTTCTTTAAAATGGGAGTCTGAGTTACCCAGTGGCTTACTTGCTCGCCTCTGGACTGCTAGATCCAGGGTTCGATTCTCACTTGCTCTCTCGATTTCTTCAAGCAGGAGATGAGAACATCTGAGTACGTTGTCTCTTGGAGAGGACATTAAGACGTCTCTAGCTGTTTCAAATGTTAGAATCAACCCGGTAATATGGATTGCACATTACTAAACTGGGTTGCCAAGTTATAAATGAGCCACACATATGGCCTGTGGTACACACTAAATGTGAAAGCCTATAAGTGTGATCAGTAGGAAACAAACAAACTCCAAGCATCTCTGTACCAGTGCGCTTGGTTTCCCTCTCTTATCTCTCCTGAAGTCGTTTGAAACTGAAAAATTACAGACTGTAAGTGTGTGTTTTTAATTTCTCTATGTTTCTTTGTCTATATTGAACTTTGAACTTCATATATATATGAGAGAGAGAGAGAGAGAGAGAGAGAGAGAGAGAGAGAGAGAGAGATACCAGGTTTTTTCGCACTTTGAACCATTTCCAGCGTAGATAACAGGAGTTATTTATGAATAATTTAAAGTTTTAAAATAGTTTGAGAATTAAAAAATAAACAGAAAATACAGTTAATTATTAAGTTTTATCTTCTTGCAAGGTTGATAAAATTTGAACTACCTGTTTTTGTTACTTTTACAGCCCAAATTCACAAATTTCAACGTTAAATTAATTCTCTCTTATAATTGGGTGGGTTCTCCATGCTAAATTTTAGACTTTAAAATAACCATTTAATATATTTTTATTAAAATTGACAGTCGATAACGAATTTAAACCTTTGATTAATTTTAAAATTACTTGATCTATTTTACAAGTTATGACAAGAACTTTACAGCTTTTGAAATAATATCTACAATTTCTGACTGACATTTTCTATTTCTCGAATAGAGGGTTATAATTTCTTCCAAAAAAAGTTAAACTTCTGAGGGTATTGCTTAAAGCAACAACAATAACAATAATATTTATTCTTAAAGTTGTAATTGCGAAATCAGGAAATATAAACTTCAATTGAAACTCAGTTGTTGCATCATCCCGCCGATCATATTTTACTGGTAAATGTAAAGAATGTCCTTGAATATTATTCAAGAGCTAATTTACATCTCTTGGTATCTCGATAACGCTGGAAATCTTATTTCATTTACACTAATACAATCCAGCGAGGTTATCGTCAGGGCAGGAGTGTGCTGCTAGCTACAGCCAAACTAACACTTTAGAGCAGGGTTTCCCAAACTTTTTCTGGCTGGCGCCCCCTTGTCGTCTAGAATAGCCTGCCAGCGCCCCCTACCACTATAAAAATGGAAAGATATGCCAAAAAGCCTATCAGAACTAACCTATCCTGTTCAGGTTTAACTTTTTTGGAGAAAGAAAAAATAAATCTTAAGTTAGTTACCTTCCGAGGTTTCAAATGTTTCTCTAGCTGCTAGACAGCTAGAGTCTAGCTGTCATGCAATCTACAGCCACAATCTATCTTTACAGAATTGAGATTGCGGTCTACTATTTCTATAGGTAACGATCATTTTATTCTTCTTATCTCGACCGAAAACTCATTTACTTCCGATCAAGGCTGACCTCTTAATCCATAGGACATACGTGAAAGAGCAGCTCATCTTTTTATTCCCTTTATTTTGACCGAAAACTCTCTTTTACTTTCGACCGGGGCTGACCCCTTAATCCTCAGGTAAAAGAGCGGCATATCTTTTGAAATCCTTATTTCTAATTTTTATTACTTGTATGGTTTTTGATTGTTACCGTCAACAATTTGGGACTACGGTGTAAGTATTGTAGCAGCCAGCTGCTACATTAGCTACACTGTCGCCACCAACCATCTATTTTTTAGTTACCGCCCCCCAACCGCCTATTTTTGCGTTACAGCCCTCCAACCGCCTATTTTTGCGACCCCCCATATCAAACCACCGCCCACTTTGGGAAACGCTGCTTTAGAGGTTGGCTTTGAAAGACCTAGAAAGTGTGAAGAGTACACTAATAGTTCCACACCTTCTTTCTAGCTGGGTCGCCCCTTGAGAGCTATCGTATCATATCGGGTCTCTGTGACCTAGAAAACAAGTCTAACCATGTAAATATTCCAAATAAGTTTTTTTTTTTAGGTCCATAAAAAATCTAACATCAAACAATTCTATTATGTTCTTAACACAATTTAAAATTTAACAAAAAAATAAATATTTTTCAAATATCAGGCTAATAAATTGTAAAAATAATAACATTTAAAGAGAAAAATAGTATAAAGCTTAAAATATTTGTTACTAATAAATACAAAAAGAAAAAAAATTATTAATAAGCATTCTATTATGTTCATAGTATGAATTTAAAATTTAGCAAAAAATTTAAGTATTTTTCAAATATTATGCAAATAAATTGTACAAACAATCAAATTTAAAAATAAGAAGAGTATAATAGTTGTTAGTTACAAATAAATATATTGTTTATGATGTTTTAATATTAATACATGTTAATCTGACAGTCTGTTCGTTATAATATTGATATTTTTCTTTATGGCTTCTCACTGAATACCTTGGACTTACGAATTACTACTAAATCGTTGATCCACTGTAAGCATCTCTGAAACAGTTGAGAGGTTCATGTAGACCACGTTAGGAACTTCTGATGTGAAGTGATAATTTTGCTAACGCATGCAATTTTATTCTAAATAATTATATAAGTTTACAATTTTATGATTTCTTATTATATCATTGTTTTGATTCTACAATTTATATGTGAACAATATTTTACCTTTCATAGACTATTTAAAAGTGAATTAAAAAAAATTTAATGATGAGAATCTAGAATTATGACTGAGGTTAAGAATACGAACATAAAAACCATACCAACACAAAATGATAGAAATAAAGCCGTATCTCAAAATTTACAACAATTTTAAATTTAAAATATAATAAACAAACTTATCCATTTTCAATGCGACTATTATTATTGCTCGATTTTTGAACACACATTTTTATTGTAAACAATTTGGTCTTATTTGAAAATTACGTTTCGACTAAGATTGAAACACTATTATGTTTACTGGCGTTAAGGTTTGGTTCTATTCTTTTGAGAAAGCGGATTTTTTTGATAACAAATTTTGGATTATAGTTAATGCTATTTGGCTAGATGGTGCTAGTCATATTAGGCTAAATTGATAGATTAAGTTTTTTAATGTTTTTATAATTTTTATGAAAATATAGCAAAATTGAGTGTAGGCCAATCCATATTTCTTTAATTTTTTAGTGAATCAAACAATATAGTTAATAAAAGTGTTACGTTATGTTGAGAGCTTTAAATATTGCTTTTTTTAAATTAATTTGACTAGCGCTCAGTAATTCTTACTGGATATGGTATAGGTATCGTTTCGTTCCAGCCACTAGGGCAAGAATCATGTATGATATTTATAATCTCTTATATTAGTTTACATTAGGTTGCAGTGGACATCTTGGCCCTTTGTGATAGTACACAGTGAATATTTTACTTTGAAAGTCTTAAAGGTTGCCTAACTCAAGTTTATTTGTAGTAGGGATCTTTAACATGTACCTGACATTGTAAGGGACCGGAGGAAAAATCCGGTGAGTGCCGGAGTGTTAACAAACTTCAGATCTACTAGTCTAGGCTTCTCGGACCTCCAATCTCTCATCTTATGTATACTAATTTCTAGATAACAAGTCTTCAGTATAGATGGTAAGCAGATTTCCTGAGCTCTGCTGAAGATTCAGTGCCTTATCACTTATCGGGATTAGTCCTTGAGAGAGTAGAGGACTAATTCTTATCAACCAGTTAAACACTGTACAATATTGATTAAAAAGTTTTTTGATTAAATTTAGATGTAACCAGGTTTGGTTGTTTGTGTTGCAGAACTCGATTCGCCACAACCTTAGCCTCCACAACAGGTTTGTGCGTGTGCAAAATGAGGGTACTGGCAAGTCTTCATGGTGGATGTTAAACCCTGATGCAAAGCCAGGTAAATCAGCAAGAAGACGTGCTGCTTCGATGGAGTCAAGTAAGTTTGAGAAGCGACGAGGCAGAGTCAAGAAGAAGGTGGACGCACTTAGAGCCGCTCCAGAGCCTGCGCCCAGTCCTACATCGTCCCTCTCCGAACCTCTCGATCTCTTCCCGGAGTCCCCACTCCTCACCTTCGGCCATAGGTAACCATGCTTTCATTCTGGCCAATAAAAACGTCTTAACATTTTATCATTTTCATTTTGAATGTTTTATCCTTTGGGAGATTCTCTCCATTCGACATTACGACAGATCAAGTAATATTGACGTCCCTCCGTCAATTCACTTCTTCTCCTGAGGACGACCGCCATTACGGTCGAAATATTGAAAAGTGAGTCCTTGTTGTGTTTCAGTTTATGTGTCACTGCTTATTTTAAATATATATATATATATATCCAACAAGTTGCTTTTTAAAACAATTTAATAGTAATAAAAGGTATCTTATGTATCTATATATTACTGACTACTTCAATTTTGTTAATAAGAAAAAAAATTTATATTACATATTTCCTGGATATCTGAGTCCAAGAAATGTATAAATTTCTCCGAAGTTCTTTAGGAATTTATTACATTTGATTAAAAAATTACTAAAAATTTAATTTATAAAGGAAAAAACTTAGTTCTTCCATATTTATTCATTTCACATTTTAGAACTCCTCACGATCTTCTCCAGAGGATTAGAAACTTAACTTAGAATAAACATTTTTATCAATACATGGTTAAAATTTCTTCCGGGCAGTCTTTTATATATATTCTCTTTTATTTTTAATTACAATAGCTTGTGATTTATTTGCTTTAGTAATTAATACAGTATTATCAGGAGCAATAGCCTCATTAATACTAATATGGGCGTTGTATATAGCAGCAACTAACAGATAATGATTCATGGATTTCTTCTTGAATTGTATACTTACCCGATTTTTTCAGACATTTGTTCCCCTTCCTTTCTTTTTACGCCATTAAGTAGTTTTCTACTTAAAAAAAAATGTATTCTGTGTCTATAGTTTAATATGAAACATTTGCTCTCCTTTGTGGATCGTTTCCTGTTGACAATATATATATATATATATATATATATATATATATTACTGTCTTATTATATAAATTAAACTTACTGTCTCTAATTTTCGGTTAAACCGTCATCAGGAGATTTAAGATAGGGATACCAAGCACACTTGTGAAGCGACGGTTGGTGACCAACAGTGTTGTCGTGTTGTCACACGCGTGCCCGGTTCAAGTTAGGTAAGAAAAATTAACTAAGAATAAGCTAAGAAATAGAAAGTGAAAATGAAGAAAATTAGGTAATATAAATAATAAAAACTTAAAAGATAATAATGAGGAAAATTAAGAGGAAAATAGCTGAAACAAAATAAAATCCAGGAATATAAATAATAAATACTTAAATAATAATAATTATGAGGATGATTGGAATAAAGTTGTATAAATAAGAATTTAAAATGAAAATAAAAAGATAATAATAAATCATAATAGTCAAAGATAAACTGATCTCTAACCATTCAGAACAGCCCTAACTTTTTAAATTCAAACCTGGTTTAAAACGCGAGTTGATTTATATTTCTTAATTTTCTTCATTTTCACTTTCTATTTCTTAGCTTATTCTTAGTTAATTTTTCTTACTTCACTTGAACCGGGCACGCGTGTGACAACACTGTTGGTCTCCAACCGTCGCTTCACATGTGTGCTTGGTGTTCCTATCTTAACTCTCCTGATGACGGTTCAACCAAATCAGTTTTCATTCATGAACTATGCAACTTCTGTTTTAATTCCAACTTGATGTTAAGGTCAGTGTATTGTGGTTTCTTTTAACCCAACACACACTCTGGAAGTGGGTTGAATAAGCTATTTGTTGAAAGCGACTGCAGTTGCATGGCCTCAGTGACGAGCAGTGTCAAAGAACTGCAGTTTTGAAAAGAGAAAGCTCCTCTGGCGGTCTAGTTTGTTGAGTGATGGGAGGCTGGGTCAGTTGCATTGTTGGTTCCGGGTGGGTTCTATTTCGGGCGTTGGAGAGCTAGGGCAATACAGCCTTGGCCACCAAACCGCCTATATATAGCTTGTCATTGAGAAAGTGAACGAGTCCGCTACCACTCTCGTCTCTTCACCCAGAATACTATCTGCTTGCTGTCCCCTAATCACTCATATCACTCTTGAACTTATTATGTATGCTAATATGTAAAATGACGTGTTTGACTGCTCGTGTACCTCCTTAAACTATACAAATTCTTAAATGGCATCCAATTTTTACTACTTCCCACCTTCAATTTCATCAAAATTTTCCCGAGAAAGTTTTGTTGTAATAAAGTCCAAATAAGTTCATCTATAATTTAAAGAAGTGTTAATCCATAATAGAATACATTTTGGTACTTTTTTAATGACGTTAGCATTAAAATCCTTGTTTGGACTCTACTTATGAAGAAAATCAATATCGTTAATTCGTCATGAAGAGCTCTATGTAGATGATTTTTTTTATTCACTTCTGTTTTTTTGGTGTAATCTATTAACATTATAACAAATGTATAAAATATGAATTTTCATATTTTTTAAAAATAAATTACTTCATTTAAAATTTAAAAAACACAAATTGAATTACAAACTGCATTCAATACAAGTTTTATTATGAACAGTTTCCTTTGTAGCATCAGTTAAGCTTTCAAAATCTTAGAAATCTGTAAAAGTTACAATGTTCTTCTGCTATTTTTTTACATTTCTAATTCGTCTACTAGTGATACACTAAACATCGTAACTTGTTTTCTTTTCTAGGGCTATGCTTTGTAGTTATTCTTTTTTGACAATGTATTGTCAAGGTCCAGATAAAATTAAATGTATACCTGCTTTCTAAATCTGATGTGTTTTATTACTTATTTAGATATCACCATCCAGCGTTATCAACCTATATATAAAATAAAAAGATGATAAAACTAACAAAATTTTTCAGGTTTTCTAAATAACGCACTGTGAGGTTAGCTTAGATCAGTGACGTCTAAAGATATCAGTCCCCAGGGGTAGATGTGAGGGCCAAAGAAGTTGATGAATATACTAGAGATCGATAAGTAGACAGTGGTGAAAGAAGCAAAACATATTAAGTGTTTATAGTTAAGTTTATAAAAACACAAATACACGAAAGGATTGAAAAGTAAACAAGATTCGAAAGAGTGTTGATAAGTAATAGGTACATAGTTGAAACCTGGTTTTTGCATGAAAATGCAATTTTCTGACAAAACCAGAGGAATGGACTAAAGTCGTAAAAAAATTAGTGATTTGCGACTAAAACTCTCTGAAATTGAAATCAATATCAGCTCTCTTATTGCTGCTCATTAATGTCATCCATTTTAGTAAAAGTGGTATGTTAACTTATTCATGTATTATTCTGTAGTAGTAAACTAACAGAGTAAGCCATTTTCATCAATATTTTTCTTGTTACTTTCTAAAAGGTATTTCTTGTATTAGAGGCATTGTGGCAAATATAATAAAACAATCCCAGACAAACTGTCATAAATCTACAATTTTATCTGCATCGTACAGTCATTCAGATATTTCATTATATGTGGGAAACAAAAAAGCTTTGATTGTATTTCTATTCAGGCCATCTAATTTTTTGACGTCACTAATATAAAAAAAAATATAAGTTGTAGGTTATTTAATAGTAATTATTACAAATATACTTTTCCAACTTTGTGACAATATTTCCAAAAATTTGAAAATATTTGTTGCTTTCAATAAGTTTTTATTGGAGGTCGATAAGAAGGATAATATTTTGGGATGAGGTCAACATGATGAAGAATTTAGGAACCCCATTGGGGGACCCCAATTTTAATCCTAAAAAAAACTTTTGGGGACTAAAATAAGTTAATTTTTGTGAGCCAGAGTACTTAGTCAGAGTGAAAAGTTAATTTGAATAAATTATATTGAAAAGTGAGATAATAATTTAAGTGGGATATGGATTAGGAAAGCCAGTGTAAATCTTAAGGGGGAGTTCTGGATTATCTGGGATGGTTGGTCGTTAAAGGAAGCAATAGGGGCAGGCAGACCACGAACTATAAAAATGATAGTAATACCATAGTAAATCTGCCGCGCAGGACAAAGAATCTTGCATGACTAGTAATTTGCCTAAAAACAGTCCATTACCAACAATAACGTTAACCTGTACACTACCTAATTTCGGTAGACTATAAAATAAATTAATTTTATTAAGAATTTTCTTTAATATAACTATTTATTATATTAAGAGAAATTTTATTTATAATTGAGCATTTCAAACATCTAGAAGAATAAACAAATAGACTGAAAGAAGAGGATTTGTGAAATATTATCACCTAGGGAGTGATTGATAACGTCAGCCGTTTACCGGCTTTACGGATTCTATATTGGTAGTCCTAAATTTTGCCTAACTCAAGTGCATTTCGAGTAGGGATCTTTAACGAGTACCTGATATCGATAGTATTAAAATTTTTTAAATTTTATATAAATATAAATTTTTTTTTAAATTTTAATAGTATTAAATAGTATCGATAGGTTAAAACGTCCTCTCCGAGGGACGACGTACTTAGATTTATTAACCTCCCGCGCGAGGGCCTGGACTACCAGCCCAGAGGTGAGTAAGTTGATAACCGAGCTAACCTGGCCACTTTCAGCCTCTTTATGAATCAGTGTTACAAAAAAATGTTTTTAATAATTTAGAATTAGTTTGTTAGTAAAGAACCATGCTTTATCCTTTATTCACTTCTACATTACTATTTTGTGTTGACATTATGAGTGAACTTAAATGCAGCTGGAACAACTAAATAAATTTTAAATCTAAATTTCAATGGAACAATTTCTGATTCAGTGTTTCCTTTGTAAGTTTAACATTTATAAAAGTGTACAACAGTGATAACAAAAAAATCCAGAAATCTTTGCAATACCTTACAATTGATAGTGATAGTTGATAGTGAATTTTTTTCTTCAACATTTTCATACATTAAAGTTCCATTCATTTATCGCCTTTCCTAAAATAAATCATTTCATTTACTTTTGGATTTCAGTTTTTTTTCTTGCAACACTAGTTACGTTAGCAATAGTTTGTAATAAATACAAAATAATTTTAATTTCTTACACATAAAACAAAAACGAAAAATACCTTCTCTCTGGCTTTGTGTTAAATAAGAATTTCCGATTGTTCCTTGTGGGCAATATACATTTTGAAAGCTAAATTCAAATTCAAAGGATAGAAGTATAAAAATTTAAAGAAACATTTAAATTAGTTTAAAAAGAGTTATTTGTATTCTTGTTTTCAATATCAAATTAAGTAGTTTAGATTATTTTTTTTTACTTTAGAATAATTGAGTATTTTTAATATATTAAAACTTCATTTTATATCTTTTTTTTTTAGTTATTTTTTTTTTGTAAATTTGTCATTGATACAGAATGTAATATGACAGCAAAATTGTTGGTTGGAAAGTTATGAGATTACTGTGCACCTAAAAGATGGAATGTAAGAGAATTGTCTTTTGTTTTAAATCAGCTTATTCTCAGAATCCATTATGATGAAGGCTTCTTTGAACCTCCATTACCTGGTGTTAAGGTAAAGTGAGAGAAGTAACTATAGCAAAAATGGTATAACTTTTTCTTCCATGGTTCTTTATGTATTGGCTTAGGTGTCTTACTGTTTCCATTATAGTATCATATATCATACAAGACTTGAAGTAATTAAAATTAAAATAAAAGTATAAAATTCTTTTAATGTGTGTTCCCTATATGTTTCCAAATGACTTAATTAATCTCAATGAAATATTGCATGATCAAATGATTGAATAAATATATATTATCAGTACCACAGAGGTAATTAAGTGTCATATTATAAAAGATCGTGTTATCTCGTGAATAGGTGTTATAGCCATTCAATCGCTTTCGCAAGTTGTGCATCTTCAGGTGGGATTGCTTATGTCAAATTATTCTGGGATTAATACCTACTAAACATGTATTCCCAATAGTTGCCTAAATTTTAGATTTATTTGTGGTGCTGGTTTGCACTGTGGTAACATGATCTTCTCTGGACTAGTAGATCCAGGATTCAATACCCACTCTGGTCCTAGATTTATTTATTCCGGTGGTGAATAAATCTTAGAATTTTCTCCTCCCTCTGATAGGACATCAAGCCGTCGGTCTTGAGCCAGGTACTAGTTAAACCTCCCCTTTCTAAATACACTTGAGTTAGGCAAAATTAGGACTCCCAATGTAGAATCAACAGGTAAAGTGGCTCGCCCATTAATATAAATGGGTGCCTAATAATAAATTAATTACAATTTCCACCCCTAGATCAGCAGTAAAAGGTGAAAACCTTAAGTGTGGGCGTTGGAAAACAAACAACATTTATTTTATTTATATCTGGTTTCTTTCTTTTAAACCTTGTATCATTGTCAAGTCCATCCAATCGTCTTTTCAGCTTAATTATTGGTTTAACAGTATATCCCATTAATGATTAATCTATTAATTTATTAATTACCTATTTATACCCGCCTTATAGTCGGGGGCCCCTTGGTACGCCCGAAATGTGGATATTCACCATGATTTGAAAATGAAATCCATAGATAGTAACATCACCCGACTTACTACCAATGAAGACAACAAACTACCTACTCTCCGAACATCTTTGTACAAACTCTGTCGTCAACCTTCCTCAACCTCACTGAACAATTACTTCATCCAGTGACTTTCTGACTATTTTTCCAACTCATGACTAAAAACATTAAAACTATGACTAACATGACCATATGACCGCGAATACATCATTACTGCCCAGACGAACTTCATATCTAACATGAATTACTGACAGTCCAAGTTATAGTAGCACAGCAATCAAGCTGTAGAAGGTCTCTGGTCTGGAACTACTAGTTACGACGTGCAGTGTAGTGCGCGGATATATTTGTTGGTCGTTAGTCGTTGGACCTATTTATTAATATCACTGATAAGTTTGGCAAATTGATTTTAAGTCGGAATGTTTGTGAAGACATTATATTGTTTTGGCCTTACTTATTTTTGTTCCATTTTAGTTCCGTCAGTCAGTGAGAGGGTGTTCAAAAAAATAATTATATAGAAAATTTAATTTACAAACATATAAACATGTGCTTATAGAAAGACATTGCTTTTCTTTGTTTATGAAATCTCTAAAAGTTTATTTTATGAAATTTAGAAGATTTCTTACAAAGAAGAAAAGGTGTTGCAAAACTGTTTTCTAAGTTGATTAAGAGAGAAAAAAAGGACATTTCATGTTAAGCTGTGAAGGTTAATAAATTAGGAAATAATAGGGTGAGGATATGAAGTAAAAGAGTTTGAAGAACTGATCAAGGGAGAGCAGCCGGTGAAAATCTAAGAACAGCCAGCGGGCTTTAATTAGACATCAGAAACTAACACCTTGGCACTTAAGTTAAAACCCATCAAAGCGTTAAGTGTGTAATGCGTGATTGATTGATGAAAATATTTACCTATCCGAAGAAAGTTGGGTACAACACCTAATGAATAATGAGTTCACAACATTAAGGGAAAGAAAACTGAATAATTGTTTTTCATAACTTTAGTGGAAAGTAATATTGTGTTATCAATGAAAATAGATTCACTTTTATTAGGTTTGGTTGTAGTAGCCGTTCAATGAGGGAACACACATACTGATTGACTGTTTGTGATCCCACATATTCTAAATTAAGAGTTGCAAAATTTTGTCGAACTCAAGTATATCTAGATTAGGTATTTTTAATGAGTAACTGACGTATGATGTCAGTTACATATCTAAGAGATGATATGCTCAATTTGTTTTCACCTCCTGCATGAATAAATCGTAGGCAGAGTGTGTGTCGAACTCCGGATCTATCAGTTCAGAGGTGAGCACGGAGGTCGACTCCAAGTAGGGGTTACCTGGTACTTGGAACCCTAGGGTCTGTATGTTACTAATGAACTGAAATGGCGTCATTAATGATATTTTGAAGAGCTCTATAACCAATTAAATTGTTGAATCAGTAGAAATTGTAAGCTATAAAATATATAAAGAAAGTAGTAAAAAATGTTAAAATGTTTTAAAAATAAATGGCTTTTGAAGAAATCTGAAGACATGCAGCCATTTCAAAGTTCTATTTACTATAATTTTTTTCAAATAATTTTTTCCTGTCAAGTCCCTTGAGTCCTTGAAATTATAAAGACTGAAGCTTTGATGTCGGTTATTTGTAACATATATATTTCACAATCAGTTATTCCGTTGCTCTCAAGGTGCAGTATATACAAGTTTTTATTCATTTTAAAATCTTTTGATGATTCATTTATTTATATTTCGTAATAGTAAGAATATAAGTTCACTAATATTAATTGTTAAACATTGTGCTCTCTAAATTTTTATAATAGTTATACTTTCATATAAAATGGTTCATCTATTAGTATTAATTATTCGTTTTTATGTGATAGTTTAATTCTAACAAACTTTAACTGAGTTGGTATCTTGCCCAGATACTGTACAAAGCAGAAATAACAAAACACCAGTTTATAACCAATGTTCCGGAGTTGATATTACTATTATAACTATTTTTATCATAATTATTATTTTTTTGACAATCTATGTGTCGGTTTTAATAAAAAATTCTACTTTTTATCAATTTAACAAATATGAAACAATACTTCAGTATTATGTGGCCAGGTCATATAAATATTTAGTTTATGCCCTGGACGTAGTTGCCATGACCTTTGAATATTATTATATTTTTATTTCCAAAGAAATAGTAAATCGGAAACAAATCCAAGTGGTTGATCTATTAGTTTTTGATAATTTTTTTTTAATGTACATACTGATAATGTTTTAAAAAATATAATTTATCAGGCCTTAGTCATTTCTTCAGTTTAAAATTAAACTTTAATGTAGACGTTTCAATCAATCTGGCTCAGAATTAATAGCGTGGGAGTACCAATTAACACAGTATCAAATTCTTTGGAAGTAGAGCTGTTTGATTGAAAGATGAGAAATTCAAAGGAAAAATGAAAAGACTTCATTTTCAGGGAAAAAACTGAAACACCAACCATTTCAGAAACAACCCATAATCAAAACATTCAATATGCAGCTAACTTTGATTTCACTTTGGATTATAAAAAAATAATAATATAATATTATAAAACTTAATAAACGATTTTTGAATTAGATTATAAATCTAATCTATCCCAACCAATCTAGGAACAACTGTTGATGTGACATCTATCTTACTGGTCAAAGACCAGTTGCAGGAAATAACTCTAACAACTGATTTTAATTTCAATAAATCAGTTCCTTATATTATCATAACCTTAACATAACGTACCCCGTATATATATAAAAGAAATCCCAGATTAAATCTGAAGCCAGTTTGTACTATCTTATGTAAACAGATTATGGATCATTTCTAATCTTTAGTTTATGAGCTTGATCGTTCATCCTCAATAACCGGAGTGCTTTCGGAACAAAAAATCATTAATCTTCTACTTATTTAAGGAATCTAATACGACATAACTTAAAACTACTTTCATGAAAGCTTTCTTACATGAAGCAGCATTTTTTTTCTTAATTTTCTTTATCTTTATGATATCAACAAGAAACTAATCACTTAAGACTGAAGATTCAAATCTTGAACTAGTTCCAAATGTTTAATGTTTAAGAAAAACATATTGCTTTGTGTTATAAAAATACAAGTATGTCTTTAAGAAGTTTACTAATTACTGCATTATTAACCATAATTAAGTTCTCATGGGGAATTTAAAAAATTATGTCTCCAAACAAAATAGCATTTATGCCACAATTTCCAACGCTTTTCGAAGACATAGTGTCCTTCTTCAGGTTTACATCTGCACTGTAAACAGAATGTGAAGAACTAACGTTTACATCACATCAGTAAACAGAAGTAAACCTGAAGAAGAACACTAAGTGTTCGAGACACGTTGTTAGTTTTGACATAAAGCTCTTTTATGTGGAGACGTCATTTTTGAAATTCCCTGTCATGAGTAAATACCAAACTATAACTATATGATAATCTAACACTTGATTCTGAAACACTATGAAGTATTTTGAAAAGCGATTTCTATGAATAAAACTATAATATACCTACAAAAAGTGACGTTAAATGTGTAGAAAAACCCCAAGACTTAAAAATGAAGTCTTATTTTTATTGATTCTTTTTTGGTGATAATAAATATTAGTTTAGTACTCTTTAGAGGTGCTTTAATATTTTTACTCAGAATAACCGCTGATAACTGAATCCATTATTTTCTCTACTTTCCATGAGTAATATATATTAAAGTGTCAGAATCCAAAAATTTCACCGAATCAATTTTAACTTTTAATACGGCAGAGTAGTTATGTTTTAATCCTAGTGAACTATATGCTTCACTGAACTCATTATTCAAATTAACAATTTTTACTTGATACTAGTATATATTTCTCAAAGTTTCTATTGAAATATGTGTGTAATTATTATCATAAACAAGGAAAACACGGAAAAGCACTGACAAAGATTCACATTAATATTTCGACAACGTTCGTCATTAGGATGAGATGTTCATAGCTTAATGAACGAACCAAGACTACATGCTTCTGTCGCGAGAGCTGAGTTATAGTTTCAACACCACACAAGACAGAAGAGGAGTGACAAGAGACGGGGGAGGGGGATGGAATTAAATATATAAATGAATATAATAATTTCTAATATTTTGATATTTGTTGTTGTTATATATATGTTAGAATTAAATAATTATTTAATTATTTAATTTATATAATTTATAAAATTATTATATAAATAATTTATATAATTTAATTATTTAATTAAAAATAATTATTTGTTGTCATTATTTCTTTATTTTTTCCTATCATAGCTCATGAATATTAGAATTTTGAACAAATATTACCTGAAAATATTGTTGGTTGTAATTTAAATAAGAACTTTTGTATGATTTTTTCAACACTTTGTTAATCAAGTGGATATGTATGTCACGTACAAGAGAGAACTTCTTAGGAACAAATGGCAAAAAAGTATTAGTGTATTCATGTTTTTTTTTTATTTCGATGTCGTTTCCTCTATGTTTTTAATTACGACTAGACTGTCCGTAACCCGTTGTCAGTGTTAATATATTGACATTACATAGAAGTTAGCAGTACGAGTTTAATTTGTTCTCAGACCCAGCTCGTATTGCTATTTACATATTACAAAGCAATTTTTCGAATTAAAAAAAATAATAATCTGTTCCAACCCCAAAATGCCTGTTTTTAAGTTTTTTTTAAGCAGAAAAAATGAAATTAGAAAAAATAACCCATACTACAAGTAATATGAATAATATAAATATATGCAAGAAATAATATTAATCTACTGACCTTAACACAGAGATAATCTAGGCGTGAGGAAGGCGGTCGCTTGTGCTACGAATTTTACTCCTAGTACCAGACAAAAATCCTTACGAATGGCTGCTTGTAAAGGGGATTGCTCGTACAACGAGGCACTCGTACTGTAAACTTTCTATGTATTGTATTTTTCTTTTAATATACATTTTCAATTTGTAAGGTAAAATTATTTCGATTTTATTTTATTTTATTCCTAAGTTGGTGACACTACGTTGAGATGGAAAGTTTTTTCTATCTCTAAACTGCATTGTGTATAGGTGTACCAATCAATAAAATGAATTATATACAAAATAAAAGTAGTATCTTAATTTTGGTGTATTTATATATCTTAGTTAGCACTGCTATGTGAAATTAAGCTAATTTTGATTCAAACAAGACTCATTGGCACAAAAGACCATAGTACGTGAGTAATACTCATTGGCACAAAAGACCATAGTACGTGAGTAATACTCATTGGCACAAAAGACCATAGTACGTGAGTAATACTCATTGGCACAAAAGACCATAGTACGTGAGTAATACTCATTGGCACAAAAGACCATAGTACGTGAGTAATACTCATTGGCACAAAAGACCATAGTACGTGAGTAATACTCAGTGGCACAAAAGATCATAGTACGTGAGTAATACTCAGTGGCTTAGCAACCATTTCGCCTCCCGGTGCGGTCGTAAGGTCCTCTCGCTGGCCATTAACCTTCAAACTTTCCCAAAGTTCTCTTTATATTTATTTTCATGGAGTTACAATCAATGATCTAATTTTAGACTGCTGTTATTGCTCCCAGACTTACATCATATTGCAGTATTCATATAAATATACATACAGTCCTCATCAAAGAAAACCAAAATTTCTTCAAAACAAAAACGTATAAGTATAATCATAAAAAAATGTTAAATTAAATTAACCACCTACGTAAATAAGTATAATACATTTTTACCCCATTAGAAAACTAGTTTTGAAAAATTTAAAATAAATTTCTTTTTATTTCCAAATATATAGTCGAAAAAAACTTTTAAATAGAACATAAAAACAATTACGACTTTGAAATGTCATTTTGTAATAAAATATCAGATTTTTTGTTGGGTTTTTATTATTTTAGTTTTTTTTTTCATTTACTATTTTTGCCCCCTGAAAATGCTGCCCCTTCTGGCATGTACCGCCCGTGGTGGACCGTTCGTCTCCCCCTTTGCTACGCCACTGGTAATACTGTGCTATAATTTGTTCCTTTATTCTAATTGAATATACTGAGAGCGTAAAGAATGTATGAAACACATGCAGAATTATAATGTATATAGTGCAATTAATCCGAGTGGTGAGTGGTATTGTTTGAGAGGTGTGTATATTTGAGAGGCTAGAAGTAAAGGTTGACTGTTGCAGCCCCGACTTCAGGCCTCGCGCCTCGTCCAACGCCTCCTCCAGCGGAGGCCGACTCTCGCCCATCCCGGCTGAGGGAGGAGAGTGGCCACCCTACTACGGTGCTGAACAGCTGGCCGGCAGTCTTGAAGCCACGATGCGTCTGGAGGCTGCCCCCACCTTCGCCTTCCCGCCCCCGCCGCCCCCCTACAGGCCGCCCCCCTACCAGCACCACTGTGCTCTTCACGGCCAGATTCACCCCTGCTCCGCCTGCCCCGTCGCCCCCAAGCACCTTCATGTGAGTTATTTCTAGCATGGGTCATTTGACTTCCTCGTTTAATTGCCAACTCATCCTAATGACAATCACCTCCAATCTTCTACGTAGCATTCTCAACCAGTCTTTACCATAACTCCATTAAAAAAGTGTGGGGTTCCAAATTTTTTTAAAATTCTAATTTAAAAAAAAATTGAACAACAAATTAAAATTTTTGTTGGTCCCAAAAAACCAGCCTTTACCGTAACTCCTCAGTTCCACATAGGAAGTGTAGAGTTACACATTTTTTTTAGAATTCAAGTTTAAAAAAATTGAACAACTGAAATTAAAGTTTTTGTTGTTCCCAAAAAAATAATTGTTGCTACTTAATTAACTTGAAGGTTAATCTAATTTATTTTCAGTTTATCAACCATCACCAATTTATTTTCAAAAACATACTTTATTATATCAGTTATTAAAAGAATTACATTTATTTATCAATGAAAAATTATAAAAAATTATAAAAAAAATGCTCACTACATAAATTTTCTGTACAGGGATCCCTTGGTATGTATAATTTAATTCAGATATAACAAGGTTGAGAAACGCAAATAGTGAAAACATTTCCATGGAACTTAATGATTTCTTGATAACTGCAATGCCAATCATTTGGAAGAAATAATATTTTTATCAACATAAATGGAGAACCAATGCGAATATATTGGACAATCGATTTTAAAATAACGTTAGTCAAATTAATTTGACAAAAAGGTTTTCAATAATATAGTGTTAACAATATATAGCATGATTTAGACGTTTTTACTTTTATGGAAGGAGAGTCAGATGGAGTCTAAGAGATAGCGAGCTCACCTTCAGTCCTCAAATTTGTAGGTTGTAATCTTGTTTAAGGATCTAAAATTTTCATGTGATAGAAAATGTACTGTTATTCACCCCTCGGAAAAGTCATAAAGTACGGAATCATGCATTCGTTAAAGATTATTACTAAGTAATAATCAGAAGTAATGATTACTACTGATTATTACTATTATTATTAAGATTAAACCCGGTAAAATATGGAGCCAACCCGATAACTGAAAATACCGGGTTGATAAATTGAGAATATCAACTGTATTGGTATTATAACTAAAATAGGTACCAAATAAGTACAATAATACTTGCTAATCTTGGAACAGCACTAAATGTAAAAACACGTATGCTAAGGTCTTGGATACAAACAAAGAAAACAAACATTATTGTAAGTAAAATACTCATAGGTTAGATTTGGTTACAGCAGCTGTCTCATGAGAGAACACACGTAGGTCAGAGATTTGCCCTTTGTCATACTACACAATGAACATTCTACATTGGGAGTCCCAAATTTGTTTAACTCAAGTGTTTTAGATTCGGGAAAGTTACTGAGTATCTTACCTCGTACAAGCTCGGAACGACGGCTAAACGTCCTCTCCGAGGGACAATGTGCTCTGGTTTATTCATTTTCCGTGTGAATAAATCGAGTGTGGGCATTGAACCCCGTATCTATCAGCCCAGAGGTGAGCATGTAAGCCACAGGGCTACCTTCAACTCTAAAACATTTACATACACTAACAGTGAAAAAAAAATATTTCAGTAGTCTGGTATTCATTTTTAACAAGTTTATGGTGTCTACATGTGTATGTATGTGCGCGTATGTGCGTGTATGTATGTGTATGTTTGAGGGAATGTAAGTGAAATGTATGACCACTCTACGGGCCACAAAAGAGAACGTATAATACTAAAAAAACGCAAAAAAATAAGTATTTCGCTAAAAGATGTGTCGTTTTTGAGAAATAAAGGAAAATGGAATATCATTTTTACTGTATATCATATGAAATAAGAAAATAGGAAATTCTTTTCATATATTATTATACATAATAGAAGTTAACTTAGGTGTTTGTTGTATTAACTGGAGTAGTAGTATTACAAAAAAGCTATCATCTATGTCACTTTGAAACTATATTTAATATTAAACAGAAAAAACATTACTTTCACAATATTCGGGATCTGTATACATTTAATAATTTACCAATATCAGACCTATCATTAAGAATTTTAATTTTATTAATTATGAAGATATAAAATTTGTTTTATGAAAAAATATTGAAAATCCCAAATGCTTTCTATTTAATTTTTAGGAAATATTGAATTTGTGAATTTAATGAAAATGTGAAGTTTATGAATACATGTGACCGTTTACATTGAAGACTATATGTCAACATGGAATAGACTGTGTGTCTGTCATGTTTGCTCTGGAGTATTTACTGTACATTTTGATCCATTTCAGTTGTAGTACTTTAAGTACTTCAGAAGACGATATTTAGACCAATAATGTTAAATGTTATTGAAGTTATGGTAATATGTATAACACTACAGAAGAAGATCCTAAACTAAATCACTAATATCAAAGATGGCTAAAAAAATACTAAAGGTATACAGGAATAATATATTGAAATACACCACCTTAATTAATATAAATAGTTTCTTCTTTCATACAATAATTTATCCCTAATATCATTTGTAAATAAAAAAAATTTAATACGTGATGTAATATACTAAAGGAATTATGTCTTGATCATAAGTTACATTCCTCAAATAAGAAAAATATTGATAGGATTTTATTAGATGAAAAATGACGTTTTTTTTTAAAAAAAAAAGATTTATTTAAGAAAATAAACATCGTTGTAAATCCATTTATAAGAATTTGACTTGATAGTGCTGTTTGAGTTATGGGTAAGCCACATTGTCTGTTGATTTTACATTGGAGTTCTAAATTGTGTTTAAATCAAATGTATTTAGAGTAGGGATCTTTAACGAGTACTTGGCATTGTACATGCTCAGGACCGACAGTTTAACGTCCTCTCCGAGTGACGAAGTGCTCAGATTTATTCACCTCCCACATCCATGGGCCAGTCTGGGTATTGAACCCTGGATCTACCTGTCCAAAGGTCAACAGGTTCCACTGTGCTGGCCACTTAGAAATTCAGAAATATGTAAATACGTGAAGTAATAACTGTTTGTATTTAGAATGACGAAACCATCAAAGTTATTTTTTTTTAGGATTCGTAGGCTATTTTGCAAGTGTTCAAAATTTCATACAGCAAATAAATGTGTTCGTTATAAGAAAAAAGGCACATCATTTATGTCTAAATTAGGTTTACATCAGTGATATCTAAAGTAAGCATCCAGTAAACCGATTTGATTTCTACGCAAGTACTAGCTAATACTCTGTATCTAAAGATTTCAAATTTACGTGTCAAGGTTTCAGAGGTAATTTATTAGTTTACGGTAGAATGAGACTATAATAAAACTACATGATACGCCATAACAAAATTTCGAGAATTCTACATCAGTATCAAGGATATCATTTCTTACCCTTTCATAACCCTTGAAATAGCTGGCCTGACTCAATGAGCCCTTATACAAACAAAATATAGTTATCTTTTTAATATTATTTATATACTAACCAATGTGGTAAATATTATGGTATATGATCAAACCACAATATGAAATGGGAAAAAAAGACTAAGATCTTTCAACCGTAACAAACAGTCTTCGTCAGAGTCAAAACCCAATTGACTCAGTTGGGTTTTGACTCTGATGAAGACCAGTTGTTACGGTTGAAAGATCTTAGTCTTTTTTTCCTATTTCATTTTGTGGTTTAGTCATTGATTGTTATTTCACGTGTTTATTGTGAAATTTTGTTATCATAGTATATATATTTCTTAATGATAATATTTCATAGCGAAAAATTAACATTTATTTTTGAAACTTATTGGTAATACTTAACTAATCAATATTGTATGTTTATAATATTTCATCAAATAGTTTTAAATTATTGAAAAGAAAACTCTCCATTATTAAAGATAAACATAAGTAACCAGTATGGCATGGCAGTAGTACATAAACGATACCAGTGATGAATGGCTACATAATAATACTTCAACTCTCCAATAACTAAGTCGGGATTTACACTGATGGAATGTGCAACCTTTCCAGGTCAATGTTCAGTGGCTACTCTGTCCCCAATACTTCTCCGAACTACAACTTTACCTGTTTTAGTTACAGTTACCTGTTTAGTTATTATAGTTATAATATCTGTTGATATTTTCACCATGTGGATTTTGGTTAAACTCTTAGTGAGTGGATTATGCAGTCAAACAAATGGTAATTTGAGGAACTGATGTTCTTTTATTTCGTCTTCGTTCTCCGTTATGGAGTTTCTTAAGCTAGACAGTGAAACGAAGTTATTAGAACGAAATAGATAACCGCTGCATCAGGTTATGGAGTTTGTTGTGCGCCATTACTATATGTATGTATACTGAATTACGATGTATATACAGTATGTATACAGTATACAGTAATACAGTATGTATACTGAATTATGAGTAAATAAAAGCTCAGAATGTCATTAGGCAGTGAATGTGAATGTTTTCGAGGGACACTTAGGTGACTTTTGTTAAACCTTAGGTTTCAAGGAACTACCGGTTGAGAAACACTGGTTTAAGGTTTAAGTATGCCCGATCTGTTATTTTATATTCTATGCAGCAGAAGTATGGTAACTTTGTGAATTCAAGTTGAATTATCAGTTGAATTAAAACCTTCTTGATCTGATGACAAAATACTCTATAGTGTTAAGGTTATTTTCATATTAACTTGAAAGAGTAATATTATACTTTTGGTGGTGGTATTGTAAATAAATTAAGATTGTTGTTGATCAGAGCCTTGGAGGCGGTGTGTTCGCGGCAAGATCGGAAAGTGAATCTGCCTCAATGGTGGACCACCTGATGGAACAGCTCAACCCCGCTTGCACCCCTGCGGCCGACGACTCCAACCTCGAGTCGCTGCCCATTCATGGCGGCTTCGAGTGTAACGTCCAGGAGGTCATCGAGCATGAGATCAGCATGGGCGGTAGTCTCGAGTTCAACTTCGGCCAACAGGTGCCTCCAGAGCAGCCCCCGTTCTCCCAGGGACATTCCTGGGTCCACTAGCCAGGTAGGCACAATCCAAATCCATTTTAACGCATTAATATGATTTTCACAGTAATTTTCCATTACCATGCTGTATTATGATATCTCAATAAATGACAAACTTTGAATCATATCTAGGCTCTCAATGATATGCATTCCTTATCTCAGTAAATCGAAAGAAAATATCCAACTCATCCTGAATAGAAAACAGACTATGTTCTAAGACTTCATATAAAAAAATCGCATTTCAGCATTATTAATATATTTAACTTCAACTCTAACATGTATACATTCTTAAAGAAAGTTGATAGCATTCTTTGCTTTTGCAATCTGTTACAGTATGGTATTTACTCATATTAGGGAATTTCAAAAATTACTTCACCACACAAAAGGAGTTTAATATCAAAACTAACAACGCGTTTCGAATACTTAGTGTTCTTTTCACGTTTACATCTAAAAAATATATATAACTGTGAGCATTAAGAACATCAAAGTGGATTATTTGAAACTGAAATAATATATTAATATTGAATTACACTCTTGAGATTTTTCATTGATGTTCTCATGTTTTATTATGCTTCAGGATAAATTAGGTCATTTTTCATACTAATTCCCTTGTCAAAATTCTATAACAGCGTAATTCAACATTCATATATTGTATTCAATTTCAAGAAATTCACTCTGATGTTCTTAAAGCTGACGGATTTATATATATTTTAGGTGTAAGCCTAAAGAAGAACACTAAATGTTCGAAACGCATTGTATAGAGACGTAATTGTGGAATTTTCCAATATTGTAGCATTCTTCTTGGAATATCATCAGTATGACTTGGTAATTTCATAAAGAACACTTAGATTAAAGTTGAACTAAATAATGATTTCCTTCTTTTTTCTCTGTCTTATTGGGTGGTATCAAATAAGTAGTTTTGTGGCTTCCTTGATTAAGTCAATCTTAAACAGGCTTCCAATTCTGACGTTTCTAACCCACCAGTCCTTTCAGTCATATTTTGTCTTCATAATTATTTTCCACTCACACTGGGGTAAAACAATCACTTCATAATGACTTCAATAGAAGTATATTTGTTAAAAAAATATAATGAGTTGAATTCCTGGAATGTAATTATAAAAATAATTAAAATACACTTTTCCTAATGATACAATATTTAACTTAATTATAAAAAAAAATCTAAATATGATAAATATGGATCATCCTTATAAGAGAATTAACGAAAACAGAAAATTGAAAATGAAATCCATCGGTTAATGATAATTTATGTATAATTATGGATTGCACAACTAATAATGTTTAATTAGTTTAATTAAAGCACACAGTGGCTTTGATTAAAAATTATCATTAACTGATGTATCTGATTTTCAATTTTCTGTTATAGGAATAAGATTTCCATATTTCTCATATTATAGAATTTCTTATATAGTTATAGTTAAGTCAAATGTTTTATCATTAGAAATAGTGTATTTTAATTATTATTGTACGAGTAATTATACTCCAGGAATTTGACTCATTATATAAAAATAAATGAACTTTTATTTAAGTCATTATGGCATACTTGTTTTTATGTTCAGTATTTTTTCTATTGCAAAATATTTATTTAAAAATGATGTTTAAATATTACTTGAGGGAAAGTAGCACTAGAAAATATTGTGCAGTAAAAATGAAATTAAGTACTTTCGACGGTTTTTATTCCTATTTTAACGGTCTCTCATCATCTGTATGAATTCACGTTCGATACTATTATCTATATGTGTATGATCAAACCACAATATGAAATAGGAAAAAAACTAACATCTTTTTTTCCCATTTCATATTGTGGTTTCTTCATTGATTGATATTCCACGTGTTTATATGAAATCTTGTTATATATATATATAAGAAATGGGAAAACAAGACTAAGATCTTTCAACCGTAACAAGCGGTCTTCGTCAGAGTCTTGACTGACTCAGTTCGGTTTTTGACTCAGACGAAGACTGCTTGTTACGGTTGAAAGATCTTAGTCTTGTTTTCCCATTTCTTATTGTGGTTTGATCATTGATTGTTATTTCACGTGTTTATGTAAAATCTTTATATATATATACTTTTTCGTTGGAAATACGATCCAAAACGGACAAATATAGTCCAATGTAGAAAAAAAACATAGAGAAATCAAAAAGACACACTTACAGGCTCTAATTTTTGGTTTGAACCGTCTTCAGGAGAGGTAAGAGAGGGAAACCAAGCGCACTGGTTCAGAGACGGTTAGAGACCCTCTGATATATATACATATATATATCTTTTGAGATTTTTTGAGGGTTTTCGGTTTAGACATTAAAAAATAATTCTTTTCCAACGTTTTGACATTATATATATATATATATAATATATATATATATATATATATATATATATATATGTACTCCTCAGGGCTAAAACATTGATACATGCATCACAATTGTTACAACTATATTAAATATATTGTTTGCTATTATGTACAAAAAATGATAAATTATAGATTTACGTATTTCAGTATGGTAATATAGGGGAAATAGGGGACCCAGCTGGACTTCAAAAAAATAAAATACATGGGACTCATAACAGACAAACATTGACTGGTACAGTATTTCGAATAACGGACTGATCAAAGATCAGTAAGCACTGAATATGGCAATTCGGGCCAACTTTTTTAATTATTATATCATCCTGTTAAACAACTACCGCTATGTGTATGAAATGCAATGAACTTTGAGACGTTAGAAGGTAAAGTAATATATTTGTTCTTTCCCTGGCCATAAAAAGATCGAAGGAAACGAGGAGGCTGATAAAATTTTATAGGAACCTGCGCTACTCATACCCTCTGGTAGGGATAAAGGTGAAGTGACAAGGTGGGTCTGGAATGAACCGTGGAAACGTTGGAGATCCTACAGTGGTGGTACCCATTGTGAAGGGCTGCTACCAGAGAGGAGCCCACGACTCACACATACCTTACTGAGGCTACCAAGGGGTCAGATGAAGTTGTTTGTTGACCTACTAAGAGGACACTGGTACGTACTTCTACAAAGGGAAGCAGAAGAAACTGCAATCCACATAAATAGATGCTGAACTACGCTGAAGGCTGCAGACAGTTACTACCGACCCCGAACACTAGAGGTTTTAACCCCTCTGCATACCTAAACAATTTGGTGAAGTGAGTGGAACTCGAGCAACAGTTCTAGACACTGATATGAGTGTTTTTTTTTCCAAACACCGATCAAACAAAAAGGCTGCAAAGGTTGACAATCCCGCCAGGGAGTGGGTTTCTGTTCTACGTATCTATGAAATGGAATGAAACTGGAGATGTTAAAGTGTAAAGAAATATATATTGTAGGTTATTATGAATCTTTGATAGTTTTATAAATGTAGGATATATTATTTATTTCTTTTTTAATTTTCCTTTAGTGGCTTTGTATAGTCTATGTCAGAAGTACTGTATTTTGCGATGTCTATGTTTATTGGAGAAGAAACGTTATATGTGACCTGGCCTAACATTGTGTTACTACAGGATGTAGTTACATGGGCTCTCTCTAAGATGCGGAGAACATCGCATTGATTATGATACTATCATATAGACTCATGTCAGTCCTATATCATCTAGACAACGCTCCTATAAACCCATCATATAGAACCATAGTTTAAGCCTATGAAAAAGGTTTTTAATAAAACTAAAATGTTGGCAATGGGAGCTTCATTTGAACCTGAAGAACTGACCAAGTCAGATAAACTATTATTTTGTTTCTACTTCACGGTAGATACTTTTATACATAAATATATACAAACAATACTAAAGTTTATCGGGACTCGGTCAGTTCTTCAGGTTCAAATTAAACTCTCATTTCCAACGTTTCGGTTTTTATTTAAAACCTTTTTCATAGGCAGAAGTATAAATTTTGAATCAGAAAAACTAAGTATTACATTACAAATTATTTTACAAAGAAAAATAGTATGTGGATTTTAATAACAACTGTAGTCTGAATGAACATATGACACTGAACAGTTCAGTGCTACGTGTTCAGTCAGCCTACAGAATTACTCTTCTTGAATGTTGAACTCGAGTTTGAGTATGACAGATTCAAACTCTCAACGCTTATCACAACTAAATTGTTGTTCAATAAAGGAAAACATTTGGTTTGCATTTTTGTTGGAGACTGAAAGCTTTTAGTCTAAAATAATTTAGTTATTCATCAGATCATTACTGTTTAAAATTATCATTAGGTAAAATTAATATTAAGAAAGTTATTCATAAGGGGAACATCAGAACTGGTCACATGCACCAGTCAAGGGTTACATTACCGGGTTAATTCTACATTGGGAGTGCTAAAGTTTGCCTTGATCAAGTGTATTAAGAGTAGGAATCTTTTACAACTACCTGACATCGTACAGGCTCGGGACCGATGGCTCAAACGTTGCATATTTTCATCATATAAATCACATGATTGTATAATTCATATCATGCTAAATATTAACTAATTATTAATTTTTGTTACAATTGTAATTAGACTATTTTATAAAATTAATCGAAATTATTATTAGAAAAAAAAGCCATGTCAGTCTGTCTGAATGAGAAAATCTCATTCTTCTATAATATGTGGTTTAGCGTTAGAAAAACAGTTTTGTGAAAACATATATACAGTGGCGTAGAAAGTATTTTTACCGCCCGGGTTGGTCATAAGATATATATATATATACATATATATATATATCGGATTTCGCGCTCCGTTCTTCGACGTGGGGAGATCTCTCTCACTTCGTCCTCTCTTCTAGTCTACTCTCCTGATGACGAACAACAGTTCGAAATATTGAATTCTGTAAGTTTTCTTTGTATTCTCTTTTCTGTGTCGTGCTTTGTGTAATTTAAAGTTATATATATATATATCTCAAAAATTATTATATCCGTAGGTGAAGCGACTGGTATGAAACTAGTGTAGAGCTTCTAAATGAAATGCTGCTTTACGAGTAGCTAGACACAAGTCATGTTTGTGCCTAAAGGCATAACCACATATCGCGAATTTGAAAAAAACGTAACGAATTATAAGTGCTATGTGAATAATTTTAAGAAAGAGTGGAACTAACGATGGTAGAGTGAGGAAGAAAGGTTGAATGAGTAAGAAGTGCTATAGGGGAGGAAAAAGTTGGTCCTTCCCTGCGGACTGCTTGTTCCGTCCATTAGTAGATGATGATGCGCGTGTTATAGAGGAGGACACCGCCGAGTGGGGCTCGACGGCGCGCCACTAAATCTCAAGGCAAGAGGCTGGTTTAGGAGGCCGCTGATGGAGTTAATGGGCCGCAGGAGGGTCAGCAATGGACCGTGAAGAATTAATGCGTCCCTCCCGACATTAATTGCTTTTTGCCAGCAGCCGAGGGTTGTTGGATTTGCATGCGACCTCCAGGCGGACTTTTGGCCACCTGCTAGCTTTACGTCCAAGTAATTTACTTTAAAAGTAATCTTATATGGTAGTGCTTAGTAAAGCACCATAAATAATCAAACAGTTACTAAGTTCTATAGACAGGGTTATTGTTGGAGTCAGTTTTTTTTTTATTTTATAAGTACATCACAGTAGAGATACATCATTGAATTATTCCACTTGTGCAGCTAAGACCACTGGCTGATAAAAAATAAATCTTTGCAAAAATACAATATTACACAAAAAAAACCTTGTTCAGTAACTTGTTAATACTACAATATAAATATTTATGCAAGTTTAACAATGTAAATATCACCACTTTATAATCAAACCAACTGTTTTTGTTTGTTCTTCAATTGACACACTTACATTGTTTAGTTGAAAGAATTCAATCATTTTTAAAATTTGTTAATGTAGTTTAAACGTTGATATTGGGTATATGTATACACCTTAATTACATTCAAATATAATTTACATATTGTAATATTTCCTTAACTATTAATGCAAAATAAAGTGTTTTCTCTTTGAGAAAAAATGTGATGAATCCTTTCACATTTTTGACAAGTAAATTATTTTTTTACATTATGTAAGTAAAATATAGTTATATGAAAAAATGACACTTCTGAAGACCACTTGTTTTGGTTGAAAGGTCTTAGTCTTTTTTCCCCATTTCTTGTTGTGATTTAAACATATATATAT
Organism: Hermatobates lingyangjiaoensis; assembly: GCA_026182355.1. NCBI lineage: Eukaryota > Metazoa > Arthropoda > Insecta > Hemiptera > Hermatobatidae > Hermatobates > Hermatobates lingyangjiaoensis. The sequence continues at coordinate 470,365 of JAPFBL010001937.1, read as the reverse complement.
ATATATATATGTTTAAATCACAACAAGAAATGGGAAAACAAGACTAAAATCTTTCAACCGTAACAAGCGGTCTTTGACAGAGTCAAAAACCCAAGTCAGTTGGGTTTTTGACTCTGACGAAGACCGCTTGTTACGGTTGAAAGATTTTAGTCTTGTTTTCCCATTTATCATTGTGGTTTGATCATTGATTGTTATTTCACGTGTTTATGTGAAATCTTTATATATATATATATATATATACAATATATATATATTTGTATGAGTTGGCAACAAATATTCATCCGAGCATACATTGTTGAAGAGCAGAGCAGATTCTGCATTCACGACTTTTTTAAGTGTTAGTCGAAAGCTTGTGTTTTCTCTTATATCTTAAGTTAGTAGTGAATACATTTTAGTGGTTATTGGACTATGTTTTTTGCCTGAAAATGTCTGTGGGAAATTGGCTATTTGCATTGCCTTGCAACATAGAAGTGTAATTAGGAAAAAAAAACAGCTACTTAAAAAAGTTGTGAATGCAGAATCTGCTCTGCTCTTCAACAATGTATATTTATATTTGTAATCATTGGGAGCAGTTCTTCTTGGATGCATACAATTAAAAATTAAATGTCCAATTTTACATTATTTGTTTGGAAGACAATTTTTCTAATTTTCTAAAAGACTTTTTCAAATCTAGGTTGCATGGGTCATAAATTAACTCACCATATTTCAGTTCTACATGTTTCAGTGCTCACAAGTCACCATCTTCAGGAATAAAACATATAGTGAATATATAGTGAATAATAAGAAATATGGTGAGTTAATTTATGACCTATGCAACCTAGATTTGAAAAAGTGTTTTAGAAAATTAGACAATTATCTAACAAACCAAATAGTGTAAAATTGGACATTTACTTTTTAAATGTATATATATGTGCAGAAAAATCACAATGAAACACGTGATGCAATCAATGAAGTCCAAAACCCCAAGGAAAAAGGAAAACTAAAGAAATAAATGCTGTGAGGCATTTCAGCATGATATAAAGAACTTTATGTCATCAGAGAGCAAACAAACTAAGAAAAAAGAAGGTAACAGAAAATTTAACCAAAAGGAAGGTTACCTTCTTCTTCTTTATTCTTTTCGTAATATTACTTTTTCTTCTTATATAATATTTAAAAAGAGCAACACACAGAAGAAAGAAACACACTTACAAACTCAAATTCTTGGGTAATCCGTCTTCAGGAGGAAAGAGAAAAGGAGACCAAGCACGTTTTAGACGTAGTGGCAAGTAATTGTTGGGTTACTTGCTTCTCCATTTCTCGTTTCTCCTGAATATGGATTGCCAGAAAATTTGGGTTTGTAAGTATATTTCTTTCGTCTGTGTGTTACTCTTCTTCGATTTTGAACTGGTATTGTGTCCAGTTTGGATCCTCTTTCCAATTTGATAGTATACAATATTTAAAGTAGATATGGTTAGGTAATGTAATAAACAAGGGAAACAGTGAAAGAATAACAAGTTTAAAAACATAGATTTAAGAAAAGAAGCCACAAATTACCTATTTCATTTAAAATGAAAGCGTCATAACTTATCACGGCCTTTGTCCACCATTCTTCAGTTTGAGTTCAAAGATATGCTTTGACGAACAATATATTGATAAAAATCTGGGGTTTTTTCATTTATCTTTACTATAAACAAGCTTTTATGAAACCTGTAGATAATTAAATTACTAGGTTGACTCTTCTAAAATAATATAAAATTTGTAACTGGAAATCCCCCACCATTAGATTGGTATATATCCCCCTTCCAAACTATTGGTATATTTATTCATCAATATTGTGAGACCAGAATGTTTTCTTAAAATTTTATGAAAAATTGGAAAACATGGCTTTTTATAATGCAATTCTATTTTGTCACTTGATTACTATGAATGATGTTTTTCATGAAAAGGGTATAACCTTTATAAGTGTTTAGAGTCAAAACTACTTGTATAGTTATCAAAACCTATTGAAATAACGCTGATGTAGGGTAATCCAGTTGTTTGTGCACACGCTTCTGGCATAGTATAACCTTGGTTTGATTTTCACTCTGATCTTTAATTTCTTCACACGGGTAGTGATAAAATCCGAGCACGTTGTCTCTGGACAAGTCAAAGATCCCTATTCTAAATTGATTGGAGCTGGCAAATTTTCGGGCTCCCGATGTAAAATCGATCCGGTAATGTGGCTTACCCATGACTAAAATGGGTGCCAAATAATAAATGAGCCATACTTTCTATCCCTCGATTAGCACTAAAGGTGAAAGCCTATTAGTATAAACAGGGTATAAGTAAGTAAAACAGCAAAAACTGATGTCAAAAACTAAAGCGTTTACTGGTACGCCCTTTTAGTGTGTCTGAAGTCAACTTTGTGTATATGATTGTTAATTTCCTTTACAATACCGTCATTTTAACTCAAAAAATTGATGTTTATTATATTTTTTTACACATTGAAAAGTAGCTCAACACATTTCCTTGTGTTAACTTATTATAAATGTAAATTAAAAATCAGACATAATTTATTCAAATTATAAATAATATAATTTCTTAATAAGCAAGTGCTCAACATGTTTTCATCATTTTTATTTGTAAGTTCAACTAATCCTCTCTGTCACATGATGTGTGTTTTTCTCTGAATCATCGCTCAGGATAAGCGAATTCGAGTCCGTCTGCTGTGTCTTACTCCTTACTCCTTACTCCTTACCCACCATCCTTTTGAAGAATTCAGGTTACTGGGAGCAAAATAAAAATATTTATTAATTCATTAGTAACATTATCCGCTTGGGTCCTAGAATGGCTGGCTCTACTAAATGGTCCCAGTTCAAGAATGATGCTTAACAATAATTCTCTAGTTTTATTTAATTTGATTAAGATAAAGATGGTTAATTGCGTTGCATAAAATTAGTTTTTGATTTTATATAAACTCACAAGCTATGCAAGCAGTTATTGTGTAGTATTTAGTCATGATTAGAAAGGAAAAGAAACACTAAGTCTACCCACGCAGAAAGGATTTAATCATACAACGCGTTTTGCTTGATCCTAATCGTCAGGTTACATCTACAATAAATACACAGATGTGGATAAATACTTTTGAAATTAAATGAAGGAAACATTTTTTCCTTCGTAGTTTATATTTCAGTATTAAATTGTGTTTTCTTTTATTTAATTTCAAAAATGTTTATACATATTTGTGTTTATATTGCAGATGTAACCTGACGATAAACACAAAGTGTTTGAAAGGCTTTGTGTGATTGAATCCTTCTTGTCTGGATAGATATAGTGTTTCTTTTCCTCTGAGTAAGACCAATAAAGTGATACAAACGATTGGAAATTACACGAAATAGTTAAATAAGCCGTTCATTCAACAAATTTTAAAACAAAGACGTGTACATTTTTCAGATGTCGTTTAGTATATTAATTGTACTTCAGTAAATTTAAGGATTTAGTGATTTAGTTTTATTCTGTATTTGATATTTATACGTTTGGTGGCATAAAATTGTTCGAATTAACACTATAGTTGTAGGTAAGCTATAAATAGACGAACTGTCCATATGAAGAACATAACATAACATGCATACAGAACATGCATAACATAACATAATGACATACATAATGCGAATTATATATTCATTTTTCTATCTCCTTGGATTCAGTTTAATATATTTCCAAACACAAATTTCTTACAATTAAAATAGCAATTAACAATATTTAAGAATTAACAATTGTTAAGAATATTTAATTAACAATATTCTTAAAATTAACAATATTTCCTACAATATTGTTAAGCTTGAGTAGTTAGATTTGAAATCTGATATTTTTTTTTAAACAATAAGAATGCAGCTGAGAGGTGAAAATAGGTGGAGATTTCTTTTGGTTAAATTTGTCATTCTGTTCTTATATCCTCCTTCTTATGCATCAAATTTAATGAAAGTTTCATTATAACGTTACAATAATTATGGAAATGTAAAAAAAAATGGTCAATATTTTATGATCGTAAACAAATATTTTTGTGTGAAAATAATGTAGTAAACTTCCTTTTCAATTATATATTGATCTGAAACAAGTCTGTTAAACATTTATTGCAGTTAATAATATTTATATATACACCTAAGCAGCAATGAAAATATGTCAAAATATTAAAACTGATATATATTTATATATAATAGTATGAAAAGATTTCATATAAAAACGTGAAATAACAATCAATGACCAAACCACAATATGAAATGGGAAAACAAAACTAAGATCTTTCAACCGTAACAAGTTGCCTTCGTCAGAGTCAAAAACTCAGTTGGGTAACAAGACCGCTTGTTACGGTTGAAAGTCTTATTTTCCCATTTCATTTCGTGGTTTGATCATTGATATAATAGTATATACGTGATATATATAACAAAATTACCGAATAAATACGTGAAATAAAAATCAACGTCCAAACCACAGTAAGAGATCAGAAAATGACTAAGATGTTTGAAGAGAAGTGGTGTATCTTTTGGACTCTGACTTGTTTTAGTTGAAAGATGTTAGTCATTTTACTGGTTTAAATAAACGTCCATATAGGGTATATTTATATACTTTAATTACATAGAAAAAAGTGTCATAATGTAATGTTCCTTAACGATTAATCCAAAATAAAGTGGTATCCCTATGAGAAAGAATAAGATGAATTCATTTCAAGTTTTTGACAAGAAAAGTATTTTTTTACCTTGTGTAAGTAAATTATAATAATATAAATAAAAATTATTGGTGATTCTAAAGAAATGATTATGTTTATCGGTGAACTCATTTTTGATTATGTCCCGCATCTGCGAAGATGAGTATCGCTCGATTAGGGATTCAAGATTTCATAATAAATGATTTAATGATCCTAATCTCATTGAAATCAATCTATTTTAATTGACTATTCGTTTGATAATTAGATTATTTCTGGTATAATTAGGTGAAGATAAGTCTAGTTTTTTTTTATTATAAATTTAACTAATTTATAATATATGCAATATTGTTGGACCACGGAGGTTAGTAAACATCATGTTATTATAAAAATCTGTCATACCTCGTGAATCGTTGTTAGAATCGCTTGACCTCTCGTTGTGCATCGTCAAGTAGGATTGATAACAGTCGAAGAATCCTGGGTATAAATGATCAAACCACAATAAGAAACAGTTGGGTTTTTGACTCTGACGAAGATCGCTTGTTATGGTTGAAAGATCTTAGTCTTGTTTTCCCATTTCTTATTGTGGTTTGATCATTGATTGTTATTTCACGTGTTTTTGTGAAATCTTTTTATCTATTCAATAAGTTGTGTCAACATACACCTAAATTTCTTGTTTATTATCATCATGAAAATGATACACAAATGACAACAAAGGTTTCAGAGTAAACTTTAGGTGCACGGTGAATAAAAAAACACACAGTCTCTAATTTTTGGTTTAGCCGTTATCAGGAGAGAACAGATAAGCGTACCATAAGCAATTGTGAAGCGACTGTTGGAGACCACAGGCGGGCCTGGTTCAAGAAAAGTGAGAAACGTTAACCAAGAAAGTAAAGAACTAAAGAATACAATAATTAATATGGCACTGTTTTCGTCTCCAAACATATTGTAGTATTCCTGGTAAATTGAACTGTATTTGTTCTTGGAAAAATCAGAGCACGCAACAATTAATAGTGTTCTACATCAAAATTATCCTAAATTTCACAAGTTATAAGTTGAAGTGTAAATTGATTGTGTAATTAAAGCTTTTTAAGTCAATAAAATATTTTTATGGTTGTTTTCTTAGGGAATTAGAAACATTTCTACGATTCATAACAAATTCTCTGCGGCCCATTTTGATCATGGTTCAGAAACGCTGACTGAAACAAGCCTCTTCAATCATCTATTTGTAATATTGTAAATACAATAAACCACCCTAATGTCTTCTGATTTAAAGAATAATTATCTTTCTGTTAGGTAATGTTAGGTTTGCAGATTATTCATAACTGGCTTGAATATATAGACTTTGCAAAAAAAAACCACTGTCCTTATAATGAGAAAACGCATTGTTCATTGTTATCATTATGTCAAAATTAATTTAGAAATGACTTAAAATTAAAATAGTAATTTCACAATTACTCTAAAATTAGTTTTAGGACAATAGATCATTGGGTTTTGTTAAACATTAAACAGAAATGCCGAGTATATTAACACGGGAGTTTTAAGATTACTGATTGATAGTTGTTTAGCCGGGGTATTGATTTTTATGTTTTTATAAATATATTGTTGACAATATTACAAGGATTTTACTTTATGCTGTGCATTGTGTTTGGGGTATCAGCAAAGCTTGTATACCAGCAAAGTAACATCAGCCCTAATATCTCATATATGCTGATATCCATCCATGCATTTATATCGTAATTACCTTGATACGAATATTCAATATTGATTGGAAAATAATGATTTTATGTAATCAAGTAGTGCCCATGAATACATAATTTGCGAGCTCAAATAATGATAATGATATCAGAATAAACTTCAAATAGTCTTTTCAAAAATTCTCAATACGAGGCTAATTTTGTAACATTTTCCACCAATTAGGGTAGTATGACTGCACGGCAGTCTACTTCACTCCCTGTCCTCTTTTTGCCTTCTACTCCACCCAAGATATACAACAATTTTCTTATTACTTACTGCTCCCCTCGTTTATATGTCTCCCTGCTTGTTAGTTATCAAATTGGTTACATCTTGCTGTCTCCTTACGTATGTCACATTTTTAATCCTCTCATTTATACTTTACTATACAATCTTCTTCCAATATTACTACTAAACTACCTTTTACTTTACATATTGCTTCTTTTTCATACTTTTTATATTATTAATAAAGGATAAACCTGTATATATATATATATATATATATATATATAGTTTTCTATGGGTTGTCCGGGGAAAGGAATATGATTCGATGCGATGTTGACCAATGGGAGTAGAGTTACAGGTCCAAGCGTAAGGTCCCAGTTGCCCGCTGCTCAGCAAAGAGCCTTTGCGTTCTGCCAATAGGTATAGAGGTTGCACAGTCCCTCTGTGTTAAATGATGTTTGGCAGAAAACATTAGCCTCACTTTACAGTGAACTCCTGTTCCCTTTCTATTTCTGATTTTTGTGGTGGTTGGGTGTTGTTGTTGTTTACTATTTTCTGTTACGGATATTGCTGGATATTTAAATGATACTCTCGGTTGTTTACTGCGAAAAGCCGCCTTCATCTTCATGCCAACAGGGGTAGAGGTTGCACAGTCCCTCTTGATTATTAAGAGATGTTAACACTGGAATCCAACTTCTTCTCGTAGAAACATCTTCAAGTTGTAGGTTTTGTATATTGTTCTCTTCGGTTTCTTATGTTCATGTTTTTTCTTCAGTTGAATGTTATTGCTGCTATTGATGGGTGGCTGGTAGGTGATGAAAGTTCTGCACTGTTGACCTGGTGGTGGTATTTGCGACATGTTTCAACCATTCTCTGGTTATCTTCAGGCCTGAAGATAACCAGAGAATGGTTGAAACATGTCGCAAATACCACCACCAGGTCAACAGTGCAGAACTTTTCATCACCTACCAGCCACCCATCAATAGCAGCAATAACATTCAACTGAAGAAAAAACATGAACATAAGAAACCGAAGAGAACAATATACAAAACCTACAACTTGAAGATGTTTCTACGAGAAGAAGTTGGATTCCAGTGTTAACATCTCTTAATAATCAAGAGGGACTGTGCAACCTCTACCCCTGTTGGCATGAAGATGAAGGCGGCTTTTCGCAGTAAACAACCGAGAGTATCATTTAAATATCCAGCAATATCCGTAACAGAAAATAGTAAACAACAACAACACCCAACCACCACAAAAATCAGAAATAGAAAGGGAACAGGAGTTCACTGTAAAGTGAGGCTAATGTTTTCTGCCAAACATCATTTAACACAGAGGGACTGTGCAACCTCTATACCTATTGGCAGAACGCAAAGGCTTTTTTCTGTGCAGCGGGCAACTGGGACCTTACGCTTGGACCTGTAACTCTACTCCCATTGGTCAACATCGCATCGAATCATATATATATATATATTAAATTTAAAGCAAATTAATGATCCAGCCAGACTACAGATATATGAAGCCATGAAAATCATGAAACATAAATTAATCGTCAACACACGGGGGTTTCACGCACACTGCAGCTACTAGGTGACCAACCACCAGCTACTCGCCAAGCCAACAGCCAGTCTCCGCCCAGTATTCAGACCAGCAACACCTAAGATATGTATATGAGACAAAATGTCGTAGGGAAAATCAGAATGAAGAAAAATAAGCTCTGAGACCTTCTAAACTATATATATATATATATATTAAACAAAGTCAATAATATATCAACCACTTGATAGAACAGATATATCATGGAAAGCGAATCGGTCAATTTTCTAAGTTCAAAATCAAACTCTCATTGCCGACTTTTCAGTTTTATTTTAAAACCTTTTTTCATAGATAAAAGTAAGAATTTTTTTATAACAATATGAAGTATTATATATATATATATATATATATATATATAATGATCAAACCAAAATAAGAAATGGGAAAACAAGACTAAGATCTTTCAACCGTAACAAGCGGTCTTCGTCAGAGTCAAAAACCCAACTCCAGTTGTTCTTCTGACGAAGACCGCTTGTTACGGTTGAAAGATCTTAGTTTTGTTTTCCCATTTCTTATTGTGGTTTGATCATTGATTGTTATTTCACGTGTTTATGTGAAATCTTTATATATATATATAAATATTATATATAACAAGATTTTACAATAAAAAAGTGAAGCAACAATTAATGTTGAAACCACAGTAAGAAATAGGGGGAAAAAAAAAAGACTTGACATCTTTCAACCGTAACAAGTAGTCTTCGTCAGAGTCGGCTTCTGACTACCTTCATCGTTTTTAGATTTTTTGCTTTCTGATGACATAAGTGAAAGACTTCAGAGTATTTATTTCTATTGTTTTCCTTTTCACTTGTGGCTAAACTTCATAATATATATATATATATATATTATAAAATATGTTACAACATTTTTGATGGTTTAGGTCTTAGGATTTAAACTATTTCTTTTGCTAACATTTTGACATATATTTTTGTGGTCATCAGGGCTAAAAACATGTTTCTACAATTAGCACCATTACTACAACAATTTTTATTTTTTTTTACTTCATATATAATCAAATTTGAAATTTATAAATGATCAGTATCTGAAAAGGTAGAAATTGATAATCTGGTGTGAAAACTATGGATTCTCACATTGCAATATGGTTTTACATTTTTTCATATCGTCAAAGGTCAATATTTGTTTACTTCAGAAATCTGTTTTATTTTGAACACCCTTCATTTAACTACTCCTACATGGTTTATAAGTATTTGTACACCTTTAGATTTTAGTACTTAGGAAAATAACGAAAGCTATGTAAAACGACAAAAGTCCTTGGTTTTTAAAAGTTCTAGAATCCTCTGTTTTTCTTAATTTCTTTGTTTTTAGTACTAATTTTCTAATTATTCAGTCAATTGTTTATACGATAATAAACATGTGGGTCGAGTAAGTTTTTATTTGAAGAATCTAGGTTGAGTTTAGAAATGTTGACGCTTCCTTGCTTCGTGCGATGGACTTGAATGAATGTGGTTCAAGCCTCCATTACTATGCAATCTCTGACCCCGACATCTGTTTATACGACTTCTTAAATCGTCTACTTTACTTCCGTCTTTTACCTCATATGTATTCCTTTTCTTTTATTTTTTTTTCACTTCCGTCAATCATCATTTGCAAAATATCATTTTAATCAAATTCCATTCATTTTAATTATTACTCTTTGGTTGCATTCAAACATTTTGATAACTGATAGGAAATAAGAATTATTTAAAATTGAATTAAAATATCTTTGAGATTGAAAATAGTAGGAAAAGTTTGACATAAAGTAGTTTAATTAACGAAACAATGTTTCTCAAACACGTAGTGTTGCCCTTCAGGTTCGTTTGTATATACTTTGAAGTGAGGAACGAAAGGAAAGGGCAGAAACATCCTCAATTCAGACCAAGCATATGGATTATGAACATGGTAGGTCATAATGAAATTTAATACTAAATTAGGCCACTATGTGAGGATGAGCTGTATAGGTTTTTTGGTGAAATTAATTCAAAGAAAGGGGTATTTTGTGGGTATTTTTTTTAAATAAAAAAAAAATTCTGTAAAAACTACTGACTGCGTAACTGTAATAAGCATATATCAAAATAAATACATTTTACTCTAAAATGTGTAATTTTAATTAACACATACATAAATCATATAATTGGTGTAAAGTAGATGTATTATGATTGCGCATGCAATTATTCAAATTTTTTGTGCTTGGTCTATTATAATTGGGGGGTTTATTTTTTTAAATGAGTTACACAAAAATGGGTTATTTGGAAAATAATTAAATTCAAATGAAGTAAAAAGGTGTTAATGAAACATCTTGTAGATTTAGTTAAATGGTAGGCATATTAAAAAAATATTCCCACAATTAATCTTGGGTGAAATAATTTTGTTCATCAATTGTTAAACGTTTGGAATACGAAATGGTAATGGCCCAAGTAGTAGAAGGGTACGGTATCTCTGAACTGGTTGAGACGCTCCTGTAATTTTTGCAGAGGGCGTGTGTGGGGGCATACTAATTACGAGGCGGGGGCGGCCAGACTGCCGCCCCCAAGAGGCGCCTAGAAGCCTGGCGCCACCCCCGCGCGCCGCCCTGTCACCAGCCCCCTTATTGATCAACTATTTGAAAACCAAATCCTCCTAGCATCACCAAACTCGCTTCCGCGTCCGCGCTTCCTTCTGTCCAGGCCCATCTTGGTAGCTGTCGAGAATTATCCCTCATATTCTTTATTTTGTATTTAATTCGTGAAAGGGGCTCACATCTTATATAATTCTGTAAACTTGGTTACTTAAAAACCATTTTTCTTTTCATAAGAAAACTGGAAATATGAAACCTGAAAAATACTAAAAAAATGTTTCAATATCATTCTGGCTCATGTTCGTATATATTAAAAGTTTACTAAAAATCGTGGATCTAAGTTATATATTATTCAAACAAAGAAATATCACTTATGTTATACGTATCCAAAAACAGTATTAACATATTTTTTTGAAAATACGGTCCGAAATGGAGAAAAAAGTTTAATGTAGATAAAAAAACAAAGAGAAATTAAAAACTCATACTTACAGTCTCTATATTTCGGTTTAAGCCGTCTTCAGGAGAGAAAGAGAAAGAAACCAAGCGCACTGGTACAAAGGCAGTTGGAGATCTAGCCGTCTCCAACCGTCTCTGTACCAGTGCACTTGGTTTCTCTCTCTTTCTCTCCTGAAGACGGCTCAAACCGAAATATAGAGACTGCGAGTAGAGCTTTTAATTTCTCTTTGTTTATTTATCTATATTGAAGTTTAAAAACAATATTCGATGTTACAAAAATAAACCATTTAGAGTTGTTGGTTTGTGGATGATTGTAGAGTTATAGTTTGTTTGACATGTTTGATGAAGCCTTCCTCTTGACTGATGAAAGTTTTCTTTTGTTCCAGGTTGCCGACTGCTGCTGAGGGAGGGTGGAGGAGAAGAGTGCCCACTCGATGGACACTCCAGCTGCTAGATGTGCTTTGGAGGAGTCTGACGTTCTCATCACCAGTCATTCCCTGCAGTCTCTTATCTAGGTCAGTTGAGAGACGTCCCCGATGAGAACCTCATACCTTCATAATCAGATCAGAAAAACAGTGGAAACCTTCTTATCTCACGTTAAAAATGTCCCTTTTATTCTTTTAGACACTGTATTTTTGTCATAGTTTTAAAATTTTTAGAGTTACCTTCAATAAAAGGTGGTTATTCTCAACGAAACTTGTTGATTTCTAAATTATACTGGATGGCATATTCTATGTTCATCTGGTTGTTCTTAATTAACTTAATATTTACTTGAATTCATAACAAGTTAACCATAAAGTCTGGTCAGTTCGTAGTCATAAAATATTTACGAATAAAATAGATATAGGCCTTGAAAAATCTATTTCAAAGAAATAATTCTACCACATAGATGTCTTTCATTTTAGAATTTTACTACTGACTTATTATATTAAAATACAATGGTCAAACAGTCCTTATTATTTATATTTCGAAACATTTTAGCAGGATTCTTTATTGTAGGATTATCAATCATAATTTACAAAGATATTAATAAACAACTTTTTAAAAATTCTACTCATTCAGTTTTTTAAAAATGCAGTGTCATAGAGATCAGAAACAGGGACTTTATGACATCATGAAAATGTTTTATCGTATAGACTAGCCCTTGATGTTGCTAAACTTGTCATAGGTTTTCATATCTTGGGATAAGCTATTTTTTGTTTGGATGAGAAGAGTCCATTTTCTGATAAATTCATTGTTGGTATTACTGAATCGTGCCTAGGGTTTTTTTTTTTAAATTAAACAGCTGCTCCAAGTAAGTAAGAGCAAAACTGCTAACCTCGGTCCAACAAGATCTCTGATTGACGCATTCTCCTCCTAGTCTCCTGCGATCTGCAATTAGTCAATTCCCACTCAGCTCTTCACTACCAACAGACGCTGCGACAGATAGAACTCAATTCAACCGCGTCAATTACTGACAAGTTCCTTTTTAGGCCAACCAAAATACATTGTATTCATCAAAAGTCACCAAGTAAAATATTCTTCTAAATTTCTAGTTAAACAAGTTACAAGGACATTGCTCAAAATTTCGTGTTCGCTACCTGTACTTATCCCCCCATCCATTCTCCCATATATATCCCCTACCATCTTTTATTATTTTTAATATTACGACTGAAATTTGTTATATTAATTCTATATTTTTTCAATAATTATGTTATATGTTTTTATAGTTTACTTTGTTGAATATAGGTAGGGTTAGTAAGAGCGGCCGTTGAGCCGTGAGATGGCACAGCCGTGGACGTTTTGTCTAGTTTCCATTACTTTTACCAATAGGTATCTAGAATGGCTCTACTTGGAAGAAAACTTGCAAGGAAGCTTAAACGTTACCCAGGGTTGTAAATATTTCTTTAGTTACCTTCACGAGTCATTTAAATTTTACTTTTCAAGTGATGCTGGAAAGGGTTTTTTTTTTTTTTTTTTTATAGTACGTAGGTTGTTTTGAGAGGAGATTCCTTGCAGAAGTCTGTTGCAACGAACTTCCTTGCAGGCAATGCTCACTGGAAACATCGTCTCTTTCTCAACATTTTACTTCTCGCGGATAGTTTGTGTACTAGACAATTTAGTGGTGTTTAGAAATCTTAATGATGATGTTTCATACTTAAGTTGTTATTTTAGCCAATTAACATGTTAGATAGTTGACGATTCGTGTCTGCTTGTGGAAGATTCCTGGAATGCATGTGACCACTAGAGCATCGTGTTCAAATGCCTCAACGATTGAATGTTAGAGTAGCCATTAGATGGGACACGTATACAAATGTTTTTGTGTTGAAAAGTTGTTGTATGTTGAAGTAAACATTATTTATTTGTGTACAAATGGAAACATATTGTGATTCATAGAACTTTTTGTTGGCAGTGTTGGCAAAACTGCTGCATAGCTGTGTTGAAGCCTAGTGGTAGGTCGTAGGTACTTAAGGATAAGTAACGTCAAACGCGTTGTGATCGTTACGTTCATTTATTATAGATAAGTGTTGTTTTGTTTCCTTTTTTTTAAATAGAATGCCATATGAAGTATGGCTAGGATAGAGGAAAGTGTTCTTTTTAAGTGCCAATAGTAGTATGTTTTAGATCTAACTTTTTATTTCCATACCTCAACCTGACCTGTTTTTCTAGTTTTCCTGCGGCAGTCTAGTTGGTTCTCAGTTCTCGCCTCTGCTCCCATTCCCCTAGCTTTCGTAGCTCTCCTTCCTAATACTGCTCCGTGTCTCGTAAGACTAAGCTTTCCCCGATTCAAAGGGACACTTGTTGTGCCTTATTTTCCCAGTTTGCAAGGAACCTATCGCCGAATACTCTGCATTCTCATACTTGGTTTCTCAAAGTAGAGTACCGATTCTTCTATAGTTATTTCTTTAATGGTCATGAACAGTTTGAATAAATCGAATATTTCTTTATTTTAGGTCTGTCTGGTAACCTTCTCATTTCTTATAAAATTGTAATACTATTCAACAATACCCAAATGATTAAAGAATAGTTCATTCATGTGATATAAAATTATACCGTGAACAAATAAAAACCATTTTCTATTTATACTTTTATAAAAGTAACTTATCAATTCATTTTATATATATTATATATGTATATATTATATATATATATAGTGAAATAAATTATTATTAGACAACACAAAGACACTGACATAACTCAATTCGTATTTCGATAAACAACGCCGTCAGGAGTCGAAGTGTTCCGCAGGAGGACAGGGCGATCAATATCACTATATATGTATATAGTATAATTTAGTATCTGTCTGAGTCAACGATGATAGATGGATATATAAAGGGTATATAGATAATTAATATACATTAATTATCTACATACCGATTATAAATTAATGCATTAATAGATAGATAATTTCATAATGCATATAAAAATGATTCTAATGTAAAACATATAACAACCAAAACAATTTTGGTAAAACCAACATTAATAGGATCTCACACTAAATGGTATTTCATTTACTTATTTATGATTTTTTTGTATAAATAATAATATAGTATATTCCGAATTATTTCTGTTAGAGTTATTCAGTGTATCCCAAAATAAATTGAAAATTGAAACGATTAATAAAAGATTAGTAAATTAAATCAATATAACAAAAATATTATACTTATAATAAACCCACAAAAATAATATTAAACGTAAAAGTACCAATTCAGCCTTATGTACTCCTACTTGGGTACAGGCTTGTACTAACCTTTTCTGTTAGTATCGACCCAAATTCATTTTAAATATGTATACATTTTAATTATTAAGCTGTTATTTTTAGATGTTATGAAATATATGAGATTATTTCTTTCATAGAAGCTGAGCATCATTAATGGATGGTGATTTCAACTATCATACTTTAATATTCAATGAACAATTATATTTTTCTTTTAATTTATATAAATAATTTGAATGAGTAAATTTCTGTGATATATGCTTTTGAAATCAAAAGTAAACAGCAGTAGGAATGTAAATAAAACAGTAGAAAAAACAGAGAATTATACGCGGAGAACTTCACGTATTATATCTAAATAAGCTGTTAACAAGTATAAATTAAATAATTAAAGAACAGTGGACGCGACATTTTTTTCTGGTCAGATGGTGAAGTAAAGATGTGGGCTTCTGACAGTGTCTAACTGTGTTTGTCTTTGTGTTATTTAGTGAATTTGTATATAATTTATTTTAAAGAACCGGCCTAAATTGTCAAATTTAAATAATCCAACAAGACTACAAACATGATTCGTAAAGCAAAAGAACAGCTAAAGTTACAAACGAAAATTCACTTGGATAGCTTGATATCCATTGTCACCAGGAATAGAAGAATTTTGCTTGAGTGTCACTTGTTTCGAATAATCAAGTTCAACTCACGTGAAGCAGCATGTCAATAAAAATGTATAGAAGGTATAACTAAACAAAGATACAATAATAAATGAAAAAGACACACTTACAGTGAAATAACAATTTTCGGTAACACGCACGCATACCGAAAATTTGATACTGCAAGTATGTTGGTTTTCATTTATGGTTCTAACTTTTTTAATATTGAGGTCCCTCCGTTTTGAGATAGTTTTTTCATTATTAAAGTAGATATATTTATATGTAAGGTACTGTTTGCTAGCCAAGCAAAACTCTTCTTCTTCTCCTAATGACAACGAAGTTGAAATGTAAACTTAAATTTGTTGGTTTACTTCGTATTCTTTTAGTTTGTTATATATATATAAACAGTCCAGCGGACTTTTTTAAATTAAATAAATTCAAAACGAAGGAAACACACAGAAAGACACAGACATAACTCACATCGAAATTTCGACCATCGTCGTCATCAGGAGGTGTGAAGAGCGAAAAGTCCCGCAGGAAGGCAGGGCGGTGACTCTGCCGCAGGAGTCTTCGCTCTTCACACCTCCTGATGACGACGATGGTCGAAATATCGATGTGAGTTATGTCTGTGTCTTTCTGTGTGTTACCTTCGTTTTGAATTTGTTTTATATATATATTATCAAACTACAATTTGTTTGATCATTGATAGTTATTTCACGTGTTTATGTGAAACCTTATTATATATATATCCACAATCCTCAATAAAATAAAAAAAAATTACTAAGATATTTCAACAGTAACAAATGGTCTTCGTCTGAGTCAAATCCCAGCTGATTTGGGATTCCAATAGTTCAAATTTGACCCTGACGAAGACCGCTTATTATGGTTGAAAGATCTTAGTCTTTTTTTTTTCATTTGTTATTGTGGTTTGGACATTGATTGTTGTTTCACATGTTTATTGTGAAGACTTAATATATATATATATATATATATATTATATATAAGTATATAATTTTCGACCGTTGATGCATAAATATGAAGAGAATAGTGTATCGGAATGCGGTCAGTTTCTCCAAATTCAATTCAGACTTTAATATCTGACGTTTTGCTATTTAAAATCTTTTCTGTAGACCCAAAAAATAGAAGAAAAAGAAGAATTTGTCATCTATAGATTCAAAATAACAAACTAAATGGAAAGAAGTGAATAATGTACAATTTTGGATTATGCCGAATCCTGCATTTTAAAATTAATATAAAATTAGACCAATTTTTAGAATATATATATATATATATATCACTTACTTAAACGAAACACGATCCAAACTGGACACAATACAAGTTCAAAATTCAAGAAAAGTAACCACCTCTTGCCGTTGTGTCTACAACGTGTTTGGTCTCCCTTTCTCTTTTGTCCTGAAGACGGATTACCCAAAAATTTGAGTCTGTAAGTGTGTTTCGTT
This sequence comes from Hermatobates lingyangjiaoensis, assembly GCA_026182355.1. NCBI lineage: Eukaryota > Metazoa > Arthropoda > Insecta > Hemiptera > Hermatobatidae > Hermatobates > Hermatobates lingyangjiaoensis. The sequence goes on along the minus strand of JAPFBL010001937.1, from coordinate 453,345 downwards.
ACTCTGTGTTACTCTTCTTGAATTTTGAACTCGTATAAGACAAAACTGACTCCATTTACTTCGATATATCGACGAATACTGATCATCAAGAATACAGATATATACGCTTAAAAACTGAATCTGGGTTAAGGTTCTAATTTTTATATCACATCCATCAGTTGTACCTATTCTGAGACTGATAGTCTGAAGACAACCAATATACAAGTCCATAAGAGTTTGAAAAAACCATTAAACTATAATAATTATAATGTTGACATTATTTCTAATAGTACCAACTTTGCTAAATTGTAATTTATTTAAATTTAAATAATTCGTAGATGAAGTTATAAATGGTTATTTGATTAAAAGAAAAAATACATTTTCATTTAACCAAAAATTCAATAAAAGCAAGCACATCTTTTTTTTTTAATTCTTAATATAAAAAAAAATTGTTCGATGACCAAATAAGGAATAATTAATAATGGGTACTCGAAAGTCGGTGCTTATGTGTTCAAGTGCGCTTGGGACATACGACTGCAGTGAGTTCCAGAACAAAATCCTACGCTTCTTCAGGCCACTATGCTTCACCTTCCTCCCTTAGTCGTAACATACTGTCTATTGAATGTGATTCATTGTGCCATAACAAGTCTGTGGCTGTCTGCGACTTTCTTTTTCCCATTTATTTTTTATAAATTCGAGTCAACTTAGCGCTCGTGTAAGAGAATTTTAGGTTCATAAAGATTTATATTTTGTTCAAGATTCATGTATCAAAAGAATTATATAAATATATATATAAAGAGAAGATTTTAGTTTTATATAAAATAATAATGATATAATAATGTGGCAGGGCATATAAATATTTATGTTTGCTTACAATTGTGTATAGGAGGTTGTAAATATATAACAAGTCTGTTGTTAATGCTTCTGAATTTAGTGTAAGCTAACTGTATTATATGGAACTATATTAATAAATTGTGTACATTTAATTAAAATCTGTGTTTTTTGTATCCCAATATTACAATTCTTTCAAAATTACAGTGATTTTCAGAAAACTTTCGGAAGTCAAATTCAAAAACTGGATGTTATCGAATTTAATTGTAATATTATTTTGTCCTAGCTGATACTCTAAATTACTACAATACTCCTCTTTTAGTAATTCAAGAACTACTGTCAAGAGGATGTAGGCTTAAGATAGACAGGTACATTTTTCTATTTACATATAATTATATCATTCTTAATAAGTTGATGTTTTTATAATAGAGATATACATAAATATATATGAGCTGTGATCAAAAAGTTACGTAAATTTTTGAATTTCGCGTGCTCTGTTTACTCTAATTTCAACATTTTTTGTTATGTTAGCACACTCGTTACGATGATATTTTCATAGTTTTGACAATACAGCATGTGTTGGTTTTATGTGAGGGGATGGATCAGGTTAACGAGGTTAAGCGGTTGTTTGCGATCTCGGCGATTTTTTGCTGTTGAAAATCATGGAGTTGAGAGTTTGAATTAGTTTTTGTATCAAAATTAGTATTAAGTGCTCCAAAACTCTTGAAATGTTGACTATGGGGTACGGTGAGTCAAATGAGCAAAAAAAAGTGTTTATAAATAGTATAAGTTATTCCTCAGGTAATTATTTTATCAACAGTAAAAAATTGCTGAGCACGCAAACACAAGTCTAACCTTTATGCCTCTCAGATAAAAACAATACATGCTATATTATCAAAACTGTTAACATATGATCATGATGAGTATACCAACACAACAACAAAAAAATTTGAAACAAGAAAACTGTCCCATTACTTTTTGATCACAGCTCATATTTGGCACGATCATTTTATTTGAAGTCTACTATCATCTTAAAGTTCAATCAAACAACTTTGAATATTTCAGTGAAGAAGTGTTTTATATCATGTCTCATTAAGAATAGAAAATAATATTCATTATACATTCTTAAAAACATCTGCTGTCATGAATACGGTTCGCCAAGTTTCTTTCAGCAATGCGATATTGAAGTTCAGCAGTAAAAGATTTTTCAAAACATTTATTCTTCACTTTTAATTGTTACTGTTCTCTTTGATATGCTTGTTAAAATTTGATGAAAACGAAATAATGTTGATTGAAGTAAAGCGTAAGAGAAATAGGTAAAAGCTTAAATTAGTCCATTAAACTTCTCATTATCACATAAATCGGTTTGTGTTTGTTTGATAGGTGGATATAAAGTACTTACTGGTTACTCAAAAACGCTATTTCTCCGATATATTGGCATAAATCATTTGCATCTCAAAATGTTATGACTGTAATTTATTTTTGAAACTAATCAATGAGTGGCTACAAGAAATGGATCGTATATGACAGTTTGGGGGCGGAGGATCGATCATAAAGTGTTAATGAAGAGCTAACTCAAAACAATTTTCGAGCCCTATAATCATCAGCAAAATTACTTCTCTCTATTCTATAGAATCTTAAGAGGTTTACTATTTTAAATAAAGAGATATGAAATATTTGCTCAGTCGAAAATTTTAATGTCGAGTTTTTAAAGTTTTACAGTTGACCTGAGTATGACAAAATAAGTTTCTCGAATTATTCTACCTTTGTAAATATGTGTATCATTGCATCGACGTCCAAACTACAAAATGAAATGAGAAAAAAGACTAAAATCTTTCAACCGTAACAAGCAGTCTTCGTCAGAGTCAAATCCCTACTCACACAGAATTTGACTCTGACGAACCCCTCTTGTTACGGTTGAAAGATTTTAGTCTTTTTTCCTAATTTATTATTCTGTTTTAGATGTGGATTGTTATTTCACGTGTTTATGTGAAATCTTGGTATATATATATGACGGTTTACGGTTTACCAAAGCTCAATGAATAAGATTCTGGAATTTTCTTATCTTTGTGAATATGTGTATGTATGTGCTTGTGTGCGCGCTTGTATGTTTTGTGTGTGTGTGTGTGTGTGTGTGTGTGTGTGTTCATGTGTGCGTGTATGTGTGTGTGTTTGTATATGTGTGTATCTACAGGATATTTCAAAACAAAGGATAAAACAGAATGAGTTAGCCCCAAAAAAACGGAATAGCAGTGCTTGGATCAAAATTTCCTTTTCTCAGGAAATCCGATTTAATTATTTGTTTATTTAAAAGAAGTGTAAACAATTTTGATTAGATGCTGTATATTCGCCCCTAGTGGGTCCATTCAGCTATATCCGTAGGCTGCATTGGCTTATATATTCACAGGTTCTTTGACCCGGGGGCTAAAAAGTCCACTGACCTTACCAGTAGCTGAGCAGGTTTAGTAGGACCTTTGGGCCGGAGTTTGATCCGAAACTCTTAAAATAAGTCGGTACTACGGGCGGCAGGTGCCCATGGAGTGGTTTCTCTGGATCTCGCCAACTGAGGTTCGACTCGTAGTGGCTGTTGGTTCTCACCCCATTTGGTAGACCCTTATGGTCGCTGTGTGAGAAGCAGTAACCTCTCGGGAAGATGCCTACTTAGCATCCAGGGGATCTGCAGACCCCAAACCCTTACCAGTGAGAACGGGCCTTGAACTCAGCTGATTGGACTGGGCAACTGGTACTTACTTGCCTGGTAGAGGCTCAGGCTTTTGATGGAATCTCAGAGTGGGGACGATTAGATACCATCCCTCTTGGAGCACATTTATGTTCCAGTACAGGTGGCAGTTAGCCAACGTGTGAGCTTAAAGGCACTCATAACTAGCCCAGACAGGTGGCGTTTAGCCAATGAGAGATGTGTAATATCTCTCTATAAGTTGTGCACTAAGACACTAAAGAATCCTCACAATGTTTCCCTGATGGGGTCCGTTAAACTACTAGTAACAAGCCCTGGTCTCAGAGTAACGGGCATTGCCCTCTTTAGAAAGGGACGACCGAGTTCTTAAGAACCTAGGGTAGTCCTAAAACTGTATTGGAGTGTAGGAAAGCCTAACCATTAATTAGAAGCTGTATAGTACTGGCGCAGCATTCGGTATTTAATAACGATAGAGTACAATCAAAGAATAAATTATTCTTCATGGTTTAAACCTTATAAACTAACGAATAAGGATAAACCAACTACCAATTGACTCTAGGATGTTAAGCAACACAGTATATTATAAATAATATATTTGATTTGATTATCAATTAACTAGCACCATTCTAAGCAGTCTTCGCAAAAGTTTACTTGTGTTTGAAGTAACTGACAATAAATAACAATATGTTAACAAACCAATTAATTGAAAGGGTTGCACGAACTAAGTAAAGTATATTCACAAAAAGACACATAGAAATGGAACAGAAACTCACTACTATATTTCGATGGCCTTGTCATCAGGAAGATAGTAATGAATTTCTGCTTCATTTCTGTGTATTATTTTTGTGAATTTACTTTAATATGTAAACAAATATATGTTATGTATTTTTATTGTCATATATTTCATTTGCAAATGTACATACAGTTTAAGTTTCTCTTTAATTATTAAAGTTATATTTTATGCCAAGTGATATTTTTATTGAGTCAACGGCTATAACCATTCTGAATAGACTGGTTTTCGTAGATAAATAAAGTTGTTTAAGATTGGGCTTGGTTACTACTTGGATGGGTGATAGTATTCTACTGTCACCCCCCGGTAACGTGTCTTACCCTCGGTTTAAATCAGGGGTGTCAAATGTCAAATGTACAGCCTGTGGACTGGACCTGGCCCACCCAGGGGTTTGGTACGGCTCAGAAAATAAATCTGCATTATTATAAAAAAAAAATCGAATGAGTTACTCTAATTTTCTTTAAACTTGTGGTTCTTAAATTATCAGCAGTAAGTTCGGTGCTTAAAGAATACAATATGAAACTCAGGGTGTTGGAAAAAAAATACAACAAATAGCACGGAGAACTGAGATAACAGAAGGTAAATGAAGTTATGGTGTATCTAAGGAAACAACAATCTGTTTTCCCCCGGAGTCGAGAAAACCATCACCATCACTTGGATGGGTGATAGTATTCTACTGTCACCCCCCCCCCCCCCCCCGGTAACGTGTCTTACCCTGGGTTTAAATCAGGGGTGTCAAATGTCAAATGTACAGCCTGCGGACTGGACCTGGCCCACCCAGGGGTTTGGTACGGCTCAGAAAATAAATCTGCATTATTATAAAAAAAAAATCGAATGAGTTACTCTAATTTTCTTTAAACTTGTGGTTCTTAAATTTACATCAGTAAGTTCAGTGCTTAAAGAATACAATATGAAACTCAGGGTGTTGAAAAAAAAATACAACAGATAGCACGGAGAACTGAGATAACAGAAGGTAAATGAAGTTATGGTGTATCTAAGGAAACAACAATCTGTTTTGACCCGGAGTCGAGAAGCCAGTGATGAAAATCGACTAAGTAATTACGAGTCAAATAGCATTAGCATCAAAGCCGTACATCGATGGAGAGTTCATCAAAAACTGCAAGCTGATGGCAGTCGACATTCTGTGCCCTGAGAAGCGACATGCTTTTACTAATATTCGGTTAATAAAAAATACAGTGGCAGACACGATCTCGTAAATATCGACAGATTTGGAACACCAACTAAAACGCTAAGTGAAGTCATTTTTGGCATTTTCTGTTTCGATTCATGAGAGCATTGTTATTCATTTGTTCAAATTGCTTTCCACAAGTTGAAAAAACAGAGTATTTAAGTTCCACAGAGCTGTGACTAAATGTTATGCAACAATATCACCATAACTGTTGATCAGTTTTGTGCATCACCATAGCTGTTGATCAGTTTTGTGCATCACCATAGCTGTTGATCAGTTTTGTGCATCACCATAGCTGTTGATCAGTTTTGTGCATCACCATAGCTGTTGATCAGTTTTGTGCATCACCATAGCTGTTGATCAGTTTTGTGCATCACCATAGCTGTTGATCAGTTTTGTGCATCACCATAACTGTTGATCAGTTTTGTGCATCACCATAGCTGTTGATCAGTTTTGTGCATCACCATAGCTGTTGATCAGTTTTGTGCATCACCATAGCTGTTGATCAGTTTTGTGCATCACCATAGCTGTTGATCAGTTTTGTGCATCACCATAGCTGTTGATCAGTTTTGTGCATCACCATAGCTGTTGATCAGTTTTGTGCATCACCATAGCTGTTGATCAGTTTTGTGCATCACCATAGCTGTTGATCAGTTTTGTGCATCACCATAGCTGTTGATCAGTTTTGTGCATCACCATAGCTGTTGATCAGTTTTGTGCATCACCATAGCTGTTGATCAGTTTTGTGCATCACCATAGCTGTTGATCAGTTTTGTGCATCACCATAACTGTTGATCAGTTTTGTGCATCACCATAGCTGTTGATCAGTTTTGTGCATCACCATAACTGTTGATCAGTTTTGTGCATCACCATAGCTGTTGATCAGTTTTGTGCATCACCATAGCTGTTGATCAGTTTTGTGCATCACCATAACTGTTGATCAGTTTTGTGCATCACCATAGCTGTTGATCAGTTTTGTGCATCACCATAACTGTTGATCAGTTTTGTGCATCACCATAACTGTTGATCAGTTTTGTGCATCACCATATCTGTTGATCAGTTTTGTGCATAACGCACATAGGATAAATTTTAAACTGAAAAAAGTTGTTGTTAAAGTAGCACATACTTTTTTAAGTTATTAGGTTGTTCATAATGTATTCACTAAAAGAAAATGATTTAATATATTTTTTTATAATTGACTTATTCTTCTCTGCACTAATTGTTAGTATTAGGGCTAATACAGAGAGAAAAAAGTGACTTACTGTTACTTCTATGTACTTTTGGAATGACTTACGGGTCCGGTCCTCTTGAGACCAGATTAAAGTATTCTACTCCCAGGTCAAAATGAGTATGGAAACCACGAAGCCATTTTTGTGTAAAAAATTTGATCCATCAAAGTTTTAAACCGCATCGTCTACACAAACTTTTAGATACACACTCATCCACTTACACTAGAATACATCATCAAAAAAACGTCATAGAACGACTTTGGGACCTCAAAACATGTATTCCATCAAAATCTCAACAGCAGGTATTCAATTATTCCATGTTGAGTTTTCAAATTTGATTGCTTTATTCCTCTTTAGGGATTATCAAAGTATAGAATTTTTTTTAGATTTCCAATTATTCCTTGATTTTTTTTTAACAATGTTTCGTTTTTCTTTAATCAGCCCTTAATATTAAAGAACATATTTGAAATCATAAAATGTACTACAATGCAAATTTAATGCATTGTAGAATTCTGTGGCATCCACAAATTGTTATAATGAATCAAGAATGAAAATATTTATAGTTTATTGCAAAACTGACATTTCCGGTTATTGGAAAATTCTGGTATTTTTTTCTATTAAAACTACTGTCATTTTCAAAATAATTTCAAAATTTTAATACTATTGAATTAGTATTTTAGAAGAAAAAGAAAGTTGTTCAAAAACGTATTTTGGATTATAAGATACTTTCACCTTATTCAACATTACTCCAAAACAACAAAGCACATCCTAAACAACAAGACTCTTAGGGATCTCAAACATGTAAATCCTTTAAAAATCATGAAATCAATTTTTGTATGCTTGACATACTTTAACTATGGTAAAGTAATACTTATAGCCGAATAACGAAAGAATGAACTCGATTGTATAGACATTCCTTCTGATAATAAGTTCTTCTAAAGTAAAGTAAAGTGTAGACATGGCTATATAATACAGCACACTAAAAATATGAATTTTTATTTGAATTGTTTGTGATATTATGCTCTGAATTTGTATTTCTATTATTATGAGAAGAACAAAAAAAACTGTTTTTGCATATTGTACAATAGAGTACCGCTGCTATTATTTGTTTTTATTTTTAAAGTTATAAGGATAACTACTTATTTATCAAAATTCACAATTTTCTCTCTGATACTATGACAGCTAGTGTGTTCAAAAATTCTTAAATACACTCCCATAACAAAACTTACAAATGCATTTAAGGGACTACAAAAGGGTATATACATCGGCATCTTCAAATCAAATTCACCTTTACTACTATATTGTACTTATAATAAAGTAGGTATGTTGTATTCTAAGCCGATTAATAGATGAAATAAATGAAATTATTTCTGGAAGTAATGTAAAAAAGGTTTTTATATTTTGGAATTAAATTATAATTATTATTTTTAGTTTATTGTGTTTGTAAATAAAATAGCCGAAGATTTGCTTTATATAATTACAACTTGAAATACTATGAGGCATTTATTTGCTCTCATACTAAATAAAGAAGCAATTGTTGTGATATAGTGGGGGTAGTTTTCCTAGTAGAACGGTTGGAAGCGGACTTTTGAACGCTATAGTTGGATGCATGTCTGAACACGTCAGTCCCCTCCGCGCTTTGCCAGACCGAAGACATCGCAGTCACATCTCATCATGCCCTGGTATACCTATTTATTCATCAATCATATTCTATGATATTATTTTTGATAATTTTGTTTTCTTTCATATTTCCTCATATTTTATGCTACTTTTAAACTACTCACTGATTGAAGATTCACTTCTAACAATTATAACATTCTGCAAAAAGGCGACTGCAATTTTATTTTGACAGCCCCAAAGTTTGTCTTACTCGACTTTATTTATAGTATAGCTCTTTAAATTAGGATATCTTCAACTCGTTGCTCTTTGATGATTAACAAATTCTTGAAAAGAGTATAAATGAAAAAGTAAGATAATTATCAAGCTAATACAATGAATACTATGTAATTTTATAAATAATGACATTTCTTAAAAAAATTTCTAGTTGAATGTTTATTCTAAGCTTACCTCCTTTAATTTTTGAACGTTACCCTCTAAGCTTGCCTCCATCTTTGATTCTCACCTCCTCTCTTGCTCTTTCTCTCTCATCATCCCTGTCATCCCCACCCCCACTCTTCCCTATACTCATGGGCCTTTCCTTTCCTACTCACTCTCACACTCTATATCTCACTATCTTCTCACGTTTAACCCTTGGCCCAATAGAAGCACACAAATTGTATAAATTTTTATTTCTTTTCCTGATTCCAGTAACCTCTAAATCACAGAGTTTTTTATTCACCTGATCCCTTACACAAATTATTAGATTTCAAGTTTATATAATTAAAAGTATTTAAAAATACATAATATATTTTTAAATGTATCCATAATATATAAGTGATCCTCAACAATATAATATAGAATTATGAGAATCCAAAAAGCTCTCATAATTATTGAATCATGCATGTTAAAACAAACTAAAAAAAAAATCCAATGTTTCTTTAATGGTAATTTCTATTACTTAATTAATTATTACAAATTAATGTTAATTTGTTAATGATTAATTTTTACTTATTCAGTAAATTGTAATTGTAAATATATTACACTTTCAATTCCTAAGGTTATTATGAAGTATGACATCTTTGTACACGTGCTTTCTGCTTAAATGGTGTATCATATTTTTATTAAAAAAAAATAGTGTTCGACTTTTAAAAACAGGGTTATTTTAAACTATTTATCTTTCAAGAAAATTAGAACACTGCAATTTAGTTTTTATAGTATTAAGAAAAACTGAACTATTAGTACTGTATTTCAAAATATAATACAACATTTTACTTCCATTTATGTAAACTTATTTCATTTACTATATACCTGAATCATATTTGAAAAATCTGAAGTGGCCTACACTCCACTTTACTGTAAGTTAACATCAAAGTTTACTATAAAGGTGGTTAACATCAATTATAAAAATCGTGAAATCAGTGATGAATATGACATCTTATTAAAATTATTAAACAGAGGTCTGAAACTCACCGGACTTGTAAGCTCCGCAGCCATAGCTGTCATACTGTCTATGCCATTGTTGTAAGTCAGGGATATCAAACATAGGGCCTGCGGGAGGGATCCGGTCCAGTCCAGTAAAAATCTTCATTATTTTTAAAAAAAGAATGAGTTTACTCTAATTTTCCTTAAAATTGGGGTATTATATTGTTTGCTAGGTGCCCAAATATTAGCACGCTCAGATAACATGAAAGCAACACCGTTGCTGAGCTAACACAAGGAGGTGATTGAATTGAGCGTCTGTTCAGCGTCTGTTAGTGCATTATCCACTTTTCCGTCCGGCCCGCTTGAGACCAGATTAAGCTGTATTCGGCCCTCCAGATTAACATGATTTAGACACCTCTGGTTTAAATGAACACCGAGTCGAAAATATGTCACCCTTTCGTATGTTGTTTACTCGCTGAGTGTTAAATCTCTTTTAGCTGGTATATTGAAAAATAAGTGTTTTAAATATGATGAATCAGGGGTTTTAATGTGATCTAAATAAAGCCCCAGGGGTTCACAGAAGTTACAAGGGTTCTCGTGTGATTAAAAATAGTAATTCGGTGTCCAGGGTACATAATTAATGGTCCGTGTAAACTTTATATATTATATCAAAAACTAAGGATAATCGTTTTTGATGTAATATTTCGTATATGAGTGTTTCATGAGTATATTTAACAAAGAAATATATGAGGAAAAAACAATGAAACCACTGCCTCAGATCTACAACCTAATCAAGAAAAGACTTCAACAGCAAAGGTCTTCAATATCGAATTAGTCACAACCCAGAGGAATACTAAAGCTAGAGTTCTTAAATCGTTTACATAGTCTTCCAAAATTACATTAAATCAACCCCACTTTATCACTTTTTCTTCATAAAATGATTATTAATTTAATTTTTTGACATTCAAAATTATTGGAATAAGTAAATTATATTTTTATGAAATGCTGTCAGTTAACCAGAAAACATGATGGGAATAAATTAATGATCTATTGGAATTCATACTGCGAACGTATCCATAATTGTTTTAAATGTTCTTTTCCTGGCAAAACTTAAATCTCTTTTTGAAGCTTTTTTCAATTAAAATAGACAATCTATGCATCTTTTATTATTACAGAATGAAAAATAAATAGTATATATCGGTTTATTTTACTACGATTTCTGTTTTTATTAAAATCCAGTGACAAAAACGTGCGTTGCATTACAGATATATTGATTGTGTATGTATACAAGTACACATTTTGATTGCAGATACAAGTTGAATATTTTGGCTCATAATTAAAGATTTCACACAAATAAATAATCTCAGTTGTTCTTTTTAACAGACGTCTTTTATGTTAGTAGATCAAGAACATAGTTTCAAAGGGGTAAGTAGCTAGAGGAGTGGGGGATGGAGTCGAGGGAAATTCAAGCAAGTGGTGGAGTTTAAAGTTTTACAAGTTTTCACTTGAAAATGACTTGCTACCAAGGAATAAAGTGGTAGAAGTTATTAATTTAAGATTAGAATAGTTATTAAGGTTGTAATAAACACGTAACAAACTGGTTTTCCCTTACCATGGATACGTGTGCACCTAATTCAGTGTGGTGAGAATGACGGCAATGAAAGCTGTTTATATATTATTATTAGTTGTGGAACACAGGTGTTACTCATATCCATAATTATTGAAGATCAAACCATCTTACTTCGTAAATTTTCTTCCTTATTCTACCTTTTTCATTTTCATCCATATTTTGGAGTAAAGTGGAAGTTTTCATCAGGTTTTGGTACCATGCATGTTAGCTCAGTGGTAACGTGCTCACCTCTGAACTGGAAGGTCAAGAGTTCGATACCCACTCTTGTGTCACCCTCTTTAATTTATTCATGTGAAACGTATTTAAATCTGAGCACGTTGTCTCTCGGAGAGGACGTTAAACCGTCGGTCCCGAGCCTGTACGATGTTAAATACTCATTCAGATCCCTATTCTAAATACACTTGATTTAGGAAAAATATAGGACTCCGAATATAGAGTCAATTGTTAATGTGTGATGCACAAGGGATTAATGTTTGGCCTATGTTTTAATGTTTATCCTTTGTGGAACTGTCACTGCAACCTAACCGAACCTTTCATCAGGTTATCTATTCGCAACAACTCATCCTGTTCGATTATCTATCCAACAAACTATTGCACAATTAAATATCAGATTCATTTACTTTTTCACATTTGCTAAATATATTTATATAACTTTTAGCTGTTAATTGCTTTTTAAGTCTTCGTCTCAGTCTGATCTGTCTTGTGAATTAAGTTTCATCTTTCTTATCACCATCTATTTGTCTTACCTTATTTTAGTCTGATTTAACTTACTTCTTAGGCTATGAAGTTTAAGCGAGATTGATTATTCAAAACAATTGTGAAGGATTTAAATGTTTTTCTTGACAACTACTCATTTTGATATGACAAATTGAATACCACTCTCCGGCTTCCTCTTCCCTTCCAATAAATTCTTTTTAATCAATTTCTGTTTGTAGTATCAATTCTAGTAGGTATACTTTGTTCTCATGTGTGAAATTGTTTAAACATCAACACAAAATAAAATTCAGAAATGCAACTAACATTTTTAAATAAAGATAACTAGTTTTCTTCTCACTTATACTGAGCACCAGTATGAGTGAGTCTATAGAAAACCAGATGTTTTGGGTGAAAAATCTTGGTCACATTTCTGAACTTTTTTCTGTGGTTCAACAATTTATTTTTAAACCTTGTTTTATAAATATATATATCCTCTAAAAACAGGAATAAACACGAATGAAAACCGGACACTGGGACTCACTTTCAATATTTCGAACTTTTAACGGTCGTTCTCAGGAAAGAAAGTAGTAATGCGGAAGATGACTGTCAACAACTAGTTGTAAACATTGTTCAGAAGTTCTACCCGGTTAAGGAAATATTAAATGATTATATGGGTTAGGTTATAACTTCTTTTAATGCTAAAAAATTTCTCAAATTTAGATATTTTCATATAAACATGTACTCTATTCGTTAATTGACACATATAAACTCCCATATTGTAGAATAAATATAAATTTTATAGCCTATGATTTAAAGTGAGGGTTTTTTTGAATACCTCTCTTAAAGAATTTTCAATTACATAGACTGAATTTGTGGACATTATGAAGATGAAATTTTACTATAAACAGTATAAAGAGAGTGCGCAGAGTCCAAAAACTAGAACATGGTATGAAATTCATATTATCTATAGAACCACATCATCGATAACATTTTGTGAAGCTATTCAAGAATAAGATTATACAAAATAATGATTTTAACAAATTATTTCAAAACTTTTGAAAAATAATTAAGGCTTCAGCAACATTTCGCTAACTTAAGATAATGCTTGAAAATCAGTATATTCGCATATCCGAGGAAAAATTTGTTTTTAGACAACTTTATTTAGTTGACGAGTTTAGAACTGTTACTGATGAGCAGGTATCAGCAACAATTAACAACAAAAACGGCAGTCCACATTTGTTGCTAGTATTTAAACGCTTCCACGAACCGTTTTTTGAAAGTAGGCAGTTTAAATTGTTTTATGCAGAAAGAATCTTTAACTAAGAAAAGTTTAAAAGAGATGAATATAAAAATGCATCATAGAGTCTAAGAGTTTCTATTTAAATAATAAATTTTATTGAGTATATTTCTAAAAGATCTGTAATTGGTTGGTACGTGTCTAATAATAAAAAAGGAGTAAAGGCTGGGAATTATCAACAAAGTTATTTAAAGTAGTCTGTGACACTAAAAATTGGGCTTATGTAAGATATGATTTCCGATCTAGAATGTTTTAGTGAAAGTTTGTCTGAGTGTGTGATAACGAAACAAAAATTCCCTGTAGAAGTAGAAGAGGATATGATGTAAAACGAGTATATTACATTTAATGGTTATTGGTTTGTCGTTATACATACAAAGTAAATTGAAAATAACTGACATTACATCTATTGATAGATTGTTTGAGGAGAAAACTAATTTGGTCTCCACTCGAGTTCCAATAAAATCAAAGTTTGGTGAGAAGAATAGACCTAAAATCAACTTAGAGAGAAAGCAAAATAAATGGCAATCATGCCATACACCTTCTAATAAAACTCCTTGTCCTATTTGTGAAAGCTTAAACTACTCTAACTGATTTCACTAAACAAAAATTTGTTGAAAAAGAGACTTGATTAAAACTAAGATGAAAACAAGCGGATATTATGTTAAGGAAACAAGAAATGCGGGTGAGGTATTTTAAACAATGCAGAATGAATGACTGCATGTCAATTCAGATTGTCCATAACAAGGATGTCCACAAAATTTAATAAACATTTTTGTAAAGCTTAAAGACAAAGTTTTCGATGTGCTTTATGATAGCAGAACAACTATTTTACTTATTAATAAAGATGTGCTAGAGAGATTAAACATAATATTTGTCCAAATCTGTACTGCATTTGCTTTCTGGTAGTAAATTAGGTGCTGGGTGAAAAAACCTAGAATTAAAAATAGATCAGCTTGAAGATGATATAGAATTGTAATCTGTCGACAAGGAACTTTCAGATATGAATGTTTTACTGGGATTAAATACCACAAAGAAGGTTAAACTTATGCAAGATAAGAAGTTACATATCTGCCAGAAACTTCATGGTGAATCAAAGATGGAACAAGTATGGTACTGGTATGTCCCAATGTAGAATGTTCATTAAGCTGTATCACAAAGGACCAATCTTTGGCCCATGTGTGCTCCTTGCAACATATTCACTATATGTGAGACGGTTGTTTCAGCCTAACTTAAAATAACCTGCACGAACAAAGGATTTGCTGGGAAAGTCTTATGAATGCCCTTATTTCAGTGTACTGGATGCTAATTCAGCAATTTGATCGACACTTGTTAAAATGGAGAACAGAGACAAAACAGCTTTCATTACAGAATTCCTCACTATGAATTTAATGTCGTATCATTTAATATAAAGATATTAATATATAAAGGTCTATTAATATAAAGGTCTATATTAAAAATTTACCAGCTATTTTCCAACGGATTTAACAAAGATCATTACCAAGTAAATTCACTATCAATTTTATTGGTGATATGCTGATATTTTCACACGTATTTGAGAAACGTCTGTAGAATATAAGGCAGTTTTTTTTCAGCCATCAAGAAAAAGAACTTTAAATTGAAGAAAAGAACGAAATGTAAATTTACTGAAAAATCAGGAAAAAATTTAGGCCATATAGTTGAAATGAACATAATCACACCATTTACGGATAACTTATAGATAATACAAAAATTTTCTTGTGTCTATAAAGGAAAATGTGAGGCAGTGTTTCATAAAATAAATTATCATCATAAATTTATCGAAGGTTGCTCTAATAAACAGGGATCTTTGTTTAATTTGTTGAAAAGATGAAGAATTTAAATGGACGGGAAAGTCTTTGAAATGATTACAATTTATATGTGCTCCCAACTGTGTTAGCCATATTTAATCCAAAGAAGAAGATTTTTGTACACTCTAATGCAAACGGGAAAACCTTAAGTGAAAGACTAAAACTGGAAGTAGAAAATTAACTCCACCTAGTTGTTTTTTAGTTTTGAAAGCAGCTGTCTGATAGGCAGAAAAGAAAGCGCCAATATATTCAGAAAGACATGTGATTAAAAAAACTAACTTATCTTGGCAGCAACGATTGATTGGAAATGAATGAACGACTATATTTGACCACAAGTGATTGGAAAACTTAAAGAAAAAGCTAGACCAGATGAAACGCTAGAAAAACTTATTTTATATCTTACTCGAGAAGCATATGCGCTATCACGAAATCCACTTCTCGAAATTGTTGAGATTGATGATATTATAAGAGTAACTAATATGATTGATATAAAAGAAGTAAAAAAGTAATAGAGAAATACTATAATATTATAAATTTTTTTTAATTAATTGATTCAAAATTAACACTTAAGAAATTTGTGTTTTTACGTTTTGTTATTTCTTGTATTTTTGGATCTCGTATATAAAATGTGGTCGGTCGTATCTTGAATTTTTGCTTAAAAAATATAATCATTCAAACGAAAGTTTTTCTCCTTCTATTTCAAAATAGTCACATATATTTTCATATTTTTAAACTCTTAAGTTCTATAAATCAGATATATAACATTATTGTTATATATAATTAAAATTTAATATTATTATAAAATATTAATATATAACTTTAATAATAAAACATTATTGATAAATATTTTTTTAGTTTTTTCAAGTCCTCTGTAAGATAGATATTATAAAGTTAAGTACAATGACAAAGAGAAGTCTTGAAACCAAGTGCTGCGTTTTAAGAAGAAGAACTTAAGTATGTAAATTAAAAAAAAAAGAAGAAATAAAATTATTTGAGTGAGAAACTTTTTTTTATACATTAGTCTTTCTTTCTCACTTTAAAATAAAAATAAAATCTTCTTTCATTTTGACCGGATGTGCATAATGCTGCACTGTAATAATGTATTCTTAAAGTACTTTGAAATGAGAAACTGGTTTTACCTTAAATGCTGATATAACTCCACATTAAGCATGAATTCCAATTTTAATATTTGAAAGATATATCCATATATGCAAATCTCCAGTCAGACTAATATAAAGAAGTTGCGGAATTCATCTTTGTGATAATTTGTTGTCAAAATCAAAGGTCAATCTTAAGATTTTAGATATAGTGTCCTATTACCATATTTACTCTATATACCAAGCCACTTAGCAGTAGATTTTTGTATGACGTAATTTTGTATGACTTCATAGCAAAATTGTTATACAAGTATAAAGTGGCATTTTTTGAACTACTTCTGAACATTTTTAACTGATCATAAAAGTCTCTGTAAAAATTTATAACTCACAAAATGGAAGAATTTTCAAATTCAGTTGTACCTCGACCTACGAATTTATCTCGTTCCGGGATTTAGTATATCAAAATGGTCTATATCGGATTAAATTTTCTATAAGAATACATTATAATTTGATTAATGTGTTCCACAGCCCAAAAACCTTCGACAAATCATTAATAAATACTTCAATAATAAGGGAATAAATAATAATTACACACACACACACACACACACACACACACACACACACACACACACATATATATATATATATATATATATATATATATATATATATATATACGAGTTCGAGATTAACAAAGAGCAACACACAAAGTAGGGAAACACACTAACAGACTCAAATTTTCGGGTAATCCGTCTTCAGGAGAAAAGAGAATGGGAGACCAAGCACGTTGTAGGCGCAACGGCAAGTAACCAACCCGGCAACCGCCAGTGCTGTCAACCGTACCCGGTCTTAAAGTATAAAATTAGGAGAAGATATAAACAGAAGCTCAGATAAGCAGTACTGGTTGGGTAAAACTATAAGTAGGTGAAAAATTATAAACAATATAAGATAAAAACAAACTATAAGAAACAAAAATAATGATAGAGAAAAGAAGAAAAAATAAATAAATAAATAAAAATAAATACAATACAAAAAACTTGCATTGGTTGTTTTAGTAAATAAAAGATAGAGACTGAATAAAAGGGTAAGTATGGGAAACTAGTTAAGAATAAGAATTTAGAAAAATAAAATAGGATAAAACAAACTAGTAGTAAGTGAAGAAGACAAAATAGATATACACAAAATATACGAAAGAGGAAAAAAGAAATAAGTACTAGAGAATAAAGAATACTGGAAAAAAAGTACAAAAAAAAAATGTACAAAAAAATTATCTTTTAAGGTTAAGTCCAGGTGCACTGCGCGCCCCGAGCAACCAGATGTGAGCCTCCTCAGAGGCTCTAAGGGTCACGGTATTATCACCAGGGGAATCTGACGCAGAATCTGCACACTGAAGCAGTCGTTAAAAGACAGACCGTTGGATATGGCGTGTATGGCGACAGGTAAATTGGAGTTGTTGTTAACGGATGCTCTATGACCGTTCATACGGAGGCTGAGCTTGTTAGAGGACAGTCCTACGTAGAACGCATCACAACGAGTACAGTCCAATTTGTAAACACAATTTTTGGATGTACATGAGCAGTCCTTAGCAACAGGGAAGGACTGGTTATGGGAAGATGGAGTGAAGTGTGAAAGGGGTTGAGAAGCGGACAGGTCAGGCACCCCCGCCTTTCGCAACTCTTAGCGCCCACAGACGGGTGGTTGACGCGCCTGGATATATATATATATATATAGACGTTCCCCCAACCTTGGCAACCTCTTTTCCCACAGAGACTTGACGTCCAGGCGCGTCAACCACCCGTCTGTGGGCGCTAAGAGTTGCGAAAGGCGGGGGTGCCTGACCTGTCCGCTTCTCAACCCCCTTTCACACTTCACTCCATCTTCCCATAACCAGTCCTTCCCTGTTGCTAAGGACTGCTCATGTACATCCAAAAATTGTGTTTACAAATTGGACTGTACTCGTTGTGATGCGTTCTACGTAGGACTGTCCTCTAACAAGCTCAGCCTCCGTATGAACGGTCATAGAGCATCCGTTAACAACAACTCCAATTTACCTGTCGCCATACACGCCATATCCAACGGTCTGTCTTTTAACGACTGCTTCAGTGTGCAGATTCTGCGTCAGATTCCCCCTGGTGATAATACCGTGACCCTTAGAGCCTCTGAGGAGGCTCACATCTGGTTGCTCGGGGCGCGCAGTGCACCTGGACTTAACCTTAAAAGATAATTTTTTTGTACATTTTTTTTTTGTACTTTTTTTCCAGTATTCTTTATTCTCTAGTACTTATTTCTTTTTTCCTCTTTCGTATATTTTGTGTATATCTATTTTGTCTTCTTCACTTACTACTAGTTTGTTTTATCCTATTTTATTTTTCTAAATTCTTATTCTTAACTAGTTTCCCATACTTACCCTTTTATTCAGTCTCTATCTTTTATTTACTAAAACAACCAATGCAAGTTTTTTGTATTGTATTTATTTTTATTTATTTATTTATTTTTTCTTCTTTTCTCTATCATTATTTTTGTTTCTTATAGTTTGTTTTTATCTTATATTGTTTATAATTTTTCACCTACTTATAGTTTTACCCAACCAGTACTGCTTATCTGAGCTTCTGTTTATATCTTCTCCTAATTTTATACTTTAAGACCGGGTACGGTTGACAGCACTGGCGGTTGCCGGGTTGGTTACTTGCCGTTGCGCCTACAACGTGCTTGGTCTCCCATTCTCTTTTCTCCTGAAGACGGATTACCCGAAAATTTGAGTCTGTTAGTGTGTTTCCCTACTTTGTGTGTTGCTCTTTGTTAATCTCGAACTCGTATTGTGTCCAGTTTGGATCGTATTTCGTTTTATCAGTGAATATATATATATATATATATATATATATATATATATATCAGTTAAATCATAGAACATCGCCTTACCTTAGAGACTCTCGGATAAAGGTCGAGGTATCAGAAGGTGTGACGGTAGAGGAGGGTACGATGGGACATAAAATATACCGCTGCACTCTAATTTACACTATGTAACTTCGGTTAATTATTTTTTTTGTTTTAATTTGTATGCTTCACTTAACATAAAACGAAACCTAACTAACTACGTTTGTGCAGAGAGAGGTGTTTTATTTTTTAAATCTGTTTTTTCTTTGTACTTTTCTTTCTAATTTTCACCTAGACCTTCTTCACTTTCACTTACTTTAGGATTTATTTCCTTTACTTACTTCCACTAGTTTCATTATGATCACTTTGAACTTCGTTTATACGTAGTATCTCTCCAGCACATCTTTGTATCAAGACGAATTCTCGAATACATTTACGTTTTATATAGAAATATTTGTATGTTGGTACGTTCGTTGTTCCAGGTATATCCAGGTGACGTTTTCAAAATCAGCAAATGTTATAGCTGATGGAAGTTATAAAAAATGATAGTAAAATATCTAAATTAAAATATTTTATAAATAAGTAACTTCATAGAAAATTTCAAAGCACTCAATCAATTATACATTTAATTTTATATAACTTTTATTTGAAATATTTTCTCCTTTGACATCAATAACATTGCAAAAGAGTAAAATTGGCGTTTGTAATTTGTTTACATGACAAACATTATATGAAAATCATTACGTGGCAAACATTCATGGCAAAACATGACCTCGCAAACATTCATAGCAAAACATTACATGAAAAACATGACATGAAAAACATTACCTGGTAATTATTTCATGCAAAACATTACCTGAAAAACATCCATGGTAAAAAATGACATGGCAAACATTACATGAAAAACATTACATGAAAAACATTACCTGGCAAACATTGATGGCAAAACATTACCTCGGAAACATTCATAGCACAACATTACATGAAAAACATTGCCCAGTAAACATTACATGCCAAAAATTACTTGGAAAACATTCATAGCAAAACATTATATGGCAAACATGACATGAAAAAAATTACCTGGCAAACATTGCATGCAAAACATTAACTCGCAAAACTTATATGGAATTGCATATTATATGGAATTATATGGAATTGCATGGAAATTCGCCTTTTGGTGATGCAAGTACTGCTTCAGAGCAATTTTTATTCTTTATTGTTCACTTTAACATCTTATAATGCTTCATTCATTTACACTTTATTGTATTGATGAAATTAAATAACTCCAGTTAATTAATAATAATTGTTAACAATTGTTGTTTTGTGAGTTTATGTTTAACCTTAAATTTCTAGATAATCCTTATTTATTAACATAAATTATATTTGCTTTTATTTGACAGTTTAATCATAAAAAAGAATTTGAAATAATTTGCAACTTTCAAGATACTCAAAAAAATACAAGGATGAGGAAACACATTATTGTTTTCTGTAAATATTGGGAACCAAACCTCGATAAAGAAGAATAGTATTGGATATATGTGGTTGAGATAAGAAAACATTAAAATTAAATATTAATTTATTATATATTTATAATATAAAAAGAAAATAAATTTACTACGCTAAAATAATTTCATAATTTATTATAAATAATTTAATCTTTTAATAAAAGAATTCTGAAGATCTGCAACTTGCATTATTTCATACACACCATAAATCCCCCCCCCACAACCACATAATTAAGTCAATGCAAATCGTGTATATTTTGTTGATAAAGTAAACAGCCAAGTAGAGTAAATTATATTAATTGTAAACAATATTATACAACTAAATTCAAACATAAAGTCTCAATTCCAAACAAGTAAAGCGTTTAACATTAAATAGCAATATTCCAGTCGATCAATAATTTGGAACAATGATCAGTTATATTACTTCGTCTATATCAGGTAATATTCTATTATGTAATTACATTTCCATTTATCTTTGACTCACAGTGACTCATATAGTTTTAAAGTAACATTCATATGAACACTTCATATGTCTAAATGCATGATATTTTTAATCTTTCACCATTAATACCGTGAGATTTCAATTATATTGAATTTCACTATGCTCCCTAAAAGCTCTAACTGAAGTTAGAATTAATAGTAATATTATTAGTAATAACTCGTATAATATCTACAGAGCTCGACCGGTTTTGGGTCTTCTGGTTCTAATCTTCAAGAGGAACTGATTGTGAATTTCATGTTTCCTAGCTATCTAGATCATTAAACCTATGTTCTCGTATAGTTAACTCAATTTTTTACTTTTTATTGTAGTACTTTTAAACAGTATATATTTTTTAAATATACTGGTGGTACATGTTAACATCGAATGTACAGGTATAAGGTCAAGTTAAACTTCGAAATTATTAAATTGTCTTTAATTATAAATATATCATTAAACTTACCAGTAGTTTCGTTCGTATTTATAAGTATTGTGAAGATAAAATATTTTGACAAAATAAAGATTGAATCCTGTTCTTCTAATAATGATGAAGATCTATCTACGATTAAGAGTTTAGTTTTAAAAATCTTAATGAGTGAAAACAAATGGTAAGTATATTAATAATAATAATAATAATATAATAATTATAATTATATAAAATGCGATTTGTTTAAAACATAACGCATTTCACGTCTTTTTTGAACGTAAACTTACAATATATAAATGTCAGATACAAGTCTGTGTTATTTGATACGTTATATTTAATCCTTTCTGAAAGGGAGAACGAGTTCAATAACAAACATACAAACAAAGGAACATTGTAATTTTAGTGCTGTTCTCGGGAAAGAAAGTGTAACTCATTTATTACTTGGCACCCATTTGAGTAATGAGGGAGTCACATTATTAGTTGATTCTACACTAGGAGTCCTCAATTTTTCCTAACTCAAGTGCATTTAGAGTAGGGATCTTTATCGAGTACCTGACATCGTATAGGCTTGGGACCGACAGCTCAACGTATAAATAATTTAATTTATACGTCCCTTGTTTCATCTTAGCCTTAAGTTTATTCACAAGTGAATAGCATTAAGTGTTGTACGTCGTGTGTACCTAATTAAATGTGTTGATTTTTGTGATAGAAGTATGTTAATCCTACAGGAAAAATGCAATATCCCTAGGTCTTATTATGTAAGTGTATCTCTGATGGGAAAGTGCAAGGAGACATAAATTATTTGGTCTTAAATAGATATAAATCCGACTGAGGTGGAATACCCTGTACCTCTAAGTCATTGGGCATAAGTTTTATTTTTTTATTTTTTTGAATAACTTAGTCCAATTTTATGCATTTGGATTTAGTTATAAGTAGTCTTGTGTCCCACAGGGAATATATGTATCTCTCAACTTAGTCTTATGTTGATGTGTATCAACTATTGGCTGACTTGCTTTTGTTATTGCTAATTTGTTTCCGATAATCTGATACAGACGCGTGATGTAGTTTTCGTACTGATCAGGTTAACTCGGGCACTTTGAACTCTTGTGAGTTCAAAGTGGCTAACTGCACGTTAAGTGCATCTGCCTTATTTGATTTTGTGTTATGATTAAAAAGTATAGATAGACCGCAAGTCAAAACAGGCTTAACATCTTCTTCGAGGGAAGATATTTTTTTCACACCTTCCGTGAGAAAAAAATCAAGGGCCAAAGTAAGAACTAACTCCTGAATCAATGAGTCCAGAAGAAAACACACAATCTACTGGACTATCCTGGTTTCTAAATGATTCTAAGGAAAAACAGCTCATTGAAATAATAAGATGTAAAAGTGATATTGGATGTCAAAATAGATAACTTTTCTGTAACCTGAGTAATTTAATTGTTGCTTTCAAAGAATATTGAGGTTGTGTCCAAGGGGGTGTTTGTAGGACACAATGATGAGCAAAGCAAAGTACGCTGCTTGGGAAGCACCGACGTTCTATAATTACAAAAGAAGTGATTTTGTATTCTAACTAACCGTAGGAGTTCTTTCTCGATATCAATAAATTTATTTCTACATAATTGAAATCTTATTTAGGTCTCTTTTAAGATCACTTTGAAGTCAGATGAAGTTATTCCAAACCCATTCAAATTGCAACTAATGCACTGAAATTATCTTACACATACATTATGTGAATCACTAAACATCACTACATAAATGAAAGGATATTGGGGTATAAATAATACGACCGAACACAGGATCTGAGGTAATAGAATCTGAATTCACAGACCTTTATTCAAATATTTTTTGCATAAATATCTTTTTTTTCTTCTTTTTTTTTAAATGAGGCATTCTTTAACTTTATACTTGTATATTTATTTTCTTTTGATTTTTCTAATTATAAACTTTATCTTTCAAAATATGTTGTTATTTATATATATAACAGATTCAATAATATATCGACCGTTAGATAGAATAGGTGTGTTCTCTAATCGGGGTTCGGTCAATTTTCCAGGATAAAAAAATCAAACTCTCATTGCCAATTATTTATATAGTTATTCTAGATCTTCATAGTCATTATAGAATATACTACTATAAAAACCGATTTGCTTAAAACATAACGCGTTTGACGTCTTTTTGCAACGTAAACTTACAATATATAAATGTCAGATACAAGTCTTTGTTATTTGATACGTTATATTTGATCCTTTCTGGAAGTGAGAACGAGTTTAAGAACAAACATACAAACAAAGGAACATTGTCAAGTTAGACTTAGAATTGTGAAATGCTTCTTTCAAAAGATACCAACATACCACCGTGAGAATAGCTCGAATTCATTGCACCTGTGTAGCAGTGTCGTTCACTATCACCTTCACTATATCCGTGTTTCTATTCATGTATGCAGGTTGACTAAATGTCCAGTGCCAACTCAATCATTTCTTTCAGCTAAATGAAACTTATCATTTTGTTTGAAATGATTCAATCAGTCTATTTCTATAATTAAATATTTACACATTAAGTTTTTCAATATTTTTCGTCGATAAGTACTTGTTTTGCCATTACAGTAAAATATGGATATATATATATATATATATATATATATATATTGTCCACTAATGGGATAATGGTAGGTAATTTCATCTATTATTAAACAGTTTCTATATTCATAATACTAATTTGCTTTTTTTAACTTTATTTACTTCGTTATTTATGATTTAATTGCTTAAGACACTGGTACAATTAAAGGTTAAAGTTTCCTTAGATTTGTCTGCTTTTACTGGGTGAGTTGTAGGGTTTTTTTTACTATAAAATAAATTGTAATAAAACTGAAAAGAGTACATAGAGGAATTTAGTATTTATTTTTGTTTATTAGTAATTAATAGTAATTATTAAATTAAAATGTTTGTAATTTCTTTTCCCTTTCTTTCTTTTGATGATCAAATGAAGGAAAAAATATTTTTTCTTTATATAAATAAAAATATATTACATATGTAAAAAAAAGTACCTTAGTCGTGGTCAATGACCAAACACTGTACATAAATTATTGTGCTATTCAAGTACCATTTATTTGTTAAATTTTGTATTTTACTGTTAGTAAATTAGAGTGGTCCAAACTTTTTAACAAACACCACATCATACATATACATAGACCAATAAAAAGTATTATAAATAAATTCAGGGGCTCAAAACGTGTAAATATGCTGAAATAGAAATTACTTACTAATAATTTAGTTTTCTTAAAACAGCATTATAAAGACTAAGTCGGCATGGCATCTAACGAGTATTTTGACACCAGATTAGTTCATACAGAATTCACTAGATGTCAGACATGTTCACTCTCAACACAACATTCCATCTCGTTCTTGTTAAATTAACTAGACATGCAATTATTAATAAATAGTTTAAACAAAATTTGTAAGACAAATTATTTTACAGTTTATGAAGTGATTTTATTTTAATTCAATAACTTTTTGCAGATTTTTTTAAAAGTTTCAACAATAGATAGGCAGGAAGTACATGAATAGAATGATAGAGAAAGAGTTCAAAGAAAAAATTGGTACGTAAAATAATATATCAAATATAAATATCAAGTAACTAAAATATAATAATCAATCATTATTAATCATATTAAAAACTTATTTTAATTGTATAAAACTTGTAAAATGTGGATTCAAATGATAGTATGTAGTTAAACACAGTATTGAAATCAGGTTACCATTATGTGTATACAATAATAATAGATATAGAAAGATTATTGCAAATGATACAGACTCAATCGTCAAGGTTAGAGCAACTTTTTTTATGAAAGCTAAATATAATTTAGAGAAGATAGTAGAAATATTTGTAGAAGTAGTATAAGCAATTATAAAAACAAAAAGGTAAAAGTTAGGTTACAACAAATATCTTGTTAAGATAGTTAATGTGGTTGAACCTAATAAAACCATTTACTTTGAAGAACAAAAGCATTTGAACAATATCAATATTGTTAATAAGAAACACAAAACCTTTAAATGTTTAGTAAAAATAAGTTATTTAATTTCTACCAACCAACTATAGGCACTCACCTACAAGTATGAATGTTTTTAGATTTCTAGGTATATTCTTCTTAATGTGAGTAAAACGTTTAAATTATCACTATGTGAAATAAAACGGAATCAATGCCTTGTTACCATTCCTTTTTTGTGTTAAAAATAATAAACTGCACAACTTGACAAAATTTATTTTCCACTGTTATATTAAAGTCAATTAATGAAATCAAATTACCAAAACTTCTTCATAACCGTTTGATATAACGTTATCTTTGAAAGGCACAAACAAAAATCATATTTTCCAGACCAAGGTAGAGCAATATAAATAATTAAATTAAGATTCTCAAACTTTTGAAATTTATTAATCAAAAGTTTATTATTTATGTTTTTTTATTTTGTAGATATAACTTAAACATAATACTCTAATTATTAGAGATATACCTGTAAACATAATCAATAATAGACAATTATTTACAATAAGTACAATTGCTATTCACAACTCATGAATATTACAAATAAAATTTTAACACATTCTCATGACAGGCATGAGTTTAATGGTACTCATTTTGCAAATATTCTTTATGGTCTGGATTTGCCTAACTTTATTTTATGACAATAGGAAATTAAATTTAAAATTACTGTCCAAATTTAGAATTTTTGGTCATATAGTTAATCTAGTCATATAAATAGTTATCTATTTACTATGTTACTTTGATTGTAGGAATGAAATATTTACCTGGAATTTTCTACTCCACGACTTGGTTTTGACTCTCCCTAGAGTGGACTCTCAAACTCTCTGTCTTGTGAGGTGAGGAAACAAACTTGCAGTTTAGACAGTTGTCAACTATAAATATACTGTATCCCAAAAACCACTGTGGTGCTAAAAACATATAATATATATATAAATATTTCACATAAACACGTGAAATAACAATTAATGATAAAACCACAATATGAAATGGGAAAACAAGACTAATATCTTTCAACCGTAAAAAGCGCTCTTCGTCAGAGTCAAAAACCCGTTTTTGACTCTGACAAAGACTACTTGTTACGGCTGAAAGATCTTAGTCTTGTTTTCTCATTTCATATTGCGGTTTGATCATATATATATAATTAAAGTGAACCGCAGTCTCGGCATTCACGATCTTCAGACAGAGATATTTGATTCTTCGAACTAACTTACTGCTAACAGGATTCAACTGGAAAAGGAGCTGGCCAAGTCACATGTTATACAAAATCAAGGAGATAGTTAATAGTATAAATGAATACTATCAATAAATAGATTAATAAAGATAAAATAAATAGAAGGTAAAAGATTAATAAAGAACAAAAACATAGTAATTAGAATAAAAGAGTGGAAAGGTCAATAGTATAAATAGATTAAAAAAGATTAAAATAAATAAAGGATAAAAGTTTAATAGAGAACAAGAAAAGATATTAAAATAAAAGAGTTGAAAGAAAGTAGGAATTAACAGAGAGCGTATAGTTAGAAATTAATTAAATTACCTCTTAGTTAAATTATTTCTAACTATAACATCTCTATTAATATTTACTTTCATTTGACTCTTTTATTTTAATATCTTTTATTGATTATTGTTAATCTTTTATCCTTTATTTATTTTAATAGTTTTTAATCTATTATTACCTTTTAATCAATTAATACTATTGGTTTTTCAACTCTTTTATTCCAATTGCTATGTTCCTTGTTCTGTATTAATCTTTTAAACTATTTATGCTACTGACTAAATCATTGATTTTGTTTAACATGTGTCTTGGACAGCTCCTTTTCCAGTTAAATCCTGTTAGCAGGAAGTTAGTTCGAATAATCAAATATCTCTGTCACAGACTGCGGTACACATTAATGATACATGTTTGAAAGAAGATCTGCTGCCTATTTATATCAATATATATATATTGACTACAGAAGAAAAATTTTAACTTTTTCTAAGTCAAAATATTTCTAAGCAAAGTAAAGTTAATATTTTACTACTTTAAATGCTGTTTAATTTAAACTTTTTAGAAAGTCAATAACTCATAGAATATTATATACAGTTTTTTTTTGCTTTTTCATTTTAAAGTAGTGGAAAAAATTCAGCTTTACTAGTATTAGTTGTGTATTTTATTTTTTGGTGTCACATTGGAATTACATTAGTAATTTCCTAACTTACACAGTTTATACAAGTTATATAACTAACATGTCTAATAGATATTATCTAAAAGTAGACAATGCCGTTATAAATATGCTAAGTACAAAGTTAAACTGTATATCAACCAAATGATATATTATAAACTTCTAATTAAGAATCTACACAAATAATTGAATGTCTCATATTATTCTTGGGAGACGGAAAGGAAATAAAAATATCTAAAAATCCTCATTCATATCCCTAGAAGGAAAGGGATTCACTGTGTTAATATTCAAGTGATGTAGCTTATCAGATAGTATGTATACATACCCTTTAAATAGTTTAATTTCTATTCAAATAAGCTTTCGTATTTAAAATATCAAGATTTTTAGCTAACAATATAGTTTAGCTAAAGATATTAGAGAAGTTTCCCTACTTTTCTCTGAGTTTTTTAATAACATTGATTCAAGTATTTCTGAAAACCTTTGTGTAATATTTACCAGCATAGTTAGAAGAAAATTTCAAAAATAAAATGAAATCTATGTTACTTGCAAACAATTATTTCAAATAACAATATTATGTTGAATTAAATACAAAACATAAATTAAAACATAGAAAAACATTTACTTTTAAAAACATGTACTTCTTTAAATAAAATTTTTAATTTAATTAGTATTAAAAACTTAAAATGCTGAAGTTGCCAAGCAAGGTTAAATAAATTACTTGTACTCGTTTTCTTTGTGTTTTAATAAAAAAAATCTAACTGCATAGATATAACTTGGAGTATTAAAGCTGTTTCTATGAATGAGTAATTAATGTCTCAGAAATTTTATAAAGTAGAATAGGTACAGTGGTATACACTACATTTTGTACAGATATAATCTTATTTATAATTACAGTGGAGAGTGCAGGAAATATTTTCTTCCCTCCAGGTAAGGCATCAGAAAATATAAATAAAATTACTGCTTTAATATAGATAGAATACTTTACTCTAAAGTAGTAAAGTTGTCTTTGTGTTTTAATAAAAAAAATCTAACTACATAGATATAACTTGGATTATTAAAGCTGTTACTACGAATGAGTAATTAATGTCTCAGCAATTTTATAAAGTAGAATTACATAATACAATAGCACACATACAGTTGATAAAAAAAATTAAAATTATGTGACAGAAAATTTGATCAACAATTACAGCATAAAATCTTCTTAATAAACATATAACCTGAAATACATTAAATTATCTTAAAACTCTGTGAACTTTTAAAATAATTATAACAACAGCTATCACAGCTAGTATTTCTAGCAAAATTTAATTCATAGAACAGAGGTGCATCATGGAGTGAAATTAATTTACACTTCATAATAAATATGTGATATCAGAAAGAATTCCACAAAGAAAGGTAAACAAGGTAAATAGACACATTGTTTTACCAGCTTTAATCATAGGTTTATATCTATATTAAAGCAGTGATTTTAATTATATTTTCTGATGCCTTAACTGGAGGGAAGAAAATATTTCCTGCACTCTCCACTGTAATTATAAATAAGATCGTATGTGTACAAAATGTAGTGTATACCACTGTACTTATATACTTGTAAAACTCTGTTGTCCTTGTTTAACTATTTGCACATACTTTAAACTGAATAAAATATCAGAAATTCTGTGGAAATTGGAAGTCCAAATAAGCTTCCAAAACCTTATACGAATGACATTGAAAGATTAAGTAATAGTTTCCGACCTAAACTATAATGTAATTATAATAAATTTAGAAGGAGGAAATTTAATAAATAAGCGATGAGAATATGAAATAATTATTTAATATATCAACAAATGATATTTATTATAGTTTACAGAAATTATAGAAATTATCAAATTAATATAAGTAAAATATTATTATACAATTATTTTTATTTTTTATGTTTATAATTTTAATTTTAACCTTTTCATATTTTCTAGATTGTTTTTCATCTTCTCATCTCTTAATTAAGTCCTCCGATGTTTGGAGCTATGTTGGTTGCGACCTTTTTCGTCTCATCTCCTATCATCTTCAGGCTTGTGAAACACTTCGACTTCTTTTCACTGCTTTAAGTTGTTTATCTAGTCCAAAGAGTAACCTTTATCATACATGGACTAGAATATCTTATTTAATTTATTTTTGTTCATTTGTTTACAACACTATTAACTGGTAAGTTATGTTTTTCAAAACAATTTAATATTTTAAAACGTGGAGAAAAGTTGAAGTCTGAAGATAATTAGAGATGAATGGAAAAGTGTTGTGACGAACATAACTCTAAGAATCGGAGGACTGATCCTTCAATTAGATGCAAAGATGAAAATCGTATGTAGAAAATATGAAAAGTTTGAAATGGAAACGATAAACATAAAATACAGCGTTCTATTGAACAACATAACCGGGCTCCACCTCTCATTCTCTCGCCGCGTTTGGTTCAAGAAACACCGTCTCAATCGCCACACACTTACTTCATCACTACCATCTCAATTATAGTATCGATAAAAACGTTCAAAAACGAACAAATAAAATGATGAAACATCAATAAAGCCATTCCACAGCCAGGTTTATTATATATATATATATATATATATATATAAGAAAATGGGAAAACAAGACTAAGATCTTTCAACCGTAACAAGCGGTCTTCGTCAGAGTCAAAAACCCAACTGAGTTGGGTCAGTTGGGTTTTTGACTCTGACGAAGACCGCTTGTTACGGTTGAAAGATCTGTCTTGTTTTCCCATTTTCTTATTGTGGTTTGATCATTGATTGTTATTTCACCTGTTCATGTGAAATCTTTTATATATATATATATATATATATATATATATATATATACGGATTTTCCGAAAATTTGAGTTTGTAAGTGTGTTTCTTTACTTTGTGAGCTACCTATCTTCAATTTTGTACTTGTATTTTGTACACATAGAAAAAAACAGAGAAAGTCACTATAGAACTCACTTCGATATTTCGTCATCCGTCGTCATCAGTAAGAAGTATGAAACACTCGCATTTGTATTTCGTTGTACGTAGTTCGTATTTTTGCAGAAGGAAACTGCAGCTCAGTTGCAGAAGCAATCTTGAGTTGCAGTTTGCTTTTCAAGGCGTGTACTTCGTACTTCTTCCTAATAACGCCAGATGTCGAAATATCGAAGTGAGTTCTATAGTGACTTTCTCAGTATGTGTCAATGAGTTTATTGTCCATACGGACCTTCCATTTTATTTGAAGTATATATATAATATATATATTATATATATATATATATATATATATATATATATCCACTACGTACAAACCACATTAAGAAATGAAAATGGTCTTTCAACCGTTGATCTAAATTGAGTTGGAAAAAATCTGGACATAACTTTGTTATAAGTAAACATATTATCAAAACTTGTTGAAAATCAATTTAATTAATTTATTGATTGATTTGATGTAGGTATTCCGTAAAAATATTATCAAAATCTATGGTAAGAGTATAATATCACTCATAAACAATCAAATAATGGCTTCATTTATTTTAACAGGTATGATCAGGTGTGTTATAACAACTACCGAAGATCGCAGGTTCAAATCTTTCACATAGAAATGGTAGATCTAGTGAACGCTGTTTCTCAGAGAAGATGTTATGATGTTGGCACCGATATAGTACAACTATCAGGTACTTGTTAAACATCCCTTCTCTAATAAACTTAAGTAAAATGAAATTTTGAGCAACTGACGGTGAATCAACCCAGTAATTTGTCTCACTTACATCTGAAATGAGACTAAATAACAAATAAGGTACACTCTTTAGCTCCAGATTAGCACTAACAGTCAAATCCTTTAAGTATGGCGGTTAGAAAAAAAATTCAATCTATTCGTCAACTTCAAAGAAAATACCATGATTGTTATCGCAATGTGGCTGTTCCTGTAGATGGACATTAATAGTTTTAATTTTAAGTGAAATATTTCAGTGCCAATATTCAAAATTTAGCAAATTTGTATAATGTAAATATAAATTAAGACTAAATTTAATACGATATTTAAAGTTACCGGAATGACCATCTTTTAAAAATAATGCCCTCTTTTTGAATAAAAAACGAAACAGTTTCTTAATAATTTTTCATTATTTGCAAAAGGTAATAAGAAATTTAGTTTATGAATAACTGGATGTATTAAATGTCATTTATATTTGTCTAAAGGTGTGTATTGTCTATAAACTAAATTTAAAACCACTTTAAATTTAATGCCACATTTAATGCCCAGCCCCATGCCAACAGGCTTAACCTAACTGAATCTAGGAACAAGAATCATTAAAAATGAAACCCGTAACAAGTAATTCCATGAAAATAAAAAGAATTTTGCTTCCATGATCGGTACTATATTTACTAACCAAATGTAAAAATGTCCGTGTGTCAAGCAAACATCTCTACTTTTTTTGTCTAAAAATATAAGTACCATCATTATATATCACAACATATTGTAGGGTAAAAAGTTAATGAAATGGTTTCCACGTATAAAAAATTTAATGGCATAAACAACGCGTTTCGAACACGTAGTGTTCTTCCTCAGGCATTAACAATGAGTAAATACCACATAAGTGATTGCACTACGTTAGAATATCACAACATAATTGTATTATAAACTCATAATTATTTCATCATACATATTTGTAATGTATCTACTATTATTTTACAAAATCAGTATGGGAAGTGATTATGTTATTATTACATTGAAGAATTATGTAAACTCAATGTATAATGAAGGTGCAAATGTTATCTTACACTGGTTGGCTAAAATTAAAACGTTCAAAGTATACTTTCTTTAATATCTAATATTTTCAGCTTTCATTTCAAAATAATTCAAATGGGCCGCAAGATTCTAAACAGCATATCTTCAGTTTAAGATATCTATTTAGTTAGAATTTGAGGGAAAATTATCTAGTGTGAATGTAAACAGTTCTGAGAAGAAGAAATATACGGCTTGTCTATGTTATTGGTACAATTTTGATTATCAATTGAAATATTTTGGACATAATCTCAAAATTATTGGTCAAATGGGAGGATAAATAGCTATAGCCTATACACAATAGTTCTTCATATATACGCACGCACATACATGTACATACAACACACACATACACTTATATAATACATACGAGTATTATCAAAACTATTTCAAAAAAATATATACAGAGGAACTTAGAAATCTGTCAACATTGTAAAATATAATGTTATGGTTACTATACTTTGTATACGAGTATAATAAAGTAAATATGCATTAAATAAAAACAATAAATATAAAAAGTCAAATTGATGAACAAGATTAACTCAGGAACTGGTCCGTTCCTTGGCTAGAGCGTCCTTGGGTTCCGCGCTTTTAGAGGCCCCGTGGGACGACGGTAGTGACTTCGGACAAATGACCTGTTTAGTCGTTAATCTATCTGTAAAATTGGTTATTGGTTAATCTGTAAAAATTGAAACTGCTGAGCTGTTTTTATTTCTATACCCAGCAAAATATCATCAATATGACTATTTTAATATATTTATATATATATATTTAATAATTTTTGGGTTAGAGAGGCCACGCAGTGGTTGATTTGTCCCGGGCCTCGCACCTTCCTAGAGACCGCTCTACGTTAAAAGAAATTTAATGAACAATTCGGTTTCTTTTCTCCCCTTAAAGTGAGAACATTGATATTAATAGCTTCTGTACAAGTTATGCCTCTAGCCGCATTGATTTAAAATTACATTTCATATTACGAAGGCAAACAACAAAGGAATCATATTCCTTGAAATCACATGTGCCTTTTATGAGGGTGATCCTCTATTGAGAAACGCTACATATTCAGGAATTTCTTCTATTCATTTATTGTTTTCCTTTAAACTGCTTTCGCCTTTATTAAAACACAGTCTTTTTTATGCTGTTCGACGAATTTTCCATTAAAATTTATATTTAAATAGATACTTTACAATATCTTACTCAGTATTTATTTCTTACATATTCATACTCGTATTAATCATCTTACATATTCATTAGTGTTGTGACTATATGCATAAGAGAAAAAAATCTCTTAACTCAGCAAAAAATAAGAATGCTAGAAATTATTTAACCTTATATGCTTGAACTTAAAAAAATATAATCTACCTTAAAGATTTTATATAATCGTTTTTAGATAAGTTTTGTTCTGTGGTCTGCCGATGCATGAAGTACTGATTTTATATTAGTAATATCATATGAGACATATTATATATTGAATATAATATATATGAATATATATATATATATTGCAAATCGTTGTAGTTGGCTAATTTTTAATGACTAAGAAAATCTCAAAAAAAAAAAAACCAAAAATGTTAACGTCCATGATGATAGTAGTCAAGAATCTAAGATATATATATATATATATATATATATATATACCAGATATATATATATATATGGATTAATTTACCACAATGAAACAAATTTGGAAACAATGCTCTAAGGCCTTTCATCAACGCATTGTCAGAGAGCAAGTGAACTAAAAAATAATAAATACTTGTTAACCTGGTTGATTGAAGTTTTTGAATTGTTGGTAACCCAATTATATTTGAAAATAACGATTTCACTTTTCTTTTGCAATAAAATGCTAAATTACCTTGAGGTATGTGTCTTTTGAAGACTTCTGGTCTGGTGAAATTTGGTTACCTTGCTTGGTTATTTCAGTTCAGTGTCACGTGTTCATTCAAACTACAGTTGTTAAAATCCACATACTATTTTTCTTTGTAAATTAATTTGTAATGTAATTCTAAGTTTTTTCTGTTTCAAAATTTATACTTCTATAAGTTTTCTCACTAAGC
Source organism: Hermatobates lingyangjiaoensis (assembly GCA_026182355.1). Lineage (NCBI taxonomy): Eukaryota > Metazoa > Arthropoda > Insecta > Hemiptera > Hermatobatidae > Hermatobates > Hermatobates lingyangjiaoensis. Next base: position 418,744 of record JAPFBL010001937.1, on the reverse strand, counting down.
TACAGTCAAAATTTCTATTGTAATTTCTTAATTGTAAGTAATTGCACTTTTATGTATGTTTGATTTTTGAATGATTGTATTATTTCTTATATTTCCGCTGTTTTTGTAGGCGTATGAAAAAGATTTTAAACAAAGACCGAAACGTTGGCAATGAGAGTTTAATTTGAACCTGAAGAACTGACCGAGTCCCAATAAACATTAGTTTTGTATATATATATTTCAGGTTAACCACATTATTAATAATAATTCAAATTATTATTACTATAATTTTACAAAATAATATGCAAGTATTATTACAAATAAAATAAATAATAATTAATTAATAATTGAAACACACTTATAGTCTTTAATTTTCTGTTTAGAAGTTCTCAGAAGAGAAGAGATAGGGACGACGGCTATACCGACAATTAGGAACTGTAAGTTTTTTTATGATTATAGTTTACTGTGAAACATTTTTTGCCCTTTGTGGATAGTTTTTTGAATGATTATATATATATATATATATATATATATATAATGGCTTTCCATCGACTTTCTTGAACGAACATACCTCTTCTTCTTTCCTTCTATTGTCTTCCTATAGACGAACTTCGTTTTAAAATATTTACCCCATTAAGTTTTTTTGTTCTTTATGTGTTGCTTTTTCAAGTTTTATATATTTATATAAACTATATTGACACAAAGCACACTCAGAAATGAAACAGAAACATAGGGGTTCCACCTATCCTAATAGTTTTTGTTTTCATTCGTTATAATTTATTTGCTTTTATTTCTTTATCTATCCTTGCCTCCTCTCCCATCGTAAGTTGGCTACACTGTTCTGTGATTCTTTAAGACGACTGGGCAGTCGTTGTCTGCCTGCGGAGCGATTTGTTTCTATTTTCCTGATAACGAGGACATCGTAATATAGTGGTGAATTTCTGTTTGATTTCTGAGTGTTCTTTGTGTCCATATAGTTAATTTAGTTCGTGGAATCGTTTCATTTAATTGGTGTATACATACATATATATATAATTAGTCAAAAAATGAGAAAATATATACTTGCAGTCTATAATTTTTACCCATAACTACGGTAATTTTTTCAAAAAAATTGGAAAAAGCAAGGTTGTAGAGAGCAGGTATTTGCGTTGTAAATGAAATAATGTTTTCGCTACTATAGACACGTCATCAACCCAAAACATCTGGTGAGCACAAAAAAAAGAGAAAGCAGTTAGGTGACAACATGTCTAGCAACGTTGTTTACGAAATACTCATGCAATTTTGTTAAACCAGAGCATATGCTAATTAAGTCATGAAGATTATATTTGACGATAAAGGATTGTTTAATATTATGTTTAATGATGGACTTTTCATGAACTAATAGTTTGGTTTGTTCCCAGTTATTTGATTGTTTAAATGAAAAGTGTTCGAATTTGAAATAAGTTTTTTTTTTTTGCGAAATCCTGATATACAGCTTCAGACAGTCCAGTCAGTAGATATAATTCTAGGAAATCTTGACATTTATTGGGTATGTATTAGGGTTAAGTTAAGAGGTGTAGTAATGTTATATTTGATTATGAAGTAACTATGAGAGTTATGATCCCGATACTAATGCACACTACCAACCTCAAAAATAAGGGGGTCAGGCTTGCTCAGTGGTTACGTGCTCGCCTCTGATCTGATAGGACCGGGGTTTGATCCCCACCTGGCCCTCGATTTATTCATGCGGGAGGTGAATAAATCTGAGCACGTCGTCCCTCGGTGAAGGATGTTAAACTGTCGGTCCCGAGCCTGTACGATGTCAGGTACTCGTTAAAGATCCCTACTCTAAATACACTTGAGTTAGGCAAAATTTAGTACTCCCACTGTAGAATCAATCTTCATTGTGTGGTATCACAAAGGGCCAATGCTCGGCCTAAGTGTGTTCCCTTGTGGAACTGCCACTGCAACCTAACCTAACCTAACCTAGCCTCAAAAATAGTCTTGGAAGAAGTATACTGAAAATACACCAAAGGTTAGTAGATCTTCAGTGGAAAATGGCTGGGGGTTCTCTGAAGATTGAAGAAGGAGAGAGAAGAGGGGATTATTTAGGCGGTAACTATTCTTATCAAAGTAATTTTAATAATGGAGGCAGTAAATCACCTGAAATCACGAATAATAAGAAGCTTAATTTCCAAACAGAATCCCAAAGACTAATAAATTTTACAATTTATTATAGCTAAAGAATGTTGTCAAATTATCATATTTGATAGTAGAAACAAATTTACTGCCACATTTGTGGTACCCATTTATATAGTTGCAGATTTTATGCCATAAAAATATTTTTACTTAAGGAAATCAATAATTTTTTTAAGAACATTCTATTTGTTATACTGTCTATCTGTATATACTATATACTGTCTATCTGCAGTATATACAGTATATATCAAACACCAAATATCCATGGAACTTTTAAACTGATTTGAATAAATTTGTGAGGATATTAATCATAATGCTGTATCCTACAGCATATATATGTACCATATATTAGCTGTATCCTACTAATATACATATATATTAGATGATATTTAAGATTTATCAAATATATATATATATATATATATTATTGAATATGATCGCAGTTTCTGCGTTAACGACCTTTTTGTTAACTGATTCTAACCTCCTCTTTCAATAAAATATGCTTGAGAGAAGATCTGCTGCCAATATATACCAACATATATGTATATATATATATAAATTAAATTCAGTTAGCTTCAGCTACTCAAAGGGACTACTTCTACCCGATGACGACGACTGTCGAAATATCGTTGTGAGTCTTTTGAGTGTGTCTTTATTTGTGTTTTCTCTTTCCTGTGTGAACTATATATATATATATTGCAATCTTTATATAGTGCATATGATAATCAATAAAATTAATACTTGTACTTCTGATTCGACTTCAGACGCCTGTCCTGGTCCCAATTAACGACGTTAGGTGAGGTATACCTGTATATACCATTTTTAATGTTAAGAAAAAAGTAATACAATTCTTCAGATATAACGTCTACACAAACTTTTTTATTATTTTGTAAGCACCCTTTTTATAGAGTAAGCTACTGACTGTTAACCTACTCTTAATGGCAAGAACTTGTACTTCAAATATCAAACCGATGGAGAGAGAATTTTTATATCTTTTTATTTAAAATAACCATGTATCATAGGCAGAAGTTGAGGACCCTTTTTATTGTAATTTCTTAGAATTACAATTTATTAAATTATATCCCCAAAATGAAGTAATTAAAGTCGAAAGGATTTTAAAACAGATTTTTATTTATAAAGCTCTGATGAAAATATCATTGAAACATTTTTTTTTTAATCTCGATTATCTCTCAGAAACTGTCAGGAAACATTGTTGTATTGTAAGATAATATATGTATTGGCAGATGAGTTGAAAAATGTCTTTTGTTTATAAATATTTGTGTATTATTAGTAAAGTATATAATGCTAAAAGTTTGACAGCGTTGCTTGTTTGTTTGTTTGATTGAAGAAAGAATGTTTGCCAATGAAAATGAATGCCGTCAATTTAGAGTAAATATGTATTATGAAATCTGGAGTGACCTTCTCTCAAGTTTACTGTAAGTAAACATGATATCAAAGCAATCCGAGAGACTCTTAATGCTAGTCCACTGGAAGATGTAACTGTCGAGGTGACACCACATAGTCGCTTACATGTATAGCGGAGCCATCTTCTGTAGGGGTCAGATTAAACTGTACTCCAGAGAAGATAGTACAACTAATGTAATCACAGCTTGTATTTGATGACAGTTTAATAAAAAAAAAGGTTGGAGAGACATTGTTGAGACAACTTTGATTGTTCTCACTTTTTAATAAACCAATGGAATAGCAAAAATGAATGTAGATTTTTACAGTCTCAAGGTTGACTTTGATTCCAGCGGCAATGAAATGCCTTATGTGCCTCAAGTTTGGATATATATATCGACTCGCTGTAGCCCTAAACTTGAAATGTGCATCTGTGGGAGAACAAAACATGTAGACTATTCTTGTAAAATGCTTTTAGTTGTATTAATTGGGGAAGTAGGCACTTAAGAAGATCCAACGATGCCTTAACTTCATAGAAGAAAAACAAAATTAGAGGCACGAAATTGTCAAATGTTGTTTCCCATGCTTAAGCAAAAAACTTTATTTCAGAGGACATTCTATGCATAATCATCATTACGATTTATTTAAAGGTTTAGCTAGAGAAACAAATTTAAATACATCATCGTAAGAATCATTAATTAAGACTCTCTTAAAAGTATTCATCTAAGTCCCGGTTGAAAAAAGAAATGTTAACAAGCATAAATTCATGGGAAACTCATGAACAGTATATTCATTTTTTTTTTTTGTAAGGAGATAAAATGCATTTAAGCACATAATGCTGGGCTCCCAGATAAGCCAGAATACCAACCAAATCACCTCTTTCTCTTCTAGGACTGGCCTAGAACCGTTTTTCACATTACGTCAGACCAGGCAATTCCTTTGCTTAGGTAGAACAGCCTTACTTTAGAATTACTTATTCCAACTCTTCTAAGTATCACTTTTTAACATAGGGTAGGCCAAAAAGTCTACTCTATTCCATACCTCAGCACTCCGGATCATTTTGTCATATTAGATTGTGGGGAGAATATACCGATTGTGTTCACCAATTCTCTCCTCTGGTTATTTCATTTTGATCAAGAGAAGAAAGTGTACTCAACATCGTCTACCGCTGAGCAATACAGGCACTCGGATGTCTGGTGATTTCCTTTCTTGTATAGGTAGGCGTGGAAGTATAAAATCATAATTTTAGGCGTAGTGACAGTATATTAAATGCATTTACACACGTTGTAAATGCATTTACTGATTCCTGGCAGAGCTAGGCAACCAGATAAATCACGTCACTTTCTCCAAGCACCTAGTCCGGATCTGTTTGGCACACTCATCAGATCAGTCGTTCCTTTAAGCAAGCTGTTAGTCTTGTGTTGAACATATTTACCCTAAATTATCCAAGTCTCCTTTTTATATAAGTAGAATGTTGGTGGTCCACCAGTCCTCTTTGATTTGTATTCAGCTCACTCATAAAGAGAATATTTATATCCTTCTTAATTTCAAACTGTTGGAGGAGTACACCAGTCACACGACTTGCAAGAATAATAGTCTGCATAAAGCGAATCTTCTTTGTACGTGTCTACTTGAACCTTGAGACCGCTTTGAACACACTCCACCTTCCGAAGAATGCGTCCAATTTTCTTGTTATCAGCCCTCTTTCTGTACACACTCCACAACGCTTGGTAGCAGGACACGCTCCTTGGCCGCGTCTAAAGCAAAGGTCAGCTCCGATTCTCAATCACAGGCCAAAGTTCCGTATCCCATGCTTTTATAACACCTGGTTATTTTTGTTGTTCTTCAAAATTTGCAATTGCAATCCTTGCTATGATGCTCTTGAACTCAATAATTTGAATAGCAGTTCTCACCTAGTTCAAAAATAGCTGTTCGTTGTAATATGGTATACTTCTCAGTTGCATGTACTTTACAGCCTGCATCCTTTGTGGAGTTTTCTTACATCTATATCACTAGTGAAAATCAAGGTCTCTTATTATCAACGTGTTGTTATCATTGAAACATTTGCAAAAGATTTTCCTAACTCCTGTTTCATCGGAAGTGCATTAGGGTTACTCACATTAGGACCACTCTGGTCCTCGGTTTATTCACGTGGGAGGTAAATAAATCTAGCACGTCGTCCCTCGGAGAGGACGTTAAACCGTCGGCCCCGTGCCTGCACTATGTCAAGTACTCGTTATAGATTTCTCAGTATTCTCAGTACACTTGTGATAGGCAAAATTTAGGACTCCCAGTGTAGAATGAATAGAAGATGCAATATTCCTTCGAGGAATCAGCAACGGAGAGCTGATTTTGTCATTGCCTTAGCACTCTTCAAAAAAAATTACTCAGATGTATTACGATTAAGTTAATTGACAGTATGCCGAAAAACATAGTGTAATGCATATTTCCTGTATAACATTACTATTTTCACACATGTAATAAGGAAATAGAACATACATTTCCAAATAGTATCGTTTATATAGTTTCAGAATATTTATGGTTTAGGAGCCCATCCTTAAAATACTGACAAGATGACAAATAAAGAAACGAAAAAATAACACAGATAGATGATAACTTTATGTTGGATTAATTATAGAATATAGTGAGGAGTATAACGTGTAAAACATTTGAAGCCACTCAAAATAAAGTAGGAATATAATAAAAATAGTTACAGAATAGTCTGGAATAATAGTTGCACTTTTTTTTTTAATTATAATAAATGTTATTTCAAATAGAAACTTCGTGATTTCGTAAATTCTCTTCACTGGAAATAGTATATATTATAAGATATAAATGTAAGGTATTATAAAACCTAATTATGTTGCATGATAAATTAATTAATAGGAATGTTATGGCAATATTAATAATAATCTAATTGCTACATGGTATCCCAAAAGTACTCATCAAATTAAAGGGTGGAAGGTGCGGATATGTCTAGTGATTAGAATCATCAAAAATTATTAAAATCGTTTGTTATAGATAATAAAAACAAATATAATCAGATATTTGATTGTGGATAGAAATTTCAATCTTTTTGGTGAAGATAGCAATTCGGACGAGAGTAGTAACATCTGTTGGTCTCTAGAGCAAAGCTGAATCGATCGGGGTCCGGGGAGGCCGGTATGGTGGCGCATCAGGCGGGAGCGAGGTGAGTCGGTCCTGGACTACCACCAGTGCAGGGCCACCTCGGAATGATGGACGCAGTCTCTGGAGTCCTCCCCTAGAGGCTTGTCGACCACTCAACTCCGGTCTCCTCTAGCAACCCTAGTCTGTAGCACCCAGGTGAGACCTAGCCCCCAGTCCCTGCCTCCTCCCCAATGTCCTTACAGTCTGTAGTTCTCTTCTTGCAACAGGTCTTAGTCCTTTTCTTACCCACTATGTTTCCTTTTGATCCTCTATAGCATACAACCTGTAATAAAAACGACATACTTCTCCAATTGCCAACACCTAAATTATTTTGAGTGATCATCCGGGTTTTCTGCAGCAGGTCTGGATGTTCTCCACCCTTGTAGACTTTACTGTATCACTACATGATATTCAAAGTTACATAAAACTTCATCAAAATCAAGTTTGCTCTCACACTGCTCTCTTGCAGTTACACCAAGGAGAGACCTTAAAACAATATTCCACTCATCCCCACAGCTTGTGAATATCACCTTTATCCTGAAATTCTCTCTCAGCAAACTGTCTCAGAGCATCTTTAGGCACAGTGCATCTCTGTCAGAATTAAACATTTCATCCAAAGAAAAATATCGGCAATTCAACAACAAAAGTGTTTACATTATTACAATTTAAATTTTTTTATTATTTCTTTTTAAATCTTAATATATACATATATATATGTATGTATATAATAAATATATATATGTGTGTGTATATTATATATGTATATATTTTGTATAATATACATATTATTTATTTATATTATATATGTATATATATGCAGAATAGTCACAATAACCACACGTGACTCTATAATAAAATAAATCACCACTACAAGTAGAAGTTTTTTGTAGTATGACCCATTTATTTTACCACATTCAGTGGAGGTTTTTTTGATATATATAGTTGTTACTTTTTACTAAAGTGAGAATCAGCAGTTCTTTCCTTAAAGTGATAGTCAATGTAACTTAAATTTCATAGATGAAGATAGTTTTGAAATGTAGAAGTATGTTTTATCGTGTTTTATCTCTGAAATTTTCATATATAAACCAGGACAGTTTGCTTTTCATAAATTACTCTTTTTGATGACAATGAATCTTAGAATATTGAAGTCAGTCTTTTTTAGTGTTTTTCTATTTTTCTTTTGCATTATTCGTCCATAGTGACTAGTTTCGTTGATATATATATTAGTGTATTTCGGCAGCAAGTCCTCTTTCAAGCATATATTATTGAATTTGATGGCAGATTCTGCGTTCACGACTTTCTTACTTATTTATAGCTTCTATTTTCCTTACAATTTTCTTTTGAGAAGGTGATAATTGCCAAAGCAAACTAGCAAACGACATTCAGAAGGCTGGAAATAACCACTTCACTGGGGATAACTATATTTTATTAAACACTACACTAGATTAAACTAAGATAACAACAAGCTTTCGTTTAATGATGATGACCCATGATTTCTTCACCTGATGATGACCCATGGGGCCGAAAGCTTGTTGTTATCTTAGTTTAATCTAGTGTAGTGTTTAATTAAATATAGTTATCCCCAGTGAAGTGGTTATATCCAGCCTTCTGAATGTCGTTTGCTAGTTTGCTTTGGCAATTATCACCTTCTCAAAAGAAAATTGTAAGGAAAATAGAAGCTATAAGTAAGAAAGTCGTGAACGCAGAATCTGCCATCAAATTCAATAATATATATATATATATATATATATATATATATATATATATATATATATATATATATATATATATAGGGATATTTTCCGTATCACCTGTCAGTTAATAGTTAAGCATATATTAACAAAATGTATAAAATACGCAACAAAGTAGAATAACTTGCTAAAAATCATAGATATTTTGTTTGTGTTAAAGAATAAATAATTATCAGTAGATTATTCATCACTCAAAATATGTTTTCAAGAAATTATAGTCATTTTCTAACAAAAAATTTCTTATATTTAGTTACCTACTATTTGTACTTTTTTAATTCAATTTATGAGTAGTAGCGATGAATGTTCAACCTAAAATGTGTTATGTAAAATTACTGTCCCTTCGAAATATTTCATTTCATACACAATAACAGTGTGCGTCTATATATTCTTACATATCATCAAGACAACTTCAATTCGTTTTCAGTGGAGTGGTTAAATATGTCGTTTCTTCAGGATGATACAAATGTTTGAAGATTTATATTTCATGTCCATAGCCACATGGACGATTTTAGTATGATATTTTATTCATATAATAAATGTATCAATATATGTACATATAATATTACATGTCTACGTACTATGTGAACTCTAAACCAAACTAAGAAATGCGGAAGCGTGATAAAGACGACTAATTCTCGACTAATAACATCCTTAGTTACATGTTTATTAAGATTGTATATTTTAAAAACATGTTATATATATATATATATATATATATATATACTTGTATACTTGGGGAACAGACCTTCAAACATATTTTTCATTATTATCTTTTAAACATATTACATTAAATTGCTTGCCGATTTTTTTTATAGATATATTTATATATAACGGTTAATATTTAAATAAGTATATATTAAATAAAAAACGGCAAGCAATTTAATGAATATATATATATATATATATATATATATATATATATATATATATATATATATAGGTGTGTTCTCGAATCTAAAGAATCTGCTATATATATATATATATCGCAGATATAATAATAACATCGATAGTAAAACGATAAAATTCTAAACACTGCCAACCTGTTATTTAACAATGATCAATTGAACTACTATAACATTTTTTCATTTTTCATTTTTTTCATTTTGTATTAAGTATCGTGATTTTTTTTATTGTAGAGTCAGGTGAGCTTATTGTGTCATTTATCTTTATATTCTGTAAGGTATTCGAGATATATGGTTAGAGAAATGTATATAAGAATATATTCAGTTACATATAAGAACATAGTAACGTCTAACAGTAAGAAATTCAGACACGTGATTATGATGTTTCATCTGATCTTCGTCAGAGTCATGCTGAAACTGAATAATGCTAAATGTTTTGGTTCAAGTTTTTACTGAGGTTTTGACAATGATTTTTATTTATCATATATATATACTCGTAAATGATCAAACCACAACATAAAATGGGAAAAAATAAGATCTTAAATGAGTTACTAAGATCTTAAAATTTCAACCGTAACAATCGGTCTTTGTTATCTGACGATTTTTTTTTCATTTAATATTGTGGTTTGATCATTGATTATTATTTCACGCGCTTATGTGAAATCTTGTTTATATATACATAAACTTTAACACATAGGAAAGAACACAGAAAGTCACTACAGAACTCACTTCGATATTTCGACATCCGTCGTCATCAAGAAGAAGTGCGAAGGACTCGCGTTGAGAAGTAAATTGCTACTCAAGCATACTATATATACATATATATACATAAGTGTGAAATCTTACTGTGTACATATGAGTTATGATCGATGAGAATGCTTTGTCATGAGGGAGAGCCATGTTAATTGTGTAACTTGTATTGGTTATTTTTTGTAAATTCACAAGCATTTGGAATCGTTTTTCAACTGTTTTGGTCGCAAAGTTACCCGTGATATTTAATATGTCGTATAGATACTTTTCTCAGTGCACTTTTACCGATCCTTTAATATTAATCGAGAGAAGACAGTCGGCACTGTTTTCTGAAGACAGAATGTCTTCTTTGGAGACACTCTATATTTATTGTTAATTCTAATGGGGTGATTCGCCGTTAACAGAAATTTTAGCTTTAGGTAAAGCCCTTGTTAATGTCTTGTCTGCATGGGTTTATGACTCCTAGGTCTAACTTTTTCAACCATACTGCGTAAATAATATATTCCATACAGGGTGGTTTTTATCGTCATCAATTGTAGCTTCTTTGATCATTTCACCAATGCGGCCCACTTAGCATTAACTGGGCTGTTTTAGGCACCAAACGCGATATGATTTTGACCTTCCTGCTATCAGAGTATACTTGTTGAGAAAATAAACTTTTCAATTTGAATTAAAATATTTAAACGGAGGAGCTAGTTTGTGCACGAATTGAAGTCAAAACCATTAATGTATACAACTAGCATCTGTAACCTTAAATGATGGTCAAGTGGTCTACAACAGTCTATACTTTGAAAACCACCCTCTTAGTTTATTTGAACTACTCTTAGTCTTATGTGAACTTTGCGTTACGTCAAAACTGAGCCCATAGAATCCGATACAGTAGTGTAATGCAGTCTTCACATTCTGCTTTATTGCCTTCTGGAAGAACTGATATGCTCTATCCTAGTGTCCCAAACATTTTCACCCCTGTGTACCCATCAGTCAATTACAAGCTTCCGAAAATCCCAGAAAAAATATATATATTTGCCGGGATCTTTCTCATATTCTTTTCTTAGTAGTTTACGTCATACATTTCATAGTGCATACAGTTGCTAGTAATTAATTTAAGAAAATAATATTACTCAAATATTTTGGTAATGATAAATTTAATCCGTTCTGTTCTTATTGGTTACAATAATTTATTCAGAAGTTTTCATTTGCCAACAAAGAAAAACTTTAACTCAAAATAAAAAAATGTACGTAAGTAGCCCATACTATATACTTATAACACATGAATAAATACATGTCTTCACTATGACTTCATTATAAATACATGTGTTCATACATGAATACATGTCCAATAAAAGAACAGATAATTGTTGTTATAGTTTACTACACAGTTTAAAGTACAGGGTGGCCCAAAAAAGAGGTTTACAGTTATTAATCTACACTTTATATGAAGATTTGAAGAATCTTGCGATGTTTGAGTATCTGAGAGTTTAAATTGTTCATGTTTATGTTAACAGGTATAACCACTGTTCTAGTGCGGAATTTTCAAATAAATAATCTACGTGATAACTGTAAACCTACTTTAGGAGCACTCTGCATGTATATCCTTTACTGACAATGATTAACCGACTTAAGGTAAATAAAAAAAAAATATATTTTTTTACTTGTTAAGTTACATAGCGTAAAGGTGAGAGTCATTATCTTCCAATTAATATAACGGGCTAATTGTGGTGTTGATTATATTGCATATTACAATAATCAAGTATATATATTGAGCATGTTTATTATAGTCACATATGTATATGAATTTAAATAAGAATTCAAAAGCCTGTTAGTTTAGGTCGCTTGTTTTCGCGACATCGTTAGGCACCTATGCCAGAGTTGTAGGAGGCCTGGTTGAGAAATGCTGCCTCTGGCCATCACTTGTTGCTTTAAAGATAGATGCCGGAGAAGAGCTGCTTGTTGCGCAGCGACTGATTCCTTAACGTTGAATCTGGTAGCACAGTCAACACGAGGCCATCTCCATGCCACTAGCACAAGCATGAATAAATGTGGATAAACATCTTATGCTCCTGCAAATGGGGGATACAGCCAATGAATAAAGACCCCTGGAATATCTGCTATAGGCAGAAAATGCCAATTTACTGCCTATAGGCCGTACACTTATACGTAATTAATTATCCTTCATAGATGATAGAGATATATGAAAACGTGATAGAGGTTTCTGTACTTTGCTCTTTTTGGTATTCTACGTAACAAACTATGAATCCTTGACTTCACTTTAAGATTTAATATAAACAACAAAACTATATACTAACACTGTATACCAAATCACAGAAAGACACATATAAGATTAACATTACACATTTTGGCTCCAACCGTCATCGGGAGAAGAAGTTATTTTAGACAGTGATTGATCCACTTATCGATATATATATTTATTTTTGTGTATCACACCACTGATACATATGATATCATTAATATAACTACAGGACAAATACCACTTTTGAAAAACACGAAAAAGTAGATTTTGTGTTACGAAATAATCTCTTACAGAAGAAAATGGCTTTTGTCCAGTGGATCTCTTACATAGTTTACTTGACCTCCATCTACATTGAATATTTAAAACAAATTTTTCCACTTAAAATTTAATAATATTCCTATTTTGTCTGAACAATGTCAGAAATATATAAGAAAAAATATAACTTCTTCTTCACTTAGGAAAAAGCATATAAACAAAATGAATTATTATTGTATTTTTTCTACTTTCCTCTAAGCGGAAGTCTTAATTTTCATAAAGACATAGTTCAAAACAAATTATTGCTTATCTAGGCTTTTCTAAAAAAACAATATAATTATTACTATATAGATTATATTAGGTTAGATTTCAGTGACAGTCCCACAAGGAACAAACATAGGCCGAACACTGGCCCTTTGTGATACAGCACAATGAACATTAAACCTATAATTCTATGTATAATTCAGTCAATTCAATAATTTTTATTTATACTGAATTTCGAATTCTAGTCAAGGATTTATAGCTTTTCGAGAGAATGCCGTAGAGCCAAGAGTACAGAGTCCCTACCATGTTTTGAAGCTGGACAAGGGAAGAAATGCTTCATAAAAATTAGTGTACAGGCGGGCTATAGGCAGAATATGGCTTACAAAACCCCGCGTCTCACAGGATTGATATGTTTAGGGTCTTTACTCATTCGCTGAATCCCTCATGAAATGAAGTTACATATGACAAAAATAATCTTTCTTTCCATATAGTTAATAAAATTGATGAGATTAAGGAAGGCAAAAATCATTTAGAAATAAATTTATTTATAAATTTACATATATATTAATATAGAAATAAAGCAATTACCTAATTCAATAAGATTTAGTAACTATAATATTTTAAGAGAATATTTTGAGTTTGAGTCGGATATGTTATTCTACAATTAATCTCTATCACTTTTGGGCTGAAAAAAACATTTAATAGAATTTATACAAAATAGACAGCATGGAGTTTTTTATTTAGTGCAAAGAAAGAATCAAGTTTTTTTTCAGATATACACATTTTTATAGCGTAGTTTGAAATAGAAAAATAAAGTTGAAAAGGCACTGAAATGTAGAATAAATGTATAGAATTTTAAAACGATAATTTAATAAAATTATTGAAGGGTCCGAGTCGAGTAATTATTGATATAATGAAATAATTAATTTAAAATTTAACTGAAGAAGTTTTCTACTTCTCGGAAAATTATTTAAAATATTGTTAGCAAATAAAAAGTGTTGCCATAATTGGATAATTATTTGAAAAATTAATAAAATTTTAGCTAAAATTTGAATTGAATTAATTAGGATTTAATATTAATAGAGAGAAATATTCATAATTTTTTTTTAAAAGGTTTTTTTAATTTTCCTTAAGAAAGCTGTTATTATTGTAATCTCACACAGCCAAGCAACCTGTGAACCTCTATGCATTTAGTTGACCTCAAAAATTGTTTCATTCATCACCATCCTTAGTAAAGATAGCAGTTATATGAAATTTGTAAAGAAAAATCTGTTTTCAGAATATCTCTACTGCCATTTTTCATTAAAACCATTTTTTTAAATATTTTGCTACCAATTATGTATTTCTAATATCAGTTTTATCAATCGAGAAAGCAGACATGATCTAAAAAAATCTTTCATGTATAATGTTTTGAGACCTTTTTGACGTGCAAATCACGCGTCGTGTTATATAATTCTACATTAACACTTTTTTGTAATTATACACATTCATATATAAAAACATCACAGCATCAAATGCAACATTGTATGAGAAACACAAGTAGGAAAAAAATACCAACATGCATTAACTAATTTTTTTTTGAACTGTCACCTCCCTTTGATGTTTTTAAGACAGTTTAAAACAAAAATCAAAAACTACAAATGTGTGGTTTCTTTTAATATGTTTTGTTTTGCTATGTTTAAACTATTAGTTCCTGATTGATTTTACAACATTCAAATATATATATTTTGTTAAATTAGAAGCAGCTTTTGAACTCATATGTTTCGTGCTGGCGGCTTCTATATCTCCTGAAATTTGTCTTTTGTTTTGCTGAACTTCCCATAACATTTGTTCAAGAGACATTGAAGTCATATTTAAGCTTTAGTTCATAGATCCTCGGTCATCATCAGGTAGAAAGTTGTTTGAAATCGAATGCTTATATAGTCATCTAAGTGATGTATACTTCTGCTTGGGCTAAAAGAGTGACTTTGCGACCATAAACGTGGGGGTTGGGTGGGGGGGAAAGGGGTAAAAAATTGGAAAACTTCAAATCTTACAAACTCTGGATATAAAAACAAAAATTCTCTCCATTAAACACGAAGTAAAAGAAAAGTTTGTTATTCCCACAAAAAGAATGAGGCAAAAATGAAATGGATCAAGGACGAGAACTTGAAACACTGCGATATGATTGTTCTTCTAAAGTCAGTCCTTTGGGTAAACCAGAAGAACATATCACTGGGAAGAATATATAAGCTTTCCATTCTACGTTATGTGCAAAACCACTACAATATATCTTAGAAAAATGTAACTTCAGCAAAAAAAATAGGAAAATTTATGTGACCCTCGCTATACTTGAAAGTGTTGAAGTTCTTACTAGTTTTAACTATACAGTTGTGAGAGAAGACCTGTTTCTGACTTCTACAAATATATGTCATGAATGTGCCATACTTCATTAAAAATATGATGACTAGTATCGTAGGTGATAAGCTTTTAACGAAGAGACGAGGAAGGAATTTCGGAAATTCGAGAAATTATCTAGAAAACAGATTCAAGCCCAATATGAGACGCTATTTAACACTGTATGCTTAAAGAAGAACTGCTTCCAACTTTCTCAAATATATACTACGTTTGTATATATATTTATAAACGTTGGAAGCAGTCCTTCATTTAAACATGTATTGCTTAAATATTGTATATCTATATTTATAAACGTTGGAAGTAGTCCTTCATTTAAACATGTAATGCTAAATAACGCCCCATATTTACCTTGTATCTGTTTCCTGCATAATTTCTCCAATTTCTGGAATTCCTTCCTCGTCTCTTTATTAAAACTATAAAACTTATCACCAATATTACTAGTCGACAAGTTTTGAATGTACCACATTCAGATTTTATTTTCAACGTAGCACGTATAATAGTTTACTATTATATTATATATTTTATAATAGTTAATTGCACATCAAATCTCAAACAGCAGCCCTGAATAAAAGCCTTCGATCTATTGTAGACATGTGGATGATTGCTTTGTTGTCACAAGAGATTCAGTAGAATTACTAAACCTTAACTCAGCATTTGAAAAAAACTCTTGTCTGAAATTTACAATAGAAACAGCAATAGAAAAGAGAATGAACTTCCTTGAAGTAAATATTAACCTACAAAATAACGTACTGCAAACTTCTATTTACAGAAAACCTACCAACACAGCATCATACCTAAATGCGAAGAGTGAATGCCCTCAACGGTATAAAGACGCCACTATCAGATCCCCCCATCCGCAGAACTTACAAGACCGCCTCATCCTGGAACCTTTTTAACAGCAATATTTCTTTAAGCAAGCCAGCGCTAATTAACAATGGTTACTCAAACAAATATTTTGACAGCATTCTAAAACACTACCTCGAAAATAGATTCAGCTCTGATAATGAGAGCATAAAGACAGGCACAAACTACAAAATATTCTACAAGAGCCAGTATGTATACGGACTGATATAAGACTAATAACAACAGAATAAGAAATTCTGTTCTGAACTAAGAAATAACAGAAGTTCAAAATTAGGAGCAAACACTGCAAAATTTCGTGTTTTTTTTTTAAATTAATATTTATATTCCTTTTGGAAAAACAACGCCTAAATTGTGAAAAACGAACTGAATAAAATCAGCTAGATTTTAAAGATGGTAACTTAGATTATTGTACTGAAATTTATTCACAAAAATAAAATATTATTTCTGTATGGGTTAGAACTAGCTTCAGGTTTAAAATTATTTTATATTCTTTTATGAATACAGATTTGTGTGGTTATGAATGTTGTAGATAAAACATTTATTTAAAAGAAAAAATAAAAAGTACTAAATGATAATTTTCAGGTATTAAAACACCTTTTTCTAGAACTGTTTAAATGTTTATATATTTTCTTTTCAAAATTACAATTAGGGTATAATTAGAAGACATCGTTAATTGGGTGAATAAACTGAATATGTAATTTCTTATATTTGTTTAGATTAATACCTTTCACAGACAAGCTTTAAAAATTTGTATAAATTCCTTTCATTACGTGAATAATATAAAGTAAAATAAGATTAACTGAGAGTAAAATACTTTTTGTAAATTTAATTCAAGTAAAAGTTAAACGAGGGAAAAATAAAATGTGGTCCTGTATGGTAAAATCTTTTCAAAGAAATAAATAAAATTAATGTTTTGAGGGAAGAAAAAGTTTTTCGTATTTGACTGCGACATAAAATGATTTAGATTGAACGCTTTGTATGCGTATCCTTTCATTAAGAAAATTTGAAATTTTATCTAAAGAGCAAAAAATCCATTAAATACTTTAATTAATAACCATATATTTCTATTCGTTAATATTATATATATATAATATTATAATATAGTATTTATATTATATGTACATATAATTTAATTATAATGTAAATATTATAAGATATTTCATTTACGTTATATATCTGTATAGAAATATACATGTATATATACAGCAGCCAACCGCGGTTGAACGCAGGAGTCCTTCTCCTGATGACAACGCCTGCCGTAATATAGTAATATATATATATATATATATATATATATATAAAAATATTGATAAAAGTATCGACCGTGGAATAGAAACGACCTAATGCTTATCCGGACTAGGTCAGTTCTTCAGGTTCATTGGCAATGAGAGTTTAATTTGAACCTGAAGAACTGACCGAGTCCTTTATAAACTTTAGTTTATAAAATTGATAATTATATATATATATATATATATAAATATATATATATAACAGTTCAAAATTGGAGATAGGTAGCACAGAAAGTAAAGAAACAGCAGTAAACAGAAAAGGTAAAGAAACACATTTACAAACTCAAATTCACGGGCAATCCTTCTTCAGGAGAAAAGAAAAAGGGAGACCAAGCACATTGTAGACGCAACGGCTAGTAACCGACACGTCACCTGGACTCTGGCCCAGTCCAGCTGCCATGTTGGCGATTGCCGTGTCGGTTACTAGCCGTTGCGTCTACAACGTGCTTGGTCTCCCTTTCTCTTTTCTCCTGAAGAAGGATTGCCCGAAAATTTGAATTTGTAAGTGTGTTTCTTTACTTTGTGTGCTACCTATATTCAATTTTGAACTGTTATTGTGTCCAGTTTGGATCATCTTTCCGTTTATCAAGTGAATATAAATATATATATATATAAAAATATTGATAGAAGTATCAATCGTGAAGTAGAAACAAAATCACTTTTTTTTTCAGGACTCAGTTAGCTATTTTGGTTTAAATTGACCTCTCATTTCTAACGAAAAATCAATTTTTCTTTGTTAATCAAAGCCCCCAGTATTTGCAACTGGAGGGGATTGCTCTTCATCCCAATAATTGTAGTACCTTCCACTAGCAATTCTCTCGTCAGACGGATGCCATCTTTGTTTGCCATATGTGTCTTAGGTGCTCTAGTACATAGGTACAGTGTAAGACGCCTGGATAAATCGTTGTAGTCCTTCCAATATACTTTGAAGGAAGTGGTTCGCAGTCCCCATGTGTGCATGAAAACTGGTATATCAGATGACTCCGTTAAATCTTTGGTGTCTCTCTTCTATTGTAGTTTCTAATTAGGAGATCGCAGGTTTACATGATATATATATATATTATATATATATATATATATATATATATATATATATGATGATTTGACAATTTACACGTGAAATTAAACACCACCAGCCCACCACCCAGATGCAAACATCATCCAAGAAAAGGTCAAAGAAGGACTTTTGAGACCCTAGTTCATTCAAATCCGTTATATTTTCAACAGTAAATCAATAAATAAATTAATTACAGTAATATGAACAAAATGTATAAGTTACATTATTTATACGGAAATACATTATTACATTCATGTAAATAATATAACATATGTTTTTCATGTTACTGTAATTAATTTCTGTATTTCTGTAGCTCTGAAGATATCACAAGTATAGAAAAAATAGTCGGCTTGAAGGTGGTTTACTGCTTGACACTGGACCAAACGTCAAAAAAAAAAAAATATAGTTATTATATGTGTTTTCGAGATAAGTAAACACTGAAGTATAATAGAATTTTGAAACAAAACAATGACATCTTGATTAAAAGCTTGATTTGTAAATGGTAAATCTGGTAAATTGTTGTATGAAGTTTTGAATCAAGCTAGTCAAAAACTAATTCTTATATGGAAGGAGGGAATTTTTTTTCTCTCGCATTGAAAAGACAGAGTACCGTCTGTTTAGTACTATGACATAAGGACCCCATTCAATTTCAAATATAGGCTTGAAGTCCATACCTTAATAAACTTGATTAAGGTAAAATTTAGGACTGCTGATGTGAAATAAACCGAGCAATATCAACTATGGGAGGTGGAGGAGCCTCAAGGGGAATCAGCCCTGACCTCCCATCAATAATAAAGAAGAAATTAATTTATTTCACTTTACATTTCACATTGCGTTAAATAAATACGCGCTTACCTACATTTATATTCAATTTTATATGCACCATTAAAAGTGAGTTAACACAGGCCATTCGAATCCATCATTATTAAAACTTTAATTTATAGTACAATGGATAATTGTTCAATGTGATCAAAATTGTAACTTTAATTTTTTTCATTTCAACTTTCTTTTTTTAGAACAATTGGATATAACAATTACAATAATGTTATCTGAAGAACAATGTTATTTATACAAACTTGTTGAAAATTCCTAAAGCCATAATGAAAAATTTAAACCAAATATATTTATTTATATATAACAGTTCAAAATTGAAGATAGGTAGCACACAAAGTAAAGAAACACGCTTACAAACTCAAATTTTTGGGCAATCCATCTTCAGGAGAAAAAGAGACCAAGCACGTTTTAGACGCAATCAACGTGTGTCTACGTTGGTTGCGTCTATAACGTGTTTGGTCCTCCTTTTTCTCCTGAAGACGGATTGCCCAAAAATTTGAGTTTGTAAGTGTGTTTCTTTACTTTTTGTGCTAACTATCTTCAATTTTGAACTGTTATTGAGTTCAGTTTGCATCGTCTTTCCGTTTATCAAGTGAATTTATACACACACACACATATATATATATATATATATATAGAGGTAAAAAAATATATTGATGAAGATCTGTTCCAATATTTAACTAAAGAAAATGTGTTTAAATAAGTTAGAACTATTTCTATATATAAATGGTTTTTTATTTGTATCTGCATAATTAGTTAGTAGATTGGTATATCAATTTGTAAGCAATATGATATATTTGTAAATCAGTTAGTAAGGAATTTGGTATATTAGTAAACCAATTAGTAAACAATTTTCTACATTGGTATATCAAGTAGTAATCAATTTGGTATATTGGTACACCTATTAGTAAGCAATTTTGTATATTGGTATACCAATTAAAAAGCAATTTGGTATATTGTCACACCTATTATTAAGCAATTTTGTAGATTGGTATACCAATTAGATATTGGTATATTCGTACAGCAATAAGTAAGCAATTTAGTTTTAGGTTGAATGAAATAAATGAATAACCATAAAACAATTTTGTCTTTATTTTATTAGTAGTATTACAAGATTTTATTTTTGAGATCTGATTAATATACGTTATTATTAAAAGTAATGACGCAGTCAATATTTTCGAAATAATTTTAATTTCTATGCATTGAGCAATGGACTTTAAATAAATTTTGGTATAAGTTTGTACTACGTTGAAGATGTATTGCTTTTAAAATAACTCGTGTTGTAATGAAAATGAAGGATTTATGATGACTATTTACTATAAGTGATAGATGTAAATTTAACTCTTTATATATTTCAAATTTATTTTGAAAAAATAAACCTTATTGTAGACATATATAGATAAATAATTCAAAATGCAATAAAAAAAGGTAAAATTTGTTTTATCTCTGTTAGAAATGGTTTAAAGTTCTTTACTGAAGGTGTCAAACCTTATAACTTGCGCTATGTAGTAAATTTGCTTATACTTGGCTCATTCACAATGGTCTAGAGTAGTAGGTTATACGTATTTGGGAGTTTTTAACTTTATTTCAATACAAATAATAGTTTTATCAGTTAAGATAAGTTATGTTTTTTTTTTAATTAGTCTTGTGAATAGAGAGTAATGCTCTAGATCTCTCGTATTTAAGCCTGTTTAGTAATCTGGGATGACTAGAGTATTTGAATGACGATTTATTTAAACCGCATCTAATCTGTTAGCTTAGGCTGCACGAAAAAACTAAAATTGGCCTTTACACAATGAACACTCTAAATTGGGAGTCCTAAACTTTGACCAACTACCTAATTCAAGTGTATTTAGAATAGTGACATTGTGCAGTCTTGGGACCGACTGCTTAATGTTCACTCTGAGGGACGACGGGTTGGTTTTTTTCACCTCCCAAGTGAATAAATCAAGAGTTAAGTGGGTATAGAAAAACGGATTTACAAGTCCAGAATCAAAAATTATATTGATGGAGATCTGTTCCAATATTGAACTAAAGAAAAAGATAAGATATTAATAACTAATTTAATTTAAATATCTAAACCAAAAGTGTATTAGGATATTAATCGCTAGGAGGAGGCCAGGTTATCTCAGTGGTTAACATACTCGCCTCAGAACTGGTGGGTCTGGGGTTCGATTCCCACTTGGGAGGTGAATAAATCTGAGCACGTTATGCCATCTGTCCCGAGCATGTACGATTTCAGGTACTCGTTAAAGATCTCTACTCTAAATACGCTTGAGTTAGGCAAAATTTAGAACCCCTCAATATACAATCCATCTTGATTGTGTGGTATCAAAAAGGGCCCAATGTTCGGCCGATGCGTGTCCCCTTGTGGGACAGCTACTGCAACATACAATGTTACCTACTACTCTCCTCCTCCTACTACTACTACTACTAATACCCAGGATGATGGTAGGTTAACCAAACATGCCGCATTCTTGGTAAATTGACTAACTTTTATTACACCCAATAAACAACAACATTATTAGTAATTACATGGATTCTGACTACGCAGTCAACTGGCATTTAACTAACATATAAAATTTGAATGGATTAATAGTTTGATAAAAATAATATTGTACCAGAAGCATAAATTGTGTTTAACAACCTACATCCGCATAATGTTTTATGCAATTACTTACTTTTGCTTAATTGTCACCTCTCCAATTTATTAGAACCTTCCTCTCAATCCTGGAGAACTTTAATGTTTTTCATTGGACAATCTAAGTTGTAAATATATATGTCAAAGACAATTTAGGCTCACTATTGCACACTATTACAAAAAATTAAGTAAAAAAATCACTAAAGAAAGGAGACTTCTTAACATTATAAATAAATAATATTAATATATTATTGAAAAAAGTTTATCATTTATTGAAGTGTTTTAAATTTCCTCTATACTCAAATTTGCCTATTGAAGAAAAAAATACTCCCTAATCTGGAATAGTGAATACTTTCTCCACTCTTTCTTAGGAATTGAATTTTGTAGTTATTCTTTTTCTCGACAGAATTAAATTTAGTTTGCTTCCAGGTAACTATATTACCTAACTATAAATTTAATCTTAAAATCAACAGAATTCTCTATATTATTGGATACATCATTTTACAGGCATTGCTAATTTTGCACAATGAGGGCAATCAAGAAGTAAAAGGAACTTCGTTACATCAACACAAGGTTGCCAACTGAATGATAAAAAAATAAATAAATTTATCATATATATTTATCTGCAAAAACATTATCTACAAAATACCTTCTATTCAGTTGTAGATTCATATATTTTTTTATTTGTAAGATAAATTAAATTATATTACAAGTTACCATTTCTTGATTTAACAAGTATATATTAGTATGATATATACTATCAAAGACTCAAAATGTTAAAAGAAAAAAGGTAGAATAGTTCTTTTAAAAAATTGTAGCTTTTAATAAACATTGACTAAACAAAGGGTTGAATTTGTTACAGGTCAGTAATCAAAATAAAGGTTGTCTAAATGTTACAGGTTCTGAGAGTGTTCTTTTGATTTTATTCCCGATCTGTTTAATGGTAAAAAAAAAAATCCTTTTTCATCAATTCAATGAAACCAGGCGCCTTCTCATTAAAAGTGTAATTTATTTCATTTCTCCTTTTTTTCTTAAATATTACATCTTCAACTGTTTCTTGTTATTTAAGTTCTACAAAGTGTGCAATCTCTTCACTTTGAAACGGTTATTTTTTTCCTATTGTAATATTTTCCGTAATCATGATTTTTTTAGGTCCATTCATTAAATGCTGAATCTAAAACATTTGCCGTTAAAAAATATTTTTTTAATTAATAATATTTTTATATGAAAGAGAGAGAGAAAGAGTGAGAGGGTAATAGGTAGGGGTAAGAGAGGGATAGATAGATAGAGAGAGATGGAATTTTTATAGACAGATAAATAGATAGATAGAAAGAGAAAAAATAGGATTGAAAAGAAAATATTAATATAGTTGGGAAGGAAGAAACCATAACTGGATAGAAGGAATTTTCCAGATAATGTTTTCACAGTGTTGATATTCTCAAAGATATTTTTGTCACATAATACTTCACGCGGCTCAGAATTACTTACTTTTCCCGATAAAATCAGATAATTTAGGATCACGATTTTCAGGAAAATTTTAAAACATTCATAGTGAAAAAGAGCCAAACAATTTTGCTATTTTTGCTGTTGTAAAAATAATTACCTGTAGATAAAGTTATACCATTAATAAACATTTTTTTTTCTCAAGTCGACTAATCGTACCGTACTTTCAACATTTCAAGAGTTTTTGAACACATACTACCATATTTTTCAACAGCAAAAAATTGCCGAAAGCGCAAACACTCATCTAGAATATCACATAATATAACAACATATTTTTAGTCAAATCTATCATTATATGTTAGTGATGAGTGGCCAACTTAAGAACAAAAATTTTGTAATTAGAGTGTACTAAATATGCGAAATTGAAATAGTCACTATACTTTTGATCACACCTTGAATTATCAAAACCAATTGAAAATAATAATTAATTATTAATAATTATGGTAACCTGAAATTATTGATAATTACAATAACCATTAACAATAAATAATATTAAAACAATTATAAACTTCGCTAAAATTAATTTAATTATCAGAATTCCTGACAACGCTTTGTACATACCCAAACAAAGCTTTTTTTAATTTCTCACCAAAAGGTCTGGGAGATCATTATTTTCTAAGTTAAAACCCTTTGATATCTATCGGTTTAATTAACTCCTATCAAATTTCATCTCTATTATTTAAATGTCGTAATATTTTTTTTAATATTTACTTCAACTTAATTAGAGTCATTTAAAAGTTAGTTTATCAATATTCTTGAGTAGTTTTTTTAAATTTTTGATCCTGAAGATAACTTTTAAGCGATTTTTACTCTATAAATATTAACAACCAAGTAAAAAGTCAGAACTATAGTGATTTGAATTTAACTGTTGTCGACTGAATTGCAAAGATTAATTGTTTTTCAGCTACAGAAGTGCAATATTGAGGTAAGCTTGTTATGTCTCAGGGCTGACTGTTCGAAATGTAACTCGATAGTTATATATCTTTTGGTTTTTGATATATCTTGTTGATATTCTTAGACAGTGGAAAATAGCTTGTTAATTGCTCTCAAAGAACCTCACAACTTGTCTTTCTGTTGGAACTCAATATTCTCTCGTAGCTTTTGAATATTTTTTTTATTTGCAGTTCCATCTGTATTTTCAAATTTGGGCTTATTCTGAATAACTGCTATAAATTTATAGAATGGAGCACAATATCTGTCAGTGACAGTAATAAAAATTAGTAACATGCAGATATATGTGGTCATTTTAGTTTTTGTTTTCATTAGTAAAATTTGGATTTCAGTTAGGCAAATAGAAATAGAGTTGTGTTCACTGGACCAACCCGTCAGTACCACATCCTTGGTGTCTTCCTGATGATGAACACAAAGTGTTCGAAACGCGTTGAATAAAACTTCATTTGTGTGGAGACTTTTGTTGGTTTATCCATTTTACCTCAGAATGAGTAAATACCACACAATTACGGATTGCACAACTAATGATTTAAATAGAAAAAAAAATGACGTATTTTTACATTTTTTTGTGTTTACAAGTATACTCTCCTTGATCTTACATCTTTGATATTAGTTTCTAAAATATACCCTCCAATTGGGGGTGCATAAACTTGCTGTGATATTTATTCTTAATATTACATTAAATGATATTAATAAAAGCTCTGTGCTTGTGAAAGGTAATAGCAATTAAAGGCTATAATACTCATATATTTCCAATGCTCACTCATATTACTACCCGAAATTCGATTAAGCATATTTTCATAAACTGACACTTTGTCCACTTGCATCAACATACCCTCCTAAAAAATTTTAAATTCAGGTGCATTCACTGTCTTTGTAGAAAATAGTTTCTATAAGAAACCTTAAGTCCTTACAAATTATATGTTATAGTCTTTTAAACTTCTTCGGAGAAAACTTTATTCATTCACAGTTAAGAAACTTTCAAGTGTCCAAATAACTTCACAAGACCCGTCTTAATAATAAACTTCTCTAAAATCTCTTTTTTATTGACAGATTTATTTTATTTCTGAAAAAATATACCTGATATAAGCTAGTTACTAGTAGTCATTTACTGTCAGAGAACTTGGAGAAAATTTGGTCGACTTTGTTTTTTTAGTCAAGAATCTCGAAAATTTTAGGGACTTTACGAACTGATAAATTTTTTTCAGCGTTTTAGATTACAGCAGCAGAATTATGTGTTATTATTATTAATATGATTGTTTATTGTAATAATAAATCTAAATGAAGAGAAGAATTTCAGTAATTACTGCTAGCAGATCAAAATGAATGGTTTAATAATGTAGTGAAGTTGAAATCTGAATGGAATAGCAATGTATTTGTAATAACATCAGAAAAAGATGTTGCTTCAACATCCTTGATTGCGGTAACTGTCAGAAAGTCTTAGCGTGCAACTGGTGGCTCACCAGTCATTTCATACTATAATTAAAACATCTTAATTTTACTTTGTAGATTCAGTTTCCAGCACTTATTTAACTTGTGATATTACATCTATATTAATCTTTTTTTTTATAACCATAATTAATTATTCATTAGCAATACTCACTTAGTATTGTTCAAAGATCTTAGTCAGTTTTCAAATTTTTTTACTGTGGTTTTATATATACGTACACAGGGCCACTTCTAGGAAGATGCGAAACCCGGCATAACGCAACCACTATGGGGTTGCGTTACGCCCCCCTCCCCCACCCACAAATTATTATATATTTAAAAAATTGTTATATGGATTATATTGTGAACTATTAGAAATAAATAGAACTTAGATGTTTCAATTTTACTTGAAAATAAAACCTGCTGCCGGCATTACAGATTAACCAGTAAACAGGTCATTTATCCGAGGTCCCATTAGATGAAGATCACTTGTTTTTGTTTGCTACATTTCAGAACTATTTTTTACTGTGTTTTAGACATTGATTTTTATTGAACACCTAAATGACCCATCCAGAGTCAAAACTGAAACAGTTAAAATGACGATAATTTTTCCTTAAGCATTTGTTTGAGATTTTTCTTTTTTTTTAATTTTAAGAAGTATCAAAAAAAAAAAAATAAAGTTGGCGATTAAAAACAATTTTTTTTTATTATTTGAGCTTAACTGTAACACTGAGTCTTAAAAACTATTGTACTTCCTGCCTTCGTACTAAAGTCCCCCAGCAGTTAACTACAACGCCTCAAAAAAATCATTTTTTTTTCCGTCGTAGGATGTGGAAAAATCTGTTCATCAGATCCCTTAGCAAGACGTCTTGCTTAGGGTATGTGGGGTTGGGGGTCCCGACCCACTAAAAAACCACATCCTATTTCCTGGCAATACCCGACACGGAAACCGTGTAATAATAATTAAATTAATATACTAGTATTAATATACTAGAAACACTATTATTGTTGTTGTTATTAATAGTATGTTAGTATATTAATAACTATAGTCTATTATTATTAATAGATTAGGATTAAAATGTGGGCTGAGTAGTCACTTTTCAAATGAGCGTAAAATAAATAGAGTTAGCATTGCAACTCATATAAAAGAAATCGTTATGTCAGAAAGGGTTCCTGGGAAGTTGGAAGAATGTCAAACGAAGGCAGTCAGGCACAGCCCCTGGTCACCTTCTCCTCCTCTTTCGTTTGTCTCTGCATATAGCAGGTTGACAGGGTAACCTCGAGAAGGCCAAAAGTCGGTGTTGAGAGTTGGATTATACACCTATTAGAGGTGTATAATCACTCCATTACTACCCCGATTAAGAAAATAATTAATATATGGATATTCATAATTAAAAATTATATATGGATATTTTCCTATCCATTTCTTTTACTATTTTATTGATGTGCAATTTTACATAGAAATTAAAAAGTTATCAATACACTTCTACGACTTAATCAACAATATTGATATTGTATATTAATTATTTACACAGAGAGAGTGATTAAAATGTTTGAATTCCGTTAAATTGATTGAAAAGAATGCATATGGTTACTTAAAATCATTTCTGTGTGTCACCATGGAACATACAAGCAAACTAGGTAAACAGAAATACAATTCAGAGTAGCTTAGTTTATGTAGTTTCAGAAGTATATAGTTAAGAAGGTCAATTTTTAAAACCGTAGGGTGGAGTTTGATAACAAACAAATAAAGAAACAGAGGCTGTTACGTTATTATATGAACAATAAAAACTCTGCCGTTACTTTTTGCTTGTTTGGAGAATCAGTGTTGCGTACTAAAGATAAATGTTACCAAGTTAAAAGAAAATACACTAAAGTAAGCTATTTCTTTTCTTTCCTGGAGACTTAACTTTGTAGTTACTCCAACCAAATGCAGTGTTACAACATGTATATAAAATGTAATTTAGTTTTCCTTGCAAAGTGTTACCAATTAATATATAAAAATCCATTCATACTAAAAAGTTTCATTTCATTTCTTTTCATTAGGCTTTAGTTTACTGACATACTATTCATTCACAGGGATGCTAGATGTGATAAATAACTTTCTTTCATAATATATGCTACCAACCTAGATGTAAAAATAAACTATTTTATGTTGCATTTCAGAAGTTATATTAGAAGAAAAATACGATAATATATTTAAAAAAACAGTATAGTACTGAATAACGTAGAGACTCCTGTACAGTCAATGTTACCAGTTTAGACACAAAATACACTAAAATATCTATCGGCTCTCTTTTCTTGATATGTAACATTATCGCTATCCTTTATAATCACAACTAAGGCCAAAAGAAAGAACTAAAAATGTATTTCATTTCTAAAACCTTATTTCTTTCTGGTCTTATCTTTCTGGATATGAAATTGCCGTAATTAAAACACTTCTTTGTATTTTTGTTCTAGATATTTTATTTAGGGGTATTCTTAATTCTTCACAGTAATATATGTTTAAAATTGTATAAGAAAACTTGTACAGACCCACTCTGTTGGTGTTATTGTTTCACATCTAGAATAGGTTACAGTGGCGGTCCGACAAGGAACCGCCGACAAGGTTCCACATCGGTGGAACATTGTCCCTTTGTGATATCACACATTGAATATTATACTACATTGGAAGTACTAGATTTTCTTAAGTTAAGTGTATTTAGAGTAGGAATCTTTAACGAGTACCTGACATCGTACAGGCTTGAGACCGACGGTTTAACATCCTCTTCAAGGGACGACGTGCTCAGATTCATACACCTTCCATGTCGATAAATAAGGGTCAGATGAATAAGTGGGTGTTAAACTCTGACATTCAAATGAAAAAAAAATGGTAAAGTAAATAAAAAAAATAAATTTTACCCATTGAAAATGTATCATACATAAAAAAATACAACAATTTTAGAATATATCATCACTGCTCCTAGTAAATTGAATATTTCAGTAAATGATGAATTCATGTCAAACTAATGACTCAAGAGTGTTGAGTGATCATTAAGATACGATTAATCACTAACATTCAAACGTTAGAAATCGAATTTGGGAATGAGTATAATCCTTTATGCGGGGGATCGACATCTTTCTTCGCTTGGTGAGAGCCATTTCCAAGATATGAGTGATGCTGTCATTTATTTCTTAAATATCCAATAAACTTCAGGGAGGAATAATTTAAGACTCTGGACGAAAGTTGAGCCATTCCTTCAATCAGAAAGTGTCTTACGGCTTATGTTTATTTTCCCCTTGAGAGGACTACCTTCACCTTCTATAACAAAGTAGCAGAATAAATTAAAGAATACACAAACCAAAAAGTAAAAAATGCAAAAGAAAAAAAATACATTGTGAAACCACTTATTTTTTATTTATAAATATTTATTGCAATTAACACGGATATCATCTATTATATTTTGTCCTCACAACCTAAATTTAGTAGATTAATATTTTATTTAATAATAAAAGAAACACACTAATTTGAATAACACCACAATTTTAGTTGAAAGTTTACTCTCTGATGAAATTTATCAATGTTCGTAATGAAGTTGGATTTTTGATAAAAACTTACGTTTAGTTATTAAATTATTGTATTTGGTAAATATACCATAACCATAAGTTATTAATATCTTCTTAACTCCATCTCATAGTTATTTAAAAAATATAAATGAGTCTCTATGTAAGGGTGAGAAACATCTCCACTGATCTTTCTTACACTCACTTAATAAACTGTCAAACCTTTATTTGTTACTTACGAATTGGAATTGATTTAGCTTTTTCTTCCCATGTTGTCACGTAATTTTTATTTTCAGTGTAAAGAGCGTGAACCACTTTTTTCTTTCCCCCCAGGTAGTCTACCTGGTGTTGTTCCTGGCTCCTATCCTTCCCAATTCTCGCCTACTCCACTACCACAAATCCCATAACAGCTAGTTTCATTTGTAACCTCTCCTTAAAACGCCTGACGCAGGCTTTCCTCCACGTGGAAAGTGTCCTCTCAAAGGGACTCAATTTTTCTCCTGTACCTAAAGTTAACCACAACAAGCTTCTTGAGGAAACTTATATAGTTTCATAAACACCTTCAAAAAAGCCTCACATCTTTTGGCTACTTCTTCATCAAAAAAGATTTGCTTTGATTTTTTTTATCTATGACACGGTTTAGACCTTTTTTTTTCTATTAACCGATAGTAATGGTAAAGTGTTCTACCGTTGTGTGTTTTTTTCTTCACAAACAGTAACTCTGTTATGAAGGAGTATATATAATTTCAGACTTCTCACATAGGGTGCAACGAGTATGCAATAACAAAGTTATTATAAAATGATACACTTGTAGGAGTAAGATTAAGTAATTATACCATAAAAACATTAATTAAATAGGTAATAATATATAAAGCATAACTAAATTAAAATAATAAATGAAAATAGTATCAAGAATTTTTTACACTGATAGTACTGACGTATATGTAATTTTTTGTTTGTTTGTTTTTAAACTACAAAATTACGGTAATTAAAATAAAATTACAATAAATATATCTATTAACTAAAAGATATCTATGAAATCTTACTGTTGTGCATGTGTATGTGTGTATGTATATCTATGTCTACATATGTGCGATATAGTTTTTATTTAAAATTAAAAGAATGAAATGACCAAATTATATTAAGTTGTTGTTAGCCCTAATATGGAGCAGTAATGTTGCACTTTTTCAAGTAATACATTCTCTGAAAAAAGCATCTTTTTGACACTTGGTAAAAGCTTTTTCCACATGATTTTGAGTAAAACGATTCTGGATTATAGTTGAATTTTCTATTTCTTTATTTATTTTTGATGATGAGAGTGTGATCCATAGAAATTCTGTTTCCAGGTCAAAACTTTATAAGACTCTTCGAGAATAGGGATACACTTCTTTTAATCAGCCATATTGTATTAATAAGGTTAATAAACGGAGTTCAGGAAAACTTGCGAAATGAATATTAAATTTGAAACTGTAGTAAATTGGAGATCTATACGGCCCGTATATATATTAAATACCACTGTTCATTAATAAATAAGATTCTTCAGGAATAAAGTTCACTTGTATTTTAAGTTAGTGTGAGATGGAAGTAAAAATGTAATATAATATATAATATTTCAATGACTTTTGTTTTATCTCAATATACATTCAAGTTAAAGTACGTTTTGATTGTTATACAATTATAATTGATACAATTTCATATTTATAATAAAGTAAACTAAACTTGTGTCAGGTCTGATATCATTTAATTTGTTTTCTACATGCCGAATAATAGTATTTTAAGATTTGGAAGAAAGGTGGGAAGATAAAGAAGAAGATGAGAATATGAATTTAAAGAAACAGTGCGACCAATGTGGTACACAGTTTCTCCAGAAAGGCTTATGACCAGAAGTGGGTTCACACTTCCCAAATGTTTTAGCTATTTCATTATTTACGAGGTCTTGCTTTGATGGAAGCCATCCTTTTCCACTTGTGACTAGTTCTTTACATAGATCAAACATTCTGTTTTCTATGAACTAAGAGTGTTTTACTTTTGTATGTGTGTAGGCACAATAAAAGCATAGATATATATGTTTTATTGCAGCCTTTTGATAAAAAACATAAGTTTATCAAAAGAGATGTGTTCTTTTATTACGTAATTGTAATAATTCCTTTTATTATTATATTAACATTGTTCTTCACTATCTGCGATTAAGCACAGAAAGCAGGCTTACTACAGTCACCTTAATGATAATCTGCTGGCCCTTTGAGAGACTGGGTCCTGCACCATGTCTCACAACGCAGACGATATTTCTTAGCTCTCTTTCTTGAGCCAGATTAGCTGAGACACGACTGAGTGCCCTTTCTGAAAGCAGCAATAGCGCCACCGCATACAGCACTCGGGTCACGTGCCTCAGAGTAAATCTCGCAGACTTGGTGTCCAGCCGCTACAGTAATTCCCTTATACCCTCTCTAACTTTGCTTCATACATTCTTCCTTTTTGCCTGTCCCTTTCGTTGTATTTTTCCTTATAAAATGGTATTAAATTATATGAATGGTACAATTCTATTAATTATATAAAATTAAATTTGATATTAAAACAAATTTCTAGTTTAATGAATATAACAAATTGGAAATATGTCTTATAGCTTATTAGATTTGCTTAAAAATGTTTTTTTGTGTTTTATAAGAAAACATAACATTACTTAGAATTAACTCAAACAATGATTTAACAATCTGACAAAAAATTATTGAATTCCTCATAATAAAATATTGAATCTCTTTTGACATAAAATAGTTTAATGCGTATTTGTCATGATACAATATCAGTAGAGTTAAATACTACAAAATGGTACTTTTGTGAAATACCAATAGGATTTTGTCCGACTTGTGGAGTATTTACTTCGAACTACATTATCAAATACTTTCTTTTTAACTTGTATTTATGGTAGATAACGTGATAAGGTTTTATTTTTATTTATGAAAAGTTCGATTTAAAATGCATAGCACCAACTTTTTTTAATGTTCAAAATAAATTATAATATTTTTTTATTAAATTATTTATTTTGTAATTATAATTTACAATAGTAGACGGCTGTAAGGTAATTACTAATAAGTAACTATTAAATCTATTAAGTATACAGTAATTCATTATTATTGGTTTTATTAAAAGTATTCCTGCTTGTTAGAAATATTATTTTTAATTTGTTTTCTGATTTTTACTAGAGTGAGCTGATTTCTTCAGGTAGTGTTTTTAAAACTCTCTTTTATCACAATCTTCTTTATAAAAGTTAAACTCTCTCCCAGCCTTTTCTTTCACCTAAAATTGATAACTTTAAACAGACAAACAAGTTAAAGAAGTGACTTCTGGTTTGTTTGTCAGTTGATTGCTGACAAAGTGAATTAAAAAAACACTTATCTTTTTTTTGGGACTGTACTTTTAATATATATATATATATATAAATATATATATATGGTATATATCTATATGGTATATATATATATATATATATATATATATATATAGATATATATATATATATATATATATAAAGATTTCACATAAACACGTGAAATAACAATCAATGATCAAACCACAATAAGAAATGGGACAAAAATACTAAGATCTTTCAACCGTAACAAGTGGTCTTCGTCAGTTGGGTTTTTGACTCTGACGAAGACCGCTTGTTACGGTTGAAAGATCTTAGTCTTGTTTTTCCATTTCATATTGTGGTTTGATCATTGATATATTTATACCTCATTAAATATCTTGCCAACATTAAGTTTAGTATGTTTCCTACATACCTTTTCAAGGTTTCGAATGCTACTTTTCCATAATATAACACGTTTGATAGAAGTGATGTAATTGTTATTGTAAATAAGTATTTATTAGAATTGTTAAAAAAACCTTGTATATAGAATCCTTGAGAATAGTCAACGTAGACCGAAACGTAGGGCATGTGTAATATGAAAAATACATTTAAAGATAAAAAAATCGGTGAGTTAATTTATATGATACCACAGAGATGGAAAAGTAGCATTCGAAACCTTGAAAAGGTATGTAGGAAACATACTAAACTTAATGTTGGCAAGATATTTAATGAGGTATGTTTAAAAGAAGGTCTGCTCCCAAAGTATACCAAAATAAATATATATATATATATTCACTGATAAAACGAAATACGATCCAAACTGGACACAATACGAGTTCGAGATTAACAAAGAGCAACACACAAAGTAGGGAAACACACTTACAGACTCAAATTTTCGGGTAATCCGTCTTCAGGAGAAAAGAGAATGGGAGACCAAGCACGTTGTAGGCGCAACGGCAAGTAACCAACCCGGCAACCGCCAGTGCTGTCAACCGTACCCGGTCTTAAAGTATAAAATTAGGAGAAGATATAAACAGAAGCTCAGATAAGCAGTACTGGTTGGGTAAAACTATAAGTAGGTGAAAAATTATAAACAATATAAGATAAAAACAAACTATAAGAAACAAAAATAATGATAGAAAAAAGAAGAAAAAATAAATAAATAAATAAAAATAAATACAATACAAAAAACTTGCATTGGTTGTTTTAGTAAATAAAAGATAGAGACTGAATAAAAGGGTAAGTATGGGAAACTAGTTAGGAATAAGAATTTAGAAAAATAAAATAGGATAAAACAAACTAGTAGTAAGTGAAGAAGACAAAATAGATATACACAAAATATACGAAAGAGGAAAAAAGAAATAAGTACTAGAGAATAAAGAATACTGGAAAAAAAGTACCAAAAAAAAAAAAAAAAAAAGTACAAAAAATTATCTTTTAAGGTTAAGTCCAGGTGCACTGCGCGCCCCGAGCAACCAGATGTGAGCCTCCTCAGAGGCTCTAAGGGTCACGGTATTATCACCAGGGGGAATCTGACGCAGAATCTGCACACTGAAGCAGTCGTTAAAAGACAGATTGTGGGATTTGGCGTGTATGGCGACAGGTAAATTGGAGTTGTTGTTAACGGATGCTCTATGACCGTTCATACGGAGGCTGAGCTTGTTAGAGGACAGTCCTACGTAGAACGCATCACAACGAGTACAGTCCAATTTGTAAACACAATTTTTGGATGTACATGAGCAGTCCTTAGCAACAGGGAAGGACTGGTTATGGGAAGATGGAGTGAAGTGTGAAAGGGGGTTGAGAAGCGGACAGGTCAGGCACCCCCGCCTTTCGCAACTCTTGGCGCCCACAGACGGGTGGTTGACGCGCCTGGACGTCAAGTCTCTGTGGGAAAAGAGGTTGCCAAGGTTGGGGGAACGTCTATATGAGAGGCGGGGTTGGCTGGGGAAAATAGTCGACGTGGAAGGAGAAGAAGATAGGATGGGGAACAGATCTTTGATAATGCGTTTGAGTTTGTGTATACCGGGGAAGAAGGTAGTAACAAGGAGGGGAGACTCATTCACCGGGGAAGTGGAGACGGAAGGAGGGTTGACGGATAAATTCGCAGGGATCAGTCTTCTTTCCAGTAACGATGGCGGATAACCACGCTCCAGGAACTTGGTTCTGAGGGAGTTGAGGTGCAGGTTCTTCTGCTGGAGTCGGTTGCAAATACGGTGGATTCGGATGGATAAGGATCTGGGGATAGATTTCTTTATGTGGGGAGGGTGACAACTATTAAAGTGGAGGTACTGGTGTGGGTTTGAGGGTTTAGAGTGAACGGAGGTAA
Organism: Hermatobates lingyangjiaoensis; assembly: GCA_026182355.1. Lineage (NCBI taxonomy): Eukaryota > Metazoa > Arthropoda > Insecta > Hemiptera > Hermatobatidae > Hermatobates > Hermatobates lingyangjiaoensis. Next base: position 383,663 of record JAPFBL010001937.1, on the reverse strand, counting down.
TGAGGTTGTTGCCCTGGAGGGTAATGTCGATGTCAAGAAAGGTCATAGAGGTGGCTGAAACGTTGTGGGTATAAGAAACAGAAGTGCAGAAAGTTCTAAAATTCAGAAGGAAGGAGTCAAGTTCGGAACTACCGTGGGGCCAGATGAAAAATATATCGTCAATGAAACGGGTGTAAAATAAGGGGAGCAAGTGGTAAGACTGAAGGAAACTATTTTCTAAATGTGCCATAAAAAGATTCGCGAAAGAGGGAGCCATCCTGGTTCCCATGGCAGTTCCTCTGACTTGCAGGTAGAAGTCATCTTTGAAACGGAAGGAATTATGTTTGAGGACAAAGTCAGTTAGGGAGATTATAAAGTCAGTCGAGGGTAAATGGGGGAGAGGTCTGGAAGTGAGGAAGTGTCGTAAGGATTCTAAGCCCTCATCGTGTTTGATAACGGTGTAAAGCGAGGTCACGTCCATCGTCACTAGGAGAATGGGATGGGGGGTGGATGCAGGAAGGGATAGGTTTTTGAGGAGTTCCAGAAAGTGGAATGAGTCTTTACAGTAGGAGGGTTGGAGTCTTACTAAAGGTTGTAGAACCTCCTTGTTACTACCTTCTTCCCCGGTATACACAAACTCAAACGCATTATCAAAGATCTGTTCCCCATCCTATCCTCTTCTCCTTCCACGTCGACTATTTTCCCCAGCCAACCCCGCCTCTCATATAGACGTTCCCCCAACCTTGGCAACCTCTTTTCCCACAGAGACTTGACGTCCAGGCGCGTCAACCACCCGTCTGTGGGCGCCAAGAGTTGCGAAAGGCGGGGGTGCCTGACCCGTCCGCTTCTCAACCCCCTTTCACACTTCACTCCATCTTCCCATAACCAGTCCTTCCCTGTTGCTAAGGACTGCTCATGTACATCCAAAAATTGTGTTTACAAATTGGACTGTACTCGTTGTGATGCGTTCTACGTAGGACTGTCCTCTAACAAGCTCAGCCTCCGTATGAACGGTCATAGAGCATCCGTTAACAACAACTCCAATTTACCTGTCGCCATACACGCCAAATCCCACAATCTGTCTTTTAACGACTGCTTCAGTGTGCAGATTCTGCGTCAGATTCCCCCTGGTGATAATACCGTGACCCTTAGAGCCTCTGAGGAGGCTCACATCTGGTTGCTCGGGGCGCGCAGTGCACCTGGACTTAACCTTAAAAGATAATTTTTTGTACTTTTTTTTTTTTTTTTTTTTTTGGTACTTTTTTCCAGTATTCTTTATTCTCTAGTACTTATTTCTTTTTTCCTCTTTCGTATATTTTGTGTATATCTATTTTGTCTTCTTCACTTACTACTAGTTTGTTTTATCCTATTTTATTTTTCTAAATTCTTATTCCTAACTAGTTTCCCATACTTACCTTTTATTCAGTCTCTATCTTTTATTTACTAAAACAACCAATGCAAGTTTTTTGTATTGTATTTATTTTTATTTATTTATTTATTTTTTCTTCTTTTTTCTATCATTATTTTTGTTTCTTATAGTTTGTTTTTATCTTATATTGTTTATAATTTTTCACCTACTTATAGTTTTACCCAACCAGTACTGCTTATCTGAGCTTCTGTTTATATCTTCTCCTAATTTTATACTTTAAGACCGGGTACGGTTGACAGCACTGGCGGTTGCCGGGTTGGTTACTTGCCGTTGCGCCTACAACGTGCTTGGTCTCCCATTCTCTTTTCTCCTGAAGACGGATTACCCGAAAATTTGAGTCTGTAAGTGTGTTTCCCTACTTTGTGTGTTGCTCTTTGTTAATCTTGAACTTATATATATATATATATATATATATATATATATATATAGTCGTGAGTACTTATACTCAACACTACTATAAGTGAATGGATTAGTATGGTCACTGATAATCAGTTCAATTATTTCATTTATTATCTAGAGGCTAGCTTAAAACAAACTATTCCACAAAAGTATTATCAAACTAATTTAACATAACAGATAATGACTTAATGATTTCATTGAATGTAGTTATCTTGATTGTGTATATTCTTACAAAACCGTAATTACTGTTACAGCGTATGTTGAAAAATGACTGAAATGGAATATAGTAATTGTCAGTTGTTGTACTTAGTTCATCATCAGGTACATTTGTCACAGTAAAGCGATGGGCCTGTTGATGATGATGAACACGATGTGTTCAAAACGCGTTATATAAGTAAATCCTTGTGTATGAAGTCTTGATGTATCTTTCCTCAGTAATCATGAAATTTATGGTTATTTTACGAAGAATAGTCACATCAAGACACGCCTTAATAAGGAATTAATTTTTCTAAAATCACAAGGAATGCAAATTCAAAATATTATCACTTTTTACATAAAATAGTTTAATGCATTTTTGTCATGTTACAATATCAATAGGGTTATATGCTATAAAGTAGTGTTTATGTGGAATATAATTAAGATTTGTTAGACTTACGGAGTGTGTACACACAGAAACACACACAGACACTCGCACACACATACAGAGATAGTCGAGAAATCATTATAAATTGACACAGGAGATCTCAAAACGTGTGAAATTCATTAAAATGTTGACTTTTTGTGTGATTGTTATAGTATAAACTTTGGCTGGCTTATATATATTATATTAAACACTGGCTTTGACTCTATTTCTTTACTCACGTCGACCCTTGGAGAGGGCATTAGGTGCCGGTTCTGAGCCTATAAGATGTCGAGTACTCATTAATGATCCTTGTTCTAAATACAGTTATAGGCAAAATTTAGGACCTCTATTGTAAATCAACTCGGTAATGTTGCACGCACATTACTAAAATGGGTGCCGAATACTAAAAGAGCCACACTTCCATCCCTATAACAGCAGTAAAAGGTGATAGCCCACAGGTGCGAGCTTATCATTGACGTGATTTTGCAAAGGTAATGTAAATTGCAAATAAAAGAAAGAAGCTGCACAATATTTAGAGTAAAAGGTGTAATTACTTTTTTAAATTAAACTAAGGTACTTATTTTAAACTATAATATAGGTATCCGTAAGGTTATCTGACCATTTAACAAATTTAATGTAATGATAAATAATTTCAGAGTAATAAAAAGTAACGTAAAATGAAGAATTGACATTGAATGTTTTTTTGTTTATTTAATACACATATAAAGTGACAGACGAGCTTCGGAAAACATAACTAGATGGTGGTACTCTATTGTGGTTTGAAGTTATTTTTAGTCATATCTGATATTACATTTTTTTAATTTATCTGAAATGTTGAAGTTTTCTAATTATAAAATGACTTTGGAGGAGTGACCATTGTGAAAGTGTTATGATAGTAACATTAATCTCGTGTTATCATTTACAATAACACAAGAGTGTGAAGAGTCCACATTCTATCTTGATTCTGAATAAAAATCAACTGGCTGTCTTTGAGAGTATTCGAGAGACATTGGAACTTGCTACAGGCAGTGACTTACACTCGCAAATGGAATAAAATGCAGCTATAGGCTCTAATTCACCAAAAGAACTTATTATGCTGTTGCTCCCTCACATCCCATGCTGTTAAGATTCAATCTACTCGTACAGTAGGTTTTGAGAAAATGAGAAACTCCTCAATGAAAAATTGTTAAATAAATATATAGTGGTATCTGGTGAGCCGTAAATTAGTGTTCAAGATGGCTATAGACAACTGTCAAAAATAACTTTGACATTTGAACGCTGGATTGCACTTGTTTAGGCTTAGCCTTTGAATCTACACAAGGGGTATAACTAGAAGCCTATTTATATTCAACTTAACTAGAAAATAGAAGGTTACAGAGTTTGAATAAAAGAACTGATGAAAGGTTGACCTCACTTTCCCGGTGACCCTGTTTTAAGGTCCTTGCCGGAGTTCAAAGCAAGGATGTTGCCAGAATATCAATTATAAAGATATTGGAACAAAATTACAATCTGATTGGAACAAAAATAACGACAAAGGAAGTCTCGTCTATCATATTTCTTTCACAGTGACAACAAGCTGTGTGGAGGAAGCGACGTTGCACTGCCCAGACAACCTCCTGAATGAAGGAATGACGGATTCTTTTATTGAGGGCTCACGTTTGCATTACGGGGGTAGAGTACAACAGAGACTAGGCCTCCTCCATCCAGCTCTTTCCCCTTTGTACAATATTTGAAACCTTATAGCTTATTATATCATTATAACTATAGGTGATATAGTAACCATAATACTAATAATGTCTAGTATTCCAGAAGTACTAATATAATGATATGAACTAATAACCTTCATACAAGATGGTAATAATAATAAAAATAATAGTAATAAATATTTATTACTTATTATAATTTAATAATTTTTTTTGGGTTAGGAGGTAAAATGCATTACGCATATAGAGCTTGGCTTCAAGTTAAGTTAGAATAAAAACTAAAAGATCGCCTTTTCTTCAAGGATACTAGTCTGGAACCGTTTTCCCCATTACCACAGACCAGTCCATTCTCTTCTACTATATTTAAGGCAGCTTTTAAAATATATTATACCTACTGTTGTAAGTATCGCTTTTTGATGGTTAGTATATTTGTGACCAGCCAATCTATGACGTTTTACACCTCAACAATTCAGTTCATCTTGTCAATAATGGAATAATAATAATAACAACAAACATTATTGATAGTTAAAAAATTTTTAAATAATCACTGTATTTGTAATGATTGACTAGTGGTTGAACTAGGAGGGGTTGAAGTCAATGAAGAACTCTTCAGCACCCCTCGCTAGACTGTTAAGGCCACTGGACTTCGTGCTTTCTCTGCCGCAGGCGACCTCCTGTACCAAAATTACTAATATCCGCGAGATTCTCACCCAATCGATATCAGTTATTTGTCTTCACATTTGCCTAATCAACGCAGTTATCTAGTTTTCAGATAAAAATCAGCATCGATCCCCAAAAAGTCAGGGTTACCTCTCCTTTTCGGCTTAATAATTTCTTAAAACATACTATTTATAAAGTTATCAGAAAATTATTGCAAGTGTGAATAAATTAGATCAAGATCAGATCAAAACAAGAGGTATAGAAAAAAAAATATATAGTTGATTCTATGATTAATTAAAAATACATTTGTTATTACTGTCGGGTGCTTAATATGATAAAATCGCCGTGGAAATAAATCTGTCAAAGGATCTTTCACTTTGTGGTGTGAAAAGGGTGCTTAAATCAATTTGTCCAGTCAGAGTCTTTCTCTATGTCTGCTTTATTCAGCCGTTAATTTTTCAATGGAACCCTACAATCAATGATAGATTAATTTAGACACATTCATTAAATAATTTATCAATTTTTTTATAAATATAATCCAGATATAGGTCATCAAATGTTGCCAGTTATTAAAAACATATTAATCTCACTAATTGAAACTAAAATAATTAATTAAATATCATTGGTAGAATTGCCTAAAATGTCTTTTGTTTATTTAACTGCTCAGTTAATTAATTCAATACAGAACACTAAAAGTATTAAATAAAATGTATTTGTTGCAAGCAATTTTTTTATCAGCTCTCCACGTTCTATTCTTTGGAAATATAGTTACAAGGCATTATAATGAATGTGGGTATTATATATTGGAAAGCATTTGGCCAATTAGTATTCCGCTTGTGTTTAATTTGCTATCGTAAAATGTTGAGAAATTTAAACTTTCTCTATTCTTAGAAAAAAGTAAGTATGGATTTAGATGACCAGACGATTTGGTCCCAGAAAATTTTATTCCGGAAATCTTTCCGGGATGTATTAAGTCATATACGGGAAAAAAATAAAAGTTTTTTGCTTGGTGATGAGTTTTTGAGGTTATTGATTTAAAATAAAATAAACATTAAACTACAAGTTACCAATAAAGTACAAAAAAACTGTTGAATTAACAAAATGCTTGGACTTGATTTTACCGTATCAAGGAATATTTGTGTATTTTATTTATAATAAGGCAATATTATTCTTAATATTTAGAGACGTAGCTGTTGAGACGACATTAATATTGATAATGAGATAATTGGCAATTGTGTGGAGGCAACCTTACAGGTTTTTATTATTAAACTCACCTCCCCATCTCAAACTTATCACGGAAGAGCAATTTATTATGGTCCAAATAATTAGAGCAAGGGTTGCCACCCTTTGTTTGTGGGCTACCTTAGAGCTAGCTACCTTGTCATTCATCGACCTCCTATAACCTACAAAAGCTAAATGTACAAATAGGAGGTTTTGAAATGTTATATTTATTTTGCTAGTTAATCAAATATGTATCAAATCTATTACAATAATACATAAATGACAGTTGCAAAAATCTTGCTTAGGCCATAAAAATGTTTTTTTAGATAATAGCATTAAAAGTTGGAAAATAATTTATAAAAAAAAATCAATGTTTAATAAAACACAAAAACAACATTGTAAGGTAATATACAATTATATACTACTAGACTATGCGTGACTCTTTGTGCCACTCAGAAATTATAGCAACAGTTATTGAAATATATTCACTGAACATGATTGACAGGGATAATTTTTATTGTTGTTTCTTGTTATTAAGGCACGGAAACAGATTCATATAAGAGTATGACCCAAACTTTTGATATGGTATTCTTAACATGATTCAAGATATATACACAGTAAGTATATTTAGCAAAATAAAAACCACTTAAAAGTAAAAAAAAAATCATTTATTTTATTACATAAATAAATAAAACATCAATTCAAGTTATATAAACAATGAAATATATTTAAAACAAACAAAACTTGTAAATTTAAATATTCAATTCATTTACCTAACGTAAAATAGCATTAATGTGTCTTAATAATATTAAATTCGTAAAGAATATTCGTATTTAATCTGACAGTTATATTTAAGTTTGTTTCTAAAATTATTAATTTTTAAGCTCCAATGTGATACTTTATTATATATTATAGAGAATTATATATTATGTAATATTATATATTATATAATATATACCCCTTAATGAGAAATATTATTAAATAATATTCTTGATATTATATATTATAGAGAAATATATATTATATAAAATATATATTATATAATATATATATATCACTTAATGAGAAATATTATTAAATAATATTCTAGATAGTCTAGTCGAGTACGCAAGCCGCTGGACTACCCTGACCCCCTAATACGATTTGTTATTATGTAATACAACTACAACAAAGCCAATCACAACAAAAGTAAAGATTATAATAATTTCAGGTCTCTATCTCATGGGAAAATGGGTAAAAAAACAAGCAAACAAACTCACAAACTTTATATATATATAGATTATGGAAAACTAATGAGAGTGTTGTGCCTGCTGTTTCAATACTAGAATTAGCGCATTCTGACGGTTTATTGCTACGTTATTGATGTATTATTTGATATATGACGTATGTAAATTTGCATTGACCTGTTACTATGGACTACACGTGTATTGTTTTTCACTGGTGAACACTGTTTAAGCATCTGCAGCCCCCCGGGAGTTCATATGGATCATGTTGGAAGCCCCTTGATTTAGATCCAGTCAGTCTCCCATGAGTCAATTTGTTTTGGGCAGAGTGACAGCTGCTGGCCTGTGTGGTAAACGCTCCCAGTGGTGGTATATCACCAAGCCCTCTCCTAATAAAATCACTGACAAAGAATTTCATAACAAATAATATAGTAATCTTTTCATATCAGTAATGTCTATATATTTTGTTGTTATAATTGACTTATATATTAGTCAAAAACTGATATATTTAAATTTCAAAAACTGATTAAAAACAAAGCGGTTTCCATTGAGTTAAAGATTATGTAAATCATTAAAAAAAACCTCAAGGTACCTGAACTATTCCAGGAATGATTTCGACGATTTTTTATAACTGTTTATTTATAACTGTTTATTTATTAATGTAATTTAAAACCGTTTTATATGACTGCAGATAGTTCATATTTTCTTTCTTATTCATTCTGAAAAAAAAAAAGTTATGAAAAGTTATATGATTATATAACAAAGCAGAATTTGTTCAAATATGTCTGTTTTTCAATTATATACGAGGGCGGATTGATAAGTCAGTGACTTTTTGAATTTCCCGCGCAGTTACTCCAAATGCAACAGTGCTGCCATCATCTGTGATCTATGTATTAGTGGGCAACTATCTAATTATGAGCCAGCTACCACAGGCAGTCGGTGTTAGATAGTCATTCAAAGCAGACAACCTCGTGTATTTTTACGAAAATGGAAAAAAGTGAATTTCGTGTGCTGATTAAGCATTACTTTTTACGTAAAAAATCGATCACTGAAAATAAGGAAAGACTTGATAAATACTACGGGGACTCGGCACCATCAATTTCAATGGTTAAGAAGTGGTTTACAGAGTTCCGTTGTGGTCGTACCAGCACTAGTGACGCCGAATGTTCAGGTCAACCAAAAGAAGTGATCACGCAGGAAATCGTCGATAAAATCTATGAAATGATATTGGATGATCGGAGAATGAAAGTGCGAGAGTTGGCTCATGCTGTAGGCATTTCAACTGAACGGGTACATAATATTTTACACGAATATTTGGACATGAAAAAACTCTCCGCGAGATGGGTGCAGCGATTGCTCACACTTGACCATAAGCGCAATCGTGTGACCACTTCGAAAGAGTGTTTAGCAATGTTCAACCGTAATCCGGACAAAGTTTTGCGCCGTTTTGTTACTGTGGACGAAACATGGATCCATCACAACACGCCAGAGACCAAGAAACAATCAAAACAGTGGGTTGCTGTGTGGGAAGGTAGACCAAAGAAAGTCAAACAGAGTCTGTCAGCCAACTAGGTCATGGCCACAGTTTTTGGGATGCACGTGGTGTCATTCACATCGATTACCTCGAGAAAGGTAGAACGATCACTGGTGAATATTATTCAAAGCTTTTGAAGAGATACGACGTTGATTTGAAGCAAAATGGCCGCATTTGGCAAAGAAAATTTAATTTAGCACGTATAAAATTTAGCACGTGTGGACACTTGTCTGGTCACAATGGTCAAAATCCACGAATTGGGATACAAACTGCTACTCCATCCAGCATATTGTCCTGAATATTAGCCCTCTGCGACTATTTTCTGTTTCTAAACGTAAAGGAATGGCTGGGCGGTAAGAGATTTGAGTCGAATGAACAGGTCATTACCAAATCAAACGCGTATTTTGAGAGGTTTGAGAAAACGTATTATTTGGAGGGAATAAAAAAATTAGAAAAACGCTGGACTAAATGTATCGATCTAAAAGGTGGCTTTGTAGAAAAATAAAATGTTTTTTGCCGAAAAAATTTGGTTTATTCAAAAAGTCACGGACTTATCAAACGCCCTTGTACAACATCGTATAATTGATTATATTTATATGATAGCCTAATTCATATAAATTTTTTTGTATATTAAGTTTATTTACTGTAAAGGAAGGTCGATTTGTGAAATTACTAAACATAAGACAATACATTTTCTTAATTTTTTAATTCAAACAGTATACAACGACACTCTATTATGGTTATTTATAAATTGAATTTAATAATGGAAGGCTTTCATAAAATGATGAGAGTTTTGTTCACATTTAAAGTAATTTTTAAACTTTACTTTCCAGAGCTGTATGGAAAATATACCTATGGTATATTTAAACAATGTAATTAGTGTGTTACGCCAGTATGGTAAGAAAAAAAACCTTTTCTTGCCATTCTAATCATTAAACATGAACGAATTCATCTTATTAGAATTAATAGAACATCTCTGTTTGCTTGGAATAATGTACTCGATGCCTTGAGAGTAATGGAATTTTAAATCGACGCTTGTTGAAGGAAAAAAAAATATTCAACAAAAGGCTATGAATAAAATATATAGTATTGAGAATTAATTTAGTAAATAGATTAGATGGAATATTGGTGAGTGGGGGATAAATTGATTTCGGTTTGAGATGTGGGTTAGAGGGTGCAATAGGACAGCCTGAGATATTGAGGGATCGATAAAGGCAGGCTCTTGCTCCCGCCTCGACTTGATTTCAGATGTCTCTCCTCCGTGGCTTTGGACAACGGCTATCTCCCTAAGGAAAAACTACTTCTTTAAACCAATGCCTCATTCATCAATGACCAATAATAATAACACTTTCTATTTTAATGCGCTATTTATTTATAAACTATTTTAAGTACAAATATTTTAAAACATATGTATATATATATAATGATCAAACCACAATATGAATTGTGGTTTCATATTGTGGTTTGATCATTGATTGTTATTTCACGTGTTTATGTGAAATCTTTTTATGTTTATATATATATATATATACACTTTTTTGATGAAAATACGATCCGAAATGGACAAATACAGTTCAATGTACATAAAGAAACGTAGAGAAATTAAAAACACACACTTATAGTCTCTAATTTTTGGTTGAACCGTCTTCAGGAGAGATAAGAAAGGGAAACCAAGCGCACTGGTACAGAGACGGTTGGAGACCAACAATGTTGCCACATACGCGCCCGGTCACAGAGAATAAGGTAGACAAGAATCAATTTAAGATTAAATTAAATTTCTCATATTCCTATTTTAATTTAATCTTAAATTGATTCTTGCCTACCTTATTCTTTGTGACCGGGCGCGTATGTGGCAACATTGTTGGTCTCCAACCGTCTCTGTACCAGTGCGCTTGGTTTCCCTTTCTTATCTCTCCTGAAGATGGTTCAACCGAAAATTAGAGACTGTAAGTGTGTGTTTTTAATTTCTCTACGTTTCTTTATGTACATTGAACTATATATATATATATATATATATATATATATATATATATATATATATATATATAATGGTAAAAGTATCGACCGTGGAATAGAAATAAAACTAAAATTTATTGGGACTCGGTCAGTTATTCAGGTTCAAATTAAACTCTCATTGCCAACGTTGCAGTTTTTATTTAAAACCTTTTTCATAGACCTACAAAAACAGAGGAAATATAAGAAAAATAATACAATCATTCAACAATCAAACATACATAAAAGTGCAATTAGTTACAATTAAGAAATTACAATAGAAATTTTGACTATAGGTTAGTGAGAAAACTTACAGAAGTATAAATTTTGAAACAGAAAAACTAAGTATTATAATACAAATTATTTTACAAAGAAAAAGAGTCTGTGGATTTCAACAACAACTGTAGTCTGAATGAACACGTGACACCGAACTGAAAAAGAACCAAAGCAACCAAATTTCACCAGACAACCAAAAAGTCACTAACCCAATGTTTCATCTATCAACAATGTTTAACTTAACACACCTGAATAAACACTATTTAAATTTGAAATGTCACTTCTATAATTAATGGATGACTGGTCCTTTCTAATATATAACATTTCCAGAGTTTTCCTTCTCTGTTCATCCATTTCAATAGTTTAATTCATGAAACTCCATGTCGATGATTTGTTTCCAATTATTGTAAAAAGAGAATTGGATAATGTTTTAAATGTATTTAATTCATATCATAATTGACTTAAATTTAAATGTGAGATAGAAAAAGATGGAATTCCCCATTCCTGGATATAAAAGTTATAAGAGGAGAAAATGGTAATATTTTAACCGATTGGTACACGAAACCTACCAGTGCTGGAAGAATGATGAACCGAGAAGTTGTGATTTTCTTTTTACATCTGCTCATGCCAAATTAAGATGTCTCTTGGGCAATTTATATGGCTTTTAACACCAGCTCACCGCAAGGTTATTCGTAAATTGGAGCAGACCAGCTTAAAAGTCGTTAACGCAGAGGCTGCTGTGTACTTTATTGAAACATGTTTACGTGAGGATTTGCTGCCATCACACACACACACACACACACACACACACACACACTCACACACACACACGCATATATATATATATATATATATATATATATTGTTGAAATTTGCAGCAGCTTCTGCAGTAGTAGTTTTGTGCTGATGGCCTTGATTTATCGAGAAATTTTTCTTTCTTCTGGCTACAGTTGCCATGGAATCTGTTCTATAGACATCTTTAAGATTCCTTGTAGTCCAGAGACTAAATAGCTATCCCAATGAATCTTGCTTCTGGTTGGTCCAAAGGGCTGATCTTTTAAGACCAATCAGAAAGCAGGGTTTAAGTTGTTATTCTTTTTGCACCTTATGCTTGGTTTTAGGTTTCTGCTCGTCTGAAATGGAGGTATATATATACTTGTAAAATTTTATGGCAGTTCTTCATTCAAATATATTTCATTGAATAAATGACTGACCATATTTTACTGATGTCATTTGCTTCTCTAGTTTTTCGAGGTTTCTTAATACCTTCTTATTTCCTTCATCTAAACATTGGAGAATATTAAATAAAGTGGAACCAACATGTTTCGACTGCTTCACCAGCTTTTCGAGGTTTCTGAATACCTTCTTTTTTCCTTCGTACGAACTTTGGAGAATATTAATTAGAGTGGAACGGTCATGTTTCGACTGACTTCCAGTCATCTTTAGGGTAATGTAACTTTCAGGAAATTTAGATATCTTGTATTTTCCAGATTGATATCTAATTTTCTTGAATTCCCTTCTCTTAATTTCTTACTGAAATATCCTCCGTACTCCAATGAAAGTCAGAAAGGTCTTTAAATATTGTAATTTAACAAAGTGGATTCCCTAAAAAAAAAACAATAGAATGATGACTAGAACATGCATAACTGATTTTTATATAAAACAAATTAAACTTATAAATAAGACCTGTACAAATTATTATTAATATAAATTAACCATCAATATTATTGCAATTAGCATTTGTTATTGAAAATGGTTTATAAACATAAGTGGGGGCTTTAGAATATTGAGGAAAGGAATTCTTATTAGGAAGTTTTAAAATTTAAAACAGGTTTGGCATGAGAATTTAAGTAGTTTTAGAGCGTGCCACCAAATAGGATAGGTGAGGACCACTGCACAGAGGTGTATTATGAATGCAATCGATAAGGCACGTAAGCATTTTCTCATATGTAGATATGTATATTTCAATATTCATAGCTTTATCCAATTTACTATGAGTAACACAGGTATGTTACCTCAAGAAAGTGGAAAATTCTGGACAAAAATGCAACATTAAAGATGAACTTCAAATCATGACTCTATTGTCAGGGCAACAGTCTTAACATCTCAGCTGACAAGAAATACCCTTATATTAAGCTAACTGATATCCTCGGAAATATATTTTCTTATAAAAAATAATTTTTACAAAACATTACATCTATATAATCATATGTGACTTAACTTATGATAACAACAGATATGAGAATTTAATGTACAAAATGGAAATTTTAATACGTTTTTTAATTAAAGTAGTTTAACAAAAACTGTTCAAAGATTTTAACTTTCTTCTTTGGTAGAGTTATATTTTATATATTTAAACCATCATTTTATTGTGACATCTCGTAAACAGAATACCGGAAGTTTACCAGAAGTCTCAAAGTAAAGCTCTAAACATTTGGAGCAATAATAGTTAATTAACTTTATTTATAATTCAAATACGAAGAAAAGTAACAGTCAAAAACCCTACTCTGACGAAGACCTCTTGTTACGGTTGAAAGATCTTAGTCTTTTTTCTCCATTTCATATTGTGCTCTGATCTTTGATTGTTATTTCACGTGTTTATGTAAAATCTTGTATAAACATATAAAATCAGTTACATGCTGTATCATTTGTCAGCTTTAAATAAGACCACTTGATTTTGTTGAAAGATCTTAGTAATTCCTCTGATTATCTCACTGTGGTTTAGGCGTTGATTTTTATTTCACGTGTTCATTGTAAAATGTTGTTTTTTATATATATATGGTATGTATATAGTCAACAGTCCCTATTTAAAAATAAACATTCAATTCTATTAATTACAGTATAAATTAAGTTTTGGTTTTGTTTGTATATGATCTTTGTATAGACGTAATAACAATCTCACAGATAACCAATGATTATTTCATTTTGTTAATGAGGTTATATCTATTTCATGAGTTATAAAAATCTTAAAATTATTTATCAAGAACTATCTGATATGTTGTTATTATAATTCAACTCAAGGTATGAGTCTCAACGGACTAGTGTACCCGCATCCAGATCTGTTGTATTGTCTATCCTTTTTTTGTTCCTAAATTGAAAACATGATTTTAAGTTTTGAATGTAGTATGTAATTGTCCTTAGAAATGTATCTTTCACTTTTCTCTCACGTAGAGACTAAACATATTTTACTAAGATCCTTAGGTTTGGTCAAGAGTTTCATTTCTCTTTGATTTCTTCCTTAATAATAATAATAATTGGTGGTTGTATAGCAAACTCATTCGTACCCAGTGAAACCGTTTCGCGATGTAAATATACTGTTGCGCGAATAGTATCGAGTTGCCCGCCTCCGTGTGGTCCACCCTGGGCGTCGCCATGTGAACATGGGACGGCTAAAGGGCAAATCGTAAAAAGACAACCTGACTTGATTTAAAAACGATATGGCCTGAAATATGGCTTGGTGCGTATAAAGGTCAACACAGGTTGTATAGCAAACAATACGTCCAGTATTGATGATTATTAGTCCCTTTTTTACAACTGACTTTGGAATTATGATTATTAAATATTAATTTTGTCGGATAAATTTGGCTAAAACGGAGTCATTTGGCATTCATAGAATTTAAGATTTGACAAATAATTCATTGTTTCACATTATTTGGGAACCAGCACTTGGGTTTTTTACTCAGTTACTCTACCGGTGATTGAAATATCTAATAAAATAAGTATGAGAATAATTATTGTATCACAAAGTAGGCAGCTCCTGAAGCCTTCCTAATCTATTTTTGTCTATCAATCTAGTAAATATTATATGTTTCATGATGAATCTATTTGCCGCTTCGTCTTGATGCTGCGTTTTGTAGTGACAAATTACTCGTAGCTTTAATGAGTTCAACAAAGAAGTAATGTATTCTACTTGCTTTGTCTTGTTTTCATTAGCCTAATAAAATTATCTAAATGTGAACAAATTATCCTTTATACCATTAACTTTAAGCACTTGGGTTAAGTTTATTATTCCCAAGTGGGGTAAATGTCATTGAATAGTTGCTATCTATACTCACTTGAATAATATAATAGTGTTGCTATTACCACAGAGATTGTTAGTGCTATTAATAGAAACATAGTTCTATCTGGTACGCTTTTGCCATTCCTTGAACGTTTTAGAATTTGTCTATTATCAAGAACAAACATCCACTAGTTTTCTGGTTGTAATGGACGCGTTATGAAACCCGAGGAAATAGGAGATAATGTACAAAAGCAAGACGCTTTTCTATTTGCATTATTCTCACTTCATTAGTTAAATCAATATCTAAAGTAAAATGTATCCAGACCATTTTTTTAAACCCATTTAAACTAATGTTTATAATATTTGATCTATTAAATTTAATTAGAGACGATTCAATAATACTTCTTAACAACATTGATTTTTCATAGGTAATAAATTTAGCTCCTGTCCACTTCTGTTTGTGATTTACCGTGAAACGTAAATATATATATATATATATATATATATATATATAATTAAAATAAGCAGCAGCTTCTGCACTGACCAATTTCTTATTGACACTCTCTAGTTTTCGTATCACTTTGCGGTGAGACTCTGGTAGCTTCCAAAGAATATTAGCAAAAGACATTAACACACACAATAAACTAAGTGATACAAAAACTAGAGAGTGTCAACAAGAAATTGGTCAATGCAGAAGCTGCTGCTTATTTTAACAACATATGCTTAAGGGGAGACCTGCTGCCATTGTACACAAATATGTATGTATATATATATAACAATGATCAAACAACAAGAAAAGTTATTAAGAAATATTATTGAATCGTCTCTAATTAAATTTAATAGATCAAATATTATAAACATTAGTAACAGTCTTTTCAAACTTGATACTTTCGTTACGAGGCCAATAGCCTCTTCTAAGAGGGTTGACAGCTAGCGGATAGTTTTTTACTCTTTCTCTCTCTACTCCTTTGTTTCCCCAAACATCTCTTTCTGGACATTAGTCCTTTTCTGCTCTTTCACCCTTTTAAAATACCACTCTTCCTTCCCACTCTTCTCAACCCCTCACCAGATCTAGTGTTTCAGTTGGGTTTTTGACTCTGACGAAGACCGCTTGTTACGGTTGAAAGATCTTAGTCTTGTTTTCCCATTTCGTATTGTGGTTTGATTATTTATATATATAAAGTTTTCTTATCTCATTCACATATATTCAACACTATTTTTCTTTATCGGATTTTAGTTCAGTATTAAACAATCAGTTTAAAGTATTTGAAGTTTAAAAATTGTTTTTACCTCAATTACTGGTGTTAGGACTGTCAATACATAATAATTGTCAATAGCCTTAATAATTTCAACACTAGTATTCAAAGTAAAAAGGACAAATTCCACATGAATATGTCTGTTTTTGAGTACAATAAAGTGACATTTATATTCATGTAAATTATTTTTCTATAGTCTGTAACTGACCAAAACATTATACAGTCATTCTTTGACTATAGGTTATTAATCTATAATAATCTAATTTAAGTTATTATAAACCTGTTTTGATTGCTGTGCACTTTAGCTTTCCAGCCATTACACCAAAAGATCAAATCAGGCCGATGATTTAACGTGTTGCCCTTTTGTCACCTCCAAGTTTTGCCACCCAAAACACCTCGGGTGTCCGAGGTGGACCTCGCGGAAGCGGGCACCACTATTCTACGTCGCGCATTAGACCAATATAAAACTAACTAATTCACGCAATTGTACCAGGGGGCGAAAAACAACAACACGACAGTTAAACCACCGGTACATGGGTGGCTCTATTACCTCACTACCAACCAAATACCTGTAAATTTCCACTTTGGTGCATGATTTCAGAATAACTACATCTATACAGAGTGACAACCAGGTTATGGAGTTACTCCAAAAGCGCTCCAGTGAAGTGGAAATGAATTGAGGCAAAATGGAGCTCAATAATTTAAATTCTATTAACGGTCCGAGTGGAACAAACAGTGCTAATAGGGTGTTTGATAACAGTCGATACAGCACTACAGTTGAACATAAAAGATTGAGTACATAGCAAATTATAACAAATGGTGAGTGGGCGAGTCTTTTTAATATGTGGATGTTGTGAATAAGGTTCAGCTGCAGTTGAACCTGTTTAATCATTTAAGATTAAATACATACATACAATCATATTTTTTTCTGAATTTTCACTCGTTTTCTACAGTTTATAATCACATTCTTATAACCTCATTTTTTGCATATCTAGAGCAAATGAAACAATTGTTTGTTTTAAGAAAAAGTTGGAAAATGTTTTTAAAAAAATATGTTTTTGTTTTCTTACGATATCGTCGTAATTTTGTGATTATTGCATTATAGGAAAAATAAACCACTTTTAACACCGTTATTGTAGTTTTAAAACATGTTTTTGACATGACACTGCATTATGCTTCATGTTCCTGTAAATATACAAAGAAATCATCTCGAATATTCAAAATTAAGTTCAAATACCTTAAAACAAGAAGAAGGCCAAAAGATGGAAATAAAATTTTTCAAAATAATTATTTTAGATATAATGACGCAAAAATTGTGCTCTGGTCTACCTAATTCTTGGTTTTTTATTTCAGGTTTAGCAACTGGAGCGTTGGATGGTCCAGGAAGATGGTCAAGTCTGACAAGAGAATAGGGTCCCAGAGGGACTGTGAGTACCCTTTCATTATACAGGTCCACACAAACAAAAATAAATAAACCATTATTAAAACACAAAACTTGCATGCTTGACTTAACTTTCATAGAGCCACTTATATTGAAATATTGTATTGTGCACTAATCAATGCAATGTTCTTCTGTTAACAAGACTTACAATTTAATAGCATGTTATTGTGATAATATTTATATTTAATTGATTCTAGCTTAACTAATCCAAATCCAACCAAACAAACGTGAACTTTAACGAACTTTAACAGAATTTGATAATGTTGATGAACAAAGACCAGGATACATTTTATTTTATTTTCCTGGGAGTTGTCCTAGAGAAAGTCTTTAGTTAAACTCATTTTTGGTTAAAATTACTTGAAAAATTTGGAGAGGTTTACAATCAACTTTACTACGAGTATAAGTAAACATACTTACTTTACTTCATCCAACGCTCGTCTGTGGCACTTCTGCCATTTGACGCCTAGCAGTCCAATATAGGCTGGCGAGTCGTTGTGCGGTTGGTACAGGGTTGGTGTTAGAGGATGTCAGGCAATGAAAATTAAGATGATCTCCGTCCATCCTTCCATCACCACACAATGAGCACTGGTCACTGTTCGTAAGGCGGTAGAGATGAGCCTGGAGAGAGTCATTGCTAGCAAGTGGCCAGCAACTCTAAGGGCTCGCGGCAGATCTCTTGATAACATATTCGTAGTCAGTTATTCCCACTGCTTTCCAATTCCTAGATTTTGCTGAACCTAGGGAGTCAGTCTTCTCGTTGCCGGCAATTCTAACATGACTGGGGACCCATTGGAGTTGGACTCTTGGGTATTTTATCATCAGACGGTACAGTGTTTCTCTGCATTGATCGGTTAGCTAGCTCTCCGTCGAGGAATTCCATGAGATGAATGGAGTGGCTCGATAAGGATATAAGTAAAAGTGATAAGAATAATTTAGTGTTCTTGTTTTAATGTGGCTGCTCTAGGAAGTTAAATTAATGGCTCCATTGCCTTAATGCCTATATTATATTCTATATCCTTTTACAGAGTTATAGCGAAACTGATATCATTGATCTACAAGCTGGCGTGTTACTCCCATTCACCCGCTATTCGATATTCACACCCAATGCTAGTTCGAAAAACTGATAATCACATTTTATATTATCTTCATATAAGAAATTTAATAAACACAAAACACAACATTAAAGACAATGTAATTAAAGAATGCAAAATTAAGGACTTGTGATGTAATTAACCGATGCTGTCACTGTCTAGTTTAAAAAGAAAGTTCTTCACATTGTAAAAGCAGCCACTATCACATTATTTAATAAGAGATATAACTTAGAATTTAGAGAGATGTTTTAAAATCCTTTCCATATAGTATTCTATGATAAATCTTTGTGTCTTTTGAACTGAAAACTGTGATTTGATTATGACAGCTAATTCAATATTTGCTAAAGTTTTAAATCAAAAACCCAGTTTACTACTTTGTTTAATTCCAAGAAATACTTATATTTAACTTTCCTCAGTTTGTAGAGCAGTTTGAAACAGGAAGATAAAATTATAATGTAAAACTATTGAACAACACAATGAATATTGAATCTTACACCACAAACAGATTAAATTACCTCAACGGCTGAGATGATAAATGTTTGATATAACAAAACAATAATTTAAAATGTTACAGCATAACTTTTTATAATTTATCAATGTTATTATTTCATTTCTTTTCGGTAAAAAAAATTATATAACATCCTAGTAACAAATTTTTAACATTTTTTACAGGTTCAGAGAGGTTGTCTAAAAAGAAACAAGTTTAATAAAAAAATTGGAGTTCTTTTTTAAAATTGATTGCTGAAGTAAGCAAAATATTCCATGAAAATTAGAATAAAATAAAATGACAATTTAAAGAAAAATTTCATATGAGGTGTAATATTTAATTTTTTTTTTCAATATTAAATTACTGTTAAGAATTTCAGTTTCATTAGTTAAAATTTTTTTTTGAAATTGAGAATGGAAAAAAATTGATATTTTTCAAATAAGTTTTCTGAAATACGAGTAATACGAGGCGGTATTACGTATTCAAAATGATAAAAGTGAATTTGAACAAATATATATCTGGTATAATGCAATTAAATATAAGAAACATGTAACTTCTTAATATTCGTTTACGCTAATCCCTTAAAAGAACTTAAAAAGTTATGAGGTTTTAAACCTGTAATATAAAACAATCGACATACACCTATTTGTTATAAATGTATGTTGATTGTTATACTTGACAACAATTTTTTAGTATTATTTGTTACTAAGAACCCCATTTTTTATTAAATTATTTAAGCGTTTTAAGAATTTACCCAAATGAACTTCTTACAGTTAATTGTGAAACAATCAAATCACAGTTGAAGTAGTTCAACTATTGAAATTTTCGTAGTTTTGTTTGAAATAGTAAGATAAGGTTATAAGAGAAACCGTTAAATTTTGATTAATTAAAGCTAAAAATAATTATATATCATTCAATTAGATTTTTTACTGTCATTCCCCCTCTATTCTTTATCCACATAA
Source organism: Hermatobates lingyangjiaoensis (assembly GCA_026182355.1). NCBI lineage: Eukaryota > Metazoa > Arthropoda > Insecta > Hemiptera > Hermatobatidae > Hermatobates > Hermatobates lingyangjiaoensis. The sequence goes on along the minus strand of JAPFBL010001937.1, from coordinate 363,388 downwards.
TATTTTTTATAAACTGTGATAATGTTTTAAGTTTATGAATTGCGACTTAAAACTTTTATATTAAAAGTTTCAATGCTTTGTAATACTTAAAACCTGCGACGAAGATGAGGTCCATATAATATACTGATATTGTAAGAGATAGTGAGTTAGTTATACTTTATGAACGGATCATCAATCACAGTGACAGAAACAACTCATATCTGCTAATTATGTTCGCCTTCATGTAGCAACAAACTAAACTGTTGTCTCAGTTAAAGTCTTTAGCTTAATAAACTTCCAAAGGTAAGCTCAAAAAAAGTATTCTGGTTGGATCATTTGATGGAAGCTTAGGATAAAGTTAAAATATTTTTTGCATTGAGTGGCATAGCTGACAATATGCCATACAAGAATGAATTAAAGTTATACATATTTATTAATTTAATCGGACCATGTAGTAAGAAATATTAGTCCGCCTAATAGCTCCTGAATCACCTGTCAATAAACCGCACTCAAAGCTCCTATCATTAATTGAAAACCACAGTCAATTATTTTACACTGAATTACAATTTACAAATATTTGTCTAGAACAATTTGAGTACTAATTAAACAAGCTCTGAAAATGTTACTCTATTTTTAAGCGGCTTTACAAAAACTAACATTAACTTGTAAGTTTAATTGCAAGTGTGATACATTTGTAACTTATTATTCTTAAGAGCCCAATTCTTTCGCAGCTTTCATTTCTTGACTAGCAGGGAAAACTTATTACAAATATCTAACTTAAGATTGAACAAGGTGATGGAGCTACTAGTTTTTGAAACTTTGAAAGAAAGCAACCAAGTTCATGAGTATTTAGATCCCTCAGTCATCAAAATTCTGAAACAGCCCATATCGCCTCTTTTGACTAAAGAAATCGTATTCCTTTCTAATCACTCTCAGTATGGATTATGAATTATTATTACTATTTATTTATTTAATTTTTTTATTTGAGGGTGACAATAGCACTGTCTCTTAAAAAAACCTCTTGGTCCCCCCCCCCCCCTTCATTACCAAAATATCCCAGCTGTTAGTTTCAACGCCTCCAAGAAGCTCAGCACTTTTGCTGGGTCCAGCAGTAAAAGATTAGCTATTAATATACTAGAAAATATTGTTATTATTATATTATTTATGGTATATTAATAACTATAGTCTATTATTATTAATAGATTAGGATTAAAATGGCTGAGTAGTCACTTTTCACATGAGCGTAAAATAAATAGAGTTAGCATTGCTACTCATATAAAAGCAATCGTTATGTCACAAAGGGTTGCACTTTGTTCGGTCAAAAGAGAAATCAAGGAGCCTTAAATTGATTTCCAGTGACACTGAAGGAGTAAAAGAGTAATAAATAGTGATTTAAAAGCCTTTCAGTGTAATATAATTTTTTATTTGAATTAAACATATTCAAAGGAAGTTTACTTATGCCAATGGAATAAGAAAAAACATCTGCATAAATCTTAAACAGGATTCTATGAATCAGATATTTTAAATAGATATAGGGAACCCAGTGTCACTAATGCTGTGTTTCTCAAACTTTTATTTCTCCCTGTTCCATCGAAACACATTTCACACGAGGCAAGATTTTTGACGCCAAAGATGACGGTGAAGAGAACAGTGAGTCCTTGGAAGTGTAAAATTTTCTGTTTAATCAGCATAGGAAAACCTTGTACAGTACAGTAGGACTACCCACCATCAGTGCATACAGAACCAATAATCGGAATATCTAACTTTTATTTTGTGAAGCAGTTTTTTACAAGCTGAAATAGATTTTTCCTTTATGTGTCAGTTTTTTACTCGTTACAAAAAAAAGACCTCCCCTTATTTCCAAACATGGACATACTTAAACAGTGCAATTAGTTGACTACAATCCGAAACGTCGGTAGTTTAGTTCCGGTAGTCGGTAGAACTGAAATAACTTCTTCCAGAATATGTAAACTGAAATTAGCAATCCCACTACTGTTAGATATTTGCAATAATTTAAATTTCTTTCTTGTTTCATTGTCAGAATAATGGTAGATTGTAATGCAATGCTTTTATGAGCTCTTCAGTAATGGCGTGAGATTGTTTTAGTAAAAATTTTTTTTAAAAGCTGCTTAATAATAAGCTATGATTGCTGATATGTCAACATTTTTAAATAATAATTTTGGAAGAGTTGACTAAAGACCAAAGCGTACTCCTTGCACTTGTAATGATTCAAATTCTTGGCTCACTATTTTCGCACCGAGTGACGGCTGTTAATGAGTTTTTACAGCTTTCATGGTTTCAAATTTGTGTTGGAGAAAGCACTTTCACATAGCATGCACTGAGACTTTTGCATCTCCTCAGTTTTTTCATTACAGGCAAAACTAAAACAAATGTATTCAACACATAATTTTTTTTTATACATAATGAGGATCTATCATAACAATCTGAAGTAAAAGTATAAATATAATATGTACGCAAATGGACCCATGAAACATATCTAAAATTAATGCACAATAGGTTTCTAGTTTAGTTTTATAAGGTCAACAAAATAACAATAAAATAATTACATTTCTTAATTAAATAAACTTTACATTTTACTTTTTATTTTTTTTTTTTTACTTTACTTTTAAGATATTATACATGAGGTTTTAGGCATGCGCATAATTTTGAATTTAACTACTTGTAGTAATTATTATTCATTTTATTATTATTAATTTCGTTAAAAAACAACAAGTAAAACACAGTTTTAAAGCCGATCTATAATAGCAATGTACTCGTACACATTTTTGTTTTATTTAAACGCTGTTAACAGAATAAATATATGTTTTACTATGGCATTTATACATACAGTAAATTAATAGTAAATAAAGTAAATGCGAAATTAATTTATCTTTATATATTTATTGGCTTATAAATGGGTCATAATATATAAACCGCAGATGTATTACAAATGTCTATCTGAGACAATTATCTGAAGATTGTAGGTCTATGAATGAGTCGAGCTGACTTCCATACGAATAGTAAGATGGTTATTTTGTAATTTAATCCAGCTGTTAAAACTTACTTTCTGTCGTTTCTGATTCTTAAAAATACTTGAGTTAATTTTCGACGAGAAAAGTTAAACCTATTGTAACAAAACAGGTTGAACACTGAGTTAAGTTACAATTTGTTTAATACTTTAGAATCACAATTATACTTCAAAGTTGTAAAACTAATTATATGGCAGAAGTTAAATTAAAATTAACTCAAGAATAATGAAGTCAAAAAATATGATTTGAGATAACTAACCAAAGACATCCGTTTGTAAAAGTAAACAGAGAGGTAACGAGATCACAGGTTAATCTACTTAACACAATTTATATGCTGCTTATATTAAAACAAGTATAAAAGCAACCCATTGTTATTCTACTTGCTTGAAACAAATTATATGTTTTTCAACAAGCTTACTGAATATCTTTCCATTGAGGAAATTTAATATGACAAATATTTTAATATTAATATATTATAATTGATTTGGATTTTTTCGTATTCCCCTCTATATATATCATCTTCCACTCCTACTTTCCTTGAGAATGTGAGGTCCCTAGGTTGGTAACCCCTCCACTAAGGAACCAATAAAAATTGTTCTAACATTTGTCCACATTTTCCTGTCGAATTAGTGTTCTTTTTAAAGATTTTACTGGCGAAACCACAAATAGTTTGCTAAAGTACCAGTTGGGTTTGAAGATTAAAATTGATTGAGGACTGGTATCTGGTTTTCATTCATTTCATACCTAAAAGTGAATAGTGTCACCTGCAGTGACACATCTAAATCTGCAATTTATACATTCATCTTAATCATGAACCTGCCAAATTAATTAGAGTTACGTTAATATTACTTATCAAACTCAAACTTGGAGTCAGTTTTCACTGCCTTTCAAAAATGTTCAAACATTTACGAAGATAAGGTAAGCAAAGCACACAATTACATATGCTTGTTAAAAATGAAGGATAATGCCATAAACTCTATATTATTATATAAAAGTCTGTTTGCTGAACAAAAACAAATCGGCGGGGAAATGGATCTGCTGAAGAGATACGAAATCATAGTAGAAATAACTATTCTGAATTGGGAAGCGCCTAGTAATCACAAAGCCTGACGGTGACTAGGCGTTGATTATAAAGCTACAGCGAATTAACTAATATATGATGCACGATACTTCTTACCAACATTGCTGGTGTGCTGAATAGTTTAAATAGAGAGCAGCTATTCTGCATGTTAGATAGTTATAAAGCTTTTACCAGTTGACGAGTAGAGCCGACGATTACAGGCTATTTCTAACTATTTAGAGACTTTCTTGAACAGACATTCTCTTAGAATTAAATCAGACTTTTTGGAAACTTCACAAATATATTGATATGTAATTTAAAATCTCCAAGGAGTAGTTACCTATTTGGATGATATTATAATTTGGGGAGAATGCCACTTATGCATGGAATCATGCCTTGAAAAACTCAGGCAATTTAACCTACATGTAATAAAAGCGAAAGCATTATTTTTCCTTCAAACGTTAAACATTGAGAACATATTATTAGTTATGAAGCAACCAAGAAATTACCTGATAGTGTCAGGTCTAAACTCAATGAAACGATATCCAAAAACTTAAAGGACATTGGGATTCAAACTGATCGTATTTCTTATCAGTCACAATTCATAGTTGATGTATTTGTTGTTATGGTATTTATTCGTTGTCTTCATCACAAGAAATTTACTTTTGATTGGGCCAGCTAACGAGAGAAGCTGTTTTTCTAGTTTTCTAGAAAATTAAAGAAACCTTATGCAGTGATGTACTGTTAACAGCCTATGATCCTCCGACAGACAACTATTATCAACTGATTATAGTCTTAGCGGGATCTCAGCTTTCTTTTCACATGAAATAAACGGGTATGAAAAACCGATCTTTACGACTCTCAAACATTAACATCAGATGAGAAACTGTATTTTCAATTAGATAAGGAAGTAACACCAATATACTGGGCACTACTGACATTTTACGAATATCTTTTCGGTAAGAAGTTCACTTCTTTAACAGATAACAAACCATTATCCTACATCTTTAATCCTCATGTAAAGTTACTCGCCATCACAGCATCACGCCTACTGCGTTAGGCCATGTTTGAAAAAGGTGTCGACAATGAAATCAAATGTAAGAAAGTTGATGACTATGGAAGGACGTCAGAGCGGAAGCTGGTCACTCAGGCATTATAGGACGTCAGAGTAGAAGCTGTTCACTCCAGTATTAGAGAATGTCAGAGTAGAAGCTGGTCACTCGGAATTAGAAGACGTCAAAGTAGAAGCTGATCACTCCGTTATTAGAGAATGTCAGAGTAGAAGCTGGTCACTTCGGATTAGAAGTCATCAGAGTAGAAACTGGTCACTCTGGCATTAGAAGACGTCAGAGTTGAAGCTGGTCATTTCGGGGTGAGAAGACATTAGAGTTGAAAATAGTCACCAGTTTTCTTCTCACTGCATCTCTTTACTGACCATTGTGCCCATTAAATACGTGATCAAATAATCGTAACCATGTCCATCGTGTCATAACAGCGTTATGGTACTAATGGACATCAGTCCATGTAAAAAAAATATAAACATTATGATACATTTATTGAGTACATAACACCATTATTTTATGCATAGGGAACATAGAAATACATCAAATATTTTTATTGTTATGAAAAAATTGTCTTACTTACTATGAAACATATTTCAAACACATTAATGTGTTCAATTTTTTTATTCTTATCATGCATAAATATATATTTATACAGTTTTTTTGGAAAATCCGCATAAAATTATTGCGATATATGTATAATTGGATGCGTTACTAACAGAAATAGTGGTTTTTGAATCATTATTCATTTTAATAGAATTAATGATCTGCTTTATAAACAAATTATCACTATTCCTTCACTAATGCTTCTTAAACAGAGTTTTCATTAATCAGTGTATAGTGTTGAGGGATTGTGCTAAATACTAGTGAGATTATGTTTTATTAGGTTGAAGAGAAATGTGAAGCCAAAGAGTTGAGTGGGAGGTGATTTGGCCAAGGAGCAAAGATCAAGCATCTTAACCTCTCGAGTGGTCTTAGCTACCTCGTGGCCCACTTCAGCCAAATTTGCCTCTTTTTTTTTTCTTTGGTGACTATAAGTACTTGGTTGGCAGCTCCTTTATACAATCCCCTTTAAAGCTTCATCAGCAAGTGGAATTATTCCTTTTACTTAAGATATTATTTTTCTAAATCAATAGGCTTCACGGTGATAAAAAAAATTACCGCAATGGGAAATAAAAAATATAAATACTAACAACTGTGGTATCAATTAAGCCAATAAAAAAAAATGACAGATAAGAATCTATAAAGAGAACACGGCAGAGTGTTTTTTTATGCTGAGGGTTCTATACAATTAAACTATTAAGGATCACCTGCTAGTCAACTCTGTGCCAATCCTTCCACTCAATTACAATCAAGTCAACTGATATTTAACGAGTAGCTGACATTGTGCAGGTTTTGGAACGATGTTTTAACGTCCTCCCCGAGGAACGACATCCTCAAATTCATCTCCTGAGTGAAAAATCAAGGGCCAGAGTGGGTAATGAACGCCGGAACTACCAGCCTAAAGTTGAGAATCTAAGCCACTGAACTAACCTGGTTCCTTAATTCATGATATAAGAAAGCTTATCCATTTTAATCCATTTTAGCAAAGTTCAATATTTTGTGAGTATAAGAGTGGAGATAAATAAAAATGGTTAACAACTGAAGTGATGCTGTGAACTTGATCATTTACGAATAGAAAGGAAGAAACCCCGAAACAAACATTTTGCAGATATGGGAAAAAAATAATTGAACACAAGCAAAGATATTGGTGTTTTATTTTTACATATTAAAACATATCTTTTTAGGTCATCTATAGATAAATATATCTAAGACATTCAAAATGAATTGTTAGCATTAATGAATATATTTGTATAAAGAAGGTAGCTTTATTTATACATTTTATACAAAACCAATTTTATCATCAATGTATCGTCACTATATATTGTAACAATATATATATTCTAACAGAATTAAAATTGAAATTTTAGTTTTAAATAATGTTAAATGTAAATTATTTAGGAGAGGATAATGTTTTTAAGTAATTATTATGGCAAAACGATATATTATAATGCTAAACTGAAGAAAAGTCCACTTTTGGTTAAATTTATTACAATCTACAAATGTATGTAGAATGATTTACAACTGAAGAAAAGACAATTAAAAAAATCATTGTTAGTAATAACTTCATGCAGTCTAAACAATATCAATTTCTTTCTAATCATTAAGGTTAAATCTGAGATCAAAATATGGAAGTGGCAATAGGATGTAACTGATTTCAAAATATTAACTAATTTTTTTTCCTTGTTTTCTTCATTTTTTTATGTTTCTGAGTATATATATTATCATAATATTAACGTCTGAACCACAAAACAACATTTTAAAAAAAGGATCATGATTTCTGAATTAAAAAAACTGCTCATTTTGTATATTTCTTACAGATTTTATACAATTCTATAGATATTTTATTGCAGAATTTTAGACAGTTTTATTTTTAAACTCTGTTCTTTTTTATCAAACATTTTCTTTTCACTCTCATCTGTCTTCATACTTTCTATTATCACGTGACGGAGAGAAGATAACATTTAGTACTCCCCTTTTATTTTTGATTTTAGTAATGTAGCCTTCTTTTATCAATTAGAAATACATTTACTTTGAACACCATTCAACTTTTTCTAAAATATAATATCTAATAACACCCTCACATTTGGACAGTAATAACACAATAAAAATCAATAAAATACGTTTATTAAATAAATGTAAACTACTCAAATTACATACACTATACAGGATTATAGTGCATACATGCACTATGACATTACATTAAACTATAACATTACAATGTTCATGAACATTAAACAATTAACTGGATTGAAATCAAATGTACTATCTTGGATAACATGTTGAATCTAATTCTAAAGTTTAAAATAATAATTTACAACTTAACTTCGAATTTTTTTTAAAAATATTTATATAATGGATAGCTCATTCTTTTTAATATTTAGTAAAGTTAGCATCTTTAACACAAATTATCTATTTCTTTTTCAAAAAAAAGTTATAGGCTGCTATAAGTAAGATGCAAGAAGAGTGAGAGTTAATATGAATAGTTATAAATAATATTAATAATATGAATATATATATAATAATATGAATATAATATGAATATATATAATAATATGAATATAATATGAATAATATGAATGAATGATTTTATATAAAACTTAGCTTCAAAAAACCTTCTTAATTACTATCACACTAATTTTATGCTATTCATCAGGTCTACCTATCTTCCATCTTAAATATGTTGTATATGCTATTATGCATGCTATTTATTTTATGATATTTATGCATATTAAAGCATGTACAAGATAGTACTACAATGCAATTAGTAATACAGTAATAGCACTCAAGTGCGGTATAATGAACGGGATGTTCACTGGGTACCATAAGAGAAATGGAAAATTTTGTTCAATTCGATATATACGTTCATCTTCTATTAAGGACCAGTACAAAGTACTCGTATTAATGCACTACAACTTTAGTTGCTAGACTCTTTAAGGGTTGTCTGGTCAAAAACTCAACTCTTTTCCGATGTTTCCAATGTTTTAATGTTTTATTAAATATTTTGAACTATTTGTTAATTCTCATACTCCATAATAACAACTATATTTTCTCCTCAGATCGTAGTCTAAATCAGCTAAAACCTATGGCTTTTAACTCCTACACTTGGTGTAAGGTATGTTTAATCATTAAAATTTTCTATGTTTTAATTCCAATATAAATTTAATTTAATATTTAATAATTTAATATTTAATAAAAATATAAATTTTTGAAACGTTGGAAGGCAGAGTTGAGTTTATGACCACACAACCCTCAATGGGTTTAGCAGCTTGAGTTGTTTTAGTGGATTATTTGTCCAATTTGTCTTGGGAGAACATGCACAGCTCATCTTGCATGCAATATTTCGTATCAGCGGTATCCCGCATTAGGACATCAATTCCAAGTACATTTTCCAGTTCTCTCCTGCTGTAGCAAACTGGTTAAAAATATTTTACTCAAATACCATTAATTAAACCTCTTATCCATTGACTCATCATAAAAAAATTAAATAATAATTTAAAAATTAAATGGTTTGCAAAAATATATATTAAAATGTTCCAGATATGAGCTTGCGTAGTGTTTCTAAATATTGTTGATTAAATCTAAACATTGTACAATTTTAAATTCACAAAGAGAATGGTTTGAATTATGATCCTTTTAAATAAGTTTTACCACTAAAAGGCTTTCTATGTTTTACGTTTGAACTAAATATACAAAACAAAAATAAAGAAGCTCTCACACTTTATATGCGATATATTGTTAACAATCCGCTGAGATATTTGTTTTTTTTCTCGTAGCAATAATATGATTATGGTTATAAAATTATTGTGGATTTAGTTAAAAAAAAATGTTTCATTGAAAATTATTAATCTAATAAATTTATTTAAGACAATTCCAGATGAAAAAAATAACTGATTATAATACATACTGATCATAATCACAGTTATTGTAATTGTAAAAAAGTGGTGTTTAAATCACCATCTTTACATCTGAGAATTCATAGCAACTACTATCGATTTACCAGTGGTTATGTACAGGAAATACAGTAAGTTATGTCTTATGTATCTATAATTTATGTATAATATAATATACAATTTAATATTATATATATATATATATATATATATATATATATATTCAGGTAACTCACCACAATTGGTTAAAGATAATCGATCTGAGGCCTTTCGTTTTCACGTCGTCAGAGAGCAAGTAAATACAAGTTGTCGACAGGTTATGGATTTTGATTTAATGTAGGATGAAGATTGGCATCATTGACAGTATTTCTCCCTATTATATTAGAAATAGTCTTGATATGTTTAACTATTCCTTCAATTAAAAATTCATCCAATTTAAAAAGGCCTGGGCTAGTGTTGACTAAGCTCTTAGAAAAGCCTTTTATGAGGGCGCTTTCAACAATGTTTCTTCTTCTTTCACATGACATAAATACCAACTCCTTTGTTTCTTCCCAGTGATTATTGTCTCTAATGTGTAGGAACAAGGCACTTTTATCGTCCTGTCTTCTAACAGAATACTGATGTTGCTGAATCCTTGTGTTAATTCCTTTTCCTGTCTGTCCAATGTAAGCTAAATTGCAATCCTTGCAAGGAATTCTGTATACACAACAGTTTTTTCGGCTTCTCTTAGAGTTATGGACAAGTCTGTTTGACAAATTATCACCACTACTAAATATAACTGAGATATCTAACTTCTTCAAAAGGTATGGTATGTCTTTTAAACATGGGTTATAGGGAATTATTAACAAATTCCTTTTTGAAAAACGTTCCTCACTTTCAGATGACATAAAAGATTGTTTGGCTTTTTTCATAACGTTATCAATTAACTTTTTTGGATACATTAGAGAGGTTAAAATGTTTCATTGAAAATTATTAATCTAATAAATTTATTTAAGACAATCCCAGATGAAAAAATAACTGATTATAATACATACTGATCATAATCACAGTTATTGTAATTGTAAAAAAGTGGTCTTTAAGTCACCATCTTTACATCTGAGAATTCATAGGAACTGCTATGAATTAATTTCTTCTTCTAAAAATGGTTCAATGCAAATTTTAAAAGCTCTGTGGAACATGCTATTGAAAACAGATTTTCGACACTGGGTGTGTGCAGAGAAGAAATGAACATAAGAGGATTCATTTGTCGATATTGTAAATACTATAATTCACTTTGTTACTATTTCGTTGCAAAAGTACGTCCAGGAAAGGGAGTTTATTATTATTTCCTAATTCTATTGTAAATTGAATAGATGGAACAAACATATTGAGGGTATCCAAAAAAGTGCTAACATTTTCATCATCTGCCCAAATACAAAAAACATCGTCAACATAGCGAAGCCATTTAGCATTGCTAGGTAAACTTTTAGGTAGGTATGTAATCTCAAAGTATTCCACATAAATATTGCTTAAAACTGGAGAAAGACAATTTCCCATCGCCAAGCCAAACTTTTGCTTGTAAAATTTTCCTTCAAATGAAAAACAACAATCTAATGTACACAAACGAATAAAGTCTTTTGTTACTCTTACAGAAACAGGTAATGTTTGTTAAGTTTTGTTTTTGGAAAAACTAATAAATCTTCAACTGGCACTTTCGTGGAAAGTGATTTAACATAAAAGCTTAACGGTATACTATTCTGAAAAGAATATGAATTTAGCTTTGAAACCATATATATATATATATATATATATATATATATATATCAATGATCAAACCACAATAAGAAATGGGAAAACAAGACTAAGATCTTTCACAAGACATATTATTTCACGTGTTTATGTGAAATCTTTTTACTATATATATACCCAGAGTCAGTAGGGTTTTTGACTCTGACGAAGACCGCTTGTTATGGTTGAAAGATCTTAGTCATGTTTTCCCATTTTCTTATTGTGGTTTGATCATATATTCTTATTAATAAATAATAATAATAATAGCTTACTAAATAATAATTATTTCCAAAATATAAGATTTTGTTAAATTGTTTTTTTGTGTTTTGCTATGTGTATGTTGTGGAGGATATAAGTAAATGACGTAAATAACGTAGGTATCACGAATTCGTTAAAATTCGCTATAATTCGTTAAAATTATAGTGTAATTATAGTTTAATATAATATACATTATATACGGAATTATAGTGTAAATTAAAAATTAAATAACTCATGATAACAGATGAAAGGATCTTTATGAATTATGTTTTATTTAGTGTTATGAAATATTATTTATATTAATCAGTATAACCTGGTAAAGCACTCATGAAGGAACACCAGTGTTCCTCACCTTTAAATAAAATAGATACCAAATAACAAATGAACCAAACTTTTCGCCATTACGCGAAATAAAATGTGAGAGCCTATAAGAGTGGGCATTAAAAACAGTGAATTTACAGGCCTTAATTTAACCAATGAATAAAATAATAGAAATAATTTTCCTAATGGTGGAAATGACCAAACAGTGCAAACGAATAACACATTAAGAGATGTTAAATTTAACAAAAAAATCTGTAGTAAACTACGCAATAGGAGTCTTCATTATGTTAAATTATACTACTCAATATAACTATATAGTAAGTTACATTACTATAAGCAAACATAATATCAAATTCGTTGACAATCAATAAGTTCGATTACATTGTTATGAGTGGATGATGTAAGCGTAGAACAGTGATAGATTATCACTCTCGCAGGTAATCAATTTTATGATATAATTTATGTTATTGTAGCTATTTCTATTTAGAAATGTTGATCCAGAAAAATTTGATGTTATTTTATTAAACTGAGCTACGTTAAATCTACCTGTTAAATGTCTTTTCCAGATTTGTCTTTCAATTAATGAGATTCGAAGGTAATTGATTATATTTGAAAGTCTTAGATTAAAATTGTCAATAAATAGTTCATTAAGTTCTATTTTTTACTTACTTGACACTGTTCATGTTGGATTTGTATTCATACATTTCTCATTTACCTATCTTTTGCCAATCTGGAGAGCACGTCTGTAAAAGTCAAAGGGAATACCATTAAGCACTGCTCATTGCAAAGTGAAACTTTGTTCAATTAAAGTATCCAGAAGCGTACATACAACTAATCAGCATTATAGTGGTAGTAACACAGCTCCCTGGGACAGTTTCAGGTGGCACAATTTCGGATGTATCAGATCCTGTGTTCATACTAATCATTTTTGTCTAGTTATAGTTTATTTAACGTTATTGCTTTTTGAGTTCATCAGAATTTCTTGATGTTATTTTTATAGCATCCTGATAGCACATACATTTCTTACGAATTGTATTTTTATATTCTCTGAAATTTAGCAAAAATTGTTTGCTATAATTTGCTAACATGACATAACATCGCTTTCCATATACGTAATTTCATCAAAAAAGTATTCAGCTAATTAATTCCCTATAATGGAGCTATTCTTGGGTATAATTTCATTATGACCAGTTAAACGGTATAACATGTATCCTGTAAAAGCTTGCTGAAATAATCATAAGCAAAACTCTTTAATTTTTATCAGAAACCCTCAAAACTGTTTCTTTTGTAGGGAGTTCCTCTTGAAGATGAACGACGTACAAAATCGTTTGGGCGACTATATCACCGCCCAAATAAAAGATAGACTTTTATAGTAATATTATTATTAAAAGTTAACTTTTTTTCTAATCATTTATTAACTTCATTGTTTTTTTTTTATTAAATATCAACTACTTTTTTTATCTACTTAAATCAAAACATCAGTAAGAAATTTGCAAAAAATAACAGTTCTTCTATTTTGCCATTTCTTTAGTTTCAAAGAATAACACAAATGACTGTTTGTCCATTTATAATATGTGTAATAACTGTTATAATATATTTAAAAAAAGAAACGGTCCGTTAGGACAAAATATCAAAACGAGTTAAAGAGAAAAACACGTAGAAGCAATACACAACTTACTTTATTATTTCGATCTAGTCGTCATCAGGAGAAGGAGAAAAAGAAGAAGCTCAGCCGCTCAGAATTCATCTTCTTCTTCTCCTTCTCTTGATGATGACGAGATGGAAATATTGAAGTGAGTTGTGTATTGTTTTTTTTACGTGTTCATTTCTTTATATCGTTTATGATATAATATTTGTAATAATACGATACATTTATTTTAAACAATGGCACAGAAAGCATAGTTTTTCTTTATTAAAATTATAATTATACTATCATTAGTATTGATCAGTTGGCATTTCTCTTGCTTTTGAGAATTATATACAATTGTGCCTTATCAAAGGGGTAAATCAAAGTGTTTGATATGAAAAGGGTTAAATTTAATCTATTGAAGAGATGTTATTGAAATCAGTTAGTCGAAGTGGTGCCTCATTTAGTGGTATTAACACCTTGTTATAAAGTTACTCCTTCATTTGAAATTATTTAGAGAGCATACCTACCTTTAAAGTTATGTCTAAATCTTTTCAAATTACTCTGTTAGCTTGATGAGACTTGTTATAGAACTTGTTATGAGACAAAGTACGATCGTGCAATGTACTAATATAGAGCTTGTCAGGTGACGGTTTTGAGCCTCTATAACATATAAATCCATTACATTATAGGAATTATTTACTTTATGACTATTAAACTTTACTTACAGTACAGTAACTTACAATACAGTAAAGAAACAGATATTTAATTACAAAATGAAAAATATTCGATTGTAATTAAAGTTATGATATTTAATTTCACTATGTAGGAATTTAGGAAATAATAACTTCTTTTAGTTACTTTAATCTAGTAATGGCTCACACTCATAAATAAAGTGGCTACCAAATAACAAATGGACCAAACTTTCCGCTACTAGAATGATATGAAACGTGAGAGCCTATAAGTGTAATCTTAATTATTAATATTACTATCTAAATAAACATTAATTATTTAAATAGTAATATTTCTATTATTTTTTACTGTATACTGTAATTTACGATTTCAGATTTCAGCATAACAGAGGGTTCTATTTCTTAATTTATAATTTTTGTATTTAATTATATTATTTAAAATAGTAATAATTGAAAAATTTAGTGTATTAGAATGGGCGTTAAAAGCAATTACGATTAATTATCCTAAACTTATTAATTTCACAAGAAGCGTGAAAAAAAATGAAATATCAACAGATCTTTAACTGAAGAAAAAAAGTAAATAATAATATAAAACTTGGTCCGTAAGAACACCTAAATTAATGGCGGGTGAACGAAAAAATATAAGCAAATGCTTAACTCAAAGTATACTCAGGGTAGAGGTTACAGACAAATTTATTCACCACAAAACATCATTAATAGGCAATTTATAGTCGGACATGTATTTTCAGATTGTCTGAAGCTATATTTTTTAAAACGTTATTCTGTATATTTATATTATCATTTTCTTTTATATTTTATTGCTTACAAAATTTACTGATTTAGATATTGACATGATCCAAAAAACTCAACCCCTTATATATTTTTAGGACAAAAACAAGACATCATTTTGTTTCATTTATAGGGTACACTCAGGGAATAATGATTGTTAAACTGAGAAAAAGTGCTAAAAATAGGAATAGATAAATATTAACACTTTTTAAAATTATACTCGTAGATGTTAATACATTTTCTTAAAAATTTTTTGTATTTGAATATGAATAGAAAACATTCAGAGAAATGACAACTCTTCTATCAAGATTCATTTAGTTAATATAAATTAATTAATAGAATTAATTAATTAATAGAAATGTGGTGCTGTTATTACACTTGATGAATATTTTTTATTCCTTTATATAAAGGTAAAACTGTTAACACGACTACTCTGTTGATACGGTTATTGGGATATATATCCTAGAAGTACGGTGAATATGCCAAGCGATCTTTATTTAGCTTGTTATGAATGAGTATTTGAATAAATTAGAATTATTTAAAAATTAATGCTAACTCAACCTGTACGTACATTCGTAAATAAAATATAAATACAATAAATTACTTTATATTTATTTTTTTTATATTTTCATAGTACTCTCAGCTATTTGATGTATTGATATTCATTCTTCATTTGTCAAATGAAGAATGATAATGATACATTGAAAATCATATTAAATATATAGTATTTTATCATATGAAATATTAAATTTCTTATATATGAACAATGCTTTACCTTTTCATATTATTTATTGATATAAATTAAATCACAAAGCTTTAGAATTTTTTATTTTTATTTTAGAACATTTTACTTAGATTTCAGACTTGATTGTTATTACATGGATCTCAAACTATATATATAAACTAATTAAAAAGAAGGAAAAACACAGATAGACACAGGAATAACTCACTTCTATATTTCGACCATCGTCGTCATCAGGAAGTGAAGAGCACTGCAGGAAGGCAGAGTGGCGACTCTATGTATATATATATTATATATATATACAAACCATAATATGAAATGGGAAAACAAGACTAAGATTTTTCAACCGTAACAAGCTGTCTTCGTCAGAGTAAAAAACCCAACTGATGTATATATATATATATATATATATATTGTTATATAACGTCCTATATTTGGCTTGTATCTGTTTCTTACATAATTTCTCCATTTTTCGGAATTCTTTCCTCGTCTCTTCATTAAAACTATAAAGCTCATCACCAATATTTATAGATGATATTGGTGATAGATAATATTGGTAATAGGCTTTATAGCTTTATAGTTTTAATGAAGAGACGAGGAGGGAATTCCGGAAACTGGAGAAATTTTGTAAGAAACAGATACAAGCCAATATGGGGCGTTATTTAACAATATATTTTTAAATAAAGGACTGCTTTCAGCTTTTACAAATATATATATATATATATATAGGTGTGTTCTCTAATCGGAGTTCGGTCAATTTTCCAGGACAAAAAATCAAACTCTCGTTGCCAACGTTTCGGTTTTATTTAAAACCTTTTTCATAGGCCTACAAACAAAGGATAATAAGAAATCACATATCAACATCAAACATATACACAATATGAAAATGGATTGTTACAACTCATGAATATTACAAGCAGAAATATTTCAGAGATAGATAAAACAATATTACTTACAGAAGTAAGAATTTTTTAACTAAGAAAATGAAATTTACATTATTTAAAGGAACAACAATGTTAGCCGGACAAAACCTTCGACTAGACTAATAAGATAACATTACAAATAACCTCAACACTGTTCACTCAAGGGAACTAAATAAATCAAATTTCACTAAACCTCAGCACAACACTCCAGAATAAATATTACTTAAATTAGTAATATCACTTCTATGATTAATCGAACTTAGATCCTTTTTAATATATAACATCTCAAGTGTCTTCCTTCTTTGCTCATCTTTTTCTTTTTCTATTATAGTTGTATCTTCAAAATCGAACGTGTGACCTTCGTTTATTGCATGCCCAGCTAAGGCTGTTGCGTTACTTTTCTTTGTTCTTATGGAATAATTATGTTGGTACAACCTTTCTTTGAGAAAACGACTAGTTTCACCATAGTAACAGTTGTCACAGTCTTTACATTTGATGGCATAAATGAGGTTACTTTGTAACTCCTTCGGTATTTTTTCTTTCAAATTTGAAAATAAAGATTTATTTTTTCTTTTATTATAAAATGCCAGTGTAACTTCAGGTACGTTTCGTTTGAACACTTTTCTAATTGAAGTTTCTAAACGAAACGTACCTGAAGTTACACTGGCATTTTATAATAAAAGAAAAAATAAATCTTTATTTTCAAATTTGAAAGAATCAATTAGAAAAGTGTTCAAACGAAACGTACCTGAAGTTACACTGGCATTTTATAATAAAAGAAAAAATAAATCTTTATTTTCAAATTTGAAAGAAAAAATACCGAAGGAGTTACAAAGTAACCTCATTTATGCCATCAAATGTAAAGACTGTGACAAGTTAAAAAAAAAAAGTAAATTCTTAGTTAAAAAATTCTTACTTCTGTAAGTAATATTGTTTTATGTATCTCTGAAATATTTCTGCTTGTAATATTCATGAGTTGTAACAATCCATTTTCATATTGTGTATATGTTTGATGTTGATATGTGATTTCTTATTATCCTTTGTTTGTAGGCCTATGAAAAAGGTTTTAAATAAAACCGAAACGTTGGCAACGAGAGTTTGATTTTTTGTCCTGGAAAATTGACCGAACCCCGATTAGAGAACACACCTATTCTATCAAACGGTCGATATATTATTGAATCTGTTATATATATATTGAGAAATAAAATGTTAAAAGCATAGAAAAACCAAATATTCAGTGAGAGGTTTCACGAAATTACAAGAAAACCAATGGTTTTTTTTGATAAAGCGCACCCTATGAAAGTGAAATATTGATACTGAGCTGCTTTTATATTTCAGGTCTAACAATAACGAATATTAAATTTGGTGTGAAAACTTTTCTGATTTTTCAGACTCTGCTCACTCACTCTATATTATACACGTACACAGACACACACACTCTCTGTCGCACCCACAATCACTATAAAATACACACACACATAACATAAACACGATCAATAGAAAGGCAAACACTCAGAGAGAGAGAGAGAGAGAGAGAGAGAGAGAGAGAGAGAGGAGAGAGAGAGAGAGAGAGAGAGAGAGAAAGGAAAGTAGAAAATATTAAATTACAATTTATCTATTTGTTTTATTGATAAATAAAATTGTTATCAATCATTTGTTAAATATTCATACATAATGGCCAAAATAATCTTACAAACGTATATATTATGTCAAATAATATATTTCATATATATGAACAATGTATTTCCTTATCTTTAATATTCATATCAATTAAAGTTGATATATTATTAAAATCATGTCAATCATATTTAAAAGGAGTCAACATTTTGACTATCCATTGAGTATTATGTCTAAAATGAATTAAAAACATGTTTGTTGAAATTAAATATAGACGAACTAAATGACACCTACTTATATAAAAGAGGAAAGAAGTATAATTATATGAACAAAATGTAATGAAGAAATTGTGATGAAAAAGTGTATTTCTAATGTAGTGCAATCTGTTATTATGTGGTATTTACTCATTGTAGGGTAAAAATCTAATGAAATGGTCTCCACATATATGTAATGTAAAGGCTCAGCCTAACTTTAAGAGAAATATGTACCTGCTCTAATAAGAAACAGATGTACCCTATTCCCCCACCCATGTCCATTCCATTTCCAGTCAGTCTTATTCAGAGGCACTCACCCTTAGGTTCGTACTTTCTGCCTTATTTTATTTTATATTAATTTTTGTACTTATTTACTTTGTACTATAGATAACTCTCTGGTGTCATTGTATTTTTTAGTTAATGCCTGAAGAAGAACACTATGTGTTCGAAACGCGTTGTTTATATCATTAAAAGTTTTAATGTGGAGACCATTTCATTAGATTTTTACCCTACAATGAAAAAGTGTATGTCAGTAACAGTCTACTGAAATATTAGGCCTTCTATGATCTATATCACACACTTGAATATCATATAGTAGAGTCTTTGAACTATAGTAAAGTTAGGCATCAAATACAAACACCTAGTTATAAGTAACATCCAAACTATTTGGCACTGAACTCAGTTATATTCATACAATGACGCAGACACACACCCTAGCTATAAACACGATCGCATACACTCACACTAACAAATAAGCACACACACACACGCACACATACACACACATAGCATAAACACGATCACACACACACGCACACGCACACGTAGCATAAACACGATCACATACACTCACACTCACAAATAAACACACACACACATAATGTTTACATTATCAGTTATAATAGAGTTCTGTACACTGCGACTCCAGCGACCAGAAAGTAATGTAAATGGTCATAAACTATTTGATAAAAGCTTCCTGAATATTTAGGTATTAAGATAAACGACCATTTCATTAAATATTGACTATCTTAAAACTGATTTACTGTTAGATGTTTAAAACAGACAGTTTTAACCCTTATATTTTAAGTGAAACTTATATTCCTTATAAATATCAAATATTATTACAGGTTTATTACAGGAGTATTTCAATCAAATGAATAACTAAAAGAGCTAACTCCCTTTAATATAAGCAACATAGACACAATATGCTGTTTCAAATGTCGGAAATAACATTAACACTAAGTGGCATAATTTACATAAGTACATGCATATTGCTGGTAGCACAGATGTTGGTAAAGTTATATTAAGGGATAGACTAACTGTCTTACCTCGTATACAAATGTCAACTGTGTAACGCTTTCAGCATTGTTCAACATAATGTAATTTACATAAGGTATGTTTGTAACATTTCATGTCGAAGTTTACAATAATGAACTATTGATGATATAAATATTATGTTAAAGTAAACTAAGTAATATGTAATAAAAAAAAGACATATCCAATATCCAATATTACATTACAAGATAAATATATATCAAATGCTATGTTATTTCAACTACAATATTTTACAGTATTACATTTATTTTTCTATTTATCGATGTTTGGTCAAGTATTAGATAAATCTCAAACATATTTAGTCTACTTTTAGTCTATATTTGTAGAGGTGATTGTGCTACATTAATTATAGAATTTATTTGCACAAAAAACAAATAATGCATCTTTTTATATGCTTAAACATTATTGCCTTCGTATTTATAATACATGTATTAAATAATACATTTTAATACTTTAAATAACACATGTCAGCTTCTAACAAATACTGTTAATATAATATATTGTTAAAAAAATATACTCTTAGATTTTGACGAAGACCACTTTTTTGGTTGAAAAGTCTTAGTCATTTTTTGTATCTCTTACTTTGGTTTCAACGTTGATATATATATATATATATATATATATATATATATATATATAATGTGTGTGTGTGTGTGTGTGTGTATGTATGTGTGTCTGTAAGAAGGCAGCCATTCGTTACCTAAGCATGTTTCAGTTAAATGCACGGCAGACCAGATTTATAGTCATCAACTCAGAGGCTGCTATGCTTTTTAACGATATATATATATATATATATATATATTATATATATATATATATATATATATATAAATTTAAATTACACAAAGCACGACACAGAAAAGAGAATACAAAGAAAACTTACAGAATTCAATATTTCGAACTGTTGTTCGTCATCAGGAGAGTAGACTAGTAGAGAGGACGAAGTGAGAGAGATCTCCCCACGTCGAAGAACGGAGCGCGAATGAAGAAATAAAGAGTCAACCGAAGAGAGCAGCACTAGCGTAAAAAAGGAGCTAGGCACTAAACGTCGGAGAACGGAGAAAGCAAAAACAATAGATAAAATTATAAAATTAAAAATTATAAATTAAAAATTATAAAAAAGGAAATAATAAAAAAAAATATATATATATAATAAAAAAAATATATATATATATATATATATATATACCCAAATGAAAGGGCTTTAGGTAAAGTTATATTGAATGCAACCCAAAACTTGAGATATACTCACATATTTATATATCTCAATAATCATAGTCATTAGGAGGCAGGGCAGTAACTCTTCCCTTCACCCCCTGATGACGACACTTATTAAAATAAAGAAGGGTATTTTATGTTTGTTTATTTTTGGATGGTTTTCATTCTAATTTCTATTGTGATACTTCTTCATTTGAGACTCCCCGATAGATCAGTTTTTCTAGGAAAAAAATTAGTCCCATTTCTAAATTTCTTGCTGGGGTTTAACTGTTTATATACAACAGAATGAAATTTAAACTTAGCCAGCTACAAACAAGGCTGCCTGAGAACGATATTCGGAAATCTGTTGTCACAGATAGAAATGCACTGCTCGAGTTGGTCGTATGTAGTTACTCGAGTTACAGGCTTTATATAACTCGAGTAGCTACGGTACATTATTGCATTGATTTTTACATTGAATTTATAGTTATATACAATATTATTCAAGTATTTTTCGACATATTTGGGCAGTAAATACTTTAGTCTTCCTATTGAGAGGACAATTGGGTTGCTACCAGGAGTTATCTATTTTATCTAACTCATATATATATATATATATGAATACCAAATAAATCCAAGGTATTCTTGGAGTCATTTCATTCTAGGAAATGAAATAATTAAGCTTGACAAAGATGTACAAACGTTTTCTGTTTAAACTGTCAACAACAGCCTGGTTCGTAATTCTCTTCTCAAGAGTGAAATGATTTTAAAAATTCAGGATAATTTTCGTTATGTTCCTCAGAATATGTTAACTTAATGCCTAATTATATTTGGTTTAAATGTAATCGAAGTTGAATATGTATTAAGCTTCAAGGAAGGTTTCTACCCTTTCTACACCTTTGTCACAGAAGCATTCAAATATTCAGGATCTATTCCACTGCCTTCCTGAGAAAATGTTTTTTTCATAATTCAGTGCCTTATACATATGGATAACATTTAATCGAAATTGCATATTAATGGAAAATTTAATGAGATTTTTCATCCTAATGTTATTTTTGGACAGCATTTCGACATTCAGTTGTTCTACTGTATTCCTTAAAAAATATTCTTATTAGTGAAATGTTTACGCATATTATTGAGGGGTCTGGTTAGCTCACTGGTTAATGTACGTGTTCTGAACTAATAGGACCGGGTTTGATCCTCACCTGCCCCTCGATTTATTTATGAGCACGTCGTCCCTCGGAGAAGGACATCTAAGCGTCGGTCCCGAGCCTGTACTATGTCAGGTACTCGTTCGTGTATATATATATATTTATATATAATACTAATATACTAATATTATACATTCTTATACTAAGAAATTATACATTGTTCAATTTGTGTTATAAAGATCCCTACTCTAAAACACTTGAGTTAGGCTAAATTTAGGACCTCCACTGTAGAAATCAGCCTTCTTTGTGTAGTATCACAAAGGACCAATGGTCGGCCTATATGTGTTCCCTTGTGGGGAACTGCCACTGCAACCTAACCTAACCTAACGTATTGGTTAGGTTAGCCATACCATACATAAACAGTAAGTGCATATTTATGTAAATGTTAAGAAATGACTTTTTTTTACTGATTTATAGAACAAGGAGATACATATTTCCCTGGACAGTATTTATTGCCAAATTTGAACTGTTATTTTTATTATAAATTCAATTTATAAGCTCCTGCTACCTTTAGTGGACTATACTGTTCTCCTGGTATTTATACCAGCTACCTTCTCTAAATCTTCATAACTAACGAATATGACGGTTCTAATAGTTTTCATAACGGCTAATTTCAGTTTTTGTATTTGTTTCGTTTCAGTTTATTTAATTAAATTTAACAATTTATCTTTTACAATTATATATTTGTAACTCCATTATTTTTTATTATATTTCAAATATTTTTCAATACGTGGCCTTCAATAAGGATTCTATGAAATTAAACTAATACTTTTCATTTATGATTTTTCCATTATCAAACTGTGCCTATATCCGCAAAACCATAATTCTGGCTTCTCTGACCATAATGAAGGTGTCAAGATACCGATTTCACATGTCATTACTTGGTTCCCTGTAATTACTGTCTCACTGATCTGATTGCACTCTGATATGTTCTAATTATTACTCAACACCCACTAAAACACTACACGTGGTCTCTAATTGCCAAACACCTAAGTACCACCAATTATAGCATGTTACTGAAAAGTAAAGACACTCTTTTATATCACAAAATTATTTTTAATAAAAGTAACATTTATTCAACACTCTAACTCTACCGGATGTAATCTTTCATTTTTATCTCATCCTGCTTTGCATAAAATTGAACAATGAAAATATTAAAAGGTTTTACGTAATCAGTTTTGGTCTTATTCAGTAGGCAAGATTGATGTTCAATTAGATTATTGTGTTTTTTTGTGTGAGTAAATTTAATTTTAAGTATTAATCACAGTATGTTTTTTTTGGTATATTGTTTTTTACGGGTAAAATGTGATATATCATCCTTTAGTATAGTTTTTTCATTCTTTGTTGGCAACACTGCGTAAAAAAAGCTCATTCTTTCAAGCAAGGCACATTGCAGTAAAGTAACCTGCAACCATGTAACCTATCAGTGTTCTGATTGTACCTATGTATCTTGTTATTATATAATGAAAGTGTTACTTATGTACAAGGTACAAACAGATTACACTCATAATAGTAATAATAATAATAATGTAATAATAATAATAATAATGTAATAAACGATGAAGATTATGATATTGACGTTTATAAAACTATACGACTTATGGAGGTAGTATTCACCTATATTTCTATATTCGATTAAATGTTGACTGTTTTAAAGCATTAAGTGATAACAACTTTCTAAGAAAACTAAAAACGTATCAGGAATTTTATTTCAGAAAAATCAATCATCAGTTTTGAATTTCAAACGTGTAATATTTTATCATACGTTTGTAGATAGAAATTCACAAAAAAAAACTTAAATGTGCAGACAGGATAAAAGAGTTGAAGCTAGTGGGATGGAGGGAGGGTGCGATTAGTTCTTTTGGAATCGATTGGCTTGTCATTACCCCCTTCTTGTTCGGATTCCCTTCCAGCAACTTCACAACCTTCTTCATCCTCCAGACCTGATTTAAATCCTAATCTCTCCATCTTTAAGCGATTCAAAACGCCAGTAAAATATCTTTTACTTCTCATACATTAGTTAAATATTTTTTACCAGAAATATTTCTTCAACATTTTATTTTTTTTAATAGTAATTCCAAATTCATTACATTTCGAAGTTAACTTTAAATATACGATTGTTTAAGTATCCAGATTGTTCAAAATAAGTGTGCTCGCCTTATAGCCAGCGCTCCTTGGTACGCCCGTAATGTTGATATTCACCATGATTTGAAAATGGAATCCATAGATAGCTACATCACCCGACTTACTACCAATGAAGACAAGAAACTATTTACTCATCCAAATTTCCTTGTACAAACTCTAACAATCCTGTCGCCAACCTTCCTCAACCTCACTGAATAATTACTTCAACCAGTGACTATCTAACTACCTTTCCAGCTCATGCTTAAAAGCATTAAAAACTATGACTTACAAGACCACATGACCACAAATACGACATCATTACTGTAAAGACTAACTTAATATCCGACATGAATTACTGACATTCCAAGTTATAGTAGCACAGTAATCAAGCAGTAGAAGGCCTCTGGTCTGGAACTGCTAGTTACGACGTGCACTATAGTGCGCGGTTATATTCGTTGGTCGTTGGTTGGAACTTTAAATTTGTAATACATATTTGAAAGTTAAGAGAAAACATTTTTATGTTATTGAGGATGAACTAATTCTTACTGCTCTTTTGTAATACCATATAAATTTTTTTGTCACAATTATCAAACATCTATTTAATGGTATGGTTTCGTTTTCAAAACTGACTAAAAACTAGAAATTTTAATTTAAAAATAGCAGAAATGATTTGAAGATTTAGTTTGTATGCAAATTACAAAGGAGATCAACAGTTTTTTAGCATTATTCTTTCAAGCTATCCACGTAATTTTTCATTGCAGATATGAAATAAATTCGATGAGTTTCTATTATTCTGTTCAGATTTTAATATATATATAGCTTAGAAATATATTAAGTTATCTAATACATCGTAATGAAGGGACCTTTACAAACAAACAAAAAGTAAAGCAATTATTCTCAGGTAAAAGCAACAATACGATATACAATGTTCTTTAATTAAGATAAACATAAAACATTAAATATTCAGTATGAGTCTCAAATGTTCTTATTTGTCGCTAAAAGTTGTAACCACAATTGATTAAATTCATTGGTTTTATAACAGGCAATAATAAAATAACCATTATCATAAATAAACCTTAAACGAAGAATATATTGATGTTAACTTTTAAGTGAAATGCCTGGACGTTTCAGTTTTTGACTTGCAGTTCAGGTCTACTGGGTTTGCAATATTTTATCTTCTAGATGTTGAGCTCCATCTTGAAACGTTTTTTAAACTTTTATTTATTACCCACACAATACCTTTATCTTCAAGAATTGTTTCTTTAACTGTGTTTTATTTCATTTCAAACTGCAAAAATAGTTTTTTAATATCTATTATTTTTTTATGGCTGTGGAGAAGGGATTTTGTAAAGTAAACTTTTTAAAATTTTGTAGATAATGAAAGGCAGTATTTTATGTTTTATTTAAATGGTATGCCTTCTTAATTATTTTGTTAAATGACTTTTACTGAGTGACAGCTGAATGGCAAAACGTCAACTATAAGCAGGAAACGTAAAAAAAACTATTGTAACTTCCAATGTGTCTTTAAATCTTTCACTCAAAATGAAATTATAATACACCTTCTCAAGGAACATGTAAAATGTCATCAGGATTTATGAAGATATTTTGGTATGCAGGGCAAACAGACATACAGACAGAGATTTTTACTCACATGCATAAGAGAAATGCATGTACGGCATTGGAAAATTCTATGCTATGTTTAGCACTACAGCCAAGATGGGTTAGCCTAAAAAGATTATTGTGGTACGCTAAGTGCGAGTATATTATTAATTGCAGTAAATGAAGATCCACATTTTGGACAATGAGGCAATCTAAGACCTGTTTTGATTGGTCAAACGTTGACCACATCATGATAAGACACCAACAGAATGTTTTGTATGTTGAAAGTTATCACAGAATCATAGATTCGTTGTATTTCCAATCCATAGAGGGTTACAACTGACTGTTTCTTTGATAATAACAATGGGTACTACTCGGAGGAAAGCTTCTCAACCATACATTAGATTAAGTCTAATCAGAATGCTTCGTTAAAAATACTAATACGACCATTTAGTTAACATTTACTAATTTTAGTAACTTAGTAATTTTTTTTCAAATACCCAGTGAATTACCACTCTCAATATGCATTGTTGTTAATCCTAAGGAGATTAGTATATGTTTTGATTTTTTTATTTCCTATGTAATTTATTCTGGAGTTGGATAAGCCACTTATTATTGATTATTTCTTTTATTTATTGTTACGGAAACATATCGACATATATTGAACACTTCACCATTTTAATATCATGCAGTATTAAAACTTAAAGTGAGGGCTGCTCTAAATAGAGTGATTAGTGATGGTGAAGCAGTTCAACAGTTCATTATCTAACTAAATTTCTTGATTTTGTAACTGATCCTGGACTGCCTGCTCATGAGTTAAAACTTAAAGTAGGGGTAACCAATCATGCTGTAACGAAACTTGAGTGCCCCAAAAATGTGCAACGGGACACGACTCTGCTCTGCACAGATACGTCATAGAGGCGGACATCATGACTGGGTATGATACTGAGGAGTCTGTGTTTATATCACGCATACCATTGATTCCAAGCAACTATCCGTTTCAATTCAAATGGTTGCAATTTCCCTTCAGCGGCTTTTTTGCAGTGATGGTAAATGTCTCGAAGGCAAACTCTATCTACCGCAGGAATTGAAGTGAGTAAGGCAAAGGGTTTCTCACATACTCGTAGTTAACTGTATGTTGCTTGTGGGTCAAAGGTTCCAATTCTTTGTCCTTCTATGCACCTGAAGGACAGACAGCTAATGTGATCTGTTCAGAGTTACCTATATAACACTGTATAAATAATGATATTTTCTACTATTCTATAATTTCTAAAATTTTTTTGAAATATCATCTCAAAAGTTCTGTAAAATACGCGTCAAGGACGGACACTTCTTTTAGTTAGTAAAAAAACAGTTTCTAAATACAACTATGAAGCTTTCAGCGTGTTTATTTTAGATAATAATCTAATATCGGGAGGCAGTTGTAAAATTATATTTATTGATTCATTTTTAAGAATTGCATATGTTACAAATGATTTATTTGTTGCTAGCTTTACATAGATCAGTGGTTAGTCATAACACAGAAATAATATAGTGGAACCAACGAACGTGTTTCTTGAAGGATGGGAAAATATGAGAGTTAAAGTAGTAAATAAATAGTAACACAAAAAAATAGTAAATGTGACTTCTTCTTACTTATGACACTCCTCAAATGTGATAGATTTTATTGCTTGTGAAATTCAATTCCATAGATGAAGATACAGTTTTACACTTGTTTTAAAAACTAGATTGGACTATTCAGAATAAATAGTATAAAACAAAATTGTTTCTGTGGAATAGAATTATAGGTTAGCTTAGTGGCAACATGCTCAAGTGGCCTCTGCACTAGGGAGTCCGGGGTTTAATACCAACTCTGGCCCCTCGATTTATTCACGCAGCAGGTGAATAAATATAGTACGTCGTCTCTCGGAGATGATATTAAGCCGTCGGTCTCGAGCCTGTAAGATGTCAGGAACTTGTTAAAGATCCCTACTATAAATACATATGAGTTAAGCAACATTCAGGACTCCCAATGTTGGATCATGTTGGATCAATCTTCATTGTGGCCAATCTTTTAATGGCCAATGTTTGTTCTCTTGTGAGACTGCCATTGCAACCTAACCTAGCCTAAACACAATTATAATTGGCTCAGAGATATCCTCAAAAATCATCTGGTTATATAACTTTTTTTTTATTTCTGTCTGTTTGTTAAACATCATCACCTTCATCATTAATCTGTTATCATTATTGACTGTACATGTTAAGTCAGATTGAGGTAAAGAAGGTTCAAGTGACCTTAACCTCAATCGAGGTTAAGTGACTTAGTTATGCGTCAAAATGTTAACGTCATTGAAGATATAATAGTTTTAGCCTTTGCCTGTTTTGGCTTGTTTCGATTCTCCTACGCACATCTGAGTAAATAGACGAGTTATTTTTCGTAAAAATAATTATAAAGCTATTTTATTTAAATAAAATTTATTTGTATTATGTTCCTTTATTTTGCAAATCTCAAAAAGTTTATTTTATGGAGTTTTCAAGATGACCTCTAAAATATAAAATATTTTAAATAAAACTCTGAAGACAGAGAAATGAGATAAGGACTTAACAGTTGGAGGATATCAAGCAAAAGTGCTTCAGAAACTCTCCAAGATAGAACTGTCTGAGTAGAAGATAACGACTACAGAGAAACAACCAGCAGACTTCAATTCCACTTCGAAAGCGGAAATGCAATTCTATTTGCTTAAAACTCACCATCATAGCATTCAGTGTATAAGTCATAATTGATTTACTTACTATCCAAGTTAACTATCCAATAAAACTGGCACAATACAAAAGTTTGCGTTGTAAAAAGTAAACTTTTCGTTCTACCATAGATTAAAATATCACTATAAAAATGAAGTGATGCTAAAAAAACTTATTACGTGTTTATTGTAATTAATTTTGTTTTAAACATGTAAACAAATTAACCAGCATCATTTTATCTTCTTTGTCACCACCTGTTCTCAAACTGTTGTCCATTTTGGTCAACAACACCGCCGATAATGCGAAGGGTTTCGAAAAAAATGTGCACATCTTTTAGTAGTAGCTGATAACTCAATTGTTTCCTTTTGGTTGTAAAAATGTTTTAAGCGGAAAAATTACATTTCAGATTAACTCATTCTCTTACTGACGATGATACATGACCGAAAAGGTTCTTGAAAAGGTGTTGCAGGTTCATATAAACAGGACCATCCACAGTGGAGTTAAACAAATTGTTGAGTTAATCATTTTGATGATATCCACAGAATACTAAAATTTCTGATGAGTTAATATGACTGTCAATTATAACTATCAATATAGTCATGATATAAATTATTGTAATATTACAATAATTTAATGTGTGTATACATTCTTTTTGGGACACCCTTTATACATATATATAAAAAGATTTCACATAAACACGTGAAATAACAATCAATGATCAAAACCACAATATGAAAATTTTTCGTAAATAGTTGGGTTTTTGACTCTGACGAAGACCGCTAATTACGGTTGAAAGATCTTAGTTTTGTTTTCCCATTTTATATTGTGCCTTGCTGTCTTAAGTAGAAGTAAGGAAAAACTAAAATGAACACAGGAGTAGAGATGTCAATGTGTCCAACGATTGATACAACGTGACATCGTTGATTATATATGTATATATATATATATATATATATATATATATATATATATATTATATATATATATATATATATATATATATGATCAAACAACAATAAGAAATGGGAAAACAAGATTAAGATCTTGTTTTCCCATTTCTTATTGTTGTTTGATCATTGATTGTTATTTCACGTGTTTATGTGAAATCTTTATATATATATAATGAAGGACTTTAGAGAAAAATTGTATATGAGAATACAAAGCTAAACATAGACACAGACATAAGTCATATTTCGACTTCTTTATTTCGTTAATCGTCATCATTAGGAAATGAATTGTCAGCAGGAAGGAATGTTGGTGATTCAATATACAGTTTATTAGTGAGAGAGAAATCAAAATATTTTTTTGATTATAAATTTCAATGAATCAATAACTCCAACCAAAAAAAATCACTAAAATAGAAGAGTTAATTATTAACTGATATTGATATACTATTAATTTATTTGATTTTAGCTATAAATATAATCACGAAGTAAGATATAATTTTTTTTAATTAAAGAAGCAAGTAAAGCAATTAAGTAGGCTGGTATGTCTTTTATAGGAAGACTTAGTGAATTAGTAAAGAGAATAGGGTGTTGGGAGGGATGAAGGATTCCAATCAAGGCCTTGTTAGGGGTAAGAGCCTTATGTATCGACAAGCCGTCTTCCATTCGACCAACGCCACCCCGTCTTTCCTTAATTCAGTTAGTTCTTTCTTCATATTGCCATCACTTAGACCTTCCACATCTTCATTTATTCTTATTATCCAATGCCTTTGAGGAATTATTCTATTTAAACTTGTATACAGTGATAATATATATATAATTGATTATTACCACTTATTGTAATTATGTTTTCATTTGGTTGTATGTTCTTATAGAATGAAAATTATTTATTCTCATAAAGTTATAAACATAAAACTTGATTAAAAACATATTGTGATTAGGAATTGAACTCTTTTCTTTCATAAAAGAAAATTAAACGAATGCCTTCCACGTCCAAGTTTATGTCATCTACATAAATGAATGACTACAACATGAATCATTTAAATGCATCGAATTGATCTACACAGAAATGAAGAGGGTCATTCTGTTTGTGAATTTTACAACGAATGATACTGTTCAAAGGAATTTAGTCTTATTTTACAATTTCGAATTAAGGCCTTAAATTTAATATCTATATATATCTATCTGATATGTATATATATGAAATAGGAAAACAAGACTAAGATCTTTCAACCTTCCTTGATGAATCCTAAGATATTTAATCAGTCTTCGTCAGAGTCAAAAACCCAACAGGAACACTAGATGCAGAAAACATCTGGTGAGGGTTGAGAAGAGTGGGAGGGAAGAGTGGTATTTTAAAAGGGTGAAAGCACAGGAAAGGACTAATATCCAGAAAGAGATGTTTGGGAAAACAAAGGAGTACAGTAAGAAGAGTAAAAAACTATCCGCTAGCTGTCAACCCTCTTAGAAGAGGCTATTGCCCTCGTGACGAAAGTATCAAGTTTGAAGAGACCGTTACTAATGTTTGTAATATTAGATCTACTAAATTTAATTGGAGACAATTCAATAATATTTCTTAACAATAACGAGTTTTTATAGGTAATAAATTTAGCTCCTGTCCAATCAATATGATGATTTTCATTGTTTATATGCAAGAATAAGGCACTACTTTTTTCCTGTCTACTTACGTTGTATTTGTGTTGTTTTACACGTGTCTTTAATGATTTACCAGTTTGACCAATATAAATTGTATGGCAATTTTTGCACAAAATTTTATAAATACCACCGGACTCCAATTCCTTTAGAGATTTTTTTTTGCACGGAATTTTATTAATACCACCGTACTCCAATTCCCTGGGACAGTTTTTTATTAACATATGGCCCACGCTATTACGATTAGAGAACACTATAATAAAATCAATTTGTTTGGCTAGTCTTGGAAGGGGGTCCAATGACTCATGATATGGCAAAAATATAGAATTTGACAATGAACGGGGCTCTGTTGAAGTATTAGAGAAAGTTTTCTAGCTCCCTTCATCGATATAAGAGGAAGGGTATTTTACTGAAAGGGAAATTGACCTAATGTTGTTAATCTCTTCATTAAGGAATTCAGGAGAGCACACTCTTAACGCCTTCAAAAACATATTTCTAAAAACAGAAATTTTAATATTTTTTGAATGGGAAGAATAAAGTGAACATATGCAAGTACATTCGAAGGTTTTCTATGTACACTAAAGCGTAACTCTTTAGGTAACCTATGGATCAGGACATATAAGAAGGGCAAATTACCACTTACTTCTTCTTCCATTGTGAATTTGATTTTCGGCATTAATGAATTTAATTTTATTAGGAAAGCATCTTTATTTATAGAATTAGGACAGATGAAAACTATATCGTCAATATACTATATCATTTAACATGTCTAGGCAATATTGAGCTAAACATTTTACTTTCAAAGAGCAATATCACTTTTAAAATACCACTTTTCCCTCCTAATCTTCTCAAACCTTCACCAGATGTTTTATGCATCTAGTGTTTCAGTTCGGTTTTTGACTCTGACGAAGACCGCTTGTTACGGCTGAAAGATCTTAGTCTTGTTTTCCCATTTCATATTGTGCTTTGATCATTGATTGTTATTTCACGTGTTTATGTGAAATCTTGTTATATATGACGTATATATCTATCAGGGGCCTACACCAATGAAAATAAATTAGGTGTAATTAATATTATTAAATTTTTCTTATCAGCTCATAATTCGAAAAAATTTGATGGTTTGACTTTTTATCAAAGCAATAATTCCATCCTTATGGATGCGATGACCGTGTTGCTTCCCCTGCGCGGACATTTTCGTGCCGTCAGTCCACTGATTGACGAATCAGCGTATGTTCAGGAAATGAAAGCTGAAAGCATCCAATTCTGCATAATTTACACGGTTTTCAATAACTTCACAGAATAATGGAAGATTTTTTCTCTGTCTACGGAGAAATTAATAAAAGGTGTTCATTGTTGCTGCTATAATCACAGGAGAAGCGTTTGCTTCCCTTGCTTCCACTGACTGCACGCTTGTGATATATATATATATATATATATATATTATATATATATATATATAAACACATACGAGAGATTTCAAAAAATGTCAAATAAATTGTAAGTTCGTCGTTATCAATTAGACATATAGCATGTTTTAGAAAGAAATCTCTTGTATATCTTTTATTTCTATGAGTTTTAATTATTTAGTTTGTTTAACCGGTTTATATTATTGCCTATATATATTTGAACGTTAAAATTGCTGTTAGTTTGTATCAGAAACACAAAGCGTGACTCTGACAGTTTGAAAGTTGATTTTTATTTCGTATGTTTACTATGAAGTCTTTATATTTCTTGGAAAAAGAGACGTGCTCGGTCTCCCTCTCTCTTTTCACTTAAAAACCGATTGCCCGGAAATTTGAGTTTGTAAATGAGTATGTTCTTACTCTGTCTGTTACTTTTTTCGATTTTGAAATTGTGTATATATATAAATATTTTAGTCCACTTGTTTTCTGATGACATGTCGATGAAAGGCCCTAGAGCATTGTTTCCAATTTATTTTCACTGTGGTAAATTAATACATATTTAATATTTATATTTCGTTAAACACTTTTTGAACCTTTGTTTTAGTCTCTTTTCTTATTATCTTTTCTAATTTTCTAATTAGTGTTTTGATAAAGTTAATAAGGAAAGAGACTAAAACAAAAGTTCAAAAAGTATTTAACAAAATTGGTATGAATGAAAACCTGCTCCCTAATTATACAAATATATAACAGATTCAATAATATATCGACCGTTTGATAGAATAGTTGTGTTCTCTAATCGGGGTTCGGTCAATTTTCCAGGATAAAAAATCAAACTCTCGTTGCCAACGTTTCGGTTTTATTTAAAACCTTTTTCATAGGCCTACAAAGGATAATAAGAAATCACATATCAACATCAAACATATACACAATATGAAAATGGATTGTTACAACTTATGAATATTACAAGCAGAAATATTTCAGAGATACATAAAACAATATTACTTACAGAAGTAAGAATTTTTTAACTAAGAAAATGTTACAAGCAGAAATATTTCAGAGATACATAAAACAATATTACTTACAGAAGTAAGAATTTTTTAACTAAGAAAATGTTACAAGCAGAAATATTTCAGAGATACATAAAACAATATTACTTACAGAAGTAAGAATTTTTTAACTAAGAAAATGTTAAAAAATTCTTTTTCTTAGTTAAAAAATTCTTACTTCTGTAAGTAATATTGTTTTATGTATCTCTGAAATATTTCTGCTTGTAATATTCATAAGTTGTAACAATCCATTTTCATATTGTATATATGTTTGATGTTGATATGTGATTTCTTATTATCCTTTGTTTGTAGGCCTATGAAAAAGGTTTTAAATAAAACCGAAACGTTGGCAACGAGTTTGATTGTTTATCCTGGAAAATTGACCGAACCCCGATTAGAGAACACACCTATACAAATATATATATATATCAATGATCCAAAAAGGACAACAAAGGTTTCACAGAAAACTGTTGACACCAAGCTGGTGTAGTACCCGGTGTAGCCGGTGGTGTCCCTATCTCTACTCTTCTAGTGACGGTTCAACAAAAAATTAGCGACTGCAAGTGTGTTCGTATCTTTGTGTCTATAATTTACTTTAATATATATATATAAATAAAGTTTACGGGACTCGGTCAGTTCTTCAGGTTAAAATTAAACTCTCGTTGCCAACGTTTCGATTTTTATTTTAAACATTTTTTATAAGTATTACATTACAAATTATTTTACAAAGAAAAATAATTTGTAATCTAGTACTTAGTTTTTCCGTTTCAAATTTATTCTTCTGCCTATGAAAAAGGTTTTAAATAAAAACCGAAACGTTGGCAATGAGAGTTTAATTTGAACCTGAAGAACAGACCGAGTCCCGATGAACTTTGGTTTTGTTTCTCGATACTTTTATCAATATATATATATATATATATATATATATAATATATATATATATATATATATATATATATATAAGGAAAAAAGAAACTTGCACATTGCTACTGCCACCACATCAGTTAGAAAGATGTGAGTCGCTTTGAAGTCAAGGGAGGACTAAAGTACCTTCTGATTGAAGGGTTATCAATCAGTGTAGCTAAATTAGAATTTAAAATTAGAAAAAATAATTAAGTATGTAAAGTTTAGTATAGTAGGCTAAGAAGAATAAATTAGATTTTAAAATTGACTATGTAATATATGTTATAAAGAAAAACTGTAATAGAGTTTATCTGTTTAGTATGCTCTACATACAATATAAGATGTATGTTATGATCAATATTGGGTGGAATATTACAAAGTAAAGGTTCCTGGAAGCAACTAGTGACAGGAGAAGGCGTGAAGCGTTAGTAATGCAATGCTGCTACCCCTTCATCATGCGTGGTGCCATTTCAAATTAATCACCCCAATCTGTTGCTGTTACTCGAGAGCCTTTCAGTCGGCACTACTCCTAACGGCTTCTCCTTTCAACTTCACTAAGATAACAGGGATTTTATTCATAATTAATCATAACTAACAAGTGAGGTAATTGAAAATTTAACAAACTTAGTGAACATTAATTTTAAAGAGAATTAGAGCTGAAATTGATTATTTTTTTATTTCTAAAGAAATTAAACTAACACATTTATGTAACTATACTATAATATAGTATGTTGTATTAATGAATGAAATTTTTATTCGTCTAATTTAGCACATGATTCAAAAATATGACACAGCAAATTTTATAGTTTGCCTTTTGGTACAGTTATTCATAACTCAAATTAATTAACCGAAACTAATATTTACCGAAAAGTATAATTGAGTACTATTACATTGATTTTAAACCGAGGTGTACTAAAATAAAATATCATAAATTCATTTAAGATGTCCAATTACTGTAAAGGTGGTTAGAGGTGGTGGTATGGTGCATTACATCAGTAGGATGTTTGGGGAGTAGTTTTAAAGATCTTAATCTTTCAACTATGGCAAGCGATCTTCGTCAGAGTCAAAACACAACCTCTGTTACGGTTGAATGATCTTAGTCTTTGTTTTCCCATTTCATATTGTGGTTTTATAATATATATATCTATATATGTGACGTTTATGAATGTCTAAATCAGTAAAAATTAAGGGAATATATACAGCATAAAAAATTGATGAAGAAATATTCAAATCAAAATGTACATATATAAAACTTAATCACTGTATGTATTTGTGTGTATAAATACAGTTCCTCAAATAATAACTATTAACATTACATAATGAAAAATGTAGGTAGAATTTAACATTTAGAACTCAATTGACACTTTTCAATACAATGCTTCTTCATAAACAAATAATATTTCATCAAAATATTGTTATTCAAACTTTTAAGAGACAATTTTGTTTACTGATATAATTTTAATTAAACATTTAAAACTCTGTGAATTCAAATTGAAATTATTTAATGAAAATTATATGGTTATTGAATGTAATGTGATATGGTTTAGCCTCTTCAACTAACTGGCTCCTAATTAAAACGATTTTGTGGGGTTAAAATTCGTGTCATTATATTTAACAGATAAGACATATCACATTTAATGAGCCAAGACTTTTTTCAACATCCCTTGATGTATTTTTGGCAAAAAATATTCTTTTCATTATTTGTTTAATCTAATCTATCAACTACCAATTGTATTAGATAATGAGTGCAATTTATAATCAATGTTAGGTTATATCTTTTTTGCGTAATCTATAATTTTAATTCTGTATTAAATTCGTTTATCTCAAAAAAGTTAAGTGTACCGGAACTATAGACAATTTAAATTGTTTTCGTTATATATAATTTATTATATATATATATATATATATATATATATACCAATGATCAAACCACTATATGAAATGAGGAAAAAAGACTATGATCTAAGAAATGGAAACCTCTAAAATCTCTTGTATTACCCAAAACGACTTGATAGACACCGACAGTGGTTACCTTGATGACTTCGAAGAAGATGACTTAGCTAGTGGTTGAAAGGCCTTAGTCTTTTTTCCTCATTACGTATTGTGGTTCGATCATTGATTGTTTCTGTGAAATCTTGTTACATATATTATAAATATTTACTTTTTTGTTGGAAATACTATCCGAAGCGGAGAAATTTAGTTTAAAAGCACACACTTACAGTCTCTAATTTTCTGTTTGAACCGTCTTCAGGAGAGATAAGAGAGGGGAACCAAGCGCACTGGTTAGAGATCATTACAATTAATAGGTTTGTATTTTTTTCAATGATTCACTGTATGCATGAAACGAAATTTTTTCTTTTCTAAGAACTGTCAAAATGAATTAGGAGAGGTGGAAATGTTGTGTTAAACACTAGTAGATGTTACGCTGAGGTAAAATATCTTTTACAAAATAGTCCCAATTATTAAAGAAAAACAATTATTTTGGCTAAATAAAATATAACATTGATAATTCTCTATCAGTTTGTCATAAATGTTTGAGATAATGGGCTTATCAAAGATATAAAGAGATAAAATTTCTCAAAGAGTATTGAACATATTTCGCTTTAAAATCACGTAATGATATCCTTTGGTTGTATTAAATTTTTGCATAAAGATATCAGTTGTATTAAAACAATCTGACAATTTGTTTGCTAAAAGTTGAGAAGGTTTTGATAACAAAATAAAATACATTTAGCCGACCTAAATCGACTGGCTGTTTAGCTGATAAGGGTGTTAATTAAAATGGGAGTTTATGGAATTCGAGTTGACTGTTTCTCCTTGTTTTAGAGAAAATGTTGGTCTGCCTGTTAGTCAAAATTCAGGGGATAAATATTCCAGTGTGCAAAGTTTAGGAAATGACAAAAGGACCCTTTAGTCGACCGATCAAGATACACCCATTAATAAAGCTTGCATCCCGAACACCCCTCGTTTTCAGCATTTGTCAGCCAATTCAAGAGAGAATAGCATTTGTCTCAACTCCTACAGGTTATTACATTCACAAATAATTCATTTAGAAAATCTTTATATTAATATTTGTTAAATCATCACGGACTCTATTGATTATTTCAATTATAAATAGTTGCAATTGTATATGTATAATATATATATATATATACACGAGTATGTGTGTGTGTGTGTGTGTGTGTGTGTGTGTGTGTATGCCTATATGTGTAATAAATCAGAAAAACGAAATATACAAGTGATTAAAAATCTCCCAAATATATTTCAACAGGCTTTAATTAGGTAAATAGATGTGAGCTGTATATATATATATATATATTTACCACAATGAAAAAAATTTTTTGAAACAATGCTCTAAGGCCTTTCGTTAACACATCGTCAGAGAGCAAGTGAATTAAAAAAACAATAAATACTTGTTTAACTTGGCTAATTGAAATTTCCAGAATTGATGGCAACCCTGAATGTGTTTAATGATGAAGTCTTCATCTGTTTAATTATCCCGTTAATCAAAACCTCATCTAATTTGGAGAGTCCTAGGCTATTGTTAATCAACTTCTCATAATAGTTCTTTATGAGTGCACATTCCACGATATTTCTTCTTCTTTCTGAAGACACATATATTAATTAATTTGCTTCATTCCAGTTAATCACATGATTAATCACATTTATGAGTTTCTTACTGATGTTTAGATATTCATGAATATATACAACAAACATTCTTACTTTTACAATCAATCAACTGCTATTTGTAGTTATCGTAGAGAATTAATTTATATACTAGATTATTTATTTTCTCTTCATTTTTTTGAAACTTTTAACTATAGGTAGCAGTCAGGAACTTTGTTATTGCAGCCACAATGTATGAGAATGGAGGGAGAATAACGTATTGCTTATCATTTAAGGAGAATGATACTTTTTAAAATTGTGTCTTATTGTTGAAAAGGTAGATAACATCTAGGAAAGTCACGAAACTATAAAAGAAGTTGTCTGCAATGTTGAAAAAAGACAGTAGGTATCAAAGGCTTGAATAAATATTTCTAAGGATGCTTCTGTGTGGTGACAGACAAAATGATGTAATTTATGATTCACGCTTTCCAAACCTATTTCTAAACCTTTGCAAACATACAATTATACACATACTGATGTTACACTTTTTTTGATGGTATACATAAAAAATGTTGATACTATGTTCAAAGTATCGGTAGTATAATAATTTGTTCCGTATTGTGTCCTATCTATATCATTTTGTAGGTTATAATGCTAAGAGGTATTACTACAAAATCAGGAAAAATCGATAAATTTATAAGAATTTTAAAAAGGTATTATTACTAATTAATCAGAAAAAGAGTTGTTAAAGGTGGATGGAAAAATGGGAAAAAATAACAAACAAAACCTTCTAAGCCGATAGATAAAGGAAGTAGTTAAAAGACAGTCGTAAAGTTGCATTTATGATAAACTGATCTAATTGGGTCATAAACAATATGCATCACAGAAGCAGTATTGCTTCTTATTATTTCTGGATGTGTCATGCTACGATTACTAATTTCTTTTTAGTGAACTATGTTTTGTCTTATTATTAAAGATGTTATTATTATTGGTATTATTATTTATAAGAAAAGAAAAAGACTTTTTGGCACCACTTACGGGTTTAGTATAAACATTATTTGAGGGACCCGCAAGGTTTAGTGGATAAAGGGAGAAAAAGTATACAACACGAATGGTATAAAATGTAATGTTAGTGGCTGAAAATATACTATAACGCGGAGCTCAGGGCTCGGTGGGAGCTTTCTTTCTATGAAACGATCCCATCTAGAGTTGACGAGAGACAATTACACCTGCAAAGTGCTTTTTATGTCAAGTCGGTCCCGTAATATTATCTTTGTTGTTGTCAATAAAGAAGAGCTCATTTCACGCAGATAAGTTGTTAGAAATAGGAGCGGGGTTTTCAGTGCTCTTGTAGAAATCTTGGGATATTCTACCTAGACTTTCATTTAAAATATCGGCAGAGTTGCTGTTTCAAATAAACGTTTAAGTCCACTACTACTTGTGTCTCTATCAGCTCATCCTCCTGTTTCACCGATATGCTCAACTTGCTTGAATTGTTCCTAACCGGGTCATGGACTCATTTGTTTACACCTTGTCTGTTTTTATGGTTTAAGAAGTCCTGCTCGAATTCTTCTAAAAGCAATCACCGGCGATGTAGACCAGCTAGAAGGATTGACATCTTCCTAAATCCCTGCAAAAATTTGTCAAATAGCACTCTGCAGCTACTTTATCTACCAATTTGAATAGAGTTGTAAATTTTAATCGCATTTAGCAGATTGAATATATATCAGAGGTTAGATGATCCATTTATGTTAGTGTGAAACGATACTCTATTGATGATTTCTTATAAATCAAACAGTAGGCCAGTGATATTTCTCTCGTTAGCCATTTTACTTTTGAATTTAAGAGAATGCACTTGTACTCCCATTCATATCCCAATCGAACGGCTTCACAGATAGATGATGAGTACTTGTGGTTTCAGAAGGTAATAACTTCATGACGTCATTCAATAAACTGTACAGTTCAGGTGATATTTTTTCAGTTAAACATCACTTTTTTGAGATTAATACAATATGTGACGTAATATTTAGGAGTGAACTTTTATGATTCAAGCAGTTAAACCATCAAAATCACAATATTAGTTCTTATATACTCAAATAAAATTTTACATTCTTATAACTTCTTTTAATAATAATGTAAAGAAACTAGCAGTTTAGTTTTCCTTTTGAGACAAGTGCTTCACATAATATTCATTCCTCGCGTTCCTTGTTTAGTTTATTTTCAAATCTTACTTTAGTTTATGACAATTTACTACTTTTATATATGTAACATCAAACTTTTTTTCTTTAATCTTGGTTTTTGTAATGATGTTTTTGAATTATCGTAGACACATTTGGGTTTATTGTGACCTGCTTAGTAAGTTCAATCGTTTCATCTTTCTTCTTAATTTCATGAAAATTACTCCATCCTTAAAACAAAAAAAAATGATGTAATTTGATTAGGTTAGGTTGCATTGGCAGTATCAGAAGAGAGTACACTCAGGCTGAACATTGACCCTATCTAATACAATGATTCAAATTTTGCCTAACTGAAGTGTTTTTTACTAGGTGGCTTTAAGAAGAACCTGCCATCATACAAACTTGCGACCGATGGCTTAACTCTCCGTGGGGCAATGTACTCAGATTTATTCACCTCCAATATTAATAAATCGAGAGCCGTAGTGGATATTAAACCTCGGATCTTCCAGCTCTGAGGCGAGCACGTTGCCACTGGGCTAACCTGGCCTCTATGATAAAATTAATCCTTATTATTACAATTATAATATAGCCAATGTTAAAATTAAATTCTCTTTTCTCTATAATGAACTGATTTACTGCATTATTAAATTATTAACAGAACTGGAACGATTTTTTAATCTGATTCTGACTGATTATTGCACTAAGTTATTCCTAAAGGAAATAGAAGAATAAGAGAATATCTTGTCATTATAAAAAATAAAAGTTATATTCTTAAAAAGAATTGCATTCTTTTAGTAAATTTTAAAATACTTGAATACACACAAACACTTTTTCAATAAAAGTGGTTTTTGGGGTATTAAAGATAAGTTATCTACTGGCTCGCTCGAATAGGGTTTTTGGAGGAAGCCGCTGGCCCTTTTATTCTACAGATGGTCTGTGAAGCAATATTGATGTACGTGAATCAATCATTTTTAGCTTTATAACTAAACCTACATCTCCACTAGCACCAATCAAGACTTTTCTTGTTTTTTTTTTTATATTATATTTTTCTTTTCTGCCTTAATGAAATGTCGTGGAATAATATGTTGCTTTAAAATATTTTAAAATTTTCATTTAATATTTGCAAAATAATATCGCGTTTCTTAACCGTTATTAATAAGTGTTTGGTTAGTATAAAATTTGAGCATAAAATTACTAGTTTAAGGAATTATTTATAAATTAAATAGTTTAGACAGCATTCAAGATAATAAACCATTCAAAAATAAGAAAACTTTATAAAAATTCTGACATAATGTTTGCAAAACTTAGAGAAACAGGGAGGTTGGTTGACAGTATGGGAGTAATAGAGAGAGAGACTTTGTAAATGATAAGGATAGCAGTTGAGTAGAAGAGCAACTCGGACACCCGAGGAAATTGGCTGGCTGACAGTTGGGCATCATCTTTATATCTTTGACTAAGTTGGCTGGAGGCAAGTTGAAATGCAAAGTGCTTGTTCAAGCCTACCACTTCCCTCCGTCTTACTAGTAGTTTAGCTTGAAATGTTTGACACGCTACAAACTTCATATCAATGTGTAAAATTCTCTGTATGCCCCTCAGTTTGCTATGCACTTCAAAATAACTTTATTAATCACAATAAATGATTAAATATGTATTTTAGTTGACCTAAGGAACATTTGTGGCAGCTAAAATGTCTGACTTGACGGCAAGATATAGTATTTTTTTTCTTCATCTAATTGTTCATTTTATTTACTGTAAGTAAATTTTAGTAATCAAGAACATTTTGATCTTAAGATTTTACATGTTTTAAGGTCACCAAAGTAATTTTTGGATGTTTTATAATTATATATTACTCGTACTAGTTGAGTTTATGACTAATAGGAATGAAGTTTATCAGGTCAAGTTTTATTCAGGTCAGGTTCAGGTTGAATTCAGGACAGGTATGGGATAGTTGAAAGGCAGTCTCCGTTATTCTGCCAATGGGCCTAGAGCACGCGTGGGGAACCTGAAACCTAAAGGCCGCATGTGGCCTTTTCAACCATGAAATGTGGCTTTATGTCGAAATATAAAGAATTACATAATAATAATAATAATAATAATAATAATAATTATGGTAATAAAGATAGAAAATTTTGACATTTAGGAAGATGACTATTTTGTCAATAAGCTTATACTTGGAAAGTATAAGCTAATACAAAATCATTTTTCTGAGTTAACAAAGGGAATAAACGAAGGCAATGAGGACACTGCTGAATCTTTTAAAAGATGCAAATCAGTTTTAGATTCAATGATCGAGTGATATAATGATTCAAGGATTTCAGAATATAACTATTAAATAAGGATTTGCTTATCCATTCGTGATGGCCTTTTTTGGAAGTGGACAGTGCTAAAATGGTCTTTGCCTCAAGAAAGCTTCCCCACCCCTGGTCTAGAGGTAGCAGAGTCTCCTTAAAAATAAGACAATTGGCAGAAAACATAAGCTTCACCTTGGAATGAACTCCTGAGTTCATTTCAATTATTGTTCTTTTGATGGTGGGTTGTTGGTTATTTCTATTGTAGACTGCAGAGTGGATTTTCAATTTTTTGTTGCTCTAATTAGTACTCTGGGTAAAGGAGCCTCTATCGTCATGTCAAACGTAGTAGAAATTGAAACTGGACCTGAAAAACTTGATATACAAGAGTATGTGTGCTACACTAAACACCATTTGATTTATCAAATTCATATTTTACCTAAAATAGGACCAGTGTTATGTATTTGCATAAAATACATAGTATACATAAGAAAAAGGTATTTTTGACGAATATTGCGTCATGAAAAAGTCAATTCATTTATTAAAATGTAATTTTAGGCATATTTGTCTCTTAAACTACTAACTCTAGTGAGTTAACACTTTGAATATTATAAAACTGACAGTAGAACTGCTTAAGAAACTTTATACTTTTCTATAACCAGGTGAGTTGAGAGAAGAAATTAAATGTAAAACGAATGACATAATTAATTCTACAACCTTGTAAACAGGATAGAGTTTATACCGTTTGACCGATCATTATGAAATTATTTTCAAAAATAATATATTTTAAGCGAATGAGTCATATACATTTTCTGTGTATTTACAAGAACGAAAAAGGACTATAACTTTAGAGAAAGTATTTTACTGTAAACGTAAAATCTAAAATGAACTAACTATAATAAAAGGTCTCTAACAGAGGAATTAGTATGAGAAATGATTTAATTAATCATGAAACTTAATAAAACATGTCATATACAGGATTAATTTAGTCTTTTTTTCATACTAATTCCCCTTCTAATTCTCTTGTTAAAAACCTCAATAGTGCTATTCAACATTTCTATGTTGTACTCAATTTCAAATTAACTCTGATGTTCTTAAAGCTCAAATATGATATATATATATATTTTAGACGTAATCCTGAAGATGAACACAAAGTGTTCGAAACTCATTATTAGTTTCCATATTAAACTTTTTTTGTGTAAAGACGTAATTTTTGAAATCCCCAATAAAATATTTCAATATTTTATAGAACGAAATATAAATATTTGGTTAAATGTTTCCAGATACAATGCTCCTCAGAGAATATTTTACAGATACTGACAAGGAGATTATAATAAATCAGATGATTAGAATGCTTTCTAG
This sequence comes from Hermatobates lingyangjiaoensis, assembly GCA_026182355.1. Classification (NCBI taxonomy): domain Eukaryota; kingdom Metazoa; phylum Arthropoda; class Insecta; order Hemiptera; family Hermatobatidae; genus Hermatobates; species Hermatobates lingyangjiaoensis. The sequence goes on along the minus strand of JAPFBL010001937.1, from coordinate 319,207 downwards.
TTTGAAGAAGGAATCTCTTCACAAAGTATAAGAGACTCTCAACAAAATGTATAACAAGTTTTAGTATACACTTCGTCTGAATACAATTGGGTGAAAAATTAATAATAACAAAAGGTATAAAAGTAAGCAGTTGTTCTGTTGGTACCTGGACACAAGGGTGTATAAAGAAATAGGGCGGTAGACAGGTTGGAAAAGTTTGGAACTAAATAAACTTTCTGTGGCCTGGACCGCTTTTGTTCAGCATGCCAACTTTCTCAAAGATGCAATTTTAGAACGATCAAAGAACGAATCAGTTAGAAGGTGTCTAGAGCAACCGGGTCTAAATATATCTAAAAAATTTTATTTAAACTGAAGTGAAATTTGTATTGATAATAATCAATCTTCAATAGAGGGATTTAAAACTATGTATAGAATACCAAACATAGCATTGATATCTTAACTAAAACTTGAGCAAGCTGTAAATAACATCAAACCAAAAATTTTGACTCTTTATGGATAAGTCAGAAACTTATGAACACATTCTATGTCAATATGACGCAAGGACACCTAAGATGGTATAGATTTTTGGTGAAAATACTTGAAACAAATAGAATTAAAAGATACTTATCTATGAACAATTATGAAGTTCATTAAAGAACTTCAAATTGCTCTTAAGGGTAAACATGTCAAAGGCTTGCCCAATATGACAGAGTCAACCAACGTGCGATCTCCATGTGATTCATCTCTTCAGCTTAATAATAATAAAGTATAAATTGTTGTAGATAATTGATACTAAATTTGTTATAACTCATAAAACTGTTATATTCTCATTAAAAAAATGATTTATTATTGATTATCTCTATGTTACTATATGGTATTACATGTATCTATATGATATTTCGAATATACAATACATAACTAAAATAAAACTAAAATTGAAGTGTTTATCAACTAGTTTGATGTCCACTTATATGGAAATTATGTCCTTTTATTTTAAAGTTGATATAATGTCCACTTATATTAATGTAAAGTGTAGTTGTAGAATAGTTGAATGGTAATTATTATGGAAAATTGTATTTAAATGAAATTGTTTTTCTTTTTTTGTCAAATCATCAAAAGTTTATTTTATGAAGTTTTAACAATAAACCCTCTAAACTGATCTCTATTGTGAAACTGTTTTGTACGTTTACTAAGGAAAACAAAGCTATTTGAAATAAAACTCCATGGAAAGTAATATAAAACTCCAAGATTGAACTACCTGACTAAAAAATGAGAATACGGAACAATAACTAGAGGTATTGAATGGCATGTCAATAATATTCAGTAATCTGTAAACTGAAATATTCAGTAATTTTACTTAATAACCATCATCAAAACTTCCAGCATCTAGGCGTTATTGATTTCGCATTAGAACACATAAAGCTATACTGCCCTAGGAAAGTCAGCCATGACAGCTGGTATTGAATATATTCTAATCTTATTAATCTAACACGTTATAAATATTATTTTTTATAATTGAATGTGGATACATTGTACAGGATAAGTTACTGTACTTTTTGAAATCCTACAACTATTATTATGGTTGAATAACAAATATTATATAAAAAATCTGTAAATTTAATTATTCAAATATTGTCTGTAACATCTTAATGTAAACTAAGTTAAACTAAAAGGATAATTTTTTATTATAGAAGTAGACAATATGAAGTTACTAAAAATGAATCTTAACAATGAATCTAAAACATGAATAAAAATCTAATAAAATCGTGAATATCTTTTTTGGAAATGGGAGAAAGGAATAAACAAAAAAGATAAGTGAAATAATGACGTTTAGAGTAGGGTTTAGAGTGAGGTTATTAAAATACATTTTCTAAGTTTTCCATATGTTTCAAAGGATCGTTTAAGCTTATTTCACTAAACGGTGTTTTAGACTAAAAGCCCCATACTCTTTATCGTTGGGGTCCAAGATTAAACGGGAAGTGCGGATTATTAGGGTTCTTATCTGTGCCTCATTGTTTTCAATTTTTACATTTATGATTTTACCAAGTAAAGTGAACACGATAAACTTTAGTGAGTATCTACAAAGACGATATTACTTCATAGATTCTTCTTTCAGACTATTCCAACAATAAGTTGACAAATGGTGCACTAGAATAAGGCATGAAGGAACAATACTATATCAGCCAAGCAGACATTCACTATCGACTTACGAGGGAGGTTTAAGTTTACCCTTACCATGCAGCATGTGTATGCATGGACGGATTGTGTCTATCTGAGGTACTTTAACATAAAACACTTTTGATAAGAACAACAAAAATAATTATGCCCAAAAAACCTTTTTCAATACAAAGACAGAAGTGTTATTTGCCACCATAAATATTTTTTAAGTGTTTTGATCTACTAGCTCACAGCCCAAACTACTAGCTACCTACCACAATACTAGCACACCTATACATACCATTAATGAAATAATTCACCAAATGTACATGAGCAAAGCCAGTGGATTCATGAAAAATTATTGATGCATTACAGCATACAAATCTGTGGTGAATTAGTTTCCTCAGTATTAAAAGGCAAACACAAGAGTCTATCCAAGGTTGTCCACAGGTGTAAAGAAAAGAGAGCCACAGCAAAATTGACAGCTACTGTTGTTAAATAATTTTTTTATGAAATCCTGAGAGACTCTTGTCCCAAAATATTTACATAGAAGATAATTTCGAGATAAACAAAAATGTATTTATACATAAATAGATAGGTAGAATAGAAACTGATCCCCTTGAGGGCCAAAAACGTCTGCCTTTAAGGTCTTTTTGTTTGATCGGATGTTTGAGTACAACCACTCAGATCTATGTCTAGAACTGTTGCCCGAGTTCCGTTCCCTTCACCAAATTGTTAAGGTATGTAGCAGGGATAAATCTCTGATTTACGAGTATACGATCTCCAATGACACCACTGTTCTGACCCAGCCTGTCAATTCATCTTCATTCCTACCATAGGGTGTGGGTGGCCTAGACTTCGGCATTATAAAAGGAGCTTTGGCAAGCTTATCAGCCTCCTTGCTTCCTTCGATCCCTTTATGGCCTGGGACCCAACCTATTAACACATTATTGTGACGAGTCCAGTCAGTCAGCCCTTCCCGACATGAAGTACCAGCTTCAAACCAGTACATGCATTTTCCTGATGACGAGGCAATCGAAATATGGTAGTGCGTTTCTGCAATTTCTTTTATGCCTGTTATTTTTGTGAATCCAGTTTATATATATATATATGAAGTTCAAAGCATTCCTTTATTTACAAATTTCATGTTAATTATTTTTAATTTCCATGCAATTTGTTGCTGTAGTGTAGGTTCTTTCACAACAATATCATTTATAGGTTAAGCTGTAATTAATAAACCTTTTTTAGCCTTAATCTTCTGTACATTTAACCTATAAATTTATTGTGTTGATCACATGTATCTAGGAAACCTACTATAAAATCAACCAACAACTCAAACAGAAACTTCAAGGATGTAGTAGAAGTAAAAGAATTTCAAGATTGTTTATTGGCTTATATTACGCCTGGAAAATATCTTCGCACCAATTTAAAGCAACAAAAATATTTTATCAAAAAATGAGATAGATGAATAAATTGCTTCGTTATTCACATTGGTGCATTATTGGGAGGAGCAAAGTAATTACTAATTTTTTAAAAGTGATAGTAACAATAGTTAAGGCGAACTCATAGAGAGCTGTTAAAAGATTATGATCAACAATAGCCCAGATATGTTTAAATTAGATGAAATCGTAATTGAAAGAATCGCTGTACAAATTAATACTACTGTGAAGTAGTAGAGATAAACGCAAAAAAAGATACAGTCACTTTCCACAGCATTTTAAACCAAATAACATACTCGTAATCTGCATTTATTTATATCATTTTTTAGTGTACTTACCCTCCCGCAATAAAAAAGAGGGTTAATTTTCATTTTCTTTGTTATGGTATTTTACTTGTTTATGTATAAACAAGTATGTCTATTTATAGTGTGTCTATGATAATTTTGCATATATATAAAGTTAATCCAAGTGAGAGTATATCGATTTTTTTAAATAAACAGCTTGAGTTGAACAAAAATACTACAATATTATCGGTTTCATCGGATGTTTTGTGTTTTAATAAATAAAATCCGTGTGTTAGTAAATATTTTAAATTTAGAAATATTTACTTATATCGAAGCAACGAACAACTGCTGAACAAAATTAGTTTTTTTAAAATAAAATCCTGTCTAAATACATTTACATTCTTCTTCCTATTCATACATGGCAATAGAATTGCACAAAATATTACCATAAAAGAGTAAAGACAAAACAAGAATGAAGAGATAATTGACACTCTGGAAATGAAAAAAAACCCTGGAAATATCACTAAATCAATGCTTATTAAGATACCCCTAATATGGCTGTAGACTGTTGAATTGAATGCACTGCAGAGGTTTTGACATTTATTTATCGTCATTACTCTAATATAATGTAAAATACATAATAAAATATTATTACCATTAGAAAAATAAATACTTCAGTTCAAATGAATTTTTGCATTGCAATACTTTTAAGTATATGGAATAAAATGTTCTATGTGAAAAAAAACGTAAGGAAAGAAGCATTCGTTTGATCTGCAATGCAAAGAGCTACTTATCCTGCTTTGTTTTATTTTAGGTAATGTTTGCCTCTTTTTTCGAAAAACTAAAACTATTATCTGTATTTCATTTTTTTTTTGATTCTTTTGATTTGGTGACATACAGTGGTACCTTGGTTTATTCTAGAATTTTCGTCAACAATCGATTTGATTGGAAACCAAAATAAATTTTTCTATAAGAAATACTTCATTATAAATGGGATAATCTGCTTGATCAGATCATATGCAGGAGTTATTTTTTTTTTTAAAAATATTGTTGGCTATTTTATATGAAAACCTGTATATAAACTAGAAAAATAATATTACTAATTATGAAGTAAAATAATAAATTAATCCAAACAAACAGTTCAGGTTCACTCGGACAGGAGCTCTGCCGCGCTGGACTATATTTGGCTACAGTCGGCTTTTGACAACTGTTCATTTATAAAATTAGGTTCAAATTCTGGGCTCATAATTTTCTCGACATCTTTGTCTGAACTCCGATTTGTTCGAGTTCAAAGTTGTTAAAACATCCAGACGCCAATCTATATTGTGTAAGTATTATCTCCAAATGTGAATTAGTAGAAGGTTGGTAAGATTATACTCACTGGTTCAATTATCCAGGCTTATGAGCAGGGTCAAGGCACTTGCCTTTAAAATCTCACCGGCTAAACACTATAACTGTCCTCTTCCTGGAATTAGGAAACACCCTTTTCAACAGATGCTGTCACCAAGGGTCCGCACAAGTAAACTACTACCGCCGAACAACCAAGGTATACTGATGGCACAGACAGCGGAATCGAAGATCTGCACTTGACTACAGTCACGACCGAACTCTCTTTGTTTTATTTTGTTAGTAGCATTGCTTTAAATCATCCTGATCATTATTATTGCTTAGTATTACATTAATTTAGATTTTACATTATATTATATTTTCGTTATCGTCATCATTGTTAATTATTATAATTGTTAAGCTGCATTATCATAACTTAACAAGAATTATTGTGTACCATTGAAGATTTTAATCCATGTAATGCTTTCTGGTGGAGCGTTTTGTTCTATAACAATAAAAAAAATGAATTAGAGCGATATTTTATTATTGTTGATATAAGATATCAATTGTTTTCTTCAAATAGATTTTTTAATAATAAGTGTTACCGAAATAAGATAATTTAATTTAAAAAAAAGAAGTTATATAACCAACCATGTTTGCTTATTTTTTTATTCTTTAACTCTTCAATCATAGATATTTGCCATCAGTCTTCAGGAGGTGATGTAATACTACTTCCAATCTCGTCCCTCTGCGTACCTTAATTCACAGTTATTTAAATTCATTTCTAAATCTTTAAGTAGTGAGTAATTAGTAACTGATTATAAGTCAAAGTCTTGCTTAATTATTTTATTACTTTGCAATTTTTCCAATAAATAAGAATATTGAAATTAAGAGTAATTAAATTTGAAAATTTCAATACCTTTGAAGAATAAATTGAATTTATTACCTTTCAGTATATATTATTGAAAGATATATATATATATATATATATATATTAGTATTATTATTTCTTATTGTGGTCTTGATCATTTATATCATTAGTATAAATAGGGAGCAGACCTTCTTTTATACACAATTGAAAAAATGATTGAACTGAATTGCCTTATTATCAAACATTCCTTTCTTTTGAGCATTTCAATATTTTTATGATAATTTCAAATAGTCTTGATTTAGTTGTAAAAAAGAAGTTATTATGAGCAAAACTCTGGTTTGGCTTATCATTTTTATTTTTAACTCTTCAATCATAGATATTTGCCATCAGTCTTCAGGGTGATGTAATACTACTTCCAATCATCGTTCTACTGCGTACCTTAATTCATAGTTATTAACCATCATTTATAAATCTTTAAGTAGTGATAATTAGTAATCGAATCATAAGTCAAAGTCTGCTTAATTATTTTATACTTGTGCAATTTTTGCATAAATAAGAATTTGAAATTAAGATGTAAAAATGCTCAAAAGATTTCAAGTATGTTTGAATAAGTAATTCAATTATTACATTTCAATATATATTATGAAGTATATAATATATATATATATATATATATATATATACTATATACATAATATATATATATCTATTTAAGAAAGTACTGAGGAATTAACAACATTTTTAGTTTGTTTGTTTCCAATATCTACACTTATAAGACTTTTACCTTATTGTGCTATTCTAGGGGCGGAAATGATAACTCATTATTATTTGGCACCAAATTTTAGTAATTGTCTAACTAAATTACCTGTTGATCCTTTGGGAGCCCTAAATTTTACCTAACTCAAGTTTATATTTAGAGGAGGGTCTTTAACAAGTACCTGACATCGTTTATGCACGGGACAGACGGTTTGATGTGCTCTCCAAAGGACAACGTGCTCAGATTTATTCACCTCCCATGTGAATAAATGGAGGACCAGGTGGGTATCGAACCTAAACCAACGAGTGGAGAGGCGAGTACGTTAACCACTGAGCTAAGCTGGCTCTCCTAAGATCATTTTAGAGGAATTAGTTTTAAATAATTTTTAACAAGACATGAAAGTTTGTTTCTTTTTTAAAGAAAACCGCATATTGAATCTCTTTGAAGGTTTATCGCCAACGCTATTCAATTGTATAACTAGCACCAATAGCAGTTTATTTCATATTCATTTTTGGAAAAGGTTTAATATATTAATGTTTTTTTACTTTTTTTTTGTATTTTTGGTTACTTCGACAATTTTATGTAATTAGGAGTAATTATGATTCGGATTTATTCTTTATGTATTTGATTTTACAATGAAAATGGGGTGGATACGTATTAGTGGGACTTCGTAACTGTGTTTAACCTTTATTACGACAGAAGGTCACGTGACTATTGGCATTAAGGACGTGATCAGTAAAGGAAAGATATTGTGCAAGTGGGTTTCGATGAGTTGAGGATTTACTGTGATAGTTTGTAGCAGTCTTTTGCATAGTCGCAAACAAGGGAGACTTTAAAATCTCGGTGAATGATCATATATGGAACATAAAATGGGAGATTTTGGACTTCTCGAAGTATTTTTGATAGAATGGCATCTGTAGGACGTATACTCGTATTTGATGGTTTGGTGGAACCCTAAAGTGCTACAACTGCGCCCGAGAAGCCTTGAAGATTGAAAGTATATGTGGAGTCTAAGAGTTTCTCATAAAGCGTTTGTAATGTCTGTTGGTCTCTGTTCGTTTCAGTCTTGTGTGTGGGTACCATGTCATGCGTGTGTCAAAGTGCAGTCCTGGGTAGCGTTCAGTGGTTGCTGGAGGTATGATCTCATTGTTTAAGGATACTTGGGGGCAATAGTTTTGACGAAGAGTAAAAGTTATTTGACACCCTTTCTTCTTAATAATTTTTATGCGCTAACGGCGATGCAAAGGTTGAATGAAAAGTAGCTGTTGCTGTAACAGACTTACTAAGCTATATTGCATTCATCATGAGTCGATAGTATGGCTTTATCGTTAGCAAACGTTGCCAATAATGTGGAAGGGTGTTTGGATATGTCTCATGTGTAGAAATTGTAAAGTTTTGGATATTGTATACTTCCTTGGGGAACTCCTGCTTTTATAAACCTAAAAACTAAAATTGACATAACTTTTATTTCATTATTTAAATAAATACATTTAGTTCATTATAAAAAGATTCTGTAACGGTTCAATTAAATAAAATATGGAATGAGTTCTTTATTTTCTTAATAAAATTATATTAAAGAAGTATAAAATACTAAAAAAACATACTAGCGTATTTTTTTACGGATATACATCAACGCCAAATCGAAAGCAGTAAATTTTATTTTCTTTTTTTATGTAACAATCATAATTGTTAAATTAATAGTAGTTAACAGTAACCAATTTTTATAATTAGGACACTATGGATAGGCTTATAAGAGTAATTTGTGATATTTAGAGTTTTTTAAACAGCAATGTTTCATAGTTGAATTAAAAATAAACTTTTAAAGCTATAATATAACTATAATATTTATAAAATATAACTAATGTTTTTTGTTAAAAGTCGAGATTGAAGTATATGATAAGGTTTGAGAGATGAAATATTGACACGAGGTCTTGAACAGATGGGTTTACTGAATGGATTCAGTGTGCAGTGTAACAGCTGCGAGGCAATGTTGTCTCTGGGATCTGTCCTCCGGGACTTACTATTGACTCGGGGTGTCACGTACAGTCCTAGGCCATACTTCCCTTCTTACATGCATTGACCTCTTTACTTACCCCACAGTTTTCTACTCCGACCTTCAGTCAATTACGCTGCATTCAGAAACTTTGGTATAGAATTGAAAAAAAAAATGGCCATCCAGCAATATCCTAGCGGGAATTCTTCTCAAACAAGCAATCTTCCTTTAGAAACATCATTTCAAATATAATTTTATATTACGAATTTTATTCCAATAAAATCATGCTTTTACGAGTTCTTTTAAAATAATTTTGCTATTTTAGAATTATTTCATTTGTTTTATAATATATTTCATTATATTGTCTTTATATTTGAATATCAAAATAAATAAAGAATTTTCTTCTTAATTACTATATATTTGTATATGTAAGTGATAATTTGGTTTTATCAATGAAATAAATTAATAAAAACGTAGTTATAAAAGAAAATTAAAGTTATTTTAATAGCACTTGAGTAGGATTCTTATTTCATAATACAACTGAGAAGAAATCTTAAAGAGTAAATAAATTCAATTCGAACGTTTTAGGTAAAAAAATAAAAAAAGAAAAAGAAATCAGAGGAGGGATATAAACACTTTGACGAAAGATAAATATGACATTATAGGTTCTGGAAGGAAGGCTCGGCTGTTGGTGATTGGTTGTTCATGTAGAACTGAAGGGCAGAATTGGCTGCTGCAGTGACGACGCGCTCATCACAAGGGTTCAAGTCCCAGAAGGCACCGGGACAGCCGAGCAGCTCGAAGCAAGCATAGCGAATATTCCTGGAGCCTGGAGCGCAGCAAGCCACAATGGACCAAACACACTTGGACGGAGGCTGTCTACTGCTGGGGGCTGTGTCGTTACCCATCCTAAAGCCTAAGTCGTCGTCACCGTCTGTCGTGCCTGGAGTGGTGGGGACTGCTGGAGGTCTCGGTGTCACCGGAGGCCGTCTTCCACTGTCATGTCCTAGAGGAGTGCATTTAAAACCAGGGGGCGTCAACACGATGTTGTGCACCTGTAACATCAATATCACTTTCTATGAGTCTATACTTTATAAACGAAGTAATAAGCGCCCAGCTTGCAAGCTATCATCACAGTTTTATAATATATATATATTTATAACAAATAAATAACTATAATGGAACAAAATAAAAAGTGTAAATAAACTTAAAATTCTAAAATAAAATAATCAGAGATTAGAGACAGTAGTAGGTCACAATTATCAGTACACAAGTTTACTTTGAAAAATACTATTAATTTCAACTATTAATTGATTTTCACTTCTGTTTTCAAACAATAAACTACAATAGTTATTGTTTCATGGTATATAATATTAATAAATTCTTTCATTCCACTTTAACGGTAATGTCTTGAACCATTTTCACTTATTTTTTGAATTAAATTTTGTAATAATGTTATATTTATAACCTTTCACTATAGCTTTAAGGAGGGGACCAGATTAGCTCAGTAGTTAACGTACTCGCCTTTGCGCTGGTAGTCCGGGGTTTGATCCCCACCTGGTTCTCGATTTATTTACACAGGAGGTAAATGAATCTGAGTACTCCGTCCCTCGGTGTGGACGTTAAGCCGTCGGTCCCAAGGCTGTACGATGTCAGGTACTCGTTAAAGATCCCTACTCGAAATGCGCTTGAGTTAGGCAAAATTTAGGTCTCCCAATGTAGAATCTGTAGAATAACAGATCAAAAAAAAAAAAGCCGATAAATGGCTGACGTTATCACCAGCTAGGAGACCGCTTTAAACAATGCAAAAAAAAAAGAGACCTTTAAGGAATGCGTTTCTGGGACTTTATGTTCAGTTTCTAGATTGAATTTTAATTCCTTTGTGTTTTTTCACTTTTTAAACTCAGAAAATGTTGAGATCTTGATCAAAACATTGAAGCCTGTAATTTTTTTTCAAAATAAAGGGCTTCTTAGATGTATAAACCAGGGGTTCTCAACATTTTAGGGTCTGCAAGCAAAATCTGGGATGAACGATAGATGTGCTGGCAAACCCTAGAGTAAATTAAATTACAGACATTAAATTTTATAATATAAAAAATTAATTAAAAAATATCTAATTTAATGAAAAATAAAATTAATAGGATACTTGACATTGTATCTCTTCTTCTAATAGTTCATAGTTCATAGTTTGGAATATTGGCAGAAGTAACAAAGTGAAAGCACTGATCCAGATATGAATCGGTAATGGAGGCAATGTCTTAAGTTTTTACTTTATTAAAAGGATTCAAAATGAAGTTTACTGCTGGTTCTATTATAGGAAACTGTTGAACCTACTAACAAATTCATTTTAGAACGATACAACTTGATTACAAAATCTTGTGCTGTTAAAAGCACCATTGCATGTTTTTTCGACAGTTCATTTTAAATATGGAAAATGAGAAAGAGATTTTTGATCATTCTGAGATTTATAAAATGCAAGTTCAGCCTTCAATATGTTAACAGAGCTAATCATTTCTGCTATATGTTTCCTCCTCCTTGGAGTTGTGCATTTAATTTATTTAGTTTCAGGATTACAACTGTTAAAAAATACAAGTCCATGAGCCATTCATTATCCTTTAATTAAAAATTATCTTCATTTCTTTGAGCAAAAAAATCCTTTATTTCATCTATAAGATTTATAAATCTTGATAAAACATTTCCCCTAATTAACCCTTAAGAATTAAGAGCAAGCCCTTTCATTCAGATAAAAACTTCTAGTTGAGCGGTTGAGAAATATCTATTGATTCATCAATTTGTAAGAAAAACCGTCTAAATGTATTAATATCGATTTTCAATTGATTTTCCATATTAATAGAAATCCCCTCAATTCTCTGGTTACAGTAAAAGCAGACATTGCCACTGATTTATACATGAAATTATATATGACTTGTTTTGAAAACCGCTAAAAAGTGATTCTGAACTTCCCAGTAATGCTTCTTTAAAAACGCTGCCAATTTCAAAAGAGCATTTTCTCTTCGCCAACACATAAAAAATTTTGTTGCTTACAATAGTTGTACCTCTTGATTTATCACAAGTTCTTCTACAAAATGATTACTGCTGAGACAATTTTTTATATAATTCATATATAAATATTATATATGTATTATATAATTATACATCTTTATAAATAAAATAATGATTTTGTCTGTACATTGCTTAGAACTGACTCATTTCAAGTTTTCTTTACGTTTCATACATTGGAGAAACCGAATCCACCCTTAGAAAAATTTCTGTCGGTTTGTCGGTTTGTCCGCAAAACTTTGTCACAGGTAAACTCAGCTACCATAAGACATATAAAGCTGAAACTTTTACAGTAGATTTGTGTAAGTCTAACTTAAAGTATAGGCTATGAATTGATTGAAAATTCAACGTAGAAGTGAAGTTATGGACGTTTAACGCAAAAATGTTTGTCACAAGTAAACTCAGCCACCATAAGACATAGCGAGCTGAAACTTGACACTGGATTTGTGTGTGCCTAACTTAAAATATGGGCTCTAAATAGATTATTAATTCAGTACAGAAGCGAAGTTATGGGGCTTTTAGCTGTATTTTCCTAACTTCACAGACAAGTTTGTTTTGAAAATACACAGGTGTGGCAAGTAGGTATTGTTAGTTGATTATAATTTCAATTGAGCATATGAATATATTGCGTATTTGACATCATTGAAATGGTGTTTCACAGAGTTAAGGATGTACTATCTATTGAGAATAAATGTTTTGTAAACGAGCAATTCTCAGCCCTTAATATGAACAGGCATAAGAAATCAACAAACAAGTTCTTACGCTATATGAAGCCGAGGAAAGAACTTACAAGTCAGTAAAGAGATTGGATTAGTGATGAAGAAGCAGTTCATTATCTAATTGAATTTCTTGACTCTGAATTTATTTCTCCTGGACTGCCTGCTCATGAGTAAAAACTTAAAGTAGAGCACCAATCATGCTGCAATTTAGTAGCAGTAACAAATTTCATGTTACGAAACATGAGTGCCCCAAAACTGTGCAACGGGACATGACTCTGAGTTCGTGCTCTACACAGATATGCCATAGAGGCGGACATAATGACTGGATGTGGTATTGGGGAGTCTGTGTGTATACTTCACATACCATTGATTCCGAGCCACTGTCTGTTTACGTTGAAATGATTGCAAAGTCCGGTCAGAGTCTATTTCGCAATGACGTTAACTAAGTCGCAAAGGGAGACTTCATCTAACGCAGGAATAAAAGGTAGCAAAACCAAGTTTTTCTCACATGGTCAAATGTAGTTTACATGCTCAACGGTCAGAGGTTTCAACTCTTTCTTCTACCATGAACCTGAAGGACAGACAGCTAATGTAGTGCATTAGCTGGAGGCATTTGTTTACCACTGTAGTAATAATGGTATTTTCTACTATTCTATAATTTCTAATGACATTTTGAAATACCAAAAATGACGGAACTTCTGATTCCTCAGTGGTATAGCCAAAAGGCATAGGCACACGGCAATAAAACAAAACAGGAACTTCTGATTCCGTCAAAGACGGGTACGTTTGCTATGTATTATATATAACTGTCAACTTTTTTTTAATTTATTATTTGCTTAATAAATACACTGGTAATAATGTAAGGTATGGGACCAGAGTAGCCCAGTGGCTTGCGTGATCGCCGATGACAGTAGTGCAAATGTATTATAAATAAATGTAACAAACAAATATTTTTTTGAATTTAAAATGTGGATAATATAAAAGATGGTAATAAAGTAAAGGGATCTAGCCAGGGTAGCCAGTAGCTTGCTTGCTCGCCGATGAGATTAGTGCAAATGTATTATAAATAAATACAACAAAAATATTTTTTTTTTAATTTAATATTTGCGTAATATAAACACTGGTAATAAAGTAAGGTATGGAACCAGAGTAGCCCAGTGGCTTGCGTGCTAGCTTTTGACTGGGAGCACGTTAATTAGAACTAACTCATTTCAAGTTTTCTTTACGTTTCATACTTCAGAGTAGCCACATGTACCCTTAGAATAATTTCTGTCTGTCGGTTTGTCCACAAAATATTGCTACCATAAGACATATAAAGCTGAAACATTGATTGTAGATTTGTGTATGTCTAACTTAAAATCTAATCTTTGTATACAGAGGCTTTTTTTTAGCACTGTACTAATAATGGTATTTTCTACTATTCTATAACTTCTAATTGTAGTATTAGTATAATACTATAATTTATATTTTGGAATACCAAGTATAATAGAATTTTTGATTCCGTCAAAGACGGGTACGTTTGCTAGTGTATAATATAATTCATCAGCTTAGACTTTCTTAAATTCGAATTAATTAGGAGGATAATTTTTTTCCAAATCCTCCTGGTTTTGTATTACAGTGTCACTCACATTGCATCTTTTAGTCACAGCCACACAATAATCATACGCGTAATCCATTACATTCAATGAAGCAATACTTATCTCTCCATTCCTCTTGGTAACTGTGTATAAACACTCAGTTCTTTTTATTTTTTGAGTACTCAATGGTTTGGGATATTGTATTTTAAATAAATAAAAGAAAAGCTTAAAAGTCAATACGCTACCCACGCACTATTGCTCCAAACTGCATACCGCATAAGTTTAGAAATCTAGCGGTGCTGGCAGCTGGTAACAGCAGAGTGGCCGAAATATTTTATATAAAATATATAGTTAGAAGATGAAAGTTTCATTTATTTACCTTAATTTAGTTAAAATGAAATATCTTCACCCTTTTACAAAATTTTAAAACTTTTCTTAAAATCTTATTTTCATCATATACTTGTATATTTTCATTTTTTAAACTACTTTTTTTGAAAAGCTTTACGAGAGCAACGCATAATACGCTCGCGGGCAACATGTTGCCTGCGAGCTATGGGTTGGTTTTACCCCTAGTATAAACTGTTATTTGTGGTTATTATAAAATATCATTTTCTGTTAGGAATAACTTTTGGAACTATTCATTTAGTTTGAATTAGGGATTAATGGTATACTTGTATAGATGGTTTGATAGTCTGCTAATTTTTTTATGTCTTAATTCCAATGAAGAACTCTTGGTCAAAAGAAAGATTGATGCTTGTAATTGTTTTCAAAATTAAGAATTCTTAGTTGTAAAAACTGTTATTTGTGATCAATACCGTTGTTTGATTATATTATATCATACTTTGTTAAGAAAAACCTTTTTCAACTATTTATTTATTTTGAAAGAGTGAATAATGATACATTTGAATAATTCAAGAAATTAAAGAACTCACTTCAGCATAATTTTTTTCTCAAACAATATGCAAGTAAGTTCATTATATAAAATTGAGAAAATCTCTTGGTTTTAGATCAATATCTTGGCTTTATGGCTAAAATTTACACAACTGATGGCCTAAAGGACTATAGTTATGTTGGAAACTTTTTTTTAAAATGAAGCCAGCAACAAATTTCAATAAAGAAGTTTTTTAGACATCATTATTTCCAGTGAGTTTTATGCAGTTTATAACTGTGCAAAGAAAGAGAAAAGAAAAACAGCTCCTGAAAGAGAGTTACTTGACGTTTACATGAAAGATGGGTCTCGTTCAAACAAAGCTCTTTCCCTCCTTGTCCGTCCCCACTTCCCACTTATGCCTTTAGCTCTTCTAGTACCAGAAGAATAGCAACTGTTTTTGGCACTCAGGTGGTTGTATAACTTACATCTTCTTACCGTCACAGCTATTTGTTCATTTAATTCTGTATATAAACAAATTTTGATATATGCTAGGGAGGCTTCCCTAGAGGAAGGATAGTGGTGATTAGAACTTATCATGAATGTACTTTTTCTAACAAATTCATAATCAGAGAGGAAAAAAACACTAAATCTTCGCACACAAAAATGATTTAATCAAATGACGCGTTTTGAACACTTAGTGTTCATCATCAGCTTACATCTGCAATACAAACAAAAATATTATAAATATTTTGAAATTGAATAAAGGAAAACATTAACATTTAAACTAAAAGGAGTTACCTGATTTACATTTTTAGTTTTTTTTTATTTATTCAATTTTAAAAATTTTATAAATATTTTTTGTATTCTAGATTTTTTGTATTCATTAATCTGGCGATGAACAATTGCTTTGTGTGATTGAATCCTTTTTGTGTGTGAAGAGTTAGTGTTTCATTTCCTCTCTCATCATGAGTAAATACCACACAATAACTGCTTGCATAGCTTGTGAGTTAAAATACCTTTTTAATCAATTTCTTGGGAAATTCCTTAACAGCATAAATATGATGTTTGCAATACAAGAGTGTACAAAGCATTTTGATATTTCATTGTTACCTGGTTTTGAAATAACATTGCAGTATTATGGCACAAGTTATAAAGTGAAAAAGCAAACTTCTCAACTATTTTTCCGATGTTTGTTCTCATATTTTGATATTTTGTGTTCAACTGAATGCATATACAAACCTCAAACAAATACGGTATTTCTATAAAACGATCTCCTGTACAAGATTTCAAAATGCCAAGATTTTAAAATTTAAAAAAAAACACATGCAAGCGTAATTTTTTAAACTATATCATGGTATATAATTCCAAATATTTGAGTTCAAAATCGAAGAAGAGTAAGACACAGACGAAGACACGAAGAAAATAAAGGAACGGACTTTTTAACGCAAATTTTTGGAAAACCCATCTTTAGGAGAAAAGAGAAACGTAGACGAAGCACACCGTAAATGCAATGGTAGGTAACCCATGCGTTCACTGCATATTGTTTTCCCTTTCTCTTTTCTCTTCAAGACGAATTTTCCAAAAATTTTAGTTGGGAAGTGTATTTTTTTACTTTACGTGTACTCTTCTCTGATGTTGAACTCGTATTAGATGACTTCTCGGAGATATGTTTCAGATAAAAGTACTGGATGATAAAATTTATTATTGACTATATTTTTCTGATTTCCTCTGAAGCAATTGGCTCAAAATATTTTAATGTTACTTTTTTGTTATACTTTTTTTTTTAAATTTCCTTCAGTAGTTTTGCACAAAAAATTAGAACAATCCGTTAATGTGCTAAGAATTACATTTTTTGTACATTAAATTTTTTTTAAGCCTAACCAAGAATAATTGCTCCACGGTATCTCCCCTCTCTAGTGAGATATTGTTTGTCCATTTTCATGGCAAAATTGACAAACAAAAAGAGAAAATCCATTACCTAGTTTTGATTTTTCTTTATTTTAAACCCCTGAAAATATAGACTTGAACTGTCGAAGCTGCAGTATATTACCATTTCGAGCAACTTTTTCTTCCGCACGCTTTAATGAATTATAATAAACTAAAGTGCATTTTTTTTCAAAAACTAATATACACTACAATACTTAAATGGACTTACAGCCCATAACAACCATCGTAAAATATCTAAGCGCCCAAAGCTCTTCGCAAAATTGCTGGAGCTGCCTTTAATGATAACATCCAGAATGAAGTCAAAATTAATTTTGTTGAAAAATGAATCCGAAGTCAATACTGAAAGTTGTTGAACTTACAGTCACCCATCATGTTCAACTTACAGTTTAGAATCATGTTAACCTAAACACTTACTGAACAGTCATCACAAATGAGACCACTAAATTTTTACTAATTACGTGATTGGTAATTGAGTGATTAGACTTTACTAATTACGTTGTTCATATGTAGTATAATCTCAGGGAGGTTTACTTTTATTTTTATTAAAGGGTGGATTCGGTTTCTATAATGTATAAAACGTAAAGATAACTTCAATGAGTCGGTTTTAAGCAATCTTAAAGACAAAATGTTTCTTTTATTTATATTGATAAATCTTTATTACTAGAAACCCTATGCAAGGGTAGTTGAGGTCAAAGTTGACCAGTATAACCTTCAAGTGCAGTATATAGAAGAATCAATATTACTAAAAAATAATTTATGGGTGATAGTTTTAGGATATCTTGAATAGATTAATTCATATTAAATTATTTTTAGTGCAAAAAACTGATTTGGTTTTCGATTAATTCATTTTATAAAATCTCTTGAGATATGAATTAAATAGTTGGATGAGGTACTATTACAGCACTTGTAAAAAAAACATTAATTATTACAAAATCAAGCAGTCCATTATCTGAGTAACATCATTCTTTATCTTATATCAAAAAAATAATTAATTGAGTAAATCATTAGGAATGTCTAGATTCGCAGACTAGTAGATTTCTTTCACCATTAATGCAATTAATTAATCATCTCTTATTCCTCTAATTTAAGTTTATTAATCATGACTCAATAGTATATCCTGTAGATGTTTCACTTTAGGAGTGGTATTTTTGGCACAAGTGCTTTGTAGTTAAATTTTTATGAGCGTTTTCAAAAATTAAATAATTAACGAGGTTTAATAATTATAAGTACATCTTTTACATCCCAAATTGCTATAACAAGTCAGGTATTATAACTATGAATCATCCAGAACCATTAAAACTTTGAGAGATTGTTATATATTTTGCCTCAACATGTTACACTGCTTTCCTTATTCTACGAACTAAATGTGAGTTTTTAATTCCTAAATATAAAGTGATAGTAAATGTTAAATTCTAAGTTACTATACAGTAATTTTATTTGTTTAACGAGACAAATAGATAGAATGAATAGAAATACCTGGTATACTTGAGGGAAAAGAGGCTGATAGGGAAAGTAGGGGAGAAATGCCTGCCGCTTGGGTCGTGCTGACTGCTCTGTGTGGGATGATGTCCGGTGAGAGGTGGGAGTCGCGGTGCCGACCCATAGACCGGCACTCGCCCAAAGAAGCCAGGTGAGCTGCATCTGTCTGGAACAAAGGCGACGTCAGCCAACTGGCGCTTACTTGTGACTTATGGTACCAATCAACTATTGCATGTGCCAATTAACTGTACTGGCAAGTGAACACTTTACTTAGCCCACTGAGCGGCATCTGTCTGGAACAAAGGTGACGTCAGCCAACTGGCGCTTACCTTGGCAGAAACCTGTGAGTCAACAGTTTAAGGACTACCTACATCCTTCTGGATTTGTTCGTCCCTCTCCAAAGGCGGAAAGTGCCCTTTACTCCTAGACCGGAGCTTGACAAGTAGTTAATCAACCCCGTCGGGGCGTCATTGTGGGGAGTTATAGTACTAATAGATTGAGACTCGTAAAGAGGGATAGCAAATCTCTCGTTGGCTAAACGCCACCTGTACTGGTAGTTAGGAGAGACTCCAAGGTCTCCCGTTGGCTAACTGCCACCTGTCTTATGACTGCGATGGGGTGTATCTAATCGTTCCCACTCCGACTGCCCTTTAAGAACCAACCCTACTAGGCGAGTACCAGTTGTCCAAACCAATCAGCTGAGTTCAAGGTCCATTTCCACTTGTAGGGGTGTGGGGTCCAGCTCCCCTTGGAAGCTAGGCAGACATCCCCTGAGATGTTGCTTCTTCTTACACAGTGATCACAAGGGTCTACCCAACCTGGGTGAGAACAACAGCCATTGTGAGTCCAACCTCAGATGGCGGGATGGAGAGATAACCTCTTCATGGGCCCGCCACCCACAGTACCGATTTATTTTAAGAGTTTTGAATTAAACTCTGGAACAAATATCCCACTGAACTTGCTCAGCTACAGGTATGACCAGTGGTGTTATTTTGCTCCAGGTTCATATGAACCTGTGACTATAATGCTAATGCAACCTGTGAATCGCTGTACGGCGGCACTGAGGGGCCAAACTCGTGCTTACTAGTGACTTACTTGTGACTTGTGGCCAACCATTCAACAATTGCATATCCTAATACTCTGTACTGGTAAGTGAACACTTCAATATCTCAGATTCTACCTTCAAATTTAAGTTTAATGACTCGTTTGTTTTTCATTTTAGTACAAATACAAGTTATCATCATGACGTCATCTACTGCAGTATTTATTAAAAATACTATTCGATGTATCATTTGTCCTAGTTATTATGCTGATTAATGAGTTTTGTGTTACTTTTCAGTTTTCAATAAGAAAAAACTTAGAACTCATAAATAAAACTGTATAATAGTTTTATTGATGAGTTTGAACAATGCAATGAATTTTCAACTTTAGTAAAATTGGTTTTAGCTACTTTCTAATACATCTCCTATTAGAATGGCAGTGTTAGTAATAGCCCACCTATTGTACGTATATTAAACTCACCATTAAGCGACTGAAGTATCAAAGCCTGGCTCAAAGCGACCGTATCAAAGCATTCTCGCTATCTAGATCAACCCCTGCCTGCGGAGTGGCCACGCTTACACAAAGCGAATGCTGCTCCGCTACAGCTCCGCTCCTTTTGTATTTCAAATATAAAGAAATCCATGCACTGTTTCCAAAATCATTGCTTTAATTGTATAAAAAAATGTGACTCCATAATAACTAATATGTGAGGGACTATAATTGTGTGTGTTTTGTATCATAATTTACACTGGTGTCTTCTTATATTAAGAACATGAAGTAAACAATTCAGATTGCCAAATTGGGGTGAAATACAATAATACATTGCCCAAATATAAACATACTCTTGATTTGACGCCATTGTAGCCACTACAAGGAAAGTCTGCCTTTCCACTGCGCCATAATTTAACTTCTATAACTTAGTGATATCAACAATTTTTTTTCTACAATTATGCTTGATATTTAATGTATGCAGATTGAGGGTCGATTTGCAGAAGTGAGGATAACAACTTATAAGACTAGGCACGATTGCATTATTAACAGAACTCAGCAGTAGTAAGGTGACATATATGAAATCATTCTTAACCTCCTTGAAGCTAACTCTACTTAACTGGTTTCTTCAAGATACAGTACCAAGAATATGAAACAGTGAAGTCAAAGGTTTAGAGGAGTGATAGAAAACTGTTCATTATCACGCTGTTACGTATTCGGACCATCAGAAGTAACTCTCTTCGGCTATCACATCTCTTCCTAGGCCATCCATCTTAATGCAATGGACAATGATTTATAAATTCTTCAAATATATAAAATCCAAGTACAAATATTTGTTGAATTATATACTCTGTAATAGATTTAAAAAATAATTATAAAGAAGTCGAGTAAGAATAAAGCTCTAAATGGATATATCTGGTTAAGGAATGACAATGCATGACAGAATTCTACGAGCAATTGACAATGTGTCGTTTTGCCTCATCTCTAGTATCAGAGAGCTTTCTGTTTGGATTAGAAATCTTTCAGTGTTACTAACTGGATTAATTAACCCTTTAAATTACTTTCAACAATATTCATTACAAAACAGGGCTAAGACCCAAAACCAATTATGAAGGGGTGAACTGACAGCATAAAAAATAAATTTTCTATTCTCCTATGCACATTATTCTATTATATCATGAAAAACCACATCATCTCATTCATTTCATAACTCTCTTTATATACGAATATATAAAAATACTACTGAAATTATATATTTTATATAAATTCATCAATACATGTTTATCTGAAATTATAATTTCCTTCACTGTTCATTTTTGGTAAGTTGATTTCAAGGTCAAAAAGTAAGTATATTTGATTTCATATGTAATACAATCTATGTTTCAATAGTGAATTCATCTTTTCTACAGTGTCATAGGTATATATATATATATATATCTAAAACAAATTCAATAATATATCAACCATTATATCATATGTCTGTTATTTAATCGGTTAGTTTTCTAGGCTTAAAAATTAAGCTCTCGTTGCTGATGTTTCTATTTTATTTAAAACCGGTTTTAAAGGATTTAATCGATATTTGGTTAATTTTCTTTGATAAAAATTAAACCCTCGTGTTATATATATAACAAGATTTCACACAAACACGTGAAATAACTATCAATGATCAAACCACAATATGAAATGAAAAAAAAATACTAAGATCTTTAAAACATAACAATCGGTCTTTGTCAGAATCAAAAACCCTTAGTCTTGTCTTCCCGTTTCATATTGTGGTTTGATCATTGATATATATATCTTATTAAAAATATAATCATAGTTGACAGAAACTTGCTTTTTATAATTTTCTATCTTCATAACTAAGGATTTCGCTGTTGTATCTAAACTATATAACTAACTTCCTACACAGTTAACAGTCAACATGTTTCAACTCCTCCATAAAGCCATCTTCAGGACGAGAATGATTCTCAATTGCTTTTTCCTTTTATATAAGCAAAGCAGAGTCAATTAGAGAAATAAGATTGTTGAGAATCGTTCTCGTTCTGAAGATGGCTTTATGGAGGAGTTGAAACATGTTGACTGTTAACTGTGTAGGAAGTTAGTTATATAGTTTAGATACAACAGCGAAATCCTTATTTATGAAGATAGAGAAACTTATAAAGAGGCACATTTCTGCCAACTATGGTTATTCTTTTTAATAATATGTGCTTAAATGAAGGACTGCTACCAAAAGTCACAAATATATATATAGTAAAATGTTTGAATTTTGAGAAGAGATTTTCTTTGTTTAATGTTTATTTTATTATCTAAGCTATGTACAGCCTACATAAAATGCTACATGCAAGAACAACCAGCACTTATAGCAATTACTGATGAGGTTTTTTATGGTTTTACATGTATAATGAAGGATGAAGTAAGCCTATGAGAATTAGTATGAGTAGCTGTAGATAACATGTATAATAATGGATAAATTAGATAGGGACTTGCTTTATGTGACATGCACTTTGCTTCAGACCTCTATCGTAAGCACTTTTTATACATTGGCATGGAGTGAAATTAGGTGTGTGTTTAGAAATTAATAATAACACGAATGATATATATCATAGACTGGATACATATTTTTGGAAAAGCTACAGTTTTATAAGTTAAAGGAATATTCCAGTTGTACATATGAATATAGTGAAAAAAAAAAGTTGGATATCAAAGTTTAGTAAAATTAAAATTGTGGTTGTATTTGCTATCCCCGGAGGGGGCGGGAAGTCGTGCAATAACTCGGCATTCCCAGGTGTCAGCTCAAGTCTCCCAATCATGCCTTAATTAAAATAGTTGCGGTCTTTTGCCATAAACTCCCTCCTCATCATCCTCTTCAATTAAAAAAAAAAAAATTAAATGTCCACATATTTGCAATTTCAATTAACTCACCTACATGCATTAATGTATTATATTTTTATATTGTAAAAAAATATACTGTCCAACTCTATAAATCTTGTTTTCAATTATAAATGACTTCTATATTAAGACCACAATTAGTAAATGCTTAAGGAGTAGATCAATAGCAAATTTATTTTTGCGTGACAAGTTTTACCAAAAAAAAAAAAGAAAAAAAACAACTACTATATTACACTACTGACTAATCCTTATATATAAGAGTTTATAAATAGGCTTTATTCTTTTGTGAGTTCAACTATGAAGTTATATTCCTTAAAATACATATCAAGGTAGTTTTATACCTACTGGATAAATTTGGTTTAAAAGGTCATAACAGATTCTCTGAATTTTCACACAAAGAGCTTCTATAAAATGTCATACCCTTTTGATTTTAAAATAGTTTGAACTACGTATTCCTGTTGCTCCTATAAGAGAATTTATCACTGGATGACGTCAAAACCTTAACGTTTTGACGTAATGCGCCCCTTTAAGATACCATGTCATTTTGATTTCGAATGGATTTTAACTACACATCTTTGTTCTTTCTTTAAGAAAAAACCCATGTGATGATATAAAAAAACCTTATCGCTTCTGACGTAATGTGCTTAATGAATGATCCCATTCTTTTAATATTGCTATAACTTCAAATATGTGTTTCTTTTTTGGTTTTTGCAAGAAAATCTATCGAAAAGTTACATACTATAAGTTACAGCTCTTGATTCTAACTTGACAGCTCTTATCAACTGATAAGGCTCATTACATCTGCTGATCTTATCAACTGATTTTTATCTTCTCATTTTTACATCTTGATTAAAAATGAAATAGCTATTCTTGTTGAAACAGGAAAAATGATTAACAGAGTGACGTAAGAATCATTAAAGTTCTTGAAGTATTTGACATCTATGAAAGTTCATACCCATTCAATTTTTAAATAATAGGAGCAAGTGTCATTGTTACTCTTACAAGAGAGATTTCTTGACTTTAATCATCTAACAAATGTTAAAACTCCATTAATAAAAGAAGGACCTTCAGTTACTATATTTAAAGTTACTTGAAGCCACTATTGAATTATTATTTAAGAAATACAAATATTGACTACATTTTCATCGCAATACAAAAAAATACCATCTTTATTAGAATGAAACATTTATGATATGTTTAAGAGAAAACAAATGAGTTGATTATTAATGAGTTTGTTAATACATTATTTGTAATAAAGCTGAGTATTAACTACTGCAGGTATATTATTTGAGAAGTGGGATTATAAGCAATTTATTTAAATTTATCAATATCGTTCCAATCAGACTTCATTCCTACTTCATAAGACAAAGATATAAATCTTCTTTAACTAACTACCATATATGTAGATGATTAGAGGTTACATGACCTTTTTATCAGATTCACCAGTTAAAAAACTTTACTATAATTTAAGCGAGATTAACTTTGTTCAAGCTTACAGTCATAACGTATTATTGCTCTGTAAAATCATCAGGAATTCAAAAGCCGTAGTGTGGATTGTTTTCTAAAAATCTATGGTCCTTCGATTTCCATTCATAACTTCATTTCTGCATTGTTTTTAATATATATATTTTTTTATTTTTGTATGTCATTAATTATATATATATATATATATAAGCAAAAAATTAAAGAAAGAAAGAAGCAAAATTAAATTTATACATTTACTAATACATTGTTGCTAACTTTAAATTGTTATCTAACTATAATTAGTAATAATAATTATTATTTTACTATGTTAATAGTACTACTTTAAGTTATTATTATTATTTAATTATTAAAACAATAATTTAATTAATATAATAACATTTATTATTTTAACATTGACATTTTAAGTCAACTTTCTCATTGCTTTTTAAAATAATTGAAATTATATTAGTTATAACACAACTTGATTTTTATGTAACCATCCTATAGAATCTAGCAGTTTTGAAACAACAATGGAGTGGGTGAAAAATACAAAAAATAATTTCTTTCGTTGATAACAAAAAGATAGAATGTACTGTGAAATTAAAACCAGTATCAGGTAGAATGAAGAATAAAAATGTGAATAATTTGCACAGATTAAACATGGCAGTGGTCTTGTTTACATTATATAAAAAACCAATTGGAATTTACTAAAAGAATGTTAAAATGATTTCAAAGCAGTCAAGGGCAGCAGGACTAATTCCAGTTAGTTACTGAGAGCTTGAGGCCAATCAACCAGGATTAAGGAAAAAAAAACTCCTGCATTAGCACCTGTATAAATCTTTTGTCCATGAAAAACTAAAACTGATTGTTATTCCTATCCTGATGATGACGGGTGATTAGTTGAGATATGATGATTATAGGAAATATGCTATATTTTACTTTAAAATAATAGTTTTTAATCCAGTCAACACAGTATTTTATCCTTTAAATAGTCGATAAATAGAATAGTGGAAAGAATAATAGTGATTAGTTTACAGATACAGGAATATTTTACTAGTTTGCATGATATTGAATGTGAAATTAACTTGATTTACTAAGACACCAATGTCCTTGTAATATTGCCTTGATGTTCATAACAATATTTAGCATGTCGCACGGTTCCACATTGCACAAACTACCAGCACACCATGTACACGTAACGCGGAGACACCCTAATTCCTGGACACTTGGTGTATGAGGCTTGTCCGAGGGATCCACAAAGATTGGCTCTTATTCAGAAGGTTTTGCATTATTTAAGGAGTAGTCTATTAATCTTTTTCCATTAATTACAAAGGAATATGGTAAAGATAAGGTGCATTTTTTTTTAGTTTTAAGCCTTAAAAATAATGTAATTGCAAAGTACTGCATGTATACATTATCTGAGTCAACTTTATATTACTTATGTTCTATGAGATTGAGTTAATAGGACAAAAATGTCTAATTTAAAAAATAAATATAATTGTATTATTGTATATAAAAAATAAGAAATATTGTACAAGACGTAAATTGATACATGCAATACAATATGAAACATGCTACAATAAAAATAAGTGCCTAGGAGATTGGGGTGTGTTTCCAGTGGCATGTTCTTGAACGGCAACATATTAGATGGGTCATGTTCAGTCATATATGGTCGAAATGTTATTTCTACAAGTTTCATTTACAATGCTTTTGGATAGTAGAGAAACGTTCTCGTAGTGGCCCTGTTGTCCATTCTACACATTTTTTTTCATGAAGTAATTGAACATGTGATCAGTTTTTGTGTAAGCTATATCCTGGGTAGTTATCATAAGTTAACTCTAGAGTAATATCTTAAGTAGGTTTTTTAGCTTTAGTCCTCCAAACTCATTCTCTATAATGTTTACTTATAGCTTCATCTTCCAGAATACAATTATCTTTCAAAAACTGTTTAAATCAGTAGTATTTTTAATAAGTTTTTTTTGGCCAACAATTCAACTTACATTGATAGCAATATTTAATATTTATATTTCCTTGACTCCTAAATAAGAATTCAGTTCTTTTTAATGTCGTTATCTGATAAAAACAAACTGTACGCAATCAAATATGTTTATCTGTTACATTATTAACTTTCAGAAACCACTGGTACAAAAGCTGACCACGTAATATCTACATAATAAAAGGACCTACATAATCATCTATATTATGTGCATCAGTGTAATTTTCGTCAGGAACATTATCATGATTATAAGTTACGAATTACCAAATTTACGAGATTTTTTAAAAAGTAAAATGATTAATGTAGTACCTAGTTTTTCTGTTTCAAACATGAAACAAACTCTCTGTTGTCAATGAGAGTTTACATTGAACCTGAAGAACTGACCGAGTCCTGATAAACGTTAGTTTTGTTCCTATTTCACTGTCATACTTCTATCAATATTTATATTGATAAATTAAAATCTTTTAATAGAACTGTAGAAACTGAGTTTGTGTATTTTTAAATAAAACTTGCAGAAGTTAAACATTGCATGTTAAGTGTTTCGTTGTTTTTCTAAAATATTTGAAATTATAGCACTTATAAGACGACTTGGTTTATGTGTGAACATTCTATAGGATATAGCAACCTTGAGAGATAGATTTTATGAATATGAAATTCTCTTTTATTCAGTAGTTTTATGGTTTCATCAACACAGAAGAAGCATATAATAAATTCCCCAGATAGCATCATATAGGCAGTTTTACTGATTTAAAGTTCATATCCCATTTTATTTTCCTAACTCAAGCTAAAATATTCCAAAGTCTGTTATATTTGCTTTTAGAACAATTCAAATTCAATTAAAATATTCAGTTTATTATTTATTAAAGTCTAAATACTTTAATTAATCTACTATTTCCATTAATTTCCGATTTAAGTCTAGATGTGTACTTCAAGGAAGTATACTTGGGCCAGTCCTTTATTCCATCTACACATCTGAAATTCCATTATCTCCTCACACTGTCCTAGCCACCTTCGCTGGTGACAAGGCAATCCTTTCCTTAAATAAGTTTCTTGACACAGCCTCCTACTACATTCAAGAACACATTTTAGGAACATTTTAGAATCCTGGTTAAAGAGTTGGAGAATACGTATCATTGAACAGAAAAGTGTTCATGTAACATTCACTTTGAGGCAGGATACATGTTCTCCTGTCTTTCTTCACAAAATTCCTATCCCTCAAGCTACTGCCACCAAATACTTAGGACTGCACCTTGACTGACGTCTTGCTTGGGTTCCCCATACCAAAATGAAAAGAACAGACGCTATAGACTTTTGATACACTTACTTGATAATCGTTCAAAATTAACAACTGTCAATAAACTATTACTGTACAAATCTATGATTATGCCTATTTGGACTTACGGTATTGAAATATAGGGAGCAAAAAAATCTAGCAATGCCCAGAAGATACAAGCTCTTCAGTCAAAAATTCTTAGAAAAAATCTTCATTGTCCTTTCTATATATCAAATCAAACAATCTATACAGACCTCAGGATTTTAACAGTTCATCAAGTGGCAATATCTCGCTACAAAGCCTTCCATAAAAATCTTTTTAGCAATAATAATCCCTTAGTCCTAAACATCTCCTCAACAAATATCCCAGGAAATCCTCAAAGGCACCTGAAGAGATAGTGGTCAAGAGACTTATTGGTGTGAATTACTCTAGAGACTTATAAATTTAATCTAAGTTTTATAATTTATTTTTCAGGCCAGGAAGTATAATACTGGATTATTTCTTCCCTCCTGCCTCCATGTGCAAATGTATATATTTCTTTCATCATTGTCACTGGTAATGTTAAATTTACGTTTTTGTGACTATGTAAAGTAAAAAAAAAGTCCAGATGAGTATAGAAATCTGGGGTTCAACCAAACCATCCAACATAAAAACATTTACAATTTCTACAGTCAAAAAATCGTTAGAAAACTATCACATTTACCTTTCTATGTCCCAACAAAATTATACAGCAAGACCTCAAAGTCCCATATGTTCAAAACATTGCGATAGAAAGATACAAATATTTCCACCATAGATTACCAACCCACCCCAACCTACTTTCCCATCCCCTTCACTCAGCTGTAATACCTTCAAACCCGCGTAGGCGTTTAAAAAGAAAATGCCCCTGAAACCTCCTCTATTAAACCAGCTCTGAGGCTAGCCATGTTAGAGGGCCACTTAATCCCGTTATAAATCCCCGCTAATCGTAGATACAAATTACAGAATCACTCCTGAATACAAATACTTTCTAGTTTAAGTAAAAAAAAAGTTTAGATGAATGCCAATACCGTTTTTTAGTTATTACTAACGTCTACTTTATCTAGAGTAAAATACGATTTGGTCATTCCTATCAAATAAGCTATGACTAATATGTCCTAAGACTTCATTGAATTCTCTTTGGTCATATTGCTACGAGTAAGTAATACTAGTGTTGTTTACGAAGAAAGAAAAATAAATCGTCCAAATCTTGCTTTAATATGGAAATTTATTCTCTATATGGAATAAACGTATGGAAGTGTTTAGTTTGTGCAGAAATTTTGAGAACCCCTTAAAAAGAAAAGTGCAAAATTAGAGGTGTTATTCATCAGGTAAAAAAGGTACTATGAACTGGGTTTTTGTGTATGTGTATATGTGTATTTATGTGTATATTCATATATTCATACATGTATGCGTCTGTGTGTGTGAGCAGGATGCCTCAAAAACCAAAATATAATCACATCATTTCATATTTAAGCTTCTGTTAATATCATTGTTAAAACCAATAGAATTCTGTTATAATACTTGACTTGAAAAGACTTGTGCAAAAAACAATCTTTTTACAGTTTTGCTTCAAATCTCTTTAATTGTTGCTCTCATTATTTAGTTTAATTTATAATATATTACATTAAACCTGTAGATAACAGTTTTGGAATAGATATGAATTAACATGAAAAGAACTGGAATTATATTGATAGGGATATTAAACCGCAAATTTAATCTATAAATCTAGAAAATAAATATTAAATTTGGCATTTGGTATCATTAGTGCAACCTAATTAATTTAATGTAAATGTTAATTAATGCGATCCTTCTTTTATAGAGCTGAATTTAAAACATGTAGTGTTCTTCTACAGGCATAACAAAGATTCTTTATGCCTGAAGAAGAACTACCTGTTCGAAATGTATTGGTTATATTATAAAACTTCTATATATGAAAGCTATTTCATTAACTTTTTTATCCTAAAATGAAGTTAATCATTTTGCATGGAATCTCACATGGGATTTTTTTTATCAAAATTCAAGAAAAGCTACTATAAATATGCAGACGAAGGTTTTAAACAGGTTCTTTTAATATTTTATTTAAGTATTAAATTCTGTTTAGTTTATTATAATGAGATTATGATATTTAATCGTAAAAATAAAGTATTTTGAAATTATCTTACATTTCAAATAGACTTATATGGGAATTAATTTTACTTATAATTGATTCAATTAAAATATTCAATTATAATTATCAATAATAACTCAAATATAAATGAATTATATTTCAAATATTTCAATTATACTTATAGCTGAAATAGACAAAAAATATTATTGGATATTAGATAATCACTCCTTTACTAATTTGAATAAAATTCTATATCTTTGTTTATACATTTTAAACTACTTTTTCGCGTATTTAAATTAAACTTAACTGAGAAAAGAATTGAGGGAAAAGTTGAAGTTGTATGGAGGAAAGGCAATAGGTGTTTGTGTGAAGACGAAGGTGTGTTGGCTCTAACTGGGGACCAGGTTGTGCTCGGAAACGATATTAAACATGCTCCCCAATCCAATCTACGAGTACCTCCACCCTCCACGACCTCACCTGCCTAACTCCATTAGGATAAACTCCCATTATCGCTAAACTCTCTCTCTCTTAAATGACCGACTAAGAAGAAAAATTAGACTAATTTTATGGGATAAGATGTAATGAAAACATTATTACTTTCAAGCCTTTATACATTAAAGAATATTGCTTTCAACTTCTTAGTGAAAGCAGTTAAAGTAAGTTGGTAAAGTTGTAAAAACAAAATGATTTTTTTTTTAATGCATGACGTTTATTAAATAACTTAACGAATTTTTAAAATGTTTACCAAGATTTTATAAAAAAAAAATACTTCTTTAGGTATCATAAATGATAATTACTAAAGTTTATAATAGAATTGATCGTTTAAGAGCACTTAATACAGAATGGACTCGAAACAAGAAACTTTAATTTCTAACAAACATTATTATTGCATGACAAAATTTTCTATCTCTGAGACGACAAAATTTAGTGATGAATTCTAACTCCAACCTCCTGCAGAGTCCATGCTTGATAGCTATTCATCAACAAATACACTAAAGCATAATTGTTATTAGTTTATAAAAATATTTAATATCCTTCTGTTAATTTAATTAAGTATTTTATGTATATTGTTGATATTAAATGCTGTTTTTAGCTTTCTATATTATAATTGTGTCTTATCATTCGCACTTGAATTTCTGTTTGAGAATTCATACAAAAATGTCAACTAAATAACTTTTACATACATTATAAAAAACAGAAACAGACGTTATGAATAAATAAATGTTAAAATGCTATTTATCTAACAGTTATATATGTTATATAACAGGCCCTAAATACTACATTCTCGTTGTGTAAAATTCCTATTTTCAGGTAGTTTGTTAATATTCTCAATTGAGAGAAACATGATGTAACTTTGTTTAAAACTTATGAAATGTGCTTAAAGTATGAAATAAAAAAGCAGTTGGCTTATTATATTTCTATAACTGTTAATTATCTATGTTGATAAGAGATTTCTTTGAGAAAACACCTGATTACTCAATAGTGTAATTTATCATAGTCATTACATTAATCAGTATAAACGATATTACTCTGGAATTCATAAAATCTTTATTTTGAGTTAGAAAATAAGATTTGAATTATTGTTAGTTATGAAATGCTAGAATTACTTTACGTTTATTTTGTTTAATCAGTTTTTTTTTACTTTACTATAAGTAAAGTATAGTGATCGTGAAAAAATTCGATCTCGAGATTTTGACGGAATTACATGTTTTGAGGTCCCAGAAGTCGTTTTATGACGTTTTTACGATGATGTCTGTGTGTGTGTGGGTGGGTGGGTGGGTGGGTGCGTGGGTGGGTGCGTGTGTTAGCATTGCTTGTTACCACGCTACGGTCCAGAATCTTTGATGGATCAAGTTAATATTTTACACAAAAATGGGCCTCATAAAGACGAAGATCCCTATTGTTTGGGAAGAATTATGCATGATGGGAAAGTCACTTTTTTTGCCAAAAACCGTTTTTTTTAAAACATTTATTTCTCCTAAACTGATAACCCTAGAGTTTTGAAATTTTGACATTATCTTTGAAGTTACAAATGCAACAAACGATTTTTTCTAAAATTACATTCGCTAAAGGGGCGTTACAGTACGATTTGTGTTTTCAGAAAATGTTTTTTTGACGCTAAACGGCTCGTTAAAAAATAATGAAAATTTGACCAAAAATGGAACAAAAAATTAGCAATTTATAAAAAAAAATTCATGAAGTTTCAATTACGGGAAAGAGCAATAACGATATAAAAACTCTTTGTTTATCCTAGACTAAGAGATCACCTGCTATACTTGTCGAATTTTTTGTATTTTTTTACATTGTTTACATTGACTTAGAAATTTTTTGAGCTAATCACTGAGGTAAAATTGATATTTATAAAGGAATAATTTAAATTGTTTATTGACTTATATGGGATGTAAGAGGAATAATACTGTGCAGGTAAATGATAACACTCATTAAAAAAAAATTCGTATATATGTTATTTGACAAAGGGGAAGGAAAATGATCTTATTAAATACTAAGAAGCCATAAAATCCCATAAATAATTCTGTTTAAACCAAAAATGTAAAAGATAATTCAAAATATAAATCTTTCGTTTAGAGATTAATAACTGTAATTATCCTACATCTTTAATTAACAAATCACCTTAAAACAACATTTTCTTCGCTGTTTAAGATGTTTTTCAGAGAAAAAAAGAGTATTTTACTGTTTCAAATTTGAAAATTTTACATTAATATTCAATGTAGACGGATGTCAAGTAAACGATGTAAGAAATCCACTGGCTGTTTGAACGAAAGCCATTCTCTTGTAGGAGAATAAATCGTTTCAAGAAATGTTCACTTTGGTTTTTCAAAAATGTTATTACTGCTGTAGTTATACTAATGAAATTATTTGCAAATAATAAATTATTTGTGATGTACAAAAATAAGCTTATAAATTGATATGTCCTTCAATCACTATCGGTACTACCTCACGAATGAAATGCTAATAATTATATCCCATTTAGATATTTATGTTATGCTTAAATGATACGTTATGTTTTATATACTCAAGAAATTTGACATTGAGTTACTTATAGTAAAGTAGAGTGTAGGCCACTCCAGATTTTTTACTTTACTATAAGTAAAGTATAGTGATCGTGAAAAAATACGATCTCGAGATTTTGACGGAATTACATGTTTTGAGGTCCCAGAAGTCTTTTTATGAGGTTTTTACGATGATGTCTGTGTGTGTGTGGGTCTGCGAGTGTTAACATTGCTTGTTACCACGCTACGGTCCAGAATCTTTGATGGATCAAGTTGATATCTTACACGAAAATGGGCCCCATAAAGTAGAAGATCACTATTGTTTGGGAAGAATTATGCATGATGGGAAAGTCACTTTTTTTGCTAAAAACCGTTTTTTTGAAAACATTTATTTCTCCTAAACTGATAACCCTAGAGTTTTGAAATTTTGACATTATCTTTGAAGTTACAAATGCAACAAACGAAAAATATATTCAGAATTTTAAAACAACAGGAAATATTTTTTTTCAATAAAATGTAAAAATTTTGACTTATAATTCAATCTCAAACCTTGTGAGAGCAATACAAGCCATACTGTTTGACGGATCAAAATGAAACTATGCCTAAAATAGAACATTATGTGGAGAATGAGTTGAAATATTTTTTTTTAAAATTACATTCGGTAAAAGGGCGTTACAGTACGATTTCTGTTTTCAGAAAATGTTTTTTTGACGCTAAACGGCTCATTAAAAAATAATGAAAATTTGACCAAAAATGAACAAAAAATTAGCAATCCATAAAAAAAAAATCATGAAGTTTCAATTACGGATAAGAGCAATAACGCTATAAAAACTGTTTGTTTATCCTAGACTAAGAGATCACCTGCTATACTTGTCGAATTTTTTATATTTTTTTTACATTGTTTACATTGACTTAGAAATTTTTTGAGCGAATCCACTGAGATAAGATTGATATTTATAAAGGAACAATTTAAATTGATTCTTGACTTATATGAGATGTAAGAGGAATAACATTGTGCAGGAAAATGATAACACTCACTCAGAAAAAATTCGTATATATGATATTTGACAAAGGGGAAGGAAAATGATCTTATTAAATACTAAGAAGCCATAAAATTCCCAGTATAATAATTCTGTAAAAAACCAAAAATGTAAAAGATAATTCGAAATTGAAATCTTTCGTTTAGAGATTAATAAATGTAATTATCGTACATCTTTAATTATAAATCATCTTAAAACAACATTTTTTCTTCAATGTTTATGATGTTTTTCAGAGATAATAAGGGTATTTTCCTGTTTTAAATTTGAAAATATTACTTTAATATTCGATGTAGAAGGATGTCAAGTAAACGATGTAGGAAATCAACTGGCTATTTGAACAGAGGCCTTGTTCACTTGTAGGAGAATATTTCGCATCAAGAAATGTTCACTTTGGTTTTTCAAAAATGTTATTACTGCTGTAGTTATACTAATGAAATTATTTGCATCAGCTGTGTGATGTACAAAAATAAGCTTATATATTGATATGTCCTTGAATCACTATCTGTACTACCTCAGGAATGAAAGACTAATAATCATCTCCCATTTAGATGTTTACGTTATGCGTAAATGAGATATGTCAAATGAGTTATATACTCAAGAAATTTGATATTAAGCTACTTATAGTAAAGTTGAGTGTAGGCCACTCCAGATTTTTTTAGTTCTTTGCAATAGTCCCGCAAAATCTAGAAGTTTAATATATTTCTTGTTTGATATTTTAGGTTAATGTGTGCATTGTCTGAATATTTTTGTTGTTGTCTTTAATATCTATAGACATAACGTTCAAATAAATTATTTGGGTGAGATCTTTTCGGCCTTAATACTTTTACTTATCTCTTACGTTAGCTTAAGTTGCAGAGGCAGTCTCATAAAGAACACACATAGGCCGAACATTGGTGATTTGCGACACTACACAATGAACATTCTACTACATAGGAAATTTTAAATTTTGACTAACTAAAACGAATTTAGAACAGGTATCTTTAATGAGTACCTGATACCGTAAAGGCTCGGGACCTACGACTTACTTCTCGGAGGGAGTATGCAGATACGAGTATATTGACCTCGCACGTTTATAAATTGAGTGGCAGAGTGGGTATTGAACCCCAGATTTACCAGTCTAGAGGCGAGTACATTGCAACTGAGTAAACCTGGCCCCTTGATTTTCTCTTATTATTAAAAAAATTATGGTCTACTAATTTCAATTACTCGTTTTACTCAATTCTGTAGATAAATACTTTTTGTGTATGAATTTTTCTGAAATGAAAAATAATTTAGAATTCTTCCAGTACTAGATGTACTAGATATATTTAGTAGTACTAGATGTACTTATAAATAATGTTCATACCATGAATATTTTTATACCTAAACATGGGAGAGTTGCGTCAGTTTTCACTTCACACGTACATTGTAAACGTTTATGAAATTAATTAAATATATAAAAAAACTTGTTCTACTTCTTCTTCTTTTTAAAAAAAATAAATCATCAAATTATAACATAAACAATGTATAAATTTTATATCAGATTCTAATATGAAAAAGGATGTTTGTATTATTTAACTTAATAATATAATTGATAGTTTACGAGTACTAGATATAGAATTAACCCAAGACAGGCACTTCAAATCCTTACAAACATCATTGTTCCATCAAAAGACAACCAACTGGGTAGCATTGTAAAATAAATAATTTATTATGATATTTAGTTTGTAAATACAATTTAACCATAGCAATATTGAGAACAATTATTGAAATAGAAGACCTTATAGTTAACCGAAATGACTGTATATACACAAAATTATCAAATGTAATACATCTTTCTCCGCATGTCAGGTCTAGCATAGCAAAGAAAAACTTTTTTGACGTAGCCACACATGTCGAATAATTTGTTCCATTGCTTAATTTCTTCACCCAACTAAATGCTAGATTGAGCGATATATTTTTGAAGAGTGATTGAACATCAAGAAAAATCATAAGAACATTTTCACTTGATACTTGAAATACTCTTTTTGTATTCTAGTCAGTTTTGAACATTTCATTTATTGTTGTAAGTGTTTTTCAATATATATAGAAAGTTCATAAGTAGGGCTACATATCAATGATATAATGAGGCAAAAGGGATATCTTGTTTCATGCAAAATCCAAAGTAACCAATGGTTTTCGTCTTCTAGAACCAGTTATGAAGAATTTAGTCCAGGATATATATGTGCTCTAAAATTTGAAATGTCGATCCAAACTGGACACCGACAAGTTCAAAAACAAAGGGTTTACTGCTGTTACATTTCCGGCGTGCTTGGTTTCCCACTCTCTTTTCTGCTGAAGACATAATTATCCAAAAATTTTAATTAGTAAATGTGTCTCCTTCTCTGTGTGTTAATACTATTTGTTTTTGAACACACACACACACACATATATATATATATATATAACAAACACTTTTTCTTTTTCTCGGAGTTTGGTCAGGGTAAATATATTGAATCACCTTTTTGCCAACGTTTCGTCTTTATTTCAAGACATCCTCAGGGCTATAAACTAACAAAAAAAAACAATAAACAATGGACATTTGTCATATCTACTTTAGAAACATCATAAAGAAATTGAAAAAAGAACTTACTGAAGGCTGGGTTCTGTTACATTACAAAAACTTGACCAAATCATTATTTACCCTGACCAAACTCCGAGAAAAAGAAAAAGTGTTTGTTAATATTTTGTGGTCAAGAAAACAGTGCCGTATACGAGTATATATAGGACTCGGACAGTTCTATAAGATTATGTGGTTATGAAGAAGTTATGAAGGTTATGTATGCGATATGAGCCTATGAAAAAGGTTTGAAATAAAAACCGAAACGTTGGCAATGACAGTTTAATTTGAACCTGAAGAACTGACCCAGCCCTAATAAATTTTATTCTGTCTCTTTCTTTCTTTCTTTCTTCTCTCTCTCTCTCTCTCTCTCTCTCTCTCTCTCTCTCTCTCTCTCTCTCTCTCTCTCTCTCTCTCTCTCTCTCTTACTGTTAAAATTAGCAACATTTAACAAGAACCACTTTCAACTGTCCATCTGGAATGCACCTCTTATTCTTCTGTTCTACTCTCTTCCTGACTATGAACTGTGTTGGAAATATTGAAACTTAGTGTCTCGTTCGTTTTATGTGTTGACTTTTTTAACAGTATTATTCTGTCCGTTTTAGATGGTTTTCTTATTACATTTCAAATATATATATATATATATTTGTAAATTTGGGGAGCAATCCTTCTTTTATACATGTTTTGCTGAACGACTTTTGTACTATGGACAATGAAATTTATTCATGGCACAGTACAAAGGTCGTTCAACAAAACATATATATAGTTCACACAGGAAAGAGAAAAACAGATAAAAAAACAGACAAAAATGGCCCACAACGGTATTTCGACATTTGTCGTCATCGAGCAGAAGTAGTCCCTTTGAGTAGCTGGATATAACTCATATATATATATATATATAATAATATATATATATATATATATGTGTGTGTGTGTGTGTGTGTGTGTTGTGTGTAAAGGTGAAGACACATATACACGTTCTCGTCACGCCCAATTACAGTGCAGCTATCAATGCCTACCTAAAATACAGCGAAAACTCTAAGCATGAAAATAGCACATAATACATTCCAGAAAAATATATACTTTAATCATCTGATGAATTCATAAAAATAATTGGAACTGAGAAACCAAAAGAAACATTGACCTCATTGTTTGAAACTCTTTTCTCTAACATTCACGTTAAATAAACAATTAAAGTCATTGTGTGTTACCCTATATACTATACTTCCTCCACCCTTTAAAATGTCATTTATGATAGAGCTATTGAATGCATATTAGATGAAAAACCCATTTACTCATATAGTGGGAAGCTTTAACTCTCAAATAGATTGGGGTAACAATGGGCTTTTCACCAGAAGTAACGTTCGCTAATTTAAAAAAAAAAATATTTTAAATGTTGCAGTAATTAAACTTAACATCTCCTGCAGATGCGTGAATGAAAGTTTTTTCATTGGAGAGTATACAGAGCAGAAAGACGGAGTTTATTTAATAATATCCTGAATATTATAAAAGGGAGCTCTAGAAGTTGGATGTGTTCTTGAATTTACTCACGAAATGATCAATAAAGAATCGTTAACTTTCTTAATGTCACGATAAAGGGATGTAATGAATACTTGAAACTTGATGTAAAACACTCAGGGGAATTCAACCAAATTGGCGTAGTGATTGCCCACGCGGATATAAAGATTGTACTATCAAAGCTTTGATTTATCGAGGATATAAACTGCGTTC
Source organism: Hermatobates lingyangjiaoensis (assembly GCA_026182355.1). Classification (NCBI taxonomy): domain Eukaryota; kingdom Metazoa; phylum Arthropoda; class Insecta; order Hemiptera; family Hermatobatidae; genus Hermatobates; species Hermatobates lingyangjiaoensis. The sequence continues at coordinate 281,108 of JAPFBL010001937.1, read as the reverse complement.
TCATTAGGTCCTCGATCACTATGCAGTAGGAAGAAATAAACAGGCTTAAATCAACAACCAATACAGCCACATGTACTTTGATAATATCTTTCAGAAGTCCAAAAGTAGGAAAAACCTACCTTTGGAAACAGTTAAGAAAAACCTAATAGAGACGGTTCCTACCGACCAAGGATCAACCAATACAGTATTTTAAGAATCGTACTATAAATCATACAAAATAAAACCAAGAATATTAAAAGCTATTGGAAATACCAACATTTTATGAAACAAAAAAATATTATAAAATCTGAGGAAAATTAACTTAGTTATCAAGAATAATTAACAAATAAAAGAAAGGCTACAACTGACTGATGTAGCGTATAATGCATAGCACATAATTCTACGACCACGACAATGTCTAGGGAACTTAACAATGCATCAAACAGCAGGACAACTATAAGAACATTCCCAGAGCACATACCAATCTAAACTTACTCGTGATATATCAACTGAAAGTACTGATATTTATAACTGTATAGCATTTATAGTAGTAAAGCAGCAAAAAACTATGAGTGGCCTAGATGTTATTTACCAAAAATATTAGCTTAATCCCTTTAGGAATAAAGCCATATTCCCACCATATTCTGGAATCAGCAAAAGTGCTGAGCTTCTTGGAGCCATTGAATCTAACTGGGGTTCTGTAGTACTGAGGGGGAGGGGAAGGGGAAGTACAATAATTCCTAGGAGATGTAGTGCTATAGTCACCTTCATATAATAAAAATAATTATTATAAATAATAAGCTGCCATATCATCATAGTACATAAGGAAAGCATATATGAATACGTAAATAATATTCATTATTGCGTTAATTCTAGATCTGTAGTATTTAAACCTATAATTATAGTTATTAGTTATTACGTAAAACTTGAATATGTCCATTGTTGACTAAGATTTATAGGTGTTGAGTTATGTTACTCAGGTTTATTAAAAAAATGCAAATGAGAAATATGGACATTAAAAACAAATATATTAATAATATTAAAAAACAGTCGAAAATAGATTTATAGACAAATCAGTGCGTTATTTAACCAAAACACACACGCACACACACACATACATACGCACATATAAACACTCACAGGTAATATATATATATATATATATATAATCCTTCAAAATTGTCCCCACCATTAGATTGTTTACAGTTTGTTTACCATTTCATTTACAGTGAATTGTTTAGGAATAGTCCGTTGTGAAAGCTCAGCCCAATTTATTACGGATAATAAAGTCAACCTAGCGTAAGGCAATAAGCAAATTGGAGTTAACCAGCAAAAAAGTTCATCAATGCAAAAGATGCTGGAAAATTTAAAGTTATTTGCCTAAGTGAAGTTTTGCTGCATACTTACACAAATATATGTATTCATATCAAACTTCATATATTTGTAATTCATATAATTAGTTTATAACTTTCTCTATAACTGAGCTATATGCTCTTCTCGGAACAAAACACCAATATCAGGAAATATTCTTACATTTTACGATTATTTCAAAAATAGAGTAAAAGTTCATTTTTTTTTAAAGCATCATTTTATCTTCTCTATGGTGCTTTATCCGGACAACAGAAAAGTATCTGTCATGCTAGCATGACTCACCCAAGTCAAACCTAAATTCCCAGTTACATCATGCACTATCGAAAAGCCGGGGCCTTCCCCAACACAGATTATCAACCAAATAAGACAGGTCACTTCTTTTTTTAACTTCATTTCTAACTTCATAAGTACCTTTTACTCTTACGAAGCATGTTATTTTTAATCACATTTTCTGAAGTTCGTAAATATATATATATTAGTTTATTTTGAGATCAGTAGTTCTTTTAAACAGATTTTGTTAAATGCCTTGATTATTTTTAATCTTATATGTTTACTACATACTTTTTCTATCTTCTTATACAAGTTTTCTACTTCTCTAGTAAAATATAAATAAATTCGCCAAATGATTTATTTTTAAGATTCACAAAGTTTCCGATGTTTTGGTCTACACTGACCATTTTGAAGGAATAATCATTAATAATATGCATATATAATAAGTAGGTTAATAATAATTATACATACAAGATTACACATAAACATGTGAAAGAACAATCAATGATTAAACCACTATATGAAATAAAAAAAAAGCTAAGATCTTTCAACCGTAACAAGTGGTCTTTAATAAGATTTACATAATTCCGTAATAAGATTTTTTTGAATCTGACGAAGACCAGTTGTTACAATTTTTTCATACCCCCCATTTCATATTGTGGTTCAACCATTGATATATATGTATAATAGTGAAGGTTGGTAGCAATCCTTCTTGTAAACAAGTTTCTAAAAATTTTATGCCAATTTCATAGTTGGTTACCTGTTTTGAGAGTTTCTCTCATCTCCTAAGATGATGCAGTTTCTGCATTCATGACCTTTTTATTGACAGATTCTAACCTCCTGGCTATTTTCGTTATCGTAGTAGGTAAGCTATAAATCAGGTTCGCCAATGACATTTTCAAAGAAATAGGTCAAGTGAACAAAAGAAATTTAATAGCATGGTCTAAATGTACTCGTATATTATCCTTACACTAATAAACATATATAATAAATATATAGCATAATATATATATATATATATATATATGCGTACAAAATCTAAGAAGAATTATATACAGAGTAAGACAGCACATTTACAAAGTCAAGATTTTGGGCGATGCGTCTTGAGGAGAAAATAGAGAGGAAGACAAGTCATGTTGTAAGCGCATTGCCCAAAAATTTGTGTCTGTAAGTGTGTTTCCTTACTCTATGTGTATTACTGTTTTTCGATTTTTAACTGGTGTTGTGTTCAGTTTGGATCATCTTTCCAATTTTATAGTGTATATAAATATGAAAGAAAATAATGAAACTACTTCAATAATTATTGCTTTTATTTGTTATCTATATGAAATATAGATAAATGATGGTATTTCGAAAAAATCTAGTTTTCAACTGAAACACTTGTTTTGAGGTCCACTGGGACTAATAAAGAGGTTTTGCAGTCTGATAACTGTATCTGTATATATTTGTATGTGTATGTTGTGTGAATGTGTTAATATTTTTCTGATATTTCATACGCAAAATACTATTTTGCTTTTTATTGTTAACAATCTATCCACATTATTTTGATGAATAAATTTTAGATCTGGATTTTTTGTTAAAATTTAATGTATACTGAGCGCAATTTGCACACAAATTGTGCCTTAGGGATACAAATTCAAAAGAATTGTTTTTTGCGTGTTGATAAATGACCATCCCTTTTTTGCACTGATAGGATTATTAAACAGAGACCTACACATACTTCTTAATAAAACATCACAGAAATTATATTTATATTATAGTTATATTTCTTAATATAACATTATATGCAGATTTATTCAACTGAAAAAAGAGGGAAAGTGTGTGTGTGTATGTGTGTGTGTGTGTGAGAGAGAGAGAGCGAGAGAGAGAGAGCGAGAGAGAGAGGAAGATATTGCAGAATATTTTTTTTGAAAATAAGAATTAGCCAAAGTTTTTTTTTCCTCTAAAGTAGCACCCCTACTTTGAGGTAATTTATAGCAATATTTATTTTACATGTGTATAATATTGATGTATTATTATTGATTCCATTACTATTAGAGTAAATTAAAATACATACCGTAAAGTCCGGCGTATAAGACCTCTCGGCGTATAAGACCCCCCTTAAATTATAAAGCGAAAACTAGGATTTAGCATATCCTCGCCGTATAACCTCATATAAAATATCGGTATGCATACTTATTCGAAAGAAAAATATTTTGTGTATAAATATAATAAAATACTTTAAAAGAAATAAAAAGACTATCTAGGTAATAAAATATATTCATCAAAACAAAAAAAAGTTTAAAATTAAAAATCTTATTCATCAAGTCCAGCAAAATCTTCTTCTTGTGAGTCTAATTCATTTAATTCATTTACGAGCTCTTCATCTACCTCTGTTAAAAAGTCATCATATGGGCCCTCGTCATTGGATGGTGTAACATCAATTCCACGGTCTTCATCATTTTCCCAAATGAGAGTGTCCTCGGTGCCATCTAATGCATTCGAAATACAGCATTTTGCTGTCTGTCGCTGAACCAATGTCAATGTCCCGTGACTTTAGAACTGACGTGTAGTGCTGTTTTATGATAGTATTATGAATAAATTGAAATTACCTTCAAATTACTAATAAAAATATATACTTTAAATAATACTTTTTTTATGAAAAAATTAAATGATTTTATGCTAAATTTTAATTTAATTTAGATTATTTTATTGAGTTATGATTTTTTTCCTCGGCGTATAAGACCCCCCTCAAGTTTGGAGCTAAATTTTGGTTATGAAAAGGGGTTTTATACACCGGACTTTACGGTATTCATAATATATAAATTACCCTACGTTATATGACATCAACTGTATTTAAGAATTTCTTACAACTAAGAAATAAATTTCTTAAGAGTTCAATTAATTCTTGTAACATTATAGTTTACCGAAGATGTTTTCTTTGCTATTGAGGAGAGCACAATGGAAGAGAAGGTGATCCGGGGTTTGAACACTGAGATTATCACACTTGAATAAAGCTGAGTCATCAATTTTAAAACAATTGAAGTAACTTTTAAATTTAACATGTCCGATTAGAAACATAGTTAATCGGTAGTTGTTCAAATCGAGGTGTTTATTTGATAATCTGCTGAGTACTGTAGGAAAATATTTCTTGGTGTAAGATGCCTTTAGAGTTGCCATCCATTCCTCTTCCCACACTCGTAACGATCATATTTCTGCCAACATCTCTTCATATGACTTTGGAAACTGAATAGCCAAAGTATGTAAAGAACTACTGTTACACAACTAGCACTGCCCTAAGAAGTACGCTTCATCAAAGATATAGTCTCATTTATGACTACCTTATTTAGGTTTGTTCACAGTTATGTAAAAACTGGAAAAAAAGCGTTTAGTTTTGTACAATAGTTTCAATGTAATCAGTGTAATAGTCTAGGCATAATAAAAATGTAACGGAGTTGGAATAAGATAATTTACTTTATTTTAAAACTAGGTCTATTTTATTGCTTCATTTTAAATAGTGGTCAATGTTGATACAGAAAATTGCATAATTAGCATGACAAATTCATTGTGGAAACTATTAGTCCAATAACTGACCTGGAATATATGAACCATGCTTGTGCTATTCTTAAAAGATGCTATCATGTATCACACAGGGGGTTTAAAATGATTGCTTAGGGATTAAGAAAATCTTTGGTATACTAGTAGAAATAGATTAAAAAAAAGTTTTAAAGAGTGCTTGAAAAGTTTGAAAAGTTGTTGAATTGAGTGAAGATTTGATTCTTTGTTGGATGGAGCTTCTTGAATATAAAGTTACTCAAGGGTAATAAGTAGATGCCGAGGGATGCTGCTCGTGTCGCGGTGAGTGCCATCTCTTGTACCATAAACTTCTCAATTTTTCTGCCAAGAAGAGGTGGGTTGACCCATATTATTACCCGCTGCAATGATGAAAAACATATAAAATTTGTCTGCTTCATTTTTATTGTTAACATATAAGTATTTCATCATACATAAAGTATTATATACTTTTGCTTGAATGACTAATAGAATTCTTATGAAATGTTACTCGTAATGTGCGATTTTTAATCACTAAGCACTCAACTTACGATGCTATTGTTTCAGAATACCGTCTCTCTAAAACTCATCAACTGTAAAAGTGTTTTATGTTTTGAGAAAAGGAATACTTGGAAGCAGATGCTTGCAAAGATGATGCTTATTTATTTGTTCTTCAGCCGCGCATGCAATTTTATTGTATTTATTATTTATTTAAATAAATAACTATACCTTTAATTTCAGTAAAAATTTATGGTATGAAAAAGTATCATACAATTTAATGGTATTGAGTAGTCGAACAAGATTAATTCACATGCATTTAAAATATACATATATATTAATCATATGTATGATTAATACATACATAATACGTATATATAATACATAATACTATTATTACAGAAGCTATGTCAGTCTGTCCGTCCCTCACAAATTTAAATAAATTTAAAAAATGTGAACACATCTGACAAGGATAGAAAGTGACTCATTATTCCAACTTGAATTTTCAATCCTTATAGGTATATTGCCCTAAAAATACCTATTTTCTGGCATGTTTATCGCGCTCAGAATTTTATGAAATTTTGTTGTTAATAACTAATTTTATGTTCAGTATTTTTTGACAAAATTTCTTATTCCTCTTAGTAATTGATTTAGCGTAATAAAGCATTTTGTGAAAACATAAAATGTACCATATTGTCCCATTGGGTAATGTAATTTTGAAAAAAATTCCTCACTCATCCCACACACACCCCCCCCCCCTCTCAATTAATACTGTATTTATAGAATAACTTCATTCGTAAAAGGGTATGGCTTGTAAAAATTAATATTACTAAATAAATTGTATTTCTCAAATAGTTTAAATTCATTCCTCAGTAGATTTTTTGTTTATACTTAGAACAGAATAGTAATTTATTTACAATAGTAGTAGTAATTGCCCATATTCCTATGAGTGTACAATAGTTGATTTTATATCGAAAAGATAAATTGCAGGACCCTTAAAATTGTCTACCAAACCCTGCAGTTCCACCAAACACACTCTGTAAGCTACTGGTATAGATCCTATTATTGTATTCTTCAGTTTCATGGAAGATTTTTATCAATATTTTTAAGACTATAGCATAGATTTTGGTTTTACTCTATTGAATGTGTATTTTTGATTTAAAATGATAGATAAAAACTTATTTTTTATCCGATACTTTTCTAATACTGTATGCTACCTTTTGGAAAAAATTGAGATAAACGAATATTATTAGGTATAAAAGGAGTTTAGTTTAAAGTCCTTGAATTTGTTTACAAACTCACATTTTTTCATGAATTTATAATTTAAAAAAAACAACATAGATTTGCTTTATGATCAACCATTACGTTTGTCGAAATTGACAAACTGAAAGAAATGTTAATAAAAAAGGAACAATTTTTTTTTTTGAAAACGACTTGAAATGAGAAAATGGGACAAAGAGGGTGTTTGATGAGAATTTGGGCAGACTAAAGTAGTGGTGCCGCAAGTGGATCTAATCCATGAGTCAGCCAATTAGCACTTGGCACACTTTCGTCATCCCACGAACACTAATCATTGACTAATCAAGTACGAGTAGCTCCCATCAAACAATTGCAACTTAAGTAGGGCACGAACCAGCATATCGCCATTAGAAAAGCAAAAGAACGTTGGCAGTACAGTTGTAAATACCTGCAAGGTCTTACCTGACATTTGATTTTTAATTAATTTACTGCTTTATACAAAATTGTTTATGGATGAAAATATAGTTTAAAAATTAATGATGCGAAAATCTTTTGGAGTTAGGATAGAGAGAAAGCAACATTCTAAAATGTGTATTTATAAAATGTTATGAATGGATATTTTCATGCATGAATACCAAAATTCATTCACTAATTTTGATGTTCATTTAGAATGATAATAGAAAAATTCATTTGTTGGCCATGAACTTAATTTTTTTAAAATACTTCATAGTACAATAAAGATTTATGTAGGTCAATATGCTAACGGTTCGTTATAGATTTAACACTTTTTTGGTTCTACCTGCTGTTTGTTTGTATTTGTCGGTGATTTTACTTGTCGGTGAAGGAAAGTTATCTGACAAGCAAAATCACATGCAGATGCTTCATAGCTTCCCTTTACCCAGTTGTAAAGGAAGACCTTGCAGAGGCAGATGAATGACAGGGTTCCTTGTCAGAATTTCATAAACCGATTTGCTTCTATATTATATGTCTTTTTATTTTCCAAAAAAAAAGGATCTAAGAAAAACTGAAGAATTCAATAACCAAAGATATATTTAAAAATAACTAAATAGTCATTTGAGATAAAGATGACAGCTATGGCCATCTTCATTTTAGGTGTTTACAAGTACGGCACAATTCAAGCCACCAGTTTGGTAATACTAATATACCAGGCTCTTCTAGATGATGACATTATTTTTGATATAGCTGGTAAATTGGATATAGTCACATTAGAAAAACTTATCATTATGATTACTAGTGCAACATTCACTAATTTGCCGAAGGATGTAATAACTTTTTAAAACACACACACAAAACTCACATACAGTTGGGTTTTTGACTCTGACGAAGACAGCTTGTTACAGTTGAAAGATCATAGTCTTTTTTTCCTATTTTATATTGTGGTTTGATCATTGATTGTTATTTCACGTAGTTATTGTGAAATCTTGTTATATATACGAGTTTAAAAGCGAAGAAGAGTAAAACACAGTATAAAGAAAGAAACACACTTAAAAACCCAAATTTTTGGGCGACCCGTCTTCAGGAGAAAAGGGAAAGGAAGACCAAGCACGTTATAGACGCAACAGCAAGTAACCCATATACATATTAACAAAATTGTTACAAAACATGTGATTAAATATTCAGGTAACTCACCAGAAATGATGGAAGATAATCGCTGTGAAGCCTTTCGTCTATCACTTCTTCAGAAGTTGTAGGCAAATTATGAATTTTGATTTGAAATTGAATGAGGATTGGCATCGTTGACAGTATTTTCCCTATTAAATTTGAATTAATCTTAATTTGTTTAAGAATTCCTTGAATTAGAAATTCATCTAATTTAAAAAGGCTTGGATTGGTGTTGACGAAGCTCTTAGAAAAGCTTTTTATGGGGGCGCTTTCAACAGAGCTTCTTCTTCTTTCACATGACGTAAATTCCAACTCCTTTGCTTCTTCCCAGTTGATTAAGTGATTTTTGTCTCTAATGGGTAGGAACAAGCCACATTTATCATCCTGTCGTCTAATAGAATACTGATGTTGCTTAATCCTGGTGTCAATTCCTTTTCCTGTCTCTCCAATGTAAGCTAATTTGCAATCTTTGCAAGGAATAACTGCATACACAACAGTTTTTCCGGCTTCTATTAGAGTTATCAAAAAGCTTATTTAACAAATTATCATTACTACTAAATAAAACTGAGATATCTAACTTCTTAATGAAGAAATGAACGTAAGAGGATATATTTTAATAATAAACTCACTTTCCTGGACACAATTTTTCATCGAAATAGAAACACATTGAATAAAATTGTATTTATAAAAAATCTACAAATGTATCCTCTTACATTCCATTCTTCTTTACACACCCTCTCAGTGTCAAAAAATCTGCTTTAATGGTATGTTCTTGAAAACATTTAAAATTTGCAGTGAACAATTTTTAGAAGAAGAAATAAAATATGTTTGTCTCTCCTTCAGGTGCATGGAAGAACAGAGAGTTGGAACCTCTGACTCGTGAGCAAGCAACATAGGGTTGACCATGTGAGAAACACTTGGTCTCACTCACTTCAATTCCTGTGGTGTAGAGTTTCCCCTGTGCTCTTAATTACCGTTTTACAAAACAGACGCTGACGGGACATTGCAATCTTTTGAATAGAAACGGATTGTGCCTCCGAATCAATGGTATGCGTGGTATATACACAGACTCCACAGTACCACACCCACTGTTTCAATGATATTGTAATCAATTAACAATACCTACTTTCTATACATGTGTATTTTCAAAATAAACAATTCTTTGAAGTTAACCAAAGACAGCTTAAAAGTTCATAACTTCGCTTTTACATTGAATTTTCTGTCCATTCAAAGCTTAGATTTTATGTTAGACATAAACAATCCTACTTTCAAAGTTTCAGATTGCTATACTTTATGGTGGATGAGTTTACGTGTGACAAAATTTTGGGGACAAACTAACAAAACGACAGATCCAAATTTTTCTAAGTGTGGATTCGGTTTCTACAATGTATGGAACGTAAAAATAACTTAAAACTAGTCAGTTCTAAGCAATGTATAGAAGAAGAACTTTCTTTTATTTATGTAGATTGATATATGAGTTTGATATATGTTTGCATGGTAGCTATATTAAAATAAAACTGAAAATCATTTGATGGCCACCGAGTTTGTAATAAGTTGCTTATACTGAAGTTGACCGTAGAAAACTCTAGGTATTTGAAAAAGAAACAGACATATAATATCCAAGTCCATTCAAAAAATTTTAATTTTATTTACAAGTTTAAAATTTCTGTTCTCTTTAGTAGTAGGAGAATTGTATTAAACAGATTTGTAAGCAACTGCCCAAAAATGAAAAAAAGAATGCAACAATAATACTCTATAAGAAGTTAAATGGAGTTAAATTCATTTTTATACACAATTTTTGCAATAATTAACCATAATAAGTAACAAACTAATTAACAATGGATTAAGTTCTTTGTATCAAAAAAGTCCAGGTTAATTCTATTATTCCTTAGAGATTTTTCTGTTTTGCTAACCAAAATTAATAGTGCTTTGTTTCATTTGAAGCGCAGTATTGTTTTTCATCATATATCCTGATAATGGTGTGTACTTTGTATATAACAAAAATGTTCACATTTTTAAAAAAAGAAGTAGTTTCACTTATCCAACGAGAATGTGTCACTTGTATATTTTGTTATTAGCAAATATACCGTATGTTGCCCCTCTCCTCTTCCATCCAAGAAAAGAAAAAATAATACAAAATAAGAAGAGATAAAATATCAAAGAATTTCCAAAGAATCATGAAATATATTTTGGACAAGCTAAAAGGAACACGTATGGAAGATTAATGTTGTTAAGAAATATTAACAAGTCCTCTATTATCAAATACTCAAATGTAACGGATCAAATACTCTAAACATTAAAAATAGTTTATTCAACCTACATTCAATGTTAACGAGAGCACTAGCTTTGCCTATTAAAGTTGAATAGTAGCAGACAACTTTTACTTGCTTCTTTTTGAATTGCTTAGTTTACCACGACTGCCTTCCCAGCCCTTTGTTCCCTTTCCTTACCTTCACGCCCTTTAAAATAATATTGTCTCCCTTTCTTCTTAATAACATCCTAGATATCCTATATCCTTGTTTCAATTTGAGTGAGTCTCATACTAAGAACACTTGCTTTGGTCGAAAGATCTTAGTTACATTTCTGAATTTCACTGCATGATTTGGATGTTGAGAACTATTGTATACATAAATAATTGTTTTAAATATTCTACATAATCCTTTTCTCAATAATTTTAACTAATGATAGCTATTTACAACATGTATTATTTAGTGGTTTACAATAAAACCTCATATCTCTAAGAAGCATAACACGAAAGTTAAAAAAAGCTCAAAATAAAATCACAGTATACTTAGGCCTCAAAATTATACACCTTGTGAAACCATCACTACATCATTTAATATACCTAAAGTTGGAAATTAGAATTTACCAAAGTCCTTGAGATTATATTCTAGAAACAATCCCATAATCAATGTTTGTTTCATTTAAAGCAAATTGTAGATATTTGGCAATATTTCTATCAAAAACAGGCCAGTTGTGCATTTTGTTTTTACAAAACAACTAACCATAAAAAGGTTTTTGGGTATAAAATTGTCTAAAGAGCACATTATTACAGGCAGCATAACATAAAAGCATGTGCCTGTATATTTCTTCATCATGCTACCTGTTCATGCGTTCCCATTGATGCAAGAAAGTATATGGATAGTAATAAGTCACCAAAAATAGACGTCAAAATAACCAAAACTGGTATTTGATATATCCCCTTTAAATCTCAATTACATTGCCAATATTAAATTTAGTAATTAAAATTTCATTTATTATATACACTTCTATTTTGGAATATCAAATACTAAATGTTTAACTTAAGTTTTTTATAAATCAAAAATTGATAAAATATAAATAAAATAATTGTTTGTGCTTATTTCTAATACAATCAAATCAATATAATTAATGTTAAAGTTATGAATGAAAAATATATATTGTTTGAAAATCAAGAAGTATTTATCTTAAACTCTTAGAATAGTTCCAAACATAAACAATACAATACAAATTTGTATGGAAGAAATGCCAAAATGAATACGGTACATCTTCACGAATGTGAAGCAGTCACGAATTTTACAGTGAACAATTCAGGTGGCAAATAATAATAATCTATACGCCAGAAAATTCTATTACTGGTCCAACTTTTATTGGGCAGCTCATTGTATAATTGCCAAATACCAGTAACACTCTGGCATTGTTAATAATAAAAATGTTAATACTTGATAAGAATACAACAATGAGGTTCCAATTATAAAAAGTTCCTTGAATCAAAAATATACAATATAAAAACATAAAATGTTTGTTTAGCAACAAATTAAAAGTTTAAATGAGATAAATTTTATTGAAGAACATAGTATTGAACTTAGCAAAGTTTAATTTTAGTATACGATTAAACTAAACTTCTGTTTCCTTCAGTTAAATGAACTGAATGCTATCACATAAGCAATTGAACAAGCCAATTTCATTATATAATGACATAATCTGGCTATTACCTCTCACGGAATTGCTTTAACAAACGTACCGGAACGCGGAGCCCAATACATCCTATTCATTTCTGTAGCTGGCAAAGAAGAAAAACATACTGTTGTAATATCATTATTACTATTTTTTATATGCTTGTTGAATATTTTTAGTGGAATTTTTATAGAGCAATAGAGTTAATTAATTTAAGTGTATAAACTGTAGTATTACTGAGTGCGTACATATTTACAGATACCATTATAGAGTATAGATAGAGTAAAACACCCTGATACATTACTCTATCACATTGACAACCTGCACTGATGCACAAGTGACCGATGTGCTAAAAATAAAAACAAAACATATTTTGCTATAGATTATCTGCTGGAATATTGTACTTGGTAATTATATTTTCATATAATACTGATGATTAAAACAATATTGTGGTTTAATCATTGATTGTTATTTCACGTGTTTATGTGAAATCTTTTTATATTCTACTAGCAAAGCTACCCGTCTTTGATGAAATCAAAAATTCGATTGTACTTGGTATTCCAAAATATCATTAGAAATTATAGAATAGTAGAAAATATCATTATTAGTGTAGCGTTAAACAAATTCTTCTGTATACACCACATTAGATGTCTGTCCTTCAGGTTCATGGAAGAACAAAGAGTTGGAACCTCTGACTCTTGAGCAAGCAAACTACAGTTGACTATTTGAGAAATTCATGTACGCAAATGTACTTAAAATCAACTGACAATATTTAATTGCTACACCTGTATATTTTCAAAATAAACATGTCTGTATAGTTAGCCAAACACGGCTTAAAAGTGCATAACTTCGCTTCATCGTTGAATATGTAATCCATTCAAAGCTTAGATTTAGACATACTTAGAAGTTAGATATACACAAATCTACTGTCAAAGTTTCAGCTTGTTATGTCTTATAGTGGCTGAGTTTACTGGTGACAATATTTTGCGAACAAACCATTCAGACAGAAATTATTCTAAGGGTACATGAGGCTTTTCTAAAGTATGAAACGTAAAGAAAACTTGAAATGAGTCAGTTCTAAGTAATGTACAGGCAAAACCTTTCTTTTATTTACATAGATATACTTGTGCTACTGTCAGCAGCGAGCATTCAAGCCACTGTGCTACTCTGGTTCCATACCTTACTTTATTACCAGTGTTTATATTACAGCCATTTAAATTAAAAAAAAATTTTTGTTGCATTTATTTACAATACATTTGGACTACTGTCATCGGCGAGCACACAAGCCACTGGGCTACTCTGGTTCCTTACTTTACTTTATTACCAGTGTTTATATTAAACAAATATTAAATTAAAAAAAAGTTTACAGTTATAGATAAACTTTATAATACATAGCAAACGTATCCGTCTATGACGGAATCAAAAATTCTATTATACTTGGTATTCCAAAATGCCATTAAAAATTATAGACCAGTAGAAAATATCATTATTAGTACAGTGTTAACCAAATGCCTCTGTATACACTACATTAGCTGTCTGTCCTTCAGGTTCATGGAAGTACAAACAGTTGGAACCTCTGACTCTTGAGCAAGTGAACTACAGTTGACCATGTGAGAAAAAATTGGTGTCGCTAACTTGAACTCCTGCGTTAGATAAAGTTCGATAATGAAATGATAAAGTTCAGTTCGATAATGAACTACTTCCTCATCACTAAAAAAAACTGGTTTGTTGATTTTTCCTTCCTGTTCAAATTAAGGGCTGAGAATTGCTCGTTCACAAAACTATTTATTCTTAATAGATATTACATGCTCAACTCTGGGAAACACCTTTTCAATGATGTCAAATATGCAATATATTAATATGCTTAAATGAAATTAAAATCAACAACAATAACTTCTTGCCACACCTGTGTATTTTCAAAATAAACTTGTCGTCGAAGTTAGCAAAATACAGCTTAAATCCCCATAACTTTGCTTCTGCACTGAATTATCAATCTATTTAGAGCCTATATTTTAAGTTAGACATACACAAATCTACTGTAAAAGTTTCAGCTTGATATGGCTGAGTTTATTTGTGACAAAATTTTGCGGACAAACCGAGAAACTGAAAAACCGACAGAAATTTTTCTAAGGGTGGATTAGGTTTCTCCACTGTATGAAACGTAAAGAAAACTTGAAATGAGCCAGTTCTAAGCAATGTATGGACAAAATCTATTTATATAGATATATTCTATTTAAACTAATTTTACAAGTTGAAATTTTGTTTGGAAATTATTTTTATAATTTATATTAAAAGTGTTTGTTTTGTTTGTTTTTCAATGCTGAACTTACAGCCTTTTACCATTAGTGTTGTTCTAGGGGTGGAAAGTGTAGCTCATTTATTATTTGACACCCATTTTAGTAATAGGAGTGCCACTTTACCGGGTTGATTCTTCATTGAGAGTCCCGAATTTTCCCTAAGTCACATATATTTAGAGTAGGGATCTTTAACAAGTACCTGACAACGTATGGTTTAACCTCATCTCCGAGGAACAACGTGCTTAGATTTATTTACCTCCCACGTGAAGAAATCGAGGTCAGAGTGAGAACCAACGCGGGATCTATCACAAGTGGGATCTGTCTATAGGGGAGAGCGCAAGAAAGTGTACTACTCTGTTAATTATTTGGCAAAACAATTTTTTTTAAAATAAAAACGGACAGTTTAATAACTGATGGGATGGGTAATTTCCACCCTATTATGAACTTTATTATTATGAACGATGAAATTAAAAGATTTAACAACACTGTCTTATGTTTCTCAGTAGAAGAAAACTCTCAAAGTAGTTTCATTTAGATTAAACCATATTAAATTGTTAATATAATTTTGACTAGTTGACTGTTTTTTGTAAATACTTCTTATAATTTTTAGAGGAAAATAAATAAATTTGTTTTAACTCTACAGAATTAAAAAATTAATAAGCTAACAGGAAAATTATTTAATTGTATTACACGATTCTCTCTTTCATTAAAAAAAAAACATCTATTTTAACTTCCAACTACAAAGTAAATGAAATAACAAAATATAATTATTATGCAACTAGTTAGGATGATTAATTTACTCTATTAGATTATAATTTTAAACTTTAACATATTTAGAAAGTAGAATCATTATTTCTTTACTTAGGCAATCTGTTATGGTGTGTTATTTACTCATGATGGGGAATTTCAAAAAAATTAGTCTCCAGAAAAAAGACCTTTATGTTGAAACTTACGTGTTTCCAACACTTATGGTTCTTCTTCAGGTATACATTTAAGAAAAATACATATCAATGAGCTTTAATACTCGTAACATTACATAGAA
Source organism: Hermatobates lingyangjiaoensis (assembly GCA_026182355.1). Lineage (NCBI taxonomy): Eukaryota > Metazoa > Arthropoda > Insecta > Hemiptera > Hermatobatidae > Hermatobates > Hermatobates lingyangjiaoensis. The sequence continues at coordinate 265,322 of JAPFBL010001937.1, read as the reverse complement.
TTACTTGAAAATTGAAAACAATAAGTTGAATTGTGAATTACTTACAACTTATTAAGTACTATTGAAGTTTTTAAGATGAGAAAATTGTATGAAAAGTGATTTAATGGTCACTTTTATTCATATTCCTGAATTCATTCCGTTTCATGTTACTTTTATTCATTAAGTCACTTAGGGACTCAACTTATTATTAATTCATTAAGCGAAAATGGTATGAAAAGAGACTTAATGAACACTTTTATTCATATTCATGAATTCATTCAGGTTCATGTTACTTTTATTCATTAAGTCACTTAGGGACTCAACTTATTATTAATTCATTAAGCGAAAATGGTATGAAAAGAGACTTAATGAACACTTTTATTCATATTCATGAATGCATTCCGTTTCATGTTACTTTTATTCATTAAGTCATTTTTCCGACTGGTTTCCCTTCTTATAAACTTCAATTGCACTATTCACCGGTCAATTAACTGAATTCAATTATCATGTTATTCATTCATCTGTTATTAAGCTTATAGATATGTATGTTTTTTTTAGATGTAAACCTGAGGAAGAACAATAAGTTCGAAATGGGTTGTTAGTTTTAACATAAAGTCCTTTTGTGTAGAGACGTAATTGTTTCAATTCCCCATCATGAAATCATTTGGTTGAATGACAAACCATTTAATTTTATGATAGCTAAGATATCTTCAGCTGCTTTAACTCCTGAAAGAAGTATTTGATTAAAGAGAAGCTGCGCAGGTTACAGCAGTGTCCTTGTTTTGGAATTCGTGATTGACAAGAAACGATTGGCTCTACACTCCCAACTACCAGCTGATCTAATCGTCCTATTGTGCTGCTACCCTCATTAAAGCAAGTTTCTTTCTTTGTATATTCTAAAGGTCTTGTTCGAATGGCAATGGCTATTGTTAAAGCAGCACTCAAAACTCAAAGAAAAAAAGATTATTGGTATTTTTAAGACAGAGCATTTAAGATAGTCACTAATAAGGGTTTCTGAATGAATGACAGAAGAAACTGGATAGATGAGTAACAAATTTGAATACCCTGATACAATATTATTCCTAGAAGAGCCTAATAACTCTATAGAAAAATAACGTAAATTAAAAAGCACGGATCAGATCACTTATCATATATATATATATATATATATATATATATAGAGAGAGAGAGAGAGAGAGAGAGAGAGATTAATTTACCACAATGAAATAAATTGTGAAACAATGCTCTAAGCCCTTTCGTGAACAAATCGTCAGAGAGCAAGTGAACTAAAAAATAATAAATACTTGTTAACCTGGTTGATTGAAGTTTCTAAAATTGTTGGTAACCCTGAATGTGTTTAATGATGAAGAAGTCTTCATCTGTTTAATTATTCCGGTAATCAAAACTTCATTCAATTTATAGAGTTCTAGGCCATAGCAAATATTAATTCATTTGCTTCATTCCAGTTAATCACATGATTACTGTTTATTATGTGCATGAACATAAGATTCATGTTATTATAAGTATGATATCATAAGAAGACCGCATCTTATGTGATTAACTGGAATGAAGCAAATGAATTAATATTTGTGTCTTCGGAAAGAAGAAGACATATTGTGGAGAGTGCACTCATAAAGAACTTTTATGAGAAATTAATGAACAATAGGCTAGGACTCTATAAATTGGATGAAGTTTTGATTAGCGGAATAATTAAACAGACGAAGACTTCTTCATCATTAAAGACATTCAGGGTTACCAACAATTCTAGAAACTTCAATCAACAAGGTTAACAAGTATTCATTATTTTTTAGTTCACTTGCTCTCTGACGATGTGATCACGAAAGGCCTTAGAGCAATGTTTCCAAATTTGTTTCATTATGGTAAATTAATCCATCTATTACATCAAGTGTTATTTTAATTATTATTCATATATATATATATATATATATATATATAACTGTTCGAAATTGAAGATAGGTAGCACAAAAAGTAAAGAAACACACTTACAAACTCAAATTTTCGTGCAACTGTCTTCAGGAGAAAAGTGAAAGGAAGACCAAGCACGTTGTAGACGCAACAGCTAGTAATATATATATATATATATATATATATAAACAAAGATATCACATAAACACGTGAAATAACCATCAGTGATCAAACCACAATATGAAAAAGGAAGAAAAGACTAAAATCTTTCAACCGTAACAAGGGGTTTTCGTCAGAGTCAAAAACCCACATGTTTTTGGGTTTTTGATTCTGACGAAGACCACTTGTTACAGTTGAAAGGTCCTAGTCTTGTTTTCCTTTTTCGTATTATTCTTTGATCATTGATAGCTATTTCACGTGTTTATGTAAAATATTATTTAAGTTTATATATATGTCAATTGGGTTTTTGACTTTGACGAAGAACGCTTATTACTATTGAAACATATTAGTCCTTTTCCCCCAATTATTTTGGTTTCATCATTTATTGTTATTTCACATATTATTCTCAAATTTACGGGCAATCTGCCTTCAGGAGAAAAGAGAACGAGAGACCAAACACATTGTACATGCAACAGCAAGTGAGGGAAAAATGGGGAAAAAATGACTAACATCTTTCAGCCATAACAAGCGGTCTTCGTCAGAATCCAATTGATTGTTATTTCAAGTGTTTATATGAAATCTTGTATATATATATATATATATATATATATAATATATACTATATAATCGGAAAGACGATCCAAACTAGATTTAAAAGGAGTTCAAATTCTAAGAAGAGTAACAGGCTGAGTAAGGAAACACACTTCCAAACTCAAATTTTTGAGAAAACTGTCTTAAGGAGAAAAGAGATAGGGAGTCTAAGCACATTGTAGGCGCAACGGTAAGTAAAGGTTTTGCGCTACTGCGCTACAAACCCAAAAATTTGAGTTTGTAAATCTGTTTCCTTTTTCTATATGTTACTTTTCTCCAGTTTTGAACTCATAAATTAAATATGTATTAAATAATTTGTATATATAAATATTCATGTATGCGAATATTATTCTACCCCAAATTCTCTCACCTGCTTTGTTTTCATCTTTTCCTCCTTCTCTTCTAATCTTTTTCTGATGAAGACTGTGCTTTAAATTATCGATTATAGTAAATGTATTGTTCTATTTTGTTATGTTTGTTTTGTTATTAAAAATATTTACTTCAGTTCGGTTCTAGTAATGTTAGTTCTTTTTATGTTATTTAACACATACACACACACACACACACACACACACACACTCAGACACACAGACCACATACACTACATTTATGCATATATATGATTAAACCTTAGTAAGGAGTTCAGAAATGCGACTAAAACCTGGCATTATTATTTTCAATAGGTTTTTAGTTGTTAATGATATCTAAAAGCCAATAACATGACACAACAGACTATATACAGGTATTTAATTTGAATTTTAGGCAAGTAATATTTAAGTTTAACCTATAGTATAAGGGCCAGCTGATATATGTAATCTGTTAAACTAAATTATTTCCGCTTAATAATATTTATGAGAACAGTCGTGGACACTGAGGTTGTAAACAGAATCTCATTCATCATACAGTATATTCAGGTGTTTTGTATTTGTAGAAAAGTAGTGTTTGAATGACACGTGAACCACTTCATGAGGTTTATAAAATTTTTGATTTACCAGTTTGGTCTCTATACCTGACCGAATAACGAGAAGCTAACTATAATACGACTGACAACGATTATGTTAGTAAAATAACAATATTTTGTGTAACAAGAGGTAAATAAAATAACATTCGTATTACCATAGAGGTGGTTCGTAATATTGTTATAAGAATCTAATGTTTTACTTCATTTGATTCTCTCACAGCAAAACTGTTTTTGCAGTTGTCCATTAGCAAGAGAAAACTGAAAGTTATTCTGCATTTAGCATTAGAGAAGAGTAATAATAAACTTTTTCTTTATTTAATTGTTAACTTCATATTAGATTTAAACCAATTAATTAAATTTATGAAATTGACAAAACTGAAAAATAGTTGTGATGAATGATCAATAATTAGAAAAAATATTGGAAGAGTAAAATTTAAGAAAAGATTAAGAAAATTAAGTTATGATTCAATTTTATAAGTAACTTTTGGCTGGAAAAGATGTATGTTCTATGAAATTCTTTTTGAGTGAAGTGATGAACTAGGTCAAAACATTTGCGTGTTTATTCCCAGTAAAAAACAGTCTTAAAAAGCTTGTTTTCCCTTTCACATACTCTGCTTTTATTTTTTTCTCTTAAAGTTTTTAGTTTATTGAAGGAAAACTCAAAACTCTAAAGGTGTTTATGGTTTAGAGTAATTTCTTAATGAAGTTTAAATATGTATTTGGTTTTAATTAGTAATTTGGTTAATGGTATATATGTGGCAAAGAATAAGTGAAGTGTACTTACAAGAGTAAGGGGTGGCAGACGGGAGACGAGAGAACTGAGATAAGTTCCCAAGCAGTCGACCTATATAGCAGTCGGCAATGACGAACTGTGACGAAGCCATGACGGCTTCCCCAAGCACCAAACCTAATCTCCCTGAATCCTCTGTCAAGTGATGTGTGCACACCACTTAGCTCACGACTTCTCTAGAATTTGATTAAGTCGTCAAATACTAGATTTCTCTAGAAATGACCAAGTATTTAAAAAGAAAAAAATAAGAGCACTAGTAACTAAGAATCATACTGTCATTTTAATTTTACTAAGTACAATAATATGACCACACTCACACACACAAATTAGGGTGTCAGAAAGTGGCCCAACAATCAAAAGGAGCAACTAGCTATCTACAGTGCTCTGAAGCAGATAAATAGGAAATAATTAGTATTGACTTGTTGCTGATCGCTTCTGATGATCTTGATTAGTGCCTGACAACCAACCTGGTGTTAGGGTATCTAATGGTCTCTATGTAACATAATTTTTTTTGCAGCCTCCAATTGATGTGTTTTTACTGTAAATCATTTATGATTTCAAAGATTTTTAAGCAATTATTTATTCATTCAACGATGATAGTGTTTTTTTACAATGTTCTGGTGAAATATACTTGCATGGTGTTAGTTATACCATACATTAGACATACTACACACACACTTAGTCAGACGATGCATATATAAATGTTGAAAAGGCATTTCTGAATAAGTCAAACTTATTAGAAATCATACAGTTGTAATATTTATTAAGAATGTTTCCAGTAAGCTTCATATCTATCTCTTCTAATAACTTTATAAAATTGTGTAGTTCAATGATTTCATATGATAGTGTTGGCCAAACTGGTGTTTCAACAAATCAGATTTTAAGCTGGTGATACTAAACGCTGCGGAGCAGCCGAATCCTAAAAAAAATAGTCTTTGAAACTAACTTTCATTACTGTTTCTTCAAATTTATAAAGTGTTAATATAATCTCTATACAATTTAAAAAGTAATATTAAAAATAAAATATTAAAATAAAAATGGAATAAGAATAAATAAGATGAATAATATAATATAATAAGATAAGTTTCTAAATATCTCAAAAATTAAATTAAAATCTGTCAAATGATGCAGCGTATCCATAGATTACAAAATTTGGTCCACATTCATTCATACTCATTCACACACATTCATTCATTTGATTCACTCATTCATACATATCGAAACATCAACCTAAGAATAAAAATCTGGAGTGGCCTACACTCTACTTAACTATAAGTAACTTAATGTCAAATTTCTTGAGTATATAAAACATAACGTCTCATTTAAGCATAACGTAAACATCTAAATGGGATATAATTATTAACCTTTCATTCCTGAGGTAGTACAGATAGTGATTGAAGGACATATCAATTTATAAGATTATTTTTGTACATCACAAATAATTTATTATTTGCAAATAATTTCATTAGTATAACTACAGCAGTAATAACATTTTTGAAAAACCAAAGTGAACATTTCTTGAAACGATTTATTCTCCTACAAGAGAATGGCTTTCGTTCAAACAGCCAGTAGATTTCTGACATCGTTTATTTGACATCCTTCTACATTGAATATTAAAGTAAAATTTTAAAATTTAAAACAGGAAAATACCCTTTTTTTCTCTGAAAAACATCTTAAACAGCGAAGAAAATGTTATTTTAAGGTGCTTTGTTAATTAAAGATGTACGATAATTACATTTATTAATCTCTAAACGAAAGATTCAGATTATTAATTATCATTTACATTTTTGGTGTATTATAGAATTATTATACTGGGAATTTTAATCTTTAAAATAATTATAATAATAATAAGCTTCTTAGTATTTAATAAGATCATTTTCCTTCCCCTTTGTCAAATAACATATATACGAATTTTTTCTGAGTGAGTGTTATTATTTTCCTGCACAATATTATTCCTCTTACATCTCATATAAGTCAATAAACAATTTAAATTATTCCTTTATAAATATCAATTTTATCTCAGTGGATTTGCTCAAAAAATGTCTAAGTCAATGTAAACAATGTAAAAAATATAAAAAATTCGACAAGTATAGCAGGTGATCTCTTAGTCTAGGATAAACAAACAGTTTTTATAGCGTTATTGCTCATTTCCGTAATTGAAACTTCATGAATTTTTTTTTTGTGAATTGCTAATTTTTGTTCCATTTTTGGTCAAATTTTCATTATGTTTTAATGAGCCGTTTCGTGTCAAAAAATCATTTTCTGAAAACAGAAATCGTACTGTAACGCCCCTTTAGCGAATGTAATTTTGAAAAAAAAAATCTCAACTCATTCTCCACATAATGTTCTATTTATAGGCATAGTTTCATTTTTGTCCGTCACACAGTATGGCTTGTATCACTCTCACAAGGTTTGACATTGAATTATAAGTCAAAATTTTTACATTTTATTGAAAAAAAAATATTTCCCGTTGTTTTAAAATTCTGAATATATTGTTCGTTTGTTCCGTTTGTAACCTCAAAGATAATGTCAAAATTTCAAAACTCTAGGGTTATAAGTTTAGGAGAAATAAATGTTTAAAAAAAACGGTTTTTGGAAAAAAAAATGACTTTCCCATCATTCAATCAATCAATTCAATTCAATCAATTCTTCCCAAACAATAGGGATCTTCGTCTTTATGAGGCCCATTTTTGTGTAAAATATCAACTTGATCCGTGAAAGATTCTGGACCGTAGCGTGGTAACAAGCAATGCTAACACACTCACCCACCCACCTACCCACCCACACACACAGACATCATCGTAAAAACCTCATAAAACGACTTCTGGGACCTAAAACATGTAATTCCGTCAAAATCTCGAGATCGAATTTTTTCACGATCACTATACTTTACTTATAGTAAAGTAAAAAGATTTGATTAGTCAGAGACTAAAAGATTCAAATCATTAAACAAAGCTGACTTATTTATTAAGTAAGTTTCTTTTATCATTGCGTTTCGTCATTATTTTTAAATTGATGATCACAGTCAACTTTACTGTAAGTGAAGGAATCACCAAACTCATTGCGATTCAGATAACTGATTGGCTTTTTTTAAAGGTGGATCATCACTTTGCTAATTGCAATGTGTTGTCATACTGATAGCACTTGAAAAGAAAGGGTGACTAATAAACAGGATTAGTAACACTCATTTATACAAATTATTGGTGATTAAGACGTAACGGATGTGATAAGATAAGTAACTTAACAAGTATAAAGTGTTTAATGGTTTAGTTTATCATTCTTTTAGCCATCATTTAATAGATACATAAGTAGATAAGAGACACAAAATACAACATGGTGTTAAAAAACAATAAATATTTCACGTTCATCTCCTATTATGGACCAGTACATGTTTTATATAGTACAAGACAAATATTGCTGGGCTTTTTGAGGGTTAGCTGGTCAAAAACTCAACTCTGTCTTCTAAAGTTTCAAAAATTTATAATTTCATTTTCAAGGCTACAAGAAAATACGCAATATATTATCACTAATTAAAAAAGATTGGATTAAATCATAGAAAAAATGATAACAATTAATCGTACTTTACACTGAGTGTAGGACTTAAAAACAGTTTTTTAAAGATACTAATAATAGATTATGTATCCTTGAAAATGAAGTTATACATTTTTGAAACGTGGGAAGTCAGAGTTGAATTTTTGACCAGCTAACATTCAAATAGTCCACCAGCAACATTATTTATATAGTGTAATAAATATTTCATTATGTGGACTGACTATTTTCAGCCGGCATAATTACATTGATGAAAGAAACATAATGGATTTAGAAGTTTAATACTGACACAAACAGAGATAGTTTTTGATAAAAGATTGAAATATTAGTGTAAATCTATGAGAGATTCATGATAAATTGACTGCAAATATAAATAAATATTTAATATTATATTTTATTTTGAACAATTTAAATGACTATACACAGACAAATCCGACAAGTGAATTAGTTTGGTGACAGCAGCCTCGCTCTGGGCTAATAATGGAGGATTCGGACTCCTGCCGTGTCAAAAGGCCCAGGTATAAACCGTGTCGTCAGTGTGCGCTACAGTCCGACAGCTGTGCATGACACACCCCCTAGGGGTTATTTTTACTAAAATAATTCTCACATCCGGTATGGGTCAAAACTTTAGCATCCAATCAATCTACTAAACAAATCCTCGTTTTGAGCACTCTAAAGTACAATAAAATTGGCTTTGTATATTGGCTTATCTTTACGTGTGTGAAAACACAATAACCCCAAAACAAAAAAAAGTTATGATCACAAACTTCCAGGTTTAAGTTCCTGGTAGCATTGAGATGGAAAATAAAAATTAGAATTTTTATTACAATGTTAGGTTAGTTCTTGGTCTATTCAAATTTTCAAATCGAGTTTTTGAAATTTATTTTCCAGAGTTCATAATTTACCTTTTTATTTATTATATCATGGCAAAACCACAATATCTCTACTTTTTTCATTAATCTTTGAAATTTTAAGAAATATGCATTATATGCGAACCAGTAATATAAGTATTGATTTGAAATCTTCAATTATCTTGATTCCAGCATTTTTGCAAATATATTCCATTTTGAAGGATCATTATGCATTATAAATTTTCATAAACTTCCTTTATATAAAAGAAATAAAGTATTTCAAACTGTTATCGAAGCTATGTTTGAAATAATTATGAATTTAAAACTGGCTGATTTTTTTAATTTGAAGACATTTTATCATAATACAAAAAAAAATTCATTTGCTACATGATCACTTGTCTTTATTTTAAGAATATCACTGAAATGGAAAGGGTGATGTAGTTGCAGTTGGAATGAAATGACGTTGAAATCCTCCAGTATTGGAGGATTTACGTTGGTATTCAATTGTGAACAAGTAAAAACATGAGCTTTATTTTGAATTTTTATATTTTATTACTGTTATGTTTTCATCACCATTTCCAGATATATTGAACTAAAGAAATATAAAGCATAAAATAATTAGAATTGAAGTAAAAGTTTAAAAAGTTTATTTTTGAAGTAACTTCAGTGAAAATTAAAATATTAATAAATATGATTTTATCGGAGCTATTTTGAACTAATTCTGTACACTTTTATATGCTTTTAGAATATGAACCAGTTCTGTTGATACAGTTTTAGAGGCTTTTAGAATAGTTGCGAGAAGAGCTTGGCGAATTGGGTTGAGCTTTAATGTGCTAAAGAGGATGTGGTAGAGATACAGTGGGAGAGAGTGTACCTCATTAATAAAGGTTATTACGAATTAAGCTGAGAGGGGGTGTTCATTTGTGTGCTTAATACGAGAAGGCTAGGCTAGGCTGGATGGTTTGTAAAGGGCGAGAGTGTTCTGTAAGACGAAACATAAATCCTGCTGCTGCGAAGCTGTTAGCAAGCTCGTATATCTGCTTGTCCTCTTTCCACTCCATTCCTCAGCGGCTCTGCTTGCGACCAAGTCTAGTCGTGTCCAGGCTTCTAATATATACCACTTTGACACTGTTCAAAGCCATTTCACACTTTTTTACAAATTATCTCGACATATCGCTACACATTTATATATTCCTGCTCTTTGAGTTTATCAATATAAAATAGAAATCATAACATTAAAAATACTATGGATATTAAATTATGCTTTTCTTTAAGTATTAATTCGGAAAAAAATATAAAAAACATTAGTACTCTGACCGTAACTCACTGGAAATATTAATTGCCAATCAGACAAAAAGCGCAGTGTTTTAATAAAAAATAATAAACTGCTACAAAAACATATCAATTACTCATTTTCCTTTCATTTTGCAACTATTACATTGGCTGTACAGTCATTTTTTTATATCGTAATATATTTGTAAAAAAGTAACACAGAAAAAACAAAAAACTTATTAAAATCAATATTATGAACAGTAGTTCGTCGTCAGGAAGAGAGTAGAAGAGAAGAAATGAGATGGCAGTATCGTAGCTCTTCTTCTTCTTCTCTTCCAATCTCTTCCTGATGACAACATCCAGTTCGGAATATTGATTTTAATATTTGTTTATTTTTGTATTCGTCTTTTTTATCAGTTATTTATTTATCTGTTTTGGACCGTTTCTATATTACATGTTATATATATATATATATTCTTATTTTTTATGAGTTGGTAATGCTACTTATCACTAAGCCGTATGCGATGCGTGGTTAGTTCCTGTTTACCAGCATAAAACTCTCCTCCTTCTTCTTCTCCTTCTCTTAATGACGTCGGGGTTGAAATATTGAAGTAACTTGTCTGTTATATATACGTGTTCTTTTCTTGTAATAGTTATATATATATATATATATATATATACATCATGATTTGTTTTCTTGACCCAATATTTATATGATGTAATTTTTTTTTTTGAGGTTTGAGGTCCAATGATTAAAACTAGTCCTTTTGCCGACGTTTCGACATATTTATGTCATCTTCAGGGCTCCAACATGATTGTTTTACAATTAGCACTACTATTGTATGTAATAAATTACCATAATAGTAGTAATAGTAGTGCTAATTGTAAAACAATCATGTCGTAGCCCTGAAGATGACATAAATATATGTCGAAACGTCGGCAAAAGGACTAGTTTTAATCATTGGACCTCAAACCTCAAAAAAAAAATTACATTATATATATATATATATATATATATATGTGTGTGTATGTGTGTGTGTGTGTGTGTGTGTGTTTGTGTGTGTAAGTATATTGTTAATGTTGGATAGTAAATTGTAAAATGTTAAAATGTTGGATAGCAATCTATGCTCAACATTTGGAGTAACTTACCTTGCCTATGGCTATTGACATATATTGATGACTAAGCAAAGTTATTTATTTAAAAGAGCAAAGATTTTTTGGCTATCTATGAAGAAAAGTTTACTGAAAGAAAGAAAAACATTTATCACAATGTTGACTTTATATACATTAGTAATCATACAGGAATTTTAGAGGGCATACAAGAAGTAATGCCAGAAGATTATATAATGATACATTACAGAACTATGAATGTTCTAGATGATTTTACCCTATTATTTCTTATTTAATCATGGTTTTTATTTAGAACACAATAATCTCAAAATGGAAGAGTATATATTGACAACAGGTGGCCAACGGCCAACGAATACTTCCATGCACATCAGTGCACGTCGTAATTAGCAGTGCAGGACCAGAGGACCACACTGCTAAATTATCATCTATCTGTTTTTGTTTAGGCTAGTAAGCATTGTCAAGAATGGGGACGTCAGTCTGTCAGAGAAGGAAATTGTATTCGTGGTTTTTTTGGTCTTGTGCCTTTGCATTGTCGGAGTACTGTATAGTTTAGAAGTCATCAGGAGGTCATATTTTAGCTCGGTAGGAAGTTATTGGGACTCATGGGATTGAGAATGTTTGGGAGTTGTATTCAGTTCCCAAACAAGGGGATTTAATAGGTGGACAGATTTTCTATTTTCATTGGTATTAAGTCGAGTGATGTAACAATCAATAGACTCCCAACTTAAATAATGTTGAATATCAATATTTCTGGCGTACCATTGAGTCTATAAGGTGTCTATACTATTCGGATGAAGTAATTGTTAGTGAACGCCGCTCCAAACCAGACTGAGCATTCATATAATATATATATATATATATACTTAAATAAACTGTAATGAATAGAAAGAAATGTAACAAAGGACTCACTTTTCAATATTTCGACCGTTATGGCGATTAAAATATTGAAAAGTAAGTCCTTTGTTAGGTTTCTTTCTATGTGTCACAGTTCATTTTAAGTGTTATCAGTTCTTCTGAATCGCATTCCGTTTATCATATATATATATATATATATATATATATATATAATTTCAGTACTTTATAACATTAGAACCTATCCAAGCCGGTGTAATATCCCACGCATTATAATGTAAATAATTTCTTATTGTGTTAATATACGTAATATTTTGAATGATCAACTCTCGGAATATTTAATGAAAAAATTGTAATCAGACTCTACTTCCCTAATGTAATCATATTAGAATTATAACGTCATAATTCTTATTACGAATTTCAGATATCAGAATTCAAATTAATTTCAACTAGTATAATTAATGCAACCTAAGCTAAAATTTCATTTATTTGTTTTATATAATTGACTTAATGCATCTCTTTAATTCAAACTGATAGTAATCAATTTATGTTTAATTCATTTCATTGTGGCAATCAGAAACTCAATCCACTCAATATTTCAATTTAACTTTTCGAAATCCATAATGCATTAATTAATCAAATATAACTCTTGTTTACATCTGATTTGTTCGTTTCAACGGAAATGGTTGCATTATATTTAAAAGATTCTAACAATGTTTAGTAGATTGAATATTTTTATATATGTATAACAATTAGAAGGAGATTGCTGTCTTATTGGTTATAATCACCATAAATATTCAGCTGTTATGAAAGTTTAAGATAAATTGCGAATTGATTAAGATTATCCATATCTATACTATTCAAGTCAGCATTACTATTTCAGAAATTACTATAGTGGTTGTGTTGGTATTTCAGAAAATTCCATTAAAAATTATAATGGCTGTGATAATGATAGCATGATAATGATATTGTTGTATAATACGAGAGGAATATTTTTCTCAACGTTTCAAAACTTCATCAATTTTTGAATATTACCATTCAAAAAAGACAAATATTTAATTTTAGATGTTCATAAAAAGAATCCTAAGTAACCAAAGAAATTTAAATTGGTAACTGTAGTTTAAAATTGACAAAAAAAATTCAAATTTATGTAGAAAACCTAATATTTTACCTTGAGAAAATTTAATTTTTATCTTAATTTTGAAAGCTGAATCGTTTTTGATACAATAAAAGCTCTACAAGAATATGATTAATTCTCTCTCGCTATTTGATATTACTGACTTGAACAATTTGAATTACTTTCTCCTGAGATGTGATGGTCTTAAACTAAAAGCGGAAATTAGCATTTTCCTTGAAGGTAATTACAGAAAGACTACTAATTATCGACATGAACTGTTCTTCGTGAGCCATCTGTTAAGGGTGGTCATTCGTTTGACTATGACATATGAATGCTCAGTCTGGTTTGGAGCGGCGTTCACTAACAATTACTTCATCCGAATAGTATAGACACCTTATAGACTCAATGGTACGCCAGAAATATTGATATTCAACATTATTTAAGTTGGGAGTCTATTGATTGTTACATCACTCGACTTAATACCAATGAAAATAGAAAATCTGTCCACCTATTAAATCCCCTTGTTTGGGAACTGAATACAACTCCCAAACATTCTCAATCCCATGAGTCCCAATAACTTCCTACCGAGCTAAAATATGACCTCCTGATGACTTCTAAACTATACAGTACCTCCGACAATGCAAAGGCACAAGTCCAAAAGACCACGAATACAATTTCCTTCTCTGACAGACTGACGTCCCCATTCTTGACAATGCTTACTAGCCTAAACAAAAACAGATAGATGATAATTTAGCAGTGTGGTCCTCTGGTCCTGCACTGCTAATTACGACGTGCACTGATGTGCATGGAAGTATTCGTTGGCCGTTGGCCACCTGTTGTCAATATATACTCTTCCATTTTGAGATTATTGTGTTCTAAATAAAAACCATGATTAAATAAGAAATAATAGGGTAAAATCATCTAGAACATTCATAGTTCTGTAATGTATCATTATATAATCTTCTGGCATTACTTCTTGTATGCCCTCTAAAATTCCTGTATGATTACTAATGTATATAAAGTCAACATTGTGATAATTTTTTTCTTTCTTTCAGTAAACTTTTATCACAGATAGCCAAAAAATCTTTGTTCTTTTAAATAAATAACTTTGCTTAGTCATCAATAAATGCCAATAGGCAAGGTAAGTTACTCTAAATGTTGAGCATAGATTGCTATCCAACATTTTAACATTTTGAAATGATAGTGGTGTTCTCAATTAAATCTAGGAGAAGTTTCCAAAAGCAGCAGATTGTAGCATTCTAAGACAATATGTCATTTATTGACTGTTTATACTTCTCTTGCAATGATTGAAGGTTTTGTACAGTGAATAATACTTCATTCATCATAACTAAAAAATAATTGTAAGTCTTACAATGTGTCAATTAATTGATTTATACATAAAATTAATTAATAATAAATTTAGTATACAAGGAAAACATAAAATAAAAGAAAATCTTGAATGGTCTAAACTCAACGTTACTGTAAATGGTCTCGTTATTGAAAGTAAAGGACAATAAATTTAACTAGATTATTATGTTAAAGCAGTAGTAAATTGCTAGTACTATTTTAGAAAATATGTTGAAATTTAACAAACTCTTAGACTTGAGGAAATTATAATTTAATCCTGTAACGAAAGGTCTCGGAATTTCCGTTAATAGGATTTTTTTTTTAAACAATTATTTAGCATGTTCCATATAATATATCACATGCTGTACTGCTAATTCAATGTTAAGCATTCAAAAGAAGTGTTGATATGTTTAACTTAAGTTGATTAAGGAATTAAAATAAGGGTTAAATGAAGTTTTATTAAAGTTTGAAGAAAATTAGTTTTCTGAGAAACTCATCCCTTTAATTATCTTAGGTGGTCAACATTAGCCATACTGGCTGATAGTACAACTTTACACCATAAACTTCCCTTGTGACAAAGGAGTGCTCTCAGGGTGTCTGCGAAAAATTAATATCACATTTATTGTAATTCAATGATTCTCGATAGTTGGCTTCCCAATGTCTGCCTGAAAGGTTAAGTCTGGTTGTAGAAAAAGTTTTATCCAACGTTTCGACGTATTTTATATCGTCATCAGGACTAAACAATTTAGGTGGCAAATGTTCAACCTAAAATATTTGGTAGCTGCATAACGAAGAGAGAAAACATAGACATAGCCCTACAAGATACACTACTATATTTTGACGGGCGTCGTCATCCGGGAGAAGAACTGATTTAACAAAACTACGTAATATTTTTAACCACTTATAACTACTAACTATTTCTAAAATAGTCCTTAGCACTTAGTTTTAGTAGCAGAATTGTATATAGCATCAAAAATAATCATTAGTTCTATTCAGGCCATGTTATCAAGGAAAATATATTCTTTGATGTATAGTACTTAGTTATAATCATGTTTAGAACAAGTATTCTTGTTTCCTTGCCTAGAGCATTACTAAAGTTTGAAACTTAATTATTAAGTAACATTAATTTTATTTAAGAAATTGATAAAATTAAGAAAACACAGTTTCTTGGGATGTAGCTATTTTACTGACTTTTCAAAAAAGTGTCGCTTTTTGTTATGTATCAATAAATAAAACTATAATCTTTTCTTTAGTATATACTTCCCACATATTTCTTTAACAACTTTTTATCTGTGGCAATAAACTAATCATGTGGGATGATTTTTACTTTACTATAAGTAAAGTGTAGTGATCGTGAAAAAATTCGATCTCGAGATTTTGACGGAATTACATGTTTTGAGGTCCCAGGAGTCGTTTTATGAAGTTTTTACGATGATGTCTGTGTGTGTGTGGGTGGGTGGGTGGTGGGTGGGTGGGTGGGTGCGTGGGTGGGTGCGTGTGTTAGCATTGCTTGTTACCACGCTACGGTCCAGAATCTTTGATGGATCAAGTTGATATTTTACACAAAAATGGGCCCCATTTAGACGAAGATCCCTATTGTTTGGGAAGAATTATGCATGATGGGAAAGTCACTTTTTTTGCCAAAAACCGTTTTTTTTAAAACATTTATTTCTCCTAAACTGATAACCCTAGAGTTTTGAAATTTTGACATTATCTTTAAAGTTACAAATGCAACAAACGAAAAATATATTCAGAATTTTAAGACAACAGGAAATATTTTTTTTTCAATAAAATGTAAAAATTTTGACTTATAATTCAATCTCAAACCTTGTGAGAGCGATACAAGCCATACTGTTTGACGGACAAGAATGAAACTATGCCTATAAATAGAACATTATATGGCGAATGAGTTGAGATATTTTTTTTTGAAATTTGATTCGCTAAAAGGACGTTACAGTACGATTTGTGTTTTCAGAAAATGATTTTTTGACGCTAAACGGCTCGTTACAAAATAATGAAAATTTGACCAAAAATGGAACAAAAAATTAACAATTCATAAAAAAGAAATCATGAAGTTTCAATTACAGGAAAGAGCAATAACGATATAAAAACTGTTTGTTTATTCTAGACTAAGAGATCACCTGCTATACTTGTCGAATTTTTTGTATTTTTTTACATTGTTTACATTGACTTAGAAATTTTTTGAGCGAATCCACTGAGATAAACTTGATGTTTCTAATGGAAAAATGAAAATATATTATTGACTTATAAGAGATGTAAGAGGAATAATATTGTGCAGGTAAATGATAACACTCATTAAAAAAAAATTCCTATATATGTTATTTGACAAAGGGGAAGGAAAATGATCTTATTAAATACTAAGAAGCCATAAAATTCCCAGTATAATAATTCTGTTAAAAACCAGAAATGTAAAAGATAATTCAAAATATTAATCTTTCGTTTAGAGATTAATAACTGTAATTATCGTACATCTTTAATTAACAAATCACCTTAAAACAACATTTTCTTCGCTGTTTAAAAGTTTTTCAGAGAAAAAAAGAGTATTTTACTGTTTCAAATTTGAAAATTTTACATTAATATTCAATGTAAAGGATGTCAAGTAAACGATGTAAGAAATCTACTGGATATTTGAACAATAGCCATGTTCTCTTGTAGGATACTATTTCGTTTCAAGAAATGTTCACTTTGGTTTTTCAAAAATGTTATTACTGCTGTAGTTATACTAATGAAATTATTTGCAAATAATAAATTATTTGTGATGTACAAAAATAAGCTTATAAATTGATATGTCCTTCAATCCCTATCTGTACTACCTCAGGAATGACAGGCTAATAATTATATCCCATTTAGATGTTTACGTTATGCTTAAATGAGACCTTATGTTTTATATACTCAAGAAATTTGACATTAAGTTACTTATAGTAAAGTAGAGTGTAGGCCACTCCAGATTTTTTCTATATTTATCATTTCTTAAGTTAAACTTTTGTGTCGATCTGTTTCATATCTGTAGGTACAATCTCCGTATTATTTAAATTAAGTGAATGGTTAAATGGACAAGTAAGCTTAGCCAAGGCATATGTCCACTTCTTTCTTTTAATGCCTGTCGTTTTTTGCTGAGTAATTCTATTTCCTAAGTACGGACTACCTATAGGAAATTATATCTCCACAGAAAAGAGGAATCATTTTTACTCCAGTTATGAGTAAATGCTACACAATAAAATATTCCATCATTTTTCACAAAGATTCTACTTTTGTGTTCAGACTTATATTTAACATGTTATTCCAATTAATAATAAATACCACATATAAAAGATAGCTCATTTTTGTTCAATTATGCTTCTTTTATGTGGGGATTTAATTGTTCCATATTATTTCAATTGTGAGTAAATACAATACAATAAAAGATTACACATATGTTAACAAATATTCTTTCCTTGTGTTTGAGAGTTAATTTTCCAGTGTTATTGTTATTATGAGTATGGTAGAACTTCGGTTTTTGAACGTCCCAAACATCGCATGATTCGGAATTTGAACAAAAAAATTCGATTTATTTTGGTATTAAAATTTGAACAAAATTTGTAATTCGAATCTGAAGCTGTTATGAAAGGGAGACAGCTCCCTTATCTGTGCAGTAACATCCTTCCTCTCCCATCATTTCCTTATCTCAACATCTGACCTCTTCAAAGGTAAGAATTTACAACTTAATTTATAATTTATTTTCATTATTCATGTTTATTGATTGCATCTTAAATATATTCGAAATTAAATATCACTCTGAATGAATATATGGTTTGGTAGTGTAGATTTTGAATATCTTGGAATAGATTACGGCCATTTTCATTATTTCTTATGGATAAAATTGATTCGGAATTCGACCGAATCGGTTTTTTAACCGGGTTTTGGAACAGCTTAACATCGAAAACTGAGGTACCATTGTATTAACAAGTGTGGTCTATACATTGCACGTGAAAATTTCTTAGTACGTTATTTTTATTTTGAATAGAAATACTGGATTATACTTTTAAAAAAGCTGTATTATTCAAGATTTTTTACTTTACTACTCGTATAAGTAAAGTATAGTGATCGTGAAAAAATTCGATCTCGAGATTTTGACGGAATTACATGTTTTGAGGTCCCAGAAGTCGTTTTATGAGGTTTTTACGATGATGTCTGTGTGTGTGTGGGTGGGTGGGTGGGTGGGTGGGTGAGTGTGTTAGCATTGCTTGTTACCACGCTACGGTCCAGAATCTTTCATGGATCAAGTTGATATTTTACACAAAAATGGGCCCCATAAAGACGAAGATCCCTATTGTTTGCGAAGAATTATGCATGATGGGAAAGTCACTTTTTTTGCCAAAAACCGTTTTTTCGAAAACATTTATTTCTCCCAAACTGATAACCCTAGAGTTTTGAAATTTTGACATTAACTTTGAGGTTACAAATGGAACAAACAAAAAATATATTCAGAATTTTAAAACAACGGGAAATATTTTTTTTTCAATAAAATGTAAAAATTTTGACTTATAATTCAATCTCAAACCTTGTGAGAGCGATACAAGCCATACTATTTGACGGATCAATATGAAACTATGCCTAAAAATAGAACATTATGTGGAGAATGAGTTGAGATATTTTTTTCAAAATTACATTCACTAAAGGGGCGTTACAGTACGATTTCTGTTTTTAGAAAATGTTTTTTTGACGCTAAACGGCTCATTAAAAAATAATGAAAATTTGATCAAAAATGAAACGACAAATAAGCAATTCTTAAAAAAAAAATCATGAAGTTTCAATTACGGGAAAGAGCAATAACGATATAAAAACCCTTTGTTTATCCTAGACTAAGAGATCACCTGCTATACTTGTCGAATTTTTTATATTTTTTTACATTGTTTAGATTGACTTAGAAATTTTTTGAGCGAATCCACTGAGATAGAATTGATATTTATAAAGGAACAATTTGAATAGTGTATTTATTGACTTATATGAGATGTAAGATGAATAATATTGTGCAGGAAAATGATAACACTCACTCAGAAAAAAATTGTATATATGTTATTTGACAAAGGGGAAGGAAAATGATCTTATTAAATACTAAGAAGCCATAAAATTTCCAGTATGATAATTCTATAAAAAACCAAAAATGTAAAAGATAATTCAAAATTGAAATCTGTCGTTTAGAGATTAATAAATGTAATTATCGTACATCTTTAATTATAAATCACCTTAGAACAACATTTTCTTCGCTGTTTATGATGTTTTTCAGGGCAAGGGTATTTTCCTGTTTTAAATTTGAAAATTTTACTTTAATATTCAATGTAGATGGATGTCAAGTAAAAGATGTAAGAAATCCATGGGCTATTTGAACAAAAGCCATGTTCTCTTGTAGGAGAATATTTCGTATCAGGAAATGTTCACTTTGGTTTTTCAAAAATGTTATTACTGCTGTAGTTATACTAATGAAATTATTTGCATCAGCTGTGTGATGTACAAAAATAAGGTTATATATTGATATATCCTTCAATCACTATCAGTACTACCTCAGGAATGAAAGACTAATAATCATATCCCATTTAGATGTTTACATTATGCTTAAATGAGACGTTATGTCTTATATACTCAAGAAATTTGATATGAAGTTACTTATAGTAAAGTTGAGTGTAGGCCACTCCAGATTTTTTTGCTTTTGTAAACTATTATGTTTATTTTAGGTACTTATTATCTGAAGATCATTCCACTAAGTTCATGTCTTCATGATTAATTGGATTTTGTCAGAGTTCAACAAAAACTAAATCAATATTGGTTTTGACTCAAAAAGGAGTAAAATTATAGGTATTGTATCAAGTGATCCAAGCAATATTTCATATTTAAATTAATTATGGGTTATTAATTATATTGAATTATGTTAGCTGGAGGAGATATTTGACTTTGAGATACATATTATAAGATGCAAAGGTTGAAATATACCAAAAAAAGTTGGATTTAGAAAAAAGTGAACTTTGTGCATTTACCAATGATTATGAAACTTAGACAGCAACAGTAAGAAATATAAGGAAACTCCAAATGAAACGACGAATAATGGAGAGAAATTTACTAGGGTTTAAGAAACATGACCAAATAAGAAGTGAAAAAATAAATAGAAAAGCAAAAATAAAAAATATTTTGAGTACAATATGTGTACTAAAATGAAATTGGGGAGGATATGTCATGAAACTGAAGAACGATAGATGGGTAAAAATAATTACTGTTTGGTGTACTAGAGAAGAAAAGAGGGAAGACAAAGAAGAAGATGGGAAGATGAATTTAAAGAAACAGCGGGACCAAAGTAGTTCACAGTCTTTCGAGAAAGAAGAAAATGGATGGAATTGGGAGAGGCCTATGCCCAGAGTGGGCCTAGTTTCAGAATTGGAAAAAAGTATGTTCTTTTCATTAACAAGCAAAATTATTTTTTGTGAATTAAAATGAGTATTCTTATTATTATTAAAATAAATTATCATATAAAATAGACAGTAGCTAAATAATTATGTAAGAACGATAAATATTTACAAAAAATATTGTTGATTATTTATTTAGTAAGTTTAGTAAATCAAATTATATAAACGCTAAGGATGGCTTATTCCAATTAGTGAGTACTACTCAGTATTAACGAAAGTAGTGGCCATTGTCTAGAGGATTCACATGGCCTGGCAGGTAATGCTTTTTCCAATCGTTCCTAAACTCTTTTGTTTATCTTGTCCTTGGCAACTGTTTTATTTTCCTTTGCTATTTAAAATACCTCCATTACTACCCTCGAACTCCTTTGTTTACCGACTTCTTTTCCTTTTGTTGTGCCATACATGTTTTTTTAGAATGCGTATCATGAATTCCTCTCTTACAACAAAATACCATAATACATGTCTGCTTGTTGAAACAAATTTGAATATGTTGTAAGCATAAATTATGTTCCAGTTGATTTTTTGAAACGTTGGCAATTAGAGTTTAATTTGAACCCGAAAAACGGACTGAGTCCTGATAAAATTTAGTTATATATATATCAAATGGGAAAACAAGACTAAGATCTTTCAACTGTAACAAGTGGTCTCCGTCAGAGTCAAAAACACAACTGAAACACTAGATACAGAAAACATCTGGTGAGGGGATGAGAAGAGTGGGAGGGAAGGGTGGTATTTTAAAAGGGTGAACGTGCGGGAAAGGAATTGGAAAATAAGGAAAGGAGTTGGGTTTTTGACTCTGACAAAGACCGCTTGTTACGGTTGGAAGATCTTAGTCTTGTTTACCCATTTTATATTGTGGTTTGATCATTGATTGTTATTTCACGTGATTATGTGAACTCATTATATATATATATATATATCTTAGTCTTGTGAAAGATCTCAGTCTCGTTTTTCCCATTTCATATTGTATATAAAAATATATATAAAGAGATTTCACATAAACACGTGAAATAACTATCAAGTGATCAAGCAACAATATGAAATGGAAAAACAAGACTAAGATCTTTCAACAGTAACAAGCGGTTTTTGACTCTGATGTCTCGAAATATAAACAAAAATCTGACATTTTGTTTGTATTTGTAGACATCTTTAATGATACATCAGTGCAGAACGTAATTACAATTACATGAAAAAATGTTTATAAGTTACATTATTTAATTAACATACATAAATACTTGGTATTTTGCTATTGCAAGGAAATAATGACGTAACCTTTGTATTCAAATCCTCGATAAGAAAGAAAAATATTGTTCAATAAGGGTGGTGAAGATAAAAAATCATTTATATATATATATAAATGTTTTGCATATATATATAAATGTAACTGTTTTGCGTCCAGTTTGGATCGATTTGTTCAAATTTTGAGTTGATTATCATATATATATATATATATATATATACACTTTTTCGTTGGAAATACGATCCAAAACGGACAAATATAGTTCAATATAGACAAAGAAACATAGAGAAATCAAAAGAACACACTTAGAGTCTCTAATTTTTGGTTTGAACCGTCTTCAGGAGAGATAAGAAAGGGAAACCAAGCGCAATGGTTCAGAGACGGTTCAAACCGAAAATTAGAGACTGTAATTGTGTTCTTTTGATTTCTCTATGTTTCTTTGTCTATATTGAACTTATATATATATATATATATATATATATATATATATATATATATATATGTATGTGTATGTGCGGGTGTATGTATCTGGTATTTTGTGGTTATAAAATACAAACAAAGAACGGTCAAAACGTTATCAGGAAACTTGCTTCTATATGTTGAGAGGTAGTGTTGTGGAAGGGATAGATCCTGAAGACTATGGCAAAAAAGAAAATGAAAGTGGTTTTTGCACTTGTAATTTTTGAAGAACATCCTATGTGTAATTCTTTTTCAATATAACATATTTTCAAAAAGGATATCATAAAAAAATATTAGTATTAAATATTTAAGTTGACAATAATATATGTTTTCAAAACTTCAATATTGTATTGGTTTTTCATATTAAATATGGATTGGTTTACACTCAACTTTATTTTTTTCGCCCAATGTGAGTGTACAATATTAATTTTTATTTAAACTAGAACATCTCTATCTCTCTCTGTCTCTCTCTCTCTCTCTCTCTCTCTCTCTCTCTCTATCTATCTATCTATCTATCTATCTATCTTCCTTTTGAAAACGAATCAGTATTCCCATCGTAAGAAGCGACAATACTTCACTAAATATGGTTGTAAAAAGGTCAAGGTTTTTTTCAAACGTCCTCAAGCCCTTTTCTTTCCAAACATAGGCATTGAAGATTCTAACATGACGAAACTGTAAATTATTACCTCTTAACTCCTCTCCAGCTCTTTCTATCTCATAAATCATTGTCTCCAAGTAAAGTTCACATCATATTTATAAAAATACAAACTAAAAATTTCCAAGTCTTGGCTTTGTTACAGACAAAAATCAGAAAGAATATTTCTGTAAATTAATAATATTACTGACATGCATATCAAACTATATACTCGTATTAGAATCAACCTTCTTTCTTATCGAATGAAATGTCTATTATACGTATAATATCAAGTTTTTATAAGCCACACTATTGGTGCAAATGTTATCATTCAATTTGCATATCCTACTGTCCAGATATCTTATCAGTTCGTTTTTAGATGTCAAAATTTTATTATTCAACAATATAAATAATATCGCATTGTTAATGTCATTTTCTTGGATGTTGAGCGGAAAAAGTGTTTTTCTGCTGTTTTTCTTACGGTCAATCACATTACTATTGTAAAGAATATGTAGGAATCATACAAGTTAAATCCACATGCATACTATCTTATCAGGCATTCTATCTCAAATCGTTGAATATTTTTCTCTTTTTGTTACTATTTCTTCAACTAAAGTAGGTGTACCTTAAGAAAGCATACTAGGGCCAATCCATTTATTTTACCTACATCTCTCAGACTCTATCAGGTTCTCACACTGTCATAGCTTCTTTCGCTGACGACAGGGTAATTCTTTCCTCTAATATATGTCCTGACACAGCTTCCTGTCATATTCACGAACTCTTAAATATTTTAAACCATAATTAAATAATTAGATGAAATATATCAACGAACAGAAAAGTGTTCAACTAACATTCATTATGGATTATCCCAACTGATGACTAAAAACTTTGAAAACCATGACCTCAACAAGACCACATGACCGCGAATACGACATCTTTACTGCACAGACGAACTTATATCTGACATGAATTACTGACATTACAAGTTATAGTAGCACAGTAAGCAAGCAGTAGAAGGCCTCTGGTCTGGAACTGCTAGTTACGACGTGCACTATAGTGCGCGGATATATTCGTTGGTCGTTGGTCGTTGGTCGATGGATTATGATATGAGTTTCTACGGTTTCCCTTAAGCATAGGCCCATTCCTCAAGAAAAAACCACCAAATACTTAGGGCTGCATCTTCAAAGACATTTGACTGTTCAAGTAATATTAAAAAAATATGGAACTAAATAAACTTTACAAAACAACTACTATATTTATGGGATTACTAATCAAAACTAACAATTGACAACAAATGTTACTTTAAAAAATTGTTACCATGTCTATTTGGATTAATGGCATAAAGCCATGGCATAAAAACAATACTTTCACCCGAAAACCTCAATATTATCCTCTTCTTTCCTTTCTAGCACCAAATCAATCAATTTATTCTTCTCTCAATATCTTATTAGTTCATCATGTATTAATATTCCGTGATAAAACTTTCATGAACTTCTTGCTTACAATAGTAAACCTTTACTCGTGAGCATTACTTCCACTAAACATGGCAGGAAATACACAGAAATATTTGAAAATAATGTGGTTAATAGACTTATTGCCGTCAATTATTATTTATATTTTCTTACATTTTAGATGTAATTTTATATTTTGTATTCAATGATAAGATGTATATTACTGGAATATTTCTTCTCTCCTGCCTCAGTATAAAAGAATTATATACATATATCTGACAAGAAGTCTGTAATTTTTACATTGTTTTAAATTTATGTAATTATATATACACAAATATGATGACTGAAACTTGTTTGATGGCAAATGTCACAGTTTTGGCACTTCAGGTCCCTCAACCAACTTCTTAAACATGGTCTAAATAATAGTAGTTTTACCTTACTCTAATAACAAAGAAAATTAATAATTTAAAATTTCACTTATGAATTAAATCATAGTATTATTTATTAAATTAGTTGTACATATTTTTATGGAATAAATATAGTTTATTCGGAAAAGTCATTAATACTGATGTTAAAATTCATGCAAACTTCAAAAATACGTCTACACACAAAAGAGTTTCATGTCAAAAATAACAACGCGTTTCGAACACTTAGTGTTCTTCTTCATGTTTACATCTGCACTGTTGATGGATCAGGTAAACCTGAAGAAATACATTAAGTGTTTGAAACGCTGTGTTAGTTTTAACACGAAACTCTTTTGTGTGGAGACATATTTTTTGAAATTCCCAATCATGAGTAACAGATTGTACTAGTAATTAAATATATAGAAATTCTGTTGTGAGAATTTCACAACATGAAATTATGTTACATAAAAAAATATGTTACCTTTTTTTATTATATGCTGAAGAATTTGGCCTATTAAAAGAATCTTCCTAAGAATAGGAAGATGTGCATATAAAAGTATAAAAGCAATAAAGAGGATTCATTCATCACTAGAAATAACATTATATATATATATATATATTTGTATTAAAATAGATTAAAGTTATGTAATGGGAAATGGGGTAGTAAGGAAACTGTAGCAGTCGATGAGCTGAAGTTATCTGGGGCGCGAAATAAATGTAAATTGAGTCATTTCCTGGGGGTTCCGATTAGGTTTATTCATATCAAGCCCGCACACTCGGTCCCTTCTCCCCAACTCCAGGCTTCATCTAACCATCATCTGCCACTTTGGTCTTTAATCTGATGCGGGTCACGTTTGTTCAAATAGAACTACACTGACTGATCTAATACACAAATATTAATGGCAATAGAAACATTATTTATAGCAATGAATCAACTAATAAACTAATTAAAATATATTCATTCTGAAGATATTCAACTGTTACTTGGAAAATAAAGTCACAATGAAACTATTAGTGTACTCCAGAATGGAGTGAAAACAAAATTACAGTGAAAGAAAAAGAAAAAAAAAACAATTCATTTGACAGGTTCTTTGCGTTAAAATAATGGTATATCCAGGTTTTTTATTTATGTGTTGTAGGGAATCTCCACTAAATTCCAAATGAATAGAAAACCTTTCAATAAAAACCATCAAATCAAATTGAATATGATACCAATTGATTTGACATACCAATTGATAAAAGGTTATTTCTAAATTCAAGGTAACATAAATGAATATAGAAAGGATCATTGTTGTAAATATCTTCCCATTCTTGATTATAGCAATTACAATAATTATTTGAAATTTATCTACCCGGAGTCAGGGCTACTTCTACGATTTAGACAAGAAAAAATGTTTGCAAAATGAAAATAAAAGTTTTTCTCTCTTATTAGTTAAAAGCAATACGAGGCTACTTCATTAATATTTACAGGACTAAACAAATATTAAACTTTTAATTGAAACAAAAAAGTAATTGATTTACAACAATTATTGCTTAAGTAGAAATTTAAAATGGTGATGGATTTTGCAGTAACTTATTGGGAATATTCAAAAAGGTGAGAAATATTCCATCAGGCTAGAAGAACTGAGGTGGAGGAGCAAAGTGATGCCCTGCTGGGACTTTTGTGTCCCAGTTATAGTGTGCACACGCCAACAATGAATCTCCAGCCATTAACATACTTTGCCTCAGATTCACAGATCACATTTTTGCCATATGGATTAAAGTCAAGATCATCTCTTCAATTTCATCAATATATTAAATTTATCCTTCACTGTATTTTCCAGTGGAACTCATCCGTTAGCATGGCCATTCTCCTCGAAGTTGATTTGTTTTTTCACAAAAAAAGAACCTCAAATCAGCATCTTATAAACCGACCATAATAATACCCGACCATAATTTAATCTACCCAAATAAATATAGGATGGTAAAATGTCTCACGACCTTAATAACTGATGTTAATAATTGTAGTAACCAATATAATATATAATTATCGTTATAATATACAATTAAATAAAACTATTATAAATGAAACATATTATTACTTCTAGAATAACACGGAATACAAAAATCTCCGTAAGTTATAAATCGTTAATAAAAAAGCAAATATTTCTGTTAAAAAGTATTTTTTTTTAAATCTATTAATGTGGAGGTGGCCAGGTTAGCTCAGAGATTAACGTACTCGCCTCTGGGCTGGTAGTCCGGGGTTTGATCCCCACGTGTCTTTTGATTTATTCACGCGAGAGGTGAATAAATCTGAGTACATCATCCCTCGGAGAGGATTTTAAGTCGTCGGTCCCCAGCCTGTAAAATGTCAGGTACTCTTTAAAGATCCCTACTCCAAGTGCATTTGAGTTAGGGAAAAATTTAGGACTCCCAGTGTTGAATCTGTAGAATCATCGATCAAACAAAAAGCTGGTAAACTGCTGACGCTATCACTCGATAGCGGATTGGCTTAACAATAAAAAAAAAAATTAATTTTGAAAAATGTATTATATCAATATAAGGAATGTCAGATATCGAAGCTGATGATTCAAGCATTGGCAGAGTGTGTAGTTACAGAGACAGTGAGCAGACAATCAACAAGAGGCTACACTTCTCTCAACGTGCAACAGGTTACCGTAGTCTCCGCAAACTCCCCACGACTCCATCCAATATCAATCATAGAAAAAAACCTTCTTTCTGCATATCTCATGCATTGGCTCTTCTAAATCAAACATTTTTTTTCCATAATGGAATTTCTAGTTATATTAACTAGATGGTGTAATCTAGGTAACAAGCAACTTTCAAATGTTTAACTATTTCTTCTTTACGATATGCTTTATCATTTATGTCTGTTTGTTTTCTTCTCATTTAAGATATATTGCATTTAAACAGGCATTTTTATTAAATTATCTTCTGGGGCAAAGTTAGGTCAGTGGCCACGTGCTTCTCTCACGACTGGTAGATCTAGGGTTCAATACCCATTCTGGCTCTCGATTAATTCACGTGGGAGGTGAATATATCTCAGTGTTCCCAAGCCTCTGCGATGTCAGGCACTCGTTAAAAATTTCTACTCAAAATAGAGTTGAGATTGATAAAATTTAGGACTCCCAATGTAGAATAATTGTGTGGTATCAGAAAGAGACGATTTGTTCGCCCTATTTGTATTTTCTTGGGAGACTCCCCCTGCAACCTTACCTAACTTAAACTACCTACATTTTTATGAATAATTTCTCAAACTGAATAAATTCTAAATGATGAAATTAAAAGTTTATTAAAGATTATGAATGTTAATTTTTATAATGAAGGCTTAATGCAAGAATAATTACATAAGAAATATCGATTGACTTTGATAAATATCGTACTAATCAAATTTGTAGGATAGAATTATTTTTAATTATTTAATACTTACTAGTATTTATGGGCAGAATTTATGTTATGTCCATGCTACGATACTTTCTGTAATCAGTTGGTAAATGGAATAAAAAAAAAATTCAATTTCGGAGAGGAAGCGATTTCGTGTTGTTAGGATGTTTTATCTTAATTCCTGATGCTTCCTCAGGATAGTAAACCCTTTAAGCTAAAAGCAAAAAAAGAAAAAAGAAAAAGAAAAAAGTAAATCCCTCTACTGCACATGTTGGAGGCCTCAGAGGAAGTCGTCTAAAACCCTTTGCTTGCAAAACATGCCGGCCTTGACTGGTGTCTTATCAAAGGGAACCCCACAGCACGTCACTCCTTCCTTCATGCTCTCACCGAAAAAGTTCACAACCTTTCTGACAAACCAACTAAAATCAACCCAACTCTAATTACCAAACTCATATTTATTAAAGTGCTATTTTCTTATGACACTCCGGTTTACTTCAAAAATATACTAACTCCAAAGCTCAAAAAAGTTTTTGTTTTTGTATTTTTTTTTTTTGACTTTAACATGGTTTACATTAAATTGAATTATAATCCTCATGTACAAATGAGTTATTTGTAATACATGGAAAGTATAGACAACTTATTATGGAAAGTGTTTCACATAATGAAGTAGTTTTACAATGAAGGTAACAAGTTACGAACAAGAGGATTTTCAACCTAAAGAAGATCTAGCCTGCTAGAAAACTATTCTTTTACCTATAAATCTTGTTTATTCAGAAATGTCTCTTTTAATAAGTAATTAAAGCATAGTAAGTGCACAAATAATCAGTTATAATAAGCTGTTATGGGAATATTTATAGCAGTGTAACATCAGGACTTAGAATATTTATAATATTTTCGTCTTTACCATTCCCACAAATACCACCAGAAAGCTTGATATTACGACCTATTAGGACTAGATATTAATATATCACTACTTACCTACTTCAATACAGATAATGCTGCATTTGAATAAATTAATATTAGAAATCAAACGATAGTTATAACAATGTGATATTTGCAAAAGTATTCAGTGTTAAGTTATATTACTGTAAGTGTCATTACAACTGGCCACGTGATACAAGAGACGGAGTGTTACAAGACATTAAAACTCCATTCAAGGGTCACCGTCATATGCAAATTGCTCTAATTTATTTTTTTTGGAGTTTAACCTATTTATTTATTATTATTACTGTTCAAAGTAAGGAACCACGTAAGTGAGGAATCTATTTTTTTTTTGGCCTACTAGAAAACTACACCTTTGATCTTCACTCCTCAGGGATATTGCATCTCCGTTATGAATCTAGATTGGGAGTATTATATTTTGCCTAACTCAATGTATTTAGTAGAGTAGGGATCTGTGATGAGTACCTAATAACATACAGGATCGCAACTGTAGGTGTTATACCCCTTCCAACAGAGAACATACTGATACTTGTTCACCTTCTAAGTGAAAAAATTGACGGTCAGAGTGAGCTGCTAGTCCAATGGTGAGCACGCAAGGCACTGGGCTACCCTGGACATTAGGGATATGTACATTAATAAGCAAAAGATTACCCATTTATCCATAAATTTCACAGTAAACTGCAAACACTTGTAATGTGTTCTTAGACAATCTGAGTTTCATCAAATACCTTTATATCCCATATCACTAGTTAATGATCAAACCACAATAAGAAATGGGAAAACAAGACTAAGATCTTTCAACCGTAACAAGAGGTCTTCATCAGAGTCAAAAACCCAAATGAGTGTTTGTGGGTGGGTGGGTGTTTCAGATATTTCTATGGGTTCATTTTAATGGGTTAATTTTTTCAACAAAAACATGCGGTTTTAGGTTCATTGAATACAAATAAAATGGATTTTCCAAATTAATCACTCTCTCTCTCTCTCTCTCTCTCTCTCTCTCTCTCTCTCTCGTGTTTCAGATAGTTTGGATATTACACATTATCTCTTTCTCTGTATGTTACCTATTGAGTATACCATCTACTCACCCACTCACACACTCATACACACACACACACACTCTCTCTCTCTCTCACACACACACACACACACACACATGAACACACGCGCGCACACACACACCACAAGCACACCCAGATAATGAACAATTTTGATTTGAACAATAACTGCAAACATGAATTCAGTGTACATAGAAAATTATGAATTCATCAATCCTTCAAATCTACATAGTTTCTTCATGTTTATTATACCTATAGTGATATAGAAATAACTAAGTTTCATTGTAGCTTCCTTTTGGTCTGTTTATTTTAGACTTGTTTATCTAAATTTAAAATTGTTTGTTTTCAATTTATTAAAGCTAAACATATTTTTAAATATAGTAATAATAAATTATCATTTGTGGATTCATATTTTATGATATGAATAATGCCAAATTACACAATAGCATGCCATTTAGAAAGGAAGTAATAGTATTGATTATTTAGAATAAAATAAAATATCTTATTTTAACATGTTATGTTTTTATGGTTTTCTTTACATATTATTAATCAATCAAATGAATTCCCTTATCTTCTCAT
Source organism: Hermatobates lingyangjiaoensis (assembly GCA_026182355.1). Lineage (NCBI taxonomy): Eukaryota > Metazoa > Arthropoda > Insecta > Hemiptera > Hermatobatidae > Hermatobates > Hermatobates lingyangjiaoensis. Next base: position 234,194 of record JAPFBL010001937.1, on the reverse strand, counting down.
TTAGTAATTAGCTTATCAATTAGCTTTCAATGATTTGAAAGTAAAGTAATTTAACTAATAAGTTTTGTTTTATTTCTCAGTTTTAGAATTAGCAATTGTTTTAAATAATAGAATTTTAATTACTGCAAGTGCTACCTGTTTATAATTGAAATAATGTGCTACTGACATTCCAACAATCTACTAATTCATTGTTCATTATTTTTAACAATAGGTTTGCTTACAGCAAACTAAACTCATTGTCTCAAAAGAGTGTATGCCATTCCAATCTTAAATCTCTAAATCCTTTCAGTCTATTTAATTTGGCTACTTTTCTGCAGATTGTAATACTTTGCAAACATTTACTCTCTTTTTAAGTAATTGAGAAACCATATTATTAAACTGTATATTGTAAGATAACACTAAAAGAAGTATTTCGTAAAGCAATTCACAATTATTAATTTGATAAATTTATTATTAAGGTTTAATGGATAATTTAAAATAAAATATAATTAGGTTATCTGTAAACATTAGTATAGGTTTAGATAGCATTCTTTTGATAATAGCTTAATATAATTGAATTTTTTTTACGGAAAGGCAACAATTCAGATGGCAACAATTTTTTATGAACTCTGAATCCATATTTCAAGTTAGTTTTCATCATCTGTAGTGTGTGTGTTTGTGTCTGTGTGTCTGGAATTGTTTGTATGTGTGTTTCACATGTTAACCAGAGCTATACTCGTGTTTTACACTGTCAGAAATATCTGAGGCCAACACACACATATGAACTAAATTACCAAATCTCTTTTACTCCACTCAGTAAACCCTCAAATCTCCATAAAATTTTGACCCCCCCAAATTAAATATTTCATTACTATTTTATTTCTAGTAATATTTCGATATTCTATTCAAAAACAATTTCTACAGAGCTGTACAGTTTATGGGTGATAACTTCTTAAAGAAATGCCAATTGATTGGATACATGTCATTTATCCATATTGTTTTTCTGTTGAACAACTGCAGAGAAATTTAATTTCGAAATTATTACTAGTTTAATACTAGCAGGAACGAAAAAAATTTTCCTAGCTTTTTAGTGAAAAAGAAGGCCAGTTTAGCTTAAAACGATAAAGTGTATTAAATATTGCATTCAATAGTCAATTAAATTTTTCAAACTTTTCTTTCATGTGTGAATATGACTTTTTCTATTTGGGAATTTCAAAAATTACGTCTCAACACTAAAAAGCAGTTTACTAAAAGCTAATAACGCGTTTCGAACACCTAGTGTTCTTTTTGAGGTTTACATCTGCACGACTGATGTGCAAACCTGAAGAAGAACACTACTTGCTTGAAAGAAGGTGTTGGTTTTATATTAAAATTTCCTTTTTTTATGTGGAGAAGTAATTTTTTAAATTTTCCAATACGAGTAATTACCATAGTATAACAGACTGCACAAGTAATGCATATGTGATTTTAGTGATAGTGACAAATGCTTGTGAATTGAGTATAAACTTTTTTATTGGCTTTTGTGTATATCAATATGGGATAGAGGTTGTAATCAAGTGAGGCTAGAAGAGGCAATTCCAGTGAGAAAGGGCTCTGTCTAATATAAAGACACCATGTTGCTGCAGCATTTAACTAGTGGCAGTTGACTTGATGGAGCCCCAGTGATGGATCGCTAACAATATCAAGTATTGCAAAAACAAACTCTACATTTTTACTTTTACTTAAGAAATAATTTCACTAAATATTAAAAGTTAACTTCTTTACTTTCATTTAACCTCTATATAAAAAAGGGAATAATGTTATATTAATATTTGGGTCTTTACTTTAAAATTTACATATTTACTTATTAAATTTAGAACGAAAATAAGCGTTTTGAGGTTATTTGTGTACAATAAAATAGATTTAGATAAATAGTACTTCTGTATGTGTGAGTGTGTTGTGTGTGTGTGTGTGTGTGTGTGTGTGTGTGTGTATGTTGCATATATATATATATATATATTTATTTATTTGAGATTTATTGAGGGTTTTTGGTCTAATATTCAAAAAACTTCGTTGCCAACGTTTCGATATATATTTATATCATCTTCAGGGCTAAAACCATTGTTACATTGAGCACACTTATTTCAACAAAACTGGTATGCTATTATGTACATGGTCAACAAAAAATTGAAAAATTACAATGGTAAAACTATAGATTTTTATATTTAAGTTTGTTTTAATAATGTTTAGAAGCTACAAAGATATAAATTTGTTTACCTGGGAAGTATGTTTACTGTTGTTTGTTATGTTTCTTCCTTTTCAAATTCAAATGAAAAGGAAGAAACATAACAAACAACAGTAAACATACTTCGCAGGTAAACAAATTTATATCTTTGTAGCTTCTAAACATTATTAAAACAAACTTAAATATAAAAATCTATAGTTTTACCATTGTAATTTTTCAATTTTTTGTTGACCATGTACATAATAGCATACCAGTTTTGTTGAAATAAGTGTGCTCAATGTAACAATGTTTTTAGCCCTGAAGATGATATAAATATATATCGAAACGTTGGCAACGAAGTTTTTTGAATATTAGACCAAAAACCCTCAATAAATCTCAAAAAAATATATGAACAGTTGGTCAAGAAAAGGACATCATGATGTTATATATATATATGTGTGTGTGTGTGTGTGTGTGTGTGTGTATGTGTATGTGTACGTGTGTGTTCCAGATATTTATAAAATTAAAAAAGTTATAACATTTAAATTTTATATTTAAGCTACAGTAATTTTTAGATAGAATAGCAAGATCTGTTTGAATGCTTGTTCATCAGGGATTGTATTAACGGAAACAGAACTAATTTGTTTGTAAATTTGTCTTTCGAAAGGATTTAGAACAAAATGGTGGCAGTTTCTGCAAAAAATTTATAAAGACTTTTCCATTCAGATAAATTATTTTTTAAAATACTCTGATTATGTATATTGATGTGGATATTAAGGAAAAGACGAATACATAATAAATTGTTATAGTTTACGTCTGGTTCTGTGTACGAGTACCAGACTGTAAGTTTTAGAGAGTTCAATGTACGATTCTTTCTTCAAATGTACATATTAATACTTTAAAAGAGTAAAGTTTTTTTATTAATTTTATAAGTTATATTTTAATTAATTAATTAGAAGTTTAGGAAAAGTAAGTTCCTAATATACTTTTTAACCTAATATAGTTGATTCTAAAACACTACAGTTTTTTTTTATTGTAACAAATATTAAAGAGAATATGGATGTTAAAATCATAATTTATAAGTAATTATAACCTGGCAATTAACACACTAGCATATACTAATGTTGAACTTTTATTTTTGTTTGATATCTGGATAAACGTATTTATCCATTAAATAAACTTAGACAATTGCGTTAGAGTAAATAGAGTCATACTACTAATAATGAACTAGTTTTGTGAAAAGTCACTGATTTATTCATTGAGGTAACGAAATGAAATACAATGTAGGAGTTGTACAGTAAAGTTAAATTATTGAAGCTTTTACCTGCTTCTCCCTGGATTGTTTGTAACTTTATTCAGTGTTCTAAGTTTCCTCTAGCATATTGATTACATTAGTGACTGAATCGTATTGCACATGTATTTAGTTTACTGAGGAATTCAATACAGAATATAGTTACAGAATACAATTGTGAACAATTACTTCTTCATAAATTTATGAAACAACAAAAGATTGAAATTGTACTTAAAATTAAAGTAAAATACGTTTAATTATTTTTTATTTAAAACAAATATAGGAAGAAATCTAGTATGAGGTAAAGTCAACGACAAAAATGAACTTAAACCCCTCAATTTGATCAACAAAAGTGCTCTCAAGAATTACCCACTTTGGCTTAATATTTTCTTATCATTTCTAATTGTACTTCATGGACTGAAGGTTCTTCAAAATGTGTTCACTATGCCTATAAAATAACATGACTCTGTTCAATTTATTAAGTATTCTAAGTAGTTAACGTAGTCTAATGTAACAAATTGATTAAAAATTTTATCATTTTATAAGACCAGCAGCTACTTAATTAAAAACTTCGAGTATTTTTTGTGTCTTAATAAGCATTTTTTACATAATTAGAATAATAAGTTTGACAATCCATCGCGTTTTGCTTTTATTTAATGTGGCTTATCATGTAGACCAGAGGTGCTGAGACTTGTTTGTCCTGTGCACTTCTCGGTTCATTTGTCACAGTATCATTCCCTCCCCTCATCTTTTTAATATACTCTTTTTCAAAAATTTCTTTTTAAATAATATGCAAATATAACTTTTATTATTTAAACATAATATGCAAACAAAAATTTAATTTCATGTTAATATTTTGCATGTATATATATTGTAAACAGGAAAATGACCCAAAAAGGACAACAAACCTTTCAGGGCAAATCACTAACACAGAACAAAGAACAAACACACTTACTGTATCTAATTTTCGGTTGAACAGTCATCAGAAGAGTTGCAATAAGAACATCAAGCGCACTTGTGAAGTGAGGGTTGGAGACTATTTGGAGGTGACTGGTTGGAGGTTTCCAACCGTCGCTTCACAAGTGCGCTTGGTGTCCTTATTGCAACTCTCCTGATGACTGTTCAACCGAAAATTAGATACAGTAAGTGTGTTTGTTCTTTGTTCTGTGTTAGTGATTTACCCTGAAAGGTTTGTTGTCCTTTTTGGGTCATTTTCCTGTTTACAATATATATACATGCAAAATATTAACATGAAATTAATATTTCATACCCTGTCTAAGAACAGCTAGCGGATAGTTTTTTACTCTTTCTTATTGTATTCCTTTGTTTCCCCAAACATCCCTTTCTGGACATTAGTCCTTTCCTGCGCTTTGACCCTTTTAAAATACCACTCTTCCCTCCCACTCTTCTCAATCCTTCACCAGATGTTTTCTGCATCTAGAGTTTCAGTTGGGTTTTTGACTCTGACGAAGACCGCTTGTTACGGTTGAAAAATCCTAGTCTTGTTTTCCCATGTCTTATTGAGGTTTGATCATTGATTGTTATTTCATGTGTTTATGTGAAATCTTTATATATATATATATATATATATATATATATTAGTATAAGTGGGCAGCAGGTCTTCTTGGATACAGATTGAATTGAAATGTGCAGCAGCCATATTTTCACCCACTGCAGTGATTGGACCCTAGTACACCAAGAAATGGAAAAATCAACACAGGTGCTAATAAATAACGGATACTCCAACGCTGAAGTAACGAAAGCTATAAAGTCCTTTCTAGATCAATGGTACAATAGTAAAGTAGAGCCTCCTGCCTCTGGTGAGCCCCTTACACTCTACTATCGAGCATATATGCATAGAGAATATATGCAAGATGAAAGAGCCCTCCATAAATTAATAAAAGACAACGTGAAGCCCACAAACGAAACTGATAGACTACAGCTCAGAATTTATTATAAAAATAAGAAGACTAGTGACCTCGTGATTTCGAACAAACCTAAAGTCGACACCCCAGAGCTTCAACGCAGTCACCTAATATACCAGTACTCATGTTCAACAGGGGACTGTGCAACCCTGAATTCCAGGTATATTGGGATGACTGCAACGAAGCTCTCAAGGCGCTTGACAATGCATCTTTCAGCAGGAGCCCCCAAGAAACACACCGAGGAAGCACATGGTATCAAGCTCACAAGAGGCATGTTAGTTGAAGGGACTGTAGTACTGCAATATAACACTGACAATGATCGATTAGCCATTTTGGAAGCCCTACACATCAAAGATAACAATCCGAGCCTGAACATCCAAAATCATGAACTCAATGTTATACCAAGCAGCGCCACTTTCGATAGCAGTTACAAATTTGTTAGAGATCTCGAATCTAGTAGGGTTGGCAACAATTGAGGGTCCGACCTGATTGTTGTTACAACCCTACTATAACCTTCTTCCTTTTTTGATTGTCTTACTTTCATGTACTTTATTCTCTCCCTTTATATTTTTGTTACACCTGTTTTGTTTAGTGTTAGAGATTCATTTATTATTTATTATTGATATTATACATAGTTTTAACATATTTTAAACCTGAAGATGACCAATGCATGGTCGAAAGCTTGTGATTTTTTAGTGTATCGTGTTCTCAATATAGTCATTTAGTTTTATCAGTTGTTTACCTTGTTTGTCTACATGTCGTTGGCCAACTACTTATGGAAATTACCTCTAGAGCAAAGGACGATTGTACGAAAAATAGAGGCTATCAGTAAAAAGGTTGTCAATGCAGAGGCTGCTGCACATTTCAATTCAATATATATATATATATACTTTTTCGTTAAAAATACGATTCGAAACGAACAAATATAGTTCAAGGTAGAAAAACAAACATAGAGAAATCAAAAGCACACACTTACAGTCCCTATTTTTTGGTTTGAACCGTCATCAGGAGAGATTTCATCTCTGAACCAGTGCGCTTGGTTTCCCTCTCTTATCTCTTCTGAAGTCGGTTCAAACCGAAAATTAGAGAGTGTATGTGTGTGCTTTTGATTTCTCTATGCTTCTTTTTCTACCTTCAAATATATATATATATATATATATATATATATATATATATATATATATAAAGCTTTCACATAAACACGTGAAATAACAATCAATGATCAAACCAAAATAAGAAATGGGAAAACACGACTAAGATCTTTCAACCGTAACAAGCGGTCTTCGTCAGAGTCAAAAACCCAACTGACCCAACTTAGTTGGGTTTTTGACTCTGACGAAGACCGCTTGTTACGGTTGAAAGATCTTAGTCTTGTTTTCCCATTTCTTATTGTGGTTTGATCATTGATATATATATATATATATATATATATATATATATATATATATATATATATTCGTTGTGATGTTGACCAATGGAAGTGACTCGTACAATATCTCTGACACACCCACTTATACACTCTCTGTCACAAACACACTTTCTCACATTTCACTTTCTCTCTCTCTCACACACACACACTCACACACACACACATACTCTTTATCTTTCCTATACATTCACACTTTTAATCACTCACTTGCACTCAGACACTCTCACTCACTCACGTATCCCTCACTTTCTCACTCAACAATCTATCAGACAAACACAAGTCCTCACACAAGTTTACAGGTCCATGCGTAAGGTCCCAGTTGCCCGCTGCTCAGCAAAAAGCCTCAGTCGTTCTGCCAATAGGTATAGAGGTTGCACAGTCCCTCTGTGTTAAATGATTTTTGGCAGAAAACATTAGCCTCACTTTACACTGAACTCCTGTTCCCTTTCTATTTTTGATTTTTGTGGTGGTTGGGTGTTGTTGTTTACTATTTTCTGTTATGGATATTGCTAGATTTTTAAATGATACTCTCGGTTGTTTACTGCGAAAAGCAGCATTCATCTTCATGCCAACAGGGGTAGAGGTTGCACAGTCCCTCTTGATTATTAAAAGATGTTGACACTGGATTCCAACTTCTTCTCGTAGAAACATCTTCAAGTTGTAGGTTTTGTTTACTTTCCTCTTCCGTTTCTTATGTTCATGTTTTTTCTTCAGTTGAATGTTATTGCTGCATTGGTCAACATCGCAACGAATCATATTCCTTTCCCCGGACAACTCATAGAAAACTATATATACATATATATATATATATACATATATATATATGTATATATATATATACATATATATATATATATATATATATATATATATATATATATATTCAAACCACAAAATGAAAAGGGAAAAATGACTAAGATCTTTCAATTGTAACAACAGGTCTTCGTCAAAGTCAAACACCCAACGAAGACGCTCTGACGAAACCGCTTGATACGATTGAATGAACTTAGTCTTTTTTTCCCATTTCATATTGTGGTTTGATCGTGGATTAAAACTTAAGAAACAACTTCTCCAGAATAGTGCAGACATATATTTTTTAAATGTATGTATATATATATATATAACACATTATATATACTGGAACTACAGCATAGAACTCTCATTCACTTTCATTGTCCGCCTTGAATAACCTCTTCTTCTTCCTTTCCAGTCCCTTCCTGACGACAAAATTTGTGTCGAAATATTGATCCTAGTAAGTGGTTTCGTTCTTTATGTGTTGTACTAAAAACATTAATATATAAAATACAATATAACATTTGGATATGGGTACCATTGAAACATAATGAATCTATCTAAAAATTATAACATCCTTTCTACAACGTGAACTAGTAGAAAGTCTAGTTTACTCTTTAATAATACTTAACTTATTATTTTGTTATCAACAGTTATTTTCATAAGGGAGTGAAGTTTGGAGTCGCAAATGTTGTAAGAGTTGCTTGTAATTAAAAGTTACTACGAAGTGTATATCAAAGAATCAAATAACATGTCGAAATTGAATGAATTATTAAAGCAGAGAAGACATGAAGTAGATATTAGGGCCTCTTTCCTTAAGTGCTTTTTCGTCATTCACTCTACATCAGAAGAGAAGTTAGTCAGGATGATTTAATCATTTTCCTTTTTTTATATTAATGTATGCACGCGCATAAATTGCACACACACTCTCTATCTGTCACATTATCCCACACAGAACAGCACCTCACGCATATATCTATATAACAAGAATTCACAATAAACACATGAAATAGAAATCAATGTCTAAACAACCGTAAAAAATAACATTTCAGTTCATCTACGCTATTAAAAGATCAAAAAAAGTGATAAAAAAACGCACAATTTGGAAATACGTACGTACGTAAATTTTGGACACGCATATAATTACGTGTCCAACATTCACCAGTCAGAGATGTAAGTTTTTTTTTTCATACGCTAGATCTTAAAATTTTCATTCGTTAGAATCTTTAAGAAACGTTTATGAAGCTTTATTCAATTCGTGAAATGAATAAACTTAAGTCAACTAATGGTAGCTTTTCCAACTCCCACTCTTATCTTTTGACTATAGTACCCTTCAAGAGACGGACAATTTAACTCATTTCTTATTTGACATCCATTTTAGCTAAATACGGACTATATTTATAGATACGTAATATTTTTATAAACACATATAAGTTTATTATTAGAACTTTTAAATACCCAATTGTCTAGATATCCCTTTGTTTATTAATTTTAAATCATTTAATTAAATACTTTATTTTCCACAAATTCTGACTTAGTTGAAATTTGGCTTAGATATTCTTTACAATAAAGTAATTCCAAAATAACTATATAGGGTTTCACATGAAAAAGAAAAGGAAAGAAAATTAATATTAAACTATTATTTCTCACCCAGGTGGAATTCGAAATGTGGTACATTTGAAACATATCGAATTATCATATAGGTAATACATTTTACAGTTTTAACGAAGAGAGGATGAATTGGAGAAATTATGCAGAAAACAGATACAAGCCAAATATGGGGCATTATTTAAATATATATGTATATTTAAATTATTTAGACTGCTACCAAATTTTACAAATATGTAAATGCATGACCTTATTTTCAAGAATTATTGATCCTGTGTAAGTTAATTTATAGCTTCTTTTGTCAAAATTCTTGCTCATTCATTTCTTCTCTTTCTCTCATTTCCTTGTTTTGAATATTGCAGTTCTTATTTAGTATTGTATTAATGGTCAGTGTCTGGCATAGCCAGCACCAGATGCATAAATTCGCACTGCTTTATTAAGCGTAGTCGTGCCCTCATAAGGTATCTATTTCGATTCTTCGGGATTTAGGACTCAACCGAAGATGAGTACCAGTATTCTAGCTTAGTTTTCGACCATAACTGATACATAGCACAGCTAAAGGTGCCTTGTTCAAGTTCACTACCATTCTTTACCATATAAAGGTGAAAATATACTGCTTTCTTCGTAGTGAGAGGAGAAATCCAGCCATAATGCTGAGACCAACTTTTGATCATCGGTCTTTACCAAGCCAGTGTGATTCAAACTCTACATAGCAGGATCAGGCACGATGCACCTCGACCTATGCCCGCCGTCTCCACAATGCTGATATATTTTAGTTTGAGTTAGGCTGATATACTGATGTAGTAAATGTTTTTACTATTGTAACTCGTTAGTAACTTAGTTGTCCAGACGGGTAGCTCTCTGCCTTTAGACAGATGCAGCGCCAGAGAGTTACTTTATTCCCAGTGGCCCATAGCCTGGACGTAACCCATAGGCACTGATTCATCATACACCCACTATGGGGTACTACTTAGCTAGGGCGATCCGGGGTTCCACGCTTGTGGGGGCCCCGCGGGACGACGGTAGTAACCTCGGAATAATGAACTCTTCACTAGTTTATCTGTCATGCCGGCAGCACAGTCAACAAACCCATGGCTAGGTCACTGGGTGTGACCGGTTTTTCTAAAACACAATTTGTTATATATACAAAAATTTTCGATGGAGAAGACCCCGCAGTGGTTGAGTTACCCTAGGACCTAGGCCATACCAAGCTTTCTAGGGACGGCCCTACAGACACCATACCCAAAAGTATGGCCCACTGAGACCTTGATCACCTGATTATTTAAATTTGAGTATTACTTGATAAGAATTTCATAAACTATAAATTGTTTAAAAAAAATACTCCTTTAAATAAAAACCTTTAACCTCCTCCTTCACTCTTTTTGTTTGATTTAATTTATTTTAATAAAAAGGTTTATAGACAAAAATAAATAATCAATAAAAAGTAAATATTTTGTGACATTATAAATTTTAGAAGACTTTTTACTGAAGTTAAAGTTAAAAAATTACATTGCAAAACCAATTCAGTATCTAATTAATGATGTAGCAGCTGCGTCATTTATCATTTAATTATATTTAGTGGCTTCACAAATAATACCTTTTGATGAGTTCAATTAATTTTAGTTATGAGGGTTATCGCAACTTTAAAATGATTTGTGATTGACAATTTGAATTACCACAATATAGGATTTAAATTGAGTCGATATCATCTGCTAATATTCATAACTATATCACCGTTATTCAGAAACCAAATCTTCTAAGCGTTTACCAATTGTTTTAAGTAACCATAGTGTTTAGATTTTAAAGTAGCGGTTAAATAAATTAGAAAAGCTAAAATAAATTAATTATTAAATTGATTTCATTATATCTGATATTGGGCTTGTTTATGATAGAACCATAAGCACTTAATTCACATAATTGAACTTGATGCATATAATTCAATTTTGTTTTAAAAGATTACCACACTGTTATCGTTTACTGAAAATACTTTTTCAAAATGAAAAATGAAAATCTAGTATTTTTATTGATTTCTAACAAAATAAATAAAAATAAATAATAAGTTCTGACCAAAATGAATATATTTAGTTTTTAAGTCAAGTTAACATTTTCCAGGAAAATAGAGCAAGTTGTGCTCAGAATACTAATGAAGTAAAAACTGAAACAAACCGATCTTCTTTTAAAGTATTGATAAGAATAATTTCATTCTTCTAAGATTTCAAATAATATTGTTTAAACAACTGCATTTTGTAAAATTTTCAAACATATCAGTAGATTGGCTTAGGCTATTTATTTAAATAAATGTTGTCCTACTCTAAAATAAAGTTGACTTTTTGAATACATATGAATAGCTCATGGCTATTATTTTCATAATATTTCAAATAAAAATGAATAATAATAATAATAATAATAATAATAAAGTTATAATATTCGGTCACCAACTCGAGGAGATACTCCTCACACTCACTCGCTCTCATGCGCAGTGTAACCATGTATCTCTTTTTCTCTGCATCTCTCTTTCCTCATCACTCTCTCACATTCCTTAATCTGTGTCCCACTCCCCCCTCCCCTCAGAGTTTCTTTAGGTCACTGTGTTCATGACCCTCAGACTTGTTTTCTGTCTGGCTCTATATACATTGTTTTCACCTAAGGACTTACACGTTTAACGATTGCTTGGACTTACGACGTTCCGGAGAAATATAAACAATTATTTCTACGCTTCCAGGTACAATGTTTTTGGGCTTATCGGTACGATCGCAAGAAAGACGCGCGCAATGTAAATGAACGCGTCTTTCTTTTTTGAGTACTGTACAATGATTTATTGTATTATGTACATAAATAAATGCTGTACAATAGTACTAAACATATATGAGGTGCAGTGGTGACATTAAAAGAATACTAAAGATACAAAAGAACCATACTAGCACAGTACCTTCGCCTTGAAATACGGTACCGTAGTGTTGATAAGAGATCATCTCGCTTAGCGACCAATTCGTTTAACGACCTGGTCTTGGAACAGAACCCCGTCGTTAAGTGAGGACAGAGTGTACATCTCTGTCCCTGACCTTCCCCAGTCAGTCTCTTTCTCTCTCACCCTCTCGATGTCTTCCGGACTTCCAGTTTCTCAAACAACGAGTGTTTTTGTAAAAAACTAAGATATGTTATGTAATAGTACGTCGGAAAACTGACTGTAAGTTCTCATATTTCAATGACTACTAGGTTTAATTTCATTTAAGTCTATTACAAAAAATTAGTAATGGTGCCGGTTAGGCTGCTGGTTTAATGTTACATTGATTGCTTCAAAACCTTCTCTCATACTATTCCTGTCATATGTACATAATAATGTATATACAAACATTCATATGAATGTTTAACTTTTGTTTATATGATAACCATTTGCATTTGGAGATTTATTTAAATAATTAGCAAAAAAATCTGAATCCTGTTAAATTTTAAAAATTTTAACAGAAAAATATATAAAAATTTTTAATACATGTAATTATTTTATTTATGCCAAGATATTGATTAACATCGTAATAAGATGTCACTAATAAAAGCGATATAATAAAAAAGTGTTCTTAATTCTCTATTAAAAATTACATTTCGAAAAACAATCTACAAGAACATGCAAAATAAACTGATAAACATAATATATTTATGTAAAATAGCGTATAATGCCAAGAAAAAATAGTAGATATATTCCTCTTTTACTCGATTTCATTTTTAAAGATAAAGGATTAAATTGGAACCAGCTTTCAGAATTTGCACTAATCCTGTAGCTGCCATTTAGAACATCATCTTAGAAGTGATTTTCAAAAAAGAGCAAAACAATCAAATGCTTCAACTACATCACTTCATTGTTTGTTACTTAGATAAGTTTTTGCTTTAACAAAATTATCACTCGAAATATGCACATAGTGTCTTGAATGATACTGTTGAGTTATTTAATTTTATCAAATAATGATTCTTAACTATAGAATTTTTTTCAAACTGTGTTTTTGACCAAAATAATTTGGTCCGGTAATACCATTTACTCCATTATTCTAAAGTTAGGTGGGCATCCTGAAGAATGGTTGTTCTAATGGTAATATTAATATGGGATAGAAGTCAACATATTATTCGGTGAAACGAAACCTGCAAACGAATTATAATTCTCTTGGGTAAGTGAGTAATACAATAAGCATCTGGAATCGTTTTTCTGTTTGATATTTTACTTGAAATAATTAATTCAAATACTTCTTAGCAAGGGTATCATTGAAATGACTAAAGATCAAAGAGAAATAAGTTCAAACTAAGGAAAGCAATGTTGGTTCATTAAGATTTCATTGATCTTAAGAGATCACAGTTTATGAAATACAGAATATTTTTATCATTTAAAAAAAAAGTAATATTAAGCTTTGATAGATATTTACGAGAAGAATGTCGCTCAAAAGATAAATTTAATTTTAAATTGATTGTCATTCGATTGACAGAAAGAATTTATTAGTATTCAACAATTTCCGCACATTTAATTGAAATACAAAAACATCTAGTACATTGATCCAATTGGAACAAAAACACTTAATATTTAAGTGCATTCAGGTTAAAAATAAAAATAGAAAATCTCACCTTTTTTTTAGTAGCACTAAAAGTAATTTCACTCTTTTTAATAACGTAAAAAATTACTCTTTTTAATTTCCGTGATTAAAATAAATACGGAAATAATTAGATATTGAAATAGATAAAAGGTCAGTAGTAATTGACTCAACCTTGTAGATAAATCATAAGTTCAAAATCACATTTAATTTTTACGGATTAAATGCATTATCAACCTCAAATAGATATTTATTATATTTCATCAATAGATTGCTATGTTAATATGTCATTTCACAAAAATAATGATGATAATTTGGTCTTTGAAATAATATATGCAAACTGTATGATCTTAAACTATATAAACGGAATATGTTTTTTTAGAATTTCCTGTTTGTAAATCGGCATCCAGGTGGTACACGTTTTATCAAAATCGGAACCTTGTGAATGTTATATTGAACCAGAATTTTTGCTCGAAAGTCATTCATATATTATATGTTTTTTTTTTTTAAATTATAAAGGCCATATCTTTGAAATCGAAACAACACAACCAGCATGATTTTCATCATTGACTGATTCATGAGGTATGAATCTTTTGACATGACATCATTACAAATTCTTATCAATTGTAGAAGGCGTAACTATTGGCAGATCACCTATTACTTCAAATATTTATTTTCTTAGCATGGTGAAAGAAAACTGTCATATTTTGTATGAATTAAATCACAAAATAAGAATGTAAAGTTTTTCAGAGTCGACTGAAAATTTGTTTTCCCATTTGTTTTTAAGCATAACAAACTTTATTATATATACATTTATTGATAATATGATTAAATTTATTGAACCTACAAATAAAATAAAAAAAATCTGGAGTGGCCTACACTCTACTTTACTATAAGTAACTCAATGTCAAATTTCTTGAGTATATAAAACAATAACGTAAACGTAAACATAACGTATCATTTAAGCATAACATAAATATCTAAATGGGATATAATTATTAGCATTGCATTCGTGAGGTAGTACAGATACTGATTGAAGGAAATATCAAATTATAAGCTTATTTTGTACATCAAAAATAATTTATTATTTGCAAATAATTTCATTAGTATAACTACAGCAGTAATAACAGTTTTGAAAAACCAATGTGAACATTTCTTGAAACGAAATATTATCCTACAAGAGAACATGGCTATTGTTCAAATAGCCAGTAGATTTCTTACATCGTTTACTTGACATCCTTCTACATTGAATATTAATGTAAAATTTTCAAATTTGAAACAGTAAAATACCCTTTTTTTCTCTGAAAAACATCTTAAACAGCGAAGAAAATGTTGTTTTAAGGTGATTTGTTAATTAAAGATGTACGATAATTACAGTTATTAATCTCTAAACGAAAGATTTATATTTTGAATTATCTTTTACATTTTTCCTTTTTAACAGAATTATTATACTGGGAATTTTATGGCTTCTTAGTATTTAATAAGATCCAGAATAGTAGTATCCAGAATTTAGTATTTAAGATCATTTTCCTTCCCCTTTGTCAAATAACATATATACGAATTTTTTTTTAATGAGTGTTATCATTTACCTGCACAATATTATTCCTCTTACATCTCTTATAAGTCAATAATATATTTTCATTTTTCCATTAGAAACATCAATTTTATCTCAGTGGATTCGCTCAAAAAAATTCTAAGTCAATGTAAACAATGTAAAAAAATACAAAAAATTCGACAAGTATAGCAGGTGATCTCTTAGTCTAGGATAAACAAAAAGTTTTTATATCGTTATTGCTCTTTCCCGTAATTGAAACTTCATGATTTTTTTTTTATTAATTGCTAATTTTTTGTTACATTTTTGGTCAAATTTTCATTATTTTTTAACGAGCCGTTTAGCGTCAAAAAAACATTTTCTGAAAACACAAATCGTACTGTAACGCCCCTTTAGCGAATGTAATTTTAGAAAAAAATATCTCAACACACGAAAAATATATTCAGAATTTTAAGACAACAGGAAATATTTTTTTTTCAATAAAATGTAAAAATTTTGACTTATAATTCAATCTCAAACCTTGTGAGAGCGATACAAGCCATACTGTTTGACGGACAAGAATGAAACTATGCCTACAAATAGAACATTATATGGTGAATGAGTTGAGATATTTTTTTTTTGAAATTACTTTTGCTAATGAGGCGTTACAGTACGATTTGTGTTTTCAGAAAATTATTTTTTGACGCTAAACGGCTCGTTAAAAAATTATGAAAATTTGACCAAAAATGGAACAAAAAATTAGCAATTCATAAAAAAAAAATCATGAAGTTTCAATTACGGAAAAGAGCAATAACGATATAAAAACTCTTTGTTTATCCTAGACTAAGAGATCACCTGCTATACTTGTCGAATTTTTTGTATTTTTTTACATTGTTTACATTGACTTAGAAATTTTTTGAGCGAATCCACTGAGATAAAATTGATGTTTCTAATGGAAAAATGAAAATATATTATTGACTTATAACAGATGTAAGAGGAATAATATTGTGCAGGTAAATGATAACACTCATTAAAAAAAAAAGGGGAAGGAAAATGATTTATTAAATACTACGAAGCTTATTATTATTATTATTTTAAAGATTAAAATTCCCAGTATGATAATTCTATAAAAGACCAAAAATGTAAATGATAATTCATAATCTGAATCTTTCGTTTAGAGATTAATAAATGTAATTATCGTACATCTTTAATTAACAAATCACCTTAAAACAACATTTTCTTCGCAGTTAAAGATGTTTTTCAGAGAAAAAAAGGGTATTTTCCTGTTTTAAATTTAAAAATTTTACTTTAATATTCAATGTAGAAGGATGTCAAGTAAACGATGTAAGAAATCTACTGGCTGTTTGAACGAAAGCCATTCTCTTGTAGGAGAATAAATCGTTTCAAGAAATGTTCACTTTGGTTTTTCAAAAATGTTATTACTGCTGTAGTTATACTAATGCAATTATTTGCAAATAATAAATTATTTGTGATGTACAAAAATAAGCTTATAAAATGATATGTCCTTCAATCACTATCTGTACTACCTCAGGAATGATAGGCTAATAATTACATCCCATTTAGATGTTTACGTTATGCTTAAATGAGACGTTATGTTTTATATACTCAAGAAATTTGACATTAAGTTACTTATAGTAAAGTAGAGTGTAGGCCACTCCAGATTTTACTTTACTTATAGTAAAGTAAAAAGGGATATTTTTCTGATTGAAACTACTATCTGAAGAAATATACATCTTAACTTGTCAAGATATTAATCAAAATGTCTGATTCATCTAAAATATGAACTGTTACTGTATTATGATTATTAATTTAATATCTAAAAGGTTAAATACCAATAAAGAAGAAAACACAGTTTACCCTATACTTATATAACACAAAACTAACAACTTGTTTACAGTGTATATTTTCTCTTCCGGAATTGGAATTTGTTACAGTTTTGTAAAACAGTATACTTATTAGGAAAGAACACTGATAGACTGAACTATAAATCTCCAAATTAAATGTTTCTATCATTACTTTATGCTACATATAAATTTCAATAAAATTGAATAACATACTTTTAATATTAATTATTAAATTACAAATGTGAATGTTAACTTGAAACGAATGTTCAGTCAATAGTAGTAATTATCAGTAATACATCAATAGTGATTCATTAGTTTTAGGTATTAATATTGTTGTAAAATGTATAAAATGTTTTAGTTATTAGTTTATAAAATGAGATAATGTTGTTAACCTTTGAGATTGATGAAATAGTTAATGAATGTTGTCAATCGAATATTGAAAACAAAAAGTAGATTCAAAGGAAAGAGAAGGGAAAGTTTAATAATTTGACTCGTTATAGTCAATTTACGAAATCAAATTTCGATAGAGTAATGGAATTCAATTACTGTATTTAACTCTTTTCAGCGTTAAATGACGCCTTTATATAATTTTTTTAAAATTTAGTTTCAATTAATTACCTCAAACTGTCAGTATATTACGTTAAAAACATTTAAAATAAATATGCCAAACAATTGAAAAAAAAAAAATATTTGGCTTTATATTACTTGTATTATCTCTTCAAATTAAATAAATTCTTGATACAATTAATTTTAAAATGCGATGAACGAATATTAACCTGAAAGAAACTGGATTAGTTTGCAATCAAATTTGTTATATTTAAAGCCTTATTAAAGTTATTGATATACATTTATAAATACGAAGTTACTGACTTAATATTATTCTCAATAATTATAAACAATATTGTTGCAGCACAATAAACTGACATGTGGTTTTAGGAGCAAGTTAATATTTATTTATTAATACTAATTAATTAATAAATATTAACATATATATATATATACTTTTTCGATGAAAATACGATCCCAAATGGACAAATACAGTTCAAAGTACATAAAAAACATTGAGAAATTAAAAACACACACTTACAGTGTCTAATTTATGGTACCGTCTCTGTACCAGTACGCTTGCATTCCCTCTGTTATCTCTCCTGAAGACGGTTCAACCAAAAATTAGAGACTGTAAGTATGTGTTTTTAAATTCTGTATGTTTCTTTATGTACATTGAACTATATATACATAATATAAATTATATATAAAAACCAATTGAAACGAAGGTAGCACAGATATAGACAAAGAAATAACTCACTTCTATACTTCGAACATCGTCGTTATCAGGGAGCAAAGAGTTTGCAGGACAGTAGAGCGGCGACTCATATATATATATATTATATATATATATATATATATATATATACACTTTAACACATAGAAAAGAACACAGAAAGACACTACAGAACTCACTTCGATATTTCGACATCCGTCGTCATCGGGAAGAAGTGCGAAGTACTCGCGTTGAGAAGCAAACTGCTACTGGCCTCCAGAGAAACTCGTGGAACCACCGCAATGCTGCTCCCCAGCGGAGGAGAGGAAAAATAGAAATCCCTCCAATATTTATTTAGAAAACAAGATAAAAAATATATAAAAAATACGAAATAATAATAATAGAAAATAAAAAATAATAATAATAGTAATAATAAAATAATAATAATAATAATAATAATAATAAAATAAAAAATAATTAACGGTACAGGTTGAGACCAGGAGGAGAACGAGCCCCAAGGAGGCATATGAATGCCTCTTCGGAAGCTCTAAGGGTGACATGGGAATTAGACTCGGGGATTTGTTTGAGGATTTGTACCCTGAAACAATCATTGAAAGGGAGGTCATGGGAATTCGCATGGATAGCTATGGGTAGGTCTCTGCGTCCGTTGGTCAGCGCAGAGAGCTACCCATTGCTATCCATGCGAATTCCCATGACCACCCTTTCAATGATTGTTTCAGGGTACAAATCCTCAAACAAATCCCCGAGTCTAATTCCCATGTCACCCTTAGAGCTTCCGAAGAGGCATTCATATGCCTCCTTGGGGCTCGTTCTCCTCCTGGTCTCAACCTGTACCGTTAATTATTTTTTATTTTATTATTATTATTATTATTATTATTTTATTATTACTATTATTATTTTATTATTATTATTATTTATTTTCTATTATTATTATTTCGTATTTTTTATATATTTTTTATCTTGTTTTCTAAATAAATATTGGAGGGATTTCTATTTTTCCTCTCCTCCGCTGGGGAGCAGCATTGCGGTGGTTCCACGAGTTACTCTGGAGGCCAGTAGCAGTTTGCTTCTCAACGCGAGTACTTCGCACTTCTTCCCGATGACGACTGATGTCGAAATATCGAAGTGAGTTCTGTAGTGTCTTTCTGTGTTCTTTTCTATGTGTTAAAGTGTTTATTGTCCACACGGTCCTTTCGTTTTATATATATATATATATATATATATATATATATATATATATATATAATTATTAAATAAGAAGAGGTACGTACCTCTTCTTATTTAATCATTTAATCTTCTATTCTCATTTTGACGATGAACAGGGTTTTCAAATATTTAAAGTACGTGTCTTCTTTTTTTATGTTTTGCTACTTTTTCTTGTCCGGCTTGAACTTTTCATTATTACATTTATTATATATATATATATATATATATATCCTTCATATAGGTACATTATAGGTAGTAATATGTACAATTATTAATATTGTTTATTGTAATTACAATAATGGATTATTTATTATATATATTATATTATAATAGAAGTATTAATCTAGTATTAACTTAATATTTTATTTAGTAATTGATCAAATACAATAATACAATTATTGCCTTATCCATTACAATGCCTATTTTTTATTTTATCAATATTAATCCATAGTAAGCTAATGAGAACTAATTAAACATCTTAATGATAATGATAATTAAATGAATGAATAGTGAACTAGTGGGAGTTGAGCAAACAGTAACATATTAATGTGTAACTATACTGGGTGTTGGATCATACATAGTTTCATATAACAATATACGCATAATATTTGCATCATCAAGGTCAGTCACAAGAAGAAATGGTAACAGTCGTCTTACTTCATATAGTGGGATTGAAGTGGTTGGACCAGTCGTCTGGCAAACAGGGAAACACAGTTTATTCCATTTCTTATGTAACAGAACTTACAAGTTGTCTTTTCAGTTCCAGTAATCGGAATTCCTTAGTTTTTTTGTAATACAGCATTCTTGTTAGGAAAAATCCAGGCTATTTCACTAATCTGTAAATCCATTGAAATCTTGAAATCAAATTTCCCTTGATTACCATAGTCCACTTATATTTAAGCAACTTGGTGTAATATTCTTTTAAATTACTATTATGTAATTTAGAGTATTGCTATCATGTTATTAAGTGTATAAGATATTTTTCAAGTATGATGCCATTATTAATAATACAAAAAAAATGAAGAGTTATTCTAAGTAATTTGTTTAAGATTTTTGAATAAACTATATGTAATTTGGGGGTTAAAATTAATTTTAAATCCATAATAACTTAATTAGATTTATATCAGTCAGGGTTACCATTAGAGGTTTGAATTTAAATTTTGAATCTAGTTGGCATTTTTAAAGTGCCTGAATGACTTCATTGTACACCTTAAACACACTGATATTAATTAGTACTCATAATAATTGACATTCTGTGTATCTTTAAAAAGAGTTTTTACAAGTCGAATTCAAACCTTTAAGAATTTATTGGGATAACGCGGGAGATACATGAACTTTATCTCTCCCACAAGTTTATCAAAAATGTATATTATTTCAGGAAATTACCTCTTTTTTGTATGTTTCTGTTAGTTATTTGTTGATTTCTAACTTCAGGACTTATAAACATTTTTCTTGTTTGTTTCTCTAAGAGCAGAAAGTGTTACTCAATTAAAATTTAGGTGTTTGAGTTATGAATGGGCTACATTAGCGGTGTGATTTTTGATTGGATATGCTGGGATTTACCTCCTTTAGAAATATACTGAGGAGGTCTTTAACTAGTATTTGACATCTTACTGTCACGAGATTTCATTTACTTCTTAAGAAATCCAGGGTCATGTTCAATATTGGAACCTACAATCTTAGTACAAGTAAACAAACACGCTTTCTGTTGATTACACTTGACCTCAGTGTCTACATTATGGCTTAGAACTATTAAGAGAAATCTGGGAGTTGAAGCAGGGTGGAATAAAATATATTGTCAGAGGGATACAGTGGAATTATTAGTAATAGCATAAACAACTTCCATTTAGAGCTACCATGACCTGGATTTTTAAACTCAACCGAAGCACAAAAATGTTCACTCAACCATGCTCTCCTCATTTCGGCCAAGCTCATAATAAAAGGAGCAATAAGAATATAATGCTTTCACATACACTCTACATGAAGTACGAAGCGAGCAAGTATTGTCTTCATGTCAAACTGTTGTGTTGAATTCTCAAAGAAAATACACAATCCAAAATCTTCTAAGACCATTCAAATAGTCTGACTCAATTATCAATTATGACTTTTAAATTGATAATTATGGTGGCAACTGTATCATACTATTAATAATTTATACTCAATACTGTGGGAAATAATCCTTTTGTTTAAGAAACATAATTTGATTTCAGTTTTGAAAAAGTGTATAATTATAAAGAGGTAAATTAAAGTTGCATGACGTCTCACGCTAGGTTTTAAAAATAATAAAGTAATAGGCAATCAATATAATTAGAATAATTATTTAAATCATTATTAATTATTTAATAACATGAATACATCATGACATTCATGATCTCTGATCATGAATAATCAGAGGAAAAGAGTGTGTTTTCTTTAATGTAATGATAAATTCAAACAATTCTGTTACAATTTAACAATAATAATGCCAATATGATATAGAATATTAAAATATATGGGGAATTTAAAATAGTTGTTTGAAGTAGCGAGTAATGTTCTTAAATTACTGCAAAAAGAAAACTCAGGATTCTTGCTTTGAGGTTTTACAGTAAGTCAACTTTCTTAGAATCCTTGAAATCTTAATGGCATTTGCTTGTTTAAAGTAAACAATTCTTTAAATAAACAAAGAAAGTTAGGAATTCTTTGTCCTTTTTAATTGCGCACCACGGTGACAATACTCTGTATTTCACCTTGACTGTTATCAGGATCCAGAAGGAACTAGAGAATGCCTTTAACTATTCTGATATTTGACCATTTATATTTTTGTATTCCATAATATATTAGAGTTTTATGGAGGTGTTACATTAAAACATAAAACCAGTGTTTGTTAAAAGGTAAAAATAGTTTTATAATAGTTGAGAATTAAATAATATTGTAAATAGATTAACTGAAATTTATCATTATGTAAATTGATTATTCAGAAGAGCATCACTGAAATATCAAAATTTTTATGAATGAAAAAATGTTTACTAATTTCAGACAGTTGGAAAAGGCATTCTATTTCAAATAAACGCAAAATATAACTTTTAATAATCCCCACCTGACCTATTTAGTAGATTTTCTTACTTGAGCTATAACTTCTTTACCATATTAGAACAAAATACATTTGTTAAACTTAAATATTTCTAAAAATGTTTGATGTTTTTTTCAAGGAGTCAGTTTGATATGGAAAAGATGTAAAATATTTTATGTTAAAAAAAGAGAAATAATACAACTATTTAATAAATAAATAGAATGAATACAACAATTATTGCTTTATCATATTCGTTGAAAAATTGAAATATATTTTCAATATGTTAATTGTCTACGAATGATATTAAACTTCTACTAATATAAGAAATTTGTAAGTTGTATACATATTGGTAATTAAGATTTCACAATAAACATGTGAAATAAAAATCAACATCCAAACGACGGTGAGAAATTAAGAAAAAGACTAAGATGTTTCAATTGTAATAAGCGATCTTCGTTAACTGAGATTTAACTGTGACGAAGATCGTTTGTTACGGTTGAAAGATATTACTCTTTTTTGACATTGTATGGTACTATTGATATTAGTAAAGAACTATTGGTTAAAATGCCCTCTAGTTAAAGTATTTTATTTGTAATGCTGATTTCGATGCTGAAAGGAACTAAGTAGTTAATGTATGTTCTTTTTTTATATGCATGCCACATGATATGAATCATTCTGCATCGGGAGCTCCAAATATTACTTCACTTATATAATCACAGTAAGAGCTCTTAGTGGCTAGGAGATGATATCCTACCAGTTTGAGATGAAAAGATTTACGCTCTATCCGATGGGTGGTAAGATTTACCGTCCAGCACTTAAAAAATCTAGAAATATGGTCATGAATCGAACCTCCCTTCTTGAGTTTTAAAGGCATCACGATAGCAGCAAGACAGGAGTTCACCTGATTAACACCTATATTGAAATGTACATTTATATTTTCAAGTGAAATTCTTCAGAAAAAGGTGATAGATTAATTTTCCGTGCCTTTTTCCAAGCAATGACCTTGAAAGGAGTAAGCCGATACTTGCAGTTTTCCTTACTCTCAAATCAATTAACTTGTCGGAAACTTTCATTAACTTTGAAATTAAAAGACATTGGATATTAACGTAATTGAAAATGCAAAGAAACTAGTCTCCATACAAAAGAAGTTTTATAGATGATCATAAAGTACTTCAAACTCTCAGTGTTCGTTCTTCTTTAGGTCACATTTAATTATCGGATGAAAAAAATTCAAGTATTCAAAACCAGTAGTATTTGTTCATAAAACATCTTACGTTTCTTTTATGTACGTTAATAAACATTTTTTTAACATTTAAAACGTTTATTAAAAGTTTCTATAATTTTTCTATTATGAATAAATACCGTACAGAATCTGACTGCATAATCCATATAAATAAAAAAAAAGTTTTATATGTACGTTGCTTAGAGCTGACTTATTTCAAGTTATCTTTACGTGTCATGTATTAGAGAAACCGAATCCACCCTTAGAAACATTTCTGTCCGCCTGTCAGTTTGTTCGTAAAATTTTGTCACAAGTAACCTCAGCTACCATGAGACATAGCCAGCTGAAACTTTGACACTAGATTTAAATATGGCAAACTTAAAATCTAAGCTTTGAATGGATTAAAAATTCAACGTAGAAGTGAAGTATGAACTTTTAAGCCGTGTTTGGCTAGCTAAACGGACATGTTTATTTTGAAAATATACAGGTTTAGCAAGTAGGTATTGTTAGTTAATTTTAATTTCCTTTCCGTTTAAGCTCCCAGCAATAGCTTATTGACAAGGTGTTTCCCAGAGTTCAAGATGTACTATCTATTCAGAATAAATGGCTTTGTCAACGAGCAAGTCTCAACCCCTGCTAAAGAGGAAAAATCAATAAACAAATTCTTACGCTATATCAAGCAGAAGAATGAACTTTCAAGTCAGTAAACATAGTTATTAGTGATGAGGAAGCAGTTCATTGTTCAACTGAATTTCTTGACTCCGTGACTGCTCCTGGACTGCCTGCTAATGAGTAAAAACTTAGATAAGATAATGCTACGAATTAGTTGCAGTAAACAAATTTCAACTCAGAATTTAAAAGTCAGAACTGTTATTGGTTTTGCTTATGGAGAGTACTGTGATAATAGTTTAAGCCTTCCATCTTCCAGGATAATATTCGGATCATGAAATAGAGAAATACAAGTTGATTGTGTGGAATACAGTTGAAAAGTGGAACATTTACATAACTGTGGAAAAGTTTTATAAATGGAAGAGAACGAACTGTTTTGAAATGCTTAAAACTTTAAAGTAACGAAGTATACGGTTAATAATTTAATGATTTAGAATTTCTTTAAATAAAATAAATTCTTGCATTTAAAAGCGAGAAAAAAAATACTTATGTTAAAAAAACACTTCTCAGGTTTTACTAATCTCAATAAACAAAACATAAATGCAATTTTTTTTTCATGTAACAAGTAATTCTAACACAATTTGCAGATACAACCGTTTGCATCAATGTATTTCCCTATAAACCTCTCCTTTGGGATGAAGTAAGTGGGCTCCACAGTACTCTAGCCCACAGTAAGCTCTAGTTACACAGTAACTCTAGCCATCATGTCAGTAGTACAGAGTTGAATGGACTTGCATGGTTAATTAATATTTTTCTACTACATCTAGTGGTGAAATAATCTTGTAAGCATACCCTCTGAACAAGGTAACGCAAAAGGCCCTCTTTTTTCTACGTCTTTAAGACTTCGGTTACTCTATTCTTACCAGAGATGACTTTATCAACTACAACACTCGGTCAAGTTACCTTCTTCTTGTCGTTATCTTTCAACTAAATCACAAATTGAAGGTTATCGAGAACCTTTGTATTCCAGTGTAATATACATCTGGCACAACTATTCATTGGAGAACCTCTCCTTCCATAGTTCTTTCAATCCTAAATGGTAGTATTTTAATCTTCAGTTTAAACTATTCTATATGAGGTCAAAATTGAGTACTTCAATTTCTACTGTTTCTTGCAAAAACAGCTTAGGAGATAATGAGCTAGTATCTTCACAAGCTACGAAAGAAAAAATATATGTTTCACATCCACAAAGTACAGTGACCATACAATACTTACTGAAAACTACTGTTTACTTAGAATGCCATATCTCATATTTCTCACGTACATCACCTACTTTAGATTGAGCTGGTCAATTGCCACTGTTATAGTGTTCATTCAAAGTTAATTTGCAGATGACGGCCTGATCAGATGGTTAGACGGTCGGTTTTCAAAAACTTCCTGTATAATTTCTCACAACACTTTTAGATCCAATCTTAGTAGTCCAAATCATCTTTGAAAATTCACAATTAAACAATGCGTTATCCCTGGACCAGCTAAAATAATTGCCTTTAAATCAATCGCTATAACATTTTCTCAGCATGTTTGATTTGCTATATATACAAAAGTTGTTCTGAGACGAATGTATCTATACTAAAGTATAATTATTCTCTTATAGTTGCAAAAATGACTTCTGGAAATCGTTAATAAATTTTAATAAGTTAAACTTAATTCAACTATTGAAGTCTTCCGATATCTGATTTCTTTTCTTTCGTACTTTCTTTGATGATGGTCATTCTTCAGGAGAGTGTGTCAACCAGGCAATTTTTCTACCACCTCGACTAATATTCTGTGAGAACACCTTCGACTTACCAAGTCTACTGAAATCATATTGCCTCAAATATGTCTCTAAAATCGTTCACCAGTCTATTTTTGAATCTCATTTACTTTTGGTTCCTGATGAACAATCGCCATAATCGTAATACTGTTACATTTTTGTTTGAGATCATATGATACTCTTTTTACTATAACTGCAGCCAATAGCTCTGTGTATTCCAGAAATAGTTCACTCTTGATATATTACCGACTATTCTTGTAACAATCACAAAAATATATTACCTTTATGTTCTATTCTTAAATAAATCATTGTTGCTTAAGCTTTTTGATTTGCATCGCAATACATGTGTAACGGAAAGGAAGTCTCATGTATAGGTATTCTTATCACACAACGTATCATCTATATCTCTTTAATCAATCTTGCTTCCTTTAGTCAATGGAGAATTTTTTTCTGATTTCTTAATGCACCTGTGTTTTCCAATGATATCCTTTAAGCATTATTCCTAGTACCGGGGCTCCAGTTATTTCCCCTAAGTTGATATCAGAGTTCTTAATCCCTCATGTCAATACAAGACTGACTAAAAATTCCCGTTGTTTCTTTTATAAAGTAATGAGGCTACCTGATACACTGGTGATGCAATTGTCAACAAGTTGGTTCTGACGTAACTGTAACAAAAAATATACGGCGTAGTTATTCAGACCTTTAGTTGCATGAATTTCACACTCTAACATTCATTTAATATTCATATCCATCTCAAGTATAATTTAATGTCAAACTGTCCTGCAATAGTCACATCATGATCTGACCTCCTCAGATAAAGGAAGCTGTGGTTAACCTGGCGTGGCCGGTTCTGTAACGGTTTAGCACCAATGCATGAAGTCTGGTAGAGACCTTGAATCGCCTGCAGCATGAAATCGACAGGGTATTTGTGGAGTAGTTCAGTGTTTTTAGTGCATCCATCGTCACATCACGCCACACCCTCTGCGCTACAGCTCTTAGAGTCTTCACGTCCAATGTGAAGCATTATACTTTCAATGTTTTCTGCAACGGCTTTTTGCTTATATTCCTACAAATACTTGTATCCAGATAATGATCAGTTTATTAAGTTAATATTCGAGTCACCGTAAAATAAATTCTTCATGGCAGTTAGTTTGACTTCAACAGACATGACGAAGAAGCCTTTTTTCCTGGTTTTTCATTGTACTATCCCAAAGCTTTAAGTATTTCAGTTTGTTAAGTACACTTTAGTCTCACGATAAAGTCGTGTTTCAATTTTTGTCATGTTTTCTGAAAGAATAAAACGTCAAGAATGTCTAGTTGATCGGGGAGTTATCTACGGAGATCACCACAGATCTAAAGGTAGAACCTGTGCTGTATACAAAGATGTATACATACATATTTGACTGAGTGCCATTTTTTACGTATTCAACCAGCCTTGTAGTAAAAAAATTCCTGATGTCTAAGTTAGGGTCAGAGAGGTCTTATTGGCAGCATGACATCACTGATACTCCTCTTAAGGAATATCACTGCTTTAATACAGTGGAATGAAAGGTTTCTTGGTCATGACTTTAGCCTTTCATATTTTGTAACGATCCTTTTGTATGAAAGGTCAATCAAATTCTTTTCTCTCATTTGCACTCCTTTGATATATTATAGAGATGTCAGTTCTGTTTTACGACGCTGTCATATCATCCCATGTACTGTAGATAACGATTCACAAGAACTTGTCTTCCATGTCCAGAAGGCCAACCTTAGTGCTTGGTTATTCATAAACACAAAGGTCGTAGCCAGGTACGCCTTGACGAACCCTAAAGTAACATCTATATTCCATTTTCGTTCCTTTCTGTGCATAAAGGAACTAAATTAGTTTGGCACTAAAGGTGATATTGAAAATTTTTCATTATTGTGGCTGAGAGATTACCCTCTAGATGCGACTTATCATCTTAGAATTTAGTCAACGATTATACAAAGAAATCGAAGCCTTTCTAATTTGCCTCCAAAGGAGTCATTTTTCAAGCTTTTGTATGGATACCTGTTACCATCTATCTTTGTGCAAGAACATCACAAATACTGCTAGTAAATCTAGAAAGTGATGATAAATATTGTGCAGATATATTTATCACATCAGAGCACTCAAAGTATAATACACCTCCACTCTCTTAAATTGAATACTGGTTGTGGTTTGTTTATCACTGTTTATGTCAATCATTTTCCAAACATTATTAGCTCCTGTAGTGATTGCAATTGTGCACCGAAACTCTGATAGAATATTCATCATTTTTTCGTTTGAAAACGCCTGAAATTGTTTAGATTTACCGTTGCTGTAGCTTTCTTAATTCTTATTGAAGGATAAGAATATATCAGTTTGTACATTTTGTTGTTATTTTCCTTTTGGAGAAAAACAGTTTTTCTCCAAATTGTATATTTCACTTCCAGTTTCCACTTCAGAGACATTCTACGCATCGACTGAAATAACTTGTATGGTCAGAGTCCGTTGACATGACTTTAATAGGTTAAATTAGGTTTTACCAGTTTCATAAGAGAAAATACACATAATAAACATTAGCACATTGTGATACCACACAATTAACATTTTACATTAGGAGTCGTAAATTTTGCCTAACACAAGTATATTTGAATCAGGGATATTTAACGAGTACCTGACATCGTATATGATTGAGACTGACGGCTTAATGTCCTCTCCGAGGGACGATGTGCTCAGGTTTATTCACCTGCCGCATGAATAAATCGAGGGCTGTAGTGGGTATTGAACCCCGGATATACCAGTGCTGAGGCACCACATTGCCACTAGGCTATCCTGGCCCTCCATGACTTCAATATGTATGATAATAGGTCATGAATGAATTACTATGAGGTTCATTGAAGCATATATTCCACTTCAACATCCATTATAAACACTGTTTGTTTCCTTTTAAGCGTTGGAATCAGCACAATCAATCTGTTTAATATTAATGACTTTAATATTTGACCCAAATATTTAAGTCATTAATATTAAACAATTCTAGTTAATTAAACAAGACTATTTCTTAGTATCTGTTTGGTGCTAAAAAAAAAACAAAATATAATAAATTTTCTTTATTATTACAATGTTACTAAAAAAAAATTTAATAGTGTAATATGAAATAAAAATTAAACGGTTACTATTTTGTCTTTTAATTTATAATTATGAAATAAATAGGCTGCGGGAATGCCGTGGGTCCTTAATAAGAACTATTAATTTGAGTAAATTATAATTATGTGAAAATTAAATCGAAAATGATATTTATGGTAGCAATCAAATCATGAGACGCAAAAGTTCATCCAATATAGTTTTTTACATTTTGATATTTAATCCTATGTCACCTAAGTTATAAATGAACTTCTTTTATGAAGAACTGCATTAATAAATTGGAAATTCGTTTCCTCTATGTTTCATTAAACATAAAAAGGAAAACACAGAACAAAGTAGCTTCTGGATTATGTTTAAACTCTTTTGCTCAATCTTTTTCTAGAAAACATAAACAAGTATGTTAAAAAGAAAAATTCAGCAAAGTTATCTCACATTATACAATGTTTTAACAAGATTTAACAATAAAGACGTGAAATAACAATCAACGTTCAAACCACATTTAGAAATGAAAAAAAAAAGACCAAAATCTTTCAACAGTAACAAGCGGTCTTCTTATGAGTGAAATCCCATCTAACCTGATGAAGACCGCTTGCTACAGTTAAAAGATCTTAGTCTTTTTTTGGCATTTCCTATTGTGATTTGGACGTTATATAATGTGTTGGAAGTACATTAAATGTTGAAAACATATGGTTAATTTTATTGGAAATTCTCATTTTCAAATGTATTTACTGACATAATAAAATCTTGTCTACTACGGATATCAGTGTCTTCATTTTAAGAAATATTTATTGATAACATTTTCTTTGAAGTTAAATGATCTTGAATATCTCGGTTTCGTAAATGGTTGGTCAAATCTAACAACGTATATATCAATATAATTTTAGCTATTGATAAATACACTATAGTTATATGTAAAACAATAACAATAAAAATTTGTTAAACAATAATCCTGGTTTAAATCTCAAAGTTGCAGTAGCCTATTGTTTGAACAAGAAATTACGATGCTTTTTCAAGATTTAAATATTTCACCTCTCACTGTCCAGTCATAATATTATTTGAAAAATAAATCAACGGAACAGTTCTTTATATTATTTCTATATCATAAAGGAAATATGCATTTGCTTATTAATTTACATATATTATACACATGTAGAAAAATATGATTAAATAGTACACATACAATCAGCATTTCTAATTGTATCTTGATTAAAACTTAACTGGGTAAAATTGAGATCTAGTTAGCTGGATTCTTCTGAAATATAAGTGTAAAAATATTTATAAATCTAACATATTATTTTTAATTTTTATCTGTCATAAAGTTATATTTACTGAAATATTTGTTGACTGTATAAGCTAAAAGTTATTTATAAAGAAACCTGAATCATAGATTAATATTTAGTTTTGTTATGTATGAATGTGAATTATGTAAATTTGTTACTCTATTCTTGAATGGACTAATTAATTCCTGTGAGCAAAGTTTTTTTGTTGTTCGTTGAATATTCACTAAAGTGGAGGAGGAAGAGCTGACTGTCAAGAGAACGCCTACACTGTCGTGATGCCAAGGCCCCTCCCTCTCTATCTGCACCACTTAGTCTCGCCATGACATCTCGTCGTCACTCGTCCTCATCAATGATCATTATCTTGTGATCAATCTCAGATTGACCTAAACTTCATAAATTATGTTTTGATCATTTATGCATGTCGCATTACTGACCCAACATGGGTGACTCTTCAGAACTATGATAGACTATGACTTACTGTGTGTGAAGCAGATGTTCACCTTGGGTGGATACTTCGATAGTAACAGTTGCTAGCTAGAGATCTCGTTTTCTACCATCATCTTTAGAGTTTCATGGTATTTGTGGGAGCCCTTGTCGGGGATCACAGGTGAGTAAAAATGACCAGGTGCTCATCTCCCAGGTAGTATTTCAACAGTAGACTTCGTAGATCAGTCGCCCATATATATATAGATAAAAAGATTTCACATAAACACGTGAAATAACAATCAATGACAATTATCCAGTTGGGTTTTTGACTCTGACGAAGACCGCTTGTTGCGGTTGAAAGATCTTAGTCTTGTTTTCCCATTTCTTATTGTGGTTTGATCATTGATTGTTATTTCACGTGTTTATGTGAAATCTTTATATATATATATATATATATATATATATATACACGTGGAAATACATAGTAAAAAACCAGAAAAAAGACTAAGATCTTTGAACCCTAACAAGCAGTCTCCTTCAGAGTCTGTGATGCCAAGTCCTTCCCACCCTACATATCTGTACTGCTTAGTCTCGCCATGAGTGGAGTTTTGACTCTGATGAAGACCACTCGTTACGGTTGAAAGATCTTAGTCTTTCTTCCCTATTTATATTGTGGTTTGATCATTGATTGTTATTTCACGTGTTTATGTAAAATCGTATTTTATATATATATATATATATATATATATATATATGATAATTTATATATAAATTAGAAACAGCTTCTCGTATATGAAAGTGTAATTAAATATCCTGTCTTGTATTAAGGAATTTACTGGCTCGTTGTTCCAAATTGCGTACATAGTTTTTTGACCTGTCTGGTGTTAAGTACAAATATTTCCTGATATTTGAATCTTTAATTCCATGCCATTACAACGAGTACGCGATAAGCTAAACAACACGTTATTCTTTTACGTTTTTTCAGTCCGCTGTGACAATTTTCAGAGAAATTAATAAATTAGATTTAGCAACATCTGGAGTTATAAAGATACATTTAAAATACTTTCATGCAAAATCTGGTATTTTAATAATTTAACCTTTTTGTTCAAATACAGAAGTATTCTAAAGCAGGTATCTGGTCACCAAGTCTCTATTCTTATATGTTGGTTTGGACTAAATTCACTGCACTCCACCTTCACCGCATATTAATGTTTGTAACTGCAGTTTTTAGTTTAAATATACTTTAAAACCCCTTTCTGTAAATTTGGTTTTTTCTTTCATTCTTTGGGCTTCAATAATCTGTAGCAGACTGTGGTTTCGTTCATAGTATAAAATGTTTGCAGTCAGTCAACTTTTTACGGCTGAGTTTTTCATTTTTGTTTTTTCTAGCTATGATTTTTGAAATTGGTATGAAAAAAGGGAACTCAAGAATGAAAAATTAAGGGAATTACTGTTTTTGACTGAGAAAGGTAGAAAAACTATATTCTTGTATGCTGGAACAACTTTCAAGAAAATATGTCAAAGTAATAATAAAAAAAAGGGGCCAGATTAGCACAATGGCAACGTACACGCCTCCGGACTGTTGATTTACGTGGGAAGTGAATAAATCTGACCATGTCATTCTCGAAGAGAATGTTAATTCGTTAGTTCCAAGCCTGTGCGATGTCAGGTACTCGTTAAAGATTACTGCTCTAAATCCGTTTTAGTTAGGCAAAACTTCTGACTCCAACCTAAAATGTTCAGGTCTTATGTGTGATTCATTTATATTTCATTTGATCGCTGAATTTGATTGACTTCAGTTAGTTCATAGTAATTGCTAAAATTTATTCCTTTCTAAATTTATCTATATGGTGATAAATTTATACATCCTCGACTTAATTTTTACATTTATTTTTTATTTTTGAAGGTGGGATTGAAGGTCTGCTAGGAAGCTCCACCTTTGACTTGTTTTTTTTTAAGAGAATATTTAACACCCTCATGATTTTACATTGAAAGTTTTCAATTTTGCCTAAGTCAAGTGTAATTGGAGTTGGGATCTTAAACGAAAACGTGGCATCGAACATGCTTGGAACCAACTGCTTAACGTCCATTGGTCGAGCTGTTTCAGTTTTTCCACCTCCCATGTGACAAAATCAAGAGCAGCAGTGGTAAAACCGAACATGAATTTACCTGTCTAAAGTCAAGCACTGTAGCCCTGGGGTACACTGGACCATTATAAGAAATTATATTATTATTTTTTCAGAGTTTAATTTTAAGTGATTCCAGTTTACTTGAAATTTTGCATAGGAACTTTTCGTGGAGAAGTTATAAAGCAGGATTAAAAACATCATCAATATTTTTTTTAATAAAAAAGACCTCCCAAATTTATTATCACAACGTTTTGTTCTTGTATAGCCGGGTATAAAGAATAACTAATTTACTATAAGGGATATAATAAAACATGATAAATAGAAATTGTAACATGAAATGGAATATATTATAAACTAAAACATTACCATGGACTAGTGTGACGTGCATGAAATGACGATTTGTATTACCCTAATGGATCTAGGGGGTTTTCGCGTGCACTTAGCACAGGCGGTGTGTGCTCTAAGCGATTGTGAAAACCTCGCATGACTTTCATTCGCAGATCGTTGCAGCGAGGTCGGCTTCGGTAATGTCTTCTTGTGCAACCGATTACCCATTGCCCTTATCTATAAAATCGCCATCCTAACTGTCGCCATTACAAACACCACTGATTTGGCTTTATTTTCAATTTCTATTTGCTTTAATTTATCTTACATGAGAATTGTAAATCACCTATAAGTTTAATTAATGGGTTGAATATATGAAATTATTATTATATTAGAATTATACAATTATGGTCTTATCAAAAAAAAATCCTAAATTACTTTCACATAGCATATCTTTTTTATTGTTTCATTTAAAGAAAGCATTTTTACAAAAGTTTGCACATTTAAGATC
Organism: Hermatobates lingyangjiaoensis; assembly: GCA_026182355.1. Lineage (NCBI taxonomy): Eukaryota > Metazoa > Arthropoda > Insecta > Hemiptera > Hermatobatidae > Hermatobates > Hermatobates lingyangjiaoensis. The sequence goes on along the minus strand of JAPFBL010001937.1, from coordinate 200,019 downwards.
AAAGTAGGTTTTGATATATTTGCAATGAATTTTATATCAATTATTAGCCAGTAGCGAAGGAAGAGGGCACGGGTGAAGTGGTCCACCCTGGGCGCAGTGCAATAGTTAATAACTGACTATATTGTTATATTGAAAGTGCAAACTTTCAATTTTCACAGAAATCATCATCAAGTAAGTAAATATCCTTAAAGTGAAGCTAAATAAAACACTCAAAAAGCGTTAAATAATGATAAAAGGAATAAAATCAAAATAGAAGTGAATACAAATTACAATACTGGAAAAAACGTAGGTTGAAAGGTTACAACCTGTTATACAAGTTATCTTGGTTCTGCCAATGTTTAATGTTTGATGATTTTAGGCAAACTATCAAAATGTCTGTAGCTAGGTTTACCAAGTTACATTATTTATAGGGATATGCATTATAACCTTGGTGTTTTTATGTGATGAACGACTTTGCATTCTTAACCTACAACTCTATGAGATAGGTTTATGAGAATTGTTTGTCGTGGGACCAAACTTAGGTAAAGAAAAATATTGTATAGTATATGTGGTTGAGATATGAAAATTTGATGTATTATCAACATTAAAAACACTGTTGATAAATAAATAAATTCAGAAATATACCTGAGATTATTTAACCAAAACACCTGGTCTCCGTCACAGACTCACTCATACTGATGTTTTGGTAATATTTATAAATTTCCCATGGTAGTTTATACGTTGATTTTTATTTCAAGTGTTTATTTTGAAATAATATATATAGTAACTGTTAAATAAGTAAAAGTAGAAACGTCAAAAAAATGAGACATTTACCAGAATCAATATTTTGAACGAAGTTCGTCTATCTGGAATGATTGAACCTCTTCTCTTTCTCTTCCTGACGACGAACTGTGGTCCAAAATATTGATTCTAGTATGTTTCTCATTCTTTTATGTGTTATATTTCTTTAACATTTAAATTCTTTGTCCACTTTGGACCGTTTCTATATTATATGTTACCACACACATATATATATATATATACTTTTTCGTTGGAAATACGATCCTAAACGAACAAATATAGTTCAATGTAGCAAAAAAACATAGAGAAATCAAAATCACACACTTACAGTCTCAAAGTTTTGGTTTGAACCGTCTTCAAGAGAGATAAGAGAGGGAAACCAAGCGCACTGGTTCAGAGACTACAAATCTCTGGTTGGGTCTCCAACCGCCTCTGAACCAGTGCACTTGGTTTCCCTTTCTTATTTCTCCTGAAGACGGTTGAAACCGAAAATTAGAGACTGTAAGTGTGTGCATTTGATTTCTCTATGTTTCTTTTTCTACATTGAACTATATATATTTATATTCGTACATTTGGGGAGCAAGCCTTCATTCATACAACTTCCATTGAAACCAATGGCAATTTCTTTAATGAAGGCAGTCCGAAGACATACCAGTCAGGGCGATGTAAAGGATCAAATTCAATGCCTTCCGAGATGGACACGATGGATGAAAGGTAACCAGGGCCCGGGTGAAACCTCACCATGCCCTGTATGCTTCAATAACCTCCTTTACTATGATCATCTGTAACGTTTACTCACTGTTGTTTATTTAATTTATTGTTTAATTTTAGACATCTTTATGTTTAAATATACGTTATGAAACTTGTTATGTTACAAAATCCTTGAAAATATTCGAAGGAGACTGAAACGTGTTGGATTATAAATATAAAAAGTTTAATGAACTAGTATATCTTGTTCCAAATTTATGGAAGTCGTACGTGAGAAAAGTAGAACAAATTATTAGAAAATGCCTAAAACTGGAAATTGGCATTGGTTTCAACAGAACAGACACACACATATATATATAACAAGATTTCACAAAAAACGTAAAATAACAAATAAAGTTCAAACTGCAATAAGAAATGAGAAAAAAATATTAAGATCTTTCAACCGTAACAAGCGGTCTTTGTCAGAGTCAAATCCAAATTCACTTCAGATTTAACTCTGACAAAGACCGCTTTTTACGGTTGAAAGATCTTAGTCTTTTTTTTTCATTGCTTATTGTTGTTTGAACATGGATGTATATATATATTATATATATATATATATAAACTTTAACAAATAGGAAAGAACACAGAAAGTCACTACAGAACTCACTTCGAAATTTTGACATCAGTCGTCATCAGGAAGAAGTGCGAAGTACTCGCGTTGAGAAGCAAACTGCTACTCATATTATATATATATATATTATATATATAATATATATATATATAATTATATATCTAATATATAAATAATTTGTTTAATCGTATTGTTTGCCAGTTTCGTTTTGTATCTTTTATATAACATCTTATTTTGTGTAGTTTTATTACCAGTCTTATTTAATTATTGTATATTATGTAATCAATATTTAATATCATACATTCAGAATCGCACATTTACATACCGCATTGTAAAACGAATCCTAAGTACCTACAGGAAACAGTAATGTTTTTTAGAATGAGTGTAGGTCAAAGTTTAACTGTCCGAATCCGTGGAGTCATTTAAAAATTCATTGTGGCAGAAAGATGGAACAATGAAGTCTTCATAGCGTCAACTAACAAATCTTACCGTGCACTGGACCGCCGTGTAATTAGGAGCTCACTGCCATGAACCCACTTCTCATACATTAATATACTACTACTCTGTGGTTCAAGAAATTAGTAGCTGTCAAGCATATTAATTAACAACTCCAATTATTACTTTACTTCCTTCTTTTACAATAATACCTACCTTATTCCTCCACATATTTCCTGTAATTCAATAATTGCGTTTACTGTCTCAAGTTCAGTCTGCGTTATGGATCTGATGAAAAATGGATTGGTCAAGACTGAATTACACCGTCTCTGTGCCCATGTTTTCTCTGTACCGTCTGTGTTCAACTATTTTGGTTTTATTCATGGTTTTCATGTGGAGATCTTTGAACAGACTCTTGGCTCGAACTCCTACATATTATTAAGAACTTCTGAAAACGTTAATAATTATTTTCATGAAGCACAATCTACTACTCTTTACAACTTCAACCAATAAATTATACACCAATTACAAGTTATTAATTTTACAATTTCAATTTAAAATATCTAATTATTATTAATGATAAGATAATTTTTTTGCTCTTTTTTCCTTGACATTGTACTTAACAGTATTAAATGTTTATAGTAATAAATTAAAAAAAGCATTTTACTTTTGTAGGATGTAGGGAATATAGGTACCGTGGTGCTATCTGGTAGTAGGTTGAGGAAGTAGGAGGAAGCACCAATAAGGTTATATAGACGCGTGAGTCACGAGGTTATGTTGTACCATTAATTTGTATGTTAAGTTTAAGTAGAATAAAACCCTTATGAAACAGAAGTTGTGCTTATTTTGTTACTTACAAATCAGGAGTGGGATTCGAGTAGCATTCTGACAATTGAGAAATGATGAGTTCCCTACAAGGAATTACCTGGCTGGCAAATGTGATTGATACGTTCCCTTCTAAAACAGTAAAGGTGTTTTACAAACTGATTTTTGGTGAAGAATGCGGTGGGTTAAATAGAAAGCGGTTAAAGGAGTTTAGTGGTTTTAATTTAGAAGAGGATGAACTAGAAGAAATGATAGGTGTTACTAAAAATATTTAAACACCATTTATTGGTTTCCGAAAGCAAGGAAGAAAATAAAAACCCATATTCGAAATTGTTTAAAATGTTTAGTTTATTTGCCGACTAGTGGTCGACGAGAGGGTTATTTACATTCAATCCCTAAAGGAAACGTTCCGTTCATGACGTACCATATAGATCATGTAGGTCCTTTAGAAAAAACAAGACTACAGAATAAATATATTTTGGTTGTGATAGACGCATTTTCTAGGTTCATTAAGTTGTATTGCTGTAGGTCAACGGCTACAGATGAGGTTATTGAACATTTGTCTAATCATTTTAATAATTACAGCCGTCCTTTAGTATTACTTTCAGATCGAGGTAGTTGCTTTACATCTGAAAAATGATTTGTAAGTAACAAAATAAGCACAACTTCTGTTTCATAAGGGTTTTATTCTACTTAAACTTAACATACAAATTAATGGTACAACATAACCTCGTAACTCACGCGTCTATATAACCTTATTGGTGCTTCCTCCTACTTCCTCAACCTACTACCAGATAGCACCACGGTACCTATATTCCCTACATCCTACAGCTTTGCACCAATAAGGTTATATAGACGCGTGAGTCACGAGGTTATGTTGTACCATTAATTTGTATGTTAAGTTTAAGTAGAATAAAACCCTTATGAAACAGAAGTTGTGCTTATTTTGTTACTTACACTTTGTATGTTAAGTTACGCTGAGTAACTCTTACTAGCCGTTGCGTCTACAACGTGCTTGGTCGCCGCTTTCTCTTTTCTCCTCAAGACAGATTACCCAAAAATTTGAGTCTGTAAGTGTTTCTCTTACTTTCTGTGCTACCTATCTTCAATTTTGAACTGTTATTGTGTCCAGTTTGGATTGTCTTTCCATTTATCAAGTGAATATATATATATATAATTAAAGTTACAGCTAGAGAACACAAGAAAAAGGACGAACACTCACGAATCTCGATAATTTCGGCGTCTTGCAGTCTTCAGGAGAGTAGAAAGAAAGAAAATAAAAGGAGAAAGAATGAAGGAACGGAGACGTAAATGCGTCCACTGGCCGATGTAAACTATATATATATATATATATATATAAATGATCAAACCACAATAAGAAATGGGAAAACAAGACTAACATCTTTCAACCATAACAGGCGGTCTTCGTCAGAGTCAAAAACCCAACTCAGTTGGGTTTTTGACTCTGACGAAGACCGCCTGTTACGGTTGAAAGATCTTAGTCTTGTTTTCCCATTTCTTATTATGGTTTGATCATTGATTGTTATTTCACGTGTTTATATCGCGCAAATCATTCGCGCTCCGTTCTTCGACGTGGGGAGATCTCTCTCACTTCGTCCTCTCTTCTAGTCTACTCTCTGATGACGAACAACAGTTCGAAATATTGAATTCTGTAAGTGTTCTTTTTATTCTCTTTTCTGTGTCGTGCTTTGTGTAATTTAAAGTTTTATAGTCCTTGTGGACCGTTTCTTGTATTTATATATATATATATATATATATATATATAGTCAATGTTGTTACAATTAAACCATTTCGTCTGATATATCATATCAACAGTCAATTGAAATAAACTTATTTGAATCCGAGGTTAAAGAATGATACATTCAGTACGTGACTAACGAATCCTATAAATAGCAGTTTGCTTTGATTACGAATGAGAGATCACTAGACTGGTGAATTTAGTAATTTTAAACAATGTGGGCGTACAAGTAATAAACTAATAAACCTTGAGAAATCATACCCCACTTACTTGGGTTATATTATTAAATTTATTACTTTGTAGTAGATGTGATTGCCCTTATAAAATCTGCCTGTTATTGTACTTAAATTTGCTTTTAGGACTGATTGAGCAATGCGTATTAGATTGGATTTGATGTAACATTTAGAATTTTAATATTTAAATTTTAATAATTCATTATTATTTAATGTAATTATTTTTAATAATTACAGTGCAGTTATTTGTATCACTCTTTATCTTAAGACATGTTCATCCAAGGTTTGGGTGGCCCTCAAATTTGAAGGTTATGTTAGGATGCAATGGCAGCCTCACAAGGAAACACATATAGTCCCCATATAGGCTGAGCATTGGTCCTTTATGATACCACACACAGAAGGTTGATTCTACATCAGAAGTCCTACATTTTGCCTAAGTCAAGTTTATTTCGAATAGGAATCTTTAATGAGTAACTGACATTGCATAGGTTTGGGACCAACAGCTTAACATCCTCTCTGAGGGACGACGTGCTCAGATTTATTAATCTCCCATGTGAATTAATCGAGGGCCAATGATAAATTGAACCCCGGACTTAACAGTCCAGAAGCGAGGATGTTGTCAATGAGGTAACCTTGACCCCCCCCCCCCTCCCCCTAAAGTTGTATTGTAGAACTTCTAATTTCCATGAGATGAATGCAACGAGATTGTACCCTATTTTGAGGAGGCTGTCGGTAAGAGACCATTCCATTGACTTAAATGACAGATACAGATTGGACCCTCCTTTTTCTGGCGGTTTGGTCCATTATCTGGATGGATAATAAGTATTATGGCATCAACATAGGTTACTGCTCCTGGTGATTAAGGGCTACAGGCCATTACAGCACAAGTCCCAGCAGGTCGCATGCCTATGGATATCAAGGTAAGATATAGGGTGAAAAAAATCTTATTCAAAGAGGTTTCAACCCTATTTGGATAATTTACACATCTGATGATGCAAATGGTAAACATAAGCTTATGAGATGGGTCACCAGCATCTGACAAAGATGATTGAAACATGGGCAGTCTTCCTAGCGTAGAATCAAGAATCATATTGGGAAGTATATATGTTGACGAATGACAAACCAAAGTGAAAACGGGGCAAGGTAATTTCAGAGAGTACTTGAAAAGATTTAAATTTAAAGAAGAAGAATAAGACCAAATTTATAGATACATCTTTGGTCATTATAAAAATTATTTTATGGGACTAATTTATAACATCAGAATGGTGAAGTAAACCCAAGGTCTTTCCCTTCTAGCAGGAGTGTTATTATATAAATAGTAGCATTAATGAAAATTTCTCATCAGTTGAACTTTAACAGTGTATCAGACAGTATTTGTGTGATGTAGGATAATGGAAGTTCGCCTCAGCGAAATCCATTTTTGGTGTATTCCAGAGAATGAATGAATTGAGAGAATTCTTCTCTCAATTTATATTCGAACTGTTAAAAGTCTAATACCCTGCTAGCAAAGAGTTTTATTGGACCTCTATAAAAGTAATAACGAAAAAAATTAATCATTAAAAAGGTGATTGACATTTCAAATTGCTATAAAATGATCTAAAAAATAAATGAATATATTTCAATTATTGCATATCTCAACTTCTGCTATTTTTTAATTGAACGAAAAAGGTAGCTAAATTATTTCCCACCATAATACAAATATCTCTAATCTAAAGTTAACCTTAATTGAAAGTAATTAAATGTATATTTTTTTCCTATTAGATAGTGTACTTATTTTTCACTAGTAAACTTTATAAATTCTTTAGACAAAAAATTTAAACTAAAATTAATTCAGTAAAATCAATGAAATAAAAGGCACTAAAATTTTGTTTTTAATATATAGTGGGGAAATCAGTATTGGATGGTAATAAAGATTTTGAATGGTAGAATGGCTGAGGCGTTCAGAAAGCTCTAAGTCATGCCTTTGTCAGAAGCAAGAGATCCGGGAGAGCTTTGTGCCCGGAGGATGTTCACGATGTTATCGCAACGCCGGATTAGTTCAAAACCACCACTACTGTCCAACTGATCCTATTTATTTCTACCTTTTATAACCTTCAACAAAATAAAGTAACAAAAGAAAATCACTAACACGGGTAATAGGATTTACTTGACGCAATATTACTGAACCAAAATTGAGGTAATCGAATAAAAGTCGACTAAATGTGATTCAAAATGATTCAGAAATAAAATCCGATTAGCAGTAAATATAAAACAATTCTGATCAAACACATTATCTTTTATAAAAAAGTATAACTTAATTATGAACTTCACTGTAATTCAAAACATTTTGAACACTAGAAAAAAAAATTATGTCTTAATTTATATGAAGTAGACAAACTATATAACGCTTGCGTTTTATTTCGAATATATTCATTGGGATTATAATTTTAACATTTAAGATTATATGTGTATCTAACGTATTCAAAACAGTTTTTATCAGGCTTAAAAGGAATAATTAGAACTATTTAAAAATTTTAAATTTTATTTTTAATTTTAAGTTTAAAAATTTATTTAAACCTCGAAACTTTTATATTAATAACCACATTGCCATTAGGAGAAGAAGAGCCCTACTCGTGTGGCAATTAGCAACTAAAACAACTGACTTTTATATATCAAACTGTATCACTTTTAACACTATTTTAGTATAGATATAAAAGTCTAAACCACAATTAGAAATAAAAAAAATAATAGGTCTCTCAATCAAAATGAGTGGTCTCCGTTAGGGTCTCACTAATACTGAGAGACTCCGTATTATATCAATGATACTAGTACTAGTGTGACAGACTGACGAAGGCCAAACTGTTTTGGTTTAAACAGCTTAGCATTATTCTGGTTTTCTTATTGTGGTTTAGAAATTTATCTATATTTCAGGTGAAAGATTTATATATATATATATATATAAACTTTAACACAGAGAAAAGAACACAGAAAGACACTACAGAACTACTTCGATATTTCGACATCCGTCGTCATCGGGAAGAAGTGCGAAGTACTCGCGTTGAGAAGCAAACTGATACTCTATATATATACTCTACTATATATACTCTATATATATATATATATATATATATAATAATATATATATACACTTTAACAATAAAAAGAAACAGAAAGACACTATCAGAACTCACTATCGATATTTCGAATCGTCGTCATCGGGAAGAAGTGCGAAGTACTCGCGTTGAGAAGCAAACTATATATATATATATTACTATATATATATATAGTATATATATAATATATATATATATATAATATATATATATATAGAACATATTAAATTACACAATAGCACGACACAGAATAAGAGAATAAAAATGAACATCTTTCAGAATACAATATTTCGAACTGTTGTTCGTATCAGGTAGAGTAGACTAGAAGAGAGACGAAGTGAAGAGATTCCTCACGTCGAATTAACTGTATTGCGCGAATCTATATATATATTATATTAAGTTCATGAAGGTACAATAACTTGGTCGGAGATTATCATTGTATGAGATGGAATGATATGGCCAATATAAGTATATAATTGGAATCGGTATTGTCTGGTCATCCACGGACATAAATATTAATTGGTTTTATATATATATATATAAAACTATAAGTGCAGAATATCTATGATCTAATTAATGTTTGCTTGAAACCAATATATGTTTCTCTGTTTGCTGTATAAAGTTATCATAGTGTTTATTACTTTCTCAAATCAAATTATAAACAAAACTTGACACAAATAGATTTATAAATTTAATGTGTTAAATCTACACTAATGTTGAATGAAAAACTTAAATTTATTAAGATATTGTTTGAGTTACATACATATATATGTATATATGGATAAAAGTATCGACCGTAGAATAGAAACAAAACTAAAGTTTATCGGACTCGGTCAGTTCTTCAGGTTCAAATTATACTCTCATTGCCAACATTTCGGTCTTTATTTAAAACCTTTTTCATAGGCCTACAAAAACAGAGGAAATATTTTAAAACCTTTTTCATAGGCCTCAAAAAAAAACAGAGGAAATATTTTAAAACATTTTTCATAGGCCTACAAAAACAGAGGCCTACCTATATTTGTTTTGTTAAGCAGCAAATCTTCTTTTAGACAAGTTGAATTGAAATATGCAGTAGCTTCTGCATTAACGACTTTTTTTGCTGACTGTCTCAAATTTTCATGCTAAAATTGTCATGTTTATCAAACAATGGATATTGTTTATATGTCTCTGGCAAAGTTAATTTGGGAATTACCCGAAGCAGAAGGAAAAATAGTTAGAAAATTTGAAACAGCCAGCAAAAAAGTCGTTAATGCAGAGGCTGCTGCATATTTTAATTCAATATATATATAACAAGATTTCGCAATAAACACTTGAAACAAAAATCAACATCTAAACTAGAGTAAGAAACAATAAAATTAGCTAAGATATTTCAACCAAGAAAAGTTACCTTCATCAGAGTCTACGATACACTGACTGAAGTCAGAGTTAGATACTGTGTCAGTATCAGTTAGACCCTGAAGAAGACCACTTGTTTTGGTTGATAGACCTTCGTGATTCTTCTGACTGTAGTTTGGACGTAAACATATACACATAAACATCTAGTTATTTATATTCAACATTAAAAAATATCATATTTTAAAAATATATTCAACTATTCTCTGGTTGAAAAAAGTTTGTTTATTTATGCAAATTTTAGAGGAATATATTTGCATAAAGAACTTTTTTATCAAGAATAGGAAGAACATTTTTTTTGGGACCGGTTTATTTATTTTCATCTATGTTTTTCAGATAACTAATATATATTGTTTATATTATGTAAAAAAAAATAAACGAACAAAGAGTGAAAAAATAATTTAAAATTAAATTCATAATTTAAAATTATAAAATAAAAAAAAGAGTGTAAATTTGCTTGCATTACATACGTATTGGTGGAGACTTGAGTTAAATGAGAAAGAGTGTAGGTGAGGTAGAGGACTGGGCACCGACTGATGGCAAGAGGAGAGTTACGTCACCATCTGCTTAGAAGGTTACTTGTGAAGAATAGCTGGACCTCTGCATCGACTCCTCGTCGGCAGTCTTCAGTTATTGAATCATAAACATCATTTTATCACTTTTATAATAAAAAAAAAGCATATGTATCTATAGTTGGGAGAAAAAAATTGATAAAATATCTAATAATGTAGATTTCATATAAAAATAACAATTTAATGTTTATTTAATTAATTAATTTTATTAAACAGTGAATGTAAAGTTACATATAGTAACAAAAAAAAACAAAGAAAAAAAACATATCCATATTTTGTAAATTAATTGATATACTAGAGGTTCTCAACATTTTTTTACTCCTGGACCCCATAAAAAATATTGCCCTGCCCCCCTCGCAACCCCTTAATTTAATACTTTGTTTAAGAATAAAAGATGTAGAATCACACTGAATTTCACCAAAAAAAACATATTTTTTTCACTTTTAATTTTTTTAAAAAAAAGAAGACTTTTCGACAAGAAGCATCACAGATTGATAGTTGAACAAATTTTACAGAAATAATAATTGCTATTAGAAATATATGTAAAATAGTAAAAAAAGAACTAGCTTCGAAACCAATAGAAAGGTACAACCTTCATAAATCTTTATTGTATATGTAATAGCATGTTTACGGTTTTTAGATATTTATCGCTTTATAACTTCTCAGACTTCATTTTATTGAATATTTTATCAAAATTATACTTATTTAAAACAAATGTTAAAGGCTTTTTTACTATTAAACATTAAATTTGTATGAAATACTGAATTAAATGTTAAACAGTTCCTGTAAATATAACAATATATTTAAGACGTAAATGTATCCACCTTTTTAAAACAGTTTTTCTAAAAGTTTGTTGGTTTCTAGATCAATTGAGAGGTATTTGTCATCCTATTGACCACTAATAACTTAGAGAATCCAATTATGCACATGTATATTTGCAAAAGAAAAAATTGATTGTAGGTAAATAGAAATCTAACAATGTAATGATTCCATTATGTTAGTAACATGCCTTAAAACATAAATATATAACCATATATAGAATAATAACAATATTTCTTTATTTAAATGTTATAAAAAAATATTATAAAAAAGAAAATTATAAGATTCTAAAGTATTAGCACATTATAACATACTAACGGGTACATTGTGTTTTATTGCTAATATTTAAATAGTTTTGCACAATAAGCTAGACATAGCGGTGTTAGTCGTAAGTCCAATAATATTAAGTACCTCAGTTTAAATATTATATTATTTCTAATAATAGCATGTCAGATTGTCTAAGTTTGTCGTACCTGATAAAATTTATATAATAGCATTAAAATAAATGAAGCTATTACTGATTGGCTGTGAGTTTGATATTGCATTTACACGGTAGCTACAAGAAAATAAAACCAATACTCAGTTGATTGTCAAGTGATAATAGTAATATGTTTAATTAGAATAAAGTTGAGTGAAGGCCACTCCAGGTTTACTCTTTATAAACTCATTCATGCTTTTTTCAGAGTAGTCATACAATAATGAAGAATAGAAATGTAGTTGTCAAAATGTTACACCGGTATACTCAGTCTAGCCAATATAATAATATCGAGTAAAAAAAAAGTAAAAAGTAATTATTGAATCTTATAAAAAATGTTGAGTTACACTCAACTTTACTGTAAGCAAACAAAATATGAACTCCTTCACAATCAATACAACTTTAGTTTTGTTTTATGTAGCGAATGTCCAACGACCAACAGCCAACGATTCTTTCAGCGTACTGTAGTGCGCCTACTTCTGCCGAATTTTAATACTCCTGTGTTTAGCTAATGTGTTCACGTAAAATCAAACACTGTGGCAAAGTATTACAAAACTTCTAGATGTTTTGATAATACAGTCAAAGTAGTTTATAAAGGCTACGTTGCATACTTTCCTCATTTAACAATAGTATTATTGTTAGTAATAGGAATAGTATGGTATTACCAAAAGTATACCATTTACAATGGTATTTTATATTATACTATTGGTATCAATCAAACAGAATGTAGATTGGCTAAGACCCTATGTTCTGTAGGACAAACTCTTACAGCAGATGACTGTTTTTGTGATCTTACACAATGAATCTATTACTTGGCTTTACCAGATTATAGAGACTACAACGTTTTTAAATACCTCTGGGAGTAATAGTTCATACGTTTTAATGAAGAAGTCTCTGAAACCTTTTTTTTTTTCTTTTTGAGAAATTTATAAGCTATATTTTTTTCCAAAACTTTCTCCTTTTCATATACTTTACCATTCAGACAGCATTCTGCATAAGAATAAAATTTGTATCAATAAACATTTCCATTATCTAGTAGTAAGGGTATCTGAGTATCCTTAAATATTAAAACCTTCATTATTTAAAATGTCCAATAGACGACTAATCACAACAGGGGGGGGGGGGGGGGGGATAATATGAATCCCTCTGTACATCCTTTCGTGGTCACAATTTCTGTTGTAGTAAATCCTATAATTAAAGCTGTCATTGCGTTATATTTTTGTAATCTGTTTTATAGTTTTTGGATCAAAATATCTATATTACATATTATTTCTGATTCCATGGATTGGAAGAATGCTATAACTAGCTCATCCAGTTTGCAATAAGAAGTTCAAAGTCATTGCTTTAATACAAAGAATTTTTTTTTTTTTTAAAATAAATTTGGAACTGATTCTGTTGTTTGCGCTTTTGATATGTATACTGTCCGGTTCTTTTGAAGATGCTTACTGACCTCTATCTTCTCATCCTTCTGCAATAGAGTCAAATAGTTGTAAATTTTATGCAATACTAATCTTTTAATATTAACAGCTCATAAATGTTCGTGGTAAGGCAGTAATATATGGAAATTTAATTAACTAAGATTAAAATTTAGCAACCCATAGATCAGTATTACCATAATCATAATAATTATGATTATTAATTATTAACCATATTTAATTATTATTATAATTATTAATCATAATTATTAATTATTATACATAATTATTATAATTTATAATTATTAATCATAAATAATTATGATTTAAAGCACAGTAAGATCCAGGTATTTGACACTGAGATGCGTTAAAACTTTTGTTAGAGACCAGTATTTGATACGTGGAAAACATGATAATTTATAGATATGTAGTTAACTACTGTTTCTTTTTAACGTGTTAAGAGTTCAATATTTTCACTACCCAAAAATTACTTATTCAATCTTTAATTACAATTATGTTTCACTCCATTCAGATAAAAAAAAAAGAAGTTAATGTACACAAATCAATCAAACACAGCAGATTATCTGATATCATAGTTAAACACTCTAGAGCTAGTGGTTTAGGAATGTACAAAAATCTCTAATAATTTTTCAGCCAGGAAGTATTTGATAGCCACCCAAAAATTATGTTACTCAACAACAACAAAATTACCAATCGAAACACACGTACATGAAAATAACCACACACGTACACACACACGGATATAATAAAAAATAACGTCAAAAATGTACCTTGGAATCCGTCAAAACCTAGAGTTTGATGTATTTGCATTACAGCTATACTTTAGTGATAGTAAACTAACTTAAAAAGGAAGGAAACAAGACTAACTGAAGTTAAAATGGAGACAAATAGTCATATCCAAAACAAATGTATAAAAATAAACATAAGAAAATTATGTTTAACATAATTAATGGCAAATATCCGCCATTATAACAATAGTCTAAATTGAATGTTGTTTGTATTACTGGGCCGTCTACAAATGGAATCATTTAAATATTCATGAAGAGCAAAGTAAATATCTTAACAATGAATATTTTCAAGAGATACAGTAATCTAAAGTAATCTTTGAGTTCAAACTGTAATTGCCGAATAAGCAAATCTTATTCACAATTTTATAAAAAAAAAAACTTTTTATGAAGACGTTTTTGAATTGAAAAATAACAGTTATAATATTATTGGAATGGGTAAAACATATTCGTACAATTGTAAAATTTAGTACCCCAGGAGTAAGAAATGTTTAAAACAAATTAAATTATTAATGAATAAGCAAGCTTACAGCTATCGAATATCCACCATTATGACAATAGTATAAACTGAATGTTGTTTGTATTACTGGGCCGTCCACAAATGGAATCATTTAAATATTCATGAAGAGCAAAGTAAATATCTTAACGAATCACATTCTCCCGCTGCTTGCAGGCAAGCTAGGCATTTTTGCGTCTTTAGCAAGGAATATAATCCAAGTTTATCTATAGTGGAATACTTGATCTGATATGTAAATTTCATTAAATATTAAAATCATATAATATAATAAGAAAATTTATACAATTGTATATTATATCAAGAACTATGTTGAAAAGAAATATACTTGATTTTGCTTCAATATATTTTAGTTTGTTTAGAGAACAAGTTACCTGCTTAAGAGTCCAGAAATATATATACGTAAGACACCCACTCACGCACATACACACACACACACACACAACACACACACACACTGTTTCCTGAGCAGATCATATCCTGTTTACTTGTTGATGACAAACAGAATTAAATAAAATATTGATTACAGTTCCTGTTAACAATATTATGACACAAATAATTTAAAATATATTTTTAGACATGAGGTGCATAGAAATAAACATGATATAATGTAGTTGGGGATTCCAACCAGGTGTGAGAGACAGCATTCTCGAGGGTCCGAGATGCAGGGCTGTAACTTTATGATATTCCCTTAGTTGAAGAAAATTTCAGCACTTTTAAGGCTATGATATTTTTTCAAGAAATTCTAAGGATAATTTCAATACCTAACGTCAATCTCGTCGTGTAAATCCCAATTGAATAGTATTTTCATACAAAAAATATTGTTGTACATATTTCAAGAAAGCAATTTTTTGTTTGCCATGTATATTCAAATTATGAACTAAGATATCATTTTTAGTCCATATGGTTAATTTTTTTGCTTACTACAAAATTAAATTCATTTCTCAGTGTTTCGAAGCCAGTTCTTGGTTTTACTTTTTTTACATACATTTCAAACAAAAGGTATTATTTTCGTCAAGCTTATTCAAATATCAATCTGTGAAGTTTCTTATCTAAAAATCTATATTTTTTTTTAGATATATAAGAGTGAAAAAAATATCTTTTTTACATAAAATTTAGTAGGAGTCGTCATATTTTATCCTTGGACAAAGTATAATATGTAGGGGGTGCGAGTTCAGAGCAAAATTTATTTAAAGGTGCAAGATGAAAAAAATTTGGGAAACCACTATGATAAAGAAAAGCTATGAAAAAAAATCACTGGACGGCCAAAGGAAAGGTTACAAGGTTTTATTTGAACAGGAACCATGGCGTATACTAGATACGGTTTCCCAATTCAGCATTTTCAAGAATATTCAGAATCCTTGAGAAAGGCGTAGACATCAAAACAAAAGCAATATTTGTCACTGACCTAAATTTTATTTTAAGTGAATTTAAAAATAAGTGCATTATTCACAAAACATAATGTTAGTAATGTTAATAGATTCAATTTTATTAAGTTTTTATATGGATATTTCAATGACCTAATGTTAGATTTGTATAATTTAGAGGTAAAATTAAATAAATTAAATGATAAAAATATTGTAATTCTGGCTGATAATGATTTTTGGAGCCCATTTTCGGTACGAAAGAAGATCTACAGCCAGCGGGAGATTCCTATAATCATTTATTGCCGAAAGCTCGCTAAGTACATACTAAACATGATGGGTTTCCAACATTTCCCATTAGTTAAGAAAATAGTAATACAAATTTGATCATCTCGTCTCATCAAGTCAGTCCATTAGGGTTTAATTGGAAGAACAAATAGTAGAAGAAGAAAGTTCATTTCATCATAGATATTTAACTTTTAAAATTTCACCATAATTCAAAAATACACATTGCAGAACTGATTTACAATGTAAGAGATATAACATAATAGCTGATTGGATAAGATTCGTAAAGGTGTTAAAGAGAGAATTTAAAAAAAAATGAAATATACATATTCTTCTTGACTTAACAACATAACAATTAGATGATATCATGAGAGATAAGGTGCTATGCACGACTGACGTGCCTCTGCTTACATTGAGGTTTAATTAAGTGATTGAGAAAGCATGAATTGAATTAATTGGATAATATCCATTAGAAGAATAATTAAAAATAAGTTTGGCTTAAAGCAAATTAAGAAGTAGATTAATGATAGCTGCAGCAAAGAGCTTGATGGAAGCTAAACTAGCGATTTAAAGATTCCCTTTAAGATAGCCACGAATCATTTTTCCTTGCGGACAATTAAATCAGAGAGATGATTATCACTTGTATGTAAGAGAGGAAGAGAAGTATGTAACAACAGCAGGTGATATTGAATTTAATTTAGATGAAGTGAAACAAGTAATTTACGAATTTGATTTGAAAGAAAACACATTGAATGGAATTAGTATGAGAATAATTTTGAATCATTACCAAAGTACGAATTTTGAATAATTTCCAAAATTTGCACTCAAACTTATAATGTATATTTAATGAGAAGACATTTCTTTGAGGAATGAAAACATTCAGTAGTAATTATGTTGGTAAAATAAAGACGTAAAAAATCAGAAAAGATAATCAAGTATGTACCAATCATTCTTTTGTCCTTCGAAGGATAAGTAGTTTAAAAAAATAATGGTCGATTAAATCGTCTATCATCTAAGAATTAATACTTGAGTAATTTGCAGTTTGGGTTTACATTTCAGACCAGTAAACGTAATGTAAGAGGACTTCAATGAGGAACGCAATGTCAGTCGCACAGGTACTACCGACCAACGATTCTTTCCGTGCAGTATACTGCGCGTTGTAATTAGCAGTCCAGGTCACGGACCTACTACTCCTGCATTATACAGGTATCGTTAGATGGTGAGGGAGCATTAGATGCGGCTTTGTAACAGGCTATTTTGAGCCAATCAATTTTTTAGCAAAAGGCAATGATCTTTACTAATTAACGGCCTCTTATTTCTCAAATTCGTAGGCTATTAATTCTATCAACAATTACCAAACTACAAATACCTATGAATATAAAATTAAATTCTATGTTTAAACTACTGTTTTTAAATTCAGTGGAAATTGGAGCTTTTATTAAAGACTTGGTAATAAGAACCAGGTTCTTACCTGTTCTTGGCAAGAACAGACTGGTAATAAATCCTTGGATCTCATCAAAAACTGAGAAAACCCAAATAAATATTTTTTAATCCATAAAGAACACATATATTGCTCTTGGATCTCATCAAATTTAAAAAAAACACAAATTAATATTTTTTAATCCATGAAGAACACATGTACTGCTGTTGGAATGGAAAGGAACCGGTAGATGTTTATATAAATAGAACAAAACTAAAAGTAATAACGAAATTAAATATATTGAGTCATTTTTGATTACATATATAACTGTTATAAGCAAGTTGATACAGTTTGCCAGAAAAGTTTGCACATTATCAACGTCCACTGATGTTTAGCAAAGGTTACTGCAAAGAGATCTCGCAGATAATGCAATCAGAGCAATATATATTTGTGAAACAGAACTTGTATGTTCTATATGTATGAAAATATAAAGCTTCTCTGCATGCAAAGCTAATGTGGTCAATGACATTAAAATAGTGGTCTATTAAAAGCCATTTGAAGGGAATACATAGGCTTAGAACACTGCGCATAATAAAAGGATTCAAGACTATTGGATGAAATCGCACTGACAACGTCAAATAACTGACGATGGTGATAAAGCTGTTCAAATACAAAATGACTGCATCCTGCTGTTTACTTAACCGCTAACGTAAGCGATGTGATTGATTTACAGTTTATACTGATAGAAGAAAAATATCAGGAGGGATTGGTGGGGTTTTTGTAGTATCAAAAAAAAACACATGTTCAAAAAAGAAATCATTATTTTAAACCTATGGCAGCAATAACTTAGCAGAGTTGTTTGCGATTCCTCAAACAATAGTTGGATTCAAAAAAAAAAGCTGCCCCACTGAATCAAATCAAGGCAGCCATAAAGGCAGACCACAAAAAACATGAATTGAAACAATCTACAACAGAATCACACACTGACCCATACCGATGTACGTAAGAAGACAATATCTTTAGAAGTAGGTATTGAATGAACTAAGGCGTGCAAATGGAGAGTGGGGTACAAGATAGCAGACAGTTTGTAGAAGGAAGAGGCGATTGAAGGTGAACTGGAACTGAGCTGCAAAACGTCACCAGATCCTACTTCAAGAACAAATCACACAACAGAAGAAACATTTAACAACAATAATGGTAGAAAATCAAGAACATACTTCCCAACCAATTAGACCAGGAAAACACTTGACAGGTTAAAAATGGATTACAGATTGGTTCAGTAACTAACTGGACAAGGTTGAACCTGATACTCGTATTACTTCAATAGATTAATATGGTAAAATGGTAAAGTTTCAAATAATAGGTGTGCCGGCGACTGATGAGCCATGGTACCACTTAGTATACCTCTACCTGTATTAGAATCACTTCTGACACACCTTAAATCAAATATCTATGACTACAGGATATAATTGACCGATAACATCATAAATGCGTATCACAGGAAATTTTAACTAATTTTAATAATTTCTGTTGAAAAGTCATTAGATGCGTTTTAGCTATTAGACAGTATTTAATTTAGTTTTATTTTAATTGATTTTTATTTTATATTTAAAAATAATTACGTTAAAACAATAATTTTTAAATAAATATATATATGTATATATATATATATTCTATGTTTTTTGTTATTGAGGGCTAGGTCAAATAAAAGAAAATAAACTCCTTCCTAGGCCGACGTTTCGATGTATTTGTACATCATCTTCAGGGCTAAAATTAGAGTAAGAACTATAATACATTTACCAAAACAATCTACGCAGATGGTACCATAAGCGTAGATTGGTGGAGAAAACCTCACAAAACAGATAGATACCTCAACTTTAAGTCACCACCATCCAATAAATCAAATAATTAAAATTGCCATAGCCTTGAAAAATAGAGCCCTTATCTCAGTGATCCATATATCATAATCAAAATATACAAACTAAATTAAAAACCATCTTAATCAATAATAACTTCCAATAGACCTCGTTAACACTATCATTTCCAAACAGTCCTAACACACTAAAACATTACATGATAGATCCAAGGCAATGAAAACGGAGGTATTAACATTTCAAGGACCAATTTCAAACACTGACCAAGATTCAAACATTTCTCGATCAACCAAACCATGTAAAATTGCAAATATGCTAGCTCAACATATGTTAAAGGTTTATCAAACAACTAAACAGAACAATAAAATTACTATACAAACTGCAAAATAACGTACAAAAATACAAAAACACTCAATAATACAGTTTTTTCAAAACTAAATCCATACATACCTAACAATAACAAAAGCAATATAGTATACCAAATTAATGCACAAATTGCACATGACATATATAGGACAAACCAGTCAGTACTTAGGAAATAGATTGGCACAACACAAAACGGACATTAAGAAAAAGAATATTACATGTGCCTTAGCAAAACATGCCCTCTCTTTAAATCACACTTTTGACCTTACAAATTCCAAAATCATTGACATGGAAGCAGACTGGGAAAGAATAATAAAAGAAATGATACACATACAGAAAACTCCAAACTTTGTAATTCGAGGTCTGATATTGAAAAGTTTAGCCATATTTATACAAACATTCTTTCCCATCACCAGATTAATAACAATAGTAAATCATTGTAACATGGATGATAACCTTAAGTTACAAACTAACCTTCTTTATGTAACCTTCATATGTTCACCCGCCCTGTTGTGTGGAAATGATAGATGAATATAACAAAGTAGTGTTTTTTCGTACTTATAACCATTTAATTCTCATGTAACTTAAATAACATTAGCACACTTTCAATGTAAAAACTAATTTCCTTTTTTGTGACTGAATATTTTTTGAATTATTCGTTTTAGTTGTTACTCAACAAAATTTGATTATCTTTTTTATTAAGTAACCTGTTTGTATGTATCTTGTTGTCTTAAAAAAAAATTCTGATGTTTAGTTATAGGATCGAGATTGTAGATGTTTGAGTATAATGATATATGTGTCTAACTCTAATTAAGCTGAATGATGATAACCAAATATCGAAACGTCGTTGCACTTAGTGTAGGATCGTTTATTGTTCTGTTTTAAGAATTAAACGTAATGTTCTTGTGACACGGTCCTAGTTATATAATCAGGTTGTTAGAATTACCGGGGTGAGTCTGTTGAAAAAGTTTTACATGTAGATTTTAGTTGACAATTTTAGTCAAACACAAACCAAAAATTGTAGATAATTTCTGTTTAAAAGTACAGCAGAGTCGTTCATTGTTCATAAAATTAGCTCATAGAAGTGAAGATAGTTTTTTTGTTCAACAAAGCGTAACTTCAACGCAGAGGATGTCACCTAAAATGATGTCTTTCCTCATCTACTACAGAGATTGCCGCCACTTCAATGAGACAACACAGTGAAATAATTCTCTTACACTAAGGACACACAATGTGGGCTAGTCAACAGTATCGCTATTGAATCATAATCATCTAACGAACATTAAGAAAGGTGATGAACTCAATAAACGGATAGATGATATTTTAATAATCAGGAAATAATAAGTAAGGAACTCAAAACCTAGGTGCAAACAAATATTTAGAGATAGGTGCAAAATGGACCTGTGAATTCTTCAAACTTTCCATTTGAAACACAGACAAGTGAACCCAGTGTGGCGAACTTACCCTAACCAGTTCTGTTTCAGATATGTAAATAAAACATAATTTCTACTTTTTATTTTTCTTGAATATAATACCAATATATCTCAAAAGTACTTGATTGATTATGGCTTGATTGATTATGAAAGTTTGTTTTAGGTGGTTAATAAACCTATGAGGATGGTGTGTGCTTTTTGATTAATATTCGACAAGCCATATGCATGTGCTTGTATACTTATGAATAAATTAGATAAATCACTGAAAGTCCTTTCCTTCTGCTTCAGATTAATAATTTATCGCTGTAATATCACACATCTATTAAATTCTTACCTGCGGATAAGTGATGTTACGTATGTTTTATTTACATGTGGACTACATCCTACGTTTTAATTTATTCATACAGAAAGTCAACTTTATACACACTCGATATAATTATGATTCAACATGATTAAAATGGTTGTATAATCATCTAAAGGAGTGCAGATTTTCATTTTTTTAATACTACAGTCGTGTTCTGTTCCTTGACTAAAATCATGTTTATTTGCCGTTATTTTACATGTAGTAGACTATGCAAGAACTGTTTATTGGGTATTCCAAATCATGTTTTTGCATACAATCTCATATTTAATGAAAGAAGTATTGCGTATAGTTTGACGATGATGCATGTAATACACAGTGGAACATGCTGGAATAAAATACAAAATAAAAAAAAACTCATATAAGTACTTTAAGTTTTTTTGTATTTAATTTGTTTACAGATCTAAGGGACTAACAAAGTCAACCCTCATATATGCATTCCTCCAGGAAATATTGCATCTCCCATTGATTCTATATTGGGAGTCTTAAATTTTGCCTAACTCACATGTATTTGGAGTAGGGATCTTTCCACAGGCTCGGGACCGATGATTTAGCGTCCTTTCCAAGGCTAACCAACGACCAACGAATATTACCATGCACAACAGTGCATGTCGTAAATAGCAGTTCCGGACCAGAGGCCCACTACTGCTAGATTCTCATCCTGCTGTTTTTGTTGGGTCAGTAAACATTGTCAAGAATGTGGGAGTCAGTCTGTCAGTATGTCTTTCCAAGGCATTTTGTGCTTAGATTTATTCACCTCTCACGAGAATAAATCGAGGGCCAAAATGGGTGTCGATGCTCAGACCTACCGGTTCAGAGGCGAGCACGTTGCTAACCTTATCCCCATATATTAAGACTACAAATGTACTAATATACTTAGTTGAACAAACATGTTCATGCTGCTACTTATCTGTAAGTAAATGTTTTTTCTCATGGAAAAAATCAATCTCGAGATTTCAACAAATTACATGTTTTGACGTCTTCAAAGTTCATTTTGATTTTTTTATCTCTATGATTTATGAATGTGTTTGTGTTTGTGTGTGTGCATCTAAGAGCAAAAGGTATCCTTACTTGTACCCACGCTACAAGACACACTATTCTTTCATCAAATTCATATTTTATACAAAAATGTACCTAATAATGTAAATATGACTATATTTTTTTAGGCACTAATAGATTTTATAAAAGTTACTTTCTGGATAAAATATTATTTTAAACCTATTTAATATTACTAATTTTTCAGTATTGAAATTTTGGTATTAATATGAAAGTACTAGCAGCATGACCTGAATACAGCATTCATTGAATAATGACAGAAATGCAATCTTAGGCATAAGAAATAATTTATAATTTACTCCATTGGTAATGTTGTATCCTTAGATTCAAGAAAAACGTACTTTAATAGATTGAATAAACTACAACGACACGTATGTATATCTAGGGGTAACAGAATCATTGGGTCCTTGGATTCAATGCAGCATTAAACTAGTATTACCTTTCATCGACAAGAATATTTTATCAAAATAAAAGGTCATCTACAGTCTACTGAGACATTTCTATGGAAGGTAAAATGTTTAAAGTATAATAGATCCAAACATTAATAAATTGGTTTATATGCTACCTGATACAATCAATCTTAAAGAACAAAATTTCACGATAATGCTTCGTATATAGCTTATTCCAAAAATATGTCAATAGCAGTTGGTGATATACATATTAACAGATAGTAAGGATGGCTTTGAGAGGTTTCAAATAAATCCGCTATTATTAATTTGAAACGAAGTGTGAAGGGATGATCTCTTCCCTTAAAGGATGTAGATTGTCAATAAAATTAAATTTTATGTGGAAACCGAACACCTGAGAATGCAGGGTAACGAGACAGTGGATTAGTGGAAGTTTGAGGCAAGCAAACTTTTATTATTCTAGTGCCTTAAGACACAAAACTCACTAGCTTCTCCAAGGATTCATTAAATGAATAGGTAAGAAGGACGCAATAAAAGTAGGCTCAGCCAAATCTACTTCAGTCTAATAAGCTCAACCCAAATGAAATTCAATTTTTAAGTTAATACTAAACCTTCAAAAAATTGATTTCGAAATATAAATTCAACTAGCAAACGTACCTGTCTTTGACGGAATCAAAAATTCTATTATACTTGGTATTCCAAAATATCATAGAATACTATACCAATTATAGTATTATACTAATACTATAATTAGAAATTATAGAACAGTTTAAAATACCATTATTAGTACAGTGTTAAACAAATGCCTCTGTATACACTACATTAGCTGTCTGTCGTTCAAGTTCATGGAAGAACAAACAGTTGGAACCTCTGACTCTTGAGCAAGTAAACTACAGTTGACCATGTTAGAAAAACTTGGTCTCGCTAACTTGAATTCCTACGTTCGATGAAGTTTCCCTTTGTGACTTAACGTCAATGCGAAATAGACTCTCAAAGGACTTTGCAATCACTTCAACGGAAACAAATAGTGGCTCAGAATCAATGGTATGCGTGGTATACACACAGACTCCCCAATACCCATCCAGTCATTATGTCCGTCTCTGTGCAGAGCACGAACTCAGAGTCGTGTCCCGTTGCACAGGATTGGGGCACTCACATTTCGTAACATGAAATTTGTTACTGCTACTAAATTGCAACATGATTGGTGCTCCTACTTTTAGTTTTTACTCATGAGAAAGCAGTCCAGAAGAAATAAATTCAGAGTCAAGAAATTCAGTTAGATAATGAACTGCTTCCTCATCACTAATCACTCTCTTTACTGACTTGTAAGTTCTTTCATCGGTATGATATAGCGTAAGAACTTGTTTGTTGATTTTTCCTGCCTGTTCATATTAAGGATTGAGAATTGCTCGTTTAAAACACTGTTTATTCTTAATAGATAGTACATCTTGAACTCTGGGAAACACCTTTTCAATGATGTCAAATATGCAATATATTCATATGCTTCAATGAAATTAAAATCAACTAACAATACCTAATTGCTACACCTGTATATTTCAAAATAAACATGTGTGTATAGTTAGCCAAACACGGCTTAAAAGTTCATAACATCACTTCTGTACTGAATTATGAATCTATTATAGAGCCCATACTTTAAGTTAGGCATACACAAATCCAGTGTCAAAGTTTCAGCTCGCTATGTCTTATGGTGGCTGAGTTTACTTGTGACAAACGTTTTTGCTTTAAACTTCCATAACTTCACTTCTACGTTGAATTCCAATCAATTCAGAGCCTATATTTTAAGTTAGACCTACACAAATCTACTGTAAAAGTTTCAGCTTGATATGTCCTTATGGTGGCTGAGTTTACTTGTGACAAAATGTTTGCAGACAAACCGACAAACCAAAAAACTGACAAACCTACAAACCGATAAACCAACAGAAATTTTTCTAAGGGTGGATTCGGTTTCTCCAATATACGAAACGTAAAGAAAACTTGAAATGAGTCAGTTCTAAGCAATGTACAGACAAAATGATTATTGTATTTATATAGAATCTAACTAGGAATTTTCTTCGTAACTCACATAAGTAAGAAGAATTTGCAGGTTATTTGCTATGCTATGAAAACTGAGGCAATGTTCTAGAAGATTACAACAATCGTTAATATCTTGGTGGTTATTAGGTTCATTTTTTATTGAAATCTAAATTTTATTAATTTTATTAAAGAAAGGGAACTATAATAGGACAGATATGTCCTTCATACGAACGAGACAGTGAGGCACAGTCTCCCATTTTAATAATAACATAATAATAATATATTTTTTTTTATAGGTTGTGGAAAAATCTACTGAACTTTTTTTATCTACTGAACTACTTGAATCCATGGGTACGCAGGAGTAGACCTGGTCTAACCAAATCCTAACAGACGGCAATCCCGGCTAGGAAACATTTGTAAAGCATTCGTGCCGGGCCAACATGTTCTCTGGCACGAATATCGCATGTATTCGTGCCGAGCAACGAATATCACAACATTATGAAGAAGCTATTCTAATAGCTGCCCTATAAAAGAACGACAGGTTATAAAACTGTCTCCACATGACTTTAGACTCGGGACGAAATATTTTCATTCAG
The DNA here is from genome assembly GCA_026182355.1 of Hermatobates lingyangjiaoensis. NCBI lineage: Eukaryota > Metazoa > Arthropoda > Insecta > Hemiptera > Hermatobatidae > Hermatobates > Hermatobates lingyangjiaoensis. Next base: position 174,385 of record JAPFBL010001937.1, on the reverse strand, counting down.
GAGCATCTGTTGGATCAAGTTGTCTGGGCTCACTTCTCCCAATAAATTAACCATTCCTTGACGCAAAACTCTTCTTACTGCTCAGCAAGAGAAAAAAGTGTGTTTTGCATCGTCTTGCTCTCCTCAGCAGTAATGCATACATTCAGGGGTGGCATCTTATATAAATATAGAAGTGTGCCTTCCTGCTCAGCACGAGAAAAAAGTATGCTCTGCATCGTCTTGCTCTCCTGAGCAGTAATGCACACATTCAGGGATGACATCTTGTATAAATATAGAAGTGTGCCTTCCTGCTCAGCAAGAGAAAAAAGTGTGTTTTGCATCGTCTTGCTCTCCTGAGCAGTGATGCGCACATTCAGGGATGGCATCTTGTATAAATAGTAAGAAATTTGCCTGCCTTCTCAGTAGTAAAGTAAGGAGGAATAATAATAATAATAATAGCAAAAGTAATATAATAATAATTACTAGTCACATTGTTTGAGAACACTGATTCTGAATTTGGCCATAAAATGTATAGGGACACATTGAAAGAAAAGAAGTTAATAAATCATTATCACTGAGTCTTAGTAACACTTTTCCCGGATAGTGATATTACGCCTACACGACAGCAGCATGCAAATAAAAGTAATGCTAAAAACATTGTCAACGAGTTTGAGATTTTGATGGCATGATTACTTACAGTAATTTTGTAGGTCAGTCTCGATATATATATTTTTTTTAAACTGGTGTACTTGGTTTTGTGGTTTCTGTATTCTTAAGGATTTGCACTATCATTCAAGTAGTTCTAACCTATTCATCATAATTAATATTACTCATATTAAGATATAAGGCTGTCATATATTTATTGTTATATGTCCAGCACCACAGGTGCTCAGTGTGTAACTAATTACTACGTTATATCAATTTCAACAACTTAAAAATATTGAAGAATCAATAAAGATTGATAGATGTGAAATTCAATTTTAAAAATGTTTATCTGTTTTATTTGTTGATTGCTAATATTTACTTAGTTTTCTTTATATACAAAGAAGTAAAAAGATTTGTTGGATTTAAAATATTTTTAAAACATCTTAAATTTCTTTAAACCTTGAAAATATATATTTACTTTTATTAAAATTGACCCACCTCCGATGTTTTTAGAATCACGTTCAGAAGAAATATATTTGATCTTTCTCTAGAAATATACAAGAAAGAAAAATATTTATTTTTTGTAAATTGATAGAGAAAATATTATAAAATTAGAATGTAATCTCAATTATATATTATTTTTTTTCTATTTACGGCGGCTGTAATATAAATATGCAAGCTGTTTTTGCAAGAACAACTCTCCAATATTCTTAATACTATAATTCATAAATCAGACCTACATTTCCTAGTCATCGTGATCATGTTGTTTTATAATATGTTTATTATCCCTTGGAATAAGTGGTTGGTTCAAAATTGAAATTTTTAGGGTAATAATTTATTACGTTTGATTATTCTAACAATTTTATCCATAGGGTTTAAGTGCAATTCTATATATATTCTTTTAACAACTATTATTTTTTTACTAAAAGTTTTGTGTTAATACAACAAGTTTTTCCTTTTTTTTTTTTTTAGGATCATGCATTTGGTAAATATAAGATGGATATTATAGGGGAAAAAAGTGTAATCAGAAAAATGTTTATAACAATAAAGTTTAATAAAATGTTAATTAATTTCAAGACAGCTTCCAATTTATAAATCAGTTCATCATTGTCAACTTCAATTAAATCTAAATCAACTAGAGATTTCTTTGTCTTTAAGACTTGATATTAGTCGTGGAGAAAAGAGTTCATTAAAAGCAAAGAGACAAAATAATTTTCTTTTTTATAAATCTGAATTTACTAGACGGTGATCAGATGAAACCATCAAATATAATCAGAAATAAGATACTTTACTTTTATTTTGCAATTCATCATTTTGAATGGTTCACTTTTCTTATACTATGATTAATAAATCAATTTGCCTAGCTTTAATGAAACTGCAACCATTATACTGGTTTCCACAAAAATGATCTGTTTTCAGAATTCTTTTTTGAAAGAAAATTTTTTTTTTGTTGACAGAGAAATATTACTTATAATTCATTTATCCATTTCTATTTTATAAATTTATTGACTGTTACAGTTATATGGAACATTCAGGTGTAGCTCTAACATTTTTAGTGAAGTTTAATTTCAAACTAAACAGACAACACACTGACAGAAACTGCAACTTAAAAGTTTATGGGTGAATAATATGTCATATGGTGCTTTATAAATTTTATTCATTAATAGTAATAAAATTAAACGAAGAAAATGAAAGGTAATTAAAAGTAAGTAGTCATATGAAGATAGCATGAGTATCAAGATGATACCTATACAATTTACGGAGTAGATTTTTTTCTGCAATAGACTTAGAATAATCTAATCAGGATATTAACAAGAGGATGGGAGACTTTTAACCTTCACAAGAGGCTAAAGTTCTTTAAGTAGCAAGTGAAATTAGTAACTTGTACTTATTCTTATGAGTGATTCCTGTTCTTGAGGAAACGAGATGTTAAGGGCAAAACCCTATGCTCCAAATGCATAATGTCATGATCTTTAATTTGAAACCGTAGTCACTGTTCAACCATTCTTACTTATATACGTAAAACTCAGATATCTGAAGTCTTCTTCTACTAACCATGCTAACCCTTGTCTGATCAGTCATTTGGTGACGTGCTGACCAATATAATCGGTAACTCTTGACTCGGTGACAGTGTTTTACGGGTGAAATGTGCGACTCATAGTGCTCTTTAAGATTATTGCAGCTGATCTCCATATTATGCTCTCATGCTTTGTTGTTCATCAAGACCTCTATCTGAAATCGTGGGCTGACAATCTATCAAAAATATAGATGTTGATTGACCAGTTTATGCTAATTAAAAACAAATGGTATTTAAGTGTGAATGGTTTCAAAGAATACAGTTAAAATTGTGCATCTTGTTAATTAGTCATAGTCATAGTCATGGACAATAGTATACTGGAGAATAAAAACAGCTTGGGGATTATGGCAATGTAGTACTATAATCACGTGTGTTCTCGTAAGCCCACTAACACGTTAGACGAGCACTATAAATAATATTTATTGCTTAAGTATTTCTGATAGAAACTAATATAGACAATTTGTTTTTTTTTTAATAAAAATTGTAATGTATTTATGTTAATACATAGAACAAGTATCAAGATTCATTTTTGGCAATCCAAGAAGTTATGTAGCTTATTTGTGTCAAGATAAAAGAAATAATTTTGTAATATCAGATGATGGTACATATTTAGTTTTGACTTAAATTGAAAAAGATGTCACCAAAATATATATACAATCATGATTTCCTCTCACACAAGTAAATTAGAAATTATGGTAAGATAAAATTTATTAGTAGTTGCAGTACGTGTGAGAAACTTTGGAAATATATCATAGAGAACAAACTCTTGTTGAATTTACAAGGATTTGACGCAAATTGTGACTTTATCCCATAAATTAATATACCTGTGTGAGACCACATACTGTGCCAATGATTCTTATTATGTTGAAAATAATCAGTACTGCTAATTCATCAACTGCTGAATTCAGAAGCTGAATGCATAAATATCATTTAACTAACAGATCAGAATAAGGAGAAAGGATTTAAACTGAGATATTAAAATATATAAAAAAAATATGTAACGTAAATATCTCACTGATTTCATCTCAAGTAAGTAAATTTTAGTTTTCTTTTCAGTATATGTTAGCTTTTGAAATGATCACTGTGTTCACAAATTTGAGTAATGTTAATATTTAAAATGTTTTGTTACCTGATAGTAATTTTTTTTAATTTTATTTTGCATGGTCACAACAACGTAAATGAAACATTACCAGTGACAAGGATGAAAGAAATATATACACTTACACATGGAGGCAGGAGGGAAAAAATAATTCATGCGATTATACTTTCTGACGTGAAAAATAAGTTATAAAAATGTGATTAAATTTTCAAGGCACTAGAATAATTCACACCAATTAGTCTCTTGGCTAATTTCTCTTCAGAAGTCTTTGACGATTTTTCTGCAATATTGGTTGAAGAGATATTTAGGACTAAGGGATTATTATTTTTAAAAATATTAAACAATATGGAAGTTAACAATAGGAAAAAATTAACAATGTGGAAGGCTTTGTATTCATATTGCCACTTGATGAACTGTTGAAATCCTGAGGTCTGAATAGATTGTTTGATTTGGTATATAGAAAGGACAGTGAAGAATTTTTCTAAGATTTTTTTTATTGATGAGCTTGTATCCTCTGGGCATTGCTAGTTTTTGTTGCTCCCCACATCTCAATACCGTAAGTTCAAATTGGCATAATCATAGATTTGTATAGAAAAGGTTTATTGACAGTTGTTAATTTTGAACGATTATTACGTAAGTGATGATAGTAATTTAAATTTATAATTTGGTCTTTTAGGTGACGCTTGACATCTGTTTCTGAAACTGGCAACTGAGAGAACTTACCAAGCTAATTTCACTCTTTTATCAAACTTAATCGGAACTTGTTAAGTCAGTTTGTTTGAATAAGAATTTATGCCAAAAAACGTTTGTGATAATTCTTTCATGAATGTACAGTTATGTGGCTGAAAAAATAAATATGCTGTACATCGGTCATTTTGAGTGCACCAATTTAAGTGAAATCACTGAAATAATGGAATTTTAGGTTTAGTCAATACTTTGATTGTGTCGTTAGAAAAATGACCTAATCAGTAAATTGTGTAGGTGTAATAGCCATGCAAGCCCGAATTCACCTTTACCCTCTTGGTATTTTCATATGACTATTTACTTATAATTTGACTTTCACTTCCTTTATTTGATTTCATTAAAATTCTTGAATCAACTTTATAAAGCACAATACGACATACTATAACCTATAAACCTTATAACTTGAACATTCTGTCAGGACGTTTTCTGTGTGTTTCAAATTAAACTTCACCAAATGTTGCAGAGATAACAACTCAGTGTCCATATATCTGTAGTTATAACCATATATCGTTAGATAGTGTTTCCTTCCAAAGAGTTTAAAATCAAGTAATAATCAAACGATTGTCTATTGCACATCGCAAAAGGTGCTCAACTCCAAAGCCTCTACAAGCAAGGGTTTTGGATAAAAAACACAGACATGCAAAGGCAATGGATGCTCAAATTATGAAGATTATAAAAAGATATCATTCGAGTAGATGATAGGAAATAAGTCCAATAAATAGAGGGGCCGAGTTAGTGATGAAAGGATTAAAACATACTAGAAAGTGATCCCCGATATCTTAATCGAAGTAAGTGGTACTTGTAACATAGTGATGGGGCAGAGAAGTACGTCCTTTGTATTGAGTTCAGATTTATATATATATATATATATAATATATATATATACATATATACATATAAAAAGATTTCACATAAACTCGTGAAACAACAATCAATGATCAAACCACAATAAGAAATGGGAAAACAAGACTAAGATCTTTCAACCGTAACAAGCGGTCTTCGTCAGAGTCAAAAACCCAACTGAACACTAGATGCAGAAAACATCTGGTGAGGAGTTGAGAAGAGTGGGAGGGAAGAGTGGTATTTTAAAAGGGTGAAAGCACAGAAAGGACTAATGTCCAGAAAGGGATGTTTGGGAAAACAAAGGAGTACAGTAAGAAAAAGTAAAAAACTATCCGCTAGCTGTCAACCCTCTTTGAAGAGGGCTATTGCCCTCGTGACGAAAGTATCAAGTTTGAAGAGACCGTTACTAATGTTTATAATATTAGATCTATTAAATTTAATTAGAGACGATTCAATAATATTTCTTAACAACATTGATTTTTCATAGGTAATAAATTTAGCTCCTGTCCAATCAATATGATGATTTTCATTTTTTATATGCAAGGAACATGGAACATGGACATGGAAAAACTACTGTTTTCCTGTCTACTTACGTTATATTGGTGTTGTTTTACACGTGTTTTTAATGATTTACCAGTTTGACCAATATAAATTCTATGGCAATTTTTGCACGGAATTTTATAAATACCAGCGGACTCCAATTCGCTTGGAGAGTTTTTTATTAACATATTACCCACGTTATTACGATTAGAAAACACTATATTAAAATCAAGTTGTTTGGCTAATCTTGGAAGGGGGTCCAATGATTCGTGGTATGGCAAAACTATAGAATTTGATAATAAAAGGGGCTCTTTTGAAGTATTAGAGAAAGTTTTTTTAGCACCCTTAGTCTTGTTTTCCCATTTCTTATATATACATATTATATATATATATATATATGGATTAATTTACCACAGTGAAAAGAATTCGTTAACCAATTTTTGTTGACGAAAGGCCTTGGGGTATTGTTTCCAAATTATTTTCTCTGTGGTAAATTAATCCATCCATTACATCAGTTCATATTTTGATTATATAATCAATATATATATGATATTATAATATATATATATATATATATATATATATATATATACTTAAAATAAACTGTGACACATAGACAGAAACATAACAAAGACTCACTTTTCGATATTTTGACCGTTGTCAACTGACTGTCGTCCCTCCGTCAATTCACTTCTTCTCCTGAGGACGACCGCCATTACTGTCGAAATATTGAAAAGTGAGTCTTTGTTATTTTTATATCTATGTGTTACAGTTTATTATAAGTGTAATCTGTCCTGCTGTATCGTTTCCGTTTATCATGGTAAATATATATACAATTAAAAGAAACGGTCCAGCGGACTTTTTTAAATAAAATAAATTCAAAACGAAGGAAACAAGCATAACTCACATCGTATTTCGACCATCGTTGTCATCAGGAGGTGTGAGGAGCAGGAGGAGTCCCGCAGGAAGACAGGGCGGCGACTCAGTCTTGTTTCTTCAGGAGTCGCCGCCCTGCCTTCCTGTGGGACTTTTCGCTCTTCGCTCTTCACACCTCCTGATGACGACGATGGTCGAAATATCGATGTGAGTTATGTCTGTGTCTTTCTGTGTGTTTCCTTCGTTTTGAACTTATTATATATATATATATATATGGATTAATTTACCACAGTAAAAATAATTCGTCAACCAAATTTTGTTGACGATAGACCTTGGGGCATTGTTTCCAAATTAATTTTTCTGTGGTAAATTAATCCATCCGTTACATCAGGTCTTATTTTGATTATTATTGATATATATATTTATATACGTGTTCAAAATTCAAGAAAATTAACACACAGAGTAAAGAAACACACTTACAGACTCAAATTTTCAGGTAATCCATCTTCAGGAGAAACGAGAATGATAGACCAAGCACTTTGTAGACGCAAGGGTAAGAAACCGTCCCAACAACCGCCAGTGCTACCCCCCGGTCTTGGAGTAATAGAATTAAGAGAAACAGTAATATATTATTATTACATAACAACATGTTTAACATGAGTTTAGGTGCATAGCAGTAATCCTGAAGAAAGAAATAATTTTTACATTAATCTCCTCTCATAACTGTATTTGAAAAAGAGTATGTCGTTACTTCGTGCTATGGACCAGTCACGCCGAATAACGGAGGCTGCATTTTACCTTGTCCTTCAACTCCCACATCACCTTGCTTTATTGTCTACATCCAACAGAAACAAATATGAACAATTGAACTTTTATGGCTCATCATGTTTTCCATGCTATTACACACACCTCGTTAGCGAATATTTGTATTCACATGTTTCATATGGCACAAAGAACAACAATGTTTACCAGCAAAACCTTCGACTAGAATGTTTTGTCTAGTTAACATTGTTGTTACTAAAAAATAAAACCGAAACGTTGGCAACGAGAGTTTGATTTTTTTATTCTAGGGAATTGACCAATTCCCGATTAGAGAACACACCTATTCTTTAAATGGTCGATATATATATATATATATATATATATATATATATTGTGTGTGTGTGTGTGTGTGTGTGTGTGTGTGTGTGTGTGTGGTGTGTGTGTGTGTGTGTGTGTGTGTGTGTGTGTGTGTGTGTGTGTGTGTGTGTGTGTAACGTTATAGATAAAACGTTTTTTATTATCTGGTGGTAATAACATCAAGAAAAGTAAAAATTTTGAGTTCAATAAAATTTACTTGTTAGAAAGTAACTTCTTTCAATATTAGAATAAAATCTACAACCAATTATTTTTAATTGTAAAGTGATTTTATTTAGACATGTTTTTATAAATATATTATATATATAAAAATCTTCATAAACTTATTGACCGTGAAACAGAAATAGGATAACATTTACAACTCGGTCAGTCCTTCAGATTCAAATGAAACTTTTAATGCTGACGTTTCAGTTTTTGTTTAAAAGCATTAAAACTCGAAGCATTTCAGGCTCTCCTGTTCACATTTGCGTTTGTAAAATCTAATGTTGAGAAATTAAATGTGTAAATGTTTCCAATAAACACACCGAACGTAAAGTCAAAAGAAGAACACTTATACAGGAATGAAATTAACTATGAACAAACAGCTGCAGATATTTTTTTGTAAATTTAGGTAAATGTTGGTTCAGGCCCAAAGGCTACCGATATATATGAACCAAACGGAGATTGTCTCCAGTAGAAAGCTGTTGAGTAGGTAGGATGTAGATAAGGGAGGTGGTGAGATGAGAAAGTAGGCCGTGTCCACTGGCGAGGTAATCCCTTCTGAGCAGGGTGGACAGTTGGCTGACGAGATTAGCCTGCTCGGGTACAAAAGAAATGGGCTAGATTCAGGCAGGTATATAGGCCTCTGCGGAGTTTGAGAATGCTTGCAATAAATCAGTCGCCTATGTTTTGTCAAGACCAGCCAGGAACCAGGATACGATTTCCTCCCTTCAAAGGAACATAGATCATTGTTGCATGATCTATACCCGAACAGTGCTTTGAACAGGAGAGAGGTAACTATAAAGTCTATAAGATAAAAGAGGAAAATTAAATAAGGTTTTTGTGAAAAATACGGATCAAAACTAAAAGAGTAGGTGAATAAGGTTATAAGAAAATAGGGGAGGGAGAATATGTTTACATAGAAATAAATAGCACAGTTAAAAAAGTAATAAGAGAATAGCATAACGTCCAATAACACAGAAAGCAATGGTTCAAGAATATAAGATAAATATATAAGAAACCATTAATAACAGCTATATATAAGGGAAAAACATTATCTGAGCTCCGAAACTGGAATCTGATCAAACTCAATTTACTGTTTTTCCACATTTATTGAGTCTTCTCATCTTACAATTTTCCTGATTTTCTTAAAACCTTTACTTTTCCTTATTCAACGTTTTCCTGTCATAATGTTACCCTAAAGCCTCTGCTATTACCATCTAAACTTATTTAAACATTCTTCAATATCATATAAGTTATTGAACTTTCTCGTTTTATGTTACATATATGTACTTTATATATGACTTCGTATCGGTAGGTAGATGCATTGACGTCTCCACCCCTCTGTTCCTTCTTTTGTTGCCTTTTCTCGTCTCCTGAAGACGGCAAGCCGAAATTATCAAAAACTCTAAGCGTTATGTCTTTTTGTTTTTTAGTTGTAACTTTAATTATATATGATGAAACCACAATAAGAAATGGGAAAATGGGTTCTAAAGAAATGGGTTTGATCATTGATTGTTATTTCACATGTTTATGTGAAAACTTTATATATATATATATATAAATTAATATATTTTAGGTATCATATGTATTTTTTAAAGACATTGTATATTGAATATAAACCTAAAATAAATGCTTTAAGAATATCTGAGCAATTAGAACGGTAAAATAGTGTAATAATGAAGGACGTGAAGGTGGAAAAGGGTGGCCTATATTGAGTGTTGTGAGCTCAGAGAAATACCAGCACAAAATTAGCTTTCCCCTTTTTCTAACAGACCTCCTTCTTTGATTACACTCATCCCTTTTATTTTTGCATGTCAAATAACCAGCTCGTTTACTCTTATTTCACTCCTGTCTAATAAATTGTTTCGCCTTAGGTATAATCATCTTTTACAAAAGCCATGTGACTAATGTTGACTTAGGTTTCAATGTGGACTGAAATAAAATTTCAAATATAAATCATTCGGAAAAAATGAAAGCATTCCAAATACCCAATACTAATGAATAATTAAATTTAATTACAAAAAATATAAAATGGACGAACTTACTATATGTAACTTTTACCCGTAATTAATGGGTAATTCAGTTAGTTAAATGTATAAATATGCCGTTAAGTCGTGCTATCTTAAATTTGATAGTATCTTTGGAAGAAAAAAAGTTAGTCTTGACATTTTTCAGGTGATTTCCACCCCTGAGTTGTTCATATACAATTTTTCATGATGATAAAGTATAAACTTCAGGTAGCCTACTACCTACTATTACTAAATTAACTATTTACTAAATTTAAGTTTAAATTACTAAATTTACTAAATAGTTATGAACTATTACTAAATTAACTACCTACTATTTACTATTACCTAAATTAAGTGGTTCTCATATATTGATGAAATATTTCACCTTGTGTCATAACAAATGTAATTTGAACAGTATTTAAATGTTTATTCTTGCTTCGTGAACTTCCTTCTCTCCATTCTTATTCCACTATTGCAGAAATGTTAAGAAATCTGTTGACATCATATGTTTTTGAGATTGTTAAGAGTTTGATCTGCTGAACTATATTGGCAACACGATAATCGGTAGAGAAATAACATTTTTATTGTAGCAATTGAAACCTGTTTACTATCAATAGCTCTATCATGAACCATTGTATTCTTCTTCGTAAACTTGATTTTAGTGTAGTTCTGCATTAGGTTGACATGTAGTGGCAGTTTGACCAACATTGACTCTTTGTGATAACACACAATGAAGATTGATTCTACATTGGGATTTTGCCTAACTCAGATGTATTTATATATGAGATCTTTTGATTTTTAGTTTTTGGGATCCTCTCCAGGAAATGACGTTCTTAGATTTATTCACGTCCCATGTGACTAAATCTAGGGTCAGAGTGGGAACTGAACCACGGACCTGCCAGTCCATAAGCTACCACGTTGACACCGGGTTAATCTGACTCCCAGTATAGTTCTAACTAATGGTAATAACATAGGTAACTAATAAGGTTTTTACAGTAAAGTGATATTTAAAAATATTGTCTAAATTTTGTAAGGGAATTTACACACTTTGAACAAGTGATAAATAAACTGTCAAACTACACCAATATATTTAGTTGAAGTGAAAATTAGTTACTCATTTTTGCATATAAATAATTAGAATTATGCTAATAAGAACTGTAAATAAGAAGTTAAAATGATCATGTATGAAAGTTAGATGTAGTTTAGAAATGTTATCAAGTTTTCATTAATTGAATTTAACAGTCCGACTACTATAAACATTAGTAATGGTTTATTCAAATTAGTCAGTAACAACAAGGGTAACCTTGCCTGCCAGGGTAAACAACTACTTTGATAGTGTTTCACTCATTTCTTCCTGAACGTCTTTGTTTACCCTGACCTGCCTTGCCCTACCTTTTGTTCCCTTTCATTTCATTTTACGAGCTTTGCAACACATTTCTTACCTCCCTCCGTTCTCAATACCACTCTAGCCTAATTTCATTTGTTTGAGTTCAAATGTAACTATGATGAAGACAACTATTTTGTCTCAAACATTATAAACCCATTTCTAAATTTGATACCATGATTTAGTCGTTGATATATATATATACTAAATATAAGAAACGGTCCACAAGGACTATAAAACTTTAAATTACACAAAGCACGACAGAGAAAAAAGAATAAAGAGAACAATTACAGAATTCAATATATCGAACTTTGTTCGTCATCAGAAGTAGACTAGAAGAGAGGACAAAGTGAGAGAGATCTCCCCACGTCGAAGATCGGAGCGCGAATGAAGCAATGAAGAGTCAACCGATGAGAGCAACACTAGCGTAAAAAAGGAGCTAGGCACTAAACGTCGGAGAACGGAAAGGGCAATGCCAAAGTATAAGTCAAAACCAATAGATAAAATTATAGAATTAAAAATTATAAACATTATAAAAAACAAATAATAAAAAAAAAGTTAAAAATAAAAGGAATAAAATATAAAAGTACGGTCAAACTACGGTTATCAGTGGTCACTAGCTTAATGATTTCAACACTAAAGCAGTCATTAAAAGAAAGGTTGTGACTGTTAGCATGGATAGCTACAGGAAGCTTTTTGCGCTGATTGACCGAAGCTTTATGACCGTTCATACACTCATTGTGCTTGGTAGAATTCATACAAATGTAGAATGCTCCACATTGTCTACAGTTCAGTCGGTAGACGCAACAACTGGATGAGCAGGAGGTGTTAGGTGGGAAGCGGAAAGAGTTGGTTGGTGAAGAGAAGAAGGGTGAAGGGTTAGCTAAAGGACAGGTAAGGCAGAGGTGACGGCCACATTTCTCCATACCACCACGCTCCACACCAATCCCAGGAGTTCCAAGGGATCTGTGGGAAAACAGGTTTCCCAAATTGGGAGGCTTTCTGAAAGACAGGTGAGGGGATTTTCGGAAGACGGAGGAGGTGGAGGGGGAAGAGGACAGGAGAGGAAAAATGTCCTTGATGATATTCCCGATCCTATGAACCCCAGGAAAGGAAGTAGTTACGGGGAAAGCAGAACTGTTGGGTTCAGCGGCATTCCTAGGAAGATATTGTAAACAAAAAATGAATTGACTGATTGAAATGAACCTCCACGTACGTTGATAAGAAGAGTGAACCAACAAAACAAAAACAAATTTGGACTAGTAGCAACGCCCTCTCTTATCGACCGACAAAACTTATTGAACAACCTGGGATATAGTATATATAGTATATATATATATATATATAACCGAGTAATTGAAACGATTCCACGAACTAAATAAATTATTCACAAAAACAACACAGAGAAATAAAACAGAAACTCACTACTATATTTCGATGACCTCATCATCAGGAAGATAGAAGTGAATCAATTCCAAGATTGACAACGATTCAGTCTTTGTTTTGTGATGATGGGGTCATCGAAATATAGAAGTGAGTTTCTGTGATTTCATTTCTCTTCGATATACTAGTATACATATATATGCTTGTATGTATGTTTGGGGTGTGTGTGTGTGTGGTGTGTGTGCGTTTACATGAATGGATATACGTCAACGTCTAAACTTTGATTTTTTCAGTCTAATTAAGTTATTGATCTTAATTTAAAGCCGTTTTTACTTGTGATGTTTTGACACATATATCCGAATTAGAGATAGAAATTTTAACATAACACTCAAACGAGTTTTAACGAATATCGGTCTTCAGCAATGTAATAAATGGAGATAGAACAAAGCTAGATATGTTGTTGAAGTGTAAAATGTTGTGTATGAGAGAAATGTTCCAAACTATTGAAGGGTAAGGAAATAACAGCAGGATGTTCAAAAGAAGTCAAAACAAGTGGATAGCACTATATCAAAAGAGGTGACCTCCATTTTAAACCCCCAAGTTTAAGGGGTTTTTTAAAAAACCCAAAAGGGGGTTTTCCCCCTTTTTTTTCCGGGGGGAAAAGGGGGGGCCCGGGAAAAAATTCCTTTTTTTTCCCCCTTTTAAAAAAAATTTAAAAAAATTTGGGGAAAACCCCAAAAATTTTCCCCCAAAATAATTTTTGGGAAATTCCCCCTTTTTTTGGGTTAACCCAAAAAAAAAAATTTTTTCCCCCCTTTAAAACCCACCAACCCAAAAATTTTCCCAAAATTTAAAATTAATTTTAAAAAAAAAACCCCCCCCAAAAATTTTAAAAAACCAAAAAAAAAACCCAGAAAACCCTAATTTTTTTTTAAAGGGTTTTCCTTTTTTTTTCCGGCTTTTTTAAAAGGGCCCAAAAAAAAAATTTTTTTTCCTTTCCCCCCCTTTTTTTAAATTTTTTAAAGGAATTTTTTTTTTTCCAATTTACTTTTTTTTTTTTTTTTTTGGGTTTTGCCTTTAAAAAGGTTTTTCCCTTTTCCCTTTTTTTAACCTTTTGGAATTAAACTTTTGGGGGTTTTCTTTAAATTTTTAAATTTTAACCAATTTTTAAATTTTCCCCCAAACCAAAACCCAAACCCTTTCCCTTCCGAAAAAAGGGGTTTAAAAAGGGTTAATTTTTGATTTTTTTTAAAAAAAAAAGGGGGGTTTTAAAGGGGTTTTCCCGGGGAAAACAAATTTAGCCTTAAAAAAAACCCTTTTTTTTTTTTTTCCCCCTTTTTCCCCCAAAAAAAATTACCCTTTTTTCCCCCAAAAAAAATTTTTTTCCTTTCCCTTCCCCCCCTTTTTAAACCATAATTTTTGGGAATTTTTAAATTTTTTTTTATTTTTTTTTTATTTTTTTTTAATTTTAAATTTAATTTTTTTTTTTTTTTTATTTTCCACCTTTTTAAAAATTTTAATAAAAATTTTTTTTTTTTTTTTTTCCCCTTTTTTTTTTTTTTTTTTGGGTTTTTAAAAAAATTTTTGGGGCCCCCTGTTTCCTTTAAAAATTTTCCCTTTCCCCCCTTTTTTCCCGGTCCAAAAATTTTTTGGGGGGGTTTTTGGGTTTTAAATTTTAAAAAAGTTGGGGTTTTTTTTTTTTTTTTAAAATTTAAAAAAAAAAAAAAAGGTTAAGGAAAAAATTTCCCCCAAATTTTTATAAATTTTGGCCCCTTTTTTTTCCTTTTTTTAAAATTTGGTGGGGGGCCCAAAATTTTTCCAAGCGAATATTTATTCATGAGCAGGAAAAAAAACAACTTGTTAAAAAATTTTTTAAAAAGGAAAAAAAATTAGGAAAAAAATTTTCCCCTTAAAAAATTTTTTTTTTTTTTTTTTTTTCCCTTTTTTTTTTTTCCCCTGCCAAAATTTTGGGAAAAATTTTAAAAAACCACCCCCCCAAAAAGGGTTTTAAAAAAAAGGAAAAAAAAACCCGGAAAGCGGTTTTTTAAATTTAATTAAATATATATATATATATATTTTATTTTTAAAAAATTTTAATTTTAAATTTTGGGGAAAAATTCCTTTTTAAATTTTTTTTTTTTTTTTTTTTTCGGGAAAAATTTTCCATTTTTTTTTTAAAATTTTGGGAAAAAAGGTTTTTAAATTTTTAATTTTTTTGTTTGGGGGGGGGGGGGGGTTTTTTTTTTTTAAAAATTTTTAAAACCAAAAAATTTTAAAAACAAAAAATTTTTAAAAAAAAAAACAAAAACCCAATTTTTAAAATTTTTAAAAATTTTTTTAAAAAAAAAAAAAAAAATTTTTCCCAAATTAAATTTGGGGTTTTAAATTTTTAATTTAAATTTTAAGGAAAAATTTTAAAAAAAAAAATTTTCCCAAAAAATTCCCAAAGGAAAAAAAAAAATTCCCCTTAAACCCCCCCTTTCCCCAAAAAATTTTTTTGGGGAAAAAAACCCTTTTTTTTTAATTTTAAAAATTTTTAATTTTTTTTAAAAAAAAAGGGGTTTTTTTTTTTGGTTTTAAAAATTTTTTTTTAAAAAATTGGGTTTAAAATTTAAAAAAAAAAAAAAAAAAAAAAAAAAAAATTTTTAATTGGGAAAAAGAATAAAAATAAAAATTTTTAAAAAAGGAAAAGAAAATTTAATTTTAAAAATTTTTGTAAATTTTTTAAAAAAAAAAAAAATTTTTAAAAAAATTTGGAAAAAATTAAAAAAAAAAAATAAAAAAAAAATTTTTTAAAAAATTAAGGGAAAAAAAAAAAATTAAAACCCAATTAAAAAAAAGTTAAAATTTTATTTTTGGGGGGAAAAATTTTTTAAATTTAAAAAAAACCCAAAAAAACTTTAAAAAAAATTAAAGAAAAAAATTAAAAAAAATTTTCCCCCTTTTTAAAAAAATTTTTTTAAAAAAAATTTTTTTTTTTAAAAAAAAGGGAAAATTTTAAAATTTAAAATTTTTTAAAAAAAGGGGGGGGGAAAAGGATTAAAAAAAAATTTTTTTAAAAAAAACCCCCCCAAAATTTTTTGAAACCAAAGGGTTTTAAAAAAGGATTTAAAATTTTTAAAAGGAAATTAAAAAAAATTTTTTTTAAAAATTTAAGTTTTTTTTTTTTTTTTTTTGTTAATTTTTTTTGTAATTTTTTTTTTTTTTTTTTTAAAAAATGGTTTTTTTTTTTTTTAAAAAAATTTTTTTTAAATTTTAAAATTTTAAAAAATTTTTTTTTTAAAAAAATTTTTTTTCCCCCAAAAAAATTTTTCCCTTTAATTTTTAATTTTGGGCCCAACTTTTTTAAAAATTTTAAAAATTTTTTTTAAAAAATTTCCCAAATTTTTTAAAACAAAAAAAATTTTTTTTTAAAATTTAATTTAAAATTTTTAAAAAAAATTTTTTTTTTCCCCCCCGGCCGGAAAACCTTTTGGGGTTTTGGGGGGTTTTTTTTTTTTTTTTTTTAAAAAAATTTTTAAATTTAAAAAAAAATTTTAAAAAAAAAATTTTTAAAAAAAAAACCAAAAAATTTCCCCGGGGTTTTTCCCCCAAAATCATTGAAACTCAGTCCGTGAGAACTGGCATGAGTAGTAACGAGAAGGTCACTGCGTTTGCCAACGGACGACCTGTGGTTATACGCAGGTTTAACTTTGTTGAAGCCAAACCCACATAAAAAGAATCACACTGGGTGCAATCCAAACGGTAAACGGAGTACCAAAGGTACAAGAGGTCTTGTGAGAGATAGGGTAGGTGCGTTTACAATGGAAAGAGATATAGGAAGAATAGGATTGATGATAGGACAAGTAAGACACCCGCGACGTCCACATTGAACCATATTGCTAGCAGCATTAAGAGGCTGAGGAGAAGAGATGTGAAGAAACTGATCGAAGATTAGTAGGTAAGATGAGGATGGCCACTTCTTACACTTTAATGATCTTAGTACTTTTTTCCTTTGTTTTTTTGGTTTGTTTATTGATATATATATTTGTTTGTTTGATATTGTTATATATTTCTATATATATGTTCTATTAAAACCAATGTCTATTTCTAGTTTTATACATTTTCTGATTAATTTTTTCAAATCTTCTCCCATATGACTTCCATAAGTTCGGGACCAGATACATAAGTTCACCAGAATATGTATTACTGCAATCAAACATGTTTCGGTCATCATCGACCTTTTTCAAAGGTTAGTTTATATAAAGGGTTTCATAACGTACATACAATTATTACTAAATCTAAATAAATTCGAAATGTCTTTCTCACATTCTGCTAGAAGTTTTGTTTTCTAGTCAATTTCATAGCTTAGAAGACTTCTTTTATATTGTATGGTGTAATTTAGATTTTGTAATATTTTTCTTTTTCCTTTTTCCCCTTGCGTCTCCTGAAGACGGCAAGACAGCCGAAATTATCGAGAATCGTGAGTGTTAGTTCTTTTTTTTTTTTTTTGTATTGAATTTTATAATTAGCATTTTAATATTATTAATAAATTATATATAATTAATATATATTAATATATATATATTATTTATATATATATATATATATATATATATATATATATATACAAAACTAAAGTTTATCCGGACTTGGTCAGTTCTTCAGGTTCAAATTAAACTCTCATTGCCAACGTTTCGGTTTTTATTTAAAACCTTTTTCATAGGTAAAAGTATAAAATTCTGAAACCGGAAAACTAAGCTATTATATTACAAATTATTTTACAATGAAAAATAGTCTGTGGATTTTTATAGTTAAATCTTTTAAAGTTTGCACGTCCCCCAGTGTTTGCAACAAGTATTTGCAATTAATACAAATAGTGATATCACTATTCAGTATTAAACTATTATTATAAATTATCATTATATTAAATTACTTCCATCAAATTTACATATATCATTGATATTTATTTTGCACTGGAATAATTACTCCTGTTAATTATGAAGTTGTTTTATATAATTGTTAATATTATATTAATTTAGCTCGGTGCATTAAAATGTAAAGGAATTTATAAGCAAATGTAAAGGAATCTAGAAAAAAAAGGAATGTCAGTATTTAATTAAAAAAAAATTGTATTTCTAATATAATATTTTGAGGAACTTTTATATATCAAACGATATGGTAAGAAGCCAACTAACTATGTTTCATTTTAGTTGAAATTTATATAGAAAAGTATTAGTTAATAAAAGTTAATTAATTCGTTGAAGCTATTGCGGAAGGTGTGGTAAGAAATGGCACTTTGATGGGGGCGAGATGCCGTTGTAGATTGGGAAAGGACTTTGTCGGACAGGGTTTTGAAGAAGGAAGAGCACGGTACACATGTTGGCTCTGCTCCAGTAGACCAAAAGCCTCTCTTCTGTCAGCAATTCACTGGCTCCTCCAAACACCTCCACTTTCTTTCCAACTAAATCGATACTATTACATGCCCCAGTAATATTTATTATAGTCTCTCTGTTTTTTTTTTTAAATGAACTGTTTGAACACCAACATTAAGTAAAGTTAGTCTGTAAATCATAGTTCCAGTCAAATACGTAGTTGAAACATTAAGCTTGTAAAGTTAATTACATTAAATGTGTGATATTTGTTCCAGTAGCATGGAACATAACAATAGATCAGTGGCCAAATTCATTAACATTGAAAAAGCAGGGTAGACAACATTTTTTAAAATTTTTTTTTGATTCTTCGGGGTTTAAAAAAAATCAAAAACCTGCTTGTACAAGGAAAAGTCACATGGGATTGGAAGATGAACTTATAAAACATATGATTAATGCATATATCAATCATAATAATGCAGCCGTATCGACAAGTCAGTTTCTTTCTTATTAACCTTCTTCAAGGATATTAGAACATAAATTATGCTAACCCCTTATTTGATGAAATACACGAACCAAGCTACGTGGAAATGTATGATTGAGTTGTATGTTATACGTGTACGTTGCCTAAAGATTTCATAAAAATTTTTTTTAAAAAGAATAAAAAAGATTTATTTGTTTTTAAAAAAATAAAAAATATAAAGCTGAATAAAAAAATCCATATTCAGCTATAGTTTTGATCATTTTAATGGGGTGTACTCGCTTTGAGTAAGCTACTAAGAAACGAAATAGGTAATGTTTTTATGTATGAAGAGATAAATTTGTAAAATCAGAAGCAGTATAATATATACACATGTAAGAAATGGGAAAAAAAGAACTAATATCTTTTAACCGTAACAAGCAGTCTTCGTCAGAGTCAAAACCTCAACAGTTGGGTTTTTCAATTATTCATCTCGAGTTGAGATTTGACTCTGAAAAAGGCAACTCGTTACGGTTGAAAGATCTTAGTCTTTTTTTTTTTTTAATTTCTTATTGTGGTTTGAACATTGATTGTTGTTTCTTGTGTGTATTGTGAAATCTTGTTATATATATATATATATATATAATATATATATATATATATTATATATATATATATATATATATATATATATATAAAGCCAAATATTCTGATTGGAATGAATTAAAAAAAATTAAAATTGGAAAAAAACATAGTTGGTTACAAATTATTTTGTATAGAACTTTTTTTAAATTGTTTTTCTTTGCACAAAATAATTTCACATATTTTTGAATAACAAAATGTACACTTTGAATAACAAATTGTACACTAATTTTGCAATTTTTCAATATTATTACATGCACTTACTGGTGATCAGAGAGGTCTTTGATAACAAATTTTTATTGTTATTATCTGATAACTTATCATTCGTTTGCACTTCATTGTACTAGTAATATTAGGAACTGTAAAGTAATGAAAAGTAATAATGGTAAATTACTCCTTCCTGATTTCATAGGAATCATCATAAATACATATATAAAAATAGATGATTAACTTCAGGGAGGTAAATGTATAAGTTTTTATTTAGTATGTCTTTTTGTGTTAGTACCTACTGTAACATTTGTGTGGCATATGCTTTTAAAAATTTTCAATAGAAGTATGTCACTCTAAGTTGACTGATTTTTATTTCTTTTATCTAATACATTGTTGCTTATGTCCCATATTTATTAATTTTATGTTTTTAGTATATTTCAATTTATTAATAATTTGAGTAATGTATATCATTCTGATACAGTTTGTTAAATTACAACAACTAATCAAAAAAACAACAATTCTAACTAAGCTTTCAAACAAAAGTCGTTCATCCGAGGAATGGGGACACAAGAAGAAAGCAAATTAGAATGACAAGCAGTTTTCTGTCGACTGTGACCTAGAAGTTATGGAAGGGATGGAGTGTGACTTTATGGTGGGGATAAGCTAAGCTGCTCTTCACCTCTTATGTATCTATTTATCTATGACTCAATCCAGAGTTTTTTCTAAATTTAATATAGATTAATTATATTTCAATTATATTATTAATTATTACATTACTGTATTTCAATATAAACTTTTATATATAAGATTTCAAAACGAAAGAAGAATAACACACAGAGTCAAGAAACACACTTACAAACTCAAATTTTCGGGCGATCCGTCTTCAGAAGAATAGCGAAATGTAGACCAAGAATATTGTAGACACAATGGCAAGTAACCTACAACGGGCTTGGTCTTTCTTTCTCTTTTCTCCTGAAGTCGGATTGCCTCAAAATTTGAGTTAGTACGTGTGTTTCATTACTCTGTGTATTAGTCTTCTTCCATTTTGAACTCGTATTGTATCCAGTTTGGATCTTATTTCAGTTTATTTAGTGACTTTTATATATATTTATACTGAATTCAAAAACACCATCAGAGCAAAGTGCATCATTTTACGGGTGCACCTGAAATATATTCAAAAAAGTCTCATGGAATTAGACTCATAATTATGCTAAGGAGAGACATTTCTGCAGTATGGCTGTAAAAACAAAGTTCTTTGAGACTTTGAATATCAAACACGAAAATACTGCTCTAAAGTTGCAAAATAGTAACTTGAAAATTAATGGTTTATGAAATGTTTCTTTTGTCATTAAAATAATTAGGAAATAACACTATGGTTATTACAGATATCAAACAAAAAGGACACTTTTTGCGTTCCTACCTAATCGACTAGCTAGCGTTATCGCCCTCTTTTAATTCAATCAGCTCTCTTCGTTAATGAATAATATACCTATATTAAATAATTTTGATTATTTAGATGGATTATTTAGTTTAACCAAGAATATCAATAATATATATATACTCGTATAAATTGATGGATATGTTTCGTAAGAAGAAACTGATGTTGAACTCAGAGTTTACATTGCACACATGTTTCAGCTTTTGATAATGATATCTATCTTTGCTATTAACTCAATTTAATGTGGTAGTAATTAAATCAGAGTGGTGTTGACAGGTCAGTGACACGTATGAAAAGGAAGACACGATGTATTCAGTAATAACACTGTAGGAAATCAGTTGGCCAACTGTCGGTTGACAATGTGAAATGCGATTAACAGAGTCAGCTTGACTGAGCCTATAGTAAATTAACATTGGACACTGCCTTTGGCTGTCCCACTCAATTTCCTTATCTGGAGTTAATTAGAGAAAGTAGGCCAGTGATAGCAAACATTGCGGTGGAAGGAGAGCCCTGTGACGAGGACAGTGACATCTCGACAACAAGCGTCCTTTCAACCCCCGTCCATCCCCCTGCTTCCTACTCTAATGACTGTCTCATTGTCCCCGATATATCCACGAAAAACACAAATGAGTATAGAAATACCTACCCTCTTACACCCTTCAACTTCTCGTTATCTTATTATAAATAAAGAATTATATTTATGAAATTTATAATATCAGAATAATTCATCACTGCAATTGTATTTTTTGAAAAATAATACATCATTATGATTTATAAAATAGATTAGTGATGGTAATAGATGATGTTTGTTTATTTTTATTTTGTTAGGAGGTGAAATGAATTAATGCTAGGCTCTCATATCAGTCAGAATACCAACTAAAAGATACCCTATTCTTCTAGGACACTCGCCTGGAGCCGTTTTTCATATTACCTCAGACTAGGCCATTCTTTTCCTAAGGCAAAGCATCCTTACCTTAGAATTACTTATTATAACTCTTCTAAATAATGGTTAATATATTCCTGACCAGCCAATCTACCATGTCATACCTCAGCATTCTGTATCAATTGATAAGGATAAAAAGATTAAGAATGAGGATAATGTATTCCTAGATTTAATAACTAATCTATTAATAGATTAATTAAATATTAAATTATGATTAATTAAACATAATTAATGTAACTATTAGTATATTAATAATTATAATATTAATATTTTGATAATATTTATAATAATATTAACCCCTCCTGAGAGCTATTTCATAATCTATGGACTTCCACTCCCGCTAACGATGCTTACAAAACATAACCCTGCGAATTTTCAAACAAATATTTGTTTTTAAGTAAATGAAAAGTGCAAATATAAAATAATATCATTACATTTATATTGTGATGTCAAAATACATAAACATTCCATTAACTAGTGGAAACTAGTTAACTAGATAACTAGACAACTAGCAAACTAGTTATCAGTCATAACAATATCAAAATATTTCTTTATTAACATTTTTTTAAAGTATGCTGAAATAAATTGTAAAAGAATCACTGTAATTAGTATAACTAGAATTAGTATTTATGAATTCATCTATAATGTTGTAAACATTATACAATGTAGATGACAATAATGTATTATGTTTCAAACTTTTCCGTCAGTATATATAGTTTATTTTATTTCCATGACTTAGTGACAATAATTATTTCTTTTGAAATATTATAAATCTGGTTTTTAACTTAATGTTTGGCTATAATAATTAAAATGAATGATTTTATGTTCAAAATCGTTGGAAAGAAATATATATTGAACCCAAGCAAAGAACAGATAAACACTAAAAGTGATTAACTTCAGTATTTCAATATTTTTGAACTTTAGAAGATATTCATATAGAAACGTAGGCCAAGAATACATATACATTCACTAACCAAAAGACAAAAGAACCATATAATGAAAGAATTAAAAAAATAAACCGGAGAAAAGTAAAGAAATAACGGAAAAAGTAAAATAAAGTATGGAAATACAGTATTAAAACAAGGAAAAGTATGATTTAAAATAAAAAAAAATCAAATAAGGAAGATGAAATCAACTGTTCTGCGACAGTTTGGTGTTTCTAAAGGATTTCTTTGAAAACCTACTTGAGAATGGACATCAGACATAAAACATGTCTTCCGCATCATCTGCTCTTTTGATCTTCTATCGTGATGAGTTAATCATATTTTATTAGATATCAGTCATAGTAAGCGTTTTATGAAAGTCATATACTAGTGTTACTGTTCTGGATATGTTTTATAAAGTATAACTAGAGTCGATTTATTGTGTTTAAGTGTGATTTTTTTTATACATATTCTCTGTGACCAGGCACGTGTGTGGCAACAATATTGGTCACCAACAGTCTCTGCACCAGTGTGCTTGGTTTCTCTCACTTATCACTGAAGATGATGGTTCAAACCAACTATAATTTATCTATGTTTCTTTATCGATATTGAAATTTATTTGCCCCCTTCCAGACTCGTTTTTTTTATCGTAAAAACATATTATATATATATAGAATGTTTTTAAGCATACACAGTAAGGAATTATTAATAAATTACATCTTCAAAAATTTTCTCTATTATCTTATAAAGAGATATATACATATTAATTTACGTTGAACCTGAAAAACTATCAAGTCAAGTGGAGAGCATCCTTTCTTTGTTTTACTTGTTGTTAGTTTACAATTTATATTGAAATGAATAGAATTTTTTTAAGAATTATGATCATGACGCATTTTTATTTAAATACCATGTATTTCTATGGCTTTATTTGTCATACGACTCTCTAATAGTTTATGTTATGAAGTTTAAACTTTGACCTCCATAAAAAAAATGAGCTATTGAAAAACTCTCTTCTAAGTCCTAGAAACATGACAAGAAATGAGGGTGTGGCAGTAATGTGTTGTTGGATGAGCGAACATCGCCACACTATTCCAAAGGGTTCTCATGCAGTTTATTACACAAGAGGTCTCTAGGTCACAACCCAGACGACAAGGCTGAGTCAGCTGATATACAACCACACAGGCTCGCCCACAGCTGTCTTCATCCTGGGGAGACTAGGTCAGCCAGCTTTCATTATCACTGATCAATTTCACAGGCAATCATAATTTAAAGATACATTCTTTGGGAACATACCAGCCACACCAGAGGTGCAGTGAAAGTGCAAGAATAGTGCTTCATAAGGTTCTGGTGTATGTCACCATTGGAAACCTGTTTGGATTGATAAGAAAATGCCATATGCATATCAAATTGTCTGATATAAAATACAGTGGACCCTGCTTTATGTTATCATTTTTTAAACACCAAAAGTGGTAACAATAATCGATTGTTAACATTAATCTAAGAAACAGAATTGCCATTTTACTGTTCTTTAGGCTAAAGCTGCAAGTGTAGCAAAAAAAAAAAAGCTCAAATAAATGAACTATGTAATTAATAGTAAAAGTTACTATCAATGCAATATAATAAGTTCTTTGTTTAGGAAGTCGTCCAGCTTTGTTTGCTAAACGATATTTTCGCCTCAAATTATTTATAAAGCACTCGTTAAATAATAATGAAGTTCTAATTCAGAAGTACTCCTAGCCGTAACATACAAAGAGCTTCCCACATTTCCTTATCTTTTTGGAATGCGCACTGAAGTTTATTCATCATTTGCTTCCTCGTCACTGCCTACTTTATTCTTCCCTCCCTGTGCAACAGCAATGCATACGTCACTCTCCGTCCATCTGGAGGTTACTGTCCACTACCATCCACTCCTCAAAGTTGGTTAATGTCACGTCACTTGGTTTTTCAGTAACAATGTCTTCAATTGTTGTTGAATTGAAATGGAACCACCTTTATTGAAACAGTTTTGAATTATTTCTTCTGAAACATGCTTCCGAGTCATCTTCTTGGACATTTTTAAGTCATATTTTCAAAGCAAATTTGACATCAGTGTCTTTTCCAGTCTGTCTTCTTTTATACAACAAATTTTGGTTACCTTTGATGTCCAATTCAAGGCTTGTGTTGTTTTTGAAATTTTGCGTAGAAGCGATTGGGATATTTGCAGTTTTTCAGCAACCTCATGTTGCCCATCTTAGGCAGCTTATCATGGCTCTCTAAAATTGCAGCTTTTTCTTTTATGCTTAAATTCCTATGTTTCCCCAAAAAATCACTATAACAGAAGCATCAGATCACTTATATCATCTGGTAGTCTATTACATTAACTGAAACTGAGTGATTTAGTTGACAGTTAAAAAAGTAGAAACTGAAGTAGAGCATTGAAATAAGGAAATCTTATCTCTTGCTTTACCAGAGATAAAATCAGGATTCTTAAAACAACCTCTCTCTGGGCATTTACGCTCCAACTGAACTAAACAAAAAAGTCCCCAGGTTTGAAAAAAATTGATAACAATAACCAATGTACTGATCGCAATAAGCGGTATATTTGTATTGCATATTGTATGTTCAGACGGGGATCAGGAATTAAGATAATATTAACCGATTGATAACATTATCCGTGATTAAATTAAGCAGCGTCCACTGCATATGCACATAAAAATATTGATTAGTTTACTTTGATAAGCTTGATCAGATCTTTAGAGTTCAGTTGCATACTAATTTATTTTATTGTAATGACATATTCTTGAATAATTTTCTTATTAATTGTTTATATGTGTTTCATCGTGCACAAGGCAATTTGGTTATTATAAAAAAAAACCTTAATGCGCAGTTGATTTGCTAATATTAATTGGAAATATTAATAATCACTTCACATAAGTTCAAATGCTTTTATCATTAATAAAATAATGATTAGTTCAGTATTAAATCCGCTATTCTATCATTAATAGTTCATTAACTGCATGAATGTGCAAAATGAAATTTAATTTACAACTTTATAACCATAGAGTAAAGAAGGCTTACTTGTTAGGTTTGCGCTTTGATTACTCCCCAGGAGGGAGTGCTACGTGGCTCTGGCTTCACAGATCAAGAGATGTGGGGTCGTCGATGCAGACGCAGTCATGCGTAGTAATCACTCTGGTGTTTTTTCTCTTCACTGCCTATCACAAAAGATTTCCTGAAACAAAATCCACCACTCTCACAGATTGCCGATATTATGCCGGTATTTGTTTCAAAAAAAGTTTTTTTTTTGTAAAACGTGGTGGTTGAAGATATCACATAGGCCAAATTAATTTTATATACAGAAATAATATTCATCTCAATGTCATTATTTCTAATTTATTTCTATCAAATTTTCTATGGTTGTAAGATTATAGCTACAGAACTACCTTAACAGCGCTGTTACAGCAAAAAATAATATTACATTAAACACAAAAACCAAAATACAATTCATTAGTCGTGCAATCCGTAATTGAGTGGTATTTATTTATTCTGGGGTAAATGGATAATACAAAGTGTATTCCTCCAAAGAAGAACCACGGAACGTTTTAAAGAGTTTATAGAAAGGAAAAATTACAATAAGAATAATAAAGAATTTTTTCACATTTTGAAAAACACCTAGTCACACACAACCATAGCTTTGACCCTAACAAAAACTTTGCTATCTTATATTTTAAAAGGAAATTTAAAGAAATTTCAAAATTGGAAGCATTTGTAATAAATAAAGCCTTAAAGCAAAATTCATCATCGTTGTGTCTCAATGAACAAATTCTGGGCTGCACAAATTTTTTCAAATAGTTTCTATAATAAGACGTGATCAATCAAAACAAAATAGTAATCTTTCTTTTACAACAGTGTTTTCTTACTTGCTTTATATCACTTCACTGCTTTGTAAGCATACCTAACTACTTTGCCACATTATCTTTTAACTACCCTCCCCTATCTATCTCACATGACCTAACGGTTGAACTAACGGTATTGTGGGACTTTTTTTGTTTTAAGAATGAGGGTACTGAAATGGAAGTTCGAATTGTGATGCCTCTTGACAATAAGATCATCAAATTATAAAAACTGAAATGGTATTTTCGGACTGGAAAAAAATATTATTACTGCATACAGTAGTTGATAGTTCCACTATAAGCAGAATAATAGTTTTTTTTAGCATTGCTCAGCAAACAGAGAAGGAAAAATAAACATCCAATTTACACCTATACATTGAGGAATTAGAACAAAAACTTGGGATGAAGTAACAGCACTCGTCAGAGTTACGGGTTTAATTGAAATGATAATGAGTAATGATGATTGAATTTATCAGGAGTCTCTAGAAAGATCTAGCTTTCTCAATTTCTATTTTAGTTTTGATGTTGATATAATTTTTTTTATTGTTTTTATTATATTACAACTACTCTTAGAGGGGCTACAAATAATACTGATCCATGATACATAAAAGAGAGGTAAAAGAGTGTAGAAACCACCCATTGGTAGTACTACTCCATAGTACATAGATTGTTCAGATCACTTTCAACTATTCTTGGCAGTTATCATTTCTTGACGAGTAGATCTCTGGGCCAACATCTTTTCAGCCGTCTAATTGGGTTAGTAGGAATCTAGTGGGATGATAATTTCTGAATAAAAGAGTTTAGATTAGTAGGTAAGATTCATGGATTTCTTGGTGGATAAAAGGGATTTTTAGATCATTATGAATGGTGTCGTTAGAAACATAAAAGGTATTATGGATTGGGCTGTTTGGATTCTTTGGATATTTGAACGTTTGGTTGATCCCCAGATTTCAAGTCCGTAAGTCCAGATCGGTTTAAGTATTGCAGTGCAAATTAGTCTCTTCTTCTGTAGAGTTAAATTTGGTCTTTTGTCATGAAGTCTTGATAGCCCCTAATATCGTCTCATTAGGTCCTGTCATTTCAGTCTTGTATGTGGATTCCATGTTAATCACTTGTCAATGTACACACTACGTTAGCAATGACATATATTTATAATTATACAGAACTCAGAAATATACATTAAATGAGTATGTTTTATGTTGGGATCAAACTATTTGATCACTTCCGTCACCAGCTGCATCAGAAATTCGGCATGAAGCGCCTTGTGTTACTTTACGGTAAGAGTCACTAATTGACGACCAAATAACTTAAAAAGGATGCTAATTAACCATGAGAGCTTCATATAGGTGTATTTTCTTGAATACATTTTCCACATTACATTACATTTACGAATTATAAAATACTTCTTGCTACTTTCCTTTTATCAGAGAATAAGTCGACTCTGTGGTTATCGTCCTTTACTGCTTCACCTTGCCTAATGTTTCTCCTGCCTGCTCTTTGAAACGCGTAGTTAGTTTTAAGATTAAATTCTTTTAGTGTAGAGACGTAATTTTGAAATCCCCCAATACAAGTAATAAACCGTTTTATATGAATTATAAATCTTTCAAGGGGCATCTGGAAAGCCAACGAATCTTTGGTTATCCTCGCCAGATGCAGGTATGCTGATAATTAAGACAGAATGGGGGTAAAGGATCACACTGCAAAGAAATGGTTAGCAATAAGAGAAGTCCTAGTGCACATGAGCTTAAATCAAGTCGTTTATCACCAGCAGGACTGCCCGGTGATATCCCTCTCTATAGCGCCCAACCAGTAATTCATCACTGCTTTCACAATCCTTATAATTTTTTTATCCATTCTATTGCTTTTAAAAATATTTTCATTTGATTCACATATTCAGAATAACCGGTCTACAATTAACATAACTAATAGAAAAAACATGGCTTTATATATAATGACGGAATTATTTGGAAAGCCTCTACAAACGTAATTTTCCTCCATTTAACCGATTCGTATTAACCTTAACATTTATAATCAATATTTTACAGTATCTTGTTTAATTTTCTAATAATGGTAATCATTGTGTTTTAATAGATGAGTTATCTCTAATTCGAGGTGAGTTATTCAACTTTTGATCCCTAAGCACAGTATCTACTTCAATATGGCCATGTGTACACCTTAATTACTTACTGAAAAGCCAGAACTAATGTCATTTTAATCGAAATCACGTTGAATGATTTTCAATAAACTGTGCTTGTTAGTCTGGCCAAAGCGTAAAATAAAGTTATATATATTAAAATATACTTATATATTATGTCGAACTCTTATACCATTTTTCCAATTATGAGCTAGTCTCCAAATATAGACACATACACATAAAACACACACATACGCAAATAGTACACATAAGAAAAAAATCAAGAAACTACTATCTTACTGGATCCGAATCGTTATATATATACATATATATGTAGTTTCTGAAGAGATTTACATTTAGCTACTTAATGCCCACTCCTCACCTGGCCTCAACCATAAACGTTAAATTATTTTTTAAATATATATATATATAAAATAAATTCAAAACAAAGGAAACACACAGAAAGATACAGACATAACTCATATCGATATTTCGACCATCGTCGTCATCAGGAGGTGTGAAGAGAGAAGAGTCCCGCAGGAAGGCAGAGCGGTGATATATATATATATATATATATATATATTCTTCTCTCACATCTCTTCTCCTAAGCCTCCAAAAACTGCTGGTGGTATGGTTCAATGTGGACGTCGTGGATGTCTTACTTGTCCTATCATCAATCCTGTTCCTTCCTTTACCTCTCTCCATAGTAAAAGAACCTACCCTATCTCTCACAAGACCTCTTGTACCTCTGGTAACTGCGTTTACCGTTTGGATTGCACCCAGTGTGATTCTTTTTATGTGGGTTTGGCTTCCACCAAGCTAAGCCTGCGTATGAATAATCACAGGTCATCCGTTGGCAAACGCAGTGACCTTCCCGTTGCTACTCATGCCAGCTCTCACGGACTCAGTTTTAATGACTGTTTCCGTGTACAGGTCCTGAGGCAGATTGATCAGACTAATTCGAAAGTTACTCTGAGAGCTTCAGAAGAAGCACTTATTAGTCTTCTGGGCGGTAGATCGGCTCCTGGTCTTAACCTCAATCGTTGATTTTTTTTTTAATTTTTATTTTTAATTTTTTTCTTATTTTTTAGTTGTTATCAGCTTTTAATTTTATTTTAGTTAAATGTTTTCATTTTTTAATTTTTATTTGGCTTGTATCTCTTTATCTTCCCTGTCTACCTTTCCTCCGAAAGTTGGCTACACTGTTTGAGTGCTTCAGTTCGAACGCCAAGTCAGTCGTTATCAGCCTTTGGAGCGATTCACTTCTTTTCCTGAAGGCGAGGACATCGAAATATAGTAGTGAGTTCAGTGATTTCCTTTCTATGTGTTCTTTTTAAATTCTAGTTTATATATATATACATTTCCGATGTATATATATCGAATATATATATATATATATTATATATATATATATTTTCGATAACGTTGGAATGGTGTCGTTTACGGTGGATAAGCCTGCAGCGCTACAATCGCCTTAGTATTGAATCTACTGCTTGGAACTCTCAGGCACACACTCTTGAAAGCGAGTGCCTCTTCTTCCCTTCTACTCTCTTCCTGATGACAAACTTCGGTTCGAGATATCAATCTAGGAAATATTCTTGATTCTTTTATGTGTTGTGTTTTTCATTTCTATATATATATATATATATATACACGAGTATCATATTGTCAAGTGTCACATCTTCATTCAATGTAGACAGTCGTTGTTAATATCCACAGACTATTTTTCATTGTAAAATAATCTCTAATGCAATACTTAGTTTTTCTGTTTCAAAAATTTATATTTCTGCCTATGGAAAAGGTTTTAAATAAGAACCAAAACCTTGGATATGGGAGTTTAATTTAAACCTGAAGAAGTTACCGAGTCCTGATAATCTTTAATTTTAGTTATATTTCACGGTCGATATTTTAAACAATATATAAGCATATATACGAGCATATATATAAGCATATATATATATATATATATATGTCAATGATCAAATACAATAAGAAAACAAGACTAAGATCTTTCAACCATAACAAGCGGTCTTCGTCAGAGTCAAAACCCAAATGAGTTGGGTTTTTGACTCTGACGAAGATCGCTTGTTACGGTTGGAAGATCTTAGTCTTGTTTTCCCATTTCTTATTGTGGTTTGATTATTGATTGTTATTTCACGTGTTTATGTGAAATCTTTATATATATATATATATATATGTGTGTGTGTGTGTGTATGTGTGCGTGTGTGTGTGTGTGTGTATGTGTGTGTATAGGTAGGCAGCAAATCTTCTTTTAAACAAGTTGAATTGAAATATGCAGCAGCCTCTGCATTAACGACTTTTTTGTTGACTGTCTCTAACTTTCTGATTATTTTTCTTTCATTTTGGGGTAACTGCCAAATTAATGTTGCCAGAGACATTTGAACTTTACCAGTTACGTTAACAAATCATGACAAGTTCAGCGAATTAGCAACCAATATATATTTTACTTACACAAGCTTTCGACTGTATATAAGTCATCTGCAGGTATAATTTGGTTAAACATTTAAAGAAACAAATTTAAATTTATATAAGGAATTGTTGAAAGAATTTTGAAACAGGTTTTAGAAAAACGAAAGATTATAAATAAAAGTCAGCAGGTTTGACAAGTTAGCATACAAGGTTTGTCAACTTAGCTAAATAACGTCCTATCAGAGGGTGATAAACTCTGAATAAAGCCAAACCACCTTGATCATATCTCTCTAATTAATTTGTAGCTATTGTGGAAATTATTGTTACTAGGGATAGCATTAAGGTCGGAACTTTGGACATTGAGACTAGGATTCTTTTCTTTGATATAAAGAGCCTCTAGAATAGCTAATCGGCTAATGCCACTGTTGTAATGTAAAATTGAGGTTCCTTCTATTAACATTTCTCTAGTAAGTTTGTTTCCGTGGGCTTCTTCTGTATGTGACTTTGGTGCTCCCGTGGAGAGATGGATCTTCAGACGCCTTGGTAGCTTGATAAATATATATATTGATAAAAGTATCGACCGTGGAATAGAAACCAAAATAAAGTTTATCGGACTCGGTCAGTTCTTCAGATTCAAATTAATTCTCATTGCCAACGTTTCGGTCTTTATTTAAAAACGTTTTTATAGGATTACAAAAACAGAAAAAAATATAAGAAATAATAAAATTATTTAAAAATTAAACCTACATAAATTTACATAGCTTAAATACATACAACATAACAGTAAGTTAAATAAAATTGTTACTAAAAAATTATTGGAAGCACTTCTGATTCTGGATAATAAGCCTAAATTAAACCAACAGCACACAGGCAGCACACGTCAGCTCAAACTACTAGGGTGAACAATCCTCCCATCCTCACTTTAATTTATCTTTTTATCCATCCTTGTAATATTTTGAATCCCTAATGTTTCTAGTATTAGATATAGTGAAATTTATTTTTTAGCGAAAATTTTATTTAGCTTACTGTTGTGTTTACATACTTGTTCGATGATAATAATTTATTTCTGAAGATGGTTGGAGATAACCGAAACATTACAAATGTTAGTCAATAAATAATGATGGCCAACCAGAGTTTTGCTGAAATAATTCATCAGCTGAATCAAGATGATTTGAAATTATCTAGAAAAAACGAAAAACTGCTCAAAAGAAAGGTATGTTTGATTAAGGTAATTCAGTTTAACAATATATATATAAAGAGAGACCGATTTGAAAAATCTATTCTACTATACTTAGAGGAATTTAAAACTATATTCCTGTAAAAATTGAATATACAATTAAATTCTGAAGATTATTTCATTACTCATTGCTTCAAGAAGAGATAAATGGATGAAATAACATAATTTACTTAGAAGGATTTTGGGTGTAATTCTAGAGTGAAATGAGGTGGTGTGTGAATAGCCTGATTAACCACTGTAGGATCGTAGTGAAGGCAATAAACACCCACTATGGGCAAACTGGCTACCTGTAGGAGATGTAGTTCACCCTTTGAAATAGCAGCATAGAATATGAACAAAATAGGGTAAAGGTAATAATAAATGGTACTTTCTGCTTCATTATTTAGTAAGGACTAATTCATTAAAGTAGTAACACGTGCGTTAAACCCATGTTTTCACTCTCAATGATGTATATTTTCATCTGCCTGTATATGAACCTATGGAGTGATCGAGGTACTGCTGATCGAAACTACAGCATCCAGTTTTTAATAGAATGACAGTTCTCTTGAGTCTAATAAAATAGGTTTGAAAATGGCTATTTGTTGTTTTGTTTGAAGCCTATCGCTGTCTTTTTCTATTTGTCCCTTCCTTTTTGCTGTTTTTTTTTGCTAAATTTTCGTAACAGTCCCTTCTTAAAACATTTTATACTAAAAATAACACCAAACTTATCTGATGCCTGTTTCCGAAAAGCATTTAGACTGGTGAATTTGAAAAGCCTAATAACGTTTGTAATGTTTGATCAATTAATTTTAATCAGATAGGATATGATAATATTTCTCAAAAACACTGATTTTTCATAGATAACAATAATTTTTTTTTTTTTTTTGGGTAAGGAGGTGAAATGCATTTACACACATAGTGCTGGGCTCACAGTATAAACGAGCCTACCAACTAAAACACCCCCTTTTTCACCTAGGACCTAGCCTGGAACTGTTTTCCACATTACTTCAGGCTTGGTCGTAGCTTACCTTAGGTGAGGCATACTTGCTTTATTATCCTTCTAGATCTTCCAAGTATCGCTTTTTCGTCGTCAATATCGTTCTGACTAGGCTATCTACCATATTCCATGCCCCAGAACTCCGGATCATTTTTTCAATGATCGTTTCTGGGGAGAATATGCCTATTCTTTGTATCAAGTCTCTCCTCTGGCTGTTCCATTTGGGACAAGAAAAGAATGTGTGTTCGACATCATCTAACGCTGGACAATACAGGCACTCGGATGTTTGGTGCTTCCCTATCTTGCACAGGTAGGCGCGGAAGTAACCATGTCCACTCAGAAATTGCGTGAGGTAATATCCCACCTCTCCATGACCTCTCATAGATAACAATAATAATAGTAATAATAATAATAATAGTAGGAAATAATTAATACCTATGAAGGATCGGTGTCGTCTAGAAATATTATCGAATCCTCTCTGATAAAATTTATTAGATCAAATATCATAAACATTACTAACAGGCCTTTCAAGCATGGCAGTCTTGACGAGAGCAATAGCCTCATCTAACAGGATTGACAGCCGGTGAATAGTTGTTTACTCCTTCTAACTGTACTCCTTTCTTTACCCAAACACTTCTCCCTGGACTATTGTCCTTTCGTGCACTTTACAACCTTTAAAATATCTCTCTTGCCTCGGACACCCCTCAACCTCTTACCATGATGTTTCCAAATGTTTTGTTTTACTTGGGTTTGGACTCTGACGAAGACAACTTGTTACTGTTGAAATATCTTAGTCTTTTTTTTTTCATTTCCTATAGTGGTTTGAATACTGATTGTTATTGCAACTGTTTATGGTGGAATTTCGTTATATATATCTGCCATTATGATTGTGGGTTCACTGATACAGTATTTTATATATTATTATTAGAGATTTGGTGGAATCCTTGTGTAATTAAAGCTGATTACATACATGATTGCGGTCTCTGCTTTTGTTACAATGACCTTCCAAGCATGCCAATTAGTTTCGAGTAGAGTAGCCTGTACTTGGGGCTACGAAACACTTCTTACACTAATGAGGCTTGCAGATGCAGAAGGACATTCAAATCATTACTTGCCTTTCCTCTTTCAACATTTCCAGAGATATATTTTCCTTTCATTGTAAATGTTCAAAAAGAAAAAAAAATTGATAATTATAACAGCAGATATTTTCAAATAAATAATGATATTTAATCATGAATATTCTGATATAAAAATATTTAGTTTGAAGAACTGTATGTTACATAACTTTTTATTTGCAATTCTTTTTAGGTTCTTTGAATGTTACATAAATTAATGCTGAATGTCAAATATTATAGACTTTGCGCTTCATTGTTAACTTAATTTTGTATTAGTATTACTATTCCGTAATTAAACAAAAAAAAAATCAGTTTTACTCTCTCGCTTACAGCATTAATTTTACTTTAATTAATATTCAGATTAAGATTAACATTAGTTGATATTTTAATCTTCAATATTTTAAATATATCAAAAATATTGTAATTTTTCATTAACAAAATATTTTTTAAAAATTAACATTGTTTTAACAATGGAAAAACTATAAGATAAAAACTAAAGATAATACATGTGACTAAAACTTTGTCAATAAAATAAAAAAAAAGTAGCATGATGATACAGTGCACCTAATTTATTAAATCAGTTAATAAATGTCAACTATTTTCAGTAAGACATGTCGTTTTCCTAGTGGATGTGTTTTTCTGTAAGTGTTATTTGTAATCATCACAGATGGTATGTAGGCTTAGTTATTTTTACAGAGCTTTTCATGACTTTATGAGGTTCTTGATAATTACTGTATGTCTGCAATGCCCACATATCTATAGGTTGTTCCAGTACTGCGTGTCCCCAGATTAGTCTAGTGTGGTCAACTCTGAGCCTGATAATGGTCATGGCATCTGTTAAGTTTACCTTCCTTTACCCATTCGACTTAAATAAACCATTTTATTCATTAGACAATTCATATGCAACAGCTGTGTTCTTTCATCTAATTCTGCTTCTGCGATTACTAAATATATTATGTCTTTAATATAAGCCCAAGGTCATTTCGGACTTAAAACATTCTTCTGTAAGCCCATAACTAAACCTAATTTGATAGACACTTGTGGTTATACATTTCTTCATAAGCCTACAGCAATTGGACCAAATATATAATTATGTTTAAATCATTTACTCTGGGAATATGGGAATATTTCATTTTGTGTTTCTACTATCACTAGATGAAGAGTAAAGTGGTTATGTAGACGATTTAAAGAACTGATGGAACTCATACAGATCATATTTATGACATTCACCTTACCGAAATCCAAAACCTTTAAAGATTTTTATCAGTTCTAACATATATACACATGGTTTCTGTAATACTTTATAGAGGATTCGTAAAGAACGGTGTGTTATTAGTGTCCTTTGCTCCATTGGTGTACGAGGTCTGATCAAAAAGAAGGGTATTTTTTGGATCTTCCGTTCTCTGCACATTATAATTTTAATTTATTTTTCTTGTGTTGGTTTACATGTTGCGATCAGATGTTCAGAGTTTTGACTATGTAGTTTGTGTTGTTTTTATATGAGAAGGGTAACAATGTTAAACAAGTGTTTGCATGCTCGGCGATTTTTTGCTGTTGAAAATGATGAAGGAGAAAGTTGGTATTAAGTTTTGTGTGCGAAAAGGTAATAAGTGCTCAAAAAAGTCTTGAAATGTTGACAGTGGAGTACGTTGAGTATTCGAGCAAAAAAAAATATTAGTGGTATAAGTTATTCCATAGGCAATTACTTTTTCAGCAGCAAAAAATCGCCGAGAATGCAAACACGAGTCTAACTTTCATGCCTCTCACATAAAAACAACACATGCTATATAGTCAAAAACTGTGAACATATGGCGATTGTATCAACACAACAAAAAAATGTTTGAATTTATGGTTACTGAGTGCGTGAAATTCCAAAGGTGTCCTTACTTTCTGATTGCACCTGGTATGAATACCTGTCAAATTTATTATTGAAGAGAGCACATGCTGACTGGCTGTACCTATTTCATATTCGAACATTTCAGTGTGCCTTGATGGTAGTAGTAATAAGAACTGAGGGAGTAACTGGAGGTGTAGGTTCGTGCTATAACATCCACTAGAATAACAGATTTATTTCAAAGCATTTTGGCCTAGTGTGTTCAAAAACAACGAAATTTTACTCGGGCAGTGTATTTTAATTCCCTTAAAATCCACTGAACTCTGAGTTTAAGAAATGACCGGCCCACCTGCTTTCGCAAACAAACTGGCATCAGGGCTTGTTCGAAATGTTCCTGTAGATGATGTCAAACATTGGGCAATTAGTGAATTCAATTTCATGATTTAGCATTTAAACGCTCAACCATGTATAAATCTGGTCCATAATTAAGTTTTGACGTTACTGTCAACCACAGCCATCAGTTTAGCACACCTCTATCTGCACCTCAGATTAAATTGGCTGGCCTCCTCACTAACTTGAGCTACTTTCAGTAGTGCTTCAAGTGTTATCCCCAACTCCATTTTAAATCCAAAACTAATCTAATAAAATGTATACATTTTATATACTGGATAGAATGCCCATTACAGTTAAACTTTAGTAATTGATATACTTTCTTCATAAACAACATTTATTGGGATATTTTTACGAATCGACCTTTCGGAAGAAATTTTTGATGCAATACAGCAGTAACATAAAAAAAAAAATAAAGACTAAAAATAGAATAAGTGCATAAAGAAGGAAGTAGAAATGAGAATGATTCTGTAATAGCTCGGCCCAGCTTATGAAA
The DNA here is from genome assembly GCA_026182355.1 of Hermatobates lingyangjiaoensis. Classification (NCBI taxonomy): domain Eukaryota; kingdom Metazoa; phylum Arthropoda; class Insecta; order Hemiptera; family Hermatobatidae; genus Hermatobates; species Hermatobates lingyangjiaoensis. Next base: position 137,017 of record JAPFBL010001937.1, on the reverse strand, counting down.
ATTAGAGATACATGGAGCGGTGAAAGAGGATGAATCATTCTTATCTAACTGAATCCAGACTGGAGAGGTATATCAGAAAATAAAACAAAGGTTTTATTAGAAAAGATAAGACATCACCGTTCTAAAAATTTCCGTTTTATGTTGTCTAGTTTGCAATTATGGTGAAGGTTATTGCAAATTGATAGTGCCATTGAAAGAAGGATGTATGAGGCCAGGTTATCTCAGTGGTTACCAAACGTATTCGCCTCTGAACTGATAGGACGAGGGTTCGATCCCCACCTGGCCCTCGATTTATTTATGTGGGAGGTGAATAAATCTGAGCACGTCGCCCCTCGGAGAAGGACGTTAAACCGTCGGTCCCGAACCTGTACGATATCAGGTACTCGTTAAAGATCCCTACTCTAAATACACTTGAGTTAGGCAAAATTTAGGACTCCCACAGTAGAATCAATCTTTTTTGTGTGGTACCAGAAACGGCTAATGCTCGGCCAACGTGTGTTCCCTTGAGGGACTACCACTGCAACCGAACCTAGCCTAACATACAAAGAAATTCAACTTTAGTGGAAATCATTCTGTTTGTCTCACTTTGTAATGTACGGTAGTAACTTAGAAATGGAGGGTCGTAATAGTAAATAACTTTTTAGGCTTGTGTGATATTCTATTCGCATATGCACGCACACACAAACAAAACACTTAAGCATACCAACTTGGCAATTCATAAATCTGGTATTAAACTATGGATTTGCACATTGATATATGGATTTTTTTTTACATTATTATCATTCTGATTGCTATTACATTATTTCAGAAGTATAGAAATCAATGTTTGCTTACCTTTGAAATCTGTTCTTTTCCACCATTCCTTCCTTTACTGCATTACATATACATCCGGGCTATTGTAAAGGATACAATAAAACATTTGCATAAAACATGTTGTAAGGGATGGACTGGAATGGAAAAAGAACAGCATTCGGAAGTAAGCAAATATTGATCTCTATGCTTCTGTAATAATGTATTAACAATAAAATTAAAAATTATAATAATATAAAAAAAATCCATATATCAATGTGAAAATCCATAGTTAATACCAGATTTATCAATCACTCTCTCTCTAATACCCTTCAGATTAAAATCCAAAATATAAATAATTACCAAAATTGTAGTAGTAATTAGTAGTGCTAATTGGGAAAAAAATATGTTGTAGAACTGGAGATGACATAAATATACGTTGAAACGTCGTCGAGAGAATTGGTTTCAATCCTAAGTCGTAGTTTCATATATCATATGAATATTGGGTCAAGAAAGCAAATCATGATTAATAATATAATTAAAATTGAAAAATCCTAAACGTAATGTAACTTTTTTATGGTTTAGAAGATCTGTATTTATAAAGTTTATCTGTATTAAAAATTATTACCTGTATTGGAAGATTCCTGATTTCCAAATAAAAAATTGTAATAATGGATCAAAAATTAATTACAAAACGAGCATTTATAAATTAACTTTTATCTGGTTGGTTGGTAACAAGAGAAGACTTTGAATGAGTCAGGAGATTGTTTGGATAAGGTTGAATCAGAAACCTTTCTGAAGCCTACAGTCTTTTTGCACAGCACAGCCCAGCTTTCTGAGAAATGAAGTTGATGAAGGCATAAAAATGAAAACAGATAAAGAGTGACTGGAACAACTGGGTCTAATTTAATCTAAAAACCTCATTTCAACTGAAGTTAACATTGTCACAAATATATTTTCAAAGAATAAATTTAAAAATATATGTAGATTATCAAAAAAAGTGGATATTCTTCTTCACTACCACTTGTGGAATCTGAGTTGAACATCAGACAAACACACAGAATCTTTAGTTGTGCTTTTGTTGTAATTGTGTGGTATTTACTGATACTGAGATAAAACAATAAAACAAAGTCTCCACACAAAAAAAAGGTATTTTTTTATTCAAAGCAAGCGTTTCAAAAACAAAGTTTGAAACGTTTGGTTTCAATTAAAAAAAAAAACTGTTTTGTGTGAAGACTTTGTAATATCATTTTACTCCAGTATGAACACAGACTCTATATAGTATAGATAAAAACATATGAATACATTCTATTTGAATGCAGTGAAGTAGGAATTACGATGTTAGAAATTTTCGGCATATCATGTTCAAAATCAATAGCAATGAGATATTGGACTATTAAAACAATTATAAATTTTATTAAAGTACTGAATATCTAAAATTGATTTTATATAAGGAATACGAAAGGAAATACGATAGGATAGCTATGACCACAGCATGCACTAGTCGATGAGACGTAGGCACTCAGTTTAATTTTAATAATAGAAGTTTCAGATTAGACACAATTAATTTTTTAGAACTGGTAATACTGATATAGCTAAATTAAAGCAAACAAAATTATTAAATGGTTAATCTATGAGATCGTTAATATTATACTAGAGAGTTTCAGATTACATCGACATGACAGCCACATTAAATGTAAACCTTAACTCAATTGATTGAGTAATTACAGTGAACTTGAGTGTAGGCCAATCCAATTTTTTTTTTATAACAATGATGCTATATTTTACCAATTCACAGTACACCTGCAAAATGGTTTACCACTGGGTTAACCACATTTGAAAATTTAGAGCGGAATTGTTTAAATAATCTCTTAACATTATGATTGGAGTCACAGTCTGAGACTTTAAGCTCATTAAGTATAAGTCAAGTACTCTCAACCTGATATAAGTAGTATTTAATGATGCTGCAATATCATTTCTTGACAAATAACAACATATGCTCTAGATCAATATGTAATGGCTGCCTTATTGTTTATCTAACATACGAGTTTGTAAATAAATTTTTATAATTGGTTTTGTTAAACAGTTTATTACTTACTAATTTTTTATGAATGGAATAAATGTGATTTTCAAACATGTTAAATTAGTTATCTGTATTTGATATTACTGGTTGGAATAAAAAAAAATATTACTTGTCTGACACATTCTATGGTGCGTTATACATCTAAATTAGAAGAAAATGGGAATATGAATTTAACCAAACAGCGGGACCAATGAAGTTCAGAGTCCCCCGAGAAAAAACAAAAATGGATAAAGTTGAGAGGTGTATGCCCAGAAGAGTCCCTAGATTCTCAATTGAAAAAAAAACCTATTGTACGATTATATATATATATATATAAATATATATATATATATATATATATATATATATATATATATAAGTTTTATAAAAAAAATATGTTCTTTTTATTAACAAGTGTAATTTTTTTTAAAAAATAAAATGTTTACTATTATTATATATATGGATTAAAATATTTTCATAATACCACTTTATTTGACTAATATGTCCGTAGTTTATTAATATTTTTTTGTTTCAGCTGGGACTAACTTGGTTGGAAAATTCACACAAAGTGTTAGAAGAATCGTGCAGGATGTTAAGGACGAAGGTGCATCAAGTAAGGCTTTTTTCATCAGTTCTAAATAAATAAATTAATTTTTATTTTACTTTTTTTCTGAATTTTATTTTATATATTATATTTTTTTTAAAAATTGATTTGATGGTTTGAAAAGGTTTTTCAAACTTTTTATATATGTTATGTCTGAGTTAAATACTGTATAAGCCATTTATAAAAAAAAAAATTATAAAATATGGGTTGTATAATAAAATTATACTTGGCCCTGATTCAGTTTAAGTCAGCAATATCAGAAGACAATCTGATGTGGGCTTTCTTATTATGCGACCATTACATTAGTCAAGAGTGTATATATTATGCCTCCCAACTCGTCATGAGCTATCAGGTACACGGCAGCTGATGTCAGTCAAAAAACGCAGTCAATTTCCGGATGAATACATAAATAATAAAATGAAAATATTTCTAATAATATTGTAACTATAAATTTATATAATAAAAAATTAAATATTAAATACCTTTAATCCATGAGATGTTACTTCTACATTGAAAACTTATTATTATTTAGGTTCTTTTTTCTCACTGTCGGTTATAAGGCAACGCATTGACCAGGTATTAATAACATTTATATTTATTTGTCATTTTAATTGATGGCAAAGTCAACTGCTACCAAGAAACTAAGATCGTTTCATTTTCAGGCAGCCAATGACTATTAAGTAGATGATTGATTAATTGAATTGATGAACTTTTGAGATATGTTTATTTAAGCTCTTGCTCAATGAAGTGATCAAATAAAGAGTAAATCTGGGAGATAAGACACGTTTGAAGTGAGTGGTGACCCTAGATTTTCTAGCACATTAACTAGTGTTCAGTTTTTAATTTTCCTTTCCAGCAGTGATCATTTCGCCTTTCTAATTCAATAAAAAACAAAAGATATTAATAACAATTGGTAAAAAATGCATTCTAATTAGGTCGTTCTGATTTAAAGTAATTAAAAAAATATATAACACTAGCAAACGTACCCGTCTTTGACGGAATCAAAAATTCTATTATACTTGGTATTCCAAAATATCAATTATAGTATTATACTAATACTACAATTAGAAGTTATAGAATAGTAGAAAATACCATTATTAGTACAGTGCTAAAAAAAAGCCTCTGTATACAAAGATTAGATTTTAAGTTAGACATACACAAATCTACAATCAATGTTTCAGCTTTATATGTCTTATGGTAGCAATATTTTGTGGACAAACCGACAGACAGAAATTATTCTAAGGGTACATGTGGCTACTCTGAAGTATGAAACGTAAAGAAAACTTGAAATGAGTTAGTTCTAATTAACGTGCTCCCAGTCAAAAGCTAGCACGCAAGCCACTGGGCTACTCTGGTTCCATACCTTACTTTATTACCAGTGTTTATATTACGCAAATATTAAATTAAAAAAAAAAATTTTGTTGTGTTTATTTATAATACATTTGCACTACTGTCATCGGCGAGCAAGCAAGCTACTGGCAACCCTGGCTAGATCCCTTTACTTTATTACCATCTTTTATATTATCCACATTTTTATTCAAAAAAATATTTCTTTGTTACATTTATTTATAATACATTTGCACTACTGTCATCGGCGATCACGCAAGCCACTGGGCTACTCTGGTCCCATACCTTACATTATTACCAGTGTATTTATTAAGCAAATATTAAATTAAAAAAAGTTGACAGTTATATATAATACATAGCAAACGTACCCGTCTTTGACGGAATCAGAAGTTCCTGTTTTGGTTTATTGCCGTGTGCCTATTGCCTTTCGGCTATACCACGGAGGAATCAGAAGTTCCGTCATTTTTGGTATTTCAAAATGTCATTAGAAATTATAGAATAGTAGAAAATACCATTATTACTACAGTGTTAAACAAATGCCTCCAGCTTATACACTACATTAGCTGTCTGTCCTTCAGGTTCATGGTAGAAGAAAGAGTTGAAACCTCTGACCGTTGAGCATGTAAACTACATTTGACCATGTGAGAAAAACTTGGTTTTGCTACCTTGTATTCCTGCGTTAGATGAAGTCTCCCTTTGCGACTTAGTTAACGTCATTGCGAAATAGACTCTGACCCGACTTTGCAATCATTTCAACGTAAACAGACAGTGGCTCGGAATCAATGGTATGTGAAGTATACACACAGACTCCCCAATACCACATCCAGTCATTATGTCCGCCTCTATGGCATATCTGTGTAGAGCACGAACTCAGAGTCGTGTCCCGTTGCACAGTTTTGGGGCACTCATGTTTCGTAACATGAAATTTGTTACTGCTACTAAATTGTAGCATGATTGGTGCTCTACTTTAAGTTTTTACTCATGAGCAGGCAGTCCAGGAGAAATAAATTCAGAGTCAAGAATTCAATTAGATAATGAACTGCTTCTTCATCACTAATCCAATCTCTTTACTGACTTGTAAGTTCTTTCCTCGGCTTCATATAGCGTAAGAACTTGTTTGTTGATTTTTCCTCCTGTTCATATTAAGAGTTGAGAATTGCTCGTTTACAAAACATTTATTCTCAATAGATAGTACATCCTTAACTCTGTGAAACACCATTTCAATGATGTCAAATCGCAATATATTCATATGCTCAATTGAAATTAAAATCAACTAACAATACCTACTTGCCACACCTGTGTATTTCAAAACAAACTTGTCTGTGAAGTTAGGAAAATACAGCTAAAAGCCCCATAACTTCGCTTCTGTACTGAATTAATAATCTATTTAGAGCCCATATTTTAAGTTAGGCACACACAAATCCAGTGTCAATGTTTCAGCTCGCTATGTCTTATGGTGGCTGAGTTTACTTGTGACAAACATTTTTGCGTTAAACGTCCATAACTTCACTTCTACGTTGAATTTCCAATCAATTCATAGCCTATATTTTAAGTTAGACCTACACAAATCTACTGTAAAAGCTTCAGCTTTATATGTCTTATGGTAGCTGAGTTTACCTGTGACAAAGTTTTGCGGACAAACCGACAAACCGACAAACCGACAAACCGACAGAAATTTTTCTAAGGGTGGATTCGGTTTCTCCAATGTATGAAACGTAAAGAAAACTTGAAATGAGTCAGTTCTAAGCAATGTACAGACAAAATCATTATTTTATTTATAAAGATTTCGTTTTTTAAAAATAAATATAATTTCCTTAAAAAAAACACCGATTTAATATGAGTATTAGAGAAAGTAGCTATCTACTTTAAAAAAAAATATTATCGGTTAACACTTATATTATACATTATTACAGGGTAAACAATGTTGACTCAGATAACAAGCCGTGCAAGGGGCACTGGGTACGTAATATCTGTTACCAATTGAATCTAAATACTTATAAAACTTATTCAATTATTTCAATAAAAATGATAGAGTAGGGTTCCTGATGCATTGGAAGGTACAGAAAAGTTCTTAATAAAACTAATTCTCTCTAAATTGATAAGTTCATGACCGATTGCATTGGCTGTAGCATATCAGGAAATGACAACTTCTTCCGGTTGTCAAGAGAGGAACTGATGCTGATATCGATAATACTTGAATCATTTTTACTTGTGACGCAAATTTACAAAATTCCATTTAACTACAATATGTAAGTTCACAAAGGAGTTAAGGAATGCTCTAAATTTCTGACAAATATTGGTGAAGACAATGTTGAAAGTAATAAAAATAAAAAAGATTATTACTGCCCGAAGACATATTTATCCGTGCACATAATGTTGATTAGTGTGTTGAATACATTTACTTTTCAGTCGCCAATCAACAAATATTTTTCACAGAAAATTCTATATCAGTTCCATTTAACGAGACACTCAGTGAAATTAATCATTGGATCATTGAATAATTTCTAGAAAAAAGTAAGCAATATCTGTCATATATCTCATGTGTGTTTGTATAGGAACAGAACCCACACATTAATCTCAAGAATTGCTTAACTCACTGTAGCTGTCTGGATTGCTCCAACATAAGCTAGAATTCGAAAGGGAAACTCCTGTCAAGTATGTAAGAGAAGCATTGATCCACCGTGATTATGTAATAGAACAAGACTAATAACTGAAGAGCTCTGTGATAATGTCATTATTTATAAAATTATGGCATCACAGTGTCAGCGGGAAATATAGTTTTAATCCCAAGAAAAAAAAAATGTTTTACCTGAATGGGACAACATTCTTTTTGTAAGGATTCAATTTTCAATTCAGTTAATATTTGTTATGACTATTTATAAGTCTCAGGGTGAGACTGTACAGAAAGTATTAGTTAATTCATGTAAAGCAGTATTTCAAAATGGCCAATTACATGTTACTCTCAGTAGTGTCAAACAAAAAGCAAAATTCAAATTGTACAAAAAATGTAAATAAAGAGAACTATCTTAAAAATATGTTCATTATTAGAAATGAATTAATTTAGAGTCCATCTGCATTTATGTGAACATGATTGCATTAAAAAACAAGGTGTTGAATGACCCAACGGGTCACGGGTATTCTAGGATATTAAAAGTGATGAAATGATGGGGTTATGTAGATAACGGAGTGGCACCACTATTGAGTCATGTATGGTACACTAAAACAAGTCGTGATAATAACAATTATGACGTCATATGCACCATGCCATTACGATATCAGCTCTTCTGGCATACTTATCCTTAAGTAATATTCAACAAAAGTGGGAGGAGAATGCTGGTAGAAGGTAAGAATGTTGAGTCAGCTTGTGGTGGGCTATTGATATATCAAAAATACAGGGATAATGCATGCGTTGTCTGCAAGGTGGCTGAACTGGGGTCAGTGCCGCAGGAGCTTCACAGTGTTGAGTTCTTGTAAACAAATGGAATTAAAATGTGCAGCAACTTCTGCATTTACGACCTTTTTGCTGATAGCTTCGATTTTCTTTATTATCTTACGATGTTCTGGAGGTAATTTCCATATATAATGGGCCAGAGACATGTCAACGTGACAAACAAAACTATTAAGAATATATATATATATATAAAGATTTCACATAAACACGTGAAACAACAATCAATGATCAAACCACAATAAGAAATGGGAAAACAAGACTAAGATCTTTCAACCGTAACAAGCGGTCTTCGTCAGAGTCAAAAACCCAACTGGAGTTTTTGGGGTTGGGCAGTTTTGCTTGTTTAGCAGTTGGGTTTTTGACTCTGACGAAGACCGCTTGTTACGGTTGAAAGATCTTAGTCTTGTTTTCCCATTTCTTATTGTGGTTTGATAATATATATATATATATATATATTACCATCTTCAAATACCTATATCACTGCTTAACCCTGTTTAACACTGATTACCGCTCATAAAATAGAAAAAGCCAGGAACTGTCATAATTTTGAAAGAAAATAGTTACCACTATCACTTTTTATATTTCTTGTATACATTCTGTCTTTTTCGCAGCATAATATTAGTGCTGTTGACTGAATACTGAGAGAAATACAATGTATATATATATATATATATATATATATATATATATATATATACAAGCACAGAATGAACGCTCTGTATACAGTAGATCATGCACCAATAATATATTATTTTGATTTTTTTTTATTAATAGTACTTTGATATCCGGTAATTTAAGCTAATTATCAATAACAAACATGTCATTAGCAGTTATGGTTGAACGTGCCAAATTCCATATACAAGACGACAAGGCCGTAAGTTCTATTCCATAATCGCAAGAGCTGGTTGTTGTGATAATAAGTAATTATCACACTTTAATACATTTTGATATAATAATTCATAATTTATGCTAATTTTTGCAAAAATCGTAACATTTAAGAATTGAAATCACCCTTGATTGCTAAATATCACTTATAATTAGTCTAATTAAGTTAATTCCTGCATGAGTCCATCAAATACAGTTTTACTAGTTCTAACAGGAGGGCCAGGTTAGCTCAGTTGTTCACGTAAACGCCTCTGAACTGCTAGGTCCGGGGTTCTATACCCACCAGGTCCTCGATTTGTTTGCGTGGGAGGTGAATAAATATGAGCACGTTGTTCCTCAGAGAGGACGTTAAGCCATCAGTCCCGAGCCTGTATGACTTAAACATCTCGTTAAAGATCCCTACTCTAAATATATCTGAGTTAGGCTAAAATGAGGACTCCCAATGTACAATCATCTTCATTTTGTGCTATTACAAAGGATCCAATGTTTGGCCTACGTGTGATCCCTTGTGGGACAGCCACTGCAACCTAAAGGTTTGCTACTGCTCAGTCTAATATTATGCAAGTAACTTTTAAAGGGGAGTGGAAAAATAATAAAGTACAAAATGAATAAAGAGCAGGACGTATATACCAGAATTTGGGTGACACCATAATGGTCCCAACAGTTTTTTTAAAAAAAAAGAATTCTGATTAATGAATTGATCATTTAGATCAATGTGACTCTCAGTATTCAGTTAACAATACTAATATTATACTGCGTCAAAGACAGAGTGTATACAATAAATATAAAAAGTGATAGTGGTAAGTATTTTCTTTCAAAATTATGACAGTTTCTGGCTATTTCTATTTTATGTGCGGTAATCAGTGTTAAACAGGGTTAAGCAGTGATATAGGTATTTGAAGATGGTAATATATATTTATAGATTGATAGAAAATGGTAAAGAGGAAAAGAAAAAAAAAGAGGAAAAAGGAAAGAATTCATTAACGACAGTTTAACTGGATTAGTGCTGAAAAGAGTTTTATTACATTAGGAAGGGTTATATCAGAGAGAAGGAGAGTGAGAGAACACACACACACATCCATACACAGAACCTGACAGAGAGAGAGAGAGAGAGAGTGAGAGAGGGAGGGAGGGAGAGAGATACAGAACAATTATGTTGTGCATGAAATATAGAATCATAAATATAGATTTCATTAAAAGAGTATAAAGATTAAAAGTGACATATACATTTACTCATTTTGTCACACTAAAGAGGTTTCTAGTTCTTCACTTAAAGAAGGAAAAATTAGTATAAATAGATGATTTATGTGGTCAGACAGATAAAGACATCGATAAATATAGCGAGAGAAGGAGAGTAAGAGACAGGGAGGAAAGAAGAATAATGAGAAGTTACTTTATGATATTTTCCAATCATTTATATTCTTAGAAGGCGATGGATATAGAAACACAAAAATCAAATTTCTCACTGTTGTGAGGGAAGGATAAATGCCATAAATGAATGTTATATGCAACGAAATCTATTCTTGAAGAAAAAATTGTGACAGGAGTTACAAATATCAAACATTGTATCTATATAAATCTACATTCCATCAGGTATTGTCTGAAATCGAACATCTAAGCAAACAGTTCTCCAAGGCTATAAATCATCTTTGTCCTATTTATTTATTAATCTTCATCAGTAAATTTAATTGCATCATCAGTCCTAACCTGGGAAGTTCAGTATGAGGATATAATTGTATACTTTGTTCAATAACGATATGAGTTATGAGGAGCGTAACAGAGAAGCTGTTGCTGCAATAAATAAACTTTTTTTCAAAATTTCATTGCTTTATTTGAAAAGAACTTCACGATAAACAAGAGCAGAGAAACGATAATCAAAACACTAAGGCTTTTAAAATGTCTATGATCTGGTGTTAACAGTAATTTCTTAGTTGCTCTAACATCAACACATTGGACAATCTAAAATGGAAGGTGAACACACTAAAATAGAACATATACGGAAGAAATACTATACAGTATTGTTGAAAAAGTTTCTTTTCTTTTGGAACAGAATGCCACTATAAGTTTGGTTAAAAGTAGAGATAATCGAAATACAGTGTAGCAACCATTTTTGCCCCCCCCCCCTTACTCGCCGTCAATACATACTGGTCGTTCATAATCCGTTAACCTTCGGAATTCCAAAATATCTTCAAGATATTTATATTCATCGAATTACAATCAAGGATCTAATTTGAGACCGCTGTTATTAATCCCAGACTTTCATCTTGTTACAGTATTCGTACATATATAGAGTCATAATCAAATATTTATGAAACAAAAAAGTATATTTCAACTCGTAGAAAAAATTGCTAGACTAAATTAACTGGCTACGAAAAAAAATATCATAAACTTTCAACCATTTAAGCAAAATATTTTTGAAAAATTTAAAATAAATTCATTTTTAATTTGCAAATATTACAGTTGAAAAAATGTTTAAAATAGTAATACACGCATAAAACATAAAAACAATTACGACCTAAAAACTCATTTTGGTATAAAATTTCAGATTTTTTGTTAGCTTTTTATGATTTTAATTTTTTTCTATTTTCTATTTTTGCACCCTCAAATGCCGCCCTCTGGCATGGGCCACCCGAGGCTAGGTACTCCCACTCTTCCTCCCATCCTCGCAGCGCTACTGCGCAGTTATAAAATTCACTGAGACAAATCATTCACTGATAAAAAACAGTACTACATTTAGGAAACTATTTGACAAAATCACATTTTTTTATAACTATCTTACAAAAACATCCAATCCCGATAACTCAAATTCCATGAACCTTTACCCACCAATCTAATCCCTCTTATTCAGGAATTATCATGCAACTGGCTCCTATCAACCATATTAGAAGGATAAAATGATGTTGGCCCCCGAGATCTACTCAGAAATACTAACTGTCAAGACTAGGTCCTAGTGATCTCAACAATATATTTATTTGGAGTGCTACCAATGGATGGTTTCTCCACTCTTTTATTTTACTTTTATGTATCATGTATCACTATTTCTTGTTATCTCTCTAAGGGGAAGTAATAAGTACATTAGTTGTAATATAATGAAAATAAAAAAATATGATATATGATAAAAATATGATCATATGATCATATAGTTCTAGAATGATTTCTATATGTTCATACAATATGATCATATAAATGAATTTCAACAATGACAATTATAGAGAAAGATTGTCAGTAAATACATATTCAATAAATATCAATAAGTTTTTAATAAATCAATCAATCTACTAAATCTACCTGAGGCAGTTGAAAATTAATTTTACACATAAGAGCCAATGTGAAATTTATATTAGATGGCAACTGAGAGGGTATTTCATCAGTGTTTTGCCAAACAGCAATTTATAGTTCAATTAAAAACGAGAGGGGAAATGTGTTGATGTATGATTTATATTTACAATCAGTTATAGGTCGAATTGAAGATACTCCAACGTTCTTTGGTTTAACTTGTTTCAATGATAATATTCTCAATGATCAAAGCTTTCTATTTAATAATATAAAACGAAGAAAAAAAATAATATAATGAAACAAAGGAAGTTATTATTATTACTATATTATTGTTATTACTTTTAAATATTAATAAAATGGATATAGTTTCTCGACCACTGATATTTCAAATTCACATAAGGGGTTATTGAGGATAAAAACCATGGAAAAAAAAAGTCAAAAATTAAAAGAAATCCAGAGGAAATTTTTTTTTTTTAATCAAATATTAAATTTTTTTAAAATTATTAAATAGTAATAATAATAATCATAACAACACTAGGTATTTTATGATACTTTTGTGGTTCTCTGGGTACTATAATTGTTGTTTCGTGTCGTTTGTTTTCTGTTGGATGGTGTCCGATGATGTATTTATCTTGCTTTACTTATGTCGTTAATTAAATTGTTTTTTAGCCTTGAAAATGCCAAACAACTTTTGGCGAAACGTCGGCTGATGATCAGGAGTTGTATGTTTTATGACCAAAATTCTCAATAACCCCTTATGTGAATTTAATAATAATAAAATTATTAATACTTTTAAATAACTTTTAAATAATAATATATTAATAAATTTATTTTATATTATATTTTATTTAATATATTTTATATTTTATGTTATAAATATATTTTAATATATAAATATATATTATTATATACTATTACATTATATTTCATTACATATATATTATAAATTATATTTTATATTATTATTATTACTATATTATTAAAGTAATCTTATTACTTTAATGATTTTTATACGTTCACACAATATGATCATATAAATGAATTTTAACAATGACTATTATAGAGAGAGATTGTCAGTAAATACATATTCAATAAATATCGATAAGTTTTTAATAAATTAATCAATCTACTAAATCTACCTGAGGCAGTTGAAAATTAATATTATTTATTCTTTTCTTATTATTATTATTATTTGGTTCTATTTATTCCTAGAACAACATCGGAGATATTATTATGCCACTTATTAGGCATAATTAACATTAAATCATACACCATCATACTAGCGGTACGTTTTACTTGATTAGGTGAATCAGGCTTTAGAAAATGGCAAACTTGTGGATATTGTAGATTAAACAAGACATCAGTTATTGGAAAAAGTCAGTGTGACAATGGCAGTTTTTCTTAAAGTTATGCACCAGCCTATTTAACAAGTTATCACCACTATTAAATACAAGAAATATCTATTATACGTTATATAAGATGGTATATCTTTTAAGCATGAGTTGCTGGAAATTATTAACAAACTGTTTCTTCAAATGAGAAACAACAATTCAATGTACACAACAAATCATGTCTATTAGAAATGTAACAGAAACAGGTCAAGTTTTTGTATGTTTTACTCAGTTCTGTTTCTAGGAAAACTAATAAATCTCGTCCTAACTAATATATTCAAAAAATATAAATGATAGATTTATGAAAAAATTCCAACTTATCTTTGACATCATTTGAAAATCAAGAACGTTTCTCAAGAAGGAATGTGTCAATATTTCGTAAAGCTTTTGCTTGAAAGACATACCATAGTTTATGAAAAAAACAGATATCTCAGTATCATTTAATAAGGGTAAATACTAGTTGAAAATCTGGTCTATAACTTTATGAGTAGCAAAAACAACAGTTGTATATACAGAATACTAGGTACAGATTGTGTATTTTCTTTCATTGGACAGACAGGCATCGGTCTTCTCGCCAGAATAAAGGAACATAAGTTCTTTTAGAAAAAAAGATGATAACAATGCTTTGTTCATACATATATAATAAAAATCACTTAGTAAACTATGTATTAAGGAGCAAAAGAATTGAAATGTATATCTTCTCAAGGAAAAAGGAACATTGATGAAAATCCCATCCTCATACAATAAAGAGCTGTTATAACAGTTTGGTTAACAATAAAAGAGCCTTTTTAAATTGGATGAGGGTGTGATTGACGAAATCGTCAAACAGATTAAGGTTCGTTCTAATTTACTTGAGATATATACAGAAAATGCTGACGATTTCCAGAATAATTTAAATCAAATTAAAGGGCCAGATTAGGCAAGTGGCAAAGTGCTCGCCTCTGGAATGGTAAATCTGGGGTTCAATACTCATCTGGCTCCCTATTTGTTTACATGGGAGGTGAATAAATCTGAGCACGTCGTCTCTCAGAGCGGACGTTAGACCTTCGTTCTCAAGCCAGTTCGATGTCAGGTACTCGTTAATGTTCCCTACTCTAAATGCACTAGACTAAGGAAAAATTTAGGATTCCCATGGTAGTAGAATGTTCATTGTGTGGTATTACAAAGACCAATTTTCGACATATGTGTGTTCCTTGTAGGCCTACCAATTCTCTTTAACCTAACCTAAACGAAATTAACAACCTGTTATTCTTAATTAAGTATTTGAATTCACTTGCACTCCGATGACGTGTCACACAAAAGGCCTCAGATCATTAGTCCTGTATCTTTTGTGATGAGTTAATTGAAAATTTATATCACATGTTATTGTGATAATTTTGAACATATATATCCAATATATACCAATCTGTAGCAATCAAAGTCAGTTCATGGTGTTATTAGTTTTATAAGTTGTGTTTAATTTATTTTGAAGCTCTATTATCTTGAAATATATAAGTTCTAAAAATGCTTATTTCTAAGGATCGAATATAATTTTGGCATTTTTTCTGATACATATATAATATTCAGCAATATAAATGATGTTGTTGACAGGAAAAAATCGTTTCCAAAATGACTGCTTTGACTGCTCAAATTTAATACGTTTTGAGTGTTATTTAAGTTTGTCTGGATTAATACTAAAATTAACTCTTCTAAATTGAGTTTCTGCTATAAAAATTATTAAGTACTTGATTAGGCAGGTAATATTTAAATGAGGTTGCGATGTAGGATTGGCTCTCTCAATAATATTGGTCTTGAGGAAGAACCAGGCGAAAGAAGAGACTTCCCTAAGAGGCAACAAGTAGGCCATTAGTAATGCTGTTCCAGCCATCCCATTACCCCTGCAAATACATTTGCCCTTTATTATGTAGTTTGGTCTCCTTCCACCACCTGAAGCAACTGGTTCAACATCTTTTACTGCATCTCTTCCTAATGATTTTTTAAAATGACTTCATTAGTCTACTGTTTTATTCTTAATTTGAGTTAAAGTTTTTACAAAAATCATCCATTAATGTCACTGTTACGTAATACATGGAAAATATAATTTGTAAGAACATGGTTTCTGATATCATAAACAATTTTGTAAAACTGATAAGTATATTATTTTCATATGTAGACAATGTAATTCCACAAAGTATCGTAAATCCACAGTAGATTATAGTTACTATAAGCTTATACTATTCATAAAACCACTCATAATGACTGTATGCAATTGGAAATATTTAGTATTATTCTAAATAAAACAGTATTTTATTACTGCTAGGGATATATTTTCATATTTTCCTCCAAACATTATCCTGAGGGATACAATATACGAACATATCTCTGTATTATTTTTACTCTTTATTAAGTTATAATTTTGTCCATAGTTTTTAAAATAATAAAGTCTGACACCATAAATAAGGTTTGAACTAATCTAGTTGTTGCTATTCAAAAATTTCTGCACGTTTACTTTTGTAATTACACAAGAAATCTTGACCATATTAGTTTTAGTAAAGTTTGAAGGCTTTATATTGAACTCTAATAAAAGTAAACGAATTGGTATTTAAAACTTATGAAGAATCAAACTCATTTATAGATTGATTTTAATGTGACTAGTATCAAGGTTCAGTTGAAATAAAAATATATTTAATAAATTTCGCTTTAAAATAATGTTCTTATTTTTAACAGGAATACATTCATATGTTATAAAGAAGTAGGAACATATAAGCCTTGTCGAACCAGAAGTAAATCTTATTTATGTTTTATATTAGAAATAGGTTAAACCGTCATACCTCAAAAGATGATCCTGGAGTTGGAGCGCTTTCGGACCTTGTCCATCTTCGATCGCAACAAACCTACTCCAGGATCATCTTACGAGGTATGACGGTTTTACCTATTTCTAATATAAATCTTACTAACCTCAGTGGTATTAACAATGTGCATGTATCTTATTTATGATTATTCAAACTTGCAATATAGAAATTATCATAGACGTCATTTTTTGGCGATTTTGTTCTTGTTTGTACAATCTTTTTAGGAAATGAGAATATTTACCATATATTGTTCGCTCATTACTAAAATGGGTGACAAATAAAAAATGAGCCACACTTTCCGCCTCTAGAACAGCAGTATAGGTGAAGCTCTAATTCGTGGAGAATGGAAAACAAACAGTAAACATCATATGAAGACTTGTTTTAAAGCAATATAACCAAAAACTATACAGATCATTTAACTTCATCAGCTATCTTTAGGTATAAAAAGGAAATGATGAACCAAATGGTATGTTCTGCATCTTATTCATGAACACGTATATCTACAAACATATCCATGCACAGAAATAATAAAAAATCTTCAGGAACGAATTCAGGGAGCGAAAAAAAGCGTAAATCTATCAAATCTTGAAATAAAATTTAATGCTACTGAACGTTATCTGCTTAAAGTGATATTTATAGTAACATGTTAACAACTTCATTTGAAAACAACTTTTTGTTTTCCTTCCATTAAATTTTTAACATAACTTCTCAAGGATTATTTACGTCTGGAAGATATTTGAAGATAATGAGATTAAGTTTTGATGGAGAATATTAAAAATTACACCTCCGCACAAAGCATTTTCTTTTATAATGTGTATTTTAATGTTAGATAAGATTCCATACAACATGTAATATACTATATGGAACATGCTAAAAAAATAAATAAATAAAAACAAACAAACAAAATAGTTTTATGTCAAAACTAACTACACGTTTTGAACAGTTAGTGTTCTTCTTCAAGTTTACAACTGAAAAGTTAGATTGTAGAAATAATGAAGGTTAAGTTTGTTGCTTTAAGGAGAAATAGTAAAACAACAATATCATTTTCAGCAAGCATTTAAAATATATAGCTAAATTAGTTTCAACATTTGCTTTGGTTGGTTTTGAAAAAAAAAAATCAAAACCAGAAACCAATTTATTTACAATGAGGTAACTAAATGACAAGAAATAAGGTATAGCGGATGAATTACAAAAGGCCTAATAAGTGTTGAAGGAGAAAGACTAAGAAAAAGATTTGAAACGCAATTTTCTCATTTTCAGAACTACAACATCGTAGGAAACTGCAAATCACTTCAATAACTATTTCTTTATTAAATTTTTATTCTAAATAATAAGTGCTTAAACTATTGACTATTCTAGTTTTCGAGTTTTTAATGACCAAATTTTATATACATTTTATTAGCAATAAAAAAAATTAATATAGATATTTTGATATCTACCTTGTTTGTTTAAGAAATATACGCTAGAGTAAAGTTTTTTTATCCTGGCTTTAGAAATCTAGGGCTTTGATAATTTTTTATAAAGTACAGTTATAAAAAAATATTATCAGAACTCCTTGATTTATTCATTAATTTTTAATTTAATTTCAGAGACGTAATAAATAAACTTTGTTCTAAAACGCTTAATGATCTCAGTATAAAAATACATTTTTTCAGAAATTAAATCAATTTCCTTTAAGGCTAAAAACAATTCTTATTTTTGTTATTGATGCTTTTTTGACAGAAAGTTTTACTTACTTTACCTTTTAAAATATTACATATTTCAGTAAGACGAATTCGCTAAACAGGTATTTAAAGCATACCAACAACTTTTAGAATAAACTAACAAAGATAATGAAAATATTATCAATAGGCTACGCAGTAGACGAAGTTATTTATGAGTGTAGATTACTGTGATTTGTATCCACCAAGAGAGTCAATTTATGTTGCATTTAATATTTAAAGACTATATTATATTGCAATTTGTTTAATATTGTATCAACTTTGTCAAAGTTTAACCTCATTTTGGAATAGGATATTAGTGAGAAATACTGAGGGGCAGCTTCTACTTGAATTGCAAACTGAACATATTCAATTTCAACTCAGAAGTTAGAATTACAACAAATTAATCAAAATCATGTTAAGAGTTTTCAAACAGATCACAAAAACAAACGTTTTCATATAGACTGTCCTTTGAAGAAGTCCAATATAAACGCAGGAAATTATTTCACGTCCCAGGTCTATCAGAATTGTAAATATAGAATTTTGTGATTTCCACATTTTTTTTATTTTTTGAGATATCCAGCATTCTCATACATACACCACAAGCAATTTGCATAACAATTTTATTTAAATTAGGGTCTCTCAAAATGCGTTTTCTGTAGATAACATGACAATAAAATCCAGAACTACACTTATTTTACTAACAAATTTAGCAAACAGATTTACACCAAAGAACAACAATAAATTTATTAAAACCAAACACCCATTATCATATGAAACATGAGTGTTGAGCTTATTGTTTGATCTCGGGGTTAACAGTAACGTTAGTTTGATAATTGTTGTATAATTCTTTTCGTTTCTGAGATACTGTACTCTAATATCACACGCACTTGCACTTTGATCTTTGGCTTCATCCAGGTGAAATGAAAAGGAATTAGTTGTAGAAAAGAAGAATCGGCAAAGTATATTATCACTATGGACGAGAGTAAGGTTGGTGATAATGTTGATTGTGCCTTTGTTGTATACGAAGGAGGAACCGTTGTATTAGAAGAATAGTTCCACCTCGACAGATTTTTCTCCAATAATCAAGCTGAGCAGTTGGCAATACTGAAGACTGTGGATTGATCGCGTGAAAACCTGCTAAGGGAGGTAGAGTTAATATTCTAACTGACAACCAGGTTACTGTTGACTCATTCCGCAACTGAAATAAACACCTGCTATTGGTAGAAGGAATTAGGAAAAATATATTAACGATTGATCACAATAGGGTCAGATTCAACTTCTGTTGGGTTGAAGTGCACATTGGACTTTCAGGGAATGAACGGGCTGATCTACAGG
The DNA here is from genome assembly GCA_026182355.1 of Hermatobates lingyangjiaoensis. Taxonomy (NCBI): domain Eukaryota; kingdom Metazoa; phylum Arthropoda; class Insecta; order Hemiptera; family Hermatobatidae; genus Hermatobates; species Hermatobates lingyangjiaoensis. The sequence goes on along the minus strand of JAPFBL010001937.1, from coordinate 117,343 downwards.
GCAAGAGTTCAACAAAAATGAGATGTGTAACCACTGAATACCATAAATTTCCATATTCAGTATTGCTGACGTGAGCTAGAGAAAAAAAATTCTTCAAGAGGGGAGGACACTGGAACCTGTTCTCCGGTAGGCAGTTTTTCCCATCACCAAGAGAGCTTTCCAACACGACACACATTGGTTTCAATCATATGGTGACACAAATGCTTCCAGGACATTGGCAGATGCTGTCATACCTCCACCGTTTTGAATGTTTTACACACGGACATCTGACCATACGATGGAATCACATCACAGACAGTGAATCATCTCTTGTAGGAATGCTCCGATTAGCCCCAGCGAGAGCAGTACTTATGTTATCAAGAAGGAAAGCTGACTCTAGCTAAAGAATAGCTGCTCGAGCATGACATATGGACAAATACACATAACTTTATAAAAAAGATATTTGAGAAAGTACTAGACAATAACTGAATATATGCTTACTGTTACTCACTATGATTTGTAATAACATTATAAGGAACACTATACGAAACAACATTGTAATATATGATTACGTTTATATCTATCAAGAATTGTGTGAATACTATTATGGTTTAATAGTATTATTCAATACTATTATGTGAAAATTAACCAACTTCCACATAATACTTGAATAATACCAAGCAACATCTCATTTACCACTGGCCTATGCTTGATCAAAAGGAAAATGTAGCACTTATTTCGGAGTATGTTTCAAATAAAGTATGTAAAACACACTCATATATATATACACACACACACACACACACTCACACACACACGCGCACACTCAAATAAAAAATATGTATACCGGTAATAAAATATCGTAAAAAAATATCACTCATATATCAATAAACTAAAAATTGACACAAGTACAGACTGGGTACGGACGGAACACATTGTATCCAACCAGTTTCCACATAATACCCTAATAATTTCTGGCAACATCTCCTCTACCACTGCCCTATGCTTGACGACGTGGCCACGTGTGGCTCTTGGCCAGCATCCTTGTTAGAACTTCTCTCTGCACAATATTCTAATCAGTTATAAATTTTCCAAAAAAAAATCAGTTTTCATATTGTTTAAAACTTAATATGTATTTCCTTTTGTCATTAGATATCATTCAGGATGTTAATATTTAAGCGAATATCTTGTACAAACTTGGAATATCTTGTGGTTTTATACGAAGTATATTGAATAATAAATCCTAATCTGTAGAGGTACAACTGGATGACAAAAAAGAAACATACGCTCAAAATACTATAGATGGACAAGTTTGCAAAACCCATTTTATTGGACTCAAAAGACCTCAAAACATAAGTTCGATACATCAGACAGAAGAAAACAAATAATTACTAAAGTAAAGATCTTTTGAAAATGTTAGGAATTGGTAAAACAGGTAGGTTGAATCAGTTTAATTTACCTAGTTTTGTTTAAAATATAAGTAATCACTCAAAGTATTCTTTGGTACACTCTAATTAAAACTCATATATTAGTATTACTGTATATTCATGATTTTTATTCAGTTAATGAGACGAACTGGCACAGAGAAGTTCTTATTGCGACCCCACACCTCCTTTTAGAAGCATGTTCTATCGCTGTGATCTACCCAATCAAGAGGCGGCTGATTCATGGGACCTATTCAATTTAGTCCATAATTGCAAACTTTTCTTTGGAGCAATCCTATTTGCCCTCAACAAATGCTGCTTATTTCTCCAATTAAACGTGTTTTATTAGAATGGTTATAGTGAATGTGTATAACACTGTGTTTTAAAAAATCATTGATTTTTATTGTTGCTTATATATAATCTCAGTATTAAGCCAGGATCAATTGAAAGATTGACACTGAGTCAGACTTACCGTGTATATTTTAACATGAAATAGACATTTTCTGATATTCTAGGTTCAAGAAGAAAAATTTTGCAAATCGGATTCCTTATACATGTATATATCTATAACCAATTTCACAATAAATACTTGAAATAACAAATCAATGATCAAACCACAATATGAAATGAGAAAAAAAGACTACGATTAAAAATCTTTTATTTTACATTGATGGAGGTATTTTTTAAAAGGTAAGAAAATGTTGATAGCAAGTACTAAGTCTGATCAAAATTATATATAATGGGGGAGGGAGAGAGAGAGAGACAGAGAGAGAGAGAGAGAGAGAGAGAGAGAGAGAGAGAGAGAGATTAGTGAAATAACATTTTTCACTAAATATTAGCCAAAAACTTTTTGTTTTCTAACAGTGCGTCTGGTGAAAAACTATATAAGCTTTATTTTCCTTTATACAAATTATACTCGTAGATATAAAACAATGTTTGTTGTCAATTATTAATATTAAAAGGATTTTAGTGAGGTATATGATTATAGCATGGAGACTGTTAGCTTTGATCGTCATTATTATTATTATTGTTATTATGGAAAAAAATTAAGTAAAAAATACTATTTTTTACCATAAGAAATTTAATGTGGCATTAAAAAATGTTTATGAGTATGAAAATCTGGAGTGACCTACACTCATCGTAAATGTAACTAAATGTAACAACAAGCTTGTTGACAACAAATTAAATTTGTATTTTTTTTAATGTGGTTACAGGGTGAATGTAATATCAAACGTTATGGTCAGTATTATACAAATTGTTGTCGATTGCTTACAAATTTAATTTGTTTTAGTGAGACTATATCATTTGATTATTTATAACAAACTTAACATCATTTATACAGAAGTATCTGACATGTTATTATTTTGACACTGAAACATTCGACAAGTGCACACGGCTGCACTTTCAAATTGTCTCACTTGTATTGGTCTAGGTATGATGTGCAAAAATCTGTTACTCCTTAAAGATATTTGGCTCTCATTCTATAGAATGTGATCAGATAGTCAGAAGTCTCTTTGATACAGAATCGGCATCATTAGTATAGCGTTCATTGCAGTTGTGTATTATATCAAAGAACAATGCTGGCCATATATTCTGCATGTATTTCTAAATATTAAATTTAAAATATTAAATCAATATTTATTGATTTTTATACAAATTTATGTTTGGTTGAAATAAATTTTATAAGATAAAATTTACCTCGTTTTCCCAGCTACATTCTATCTGATTTCCTACTATCCAATCCTCAGCTGCATCTTTACAAAAGCTGAGGTGTGTGCTGCAAAATGACTCCAGGCAGCAGAACCTTTTTAACTTCAACATTTTCTTCATTCCCCTGCTTTGTTATTCTATATTTCATTAGGCCAAGGTATCCACCTGAAAGTAAACATCTGTTTACTGGTTACATTGTTAATTTTTAACCCATAAGTACACCAGGCAAGCGTCCTTTACTTGAAATTAGGTGCTAACATACGATGGACCATTTGTGATCGCTTTGGCCCCCTTGTAGAATATTGTATGAAGAGCATATTGTATCTGGCAGCATAAAGGCCAAAGTATTAATGATCAAGACATGCATATTGTTAGTACCACAGAAATTAGTAAATAAGATATTATTATAAACCGTCATCCCTCGTGCATCGCTGGTAGTCTTCCTACTGGTTTCGCAAAGGCTACATCACAATGGGACTCAACTTATATTTTTGAAGTCACAGATATAAATACCTATCCTAAAACAATGGTACCAATATATGCATAAATTTCTTATATATTTATATTATAATATTTTTTTTTTACAATTCAAGTCGTCTCTGTCATTTCGGGTGACCCACCAGTGATAAGAGAGGTATGACGGTTTATAATAATATCTTATTAATGTTCAGTCTATTAAATTTTTAATATTTTATCACCCGTAGTGCAATCTCCAATGATAAGGAATATCAGAATCAGAAGTTTTCCTTTTCTCGATAATATTTATCGGAAAGGAAGACGATGGTAACTTTTCATTCTGATGGTAGTGAAGGAGAACCTATTATAGTAGGAGAGAGAAAATGTTCGTTGTTTCTGATAATAAGTCCACTTTTTCTATGTCACATGTCCAGTGATTTAACAATCAAGCATTATCTTGTTGGGAATATTTCATAACATTACAGTATGGAACTAGCAGTATTAATTTATAAATGAAAAATGCTATACATATATCCAATAGTACAATTAAATTATATTATTCATTGCATTATAATAATTATATATTATATAATTAAAGTTAAATTTTTAGCAAAGTCAAAAATTACTTCCACCATGTCATCACACGTAGTGACCTTCATTTTAATGTCATTTAAACCTGCAAAGATATTAATCCTTTTAAAATATAAATTAATTTATTTTATTTTTCATAATACAAGTTATTTATAACATAAATGTAACCACTCATTAAATTACTGCAAATAAAACCTAAATAATTGTAGAAAATTCTATGACAAAACCATAATAGTTTCAGTTATGTAGTTTGCAATAGAAGTAAAACAGTATAGAAAGTCAGTATACTTCTAGATATATTAATGAAGGTTTACGTAGTATAATTATATACTTTTCTATGCTTGGGATGAGCATAAACCAAACAAACATATTATTTATTTTGAAACATATACACAATAATCTAATGAATAAATAAAGCAAATAAGAAAACTACATGAAAGTTTTACATAAATTACTATATGGTTCTCTACAACCATATATATACCTGTGTTAAATGAAATGTCAGCTCTATGATATATATTTATCTCCACTTCCATACTTCTCCAATAAACTGAATTAAATAATTTCGTTTGGATACTAAAGAAACTGCTGTCTGAATGTTTATGAAAATTTTTTGATGGAATAAAATTTGATTAAATTGCTTTAAAGAAATACATCAAGAAATATACTTAAACAAAATATGGTTGGTTTCATTCTTCACAAATAATAATATTTTCAGTAATAAAGATATATTCTTTGAATAAGACTATTTCATATTCTCATATATAACTCGGCATTAGTCAATTCATTATTTTTATAAGAGTGGAATGTATGTTTTCTTTAGTGCCCATCTTTAGAGGCACAACTAAAGTAGAATTATTGTCATTATTTCCAATTACAGATGGAGTTAGCCGTGTACTTTCAGAGACTCGCTATCTTGGTTAAAGAAGTGATTGCTCCAAAATAGGTTTGGCAGGAGTGCAGAAGGAGATAGGGGTGGCTAACTAAAATTACGATGGAAAAGATGAAATTTTCCTTTTGAATTATTCAATTTGGCCACTGAAGCCGCCACCCTCAACTTGAGGGCCAATTGAAAAGCGCAGCGTTTTCCTTTCCTCCTACTAACCGAGCATTAATCAAGATTTTCCATCTCAATCGGAAGTTCAAATGGGAAGGGAAAATTCGCTGAACTCTTTCACAACGTTAGAGATGATTTCAGTTTTATTTAAAAGAAAACTGAAGCTAAAATAAATTTTATCGCCAACAAGACAATGTAAAATCTTTATAAATTGAATATTTTTTTGTTAAAAATTAAAAATAATTAATGATTACAATTGTATGTAAATGTGTAAACAAATGTTGGATCTTATTCATAACCTAACCATGAGGTATTTCAACTATGATATGAATTGGCAATTATTTACTGCTTTTATTGACAAATCCATAATTATTTCTACATTTGATTTTCGATAGAGGTCAATCTTAGTATTGATCAGTTCTATGAAAATCAATGTAAACATTACACCAAAAACACTTCATGAATATGATATGAAATTATTATTGTATTATAAAAAATCATATGTGTAACAGTACTCTATGGAGGGCCAGGTTAGCCTAGTGCCGCGTTGCCACGTGCTCAGCTCGAGACCTATATGTCCGGGGTTCAATACCCACTATGCCGCCCGATTTATTTACATGGGAAGATAAAAATTTCACCATGTTGTCCCTCGGAGAGGACGTTAAGTTGTCGGTGCCGAGCTGGTACTATATCAGGTACGCGTTAAAGATCCCTACACTTCATTGTGTAGTATCACAAAGGCCATTGTCCTCCAATGTGTGTTCCCTTGTCGGACTGCGTTTGCAACCTAACCTAACAGAACCTAATTCTACTGTCTTATACAATATTATTTTGTTTAATTTAAAAGATATGATTCTTAAACCTTTAATAGTATTAGAATTAAAACATTTAAATTATAATTAAAATTCTGAAAGTATTCATTTGGTTTTTAACAAATATATATCAAATATATAAATATATATCAAACCTTATATCAAATTCTAGCTAGTTTTAAAATAAACATTACTAAATATAAATGAAAGCAAGCAATAGTGGAAACACTGAGATATTAAACGCGTTGTAAATGGAGGAGATGGTTAACGTTGGAGAGGGATAACTTTGCATTGTCCTACTTTGCAACAACAACTTTATACAACTTTGCTGATTAACATTTACTAACTGGAGTTTTGACTTCAAATGTCATTCATATTTTTCAACCTGAACTACATAGTGTGTGTACTATCTTCTGACTGGTGCATACTCCAGTAACTTGTTAGGTTTCTGTAACAAGAAATTTAAACAAACAAGGAGATCTGTTTCTCTCATATTTATTCTTGGAGATAATTTGGGAGCAGTAGTTTATTTATACTTCGTCTTTATTTAGCTGATTGAGTTATTAAAATAATTTCATTATTCTCTGTAATGCTATTGTGTACATTTAGGCTATTATTTATGCTATTCTGTAGGTTAGGTTAGGTTGAAGTAGCAGTTTACAAGAGTACACACTTAGGCTGACATTGGCTCTTTATGATAACACACAATGAACATTCTACATTGGGAGTCCTAAAGTTTGCCTAGCTCAAGTTTATTTAGAGTAGGGAACCATCGTACACTATACTGGACTGTACTTTCACACACGCAAGACATGGAACCCACACACAAGACTGAAACGAACAGAGACCAACAAACGTTACAAACGCCTTATAAGACAGAAAATCAAAACCCACACTAACCACGTACACTACACAAACTTGAAGCCTTCGTGGGTTTATGCGACAGAACTTAGGGGTTTTGACAAACCTTCAAATATTTGTCCTATACAGGCCATTCAATCAAAAATACTTAGAAAACTCTCACATCTCCCATTTTACGTCCCAAACATAATCGTTCACCGAGATCTTAAAGTCCACTTCGTTCGCGACTATGCAAAAGACCGCTACAAAAAATTCCACAGTAAACTCTGAACTCATCCAAATTCGCCCAAAATCTCTCCCAAGTAGTAATCCCAACAAACCCCCAAAGACTACTAAAACGGCAATGGCCATGGATCTTCTGTCGTAACCAAGATTAAATATAGTTACGGACTGCCAGCACTGGCTGTCCACCCGAATCCCGCTAAAAAGCAAAAAGCTAAAGAAGTAACCCTGAAAAAAAATTACTTCTAAATACAGGACATTGCAGTCAAAGTATCTTAAGAAAAGAAAAAAAAGAAAAAGAACAGTTTGAGGGAAACACATATACACATGAAACTTTCTTTCCAGTATATACTACTACTTCATATGCTTGAGACTTTCTATAAACGGTGTTTTATACATAAAACTAGCAATAAAGAGGCATATTGTCTCCAGAAAGTAGCTAAATCATACATATGTTGACACAAACACTAAATCAGGACTTAAACATCGCCCCTGAGTACACAAAAATGACACAAATAACCTAAAGAGGTGTTCTTACTGACATCATTGCACTGAGCTTCCTATAGAAAAGTCATTAGGACTTTAGTTGTCAACTTTACACAAAATTTGGAAACACATGGTTGATTACTAATTTTTATTTCATCTATTTTTCTTTTTCATAAGAATTCTGAAAAGACAGTGAACTCACGTTTCTTGTTGCATATAAGAAAATGCTAAATAGATTGCCTATGGGAATGGTTCTCAAAGTGTGTTCTGTGGGACTCAAGGGTTCTACCAAAATTTCAGGCTTTCCCAACTTACCTCTTCAATTGAAAATATCATTTCTTCACCTGTTCAAAGAACATATTCATTAAAGTGTGATAGTTTCAATTTTGTCTGTGGTAAGGATGGTTATAGGAGACGTTTATCTGTAACTAGGAGCGGATATAAGGACAAAGAGCCGTATCCAGGGATTACGCCAACCTAGACGAGATGTCTGTGAATATGCCGACATTTCCGAATGACATTACAAGTTATACTGTATGGCATCATTGACTCAAGTCAAGTGTGGAATTAAATAGAACTTAAGTTTTAAGTCATTATGAGATCATTAGAAATGTACCGTAGGTCGCAACAAAACATCCAGAAGGTTTTGTAGTCCACAATGTTTGATGGATCAAGTATGTATTTTACAAAAAAAATGTGTCTTATACAGCTAATCTCCCCTATTGTTTGTGTCATGCAATTATGTATCATGGGAAAGTCACTGTTTTTGCTAAAATATGTTTTTAGATAATTTTTCTTAAACACCTATTATGATCTCATAATGACTTAAAACTTAAGCTTTAAAGTTTTTAAGTTTTTGACATTCATATTGAAACAACAAAAGCAAAACTGAAAAAGTCATTAGATTTTCAAAACAACTGAGAATATTTATTTTTCAATTAATGTACAAATTTCAACTTATGAATCAATCTGAAAGCTTGTGAGGAAGATTCAATCCATACCGTTTGAGAGACCAAAATAAAATTGTTGTCTGTAAGTAGATTATTATGACAAAATGAGTTAAAAATATTTATTTCTTTAATTATAATAACAGGAGAGCATTGTACATTTTATTTTTTCAGAAAATATTTCTTTGGCACTAAATAGCTCATTAAAAACTAATGAATTTTACCACAAAATTAAACAGATAGTTAACAATTGATAAAAAATAATTGCGAAATGTCAATTACCACAAAGGAAAATAAAGCTATAAAAACTGAATATTCATCCTGGGATAGTGAACTGCATTCTAAATTTGTTGGATTTCTTAATATTTATTTAAATTGTTTATATTGAGTTACAAAAAAATGAAGTTTGACTGAAAGAAAATTGGTGTCTAAAATTTCTGACTGGTGTCAGAAAAATAGGGGAGATCTGCTATATAAGACACATTTTTTTATAAAATACATATTTGATCCATCAAACATTGTGGACTACAGAACCTTTTGGATGTTTTCTTGCGACCTACGGCACATTTCTAATGATCTCATAATGACTTAAAACTTAAGTCACAAATAATTTAATAACTTAATATAAGAATTAATAATTATGAGAATATTAATAACTTAATATAAGAATAAAATTCTTACATGTAAAGAAATCAACGCCAATCAAACGTATCATTTCTAATGATTCCTTTGGTACGATGGATTTATCTAACAAAATGCTCTAAGCAATCTGTATGTTGCCCTCTTGAACAAAACTCAATATCAGATGCAAATTTGTTTGTGTTTGTGAATCTAGACAATTATGTTATGTCTAAATGAGATATTATTTACCCAGAAGTTTGATATTATAGTAGTAAATTTGAGGTTATTGCTTCTTAGATTTTTACTCTCTGTTTCTGGCTTTCAAGTATTAGTTGCATGTATATATATAAGTAAATTAAAAATAATGACTGTCATCTTCTCAACTTGAAACTTCTTTCTTAAATGATGACCTACAAATGAGTTATATATTAAAAATGAATCGTGGTGTGTTATTTATACTCATGTTGATTTGTTATTAGCGTGGGCATATAAATAAAGCCAACGCATTATTGCCATATCATTTATTGTCCGATTTATATGCATTTCAGAAACTTTGAAAATTTCATATTAAAATTTTTATATAATGGTAACTTTTAGTACCAGTTTTATGAACCCAGCCGTATTTCATAATGCATTCTGAGGTTACAGCAGCTTGTATTGTTTCTTCCAAATATGGCTGGAAAAGCCGCGGAGTGGAGTAATATTCTACATTGGCATTAGCATGAAACATCTCTTTTGCTCCTCTCTTAGCTTTCCACTTCCTCCAGGGAACTTTAATTACTCTCCTTGCTCAATGCAGGATTCGTCTTTACTTGCCAACACACTTCTCCCGCCAACTTATAATTACTAATCCCACTCAGACACACTCTACCACTGCTCCTCTGAGCATTGAATCAACACTAAATGAAAGCCGTTTAGAATATTGCTTTTCCAACTCCACTTCATCCATCCCTGCATATAACTCATATGCAGAAATGAAATAAGTATTAGCGCATGTGAGAACTTTTATTATCGCTGAGTACTATCTAATCTCATCAGAAGAGACTAAGTTATTGATATTCAATAAGAACCTAATGCTCAATAAGTTAAAAAGCACTGGAAGAATTTCAAGTACATCAGATTGAGTTTGACAAAAAGAACCAGGTGGTTGGTAATTTGCTCGCCTAACCGTTAGTATTTACAACTTAATACTACTACTTCAACTACTACACTACTACTGCTAGTATTACTATTATTGCAATACAGCAAAAGTTTTCACTAACATAACTAATATTAATATTGCTTGTTTCCTTTTGAAAATATAATAGTCTGAAAAATTATTAAGTGAAGAAGCATTAAACAAATAAATTTTTTAATGGTAAAATAGGTTATAACTCCACATGAATGTTTATAGAAATAGCTGTGTAAATGTTCTAGTTTGCTGATGAAGTGAGCGTCAGAGTATGTTCATGACATGAGTAATTGACTGACAAACTTGAGATTAGTTGAATACATTGGAAAACTTGTGCTACTTGGTTCAGTGACAATCAGAAACAGATCCATGCTGAAACCAACCTACAGCCCATTGCTATTGTCAATGAAAGATTGGAGCTGATTCAAATTATAGCTTTTTATATGCACTGTTCTTTCTGAAGTCTCAATTTTTTTTTATATATAGACAAGTTCCGGATGTCAATATGAAATAATGACAAACCCATTTAGTTATTCCTAAAGTTAGCCGTAGTCGTCGCACTATGATGACGACTTTAATATAATTCTCTTGCTTCTGAGGAAGATGTTGAAGTTGCTGTTAGAGTTTACCCTTACTTTGAAAACTTCTGTAAACTCCGGTAGTACGGCCCTGGTATGAGACTAATGCTGCATGCACTCAGCATAGTATCTTTAATGAAGGCAAGTTGACGGCAGAACTCACAAAAGTTAAGGACACTTTTTATGAATTTTGCATTCTCTGTACATTCTAACTTTAATTTTTTTTGTTATGTTGGTACACTCATCAATATCATATGTTTACAGTTTGACTTCATAGCATGTGTTTTTTTTTAATGTGGGAGGCTAGACGAGGTTAAAGATGTCAGACGCGTGTTTATGTGCTTGGCAATTTTTTCCCGTTGAAAGTAATGGAAAGGAGAGTTTTTATTACTCTATATGCATAAAATGATATTAACTACTCAAAAATTCTTGAAATGTTAACAGTGGAGTACAGTGAGTCAACTTCAGCAAAAAAAATGTTATGCATGGTATAAATTATTCCATAGGTAATTAATTTTCTTATAATAAATCGTCGAACTCGCAAACCCAAGTCCAAACTTTATGACTCTCACATAAGAACAACAGATGATATATAATCAAAACTGTGAACGTTTATCCGTGACGAGTGCACCAACACAACAACAAAAGTTTTAAAATTAGAGTGTACAGAGCAATCAAAATTTAAAAAGTCTTTTTACTTTTTGATCACACTTCGTATATAGCAACCAAATGTTTAACGGATCAAGCATGAAGGTAATTCTGAAGGTCCTTTCTACTATCAAATGATTCCTGCTCTATTTTGTAGCAGCCTCTCTTATCACCCAATACACTACGTTGACTGAAAATTCCAGATTGGTTCTGGAGAGTTCAGGATCTATTCCACATATGTCTAAGAACCTTTAGTAAATCATTTGAGCACCCAAAATTATTAGAATTGCGCTCTGCAACGCGCAGGAAGGATAAAAATCCTCCATATATTCGGCCATAGTGTCCTGGAAATTGACTCTATATTATCTCAACTTGGTTTCACTCATATCATACAGTGAATGACGTAAAAAGGAAGCAGTGACGGTTTATTCATATATGTAGTTAGCGCAGAGCGTGATTTTGGGATAAGAGATGTGAAATATTAATCTTTGCAATGCTGCAGCATTCGAAGCAGCATTTATGCCAGTGAAGAGACTAAACCGTGACATCTTCATGATTCAGAACTAATTTCAGTTTGGCAAGCTACACTACCAAGGACAGAATAACGTAGTCACCCATCCAAGTACCAATAATGCTCAATATTACTTAACTTTGGTAATTTAGTAGAAACTAGTTTATTTAACAAAGCCATGGGTGTTGCCGCTATAATTAAAATAGTTTTTCATTTTCTGGTGGAAAAAACTTTATAAAGAAAGATAAGAAACACTAGAATCTCTTTAGCAGGAGGATCCAACCACTTCGGACTGGCTCCCCTTTCGTCTACCAGATAAAACTGGAAATATCAGTGATAAGAGCTCGCCGTATTTCATTCGCTTACTGAACCTTGCGAACTCTTTTATCTCCCTCACAACATTCTCAGATTTGCAGTCCATAAACTTTCGTCGTCTTCTGCCTGACTACACATAGGTCTTTAAAGATTTCAATAGGAAATCTTTCCATTCACTATTCAATTCCTATATAAAACTTCACAGTGATATTAATATCCTTTTTACTGACCATCTGTCATAATAAATAGCATTGAAAAGCAATATTAGTCGATAATTAATAATAGAATTTGAAACCATAGGAATCAATATTTTATTGGCTCTTTGTGGGGCTAAAAAATAATTTTCCATTACTATAGATTATGTAAAACTATTACTATATGTTACTAGTATTTAAATTTCCATTAAGAGACAATAACATATTAATTACAAGGTCATTAATAATAAATGTTAATCAATGAATTGTTATTCAAGTAATGAATCATTAAGTAAATACAATGGTATTTACAATTTTTCAAGGTCTGAAGGTTAACTACCCAAACAATGCTACATTATTTACAATTATGTAACCTATAATTCTATTCACTATCTTTACGTGACTCATTAAGCGATTTTAAATCAAATAGTTGTTAAAATGAACAACTTTTATAGCAAAGATTCTTCTAAGTATACTGACACTACCGAAGATATATAAATAAAAGAGAACTTGAAATTGTTATAAAATTAGATAACTAAGTGATGGTAACATCAGTAGTGTTAATCACAGATGTCATAATTTAATTATTTTTACAATAAGCAAGTGCTACAATCTAAGATTAGAGTTGAAAGATTAAAAAGATAGTTTAGCGCTAGCAACAAATATTTTATTTCGTCTTCTGTGTCTTATGAGTGTGTGATTTCTTTTACTGTAACGGGGACAACCATCTTTGGGTTCACACCACTTTATTATCAAGTTAAATATGCCATAATCAATCATAAAAATCATCAGGATAATAAAATAATAATAATTATTATTATTACTATAATAATGTTTGTTTATTTTTATATTTTTTTTTTTTTGGTCCATTAGAAAGTTTAATGTGATGTTTATAAAAGGAGTGCAATATTGGTTTCTTATTGACTCTATGGTACCATAATGATATGACCTATTTTCCTGATGCTTGCAGAGATAAAAAAAAAAATTAAAAACTCCTAACAAAGAATTTCACGAAAACTAAAATAAAATAAAACCCTAATTATTTCTGTTTTTTGAAGTTATAATTTGTTTTAAATATATTTTATATATATTTTAAACCTCTAGGAATTAAAACGAAGGAATTAATCAAAATTAATGACTAAAAGATATATTTGATTGTTTCAATATGATGTTTATATTATAGTTCAATTATTTCTGTATTTTTCTTTTATTTTATTAAAAATTAACTTACTTAACCTAAACTTCATTTTTTCAATTACTACAAAGAGATAAATATTAATTGAAAGGCAATCCTACTTAAGAGGTTTATATTTTTATTTGCGTAGTTAATATCATTTCATTTGTCTTTTGTCAAATCTTTTTATACCATTCGTTAGATCAATGAATTTTTTTTTAATAAAAGCGTACTTACATTTGGGAACTTTATGACCAAAACATACTTAATGTTGTAAAAGCTGAAGTTCTAACAATTAAGTAAGAATAAAAATTATTTGAACAATTAAATTTCTGTTTTAAAATTCGAAATACTAACTGATCAAAGATCTTAGACCGATTTTAAACTTCTGTTTAAATTCTGTTTTACTTTTATTTATATCTAATCAATAACTATGAACCGATAAGGTCGTTTCTTTTTAATTTCAAATATGTTCAAAGACTATTATAAAAACTCTATTATAACATCATTAATGATACTTTATTTAGAATCTTTTACAGCAATGTAATTAAGGTCAATAGATTTATTATTTTCAATAAATCAGTGACTATGAAGCCATAAATGAAGTCGTGATGGAACTAATGATTCTGTTTCATTCAAAAATTAGAGGACCTTGGATAAATATCTCACGACTTATGATCTGCATACACCGACCATCTCGTGAGTCAGAGTGGCCAATCATGAAATATACTAAATACCTTATCATGACCATTCAATCATGTTTGTTGTAATTGAAATGTAAGAATGTTTCCTATTTAAATAGAGAGTCCAAAATTAACAGAACTTTCATTTATTGAATAGAACAGATTCTATTTATTTAAACAATAACAATGTTTCAGCTTATTTCATCTAGATAATTTATATATAAGAATTATAGTAAAAATTATACTGAAAATCACTAAAAGAATATTTTTTTTTTCAAAAATAGCGTTTTTGTGACATATGATATTTTCCTTCAAATTTATCTAAAATTAAAAATTACAACATTGAAAGATTGAAAAAATAAAGGTCTAATAAAGCATGGGTTATTGTAGTGAGAAATTAGAAACGGGAAAGCCATAAAGGAAGTAAGGGTTTAAACTTAAATGAGTTTGAGATAAGATGGAGAGCGTAGGGGGTAGATGATGTTTATAATTCACAACCAGATATCGGAGTAGTTTAAAATGAGAATTAAAATTCTGAAAGAGGAGATGCAACATTTATATTAATAATTTTAGGTTTAAATAAATGTGGAAGCTATTTAAAACGACTGTCATTAAAAAAAAAAGAAAAAGTAATGGTCCTATGGGTTTTTTAAATTTAAGCTCTAACACTTGTTATCTGAAGAGAATTGCAATAATATAAAATGAATTTTATTATCACTTATAACATTCAACATGGGGGGCAGGTTAGCTCAGTGCCAACCTGATCACCGGATTAGTTGATTCGGGATTCAATACCCACTCTGGCCCTTGATAACCACTGTATCAAAGAAAGGTGAGTCATCTGAGAACGTCATCCCTTGTAGCGGACTTTAAGCCGTCGGTCCCGAACCTCTTAGATGCCAGGTATTCATTAGAGATTTATACTTTCAATATTCAGAACTTCTTTTGTTGTAGAATGTTCGCTGCGAAATATCACAAATGTCCTATGTTTGGCCTACGTTTGCTCCTTGTGAGACTACTACTGCAACCTAACGCTCAACTTGTTGAAGCAGATTGTCTGATTGAGTAAAGCTATTTTGCTGAGACAAAATTATAGATTATCATCCATGCAAAGTGCAGCCTGTATTGCCTAAGGCTTCCATGTGCGTTGTGTTTCAGTTGGAGTGATTCAGTATCTAAAGACTCAGGAGCCCCATATCTCATCAGAAGGGGAAAACTTCTTGCCTCCGAAGTGCCGGTCTGCAGTATCTTAACAGTGTTACAAGACAGCAGAAGAGACACTTCTCAATGAGGAGTTCTCTCTAGTTAAAATTTAGCAAAACATTTCTTTGAGAGTGTAAGAAGGTTCGTTGCTTCACTGAAGCGCAAGAAAAAAATAATCAGTTCTTGGGAAGGTGGTTAGAGGTGGACATGTCTCCAGGCGCTCTCGTGCCTAAGACCGCCATGTCGTGTTGGCCTAGAGGTGGACATGTCTCCAGGCGCCCTCGTGCCTAAGACCGCCATGTCGTGTTGGCCTAGAGGTGGACATGTCTCCAGGCGCCCTCGTGCCTAAGACCGCCATGTCGTGTTGGCCTAGAGGTGGACATGTCTCCAGGCGCTCTCGTGCCTAAGACCGCCATATCGTGTTGGCATAGAGGTGGCTGTGGTTGCAAACCCATGATTAGATATTGGTAATTAACAAGATATTATTGACAATAGCGTTACCTTCAATTCATTCTCTAGCTTTGCATGCGTTGATAATTATATTTTACCAGACATTTATGTTATTTGCGCATATTTAATTCCATACCAAATAAAAAATTCACGCTAATTATTACCTAGTTATTTAAACTAGTTCTCATTGAACTTGATTTCCCATGTCTATTTTGTTTTTATAATGGTGTTTATTGGCAAAGACTTTGAAGCTGCAATAAACCATTATTGCCGTTTTATTGTGTTTCATCGTTCTTCTAACCATTTTATTAAAGATCTAATGAAAGATTTTATTTAAATTCAAATGCTAGTTTATTGATTTTTTCAATGGTTTTGACATTTCTTCCATTTATGGCATATATTAATTACTTTTCTAATAATAAAAATAAATAACACTAGCTCCTGCAATTTCTTTGTTGACGTATAATTTAAAAATCTATTCACTTTCTTTTTGTGCTATTTGAACGTGAGTGAAATGAACAGAAAGTGTCTTAGTTTTTAATTTAAGTTAGAGTAAGTAGTTAATTTATTTCTGTGCTGGAAAATTATGTAAAAAGATCTTACTAATGTCAAGTGATTATAAAAATTGAATGGAATCTACCGATAGTATTGGTAGCCTTGGTATAAGAAAGTATACGGCGATGTCACCATAACGATCAGCAACTCAAGGCTGGTGCAAAGACAATCATTATCCACATCTTGCTCAGGTAGTCATGAGACTGCTACTCATCCATAAAGATGATCACATTGCATTCAATAGCAGACATAGTGGAGATATCACATGTAGAGAACTATTTTTTCTTAACCTCTGGACCTCAGATAGGCATCAGATACACAAAAACCCAGGTAAAGCAAAATCAAAGTTTCATCAACCGTAAATTCATTGGAAACAAACACTAGACATTTTGTTCAATGCTTCTCTCTAACTGGTGATATTAGAGTCCCAACTCCAGATTAAATTTCTAGGAGTAGCTAGCACATGGTCCAATCATTTTAGTGATTAAAGATTAAAATTTAAAGTCATGCTAAAAAAAGTTCAAGATATTGAGAGTGTTATTCAGTTATACTTTTCAAAAATTAGTGCACTATTTTAATATATACGATAGTGTTTTTTATCATCTAAGAGTAGAAGAGACGAAAAAAAATGTTTAAAAGTTACGCAGGTAAGTACTGTTACACTATGACAATGGATTAGCATACACGATTAGCTTATGTAAATACATCCTATTCAATTTTAATTAGAAATTTAAATATTTCATGTAGGGGATTCAGTTTATTCAGTAGAGTAGTAGAACTAAACTACTTTACATTTACAATAGGGGAGGGACCTCATGGAACACGACCGACCACCTCATTGGCAACCCGTTGACAGTACGAAAGGACGACAGTGTATTGAGGTTCAAGGCGCTTTTGCACTCTGTTTGATGGCTATCTGTTCCTCTGGTAGATGAATAACTGAAAATGAATAGCTGAAGATGTCAACATAAGAAGTATTTGTGCGATCTCGTTCCGAAAGTTCTGACTGTAGATAAGAACATGAAGCGAAAGAAAACTTGCCAAGAAGTCGTGGATGCGATTCAAACAGATAAGGACTTCTTCGTAATGTTATCACATGCCTTTTTTTTCTCTTCTACCCGAGGAAAAACAGGGCTAAAAGGACATCATTCTAGACTTGGATAACATCTCGTGATAGGAGTACACAAAAACACACGTCCTGACTCAACAACAACCTGCAAGCGAAAAACAAGAAAATATGAGTCTGCTCCTGACACTCCTCTCCTTCGTACCCAGTTTGCCGCTTCCCCCTCCATTGCTCCGGTTGTGCTAAAAAAAATCAGTACTACTACTTTTGGTTCAGACCCTGTATCAATGTAATTAACGCTCTTTAACTGTATTTTTAACTTTTAATTAATTAGCTTCAGAAATCTGGATTTTACTTTCCAATAACCTTCAAAATTTTGATCGTAATATAATATTTTAAATCATTTTTTTTAAAATTGTATCAACAAATTCAATCATTGTATCAGTGTGTAATGGAACCTATCAAATTAATTATATACAAACTTCATGTAGAAAACCAAACTTATAAGCAGTTAAATTTCAATGAATAGTCAATTTAATATGTATTTCAATATAAAAAGATTTCATATAAACACGTGAAATAACAATCAATGATGAGACCACAATAAGAAAATTTGGAAAACAAGGCTAAGATCTTTCAACCGTAACAAGCGGTCTTCGCCAGAGTCAAAAACCCAACTGACTCTCAGTTGGGTTTTTGACTGTTTTCCCATTTTTTTATTGTGGTTTGATCATTGTATTACAATATGTATAAATATTTAATAATTCATAGTATATAATAATGTTTTGCTATAATTGAATAATTTAATTCATGCTGACATATAAAGGAAAGCTTAAGTTTAAATAAAAAAAAAACATTTTAGACTTAAATACTTAAGGGTGTTCAAGATATTGCAAATGTAGAATTCAGAAACTAACTATTCAGAAGTTAACTAGTTTCTGCAAAGTTATTATAAAGTTAATCATCAACGAAATAACAGCATAACTGAAGCAGTACAAATGCCTAGATTCTGTTTGGATCTCAATACTGGATTCACAGACCGCATCAGTTGAAGAAGAGATATGGAAGGGAATGACTCTTTGATATTTCAAAATGCAGTCAGTAACAAACAGGAAAGCTACAAGTAAAGGGAATGGACTGGTTATCAAACCTGCAGCACCCTGTTTTTGCGAGAGCAACGGAATTAAATTTTAATGATCAACCCATCTCCAAAAGTCAGTGCCATCATTCTAATAATGTATAATTTACAAAATCATAAAACTGAGACTGGAGTGACACTGATGCCTTCATAAATAACTACATTCAATTAGTTAAATCTTAAATAGTTTTCCTTCAAAAAGAAGGCTTGAAAATGCCGAAAAATTTGCAGCAAAACGTCGGCTTATAATCAGGAAAAGTTAATTCTTTGGACTAAATCCTTGAATCTTTTAAATTTAATGCTTTTACTTCATTTATATAATTTTAATGTTTTATTTTTATATTTATTATTGTCCAAAGACACTGTTGTTGTGGAATAATTCTTTGCTGTGCTTCAAGTCCCACATTGTTTGTATCTGACACTCCTTGAAATATCTCTCTTTTTATTGTAAGAGCTCGATTTATCTACCTGCTATATACTTGCAGCCTTGATTTGGTGAAATTAGAAGCTAGTTCAATCCACTTTCACTCAATTACTTTCCCCATTTAATTAGCTAATGTCCTTGCAGACCTTCTCCTCGTCTCGCTCCATTAGTAATATTAGCAATATTTATTATAGAAATTAAACCACTGACATCCCGGACGTAAACATAATCATCTCGGCAGTTGCTAGGGCCTCATTAGAGTTCACAATACACAAAATAAATAAATTATTGCAGCAATTAACTAATCTTTAATATATTTAAACAATGTTGCGGAAAAAGAGCTATTTTTTTTTTCACCATAATCATACCATCTTATTCGTGTTATATAATACTAATAATGAATTTAAAACTACTTTTCCCTGATTACATCATCTATTTATTCAAAAAATGATATTAAGAGAACCATTAGGCTACCTATTTTTTTTCGGAAATGAAGTGTATACAGCTGATTACTGTAAAAGTTAAATTTACATTTTTTTGAGCTGCTTTTCGTTAAAAATGGTCGCTAAATTTATACATGCAAAAATGATAGCTTCTGACGCAAACTGTAAATATAAGCAGTTTTAGCAGATTCTAGAACCACCTGTGACATTATGCAGGGAGACTGAGGAAAAGGACTAAATTTGAGCCAAAATCTTCCGACAAATTCAATCATCTATAGCTTAAAAAGTGAGTGCTCCATGGACTGAATCATTGTGCCAAATGATCAACAGTATAGAAATCGCATGCCTTTAATGGGCTACTTAGATTTTTTTGTTCAGTATAATTATAAACAACGTGATAAAAGACGAAAGGTGATTAACAATAATGGCTTATTTCAGTTCTCCACCTATGTCATATGTGGTAATTTGGTTGCAAGGGCTTAAGCAAAACGAAGAGACGCATGTTTGTCTCAAAGCTATAGTATGTTTGATATAAATAACTTTTATACCCATTAACCTTAAAAAGATGGTACCTGCTGTTTACCTATCAACAAAATCATAAAGGTTATCATAAACAAAAAACACTAGAACAGCAGTAGCACACATACTTCGATTCTGTTTGGATTCACAGACATCAAGTGAAGAAGAGCCATAGAAAGGAATGATGCTTTGATATTTGAAAATGACTTGAGTAACAAAAATGAAAGGACAAGTAAAGTTGCTGGACTGAATGACAATCCTACAGAACCCTGTTTTTGTATTTGGGTACAAAATTAGATTTTAGTGATTAACTGATCTCCAAAAGTCAGAGAGAAAGAAATATTGGACATACATAATGAAGAAAAAAATAACAGTCTACTCAAAGGGAAAACAATATATCAAAACACTGCTTATAAATTTCTGAACACACGAAAACCCCTATTGAACACATTGAGGATCAAGAAAAAAAATACGATATCCTACCACTCCAATTAGTTCCACTAATAAACTCTTAGTTTTATTTCTTTTTGAAAGTACTTTCTTCCAAGAAGATTACGTTAATCAACAACCTACCAAACCATGATTTCCATTAAAAAAAAAAAAAAAAAAAACTTGTACTCGACAGGCTTCTATGAAGTTTTATTATTGTTGTTGAAGTTGATTTTAGAAATTTTGAAGTTTAATTAATAGTCTTTATTAATATAAAGCAGTGCTCTGATATAGAAATTATTGCAGGATGATATGAAAAATAATATTAAAGCTAAACTGAGAAGTTAAATATAAATTATTTTATCAAAGTTAATCTTATCATTTTTGTTACCAGATTCGTGAAGAATAAATTTATTATTGATATTTAAGTCAACAAACAATAAAAATGATTGTGACAAATCTGAGGAAACTTTTTTTTTGTTTTCACAAGTATATTGTTTTTGACTGATGTTTCTTTAAATATACCTCAAGTTATAACTCTCATTTATAAAGGCCTGGGAAGATCATTTTATAATGTACTTGACAAAATCGAAAAAACATTAAAAGAATTTTAGAGGAGAATTTCTTTTCCCTCTTGTTATAAAACCCAAGCATTATTTGATTTTCTCTGTTTGGAAGGACACTTGAAACGTTTTGAAATAAAAACCATAAACCAATTTAGTGATAATATTAAACCCTAATATATATTTCCTTATACTTTTTTTAGAATATAAACAAAATTTTTAGAATATGAACGTATGTTCATAGTACGTTTGTTATAAACTAGCCAATTGATGCATTTTTATCAATTCGATTTTGAGTATAGTTCTCAAAAGATATAACTGTTTTGAATACAATATTACAAATTAGTATACTGGATCTTCAAATAGTAAATTAAAAGAGATGGAATATAATAGTCTTTATTTATTTTAACTCATAAAAAATGCTACTGATAATGCTAATGACATTAATTTTTTGCAAACATTACTTTTTATACCGTAAAAAATTTACGTAATCAAGCTAACAGCCATCCTAAAACTTAGAATTTCACATCTTTATAAATATGGTACATAGGTTTTAGACATTTAGCCTCCTTAGTTCTATATTAAAAAATAAAAAATAAAACGAATTTTGGGACCTCAAAACATATAATTCCGTCAAAATCTCGAGATCGATTTTTTCCACAATCACAATAATTTACTTAGAGTAAAGTAAAAATAATAATAATGATCTGTACACTTCCTATTTAAGAAAGGAAGTGTACTGTACAATTTACTATATTTAAATAAGAATTCAAATAAAATAAATTTTAATAAATTATTACTAAAAGATTGCAAGTTCGGTAATAATTTAGTGAAAATTTGAACGTGAAAAAAATTCAGTAGAAAAAACTTTTCTGTGATAAATTGTGTAATAACGTAAAAATTATGTTAACTATATTCTGATAATCTTTAATGATAAAAATAATGTCAAAACTGTTCATAGAACGTAACATAAAAAAATTATAATCATTCATCGTAACAAAACTTCAAAATATCTAGAGTGGCTTGTACTTAACATATTTTACAACAAGTTAACATTTTGTCCATACACGTTGATTATGGACTTAGTTACTTGACTTATACTGGTATGAATATTGGCCGGACGAATTATCAAACTATGGTACAAATATTAATAAATATTATTAAAATCATAGGCCATCAATGTAATGACGTTATTATTTTAAAATGTTTATAACAATTTCATTCATTATAACAAAAATGGTATTCCTGTTAAAGCACAAAATGGGAAATTACTTTCATCAAACTGTCTGATGGAGGGACAGGCAGGTCCTTATGTTTTTCTTAATATCCACCGAAGTACTGGTTGTCAATATCGGGGTTTTGATCCCAGATCGAGGGTTTATAGGTGTTGCCTAGGGTTCCAGCTTTTTTTTTTTTTTTTTGTAGAATTTTGAAAAATCTGTTGATTTCTGCCCTTTATCAGGGCTGTAGAAATTTTTTAGCTAATCGTACTAAAGTTTTCCATGAAATCGTACCAAAAACGAGTTAAATGGACCAAAATTTAATGGATTTGAAAATATTATAAAATTTACAGAATCAATGTCATTTTAGAATGAAAATGCATCTCCAATTTCATCTTCTAATGAAATAAAAATATCTTGACTTGCATTTTTTTTATAAAATTCTGTCTTGAAAAGTATCAAAATAACAGAGTATCAAATCTAACTATTTTGCCACATTCATCTGCTTCAGTTGAATTTTTTTTTTCACTAATGATTTATATTAAAATAAAACAAACGAATCTCTGAATTGAAAAACAGTAAGAGTTGAGAATTCTCACAATATTGTTAATTGCAAAGAG
Organism: Hermatobates lingyangjiaoensis; assembly: GCA_026182355.1. Classification (NCBI taxonomy): domain Eukaryota; kingdom Metazoa; phylum Arthropoda; class Insecta; order Hemiptera; family Hermatobatidae; genus Hermatobates; species Hermatobates lingyangjiaoensis. Next base: position 94,273 of record JAPFBL010001937.1, on the reverse strand, counting down.
AAACGATGACTGTAACGATTGTTAGTCACAAAAAGAACTAATACGCGCTATGTAAAGTAGATCAAGAAGTCAAACATATTTGGAGAGGCAGAAATTATGATAGATGCTTTATGTTTAAACTTAGCAACTGAAGAAGAAGAAGATTCAGAATATGCCGTAATAACGATGAGTAAAATCAGTAAATTCATATCTTTATTACTAGGTGTATTTCAATATCTTGGGGTTTTAAGTTGTAACCTAGGATTTTCCTAAGCCCAGGCTAGGGTTTTGATCAAATTCTCATTGGCAGACATGGTTTTTTGATTATCATTTTTTTTTTTTGAAAAAAAACCTATTTTCGAATAATATCAATTCTACTGTTGTCATTTTATAATTTCAATCCGTAATTAAATACAACCATCCCTATTATATACAAAATTTAATTTTGAGTTAAAAATTTATTTTAACTAAAATAAAATGGTGCAATAGTATAACGATCTATGGACAAACACAAATAAATGACATTATTTAAATTATAAAGTATATCACTAATTTAACTTTACATGTTAATTTACTAAAAGTATACAAATGCTTTGTAAAACTTGACAATATGTGTTACATTTTGCAACAATATACTTATATGGCGCATTTAAAGTACTCTGTGAGAAAATGTTGGATGCAGTCATGCTTCCTGCTCGTGAAGCAAATATCGAACAACAACCACTCGGCTAAGAATTCGTCGTCTCTGAAATTCTGCTTTTGAATATAAATTGCAATTTTCTGAAAGGATCAGCGAACCGCAAGGTGTATTGGAAAACAATTACCATGGATAAAATATTATGATATTTCTACTGCATACAGGGCAAGTCTAAAAGAACCTTGAGTTATTCAGACTTCATGGAACAAATACCCGGAATTCATTTACTCGTATAAATCCTTGTATATTCAGTTGACTATATATATTAAGTGGTAATTAATTGTCGATCGAAGTTATAAACATAAAATTAATTTGAGCTTAAAAATAATGCTGCTCTATTAAATAAAGTAAACATATTAATGCTTTGTTAATTAATATTTATTAATCTTTGTTTAAAATTAATTGTCGGAATTACCAATTTCTAGAAATTGTTTTTTTAAAAAAAGAAAGAGCTTTATTTTTAAAAAAATATTAGAAGGAAATATTAATGATTTTTATTGAATTTGCTTAATTCTAGCTGCTCTCATCTGATCAGCTTTCTTTTGTTGGATGGAAAATGGCAGATACAGTTATAAACATCATTCATGCTAACGATTGAGTTGTTGGCAAAGGCAAACAGTGATACAAGGAGAGTTACAATCGAAGACTGTTATTTTTATTTCAAATTATGTATGCTATTATGTCGATGATAATAGTTTAGGATAGCGAGAGTTACAGATGTTCCTGAAGGCTTATCAAGTTGAACATCAGACGAAAGAAACTCATGTCATTGATGAGAGAGTAAATATAGGGGGCTCTAGAAAAAGGGGAAAATTTGTCTAACAGTCCAAAAAATTATAAAGATTAACTTTTTCAAAGTTGGAATATTTAAAGGTCAGATGAGATCATGAATAAAATGCCTGCTTACTCATTTCTCTTTTGATTCCTTCTTGATTTATTTTAGGTTTTATTTGATATCCACTGTTTCCTGTATTTGATACAGCTGTTCCCTGCCACTACTTTCAAGGGTAAGTGATTATTCTTTTCAAAGTAAAAATCCTACTTGAGGACAGACAAAATATCTAAATATGTTACCAATTTTGTTTTTTCAACTATTTCAAGGCATCATTTTAATAATGTTGTTGCAATTTGAGGTGGGTAGATGCCTCTTCTAACCACCTCACTTGCCTGTGGAAGTTTTAAAGCTGTTTTCTGTTTCCTTTCATGATGTGGGTAGCAAGTAAAACTTAAAGGAAATCGAAAAAAGATCAAAATAAAAATGAGTAAGCAAACACTTTATTCATGATTTCATCTGACCTTCAAATCTTCTGCTTTTTTAGCTACCACCCTGTAATAGGAGACGCACAAGTGATGTAGGGATGTATACCAGCTTTATTCAACTCTCCGTAGCCTTTTCTTCTGAGCACACCAACTGTCCTTCTAAATTTCTCTTTTTTACTTTACTATAAGTAAAGTATAGTGATCGTGAAAAAATTCGATCTCGAAATTTTGACGGAATTACATGTTTTGAGGTCCCAGAAGTCGTTTTATGACGTTTTTACGATGATGTCTGTGTGTGGGTGCGTGGGTGGGTGGGTACGTGTGTTAGCATTGCTTGTTACCAGGCTACGGTCCAGAATCATTGATGGATCAAGATGATATTTTACACAAAAATGGGCCTCATAAAGACGAAGATCCCTATTGTTTGCAAAGAATTATGCATGATGGGAAAGTCACTTTTTTTGCCAAAAACCGTTTTTTTTTAAACATTTATTTCTCCTAAACTGATAACCCTAGAGTTTTGAAATTTTGACATTATCTTTGAGGTTACAAATGGAACAAACGAAAAAATACTCAGAATTTTAAAACAACAGAAAATATTTTTTTTTCAATAAAATGTACAAATTTTGACTTATAATTCAATCTCAAACCTTGTGAGAGCGATACAAGCCATACTGTTTGACGGACAAGAATGAAACTATGCCTATAAATAGTACATTATGTGCAGAATGAGTTGAGATATTTTTTTTCAAAATTACATTCGCTAATGGGGCGTTACAGTACGATTTCTGTTTTCAGAAAATGTTTTTTTGACGCTAAACGGCTCGTTCAAAAATAATGAAAATTTTACCAAAAATGGAACAAAACATTAGCAATTTACAAAAAAAAAATCATGGAGTTTCAATTACGGGAAAGAGCAATAACGATATAAAAACTCTTTGTTTATCCTAGACTAAGAGATCACCTGCTATACTTGTCGAATTTTTTGTATTTTTTTACATTGTTTACATTGACTTAGAAATTTTTTGAGCGAATCTACTGAGATAAAATTGATTTTATAAAGGTACAGTTTAAATTGTTTATTCACTTATATGAGATGTAAGAGGAATAATATTGTGCAGGAAAATGATAACACTCACTCAGAAAAAATCGTATATATGTTATTTGACAAAGGGGAAGGAAAATGATCTTATTAAATACTAAGAAGCTTATTATTATTATTATATTAAAGATTAGAATTCCCAGTATGATAATTCTATAAAAGACCAAAAATGTAAATGATAATTCATAATCTGAATCTTTCGTTTAGAGATTAATAACTGTAATTATCGTACATCTTTAATTAACAAATCACCTTAAAACAACATTTTCTTCGCTGTTTAAGATGTTTTTCAGAGAAGAAAAGGGTATTTTCCTGTTTTAAGTTTAAAAATTTTACTTTAATATTCAATGTAGAAGGATGTCAAGTAAACGATGTAAGGAATCTACTGGCTGTTTGAACGAAAGCCATTCTCTTGTAGGAGAATAAATCGTTTCAAGAAATGTTCACTTTGGTTTTTCAAAAATGTTAATACTGCTGTAGTTATACTAATGCAATTATTTGCAAATAATAAATTATCTGTGATGTACAAAAATAAGCTTATAAAATGATATGTCCTTCAATCACTATCAGTACTAATTCAGGAATGAAAGGCTAATAATTATTTCCCATTTAGATGTTTACGTTATGCTTAAATGAGACGTTATGTTTTATATACTCAAGAAATTTGACATTAAGTTACTTATAGTAAAGTAGAGTGTAGGCCACTCCAGATTTTTATTACTAACTGAATTATATTTATGTTACTTGTTATAACTATTTAATCTATTTTATTACGAATCAATATTTCTGATGCGCGTTGCAAAAAATTAATACTTTCAAAGCATCCACCTGGTGGGATCCTTTTCAACTATGAATAATGAAATGAGAAATAAAGTAAAAGCAAGAGAAGTAATTAATACTGTTAAAGGAGAAAACCGGAAAATATAAAAATAAATAGCACTTCTGAGATTGATGAGCAACTCTAGAAGGAGTTTGAAATATCTTTGTTAATTTGTACTGATTAAAAATACGAGGGAAATTGATGTTTGTTGAGAAAATAAGAAATGAGTTTTGTATTTGTTTCACAAACATTTAGCTGTACGAAGACACGATTTATTGTGGAATAATTCTTCTTTCATGATAACAAAAAATTTTTTTTTATCCTAGATTGTTAATTTTAGTACAACTGAAACAATGCTATTTCAAAATAAACGGCCCAAGCATAACTTGATGCCCCTTTTTAAATGTCAATCTTAATGGCCATTCATCAAACCTTTATTTCAAAAAAAAGGGAAGCTAAAAACATAATCATGTTTCGTTATTTTTAGTTATATCAAAAAATATATCTCTTTTAAAAACATCGATCACAATTAATTTTAGGAGACAACGGTACAAATAGTGAAATATACATGGCTATTGCTTAGCGCATATTTAAACAATGTAACTAAATAAATTATAATATCGAAAGCGTAAGTCGAATACTACTTAATCTGATACTACAGGAATTTGTTAATGTATTTTTGTAAATCATGCAATACAAATCAACTGATTGCTTTCTAATATGCTTCTAATAGATATACAAATATTTGTAAGTTATAACCTTTAAGAAAACTTTCTTACTATGCTTTATTGGTTTATTCAAAAGTTTAGATTTATAGTATTCAGATAAAATAAAAAATTTCACGTGAATTCGTGGTCTCATTGGTGCCACAAATACTCCTTGCATTTCATTTTTCATGTACATTACTATCCACAAGTTTCAGTTATATTGTGATCATTTATTATACAAAACCTTAACTGGTTTTTAGTTGTTGTTCTTATAATAACTGTAAGTGTGATTGTTAACGCTATTTACAATTAGTATGATGATTGCATTTTTTGTTATACTGAATATTTTAACACCCTTTAACATTAAATTTAAAATAATTGGCATTGATCTACACCCAACTATGTTAGAAGTGTTGCATCATCATAGGTATAATTTAGTTAATAATTAAAAACTCAATTAATATTTCAATTAAGTTATCTATTGTACTTTGGTTAGTTCCAGTTTACAAATTGCAAAGAATATATTCATAGAATAATGTACGAATTTGTGACCATTATCTACAGATCTCTTTTCTTAGCTCGACAAGCAAAAATGAGGTCATTAATTTCTAAAGAAGTATTAATCTTGAAAATCTCACTTAAGGAGGCAGAGATTATTACTTCAAACTTAGGTGACCATGTTTGCTCATTGGCAATGTGCTTGCCTCTGGTCTGGTAGATCAAGGGTTTAATACCCAGTTAGGTCCTTGTTTTATTCACGAGGGAGGGGGGGAAATATGAGTATGCTGTCCCTCGGAGAGGATGCTAACCCGTCTACCACCAGCCTGTACGATATCAGGTACTCGATAAATATATCTACCCTAAATACACCAGCGTTAGGAAACATTTAGGACTCCCAATGTAGTACCAGTATATTAATTGTATATTATTACAAAGGCCTAATGTTCACCGTATGTGCGTTCTCTTATGGCCCTGTAACCTAACCTAACCTATCTCAAACCTTGTTATGTCGTCTAAATCAATCTTTGCCTTATTGGTAACTGAAAGCCTTACCTTTAAGATATAGTTAATATTAATATTAGGATTAGAAAAAACCGTCATACCTCGTAAGTTGGTATCGGAGATGTTGGAGCGCTTTCGGATCTGGTCCATCTTCATTCGCAACTAATCTATGGGGCTATTGTCGAGAGGTTTTATAGTCGTGTTCACTGCTATCTAGATATTGTTATTTCAAATTATGGCGTTATTTTTGAAATAATAACGCCATAATTTGAAATAACAATATCTAGATAGCAGTGGACACGACTATAAAACCTCTCGACAATAGCCCCATAGATTAGTTGCGAATGAAGATGGACCAGATCCGAAAGCGCTCCAACATCTCCGATATCAACTTACGAGGTATGACGGTTTTTTCTAATTCTAATATTAATCTTACTAACCTCAGTGGTAATAACAATATGCATGTATATAGTTAATATTTCTATCAATAACTGTAATATAGAAGAATCTGGAGTCTAATAGAACACATAGTGATCTTTATCCAGTTCACAACAATTTTTTCTAAAACAGTTTGTTTAAAACCTTACTATACGTAAATATGATCTTTTTTAATTTTAACAAGAATCTATTTTTACCTATAAACAACAATATTATGAAATTTGGTACCTAACTTTCATTTAATGTACCACTTTATCTTACATGAAATGAAAATGTAATATTCTTTCACAATGAGTAAGGTTTTTGAACACATAGTTTGTTAAATAATATTTGCTTGAATTTATTTATTTTCTTAAACTTCAGTAAAACCAACAGATAATCAAAAACTTATAGCTGAAAATATATTTGGTATTTTTTTTTTCATATGAGATTTTAGAGTCAAATAAATCATTTGTATATTTGTATTTATAAATAGCAAATAGTTGAAGTTTCAATTGAGAAAAAAAAAACTATATTTTGGCTCATTCATTAACAATATGAGTGCAAAAAATAACAAATGAGCACAAGGTAAGAACTAAAATTTGTCAGCAGAAAGAATGATTACTATTAATTACTGAAAGTTCTTAATTATACAAATGGAATTAAGTGCAAAAAATAAAACTATTGTCCGATTTAAAAACTGAAAAAAGAAAATATCTGTATACACTTGCTGAATAAGAATGTGAACGCTATTGACATAGGAAGGTCAGACTGTAAAGAACTGTCAAACACTAGTTTTATACTTTTAGTTTTTTTTTTATATTTTGATTGCTTACATGACGTCAGAATGGAATTTGGTTTGAATAAACATTACAGAGATAAAATTTGCAATCAAATGGTCATCTTCATATTCTTAATGTTTTTTGGTCTACAATATCATTTGGTTTTTTTTCTAATCTAAATGTTTTCTGTTATTTGATTTTTATTTTTTTGAATACTCATGAAATTTAGTTCTATACAACAAATATTTAGTTCTATACAAAGAATAGAACACTTCAAGCTGTGGTTAAGATACCAGTATGGTTCATTAGTAGCGAACTCAGAGTTTTGTTTTTCAGCCCAATGTCTCGGAGACATTAGCGCTATGCCCAATCAATTCAATTCTCATCTAAGTAAAATTTTTCTGATATATCTGGAACTTATATTTACAGTTTATGATTTCAAGAAAATCTTGCACTGCTTTAAAAAGTTGATCATTTTTGTACGTTTTACTGTTTTTAGTGTTTGTGTCAGGTCGAGAAGCACTGCTGATTTCTCTCTTGACCTTCGCTATAACGAGCACTACCACAATATGCTCTGTTAATGGGACTTGGCAATACTTGTAAATTGGTCATCCCCTGTAAAAATAAAGCCGTGAGTCACCCTACTGAACTCAGGGTTAAACTAACAGTAAAATAAGTAATGATTACAACCTTGGAATGTATTCTGCTTATTTTTCACATTATACTTTTTTTTTTGGTTTATTTATAAACTTATTACCTTCGGGGTAAACTAAATCAGTGCTTCCCCAAATATATACAAATTAAATTCCAAGTTGTTGAACAGAAAACAAAACTTTGTTTAAGTTTTGAAGCCCTTGGGCTTAAATATCGGTTTAATTAAGTGAGTGAGTGCAAAAACAAGATGTTCATCACACGAAATAGAAAGTGAAGATATATAGGAATATAAGGAGCAGCAGAAATGTCGGGCCTCGAACTTGTCAACAATTCATTAAAGTAAAAGGCACAGACAAATCACACCCTTCAATTAAGAGACATGCATTAATTGATAATCTAATGGAAATTAATTGTATATCAGACAGCACAACAAAAATCCTTAAATAAATAGAATAGTAGTAGATTTTTCTGAAATCAAATCAATTTAAATTTTGTTTATCGATTAGTATGTTCAGTTCTGATTCTTCAAGGGCAACTGAACATTAATGACCCAAACTAAAATGTATCCGTCACACACAAACACACACAACACACACACAATGATAAAAAAAAGTCAAAAATGGTCCCTAAAGTCCTCCAAACATGTAAATCCGTCAAAATCTTGAAATATAGTTTTTTTCATTATTTCATTAGCGTGAAGTCAAAAATAATCCTTGTAGAGATTTTTAGGATCAAATAATCATAAAATCAAAATTGTTCACTATTAACGTAAACACAGAAAATACAGTCTGTAAAAGTGATCAAAATTTAGTGTCACAAACGCTATTTTGCATACATTTATTTACGCTTCTATATAAATGATATATGAAGTATTTTTTTCATCTTTAAACTATTACTTAACTAGAACAAAAATTTTAGTGAAAATTTAATCTTTACCCAAAATTTTAGATATCATTTGAACATATCTATATAGCGAATGGATATACAAATCAGGATATACAGAAGTTCGACTCCTTATATTTTTAGAGCATAGTTTAATCATATATAAACTTTTGAACTTAGAAATCTTTGTAGAGATTTCCTGTTCAGATATATTTAATAACTGAGCAACATTTATCAAATTAATATAAGTGTTTCAGAGAGTTAGATAACGATATTAACTGGAAGATGGAAAAAGAAATTGAGTTACAACTTAATGTTGTATCCAGACTCCGAAGTTTATAGAACATAAGCCCTTTACTTGTATTTACTTCCTCATTGGTTTATATTGAATATAGGAGTGTTCATTTTGTAACAGCCGTGTCCATATGTAAGCAATTATAACTTTTAGTTTCTTTATTTCAGTAATTGGTTGTTAAATGTTAATATATTTAGATTTTAAATAATAGACATTTTTTCAACACAGTATATAATATAATATTACAAAAACATAAAAGAAATAAAGAAAATGAATCAATATATTTTAGGAGGGATGTAAAAATCCTTTCCAACTGTTTCTTAGATTAAAATTTATGAAATGAATTATAAATATCTTTTATGTGTCTTTAAAAAAAATTAATGTGATATTTATCATCTCTCAAAAATATTCATTATAAATATACCAAATAGTATATCAACAGTGGTATATCCATCAGCCGAAACGAATTTAACTTACACCTTACCAAATATCTAGCCTTAAATAATCGCTATTTTAATCGAGTATAACAAAATGATAGTATACATAAAACTTGTAATTTTTTTTCAAAATTTGTATTAATAATTATCACCAGAACAATAAACAATTAGGTTCAAATTCGACTTATTGTCAAATTAAGTATATCGTAAGTCTTTAAGTTTATATCACTTTTAACGTAAAAAATGTGCTACGTCTTGTTTTTCAACTTTTTAATTGTTGTCCAAAACTTTTTGATGACATAATTTTATGATTTTTAAAAGTCCTACGTTTCCGCTCTAGCTCCTTGTAACTGTCATTTGCAAAGTTCATTTCTGTTCCTGTCATTTGCTAAGTGATTTGTGTTTCCCATTGTAAGCATTTAACTCCTTAACGTAACTTATTTGATTTATAATGTTATTAATTAATAAATTTTGAACACATTATAACATAGATAAATCTTAATGATTTGATAGAAACTTCTATTAACTCTGATTTCAAAACATTATTTTCTGTTAACAATAAAAGATTTTTATGAACTATATATTTTCAAAAAAGTATTATTATATTAGAAAAATTGCCTAATGAAATGTTTTACTAGATATTTTATTAGGTTACACACACATTGTGTCACAGTTACATTTATCAGCATTATAAAAGCTAAAATTGTTATAATATTTATTTAAGAACAAATAATTTGAAAGTTATTTTAATGATAACAGAAAATATGACAAAATATGAAACTTATGCAATAAAGAAAACGATTGTTTTTCCAATTCTCTTAATGCCCACCTTCATAGAAATTGAACACCTTGCTAGCTGTACAATGTCTAAATGTGTCGATAAAGTGTTAAACACATCCCAAGTGGCTTAACTTTGGTAATCTAATCGGAACCAGTGTATTCAGCATTACTGTAGCCGTCGTAGACAAACATTCTACCCTTTTCTTATCTACATGAGATAAGACCCTCTATGCAGTTAAAGATAGTGCATGCAGTAAATGTCAGTATTTTGTTATCAACAATTAGAAATATACTTTAACACATTTTAGTGAAATGTTTTAGCCTCTTTCAGTCTAAATATTTCATGTAGTTCACTAGAAAGAGAAATGCTGCCCAAAACTGTAGAGAGGCAGTTTTGACCATTGACTGATATTTTTTCTGTTTGATGAAGAAAACAAACTATAAATGCTACTATGTGACTAATGTTTCCGACATAAATATATGTAGAAAATTATTACAATGCAATATATATATATATATACAAGATTTCACATAAACACATGAAAAAACAATTAATGATCAAACCACAATATGAGATGGGAAAAAAAGACTAAGATCTTTCAACTGTAACAAGCAGTCTTCATCAGAGTCAAAAACCTAACTGAAACACTTAATGCAGAAAAGATCTGAGTCTTTTTTTTTTCATTTCATATTGTGGTTTGATCTTTGATTGCTATTTCTCGTGTTTATGTAAAATCTTTATTTATATATAATAATATATATAAGTATTAATTATATATAAAAATATTATATATTACAGTACCGCCCTGTCTTCCTGCGGGACTCTTCGCTCTTCGCATCTCCTGATGACGACAATGGCCGAAATATCGATGTGAGTTATGTCTGTGTCTTTCTGTGTGTTTCCTTCGTTTTGAATTTATTTTATTATATATATATATATATATATTACTTAAATTGCAATGACATTATTTTGTTATAGGATCTTTTTATATTCAATTTTTTATTACTTACTGCTTAATTATTTAAAATGTTATACTGTAGTCTTTTCAAAATCATTATCATAAATAAATATTTTTAACTGAGGAAAGCGCTAATGCCTCCAAGGCAAAAGCATATTATTAAAAAAATTCAGAAAAATATTCCTTTGTCCTTCTTTAGTTTGCATAAAATCAATTTAATGAAAATTTGAAATATCTAAGTTAAAACAAGTTACAGATTTATAATTACTCGTCAGTAATGATCTCATTTGGATAATAGGTTACTTTCTGTTTCATAATTCATGACTGAGTTGTTAAAAATCAATATTTTAACTCAAAAACTTATTATTATCATTAATTATTGTTTACAAATTCAATTTATAGATATTCAATGTATTATCGAATGAAATTAATTAAAATATTTAATAATAGATACTCAACTGCTTATTTTATACTATTATTTACTGTCTAAATAATGGTAGACTAGTTGACCCGGCAGACTTTCGAAAACTGTCAGTGAATGTAGTTTTACTTATAGCTAAACTTAATTTGGTATTTAGTAATTAATATAATAGCTAACCCGACTTACGCTGTCCTATAAATATTCTATTCGAGCAGGATTAAAAACTAAGATGAAAAATCTGCAGCCATCTAAACTCAACTTTATTATAGGTAAACATAAAACCCTTAACAGCCCATTTATGTTTTGTTTTATTAGTTAAACACTTGTTCGACAAACTAACTATCGTACCATGGAATATATTAGAAAAGATATGTTTAATAGAGGGTTAAGTTGTTATATTTAACGGCTTTATTCTTCATAGATATTAATTAACTCATTAGAACATTAACTTTTTTTTTAATAAACCTATAATAACATTTTATTTTATTTAAAAAATGTTTAAGTTAATATAAACAATGTGAATAAATGAAAACAAATCCGATCTGTAGGGATAGGAGAGTCAATATTCTAAAACAAAATTTCAGTTTTTATGGTATCCTGTGCAACAATCGTAATTTTATTACTTTTTTTTATAAATTGCTATTCTTCGGTTCAATTTTTGAACCAAAGTTCCTTTTTATCAGTTTAGTGTTAAAAAAACCATGTTCTGACGTTATAAAAAGGCGTATAGCTCCCTTTCTTATCAATGTAATTTTAAAAAATAGCTCATGTGATGTGCTATTTTTATATACAAAAAAAAAGTATGTACATGAAATAGACTATTTATCTTATGCTCTTAAATGCTAATTAGTGAATATAATGATGTCTAATTATGATGCTTTTGATTCGTAGCTGTAGTTTAATTGAATCAATTAGGTAAGACCAATTATCAATAATATGACAAAAGTTACACACATAGTTACAAGCGCATTAATATATGAGATAATTATAATTTAAACTGAATACAGTTTAAATACGCTTAAATTAAGTAATTGTGTAATGTAAATGTATGTAATAAAGTTGCAGTTTCTATTTGTTTGTTAACAAATTACTGTTAGGGTTTTCATTTTTTATTCAGGTTAGATATAACTCTATATGTTCTGAAACTAAAGGAAGTATGTTACGTAGAGGTGTACGTTTCAGTTATCTATTATATGTACGTGTACTGAATAATGACGCAATGCTCTGGACTTTTTATTGCGATTTAAGACTACTTTCTATCAGGGGTCATTCCCTTTGCTATGTGAAACCTCCTAATGAATCAAATCACAAATGAATAAACAAAATAAATGGATTCATTTTGATAAGCCGAATATGAATGAATATTCAAATCATGTAACCTGACTATTTACATCTAAACATGTAAAAGTGATAACAAATAAAATCACACAAACAAAATTATAACAAATTTGCAAATAATGATTTTTTTTCAGTACACATAAGCTATAAAAAAATAAGCAATTAATTATACATTATTTTTTTTTAAAAAATGATCACCTCTCGCTATAATACAAGTCAGTCAAAGAAATCTCAGAAAACTGGAAAAGTGGAAATTCACATTTGCAATTTGATTACATTTTGGCATTCACCTGCCACTTACATCAGTATTTTTAACAAACCATTTTGTATTAATTTCGGTTACTTTGAAATCTAGTGACGTTATATTTGTTTATTATTTATTTAATTAGTAAATTATTAATTTTTGCCTGATTAATTTATTTATATGCTTCCTTTAACTAAGAACTATAGACAAAGATTTAATTACTAATAAAAATTATATTTTTCTTATTTCAGAGTTTGGGTGTAACAAAACCATCCAACATACAACAGTTGCAATCTCTACAGTCGAAAATCATAACTATCAAAACGTCAAAGAGCCATCTATTCAGAACCTTGTGATAGAACGATACAAATTATTCCAAAGCCGACTACTAACTACTAATCCACTTGCTCATTCCCTTCATACACTTGTAATACCTTCAAACATGCGTATACTCGTATTCTTAAAAAATAATTGGAAACTTTTTCTATTGAACCAGCTGTGAGGGCGGGTAATCATCAGTTGCAGTGTGCCCCAGAAAAAAATTCGCAGGGATTTAAATCAAGTGAATGGGCGGACAAAGTGATGTCACCATGCAATAAGATCAAATGACTTGGGAACATCTCCCTTAAAATCCCCATTGCACGTCGAGAAGTGTAGGCTGTTGCCCCATCCTGTTTAAACCATACATTGTCTATACCGTGGAGCATATTTATTCCCGTTATATATCCCTGCTAGTCGCAGAAACCAAACTAGAATTACTTTCTGATACGGTTACATTGCTTTTGAAGTGGAAAAATAAAAAAAAATGTAACAGATTCCAATTCATTGGTAGAATTTGGTAGATTATATACTATAACAGAAAGCAAAAGCCTTGAATCAGTACAAAAAACACATGTAAAATTAATGATTACTATATTTGGTTATTGGTACAAAACTAGTGTGAATTGCTAGTCAACAGATTATTAGTGAAAATTTGAATTTTAGTAATATAAGTGCATAATGTATTTAGACATAATGGCTTCTAGTGGGGATAAGTAAATTAAATTTATTCTGATGGCTTTAACCATCAGGAATCTATTCAATGATAAAACGGTAATTGAATCACATTATTGTATCTAAACAATATTAGATTAACTGTCCAAATTTATATGTTGTTTGGTATCAAAAATATTGCCATTTGTTCCCTTATGAAAGGGATGTATTCGTTGGTCGTTGTAACAAAACCATCCAACATACAATCTCTACAGTCGAAAATCATAACCACCAAAACCTCAAAGACCTATTCAGAACCTTGCGATATGACGATAGAAATTGTTCCACAACAGACTACTAACTACTACACACAGAGTGACACCAATGGGTAACGTCATATTCCACATATCTAAAGGCGTTTACGAAAGCTGTTTATAACTCGGTGGATCATTTCATGTGAAGTGGCAGTAATCTCTTGATTAATTGCATCTTTAAGTTATCCAATAGATTGAGGGCCATTACTGTATACCTTTGGCTGGAGGTATTTAACCCCAGAAAAAAAAATCGCAGGGATTTAAATCAAGTGAATGGGCGGACAAAGTGATGTCACCATGCAATAAGATCCAATGACTTGGGAACATCTCCCTTAAAATCCCTATCATACTCGTACATCGGGAAGTGTGCGCTGTTACTCCATCCTGTTGAAACCATGCATTGTCCATACCGTGGAGCATATTTAATTTTGATCTGAGAAAAGTGTCTAGCATCTCACAATATCGATTAGAGTTCACAGTCGCTGTAACGTTGTTACAATGACACTTATGCAATTTCAAATGACATTACAAAAGAAACAAAACAAAATGGTATTAGATATACTTTTCGAAAATAACCTTTTCTTTCTTTACTTCACTTGCCTTTTATTAAACCTACAAATGTGTGGTATCATTTTGCCTAGTTGAATCTGTTAAATTTTTTAATAAATATAAATATCCCTTGGTACAGTACTATATTAAAGTAAAAGTAGAACACATAAATTTCCTGAAATAAATAAAGAATGAAAGCAGTTCGGTGATGAATTGAAGAGGAGAAAGTGGAACAGGTATTCCACCGAATGCAAACTCCTCCTTTTTAATATTCAACAAGCCTTGACTAAGGCTAATTTTGTCCTGGGACGTTTTCATTTATTTTCCCACTCATACAATAACCGCTATGACTTCAATTACAAACACTATTAACATTACAACATTTCAAAATGGTCATACTACCACCTGTAATCTTATTTTAATTACCTTTAAGGGTAACATTGGTAATTACAATATCAACTAACTGAAAATCAATTTAATTTTAAATGCATTGCAATGTGGCTGTCATATAGACATATTGTCCAAATCAGTGAAAAATTGGACATCAATTTTTGAAAACATAAATTGATTTATGACTTCATTTTTTAAGTTTACTAAATCTCCTGTGTCATCATTGAACTTATATATATATATGTCTTCTTCCAGAACAGATAGAAGTTAATAGTTTTCAATTTTAATGTAATACCTCAACATTCTGTGTGCCATTTTCTGATTTTTTTTTCATGCAGTATTGATATTAGAACTATACAACGTATGAATATCAAAATTTGTATAATCCCATAATACAATTTCACCAGAAATTTAGATATGTCATTAATGTATACAGTAATGTATATTTTCCATATTTCCAAATTACTAAAACAAGATAGAGTTTTTTCTGTCCTAGGAACTATATGCTTGTCAAATGACATTTCAACCGTTCAGTCAAATTTGACTGAAATTCGTAAAAATATCAACATAATTATTTCAATGTTAGCTATATATTATAGTGACAGTCAATTTGGTTGTTGCAACCTTCAACATATCTGATTGGCAGGCATATATTCTTGGTGTATTTAAGAGTTCCATAATTATCAGGTAATATTGGAGACTGCGAAAGCCAAAGAAACATTTTCTTTGTTTCAATGCGGCTACAATTTTTCAGCTACTTCTCATATGACTCAATAAAAGAAGATATAATATTTATTTAAAAAAATATATAAACCTATCACTAATTAATTGTAATAAACTTAAAAGAACAACCTTAGTCGGACGTTCTTGTACCACAATATGAGTATGTCATAAAACCCTATACTCAAATAAAATAATAAAAACGACACAAAGTGAAAATATAATTAAAAATAAAACCAATAATAATTGTGAAATTTATTTCTTTTTTAGGTTGACTTAATGAAGAGCGAAAATGTTATTTATACAATAAAAATGGAGTAAAAGAGAACTCTTCACGCGGTGATATACAATTCAACTACAACAAACCATTTCAAAACAATTTTATTGAATATCCAATAGTAGTGCATCCTGAGTTGTAAGTTTTGGAGTGTTTAGATAGATTTGGAGATCAAAAATCAGAGAAATCAAATAAAAAAAGCTATATTTCATACTTACAGATAGAATGTAATCTATGAATGTACATCTGTAAGTATGAATTTAAAAAAAGAGGTTTCATTTAATAAGAAAGATCTAGTTAATATATTTATAGTTTTTAGTTAATAATAGATAGACATGCAGGGTAGTCCAGTGGCTTGCATGCTCCTCTTTGGACCGGTAGATTCCGGGTTCGATTCCCACTCTAGTTTCGATATCTTCACAAGGAGGTGAAAACTATTTAGCACATCCTCCGTCAGTGAGGACGTTAAGCTAATAATTCGGGGCCTCTAAAATGACATGTACTCATTAAAAATCCTTATTTTAAATACACATGAATTAGGCAAAATTAAAATTCCTAATCTAGGATTAACCTAGTAATTACCAAAATGGTTGCAAATAATAACTGAATCACAGTTTTTATACATCTCCCATCCTATGAACCATCCTAAAATGTGAAAGCCTATAAGTGTAGATAATGGAAAAACAAAATAATAAACATTTTTAAACCTTACACCAACAAATATTAGTATTAAATTGTATGACAAAAATAACTGTATAAAAAACTGAAGAATGTTTAACTTAGACAAATGACAAGTAATCATATTACTCTATTACTCTTTATTGAGATATAAAGCCATTTCAAGGCTTGCAAGATGCTAAAGAATAAAATATTGTGATTAAAAAACAATTTTTAATCAATGACACGTAACCAAATATCCCCTAAGGTCATTCAGTTTTAAAATACTTTTATCAAAAACTTTGTTAAGAAATATGTGTCATATTGCTTATAGCTCTAATAGAAAAGCATAGAGACAATCCAATATTTCACCTTCATGTATTTTTTTTAAGAAGTAATTAACGTTTTCTGTTTCATTCACCGGTGGTACTGCTCATGAAATTGATGAAATATAGTGCAATAAAATCAAACTTTTTATAAAAATTATATATAACTTTTATAAAAGTTCTTCATGACGTCATTATGTAAAGCTCGCGATATTTATTACACATATAAACTAAATTTAAATTCATTATTTCCGTCACATATATAGTTAGCGGATTGCCTATAAGACATGCTGAGTAATTTTAACAAATGAACAGACAAACAGACAGACGGTGCAAAATCATCAAGTTAGGCAACATATAAAAGATACATAACACGCAATTTAATTAATTTAAGATTATCAGACTGTGAAAGTAATGTGATAATCAGTATATTTATCTTAATATAATGTAAAAAAATCTGGAGTGGCCTTCACTCAACTTTACTATAAGTAACTTAATATCAATTTTCTTGAGTATATAATATATAACGTCTCAATTAAGCATAATGTTAACATCTAAATGGGATATTTTTATTAGTCTTTCATTCCTGAGGTAGTACAGATAGTGATTGAAGGACATATTAATATATAAGGTTATTTTGGTACTTCACACAGCTGATACAAATAATTTCATTAGTATAACTACAGCAGTAATAACATTTTTGAAAAACCAAAGTGAACATTTCTTGATACGAAATATTCTCCTACAAGAGAACATAGCCTCTGTTCAAATAGCCAGTGAATTTCTTACATCGTTTACTTGACATCCTTCTACATTCAATATTAAAGTAAAATTTTCAAATTTAATACAGGAAAATACCCTTTTTTCTCTGAAAAACATCATAAACAGCGAAGAAAATGTTTTTTTAAGGTGATTTATAATTAAAGATGTACGATAATTACATTTATTAATCTCTAAACGAAAGATTTCAATTTTGAATAATCTTTTACATTTTTAGTTTTTTACAGAATTATTATACTTTGAATTTTATGGCTTCTTAGTATCAAATAACATATATACGAATTTTTTCTGAGTGTGTGTTATCATTTTCCTGCACAATATTATTCCTCTTACATCTCATAAAAGTCAATAAACAATTTAAATTATTCCGTTATAAATATCAATTTTATCTCAGTGGAATCGCTCAAAAAATTTCTAAGTCCATGTAAACAATGAAAAATAAAATCTGGAGTGGCCTACACTCTACTTTACTACAAGTAACTCAATGTCAAATTTCTTGAGTATATAAAACATAACGTATTATTTAAGCATAACATAAATATCTAAATGGGATATAATTATTAGCATTGCATTCGTGAGGTAGTACAGATAGTGATTGAAGGACATATCAATTTATAAGCTTATTTTTGTACATCACAAATAATTTATTATTTGCAAATAATTTCATTAGTATAACTACAGCAGTAATAACATTTTTGAAAAACCAATGTGAACATTTCTTGAAACGAAATATTATCCTACAAGAGAACATGGCTATTGTTCAAATAGCCAGTAGATTTCTTACATCGTTTACTTGACATCCTTCTACATTGAATATAAATGTAAAATTTTCAAATTTGAAACAGTAATGTACCCTTTTTTTCTCTGAAAAACATCTTAAACAGCGAAGAAAATGTTGTTTTAAGGTGATTTGTTAATTAAAGATGTACGATAATTACAGTTATTAATCTCTAAACGAAAGATTTATATTTTGAATTATCCTTTACATTTTTGGTTTTTAACAGAATTATTATACTGGGAATTTTATGGCTTCTTAGTATTTAATAAGATCATTTTCCTTCCCCTTTGTCAAATAAGATATATACGAATTTTTTTTTATTGAGTGTTATCATTTACCTGCACAATATTATTCCTCTTACATCTCTTATAAGTCAATAATATATATTCATTTTTCCATTAGAAACATCAATTTTATCTCAGTGGATTTGCTCAAAAAATTTCTAAGTCAATGTAAACAATGTAAAAAAATACAAAAAATTCGACAAGTATAGCAGGTGATCTCTTAGTCTAGGATAAACAAAGAGTTTTTATATCGTTATTGCTCTTTCCCGTAATTGAAACTTCATAATTTTTTTTTCATGAATTGCTAATTTTTTGTTTCATTTTTGGTCAAATTTTCATTATTTTTTTACAAGCCGTTTAGCGTCAAAAAAAATTTTCTGAAAACACAAATCGTACTTTAACGCCCCTTTAGCGAATGTAATTTTAGAAAAAAATATCTCAACTCATTCTCCATATAATGTTCTATTTATAGGCATAGTTTCATTCTTGTCCGTCAAACAGTATGGCTTGTATCGCTCTCACAAGGTTTGAGATTGAGTTATAAGTCAAAATTTTTACATTTTATTGAAAAAAAAATATTTCCTGTTGCTTTAAAATTCTGAATATATTTTTCTTTTATAGCATTTAAAACCTCAAAGATAATGTCAAAATTTCAAAACTCTAGGGTTATCAGTTTAGGAGAAATAAATGTTTTAAAAAAAACGGTTTTTGGCAAAAAAAGTGACTTTCCCATCATCCATAATTCTTCCCAAACAATAGGGATATTCCTCCCCATGAGGCCCATTTTTGTGTAAAATATCAACTTGATCCATCAAAGATTCTGGATCGTAGCGTGGTAACATGCAATGCTAACACACTCACCCACCCACCCACCCACCCACCCACCCACCCACCCACCCACACACACACACAGACATCATCGTAAAAACCTCATAAAACGACTTCTGGGACCTCAAAACATGTAATTCCGTCAAAATCTCGAGATCGAATTTTTTCACGATCACTATACTTTACTTATAGTAAAGTAATAATGAACATTTTTGTAATAAAATATTGCAATTTGTAACTGAGGAGATTTCAGACTCCTTATTATGGAAATATGTTTGGAAAATTCAACTATTAGCTGTCAAACTGTACGGTTATCTTGTAATAGCTGTCATTTTGTATATTGGTTACAAATTTTGCTTAAAACACTACACATTCACGCAAAAAATTGTGAGTGTGTGAGATTTAAATCATCCTAAAAATTGCCATTAATAGAATATAGAGGCTTATAAGGTGCAAGCCAGTCAATTTGTAATGAGTGAGTTTATTGACGATCACTATACTTTGCATAATGTAAAGTAATACAGATCTCATAAATGATCCCATGTGTGTAACGAAGTATAGTATTATGAAATACTATACTTTGAAAGGTTATAAGTGTTCAATAAGGACTATACAGATATGCATCAACTGGTTCTTGGGAAATGGTACAACAGATCCTTGTCTATTAGTCCAGTAGTTTTCCACTTCATTGAAAGTCCTCTGCCTAATTCGCATCTTTACCTTTTCATCTTCTTTCTAGAATTCTAGAATATATTATTTTCCTCATTTTTCATTTGTTTGACAAAGACATATCTTTCATTTTGTTTTTATAATACTTTCATTTTTCTATTTCAATGATGGGGTCACGTATTTATTGTTTTATTTGTAGATAAATATTCTTAAACTATGTTCGAATAATTACAAACATAGTTCAATATCATCTTTTTTTTCTTGTATCTTGCATATTAAGGTATTGTATGACACGTTTATATTACTCCATAACCTCATCATAGGATATAAAAGTGTTTTAATAATGACAATGTTAGATTATTTTTTAAAGGAAACAATTCCCGCAGCATCTCATTGCTATCTTAGTAATCAATACCTGGAATTGATTATAAGCGGTAATAAGACCAAGATTAATCTGATTCCATTGATAAATATCCAATCTGATAATTGGTGTTATTCCCCACTTCATGTTTGCTTAACATTGGCTCAATGATTCGATGCAATACATCTCCAGTGTGCAGTGATGCAATGATAGCGCTGTGATAGCAATTGACTTGCTGGTAGACATTCTGCAACACTGAAAGACTAAAGCTATCTTATCGCATCAGCTCATATGTCAACTACTTTGTTTCAAGTAATGAATAATATCCTTTCGTAAAACAGTTTAATCACGAAACGAATTATAATAGACGGATGTCTGAAACGGATATTGCAGATAAAAAGCAATGTATTGCAGCAACCAGGAACTAAACAGGCAACAGTCACTTTATAACGTTCTAAAATTCAAAATGAATTTCACACCTCAGATTTAGAAATGGAGCGAATCCTCTTACTGTTCAAGGTTATTCTTCTATAATATATATATATATATATATATTACAACAAAGTCGACTGTATTGGAACTGTAAGCTTACAAAATGAGTTTCTGGAATGAGATTTTAATATAAATAATGTCAGAACAACTTTTTTAGCAAACAGCCACCACCAAACTTAGCTGATGCCTGTTTCTTAACAAGTTTCTCAATATTTCTATATAAAACTTTCGTTATTTTGTTTGCACAATAAAGTGCATCTTCTATTTAAGATAAGCTTGTCGTTGATCCTGTGAGGTGAGTGACCTCTCGGCCTGAGTTACTACCTGCAAGGGTCTCTGGATGTCCTTGATGTAAATTAAAGAGCTTTAAAATTCGGCTACTATTTTCAGCTTGAATATTTAGAAGTGGCTTCAGTTTTTGAATTAATAAGCCTCTAAAATGCTCAGTTTATGGTCGGTTACTTTCTTTTTTTATTATTTTAGTATTTGTAACCAACATCTATCGGGTCAATTTAACGTTGTGTTTGTCTTCCATATGCTTTTTTTGGGTGATCCAGCCATTAAGTTAAATTAGATTTCTATGAGTTGTCAGGGGAAAATATATGATTATGAATCATTAGTTTTGCAATCCGTAATTGTGTGGTATTTACTCATTCTGAGGTAAAATGGATAAACCAACAAAAGTCTCCACACAAATGAAGTTTTATACAACGCGTTTCAAACACTTTGTGTTCATCATCAGGAAAACACCAAGGAAGTGGTACTGTCGGGTTGGTCAAGTGAAAACAACTCTCACTCACTTACTGAGTTGTCTTCACTTGATCAACCCGTCAGTACCACATCCTTGGTGTCTTCCTGATGATGAACACAAAGTGTTCGAAACGCGTTGAATAAAACTTCATCTGTGTGGAGACTTTTGTTGGTTTATCCATTTTACCTCAGAATATGATTATGAGTTGTCCGGGAAAGACATAAAAAAATTTTCACAGGAACGAATACAATATACATCATTTTTATACCGTTTGGAAGTAGCTTAATATCAAAGAACCATCTTTTAATAGTAGAATCATGTTATATATGGTACCGGTCATCTTCAATGGTCACTTTTTTTTCCGATAATAATCAGATTTTATTTTAAAACACCTAGACAAAATAAAAAAGTTTTTATTTAGAAACATAACAGAAGATTATGTCTTTATGCCTTTGTTAATAACATTTTTGAGTATAGAATTTTTGTATCACTGGTCTATAAAACCGTTGGTTTATACAGTATAAACTTGTACAATAGACCTACAAAGTGCTTATATCATAGTACTTTCAAAATATAAGTGGATGTTTGCTAAAAAAGTTGTTCTGATATTACTTTTATTAAAATCTCATTAAATAAATCCAGTTTGTAAGCTTACAGGTCAAATACAGTCGACCTTGTTGTAATATATGTAAGAACAATATTCTTATATATATATAAGATTATAAGTAATATTATTCAAGAATAATAACCTTGAAATGTAGGAGGATTCGCTCCATACTCAAGTCTGAAGTGTGAAGTCCATTTTGAATTTTAGAACGTTATAAAGTGATATTTTCTTAGGTAACAATCTATTATTAGGTAAATCAATTATCTTTAGCATAACAGCTATTATGTTCATTTTCTGTATATCATCTTTTTCTTGTTTTTAGATTTTTTGAAGCTAATTTTTTTTAAGGTCACTTGTAAAAGGTTTTAACTTTTTATTGTAATTAACTGGGCAGCAACCTACCTCTAGAATAAAAAAAAAACTAATGACATCCTTGAATCCTTTGTAAGGCTGGGTGTGGTAACCCGAAGGAATCTAGACCGAATGGACAGTAAATCATGGATATAAATGATTTTACCGCACGGGTCTGTTGTAGGACCATTTTTGCTCTGCTAAACTACATATTTAATTTCATTTGACCTTATTCAAATCTTTTATTTTCAATTAACAGTAACAGATTTATTTTGCAACAGTAGTTCTTTTTTTTTTTTTCTTTATTTAGAGAGACAGAACGTTGGAGAGGGAAGGGCAATGAATGTGAGACGATGAGAATAGAAAGAGAGAGATTGTGTGTGCTTGAGAGAGAGAGAGAGAGAGAGAGAGAAACAGTGGGAAATTTTTATTTCAGATCACGGAGGGAATTACATTTTGCAGGAAGCAAAATAAGTTGAAACCAAGTTGAAACTACTAGTAAAGTGATAATATAACAATATATAGTCTAATGCTGAAATCAACTTTTAATAGAATTCTAAGATATTTTCAATAGAAAATAATGGCTTAGAGAATTATAATAAGGAAAACTTAGCTTATAGGAGAAGTTTAAATTAAACAAAACATTAATACATTCAGAATAAATAAGGTATGCCAGCAATACATTCAGAAATTATGTTCTTATTGTCTTCAATAATAAATAGTTATTTCATAAGTGATTGTGAAACTGTAATATTCA
Organism: Hermatobates lingyangjiaoensis; assembly: GCA_026182355.1. Classification (NCBI taxonomy): domain Eukaryota; kingdom Metazoa; phylum Arthropoda; class Insecta; order Hemiptera; family Hermatobatidae; genus Hermatobates; species Hermatobates lingyangjiaoensis. The sequence continues at coordinate 70,634 of JAPFBL010001937.1, read as the reverse complement.
AAATGTCAGAAAGTAATCCTAGATTAGAATCGGAGTAACATTCTTTTAGATTAAGTTTTTGCTTATAGAGTCCTATATGACTGATCAATTTTTTATCGATCAAACATATGTTGTATACCTTCTAAGATTAAATTAATTTTTATATTCTTAAAGATTTAGCATTTATATTCATTTAAATAAAAAAAATTGGTATCTTTGAAAAATTATAAATATTTCTATTTATTTGTAAGTCATACCATAATTATTTGAAAAAAAAATTAAATCTATCATTCACTTCTTTTTTGTTAAGTTAGTTTTAAAAACATATTAACTCTGGAAGATAATTTGATTGTCAAACGTTTTCTCTTACAAAAGGAAAAATCTGGAGTGGCCTACACTCTACTTTACTATAAGTAACTTAATGTCAAATTTCTTGAGTATATAAAACATAACGTCTCATTTAAGCATAACATAAATATCTAAATGGGATATAATTATTAGCATTTCATTCGTGAGGTAGTACAGATAGTGATTGAAGGACATATCAATTTATAAGCTTATTTTTGTACATCACAAATAATTTATTATTTGCAAATAATTTCATTAGTATAACTACAGCAGTAATAACATTTTTGAAAAACCAAAGTGAACATTTCTTGAAACGAAATATTATCCTACAAGAGAATATGACTTTTGTTCAAATAGCCAGTAGATTTCTTACATCGTTTACTTGACATCCTTCTACATTGAATATTAAAGTAAAATTTTCAAATTTAAAGCAGGAAAATACCCTTTTTTTCTCTGAAAAACATCTTAATGAGCGAAGAAAATGTTGTTTTAAGGTGATTTGTTAATTAAAGATGTACGATAATTACATTTATTAATCTCTAAACGAAGGATTTTAATTTTGAATTATCTTTTACATTTTTCGTTTTTAACCGAATTATTATACTGGGAACTTTATGGCTTCCTAGTATTTAATAAGATCCTTTTCCTTCCCCTTTGTCAAATAACATATATACGATTTTTTTCTGAGTGAGTGTTTTAATTTTCCTGTACATATTACTCCTCTTACATCTCATATAAGTCAATAAACATTTTAAATTGTTCCTTTATAAATACTCGTATCAATTTTATATCAGTGGATTCACTCAAAAAATTTCTAAGTCAATGTAAACAATGTAAAAAAATACAAAAAATTCGACAAGTATAGCAGGTGATCTCTTAGTCTAGGATAAACAAAGAGTTTTTACATCGTTATTGCTCTTTCCCGTAATTGAAACTTCATGATTTTTTTTATGAATTGATAATTTTTTGTTCCATTTTTGGTGAAATTTCCATTATTTTTTAACGAGCCGTTTAGCGTCAAAAAAACATTTTCTGAAAACACAAATCGTACTGTAACGCCCTTTTAGCGAAAGTAATTTCAAAAATAAATATTTCAACTCATTCGCCATATAATGTTCTATTTGTAGGCATAGTTTCATTTTGATCCGTCAAACAGTATGGCTTGTATCGCTTTCACAAGGTTTGAGATTGAATTATAAGTCAAAATTTTTACATTTTATTGAAAAAAAAATATTTCTGTTGTTTTAAAATTCTGAATATATTTTTCGTTTGTTGCATTTGAAACCTCAAAGATAATGTCAAAATTTCAAAACTTTAGGGTTATCAGTTTAGGAGAAATAAATGTTTTAAAAAAAATAGTTTTTGGCCAAAAAAGTGACTTTCCCATCATGCATAATTCTTCGCAAACAATAGGGATCTTCGTCTTTATGGGGCCCATTTTTGTGTAAAATATCAACTTGATCCATCAAAGATTCTGGACCGTAGCGTGGTAACAAGCAATGCTAACACACTCACCCACCCACCCACCCACACACACACAGACATCATCGTAAAAACCTCATAAAACGACTTCTGGGACCTCAAAACATGTAATTCCGTCAAAATCTCGAGATCGAATTTTTTCACGATCACTATACTTTACTTATAGTAAAGTAAAAAGAAATACATTGTATGTAAAATTTTATTTAAAAAGTAATGAAATCGTTAGCGCATGTTCTGTAAAAGATAGAAAGAAAAGGTAAAAATATTCCAAAAATACAGTTAGCTAAATTGTTTTGTGTGGGATTCTTTCTTTGGTCTTGGTATTTAATATTGAAAACAGAAATCCTAATACACATAAGGATCAAAAAGTTCGATAAAATTTTCTAAACAAAAGAGTTCTCAAGCAAAAATTTTATTTACTAATTTCACGAAAATCATGTTATGATATTTTTGGAAAATTGTGAAAGTGAAATATGAGAGAAAGAAGGGTAGGGAGAATTACTTTGGATATGGCTTTGACAGAAACTCCAGAAAAGAAGCATTTGCTAGGGAAAAGAGAGAGCGAGGTTTAAGGTTAAAGAGTTGAAGTCTGGAGTCTAAGAGCAGCGGTAATTCTAAAAATCAATATTGATAACGATAATACAAGTTTATAAGTGAACAACTACTAATGTTCAATCATCATTCATTTTGATCATCATATAGTAGTACAGCTTGAGTAAACTACTATCAAGGGAAATTAAAATTAAATTTTTTTGACCCCCTTTATGCTGAATTAATCTCAATTATTTTGTATTACTTTTGTTTTGTACTTAAAATAAATATTTCGAAATATCTATATAAATAATTCAAACATTTTGTCTGTGCATTGCTTATAGGACTGACTCATTCCAAATTATCTTTACGTTTCATACATTAGAGGAAACGATACACCCTTAGAAAAATTTCTGTATCGATTTGACGGTTTATCGGTTTGTGTGAAAAATTTCATCAAAAGTAAACTCAGTGACCATAAGACATAGTGAGCTGAAACTTTGAAAGTAGACTTGTCTATATCTAACTTAAAAGCTAAGCTTTCAATGGATTGGAAATTCAAGGTAGGAGCGAAGTTATGGACTTTTAAGCAGTCTTTGGTAAAATTCACAACCACATATATATTGAAAATATACAGGTATAGCAAGTAGGTATTCTTAGTTGACTTAAATTTCATTCGCATTTAAACTCCCTGCAAGAGATGATTGGCAAGATGTTTCCCGATGTACAAGATCTGCCATCTATTCAGAATAACTGGCGTTATGAACGAGCAATTCTTATTCCCTACAAATGAGCAGCAGGAAAAATCATAAAAAAAGTTCTTGCACTTATCAAGCTCAAGAATAACTTGATATTAACAACCTGCACTACTTACAGGTTGTTAGTAATCAGAGTGATTAGTGATGAGGAAGCACTTTATTATCCAATCGAATTTCGTGACTCTGTGACTGCTTTTGACTGCCTGCTCATGACTTAAAACTAATAAAGGCACCAACCATGCTTTTACGAAACTTTAGTGCCCCTACAATGTGCAATGGGACACGACTCTGAGTTCATGCTCTGTACAGATACGTCACAGAGGCTGATGTCATGGGTGTGGTACTGTGGAACCAGTGATTATACCACAGATACCATTGATACCTAGCAACTGTCTCTTTCAATTCAAAAGGTTGCAATTCCCCGTCAGCGTCTGTTTTACAATGGTATTAAATAAGTTGTAAGGCCAAACTCTCTCTACGGCAGGAATTGAAGTGAGTGAGACCAAGAGTTTCTCACATGGTCAACTGAATGTTGCTTGCTCAAGAGTCAGAGGTTTCATCTCTCTGTTCTTCCATGCACCTGAAGAGCAAACGGCTAATGTAGTGTATACATAGGCACTTCCTTAACACTATTACTATTGTATAATTTTCCTGATAATATTTTGAAATAACACGTATCATCTATGAATTTTTGTAACATATCCGTCAAAGACGAGCACGTCTTCTAGTCATATATAAAAATCTGGAGTGCTTATTAGCTACACAAGATTAATGTAGGTGAACACAATATCAAACTCGTTGACAATCAATTAATTTTTGGTTCTAATTTAACGGAGCTATTCTGTGGATGTATTATAAGCGCTCTGCTAGAGTGTGACTAAACTCATGAATACTTAATTTAATGATTTAATCGGTTTTAGCGTGGGTATTGATATGAAACAAGTATGAAGCAAGTTGCTCACTAAATTACTAAATTTCTCTAACAACTGATAGTATTGTTAACTATACTTGTTTTACGGATTTGTGAACCTTGCAACCAATAAATTTGATTTTCTCTTTGGCATTCTTCGTAGCGTCAGACTTCTTCTCACTGTAATATCTACTTTTGGCTCATGAAGTCTTAATTATGGAAAGTTTTTCATTTTAATTTTATAACCTAAAAAAAAACCCAAATTTTTATGATGGCTTGCAGACTTCTGAAATCAAGAATTTTCAACGTATTCAACGTACACTAATGATATTCATGCAAAGATAGAATGGAAATATTTGTACAGAATATTTCAAAACTTTGTTCAAGGGTGATTTTTTAACTAGAATAGTCAATCCAAAGTCATGCCCAATGCTCTCAAATTTGTACATAGTTTATCGCATCATTTGTCAATCAAAGCATAAGTGAATGTGTAACACTGCTTTCCTTCAGCTACATACAAGAAACTATTCGTGTATTGCAAAAGCAAAGTGTTTGCTAGGTATCTCTTAACTAGTAGTAACAACAGCAAGATAAATCCCTTGACGCTTAGATTTTAGCATATAGCATATTAGCATTTTAGTATATAAGTCATCTTTAGAATGAGCATTTTCTGAAGTTACAGCTACCAGTCGTAAAGAAAAAATACTATGACCGCTTGTATATGTGGAATTCTATATAAGACAGAGGCACCTTGAGTTTAAGGACGCTGAAGGTAAACCAAGCTGAGTCTTTGACATAACATAGCCCAGAGAAATTCCGATTCTTGCAGATCTAGTACACATCAGATTACAGATTCAATACAAAAACGTCCCAAGCACTTTTACCTCTAACATACAAATTTCAGCTACACATAATAGTCCTGCTTATCAGAAGAATTTAGTCTTAGCCACTGCAACTGAAATTATTATCTGTCAAATCAGAAATGTTACGTTTATGGAAATTCTCAACATTCAAATAGACCCGGCTTGAGAAAGTACTTTTTAATCAAATGCCTAAAGAAGGGCATTTAACTCATTCTTGTTATGCTGCTATAGTCAAAGCAATATCATCAAGCCTTGAAGGCACTAACTTTACTGTCACGTTAGCTTGAAATTCTCACGACCACTACAAAGCGATTGGTAGTCTTCATACTGGCAGAAGATACTGCTGTCTCGGACTTTTATACATTAAGTGTAGTAAACGATAATTTGAAGCTGTTAATTATGTTTAATACATATAATATACCCCTGTCAGATGTGAGCTCAGTTAAATTTACTGGGTTTTGTACAGCTTATCTACAAATAAAAAAAAAACTGCTACAGCGCTAAATCCTACTTTTTAACGGTTCTTTGTGCAGATATTATTTTGGGTAGAGACCATTTACGTTTATACAACACATTCTGTGTCAACTTTGGACCGGAGACACCTTTGAATATTTGTTCTATTTGTGATTTAAAGAAATATAGTTTCTTCTCTTTTTCAATAGCCATCTCATGATTGTAGACCAATAGCCACTAAGTCCAGTAAATACATTCTGGAGGATCTAATTTTATTGCGAAAGTGAGTGAAAAACTACTGGCTGATGGTGTAATTGAATTCAGTAATTCCACCTCAAGAGCAAGGTGGTTGTGATTGCTAACAAGATGACTAATGCAAGACAGATCTCGCATTAATGAGATAGTGAACGCTGATGCAAAGTATAAATATTTTATATCTTAGATCCCACATATACTTTACATCAAATAACCATTTTGGAGAAAGAAAACCCATTCTTTATGTTCCTATCATGAAACGATTTCAATCAGTTAAAGTCGTTCACTCAAGATTATTCAATAGCCAGCGGCATTTCAAAGGATATTGAATGAACATATTAAAGAATACGGCCTATATTATTTAATATGTTAAGGAATCATTACATATGCCATAACTTAGTTATTATAATTATTTAAAGGACGTATTAAATAAGAAAATAAACAGAATTTGACTAATTTCTTAAAGTGGGTAAGAGAAAATAATTAAAAATCCAACTAAGTTAAATGTCTTTTTGAAAAAAGTAGTCTAAAATTCCCGGGATATATACGAGGTGTGTAAATAAAGTAGTGAGACTGATTTTTTTTTAAATTTTCTATTCAAATATAATTACAATGTGATATTGTCACCTTCAAAATAGTTCCCTTCGGAAGCCACACAGCGCTGGAGACGGTCCTTCCAATCATTGTAGCATTGCTGGAACTCGGATTCTGGAATGGCCTTCAGCTGGTCGGTTACAGCAGTTTGTATGTTTTGTAGTGTCCCGAAATGAGTTCCCTTGAGGTGATTTTTCAATCTCGGGAAGAGGAAAAAGTCACAAAAACTCAAGTCTGGTGAATAAGGAGGCTGAGGAGCAACAGGAATGTTTTTACTGGCCAAAAACTCGTTTATTGAGATGGCAGTCTGACAGGGCGCGTTGTCGTGATGCAACAACTGAGTGTGATTCAACTTCAACTGTTGAAAAAGGAGGTGTGATTCAAATTCAACTGTTCCCCGATCATTCTGACTGTCAAGCGTCGATCTGAACGCACAAGGTTCCGTACTCTGTTGACATTTTCATCGGTGTTTGCACTTGAAGGCCTTCCGCTTCGTGGTTCATCTTCAGTCGACTCTCTTCCTTCTGAAAATTCCTTAAACCACCGAAAAACCTGTGCCCTTGATAAAACACGTTCTCCATAAGCCTCCTGAAGTTTTTCAAAAGTTTCAGTTGCATTATGTCCAAGTCTGAAGCAAAATTTGATTGCACACCGCTGCTCAACTTTGAGGTCACTCATTTTTAAAACGCTCAAGAAAAAACCATTTCAGGAAAACCAACGCTACGGACAAACAAATGACTGTGGCGAGTTCAGATTCATACTGGAGGCACATCACACGTGCACCTGACGCTACTCAAGGCCACGCGTCTCCAGCGTTGCCAGATCGAAAGCGACGTTGCCAGTCTCACTACTTTATTTACACACCTCGTATATATATATATATATATATATATATATATATATACACGTTTGACGATGAATCACAAGGAACAAACACATTTACTGTCTCCAATTTTTGGTTGAACCGTCATAACGAGAGTTGAGAAAGGGACACCAAGCGCACTTGTGAAGCGACGGTTGGAGACCCACCGTTTCCAACATCAGGAGAGTTTCTCAACTCTCCTGATGACGGTTCAACCGAAAATTGGAGACAGTAAGTGTGTTTGTTCCTTAGCTCTGTGTTTGTGATTCATCGTGAAACGTTTGTTGTTCTTTTGGATCATTATGCTGTTTACAATATATATATATATATATACTTTAACACATAGAAAAGAACACAGAAAGACACTACAGAACTCACTTCGATATTTCGACATCCGTCGTCATCGGGAAGAATTCCCGATTTTCAACGCGTCTTTTCAACGCGAGTACTTCGCACTTCTTCCCGATGACGACGGATGTCGAAATATCGAAGTGAGTTCTGTAGTGTCTTTCTGCGTTCTTTTCTATGTGTTAAAGTGTTTATTGTCCACACGGACCTTTCATTTTATTCGAAGTAAAATATATATATATATATATATATAATATATATATATATATATATTATCGTGTTATTGATTCGTGCTCCGTTCTTCGACGTGGGGAGATCTCTCTCACTTCGTCCTCTCTTCTAGTCTACTCCTGATGACGAACAACAGTTCGAAATATTGAATTCTGTAGGTGTTCTTTTTATTCTTTTTTCTGTGTCGTGCTTTGTGTAATTTAAAGTTATATATATATATATATATATATACGTAAAATAAAATGAAAAGTGACTCCAGGTATTTATGAAAGTTTAAAAGTACAATTTTAATATTTTTAATCAAAAGATCTTTGACAACTACTTTCTTGTCTTTGAGAATATTGTATGGGCAATCTTAGTTGAGTTTATGCCTAAACCTCTTTTCATTAGCACTGAAATAGCTTACGAACATAGCAATGCACATACTTCACTCTGATCTGTTTACTATAGTGTTAAGTTAAACACACTCCTTTGAAAAATATTAAAAGTAAATGGAAGGTATTTATATAAAAATTGCCGTTTCATTAAAAATAATTACTAAGAATAAACTCTAATTACTGGATTTGGTTAAACAAATGTAATTTAGAAATATTGGTTTTCAGGTGGGCAGTCGAAGGAGGAGGTCATGGAAACAAACGAGCGACTTCGAGCTGTCAGGTTGAGACTGGATGACTCGTACGACACGGCAAAAAAATCCCTTGTCAAACTCATGTCCAAGTATGCTGAGAGCAAGGCAACAAGGAATATTTTTCAGAGGTACAACTTGCTCAAGGCTATGATAAAGGTAAGCACATAACGTGAGTGACAGCCTATCCCTTGATCTGTACTGACGATATATTAATATTCAGTTCGCTTTGCAAAATGAAATTAAATAGGAAAATTCACACACTTACTAACTGAAATTTTTGGAAAGTCCATCTTTAGGAAAAAGTCTTCTTCTACCGAAAACAGGTTTTCCGAAAAGTTGAGTTTGTAAGTGGGTTTTCTTACTCTGTGTGTTACACTTCTTCGATTTTGTCCTTCTATATATCCTGTTTGGATAGTTTTTCTGATTTTAAAGTATATATATTGCAATATGCAAACGTTTAATAGCTTTATTTCACTTTTGAAAAATCATTTACCAAAATAATCAAGAAACGTGAAAATGTTCAAACCTTTTTAGTAGGATGTTGTCTTTCTTGTTCTTCTCTTACTTTGTAGTAACAATTCCTGCAAAAAAACACAAGTTTTAATAATAGAAATACATTTTGAATGCATACATGTGTATGTCCTTAATGAAGTTCTGCTCCCTAAATATACAAATATATATATATATATATATATATATATATATATATATATATATCTGAGGTAAAATGGATAAACAAACAAAAGTCTCCACACAAATGAAGTTTGTGTGTTAGGTTTGTGTGGTATACACACAACTTCATTTGTGTGGAGACTTTTGTTTGTTTATCCATTTTACCTCAGAATATATATATTGTATAAGTTATCATTAATTCCAACTAATTGCAAAATTGTTAGCCTGTTTTCAGTGTTGTACATCTGGCTGGAGTAATAATAATGAATTATTATCCCTCCATTTATAATGGTGGCAAAAAGAGTTTTTTAATATTAAAAACGAACAACATACTGCTACTACTACTGTCTACTACTACTAGTAGTATTACTACTATCAACGTTCAAATCACAGTAATAAATTAGAAAAACGACTAAGATCTTTAACCGTAACAGGCGGTTTTCTCATTTCTTACTGTCGTTTGATATTTGTTCAAATACTATCGTATTTGACAATCCGTACTATCGTACGGACTTAGATATTTGTTCCACGTGATTATTGTAAAATCTTGTTTACTATTATCAAGTAGAGAGAATTTTTGATAATGAGATAATGAGAAATCTTATTTATTTGTGATTTTAATGACTACAGTTTCCATAGACATATGAAAAAACTCTTTTTTTTTTTAATACAAGTGAACCTTTAGTAATGTATACAATAATGAAACAGCTCATCTGAGACTTGTTTTGCAAAATGTAATTAATATGTACAGAAATTCATTATTTAACGATTGAAAATTGTTTATTAAGAGTACAGTGTTAATCCATATCATTTACATGTTCACTGATTTGTGATATATTTGTGTTAATAAAAATTGACCAAATTACAAAGTAACATATAGTCAAGTGTTACCAACCTACAACAAACCGTAAATAAATTATTTGTTTTATTTTTATGTTGGTTAATCAGTGATATTAAATTAAAATTGAATTTAAATGATGATTATTACAATTAATTGAAGAGGTTTTTATAAAATAACAGATACCAAGGCAAAATTAAAAGAAATATAAAAAAAAGTTATTTCTCATCAAATTAAAATAATTTGTGGTAAATTGACAAATGAGTTACTTTTTTGGTTCCAATTTTAAATGCTTTATAACAAACAACCTGATTGTAATGTATAGAAAAAAATAGTTCTTTTTTGTTTCTCTTGTCATTTACTTTTTAATGTTCGGGAGATCTCACTGCCAACATAAATCTCGCAGCGAGAACTAAGTAGGGAAAAAAATCATTAGAATTTCTTTAAAATATGGTTAATATGGCAAGAGCACAAGGTTTGACTGTTAGCAATGCATAACAAAGTAATTCTCCAACAAAATAAATATTTTCAGAAATTATTAAAACATTGTAATCAAACGTTCTAATAAATTATTGGAAGAGAGATATGGCTAATGATCTTAAAGGAGAATTCCATTTGTTTTAGTTTTATTTAGCATGATAGAAAGTAACATTTAGACACGCGTTTATGAACTTACCACAAAACAAAATATGTACACATATATTTTGGTGTAAATGATGTCATTTATTTTATAATATGTTTGCAATAAGTCAACTTGCGTGGAAAAAAAATCATATCAAGCACGACAACTATTATAAATTATGCATTTTGCATTATCAAATATTCATCATTTAATATCTTTTTGACTATCTAAAATCTCATATTAAAGCCTAAAAATTTTCGGCGTATACACATTAACAGACCTCTTACAATTTACTGTTGTTAGCTATTGTTTTATAGTTGTTAGCAGAAGAACTTTTATTGTTTTGTGAACGGCCAAAACCAAGTGCACAATGTGGTAACGAAAAATGTTGACAGTTTAAAATATGCCTTAAAAGAGACACAAGGTATTTGATTCATAAAAACTAAATCTAAGGTAAAAGGAACGTATAATTTCTACTCTGGCAGGAAATTTTCTAGGTTGATGGAAAAAGTAGTTAAGAAGGTGATGTAGTGAGGAAGATGAAGTAAATATATTTTTTTTTTGTAAAATAAACTATTCTTATTGAGTCTTTATTAAAGTACATCATATTTCCTAGAAGAAAATTTTGTCATAGAAAGAGGAAGTGACTCACATTTTTGTTTAAAAATGTATAATTATTGACAAATGATGAACTAACCAAGGGAGATTGTTTTTTTTTAAAAGTAACTTTTTGTTATTTAAAATTAATTGTATTATTAAAGAAATAGAATTAAAGACCAAGGATTCAAGAAAGGAGTTAGTGAAATACTTGTACTGTTGAAATGCAAGGGTTACGTTGATGAGTAAACAGTATGACCCTCGAAGCTTTTACATTTTACGGGCTTAGTGCAGTGTTCATACATTAACTCGAGTAAAATGTTTAAATTGCTTATCAAACAAATCCATGCTTTCAACGGATTAAATTTTAATGATTTCAATAACACATAAAACTATACTGCCACAATAACGAACAGACCAAAAATCTGAGGTGAGGTATCAATTCTAGTAGTCTAAAAGCTTGGATGGGAAAACTGGAATAAGATCTCAAAATTATCATGGAATGTTCAAGATACGAACTGACACCTGAGAACAGTTGTAAACTCCACACTTATAGTTAGTAGAAAGATTGCAACAATGTAAGAAAACACTAATTTGAAAATGAGAACTCGTGTGAAGCTGTTGGTATACCATATAATTAAAAAGTTTTAAAATGTGAATTTGTAATGTACATTTTACAATACTTCATATTTCCATTCAATGATAAATATGTGACTTACACACATGTAAAACTGTTATATGCTAACTAATAATAATTTAGTAGCTGATTTAAGACATGGTTGAATTAAATTTAACATACATATTTTCATAGGTATGTTAAAACATAAGCATGACTTAGTAAAAGTATGCTATTTTTTAAAATGAAAATTTTATCCATAAATCATAAGTTGTATCTAATGGATTCTTCAATAAAATTATTTTAATCTCTGGTAGAGGCCAGTATAGCCCAGTGAATTATGTGCTTACCTCTGGAACGGTAGATCTGGAGGTAAAAACACACTCTGGTCTTCGATTTACTCATGTGGCAAGTGAACAAATCTGAGCACGTTGTTTCTCAGTTAAGCCGTCGGTCGCGAGGCTGTACAATGTCAGGTACTTGTTAAAGATCATTACTAAATATACTTGAGTTAGATACAATCTGAAGCTTCTAATGTAGAATGTTTATTTTGAGGCATCCCAAAGGATCAATATTTGGCTTATGTATGGTCACTCGGAGGACAGCCACACTAACCTAACCTAATCAATGGGTTATGAAGTAAATTACGGTTATTTCATAAGTATGAGTAGTAAATTTAATGTTAAAAAGATTTCACATAAACACGTGAAATAACAATCAATGATCAAACCACAATAAGAAAATGGGCAAACAAGACTAAGATCTTTCAACCGTAACAAGCGGTCTTCGTCAGAGTCAAAAACCCAGTCAGTTGGGTTTTTGACTCTGACGAAGACCGCTTGTTACGGTTGAAAGATATTAGTCTTGTTTTCCCATTATCTTATTGTGGTTTGATCATAAATTTAATGTATAACTAATAAAAACTGAACTCCTCGTATTTCAAAAGCCACAAGGAGCAAAAGCTAAATGTTTGGAAAGTTAAACAAATCTACTAAAGCTTTGATTGACATCAGATAGATTAAAGAAATATGGTGATTAGTAAGTGAGAGGTTGGATGGACTGACAAAGGCGACATGAACTCTGTGTGCATGGGTGGTATTGCTCGTGGCAGTACTTCACACAGTATTGCCTCAGCTGTTGTTTGAACAGAAAAATGATATTCTTTGACGATCCAAACCCTTCATGAATTTTTTAGTTAAGGACTGCTATAATTGAATTTCAATACATTAGTTTCATTAACTTGGACACTACGTGTGATGAGACACAAATCACATTATTTCGAATGCTATATTACTTCAAAAGAATGTGATATTTTACACATAAAATTCATGTACTGAACATTTTTAACAGCAAAAAAAATTATATATGTAAATTGCTTTCGTTTAAAGAGATTTATTTATTCTGAAAAAAATCAAATTATGTGTTAACATGAACGAATTTGATTAATAATTTAAACAAAAATAATAGTGAAATCGAACTTGCAAAGAATAATTAAATTACACGTTATCAAAGACAACTTTTTTATTAAATTCTCTAAACATATTAATCAAAGTTCTGTAACTTTACAATTCTTACAATCAACAACAAGTAGCCATGACTGAAACCTCTCACTATAACCTTTTAAGCAACAGCAACAGCTCAGGCCTTTACATTTGAAGTATTAGAATATATTTTTTGTAAAAATGTTTACCTAATGACAAAGATTTATATACAAAGTATGTAGAAATAAAATATATTATTCTTAAGTTGTAACTATTTGTTTAGCAACAATACAAAAATTCAAATTTTATTTTTAATGTATGTTGCTAAAAAGTACTGATTCTTTTTAACTGATATTTTTTGCAATGCGTATTCAATTAATAGAAACAGAAGTCTTGCATACACTGTTCCGTAGAGATTTCACATTACAATCATCGATCATAATGGTTGGATTTAACTTAATACATTGATTCATCTAATTAATTTGTGTTTTCTGTCCATGAAAATAGTAATTTAGAATTATTTTACAACAGTTAAACTAGCAGGGTTGCTTGAAGAAGCCCTGTTTCTACTGAGGATAATGTGATCAAGTAAGGGTTAATTGAGAAACAACTCTTTCTAGAGACTGTAGTTTGCAATTAATCATTGCAATTTGTGTCACATTGGTTCCAACATATTATAGAAAGAAATGTATGCTTCCTTGAACACAGTGTTACCAATCTATAACAATACTCTTTGTTTGTTTTCCAATGTCCACACATATAAGGCTTTCACTTTTTAGTGATGCTCTAGGTGCGGAAATTTTGGCTCACTTATTATTTGACACTCTTTTTAGTCATGGGTTAGATACATTACCTGTTGATTCTACATTCTGAGTCCTAAATTTTGCATACCTCAAGTGTATTTAAAGTAGAGATCATTAAGGAGTACCTGACATCGTATAGGTTCAATACCGACGACTTAACATCCTCTCCGAGGGACAAAGTCCTCAGATTCATTCATCTCTCATGTGAATAAATCGAGGGCCAGTGCAGGGATTTTTAAACCTACCAAAGTTCAAAGGTGAGTACGTTGCCACTGAGCTAACCTGGCCCCCTACATTATGGATCCTGATCGAGTACCTGACATAGTACAGAATGTATTGCTTCAAGTAAATCGAATATAAAATACCCCAAACCAAAACTGTCTTACAAACTAACATGGTTTAATTTTAAACGTTGAAATAAAAGTTCTTTCATACTAAAACATAATATTATCACTTTGGAGGTTGAGATAAAATAAATTGCATTAATTATTAAAATTGAAAAAGTATTAATGTAAAATATATAAAAGCTAACCTAAGGGTATCAGAAGGTTTAGTCATATCTAAATATAACAAGAAAAAGAATTGTATCCAGGTGCTAAGTTTGTTTAAATGTTTGCAATGTTTTAGTCATTTAGCTAAGAAAGGGAAATTAAATTTAAGTTAGGAATCAAAAGATATTTAGGCGAGAGGAGGCATCTGCGAGCCCTGAGTACTGCATGACTAATGGCTAACTCTGTTTGGTTCCAACATGCCCCTTCATCAAATGACCAAACAACAGCTGCAGTATCTCCACAATTAGATAATTATTTAGAACAGATCCAAAAGTTTTCACTCATAACAATAATCTATATAAATAAAAGAAAGGTATTGCCAGTACATTGCTTAGAACTGACTCATGTAAAGTTATTCTACGTTTTATTCATTAGAGAAACCAAATCCACCCTTAGAAAAATTTTTATCTGTATCTTCATTCGTCTGTTTGTCCGTAAATTTTTTTTACAAGTAAACTCAGCCACCATACACCATAGCAAGCTAAAACTTTGGCAGTAGATTTGTGTATGTCTAACTTAAAATCTAAGATTCGAATGGATTGGGAATTCAACGTAGGAACGAAAATATATACTTATAAATTCTGTTTGACTAGCTACACAGATAGTTTTATTTTGAAAATAAATAGGTGTATCAAGTAGGTATTTCTAGTTGGTTTTAATTACATCTGCATTTAAGTTCTCAGCAAGAGCTTATTGAAAACATGTTTCCAATTATAACTCCTGAAGGAGCAATTACTAATGATACTAATGAATAAGCAGAAAAAATGAACAATGAAGTTGTTAAGCCACAGCAAACCGACGGACAAACTTATCAGTAAACAGAGTGATTAGCGATGAGGAAGCAGTATATTTGCCAACTGAATTTCTTGAATCCGTAACTGCTCCTAGACTGCCTGCTCATGAGTTAAAACGGTGCCTCTGTCTTGAAGTAGGGGCACCCATCATGCTGTTACAAAACTGCTGTGCTCTAAAAATGTGCAATGAGACATCATATAGGGGAACATCATGACTGGGTTTGGTACTGGGAAGTCTGTTTGTATACCACGCATACCATTGATTCAGAGCAACTATCTGTTTTCATACAATCGGTTGCAATTTTCCGTCAGGGTCTGTTTTGCAATGATGGTAAATAAGTCGTAAGGAGAAACTTTATCTACGGCAGGAATTGAAGTGAGAGAGACCAAGGGTTTCTCACATGGTCAACTGTATGTTGCTTGCTCATGAATCAGAGGTTTTAACTCTGTGTTCTCCCATGCACCAAAGAGCAGACAGCTAATGTGATGTACACAGAGACACTTGTTTAATACTGAACTAATAATAAAATTTTCTTCTACTACTCGTCAAAGACAAGCACATAAAAGATAGTAAGTAGAATAAAATCACAAATGTAAACTTGTGGCGAGAGACTCCACTTTAACATGTGATGAATAAAACATCTTTCGAGGCTGTTGAAATGTTGATGACATTTCTTAACGATACAATATTTAATTCAATTTGACTTATAGCAACATCAGTATAAGACAAACTATTCTGTATGGGGTGTAAACCGTTATTCACAAATTTCTGGAAAGTATGTGATTTTTTAATGAACTTTAATTAAAATTACGTGTCTAAGGCAGCGTTTTCATGTCCTATCAAATAGCCTAAGCTTCTGGAATTACACTCACTCTTTCTGATATTGGTCTGCTGTATTATTACTTAAAGAAATTAATCCGAAACAATTGAAGTTGTTATACTATATCCTATTATTTATAATCTTCTTCTTCTTCTTCGCTTCATCGGGACGTCTTTTGTTTTTATCAGTTTTATTTGGCAGTTTTAGAATAGGACATATTCCTTTCAGAATATTTGTAGCTATAATAAATTTTATTAGTCATTTAATCCTCGATTACGTATTTTAATATTATATTCGTAGAAAAAACTTTTTGTTTTTATTATTCTAAAAAATATTACATTTCTCTCATTTCTTGTTTGAATCGTCTTCAGGAACGATAAGAGAGAGAAACCAAAACCACGGTTAGAGAGGCTGTTGGAGACTAACTGTACTGTGCAATAGGTTTCTCCCTCTTACCTCTTCTGATGACGGTTCAAACCGAAAATTATAAACTGTAAGTGTGTATCTTTTATTTATTTTTGTTCTTTATATATATTGAGCTTTATTCGTCACTTTTAGATCGTTTTTCCCTCAACTTCAAAATATTATTTTTCTAACATATTAATATATTTGTATAATATCTGAGAAATGTATTTTATAATTGTAACTCACTTGCAATTCAAAGAAACCAGGGAGGTAAAAACTAATAAAAGGGTCAAAGTAAAAGAGTGGAACAGAATCTGAGTTAAAAAAAAAAAATAAATAAAAGGGCCAGTTGGACTGTTAGAATGCTTATAAGGGAGGAGAATATGTCTATAGAAGGGAGTGCCACTCAAAGCAATGAAAAGGTCAAACATTTCCCTGAAACTCTGCTTTGAACATGTGGTTTTGAAGAGTTAACTAACTGGCGGAAACAATCACCCAGTAAATCTCAGAATGTCAGTAGCAGACTATTCCTCTTAATTTCATCTCAATCAATGAATTTCATTTAAGAAAGAAAAAGCAATCATTCGATTAAAATACTAGGTCATTATTTTAATTAATATGATGTTAATAACTAAAAAGTTTACTTTAATAAAGAGTTTTATGAATATTATCTTGCGGAATTCATGTTATAACCATCTTAATAAGATACCTTTTCTACGATGGATTCTTACCCAAAAATGTACTTCGTCTCAGTGTTATAATGGTTATTTATCGGTGTTATATAAATTCGATGCTGACTTGAAGCATGCTAAAATCTATTAGTCACCGATCTAATTTTGACAGACTCACAGGTGTATCAAAGTGCAGAAATGGTTGAAATTAAGAAATATCGATTGGGCTCCTGCTGTAGCAACAAGCAGGCAGAACTGTTTGGATATGGTTTAATCAAGTATCTACAGGAACAGAACTTATTTAAGACAATAATTAAAATGGCAGCAAAACACCCATTCAAATAATAAACAGAAGAGACTTTTATATAGCTGAACAAATGAGAAAGCAGCTGTCAATATCGCAGAGAAAAAGATTGGGCCAAAACACAAGTGGGGACAACAGGCAGACAAGTTGTTGAAGGAAGCAGCTATGGAGGAGGATATGGTCGTCAGCTGTATGGCGACACATATACGAGGTGTGTAAATAAAGTAGTGAGACTGGCAACGTCGCTTTCGATCTGGAAACGCTGGAGACGCGTGGCCTTGAGTAGCGTCAGGTGCACGTGTGATGCGCCTCCACTATGAATCTGAACTCGCCACAGTCATTTGTTTGTCCGTAGCGTTGGTTTTCGTGAAATGGTTTTTTCTTGAGCGTTTTAAAAATGAGTCCTCAAAGTTGAGCAGCGGTGTGCAATCAAATCTTGCTTCAGACTTGGACATAATGCAACCGAAACTTTTGAAAAACTTCAGGAGGCCTATGGAGAACGTTTTTTATCAAGGGCACAGGTTTTTCGGTGGTTTAAGGAATTTTCAGAAGGAAGAGAGTCGATTGAAGATGAACCACGAAGCAGAAGGCCTTCAAGTGCAAACACCGATAAAAATGTCAACAGAGTACGGAACCTTGTGCGTTCAGTTCGACGCTTGACAGTCAGAATGATCTGGGAACAGTTGAATTTGAATCACACCTCCGTTCATCACATTTTGACCAATGAATTGGAGATGAGAAAAATTTGTGCGAAAATGGTTCCGAAAAACCTTTCCCAAGACCTCTCAATAAACGAGTTTTTGGCCAGTAAAAACATTCCTGTTGCTCCTCAGCCTCCTTATTCACCAGACTTGAGTCCTTGTGACTTTTTCCTCTTCCCGAGATCGAAAAATCACCTCAAGGGAACTCATTTCGGGACACTACAAAACATACAAACTGCTGTAACCGACCAGCTGAAGGCCATTCCAGAATCCGAGTTCCAGCAATGCTACAATGATTGGAGGGACCGTCTCCAGCGCTATGTGGCTTCCGAAGGGAACTATTTTGAAGGTGACAATATCACATTGTAATTATATTTGAATAGAAAATTTAAAAAAAATCAGTCTCACTCCTTTATTTACACACCTCGTATCCTATCTGAAGAAGAAACTGGAAGCCAAGAATGAAAAAACGAGGAAAGAAGATTGGAGCACTAGCACCAAAGAACTATTAACACGGAAATACTTTCCAATTATGAAGACAAGGAAGAAACATGACGACTTACAAATAGATTACGGACTGACTCAGGCACTGACCAGAGATGCAACTATTTAAACTATGATTGTTCAAATTATATCCTTACCAGCAGAGTTTAATATAAACAGTAAATACTGCAGGATACTATTAATCAATCAAACAAAATAGCTTAATAACAGATCAATTTCTCGATAACTTTAAAAGTTTTTAGAACAACATTCCATTCTAAGTGTTGTCATTGGAATTAAAATGTATTAGATACGTAATATTGTAATACATGTAAATATTTTAAGTACATATTCAAATTTTATTTTTATTTATAATAAGTTCATGCTATACTATTACATTTACTCTTAGAATGTGTAATTATTGCCTTCTATAGAACTATTTTAGTTATATTTTATGTGCTCTATCTAGCTACATGTAAATTACATTTAGCGTGATACTTGCAGTTAGAAATAAACTTCCTCATAACAGGGTTACTGTTAAGAGAAAAACACACACACACTCAAACATATTTTCCAGAAAACATTAAAAATGTACCTGAAACCTGAAAACCTCTTGAACTTTCGGTTATTGAATTTATTTACAATTACTGTTAGACAAGATTGAACACATAAAGTAAAATATATAGAAGCAACCAGTTTTATAACTAGATGTGGTTGTTGATTAAGAACAATACAACGATTAACTATTATATTATTAATAATTAACGATATAAATTAAGAATCATTGATAAACTAGCAGATGTGATCGTCTTTGACGGGTATGTAACAAAAAATTAGAGATGATAGTGGTATATCAAAATATTATCACAAATTATAGAATAGTACAAATAACATTATTAGTACAGTGTTAAGTAAGCGCCTCTGTATACTCAAAATTAGCTGTCTGTCGTTCAGGTGTATGGAAGAACAGAGAATTAAAACCTCTGACTCTTGAGCAAGTAATATACAGTGGACCATATGAGAAATAATTAATCACACTGACTTCAATTCCTGCCGTAGATAGAGATTCTCTTACGAGTTAAACAAACGTTGACTGGAATTTGTAACCGTTTGAGTAGAGACGGATAGTAGCACGGAATCAGTAGTATGCGTGGTATACACATAGCCTCCCCAGTACCACATCCAGTCATGTTGTCCGTCTCTATGGCTATCTGTGCAGAGGATGAATTTGGAATAGTGTATAGACAAATAGTACAACGTACTATAGGAGTATTCAACGTACAGACAAATCCTTTCTCTATTTTATATAGACAAATTAACTATTCAATAACTGTAATGAACTTTAAAGACATCCAGTGAATAAGAAGAGTGAATGTAGTTCAACATTCAATAAGTTGATCTATTTCTACTACGTATATTTGACTAGCACCTTAATACAGTATCATTTCATTGCTGACAAAGCATGTGAGTAATTTTGTGTGATATCCAATATTCTAATATTTTATACTAAATTCTACTATTATAAAATTAGTGAAAATTAAGAAAACTTCTTGACCATAAACTTTACACCATTTATTTACTGCAAGTTAACAAATTGTTTCATTTAAGTCAAATTCTTGAATATATTTTTATTCAATTTACTAAACCAACAACTAATATTATAGTCAATCTTTATGAAAGCTTTTAGTGTCAATTTTTTAAGCAGAAGCGATGTCAATTAGGAATTAATAATGAACATGTGCTTATTTAAGTATTCAAGCTATATTATTCAAGTATTCAAAGTATATTATTCAACTATTCAAGTTGCATTATTAAAGTATTCAAGTTATATTATTCACGTTACTAACAGCTATGCTTGAGTTAGTGCAGCTGCTAAATAACATTATTATTAATCAAGTTAAGTATTGATTTGAGTTAAAACATTTTGAAGATGGCATCTACAATATTAAAGCTAACGCCTTAAAAACCTGCTCTCAACGTTAATAAAAATTTAAGCAAATAATATCTTCAACTTAAAAGCCTCTTTCTGACACAAACATTAATAAATATTGGATTAATATTTTCATTGCCAAAAGAAATACAGGCTTTTCTAGGAGGGGCGTCTGTAAGTGCAGGAATCAGAGCGAGTTTAATTATATTTTGGGTTAATGCATCTATCTTATGCATTCTGTTGCTATAAATGTGTGGAAGATAAGCAAAAAGGAAGAGATAATTTAATCATGCATTAAATTATTAGTACGAGAATGAATATAAAACTTAGAATTAAAAATTGAATATGAAAAAGAGAATAAATAATAAAAACAATTGAAAATTACAGTTTTTCTTCGTAAAAACTCTCTCATCTTGTCTCATGTAAAATGAATTCCAGGTATTTAAAATCTTTAACAAAATATATTTTCTACCAAATGAGGTTTATATCTGCGGCAGTATTATTTTTAAAATAATTTCCCTTGAATTTAACTGTAGTATATTTTATTTTGTTGTTCTTTATAACAAGACTGAAGTTTTTAACAAGTATTTTCTAGACATTTTCATTGAGATAGAGTAAAAACATAATAAAGAACAGCATAATCAGGTTTGTTATCTAAGCATAATTAATATTGCGCTCTTTCTTAAAGCTGTCATTCCCTTCAAATTAAATGTTACCTAATATATTATTGGTTAATTGTTATTGCTTGTTTGTGGAAAACACCTTCTTGCACTGGGTCAGGGGTTCTTAAACTTTGTTTGTAATGTAACTGAACCTCTGAGAGCTATTGTACCATCTGTGAGCTCTCGCCCTCCCCCCCCCCCCCCCCCCCCCACACCACACATACTTTAAAAAACATAATTCTGCGAGTTTTCAAATAAATATTTTATTTTAGGTAAATAGAAAGTGTAACTATAAAGCAATTTCATTTCATTTGTAACGTGGTGTTGAAATACAAAAATAACTTAAAAACAATCAAAATGATTTTATTATTACCATTTTATAAAGCATGCTGAAATAAGTTGTAAAAGAATCAGTGTTAAATATAACATAAACATAATTATAATAAAACATTTTAAAACACTGGAACATTATAACAAACAGACGAGCGTATGGGGCTTTATATTTTAAATATTATGTTCGAATTTCTATCGCTCAGCTTGCTAAGATTTGATAGATTTTTGGTAATACTATTCTGATAAACACATATTAATTTAACATGGAACCATGAACACGTGTCATGGGCTCTTAAATACTATTTTTTCTCTTAAACCTCTATTAATTCTCTGAGCACTGATGAGGGTCCATGTGGACCACGTTGAGAACACTAGATGACAAAGGTTAAGCAACGTTGTGGATTAGTACACTTGGAGGGGTACTTTGCTTTAATACCTTTAGTAATGTAACTCTCTCATTGTCAATGCATGCCAAATGAAAAATGAGTAACATGTTCACCCTCCGTCGTAGATATAAGATGTAAAATCTATAAAAGTGGGCTTTGGGTAATTATTTAAAAAAAAAAAAGAATTACTTAAGAGGTAATTTAGATAAACTCGTACAAGAGGCGGTTTATGCAACTAAGTACCTTGTCGAAATGCAGCCGTTGCAACGAAGCAGTCACGGTCAACGATTCGGTGCTGACTACGAGTATATCCATCTAGACTTATTAGAGAGACCATTACAAAAGTATTCATCCTATTTTAATTTTTTTTGTACCATCATACCAGTCCTAATGTGGTGCCTTATTACGCTTTTATTAAAATCTTAAGAGTAATTTATGTTAAAAGAGCTACTTAATATATAAAAAAAGTTCAACTTCATTCATCACGATGAATGTCGTGATAACATATATCAACATAGTATATCTTAATTCATCATGATATATAATAATATATTAAAAGAACAATTAGAAACAATGCAGAACTTACTTCAATATTTATTTCGTCCAAGCCATCATCAGGAGAAGGAGCAGAAGAAAAAGATGAGTTCTGCTCAGCTGGCAGATAGGAACTACTAATGGTTTTCCTTTATTATAAACGTTTGATATTTTGTCATAACGGACCGTTTTATTATTGAATAACATATATCAAGTTATTCGAAAAATATCGCAAAACCAATACCAGTACTTTAGTATTAAATATAGATTGGGTAGAATAAGTGCCTGATAATCTGATATTAATCGTGTTCTTGTACAGAACGTAACAAAATTTTTCACAATATATCGTTTTTCACAACTTTATTAGCTCAAAATGTAAATTAATTAGCGTAGCGGTAATAGTTGCTTATTAGAGTCAAAATACTCGCAAAATGTTGTCTCACTACAGCTTGCACCTTTATAGTTAATCATGTTTTGTGGTTAGGAATATAAAAATTCACATTTATGAGGTACTAATAGACCATGTTTGCATTCGTCAAAAAAACAAAAAAAACTGGACAACCCTGTAAATGTGTGTTTATGTGTTTGTGGGTATGTGGGTGTGTCTGTGTGTGTTCTGTTAGTGGAGGGACTGAACCATTTTGCATCCAAAAAAGATAGTGAACACGATCCAGATCACACCATTTTAACGCCGAAAATGTAGATAAGCTTTATAGCTTTGGGCAATATCGCTTTACGAAATGTATACATTACCACTTGTTTCTGTGCATAGACACTTCTTCTTTTTCTCTTCTTTTTCTGAACCAACTACTGCACCGGTATTTTTTTCAGTGATTATGAAACTGATAATAGCATTAACTGAAAAACTTTACACAATCTATAAAGAAAAGATTAGTTTTTGCACCTTTGTAAAAAAGTCTCTGGTTTCTTATTAAATCAGAAAGCTCTTTTACACGATGCTTGTTTTAAAGTTTGACGGTTCAGATTAAAATGATAAACGAAAAGCGTAATCTATTATATGTTTTGAATTCTGAAAATATTTTTTGATACTACAGTGCTTAAGCTACCGTAAAGAATTTTTTAGTACCTAATTAATAGTAGGAAGTTATAAATAAAGCATCAATAGTTCTAATCAATGGAATGAGTTAATTAATATTCCTAAAAATACAAACTTAATCTTCTATTATTTTTATTCTACTTGTTGGATATCTTTAAATCAGTTTAGAAAATTATTCATCTGAATTGATAAAACCGATTTATTAGACTACAAAATATTTTAATGTCTAGCATCTTGCTTAATAACGGATCAGAAACAAACTTACTATTTTGTTGTTATGGGCTTGCTGTATTTTTAGTTTTACAAAATCAATCCTTGCTATTTCCCGTGTGAAATTGAAAAAGATATGACCATGAAACATACCTAAAGTGTCCTAAATTAGTTTAACGTCGCTTCTTCTGATGCAAGGCACAAAAAAAGCCTAATATACTAAACTGTAAGGAGAGGAATGGACTTAACGTCTGTGGGAATAAACTTTCTTTTCAATTCAAGTGGATATTAAAAGATAATGTGATGGTTACAACTAATACTTTTACTTATTCTAAACTGTTTATTTTATTCAAAGGTGCGTTATTTCAATTTATAAAGATTTTTGTTTGTATGTAGAAATATTCCTTTACTGATTTTACTAAGGATAGTTCCTAAGGATTATCTATATTCTTAGATAATACTTAGATTTTGATAGTTTAAAATTTACGGTCATTCTAAATAATCGTAGGTCCTAAAATTCAATTTATATGAGCATCTATAAGATTTTTCCATTTGTCAGCGTTCGACAGAGACTACGTTAGTTGCAGCTCCTGAGTTTATCAGAAATATAATATGATGACATAATTACAATTCACACTAAACCTCTTTTGGTGCCTTAATGAACGAAATATCTTTCTCAGAAAACTATAAACAGACTTGCGATAAATATTCTCATCTTCTGTTCACCCTTCCAATTGGTGGTGCGACTTTTCTAGATTATAAATGACCTGACTCTTGATTCCGCTTGTGTTCAATCTCCCTCAAAACTCAAATGAATTTGATTAATAACCTAAACTGTTTTTTTTTTGGCAAACTATCTGTTTAAATAGCTCACAAGAACGTAAAGAAGATGTGCAAATGGAATTTAAATATTTTATAACAAATGTTATGATTGAGGAGACTTAAAAAATCAATGAGTTACGAAAATAATGCCCTTTTTTTTAAATATTTTTTAAAAAAATCAAACAAGATGGCTAAGAAAAGAAATTCCATACCATAAATGCCATACGATTCTCTTTTAGAAAATAAAATAGCTACAGATTTAAAATATATTTAACTAATTAATGAAAGAACTTTAACTATATTATTTTTTGTGATAAAACTTTATGGTTGGGATCGCACACAACGGGAGTGAAAGACGTAGGACAACTGAGCCCTTCAAGACAGTTGACACATAGTAGTAAGTTTTTGCGATCTCTTTTATGGGATCTTTCAGTGAATGTAATTTCATTTAGATAATGAATGGTATTATTCAATTGTTTAAGTATATATATATATATATATATATATATATATATATATATTACTTGTATCAAATTATAATCTGATATGCCAATACAACAGTTAGACGAAGTTAGAGCAGCCGTCAAACTAAGGTAGTGTGTGAATCTAACTAATGAATGTGCACCACCGGAGAGAAGCTTGGTCGCTTTGTGGTTTACCACCTTTGTTATCCAATATTACATGTGTTTCAAACAAGCGTCAATGCTTATCATGCTCAATAATCTTCTTACATCTTCACTTTTTTTTCCATATAAGTCATTATATACAATTTTAAAAAAATATGGAAAAAAAAACCTTAATAAAAAGTAAGTTAACAGAATTGTTAGTATCAATTATAAAAAATACCAAATAATTTCAATTTTACCACAACTTCAGTAAAACTGACTTTAGGGACGAAATAAAATGATAAAGTATACAATAAACTTAAACAAATGACTTTGCTGAAATTTAATGTAATTCGTTCACAACCAATCAGAGTACGGCTTTTCAAATACCAACCATTTAATTAAGGGAACAAATCCACCACTATAAATGGCTAATAAATCTGCATGTCTAACGAACAATGGAAACATTTTAAAATGAAAGAAAATAAAAATGACAAAGTATTTTCCTCCATCAACGTAGTGTCAAGTATAATTTGCCGGTCTTTTCAAAAATTATTGAGGAACTCGTTTTTTAAAAAAAATGTGTACTCGTATAAATCAAAATTTGTTTTCAAAATGTTGACAATATATGCATTTAAAAGCTGTAATATATATTTCTCAATAAACAAAAAAAAGAATTTAAAAACTCAAAAAAATCAGAAATGAAACAAAGATTTTTTATCCACTTTCTAATTTTTCCTGTTTTATATATATAACAAGTTTCACATGAACACTGAAATAACAATCAATGATCAAACCACAATATGAAATAGGGAAAAAAGTCTAAAATCTTTCAACCGTAACAGGCGGTCTTTGTCAGAGTCAAAACCCAACTCAGTCAACCCAAGACCACTGGTTACGGTTAAAGATACTAGTCTTTTTTCCCCACTTCACATTTTGATTATATATATGTATATTTGATGATACATCTATCTATATATATATTGATGATGACATCGAATGTCAAACTATAGAAATAAGTAACGTGTCGGTTTTGGTGTTCCTGTTCATTCAGTCTCATGTATTCATTCAAACTAGACAGTTGTTGAAATTTACAGATTATTTTTCCTTGTAAATAATTTCAATGTAATACTTAGTATTTCCGTTTCAGAATTAATACTTTTGCCTATGAAAAAGGTTTTAAATAAAAACCGAAACGTTGGCATTGAGGTTTTATTTGAACCTGAACAACTGGCCGAGTCCCAATAAAGTTTAGTTTTGTTTCTATTCCACGGTCGATATTTTATCAATATATGTGTATATATATGTTTCACAGTGAACTATAGACACAGAATAAAGATATGAACACACTTCAAGTCTCTAATTTTCCGTTGAACCATCATCAGGAGAGTTGAGATAGGAGGGACACCAAGGGCACTTGCAAAGCGACAGTTGCACTGTTAAATAATGAGCAAAACAAATGCTCTTCTCTGAAGGAAACAAACCTATTCTGAATAAAATGGCACTATGTTATAGTTTTTGTGAAAACCAACAAAACTAGTACTTTGGAATTACTACAACATCTAAACTTAGCATAAAAACCACATCAAGCATATGGAAAACAGTAACCTAACAAGAGAACTACAGGTAGTCAAAACAAAAAGTAATTAAAAAAGAAAGAAACCACCATGAACTGTTGTTAACTTATAAAAGCACATGATGTACAAATATATAAGCTAAACATAAACACTAAGTAGAAAACAGTGATACAATTTTGAACTTATTTCGATCCAATAAAGCTTAGTTAAGTCCTGTGCAGTTAATCCCTGAAGCCACTTAGCCTGCTTACCTACTTGCATTATGAACAAATATCCTAATCCTCTAATCTCATCAATAAGCTCTAACACTATTTATATAAATAAAAATTTTGAAAATAAAATCATTTACCTCCCAATGATGAGTGGTGACACTGGAATCAGATT
This sequence comes from Hermatobates lingyangjiaoensis, assembly GCA_026182355.1. NCBI lineage: Eukaryota > Metazoa > Arthropoda > Insecta > Hemiptera > Hermatobatidae > Hermatobates > Hermatobates lingyangjiaoensis. The sequence goes on along the minus strand of JAPFBL010001937.1, from coordinate 43,533 downwards.
GAATATTAAAAATATGTTATAAATGTACAGTCTCAATAACGACAGTGCTATTTACAAGTATTGAAAAATTGATAAAGAAACAACCGTCAGCAGAACATGGTGCATTTTATAAGTATAAATATAATTAATGAAATCACCAAAAATTTAAAAAAATGGAATTTCTAGTGACCTTTATTGTATTTACTCTCTATAAGAAATATACAGAATTAAAAGTTCATTTCTTAACAAATTTTGTTTAACGTATCTTACTAAATTAAAAACAAAATTACAACGAGATAAATGTATAAACTCTGTAATTTTTATTGATATATCTTTTAAAAGGTAGGTATTATTATTGTAACGTTTCTTCACTACCAAGGACAGTTGTTGAGGTGTTCTAACCCATACTTCTCCCTCTTCTGCCTCATCCATCTTCAGTATACCCTCATCTATTGCCCACCGTAAACCACTTCTGCACTATTTTTACTACCTTCCTCCCTAATATGTCTCCTACTGGCAGTGAAATAGAACAATCGGATGAGGAGGATGCCATGTTGTGCGATTATCGTTCCCACCTCTTGTTTTACATCCTTCCTTAATAATAATGCTTACTCCATTTCAGCCCACACCTCTTGCACTTCCCAGAACTGCGTTTATTGTTTTTATTGCACTCTGTGTGATGCTTTGTACGTTGGTTTGCCATTAACCAACCAGAGTCTTCGTATGAACGGTGACAGGTTCTCCGTTGGTCAGTGCAGAAACCTACCTACACATAGCCATCCATGCACGCTCCCATCCAGTGACACAGATTTAATGAATATTTTCGTCTCCAGGTCCCTAAACAAATCCAAGAAATTAACCCCAGTGGTGGAGGGTCAGGTTAGCTCAGTGATCTACACCTGGCCCTCGATTTATTAACGCAAGAGGTGAATAAATTTAAGTGCATCATCTCTCGCAGAGGACGTCAAGCCGTCGTTCCCAAGCCAGTACAATGTCAGGTACTCGTTAAAGATCCGTTCTCGAAATGCACTTGGGTTAGGCAAAACTTAGGTCTCCCAAAGTAGAATCTGTAGAATCGCCGATCAAACAGAATGCCGGTAAACGGCTGACGTTATCACCCGCTAGGAGATCGGTTTAAAAAATAACCCCTGTGTTAATTTAAGAGCTTCCGTAGAAATAAATATTTGACTCCTTAAATCTTGTTCTAACCGTGTCCTCAACCGAAACCAATAATATTTTCATTTGTATTGTTAATTTCCCTTTCTGATTTTATTGTTACTATTTTTTAGCTATTTTATCCTTTATTTAAGTTTTGACTTCTTACCTTTTTGGTTATTAACATTTTTTTAGTTATTTTTTTGTAAATTATCACAAAGCTCTGTGTGGTTAGTTGCTGTTTGCCACCAGAATATAACTTCTCTTCTTCTTCCTCTTCTTCTGATGACGAAAGGCACAAAATTTTATGTCAATTGTGTTGTTGTTTCTACATATTCTTTTCTTGTTATCGCTTTATAATAAAATTAGTGGTTTGAATAAATATTTTTCATTGTGTGTTACAGAAATATTGATAGAATAACAAAATTTAGCGTGTGAGAATTTGCCTATAAGTATAATATTTGTATCAAAATTCTAAAAAAGATGAATTATTGGAATGGCAAATTATCTCTTCAAATGCGAAAATCAACGCAAAATTATGTAAACCTGTTGTGCTTCTTAGTTTTGTTTTTATTGGCTTAAAAAGTACCTATCAAAAACCAGTAACTGAATTTAAGTTAATATAACTGTTCATTCATTCATCCGCTATAAAATATATAAAATCCCTTATCCTAAAATCCTAACAAGAAAAATATATAAAAAATGGTAGTAGACGTTTAGTGATTTAAAAAATTAATACTTAAAAGAAAACAAAATATTAGATTATTTTTTCTGCTTTGTGTTCATTAAATGCATTAAAAGATACAAAAACTTTTCGAATTGTTCCATTTAATTCATTCTTAATTTGATTGTATAATATAAGATGATTTCATGCAGGAGGTGGCCCGATTAGAAACTCAATATTGGACGTTAGTTGACATCCCGAAGCAAGAAAAGCAGGAGACAGTGCCGGCCTATGTGTTAAGAGCGTGTGCCATCATGGAGAAGACACAGAAGTCTGGCGAGGGAGTGAAGACAGCTGCAAGGATAGCGGAAGAAGAGGAGAGACGACGGGAGAGGCTCGACCGACTCAGTGGTAACGACAGAGTGCCACTTTGTAGTGATTCCAACATGTTGATAACAATAATAGTATCCACCCAGTTTAGTTACGACCTTATTTTTTTTTTTTGTTTGGTCATTGAGATAGTAAGTTCCTATTCAATTAAATATAATAACGAATACTTAATTATTGACCTGTAACAGCTTACAAAACCACAATGATTATGACCGATTTCATGTAATTGATTCCTAATATCCAAAAATAAAAAAATATAATCAAACTCTAATTATATTTAGCTAAATTTGAGGTTCAACATACCGAAGCAAAAAGAATATTGGTTATAGTATTACAGAAAAACCACTTGTTTTGAAAATAAATAACATGCAAGTCATAATAGTTTTAATAATAACAAATGAAACCTACTGAGTTTTGAAAATATATATGAATTTACAGATGAAATGACGAGAGAGTTGTTTAGTAAGACAAAGAAATTGTGACAACAAAGTGTGGTTATATCTTTTGAGTAATAATAATGATAATAATAATATTTATATATATCAACATCTATACCACAATAAGTAGTCCGAAAAATGACTAAAATATTTGAACTAAAAAAAAGGTTTCTTATCTTTTTCTGGTTTCTTATTCTGGATAGGGTATTGATTTTTATTTCCCCTGTTTATTAAGAAATATTGTATATATATATATATATATATATATATATATATATATTTATATAGAAAAATCACACTAAATAAACACGTGATGCAATCAATGAAGTCTAAACCACAATGGAAAAGGGAAAAAATAGAAAGAAATGCTCTAAGGCCATTAAATTTATGTCATCAGAGAGCAAACAAAGTAAAAACTGAGAAGCTTAACATAAAAGTATTGTGATTTTTCTGCATCCATATATATATATATATATATATATATATATATATATATATATATATAATATAATTTAGGAAGAATGAAACATCTTACCTCAAAAAATTTTCTAACTAATATGTACATGCTAAAATATTCCATTTATTTTGATTACCATTAACAACTTCTGTCTTTCTAAACAATATTACAGCCTTGTCTTAGCTATATTCAATACACCAGTTTGCCTTAGATGAAAGAAGCTAAGCATTGGAAAAATTTTTTTACTAACATAAAATGGATGAAACCAACAGTAGCGAGGTTCGGCCGTAGTTTCAATGAGTATCAACTTTTTAAGCCACAGTTTTATAACCTGTGGAAGTATTAAGCATCTATAAGGATAGATGTTAAGAAAATATGTACTGTTTTCAATAGACTAAGAAGCATTTTTTTTATAAAAAGTAAAAACATAATGCCTAACTCTTTTTCAGATATGGTAACGTCACAAATAGAAGCTGAGAACACCCAAATGACCAATGATCTTTACAGACTTCTCAAGAAGTATCTAGGTTTAAGGAACCTAATAAGGGATCTGAAGGTAAATTTCTTTCTTAACTGCATGTCGTTTATGTCAACTATAAGTAAATTTGTCACACAGTATTCATTTATGTGAATATTGTCCATTTATTGAATAAAGATCAATAACTCTATACGTATTTTCCAAAAGCAGAAAAAAAGTATTATGTTTTTCTTTAATTTCATATATCCTATTATTATTATTATTGATATTTATAATAAATAATATTTATTATAAAATTTTATTAAAAATATTATTATTTTTTATTTATTATTTATAAATATAATTGAATAATAATTAATGTATGTCTTTAATTAATGATTAATAAATTTGCATTAATGATAATAACGCAACATGTAATTATTAAAAAATTAATTATTTAATAATTGGTTAATTTATTTATTTATTCAGTTTTTATTATTTTTGTATAAATTATGCTGCGCTTTATAAATTATAACTAACGAAATGTGGTTTTAGGTTGCGACAATTTTAGTGCTATTCCAATTTTTAAAATATCCCGAAAACAAAACATTCTAAAATTTTATTTAGTTTCGTAAGTCCCTGATAGACAATGTTAACTTTATCGAGCATGCATACAAATACTCGGATGCAAAAAAATAATTAATTATAAATTATAAAATAAAATTAATTATAAAAAACCTCGAAACATGAAAATTTGTCAAAATTACGAAATTGACTATTTTTCATTGTTTACATTATTAAATTTTGAAAAAAAAAACGGATAAAGGAGATTTTGTTAAAAACAGAATCAGGTGCTAAGATTGATTCAAATTTCATTGTATTGTGCATACTGTCTGTTAAAACAGGGCAAATACCAGTTAATAACTCCAATCAAATGAGTGAATTTCACGAGGTATCTGTTTTATATTTGCCACAGGAAGACTTTCTAACAACTGGTTGTATTTCATTTTCGTACATACTATTATGTATGCATCATCATAAAATATGATGACAGCAAAATAGATATGGCTTGTTTTAAAAAACTTGAAGTTATCGACAAATTTACAAATTGAATTTAAATTCAATCTAGAAAGGAATATGCTAAACCCTAAACAACGGGCACATTCATGCTGTCCTAAACCATACCTGTAAACATCATTGATGTAGAAATAATTCATTGAAAATTAACAAAGTAAAAGAAATATAAAGAAGCGAATAAATAGACTAATGCATTACAGCTTGCCTTAAAAATGAAAAAAAAAATCAATAAAATGAAAAAAATTCAACGAAAATAAACAACTGAAGCATAATCAAAGCTCTTATCAAAATAATAAATTTATAATGGTCTGCAAGTGAAATGAACGAGTGGTCAAGTAAGTAATCCTCATGAAGGTAATATGTTTGTAAATCAATGACAGGATCCGACTTTTCTTTTAGTACAAGTCAAAAACAACAACAAACCTTATATTGGAAGCATCATGGATTATATTTAATGAGAAAATCATTGACTTATTTATAAATTAGATCTAATAGATAACTGTAGATAAAAATAATGCCATATTTAGAAGTTCTTCAAGTGTACGGTACAGTCAGTATGAATTGGTTTTCGAATCACTTACATGAAAACAACTTTACTCGCCAAAACATCATATGAGAAAAATCGAAATTTTGGTCAGTAATATAGAAAATATATATATATATATTACTGATATATATATCAGTCGCTGCCAGTCTTTGGAGTGATTCACATCTACCTTCCTGATGACGAGGCTATCGAAATATAATAGTGAATTTCCGTCTCATTTCTGCGTGTCCTTTTTGTGAATATAGTTTATTTAGTTTGTGGAACCATTTCATTTAGTTGGTCGTATACATAAATGTTCAAACCGCAATAAGAAATAGGAAAAAAAGACTAAAATCTTTCAACCTTAACAAGCGGTCTTCGTCAGAGTCAAAAACTTAACTGTACCTAACTTATACATACATATATATATATATATATATATATATATAATATATGAAAACAAACCACAAGGAAAAAAAAAAGAAAACAGATGGAAAAAATGCTCTGAGGCCTTTCAATTTATGTCATCAGAGAGCAAAACTGGTTTTGCTCTCTGATGACATAAATTGAAAGGCCTCAGAGCATTTTTTCCATCTGTTTTCTTTTTTTTTTCCTTGTGGTTTGTTTTCATTGATTGCATCACGTGTTTATTGTGATTTATCTGCATATATATATATATATATATATATATATATAAAATGAGTTTAAATATGAAAGAAAAGACTTAAAACGAACATAGAGAGTAAAAAACACACTTATCACATTTACTAAATTTTTTTTTTTTTTAAAATCCGTTTTCAGGAAAGAAAAGAGTGAGAAACCAAGCACACTGGAAGTGTAACCTCGTGTTTAGTCTTCCTCTCTTTTGTCTCCTGAGAAAAATTTTCCAAAATTTAGAGTTAGCATGTTTCTCTTTACTCTTTGTGTTGCATTTCAATGGAATATTACACTAGTTATAAGACATATTTTGCCTGAGGTAGCCAACGGAATGATCTACTGTAGGAGATTATTTGGTAGAACAGGGATTCTTAAACACAAATCTACTGTTTTTACAAACAAAATTACTATTACTACTGTTATATAACCAACGCTATAATATTCATTTGTTGCAATATAAAAAAGGTTAGCAAATAATCCATATTAATCTACAAAGAGAAGTGTATCTAATAACAGCTGGAGCATTAACTATCTGCCCTGCCTTCGGCTTAGAGAAGTTGTTAAAGGTCCCCCACCCTTAGATATTTTACCAAGAATGAGCAAAACTTTCAGCCTTTTGGGACTGGTATGAAACAAAAATGCTCCTATGGCAGTAAAATTGCTCATTAATTTAGTACAATGAAATAATAATTTGGTCAATAGGTTGCTAGATGCAATATTACTCCTTGAGTATTACAAGAGAGGCGAATAATTGATCAGAAATAACTTCTTAGATTACGATCTTCAGATACATAGAAAGAGGCTTTTGTCTGGTCTACTGACGGGTCAGAAAGTACTAATACAACTCGTAAATATAATATAGCTCACATGTGGGCACTTGGATACAAGAGAATAAAGAAAAATGAGAATGAATGTTACCCACAATAAAACGAATGATATCATGAAACGAATGAAATAAAGATCTATGAGTTCGTTCACGCTTTACGAGAGAATTTGATGTTGTAGTTACTTAACATATAGTAGAGTTGAATGAGGGTCACTCCAAACTTTTTTAATATATACTATCCAATAAGGAAGTAATCATTTAGTAGATTCAAATAATCACTATATAAGTATTACAGATAATTAAACAATGTAACAATATGATTAAAAAAATTGATTTTTTATTTTCTGATTCATTTATTTTTGTCCTTAATTAGGCAGATACAAAGTTGAAATCATCTGAATAGATCTTAAAATAGACGACCAGTAATGAAACTTTATTGAACTAGATCAGAACGAAATTATTTTTTTCTTCTGTCGCGATATGTTATCAAGTATTTGAATTGAGTTTTCTAAAGAGAAGAATTTTACCATTTTTTTTTAAACAATCTATGAAAATAAGGTAGAGAATATAAATTACAGTGGACCATTTGTAAAGGTTAGATTCATTCATAGTTTTAATACGAGTGAGATTAATATGATTAACATTAGAAATAGAATAAACCGTCATTCCTTGTATACTGCTACTGGAGTCTTCCAACCGCCCGAACGACTGACATCCTAAGATGGGTATCGTCTGAAACCGGTTGGAAAACTCCAGCAGCGGTATACGAGGTAAAACGGTTAATTCTATTTCTAATATTAGTAATAGAAAAGAAAGTTAATTATTTCGTTATTCATTTTATCATATGCATATAATCAACTTTTGGTAGCTAGATACAACTATTTATAAAAAAATCTAAAAAGTTTATACAGACAGGATGAACTGAATTTAGAAAGGCATTATATTACTTTCATTTACTGTCTATATAAAATATAAAAGGACGAGGGTATTGTGTTTTAGTCAAAGTAGGATTTCGATTTTTTAATCTAACTACGGATTTTAAAGTCCTTTGAGTTCAATAAAATATGTTCCACAATTGTGTGTGTGTGTGTGTGTGCACGATAAAAGTTTTTATACATACCAAGGTATCCATGCTCATCAAAATCATCATCAGAGTGATACCAAAATTGGGTTGAAGGGACCTAAGAACAAAAAAAAGTAATAAAATCTAGTTTTTTTGGTTCAGGATTACTATATTTAACATTAGCAATTTGTAATAAAATTTAATTTAAAAATTGAAAGTATGTAAGTTAAAGTAAGCTTTTTGAATTTTTTATGATGAATGAAAAGTAGATATGACAAATGTCCATTGTTTTTGTTAGTTAATATCCTTTAGGATCTCTTAAAATAAAGACGATGCGTTGGCGAAAGGTGATTCCAGATATTAACCCTGCCAAATTCCAAGAAGAAAAAGTGTATATATATATATAATTAAAGAACATTCATAATTAAATAAGCACTAATTATTACATTGTAACGTCCCTGATTTTGTGGAAATGGTAGCTTGACCAGGTGAGGTTATACAGACAATGATTACCTCGTGTAAAGTGGGGCAGGCAATCTGTTCATATATTCTGCCTGTTTTTTTCATCTTTCAGTAATACAATTTTAAAATTATACTAAACACTTCACCTTGTCTTTTCATAGCATTTGTCATATATATATATATATATATATATATATATATATATATATATAAATAGCAAAAAGTTTAGTCACAAATTGTTTATGTGATAACGTACTTTGTTTCAGAATGAGTACGACAACTCTAAAGTGTATCCTATATTTCCAAGGTACTCGATACTCAAGGACATGATAAAGGATATCATGCACCACCCAGATTACATGGAAGTATGTCACGAGGTTGACCATGTCTAGTCCATCCTATCACCTTCACGAACAACCTACCATCCAGGTCCACGAGCATCGAAGACATGACAGACAGCTTCAAAGAATATCCACATTACTTGGAGGTAGAACTCGTTAAGGCCATAATAAACAATGACCTGCCTAAATATATATACATATATCTATTTAAACAGTTATGAAATAAAATATTTAAAAACCAGATTTCTAAAAACATACTGAGATCAAGCATGATTTTCAAGCACGCTTCCAGATGTACCAACCCAGCAGCCTCTTTACATCCCCATAGCATACATCAATATTCATTTATCTTGCATATTGTTGATTATACCACTGACACCCACATGTACAAAGTAACTTGTCATCACTTTATCAATAGGTCAAGTGAGAATATTCACTAGTTCAACAGTCAGTTTCTAAGTTGTTTTCACATTTATTTATGTGAAAAAGTTTCCAAACAATCAAATTTAATTTACAAACCAGCGCGTTTTAAACACATAGTGTACTTGTTTTTCAAGCTTACAAAATTAATTAATTACCTTAATTAGAAACGCTTAGATTTATTAAAAATAATTTTTTATGAAGATAATTTCTTTATAAATTGTAATTAAAAGGGAGAATAGTCTCACTTTTACAGTTTTATCCTCTGTGTTAGAATGATATCAATGAAGCTATTTTGGAAATAAATATATCATACAGCTCTATTAATTATGTTTACTTTTAATATTTATTCTTGAATTTATGACTAAATAGATACGTATACCATTTTCTAAAGTATCAATTAATTCGATTAGTATTCATATTTGAATATTACCATACCCATTCATTTGATAAATTAAATTTTGAATAATATTTGACAAAATATTAAATTAATATTTTGAATAATTTTAATAAGTTTTCTCACCTCGACCACATATATTCCATACCATTTTCTTTTTATCGAAGTTTCATCCAGTGTTAAATAATTCTCAAAAACCACCTTTAAAACAACGTGTCGTCTATATTTCCAGTCAACTTCAGGGCTAAATCAATACAAAACTAATTACAGTAACGTGAAATAAAATACATAGTTTATATTAGTAATGTAATATATCAATGATAATTAATAAAATAGTATTAATTATTTAATATAAATGATGTTAATTATTTACATAAATAATGTAACTTATTTTTTTATGTTATTGTAATTAATTTTATGTTGACGTAGCCCTGAATTTGTGAAGAAATATAGACGACACATTGGCGTAAAGGGTTTTTTTTTTTAGAATAGTTTGAAGCTGGAACTTACCTCGAAAAAGAAAAAATAGTATATATTTATATTAGTTCAATGCGCATAAAGAAACATAGAGAAATTGAATACACACACTTACAGTCTCTAATTTTCGGTTTGAACCGTCTTCAGGAGAGATAAGTGAGGGAAACCAACTGGTTCAGAGAAGGTTGGAGAACCATGTTTCTCTATGTACATTGAACTATATTTGTCTATTTCGGATCGTATTTTCATCGGAAAAGTATATACGAGGTGTATAAATAAAGTAGTGAGACTGGCAACGTCGCTTTCGATCTGGCAACGCTGGAGACGCGTGGCCTTGAGTAGCGTCAGGTGCACGTGTGATGCGCCTCCAGTATGAATCTGAACTCGCCACAGTCATTTGTTTGTCCGTAGCGTTGGTTTTCGTGAAATGGTTTTTTTCTTGAGCGTTTTAAAAATGAGTGACCTCAAAGTTGAGCAGCGGTGTGCAATCAAATTTTGCTTCAGACTTGGACATAATGCAACCGAAACTTTTGAAAAACTTCAGGAGGCCTATGGAGAACGTGTTTTATCAAGGGCACAGGTTTTTCGGTGGTTTAAGGAATTTTCAGAAGGAAGAGAGTCGATTGAAGATGAACCACGAAGCGGAAGGCCTTCAAGTGCAAACACCGATGAAAATGTCAACAGAGTACGGAACCTTGTGCGTTCAGATCGACGCTTGACAGTCAGAATGATCGGGGAACAGTTGAATTTGAATCACACCTCCGTTCATCACATTTTGACCAATGAATTGGAGATGAGAAAAATTTGTGCGAAAATGGTTCCGAAAATTCCGAAAAGAAAACGAGTTTTTGGCCAGTAAAAACATTCCTGTTGCTCCTCAGCCTCCTTATTCACCAGACTTGAGTCCTTGTGACTTTTTCCTCTTCCCGAGATTGAAAAATCACCTCAAGGGAACTCATTTCGGGACACTACAAAACATACAAACTGCTGTAACCGACCAGCTGAAGGCCATTCCAGAATCCGAGTTCCAGCAATGCTACAATGATTGGAAGGACCGTCTCCAGCGCTGTGTGGCTTCCGAAGGGAACTATTTTGAAGGTGACAATATCACATTGTAATTATATTTGAATAGAAAATTTAAAAAAAATCAGTCTCACTACTTTATTTACACACCTCGTATATATGTGTGTTTGTAGAAAGGGGGGGGGGGGGGATATGTGTGTTGTTTGTGTGTACATATAATTGTTATACTCTCGACCAGCAGAAATTAAATTTTTTTTGAATTTACTCATTTATTTTCAATCTTTTAAAACAACTATATATGAAGACTATTTTATTAGCATTTTATCCCACAAGTAGGTAACTGTCCAAATAATGTTTTATTATTTATATAAAATCTATATTAGGAAGTTTGGAAAATTTGGTGGATGTTTCCTTGTTTTTCTTATTCTTATTCTTTTTAGCTCTGAGAATCTTTAATCAATTTCATGAAACTTAAGAAAGAATGGTAGTAAGACGTTTCAATTTAACGATCAATTTTTTGTAATTTATTTATGGAACACAGTTCTATATCTTCAACTTTGAAATAATTACTGTAAAAATGTCCTTTATTAAAGTATTATAATTATTATTATAATTCTTGCATTATTGTCATTATAAATAGTCTATTCTTTTAAGGTATATAGAATAATAAATTATACTTTAAAATATAAATCCTTTTTCTGCACGAGTTAATAAGTGGCTCCCTATAGGATCCCGCCTCTATGGTACTGACAAAATTTTAAGAGCTCAGATAGGAGAAGGAAAAAGGAAAAAATAAAGAGGTCACTTTACTATCGTCCCTCAGAGGAAGGAGTACAAATCTCATCACACTGTCCAGGGGTCACCACAAGAAGGTGAGAGTAGGTAGAGTCAGAAAGGCTATAAGAGACGCATCATGACCCCAGGACTCCATTAAACAATGCACAGTAATAAAGAAAAAGACGTGGTAGCAAATAACTCTGACAAATATTAGATGAATTCTTGAACTACTATCTTGAACTACTAGTGCTTTTTTTTTGGTACTGAAACAAGTTTGTTTCATACATACAGTTGATACATACAGGGTTGGTGTATATCACAAGCTATTACTGTTAATGTCATTTTAAATTATAATCATCACAATGAAGATGTATGCCAGCTTTGTTTAATACAATGGTTAGGCACAGGTCATCGAAGGTTAAGCAACATTAGACGTGGTTAAGACTTCAATGGGTGACACCATGTCATTGTCACCTTCCTCCCCTCCTAAAGCTGCCGAAATGATTTCAATAATTTTTGAATCAAAACTGAACAATACAATTCTCATTTGCTCGCCTTTCCAAAAGGTGGTATGATCACGTAACATTAAATCTTGGAAGAAATCAACAAGCTAGATAAACTCTATCGAACCTGTTTTACCTAAAAATGTCGTAAATTTCCCACACGTTTTCATTTGATTGGTACAAATGCTCTACAATGAGAGGCAATATTACCCTAAAGTTCAACCAGAAATAATTGGAATTACTTGAGATACAAAATTCTAAAGGTGTTTTCACAAAAATCAGTCAAATTTTGCTCATAAACTATAACTGAAGTTGAACTAAACAACAACTCATTGCATTGACAACAACAACCCAACATTTATTATTGCTGATTATATAGCACTAAATTTAAAACAGAAAACAACATAAACATGTTTAACAACAAAGTAGTCTAATATTCGTGAAATCAATAGTACTATTGTGAAAAGAGGATCTAAAACAATGAAGACGAACCAAGAAGTAATAAAAAAATTATGTAGAGAAGAAAAATACCGAAGTAGAAATAATGAAAGCCACAAGGTGAATGGAAGAGACCCGGAACAAACGAACAAGGCCATGTTTGCAAAAAGCCAAGAGGACAAGGTTACAATGATAAGAAAGAATAAGAAAATGACTAGAGCATGATAATAAGGAAGGAGAACAAAAGAACTAGAATAACGAAAACTTCAAGCTTTTATTTAAATAGTAGAGTCATATTCTAGGCGGTATTAATTAATTATATAAATAATGTATTTCTTTAAATATTACATGATACAAAAAACTTGTTTTGATATTGTTTACTTGCAAGATTAAACAATATGATTTGACTGCTATTACTCATGAATTATATTTTATGAGTTATTAATAAAGAGCAAAAAAATGTTCATAAGAAATAAGTTAAATTTTTAAAATTAATTATTTTTTTTATTTAGATTTTCATTTCCTAAAATCTTTCACTGTGCACTTCAACAATCTAAGTCAGAAGTGGGCAACCTTTTTGACTCCAATGTCTCATTGACTTCAAACATTTATCAGGCAGGACAGAGTCAAAGACAGATTTCAACCCATAAGGCACCATCTTTATTTTTTTATGTTTTACCCTCGTTTTGAATAAATGTAGGAAATAAAAACACAGAGTAATTTAATTTTAAAATAGAAGATTTATATTAGAAGATCAATTTCTTTTAATTTTTGACTCAAGCAACAAATATTGTTTTCTGTTTTTAATCATGTTAGTATTAGAATTTTTATTCCACTTCAATTTCGTTTGATGTTGTTAATATGAAAGCCAGTTTTGATATTTTTCAATGATTTACTGTTAGATGGTCAAAAAAACGTTCATTTACCCAATATCCTTTCCATTTATCTGAAACAATTATTGATCCTCGTTCTGTATTTTTACATTTTTTTTTTGTATTGTTATTTCCATCTTAAACAGGACTCATCATTATTATTCACACAGATGTTCTTTCTACTATTCTGAAAACTCACACCTCTTTATCATAATGTCCAATGTGATATTTATCTTTGCCAAACTAACTTTCTGCCAGCTTAATGACCATATTGTCCTTTCTGAGAGACTCGAAAAACTCATTGCATTCAATCTTGACAAGGGCCTGGAGGGTATTCATGAACTTTTGAACAGTTTTCAATTTCTGTTTAATGACCTCATAGGTAGCCTAAATCAAGTTACTAATAATACATTAATTTTAGTATTTTTAGGATCAATGTTTTCACCACTTTAAGTATAAACAGCTAGGGAACCTCTTCGACAGTTTAACATTGTTGTTTTACGTTTATCAGAAGTAAAATGGTACTTTAATTATGCAAAAATACGATTAAGTCAATTAGACATATACTTAATTCTCCATTTATTCGGAAAAGGTAAAAAACAGAAATAAGCATTCACAAAAAATTTGACTCGCTTCTATGAGCTATAAAGAGCTCATATGACCCGTGGGCCGTAGATTGCCCATCTCTGCTCTAAATATACTTATTATCAGAATTATTAACGAGGTCTATCATTGAAATATTAGTATTTTATAATTACTTACAGTAAACAGAGAGCAATTGTATTAAAATAGTTAACTGTTTAGTTTTAAGAAAGTGTATATTTTATATGACTACATGATCTGATCAATTTGAATGCCAGGAGAAATTCGGTTATCTTTTCATGACTTCGGATGTAGAATTATAAAAATCAGTTTGATTTTAGTTTTTTTTTTCACACAATGTCTCTCTGTATGGGAACATTTATAAATAAACTACAGAAAGAAGAAACGGTAATGCAGAAAAGTGCAGTCTATAAAGTTTGGTTCAACTGTCATCAGTTGAGAGGAAGGAGTATAACATATTGGCTACTCGGTAGCTGGAAATAAACAAAACAATCATCTATATGTCCTCTTTTAATTTGACTTTTGAACGAAAAATTAGAGCATATAAGCAGGCCCAAGAACCAGTGCAACCGTGCTTGTGGGGACCCGCGGAACGACGGTAGTGACCTTGGTCAAATTACCCGTTTACTGGTTAATCTGTCATGCCGGCGGCAGGTCAGAGTAACAGCTGCCGCAACCGTCACTCCCGCAAATCGACAGTCTCATGGTTAAATATAACCAATATAACAATTATTCATATATATTTTTTAATTTGGGTGGTGGAGGTCCACAGTGGTTGAGTTGCCCCGGGACCCGCACCTTCCTGATACAGCCCTCCCTATAAGTATATTTCTTGTTTATTTTTCAAGTTTATTTCTAAACCTTTGCGTCTGTTTTTGCATAATTTATCAATCATTCAATTCAATCATATTTATCATACAAATATGTTGCTGGAAGTGTTAGAATGCAGTCCCTCACAAGAAATAATTTCTTTAAAACAATGTTATATTAACTAACCAGATAATTGCTATTACACATTCATATACGTAAGAATTAAACAAAATTGTATTTATAATTGTTTTATTTATTAAACTAAATTTAAATAAAATAGAGTATATAATTAAGTAGTCAGTTGTACATCTAACTAGATATAATTGAGTAGTTAGTAAGTTGTTAAAATAAATATGAGAATGTTGTACTTGTTGAATTGAGAGAAGTACAATCACGATTATATATGTGAAGAGAACATCTCTCTGATGTAATTAGACTGAGAATAATATATTTATAATGCGAAGGCTGGTATACGTGCTGCACGCTCAGAGCTATAGCAAATAACCATTTCATGTATCAATGGCACTTCCTTGTCCCTAATCGTGACCATTAATTCTAATCATGTTGATTTAAACGAGTAATATACTCTGGGCAAATATGCAACATCCACAGAATTAATTACGACCAAATCGCCACCAGTATATTAACTTTAATCAATAAATTACAACAAAGTGATCAATATCGTGAAATACACTAATAGATGGTAGATACATTTTCCTTTATATATATATATATATATATATATATATATATATATATATATAACAATGAATGATCAAACCACAATATGAAATGGGAAAACAAGACTAAGATCATCAAACCGTAACGAGCGGTCTTCATCAGAGTCAGTTGGGTTTTTGATTCTGCGAAGACCGCTTGTTACGGTTGAAAGATCTTAGTCTTGTTTTCCCATTTCATATTGTGGTTTGATCATTGATATATATATATATATATAATATATATATATATATATATATGAAATGGGAAAAAGAGACTAAAATCTTAAATTGACGTTGGGTTTTTGACTCTGAAGAATACCCCATGTTACGGTTAAATGATCTTAGTCTTTTTTTCCATTTCATGTTGTGGTCTGACCATTGATTCTTATTTCACTCGTTTATGTGTTTTCTTGCATATATATTATTACTATTATTATTATTATTTAAATATAACCATAATTTGCAGAAAATTGCTTTTTATTAGGTTTCTATACTCTTCTGAATTAAGTTTTTACTTTTACATCTAAACTAAATAACATACTTCTACTGTCAAGTTACAACTCTTTTCTAGAGCTATCTTCAGTATGAGAATGATTCTCTAATTGTTTTTTCTTTTTGTATAGGCGAAGTATAGTCCGTTAGGAGGATTAAAATTCTTTTACCTGTCACTATTTGGGATAGTAGGTCACTTTCACTAACTATGCCGGTTCTGCTTGTCTTTGTGTTGATCTAAATAATTTCAAAAAATTACCACTATCTTTTAGTTGTTTTTTGATATATGGTTTTATTTTTCGTACATAAAAGTAGAAAACATTCTCATTTCGAAGATGATTTTAGGAACGAGTGCAAAAAACATGTTGGTAGTATGACGTATGTCAATGAGTTTGGATGCAACAACAAAAACGTTATTCAGGAAGAAAAAATTAACAAGATCAAATTACCGCAAATTATTGGGATTTTTTTATAATATATGCTTATAGGACGGAATGCTACGAAAATTTAAATATGTATATATATAAATATATATATTTAGTAATTAAAAGAAATGGTCCAACGGACTTTAAAATAAAAAAAAGAGTTAAAACGAACGTAACAACAGATAGAAACAAGCATAACCGACTTCTATATTTTGCTGATCGTTTTCATCAGGAAGTGAGGAGTACCGCACAAAAGTCTGCTGAGTCGCCGCTCTGGGGGACTTTTTGCCTTCTTAGGAAGACGACTGTCGAAATATAGAAGTGGATATGCTTGTTTCTATCTCTGTGTTACCTTCGTTTTACACACACACACACACACATAAACACACACACAAACACACACACATACACACACACACACACACACATATATATATGATTAAACCACAATAAGAATGGGAAAACAAGACTAAGATCTTTCAACCGTAACAAGCGGTCTTCGTCAGAGTCAAAAACCCAACTGAACACTAGATGCAGAAAACATCTGGTGAGGAGTTGAGAAGAGTGGGAGGGAAGAGTGGTATTTTAAAAGGGTGAAAGACTCTGACGAAGACCGCTTGTTACGGTTGAAAGATCTTAGTCTTGTTTTCCCATTCTTATTGTGGTTTAATCATTGATTGTTGTTTCACGTGTTTATGTGAAATCTTTATATATATATATATATTTGTGTACAAAGGCAGCAGGTCTTTAGAATTAAACACATGCATTGACCAGTTTCTTGTTGACACTCTCTAGTTTTCGTATCACTTTGCGGTGGGACTCTGGTCAATGCAGAAGCTGCTGCTTATTTTATTAATATACATAATAATATATTATATATATATATATATATATATATATATATATATATATAATCAAAATATTAAAACGGTCCAAAAAGGACGGATATATAAATGAAAAAAGACAACAAATAGAAGAAGTGTCATTCTCTGCCAGCGCGAGCGGACGCACGTGCCTCTTCCTCTTCCCTTCTTCTTCCCTTCTTCTCCCTGACGACGAACTTCAGTTCGAAATATCGACCCAGTAAGTTTTCTCGCTTCTTCTGTTTGTTGTCTTTTTTCATTTATATATATATATATATATTAATGACGACATAAATGAATTTACATAAACATCAGCACTATTGTTGATTCCTATAACGAGCAATACAATCTCTGTATAACCTACTGATAAACAATACATATTCTTAATTAATCATTAAAATTTTAAGTGGATAATTTTTTTTAGATTTTGTCAATACCTAAATCTATAATCTGTATAACTTATAATGCATAAAAGATTTAAAAAATTAATAGCTTAATAAAATAGTTTAATATATTTTAAAAATGAATTACTTTAGTGTAAATCTGAAAACATATAGTCAATCAAAAATTTTTTTTTAAACTTTTGTTTGTAATATTTTTTTTTTTTGGTTTTATTTAAGATCTCAAAAACGTGTAAAAGTGTAAAATTGGCTTTCGGTTTTCATTTTGACTTCCTCTCTTGACTGATGTGAAAATTATTACTAAACAAGATTTATATTAATTTTCTTTCAGTTTAAGATGTGATGTTCCTTTTATTTTCCGCTTTATTCCTTTGGCAAAATTTATGAGCTGCAAGTTAATTATCAGAATCTTTTCCAAGGATTTAACCAAAAGCTGTTTTCACCTTTAATGCTGTTATTGGGGGTGAAAGTTTGTGGCATAAATCTACATTTGACGCGTATTTTAATTATGACTTAGTGAACCACACTACCTGATTAATAATAACTGTTTGCAATTGTACTTTCTTAAAGTCATATATAGCCATGAAACCCTTGAGAATTTTTAATCTATTCGTATGTATTAAGAATATTTGTTTTCTATTGATTGTATATTTTTAACGATTTCCAGTTCACTTGAATACAGTTTTAATATTCTATAACAGTGATACTCAACCACTGTGCCACCAAATTTTACAGTTGTATACAGTAAAATAGCGGAGGAGACATTTAGATAATGCATTTTGCTGTCTGGCTATGCATCAAGAAGAAATATAGAAAGCAGAACTTAAGATAATCCTTATCTACATATAAAGGATTTCAATAACTAACATTAATGTGGACCTGATATAAGTGTTATCGCGGTGTAGTCTTATCATAATTGTATGCTTTATGCTAAGTAATGGTTCCGCACGTAAGAAATCTTCGGACGCGCAGCCTGACCAAGTTCCTAATCTCTCTTATTCGTGCAAGTTCAGATTTTCTGCTTTGACCAAAAAAATAGAAATGCCAAACTACATGCAGCAATATAATATAATAAAAACAAAAAAAAAGATCCACACATTTAAATCTAGATAATGAAATGATAGTAACATTATCGTCTTTATTCCCAAATATAAATGAAGTTGTCAAAAAACACCACCTCAAATTTTGCATTAAATGTAGTTTGTAATGTATCCTTAACTAAACTTTTTATTTACTCTGTAATGTTATTTTCTTTTTATTCCATTGAAAATAATTATCGTTTGCTATTTTTACAAAATATATCATATTATAGGTATAACAGTTAATCAACAATGTTTTTATAATTTATCTTAATTGTTTGTGTGGCGCTAAGTTTTTAAATTATTAAAAGAGTTCCGTGGCGAAAAACAGGTTGAGAATCAATTCTCTATAATATGGAAATGATGTAATCTTAATGCAATGTAGTTTAATGTTAAAAAGATTCGATATCATGTAATATATATATAAATGGAGCATGCTAAATAAATGTATTAAAAAAAAATAGAAATGCCAAACTACATGCAGCAATATAATATAATAAAAAAAAATTTTCAATTTATCTATTATTTTAATTTTTCACCTAGGTGAACACAGAGTTAACCGTTTCATAATAATAGTTCTTTAAAATATGATAAAAAATGTTGAACCTGATAGACCTTGATGGTAAGATGAATTTTTAAACACGAATACAACAGACATATTGTATACAATGTTTGTATACAAACACGTATACAATAGAAGTCATTGGTCTTGTACGTTTGTTTTCTTATATTTGTATTTGGAATGTTTTGGCAGTAATAGTTGTAGAATTTGTTTTTTAAATTAACGAGTATTATTTAGAATCTATCAGTTTCTCAATTAATATTTACCAATGAAATTAGTAAATGCAGTAAATCTAGTTGTTATATTAAATTGAATGTTTTAACTTTTCTATTATTAAAAAATTAAGTTTTCCTGTAATTCCTCTAATTTGTCATTTAATGAAAACTAAATTTGTTTCTAAAGTTATGAATAATTTTCACGATTAAATTACTAACACAGTAGGAAGAAAAAGAAGGTCAGTTAACTAAGAGTGAAACTGCAATTAGTTGGATTCATTTAAATTGACTTCACTCTGAAAACTATTTGGCTAATTACTGAAAGCTGGGACCTTGGTACTGTCAGATCGGCCAGATTTATCAAATATCATTTTCAAGGTAACTAAAATATCTTGAAAAAGCCCTTTATTTCTCCCAGCAGTTGGGTTTCTAATATTTATTTTTCTAATATTGATTATAACAATTCGGTTAAAATACTTTTACATTTAAAAATTTAATTAAGCATAATTAATTATGATCAAATAAACTTGTTTTCACTAAATAAAATGGAATTCATTTCTTCTTGGCAATATTTAGACAAATAAATCAATAAGTAATAGAACATAGAATAAAGAATTTGTGACTTTATTGCTAATATCTAATGAAATATTATAATACAAAATAATTTATGGGGTTCTGGAGTGCAACTGATCTCACATATGTTATGTGATATATTTTATAAAATTTACCTTGTTCTTATAAATTTAATAATCTATAATAATTTAGTAAAAATTATTAATATAATTTGAAAATATGGTTCTTCAAAACGTATATTTCAATTATGATATAGCTGAATGTTCAATTGACATATTTTTGCTATAGTTTTAAGATAAATTAACTACAAACACGCGTTAACAGAAACTATTACAATCTTGACATATTAACAATTATTAAAAATGCATAGATCTGGTATACGTTAGTTCCAATGGCAATAGATTGTAAAAAAACATATTTGAGTAGACAACACGAATGTTTTAGTAAGATTGGAAGAAAATGAAATGAAATCCTCATCAACATTAGACGCATTCAATTAAATATTAAGTTCGGTTATGGGAGTATGATGATATTTCTGTTAGATTTAGTTGATAAATAAAATTAAGTTTAATATTAAGGCACAGAAATAAGATAAATAAAGCATTGGGCACCCTAGGGGAACATTGTTCTTAAGTACGGGGCTAACGAAACAATTACAATTTGTCTTTAGTGATCGCAAATGAATGGTTGTCTAGAAGAAAGACCATGTTAGATTTGATGGATACTTAAAAGAGAATCATTTCAAAATGGATAGATTACATACTGAGGCATGGACTCACATTGTAGTAATGTAAGCCACTTGAATATATTGACTCTTACCTTCACTGAGGTAGGAGTCAATATAGTTAAAAAATGGGACACGGACGATTATTTGTTTTTTAAATTATAAGACAACGTATTTTCCTTAAATAAGTAACCTTTTTATTTCAACATTCAAAATATCAGCAATATTAAGCAAAAATAGTAATTGGCTATTACTAAAAAGTAATTGATAAGTTATCACTAAAAGTTATTACTACTCCTGGTGGGTTAGTATTCCTTTTTCATTTAATATGGTTTGCAACTTAATGTAAATATGAAGTAGATATACAATTTCTATACTTTCTATAAATCGAGTTCAAATCTGAACGTTTTAATAGGTCTCACTTAATTGTGAGACTACTCTGCAAAAATGCCTCTAAATCATCACTAGATTGTTAAACAAAAGTGATTTGATTATGTGGAATTATACTGTCCCCTTATTTACTTATGGGTAGCTATATGAAATGTTTATTTAATTTATCTGGTTTCACCTAAGTTATTATAAAAATCTTACAAGTTTTGCTGAATCATGTATACTTTGAGGAAAATGGAAGATGAAAGTTATGACACAGTGATAACCTAAAACTGAAATAAACCCCTCTTCCAAACTATTATATTAATTCCAGCTTGTATTTGCGACACTAGTGACATCTAGTGGCTTAGTGCCGAACAAAAATAGAGCAGTAGTTGCTCAACAGTCCTTCCTAAAGGAAAAATCTATTTTCTAAAACGATGACATAGACAAAACTCTTCTAAACTACAACAGTCTTACATATTTATTATTACAGTTAAAACTATTTAGAAGAGATACCGATAACTTAAACACTAGGCTTCCCTTCTTTCATCAAATATCATATATTCACCTTTACTATTTTAGTAGAGTGGTTTCACGACTCTACAATTACAATACTCTATTGTAATTTACGATTACAATACTCTTTCCACCAGTTTGATCGAACAAAATGATTTGTTTTTGAATATAAAAACAATATATTGTCACTATTTACAGTCCTTACATATAAATGGTTCACCATGTTAGCAATCCCTAGTTAATCATTCTGCCAATATTAATTATCACCACTATTCAAGTAAATAGAACATTTTATTCAACCATAAGGATTTTAACTCAAATACAGTTCATTTACTTCAATAGTGTATAAACCAAAATTTGTAAGCCATTGAGTTAATAATGGCTTCAAAGTAACGACTCAGATGAGAATGCGTTGAAGTACAACATTTTGCTTACGGTATTAAAGTGGAGTGATCATGAAAGAAAAATTGTTATATTTTTAATACTTCATAGGTTTTGAGATCCAGTGCAACCTTTATAACTTTCCTTTTTATGATCTATGAAATACATCCATGGATTTGCATCCAAAATGTTGTAAACCAGCAATTTAAGAGTACTTCTAAAGAATAGGAAAGGGAAGTTATAGCACTTCATTTTCACAATGTATATAAATTTGCTACCTCTATTGTGATGATTTTTAAGACAAGGCATTGTGTATTTGTATTTTATAAATTTTTAAATAGTATGATAAAAGTTTCATGAATGATTGTTATAAAAGTCAATACACACTAAAAAGGAAACCAAAAAGTTACGTTTGTTTTCTTTCACTTTATTAAATTTTATAGAGGCCAAAATAAGTGTTCTATTTTTAATAATTTCTTTGTAAAAAGAGGATAACTTCAATTCAGAACAGTTTAAACTTCACTTCAAACTTACAACAGTTTAATTTAATTATAATATAATTAGAAAATTGTTTTAGATTTTAATTTAGTACAAAAAGTACATAAATATTTACTTTACTTAAAATAAAACTACTGACAAAATATATGATCAAAGAATTATAAATGTTCAGTAAATGAAAATATCAGATGCAGATTTTATTTCCTTTCCGATTTTATTTCATGTACCCAAATAAATAAATTACTAAACATACGAATAAATTATTTATTATTTATTTTTTGCCATTTAATAATTTTTTACAAATGATAAGCAAAAACAAATGGACAATATTATAACCTATGTAAACTCCCTAAGAAATGATATCCCTAATTTATTTGTATTTTATAAAAGCATTTTATTAATTACGGAATAAAAATAAAATAATAAGTCTGAAATTTTTAAAAGAAGACTCTAAAAAACATGATATGTTTCAGCTAAAACGATACATTATGAAACTGTAACAGGTTTCATTAAATATGTTTCAGCTAAATAACATTTTTATATCATTATCCTGACCTCAATATCAGGTTACACACTTTGCAGATAAAATTACATAAAGTTTCACTTACTTTCAAACATATCTAATTTCACAACCGACTGCAATATTCAGCAAATATTGAATTGATCAAATTAACTGATTTCACTCGTATATTACAGTTAATAGACTTTAATAATAATATATTTCAGTGATTGTTACTATTTTTACTTATTAGTTACTAATCGTTATCAGTTTGATTTTATAACTAAAAAGAATTAAATTGCCAATTGATTTACTAATTGATTTTTTTTTTCATTATTGTTGTATCGCAGTAATAAATACTGCTATTTCCAATCATTTACAAATTTTCTAATGAAGATTCCAGATCATTTTGATCAATGACATAATTTGGCTGCCTCATAAAAATAAACCATTAAATTATAATAATTAGTCATTATTACAAATCAAGTGTTAACTTACTGTTAAGTTGCTCCTAGATTTCACTACAGATTTTTGTTCCTTCTTTAGAATACCATGACCAATTTAATCAGTTAATTATCTCTTAAAATATATCAAACAAAAATGTAAAAGCCCATTGATAAATTACTATTTGTGATTCCTTATTTGGATACGGCATCCTATTCTTTTCTGAATTTGAATTAATTAATAGACTTACAATGTTATACTGATAGATTATTTATAATTAGTCCATATAATTTAAAAACTCACATTTCTGATTTGTTATCATTTAATTTTAATTATTTTGATATTCATAATGTCAAAGTAAATATAAGAATAAGTTTTATTCTTAATTAAGAAATGATAAAATTATTAATTTCTACATTGCATATATTATTTCTCGTCGGATCTAGTTCAATGTTATTATTTTATGAATTGATATCAATTTGTACTCAATTTTTAACATTTTTATTTTAAAATAATATTGTGGATGATATTTCAGGTAGTTCAAATTTCAAATCAGTATAAGTTTCTTGAAATTGTTTCTTAAACTTTCCTAGATTTATCATTAACACTTTCAGCTCTCTTTTAACTCTATATTTTCAATTATAGATTATGAAATATTCTAGGCATTGATGGCTTTGAAAGTTTCCCTTTTATTAATTTAACTGCTCATTAAATTTGACATTTTCTTGTGTTAGCAATTGTTAATTTCTGCTGTAGTAATTTCATAAGTTATTCTTATAACTTTAAAACATAATATTGTTAAACTCTTATTCGTGATTCTTTAATTTGTTTACACTTAAATCATTAATTTTAATTAGCTTTAAGTCTAATATTGAAAATGTAATCATTATTTATGCACTAAAGGTGTTTTAATGATGTTTTAAACAGTACTTAGTTTTGTTGGTGGCTTTAAAAAAATATTCCCTAAAATCATTAAATGTTAAAACCGTTGAATAGAAATAATCGGTTTTAGCCAACAAATGTGGATTTGTAGCCATTTCTGTATTTAACTCCTACAGAAATTAATAATTAAATAGAAATTAACAATTAAGAAATTGTAAAATTTTTTTCTCATATTGTTTGTATTTCAGCAAATGGGAAATTATATAATATGATTTTTACCACTGAGCAGCATAAACGCCAGTATGAAAGACACAAAGTGATGGTTGTTTTCTTCCAGTTGATTACAATTAGGGAGTTTCAGTTTCATTCATGTTTTTTCTACTTAATACTAAAGTTTCTACTGTCTTAAATTATTAATACATGTGGTGTAAAGGTCTTCATTAAATTGTCCTTATGTAAAAAAGAAGACAATTCAGTAAAAACTGTCATCCCTCCTTTTGATAATTTCAATTCTACAAAACACTTTAATGTAGATTCAATGTATTTTGTATGAATTACATGTGATTATTTTAACATACTTTTTAGTATGTTTAATATGAACATATCTTAGCATAAATCATGAGTATTCCTTATCGATACGTATGGGGAATGGAAAGTTATCTACTATTAGTTTATCTCCATTTACTTCTATTCATTGAAGTCAAATCACATACACATTAATTTGGTCCACTCCAGCATTTTCTGCATTCCTTATGTTTTGCTTAGTTTGCAGTAACACTCATTACATAAAATTTTATGTGAAATAATGGAATGGTTTACTAAGTTTGTTGAATAGTTTACATTCTGCTGATAATGTTCATCTGAAATGTTGGTAATTTAATCCTGGTATTATAGCAATATTATGTTCCGATTTCCAGAGTTTTAAAATCGCCACTATAATGGAATGAGTATATTCACCAATCACTAAGTGGATCTCAAAAAAACTACTAAAGCAGTATATCTGAAAGAGCGTTAAATAAATTCTGTAGTTTCATGGCTGTAGATGTAGGAATAATTGGTTTACTTTGTTATAGGGCATTCTAAAATCAATTCGTTATTGAGCTTAGTTATACAATTTCACTTTTACTTCCTGGATTTGTCATAATGAATAGGCCATTAATGGAATGTGATTGTACCAATCACAAAGTAGACAGTTTATATCATACGTGTCGTTTTTTTTTTAAAAAAAGTGGAGCACCAAACATATTACAAAGAGTTTCAGAAAATCAGTTCTACCCATATAAACAAGAAAAATGTAACAAAACTATTTCAATTTTTTAATTTTTTTTTTTTTGCAGCTTTAATGTGTTAACCGTGATGGTACCAACTCTTGATTGAAAGCTTTATATATATATATATATATATATATATATAATATATATATATATATATAAAAAATTCGAAAAAAGCGATCCAAACAGCTCAAAAACGAAGAACAGCAACACACAGAGAAAGAGATACTTGCAACAAAAATTTGAGTTTGTAAGTGTGCCTCTTTCTCTATGAGTTGTTTTGCTTCGTGTTTGAGCTAATATATATATATTTCATTATACACTTTTTCAACCTTTGTTTTAGTCTCTTTTATCATTAACTTTTCTTATTTTCTAATCAGTGTTCTAACGTTTTCCGGGAT
Source organism: Hermatobates lingyangjiaoensis (assembly GCA_026182355.1). NCBI lineage: Eukaryota > Metazoa > Arthropoda > Insecta > Hemiptera > Hermatobatidae > Hermatobates > Hermatobates lingyangjiaoensis. The sequence goes on along the minus strand of JAPFBL010001937.1, from coordinate 17,405 downwards.
TTGAAGCAAAATTGTCCAAATGTTTTATCTTGAAAAGTCATTGTTAACAATATACGCTTACCAACGTTTCAGTCTCGATGGGCCATCCTCAGGGCATTTTTAATTAAACTTACTAACGCTAGAAATTTAAAACTCTGTATAAATCCATATTAACTAAGAATAATTACTTTCCAAAAAAATTGTATCATTTAAGTTAGTATAGCATATATATACCTGTCATGCATGTCGACTGTGTTATTGTTTTTTTTTTTTTTTTTGGAAAGTAATTATTCTTAGTTAATATGGATTTATATAGAGTTTTAAATTTCTAGCGTTAGTAAGTTTAATTAAAAACGCTCTGAGGATGGTCCATCGAGACTGAAACGTTGGTAAGTATATATTGTTAAAAATGAGTTTTCAAGATAAAACATTTGGACAATTGTTGTTTCATATCCTGGAAAACGTTAGAACACTGATTAGAAAATTAGAAAAGTTAATGATAAAAGAGACTAAATAAGGGTTCAAAAAGTGTTTAATGATACTTGTATGAACGAAAATATGCTCCCTAATTACACAAATATATATATATATATATATATATATATATATATATATATATATATATATATATATTTATATATATATATATATATATATTGTAATTAAAATATTGATATATTATAAAATATGTAACTTTCGTTTATTTAAAAAAAAGGCAGGTCATATAAACACACACACACACACACATATATATATATATATATACAATTTTTTTCGTTGGAAATACGATCCAAAACGGACAAATATAGTTCAATATAAACAAAGAAACATAGAGAAATCAGAAGAACATACTTACAGTCTCTAATTTTCGGTTTGAACCGTCTTCAGGAGAGATAAGAGAGGGAAACCAAGCGCACTGGATCAGAGACGGTTGGAGGGTCTCCAACCGTCTCTGATCCAGTGCGCTTGGTTTCCCTCTCTTATCTCTCCTGAAGACGGTTCAAACCGAAAATTAGAGACTGTAAGTGTGTTCTTCTGATTTCTCTATGTTTCTTTGTTTATATTGAACTATATATATATATATATATATATATATATATATATATATATATATATACTTTTTTTTCGTTGGAAATACGATCCAAAACGGACAAATATAGTTCAATATAAACAAAGAAACATAGAGAAATCAGAAGAACACACTTACAGTCTCTAATTTTCGGTTCGAACCGTCTTCAGGAGTCAACAAAAGTCTCCACACAAATGAAGTTTTATTCAACGCGTTTCGAACACTTTGTGTTCATTATCAGGAAGACACCAAGAGTTGTCTTCACTTGACCAACCCGTCAGTACCACATCCTTGGTGTCTTCCTGATGATGAACACAAAGTGTTCGAAACGCGTTGAATAAAACTTCATTTGTGTGGGGACTTTTGTTGGTTTATCCATTTTACCTCAGAATGAGTAAATACCACACAATTACGGTTTGCACAACTAATGATATAAATTAACACATACTCTTACAGTTTATAATTTTTCGTTCGAACTGGCGTCATGAATGACAGGTGATATATTGTTGAGAGATGATCTTCAACCGTTTGTTTACAAGGGAGCTTAGTTTACCTCTCTTATTTCTCCTCATAAGGTTTAAAACAAAGATCAGATATTCAGAGTGTATGTTTTTAATTTATGTAATATGTATATTTTATCTATATCCATCCAAACATTTCAAAAAAATATATATTCTTTGATTCTTTTGTTCTGCCTAGAGTACTAATAATTCTCATAGAACATTCTCTGCCTCCCATAAAACATTACGACATTCACTTTTCACAGAAATGCAAGGTTTTATAGAAAACAATCATTTATGAAATTCATTATAATAATCCTATGCATTAATATTTCAAATAAAAAGAGGATTATTTGGAACAGTTTATTAGATAATTTGATCATAAAAGTAACTATTTATATAATTATACATGTCCCCTACTTACCGTTTTATATTATATTGTTCTTATGCAACGCGAGGCACGTTGGCTCATAATTTCACAATACCACATTGCAGAAATATACATTATACGAATATATTTTAAGAATAAAAATTATGAGGAAAAACAATACACTCTAAACAAAATATACGGAAAAATCCAAAATTACAAAGAAACAATAACCAATACCTATGCAATTTTTATTTTATTTAGATGTTAGGAACAGACTCATTATTATCAACATTTGTAGTAAATACACTCGGCATAAGAAAAATTGCATTCAATCATTATATTATATATAATGTTTAGAATAGAAAATATTAAAATTATGCTTTATCATATATTATATTTACACTTTTTTTCGAAATTTATTTTTTTCATAGCTTAGTCAGCACTTTTGTTTATGTATCAATTTCTCTGTATCAATTTCCCTTATTTTTTCAATTTTTTCTTTTTTATATATTTATTGTTTTCATATTCCATTATTTTATTTTATAAAGTATAAATTAATTATAAATTGATTCCTGTCTACCTTATTTTCTGTGAACGGGCGCGCATGCGGCAACACTGTTGGTCTCCAACCGTCTCTGATCCAGTGCGCTTGGTTTCCCTCTCTTATCTCTCCTGAAGACGGTTCAAACCGAAAATTAGAGACTGTAAGTGTGTTCTTCTGATTTCTCTATGTTTCTTTGTTTATATTGAACTATATATTATATTTATATTTATTATTATATATTATATATTATTATTTATATTTATCATATATCATAGTTTATCCCTAATTTTGGGCATTTTTGAAATTTTCCACAAGGACAAGGAAAAGGGATGAACCCATAAATTCAGAAATAAAAAAAAGATTAGAATTACATATTCTTTTGAACTATTCCAGTACGAATTTTTACAGGTTTCAATATCTTTTAGCTGACAAATGCTTTCAAGCGTTTATTGAATTATTTTTAAGAATCTTCCAACACTTATAGTTATTAGATTTCTACGAGTTAAGTTAAAATTCTAATTTTTATTTACATAAATGCATGCTTTTGAATTTAAAATTCTGGTCCTTGAAGTTTAAATCTAAAAGCTGACTAATTATCAGATATTGTTGAGTTAGGTTAGGTTAGGTTAGGTTGCAGTGGCAGTCCCACAAGGGAACACACGTAGGCCAAGCATTGGCCCTTTGTGATACCACACAATGAATATTGATTCTACAGTGGGAGTCCTAAATTTTGCCTCAAATGTATTTAGAGTAGGGATCCTTAACGAGTACCTGACATCGTACAGGCTCGGGACCGACGGTTTAACGTCCTTCTCCGAGGGACGACGTGCTCAGATTTATTCACCTCCTGAGTGAATAAATCGAGGGTCAGGTGAGGATTGAACCCTGGTCCTATCAGTTCAGAGGTGAGCACGTAACCACTGAGCTAGCCTGGCCCCCTCATTGTTGAGTTAAGATACTTATAAACTTATGAAAAGTATCTTTTTATCGTGATGAAGAACATATTTTAAAATTGAGAAGAAATTAATAATTTTTTCAGATTTATCTTTCTTTTTAATTGATCCTGGAAGAATTTTGACATTCAATTTGAAGTTAACATTGTTTAATGTGGATATAATATATTCTATTAAATAATAATAATAGAATTCATAATAATAATATTAAATTTTGATTCCTTTGTGGTAACGATGTCTGCATTATGAGCATAGTGCATTTATGCATACTCGTACTTGTTACTAATTAGTATGAAAAATTAATGAAACTAGTATTTAAACTGTAATAATCTTATTTTATAGATTGTGCTCCATAAAAATAGTTACCATTGATTAAAAAGATTCGTAAGGAAAGTTAGAAATTATATCTTGTTTATTATATCTTTAATATGGTTGAATTAATTAACTTTTCTTCCAAAATAGCTTCAAAAGATTATCAAACATGACAAATTAAATGAATTTGTTCTATGCTTTAAATGACTATAAATAGTACTCCTAATATTAAACCAAAATTTGAAACAATTATTTCACCTTATTTTTAATCAAAATTATATTTTATTATTATAGATGTTAATAATAATTATGAAAAACAGATCTCACAATGTATAACTAGTAATTGAACCACACACATATCTGTAAAAATATATATTTTAAAACAAAATGATCTCATATCAAAAAGCTGTAGAATTTTATTTTTTCATAATTTAGAATATGTAAACTGTTATAAAATAGATGTGAGTCTGATATTTACTTTTGATTATTATTATTATTAAGGTTTTTTATGCGGTATACACTTGTGTATATCCGTTGTCATTAGAAATATCTAATACTTTTTCAAATTAAATTTAATGATTAGTTGTAAACCTAAAGTACCAATTAGAACACAGAAAAGTTTGAATGAAAACTATGTTTGTTAATTGCTGAAAATTATTGGTAAATATATGGATTTAAAGAAACCCTCACCTGGAGGTGGAAAAAAGTAATGTCCTATAAATGCAAGGAAATATATGTTATAGAAATCAATATTCACATTAGCTTCTGGTGCTTATTTATTAAAGTACAATTTAATAGTAATTATAATGTTCACAACGCATTAAAAACATTATCCATATTGCGTGCAGTTTAAAAGTTAAACATATTAGTATTGTAGTCTATGCTGTCGTTGAGCTTAAATTTTTTTGCTATGTATTTATTTTTACTTTCTTTTTATAAATGTTGAAACATTTGTTTTCTAAAGCTAGTCATGCTGTATTGGGAGTCAACATTATTTGTACTATCTTTCTAAGTCATATTTCTACCTAATATATTATTAGGCAGTTATTAAATGTATTATTATAATACTTTTTTTTATTACAAAAATAAATTACCATTATTATATTTTATTAAAATTGTTAGGATAATAATATTAGAATAAGTTGTCTAATGTTCAAAAATAAAAGTTAGCGATGAAATATATACAAATAATGCTTGTGATGTTGTGCATTGGTAAAGCTAACTGCATTTGCATAAGTTTTGTATTGATTCAAAATGCTGTTTTAAAAATGATCTGAAAATTACAACATTATTTCTGATATATATATCAAAGTATTAGACAAATGTAAAAAAAAAATGTGTAAGTATTTTGTCCCTTTGTATTCAAGATGTTGTAAAATGTCTATTAATGGTGTTCGTAAATTTGTATGACATTATATGATGGCATTTGTATATTTTTAAAAGTGGTTTATCATAAATAATACTTCCAGTATTACTGATTAATAATATCATCAGAAAATGTAGTAGTCCCGTAAGAGATATGTTGTTTTTATGAAACCGCATTCGGAAAAAATGGATACTTCATATCAGGTTAACCTGAAATAATATTATTTAGAATAGGATGATGTCATGCGAAAATAAGAACAATATGATTCCTATTGAATAAATTGTCCTAAATATGGATTTCATGTGTTCTGATTTACAAGTCAGCCATTTTTCATATCTAAACAGGACCAAAGTTGAAAACTTGCAAAACATATAAGCCAGAAACATATAATTTTTCTTATTTTGGTGTTGTTTTTTTTTTTATAAATATCTAACAAAAATAAAAGGGATAGACAGTGAAAAGTTGTCACGGTCATTCCAAGTACCCATTGTAATTCCATTTAATGCAAATGTGGAAAACACTTGAATATTTAGTACTAATGTCAGTCAAATTTATAGAAAGTGGATATCTTCTGTAACTGCTAAAATTTGGATTTCTCTGCTAAAAGGTTGCCCAAGTTGTTTTTAATGTCTTAGTTGTCTTTAAAAAAAAATCATCTTTCCTTGCAAGTAAAAATGTATTTGGTTAAAAGAGTTTTTATAAAAATTACTTTCTTTCCTATGTTGATTTGGGATGTATACATCAAAAGTACTTAACTTAGAAAAGAATCGATATTAAAAAAAAAAGTTGTAATCAAATATATTATTTCATGGACTTATACAGAATGTTTTTATAGTAACATCACTACGAAGTGCCACTGTTGGAAAAAATAAGAGAAAAGTGTGATTATGCAGTTTCGTAAAAAGTTCTTAAATTGACAATTATTTACCTTAATGAATTTTAATATTTATATTATGTATCATTCTTAAAAGGAAACGGGTATAATATATTCAGTTATGAGCCTAATTTCTTATAAAGTTTATATCACATGAATTTTCAGATTCACTGAGAATTTTTTTTATAATTATAATGATTTAATAATTTTACGGTTTTTCATTGACATGTATGGGTAACTTTTCATTCAAAACATATGCTATGTATGATATAAAAGTTCAGGTGAAATATTTTTATAGCAAGTTCAAATAATCTTAAATTGGAAAGGTTATTGCTCTGTTTACTTGAAAAGAATAATTTGAAAAGGGAGAAAAAACTCTCAAACTTGGTTTTTGTGGGTATTGAACTAAGATCTTATACTATATTTAATAGCAACCTATTATTACTACCATTTGATTATAGATTGGGTCAAACAAAAGGAATATTCATTTGAAATATAAGGTCATTCTATTGAAATATAAATAATTACTAATGAGTGAAAGACCTGTATGATTGATGGGATTTGACATGTTCACTTAAAAAAAATAACTGGTAAGTATTATATTTTTACTGAAATGAAACTTTGAACTCAACTTACCCAGTTATTTGAACTCAACGACTTAATTTGTGATGAAGTAATTCATTCTAATAATGTAGATACATTCAATGGGTATTACGATGAGCCCAACTGCTTTCCTTTTTATCTTATTTTACTGTTTTCCCACTTTCTGAGTCATTGTAGCCTCTTGATCTATTGTTATACAAATTAAAATTCTAATAAGTACCTTCTGACTATTTGTGATTAATAATGCTAAGTATGACTGATCATAAAATTCTAATGAGATAATTGCATAATTCATTAAGTGCAAATCTAATAAATTCTATTTTTGAATACCTTTACCTGTTTTTTATTTTTATTTATTAGTAGATACTTATATCTCAATATTTTTTGACAATATCTCTTTTAAGTTATGTTTATGCAAATTCAAGGTTAAATATTGTTTTTATTTTCACTGTTGATTATCCACTATCCATTGAAGCCAAATACAGTGAGTTACACATCGTTTTGAGTACAAAATAGTACAGAACCTTTTTAGCTTTTAATCTGTTGTCTTGTTAACTTTTGTTTCCATCACTCTCGTTCTGGTTTAATTAACCAAATTGTGCATGCTTTCTGTTGTTACATGGTCAGGTTCATTTAGTTTTTATTATATAAATTTTGTTTTATTTGTTTGGTTGTGGTAGGTTTCATGTTGTGTACCACTAGGATTTTGTAAGATTTTCTATGAAGACTGCGAAGAGAATTTCGCACAAGTCTATCTCACCATTTCTACAATATTTACTGGAATAATGGAGGGATTCCATATTTCGTGTCGACTAGTAATCACACTACTGTATAGTTGTAACATCCATGTAATTTATATGATGTCTATATTTTTTTTCATCAGAGAAACTATTAAAAATATTCCATTATTGGCTTTAAATCTGCTCTGGTAATGCTTTTTGTGTGTAGACTATGGATTCATACACCCACCTATTAAATATCAAATAACACCTTTGAAATAGAAGACTATACCCGAAAAATAATATCAGAAGATTATGAAGGGTCTTCAAATTTTTCTAAACTTCTTAAAAATATTAATTTATTCAGTTCTTTAATAATTCCTTATTTATGGTCAATTACTTTCAGTTTTTTAATTATAACTACAACTGTCACTGAACTAAAAACATATAATGTTTAACTCATTTTAACTGATTTGAAAAACCGATATAATTTAAATAACTCCTGATACAATAAAAAAAAATATTAAACAAAAAAATTAAACCTCTTAGAAAAACAAGCAATTAATTATTTGTGAAATTTACTCCTTTAGATTGTATAATTTTTGAAATGTTTTAATTACTGACTATTTACGTCAAGATTAATTTGTTAATAATATATATAATTTTTGAAATGAGTTTATTTATTTAAATTATGTTAAAGTTTAGTACATAATTTCTGTTAGTATTGTCAAAATGAGAAGGGAAATATGAAACAGTGAAATTATTTATGAAAATTATCATTAAATTCAAGTAATAATAGACATTGTAGTAATCCGGTTTTATATATTCTTTAAAAATGCAACCCCTGTTATTTAATCTCTTAACAGCATAGAATTCTTATAGTACAGAATTCAAATATTGAAATTTCATACTGCGATTGGCAATTATTTCTCTGTTTTTATTCTATTTTCTAAAAATATTTCCTTCTCTTTAATTCTAGGTTAATTTACATATTTACACCAGAATTAGGAAAAAAAAATATTTTGGAATTTCTGGTTCAATTAATGATTATTGACAACGGTTCAAAATAATTTATCATTCAATGTTATTTCATCGATCAAAATTTTATTACTGATAAAATATACTACCTTACAAGTAGGTAATTTATAGACTATCTTGCAGATAACCAAGCAAGCAATTTTAGTTGTATCTAAACTCAGATAATATATTACTTTGTTATCTTAATTTTTTTATGAATAAAATAACAATGGAGGCTCAAGATTAAAATACTCAGGTAATTTCAAACCCCATTGGCAAATATTTTAGGAATGTTAGATAATCATATAACTACATATATCAGATTCAAATCTCCATTGTTAACAACTACCCACCGAGTTGTTTTCAGCTTCTGATGTTATTATGGAATGACGAAATATATTTTTGGCTTAGTTGAGGGAAATTTAGTATCAATTTCGTCTCAACATGAAAGTAACATACTTATAGATTTACCAATGAACCACAGATTCCGTTGCCTTATCATTTTTGAATTACCCATGTATTGATATACAAATTATTGTATACACCATACATACACCCACACATATGTGTGCGTGTGTGTGTGAGTGTGCGTGGGTAGTGTGCGGGTGCGTGTGTATTTATATATATTTGTGATAATGTTTATCTAAATGTCAATTTTATTGTGACATTCAAATTCTAATAGCAGATGTTATAAGATGATTTCAATATTTATTATATAAAAAAAATTACTTTATATAGATTGCACGTAAAACTAGATGAAAAAGAATTGAATATTGTGTTCTGTGAGCTTGGTTGCCAGTTTGATATCTAATGGGGTAAACAAACACCTTGTGATTGTACTTACTGGTGACATTGGATGGGCCTAACATAACCTACGTGTCATGTCTCGTCAATAGTCGCATTTTGTAACCTTTTAGCTGGTTACTATATTATCTGTTATTATAGAGTTGATGTTGTAATGCGCAAGCTTTATTTATACATGTTTTACATCATTAGTTATAGGTATATAATTTATCAAATATATTTTATGAAACTCGTTAACAATACAATGTATGTATTGCAGAAAGAATTTGTTTTTCTATTAAACAATGGGAACAAGAAAACAAATTACTATTCTAGAATGTTGTGAATAATGTAGTGTCGCTTAGTTTAGATGTTGATAAAGACAACTTTCTTTCCTTTTTTTTTTCTCAATAGAGTAAAAATTTCCTTGAGACTTTTAACAGGTAATTTATTTGTGATAAAATTTAAAAAGGAGTCAGTTGCTCCAAAATTTTGTACTGATTGGAGTTTATATACATATATTTACTGTACTGTGAAACATTTGATATCATAAGATGCATTTATGGTGTACTGCAGATGGAGGTTCATTTGCAGATGCAGTGGTAATGTTTTATCAGTGACGCTTATTCACTCTAACATGTGTTTACCTTATTATTATGTTGCAACATTGTTAAATAGAAAAGAAATTGTTATTAAAGACTTGCTGTTTGTATAGTTAGTATTGAAGTTAATAATGGAATAAGAATGATTGTAACCAGTGTTAAAAAAACCAATAAATCCATTATTAAAACTGCCGTAGATGTGTATTCACCATGCCCGAAAAAAAAACTAAAATTAAATTAGTTAAGTTTTCTGCCAATTAGGTCGAATGCTAATGGGACCAATTTTTTTTTTTAATTTTTCCCACAAGAGTTTAGTGTATGACATTGTCATATAGAAAATATGTATACCTAGTAAATGGGTGTACGCTTTCAGTTATTAAAGGAGTTTAATAGTTGAACGGACAGCTTCAGTAGAATATAACATTATTGTTTGTGCTTTAGAACTTGTTGTAAACTATTACAGAAAGTTGTATCATATTACTTCGTAAATTTCCTTCTTCAATACAACAGCTTTAGATTTCATTTATTTTGTAGAGGAAACTGAAGATGGACAGGTAAAGGAACTAGTTGAGTGAATAAGGAAATTTATTAGGCAAGATGGTACATTAATCTGCAATATATCTATGTGATAATATTATTTAAAAAAATAATTTTTTTTTGTTTGATTGTACCGCTAAAGTTTTCATTTGCACTCGTAAGCAATAGGTATGATTCAGCTAAATAACCTGAGATGATAGATTAGTAAAGGCAGCAGCCTTCCTGTTGCCACTCATGCCAATTCCCACCACCCCAGCTTCAATGATGTTTCACACTCCAAGTACTAAAACAAGTCCCTAGTGGTAACAGACAAGTTACTCCAAAAGCTTCTGAGGAAGCACACATTTGGCTCATAGGAACATGGTCCTATGATAAAGGTTTTAAGTTAAAACAGAAATGTTGTCGTTTCAGAGTTTGATTTAAACCTAGAATACTGACCAAAACCAGAACCGTCATCAGGAGAGTAGAGATAGGGACACCAAGATCCAAGGGCCATTCCCCAGCCTTCGCTTGGCAAGTGCACTTTGTGTCCCTATCTATACACTCCTGATGACGGTTCAATAAAAAATTAGAGACTATAAGTGTGTTCGTATCTTTACTCTTTGTCTATAGTTTACTGTGAAGCATATATTTATATATATAGTTAATTTAACATCAACTCAATAAGTAATTTCACTTTTCCAGCTTTTCCATAAATCGCCACATCTTTAAACGTGATGTAAAGAAAAATTCACCTTATTAGTATCGGAGTGGTCAATTTGGTAAAGAAAATCAACAAACATCAATTTTTTGCAACATTTCTCATCTCTACATCAAACATCTTCACGATAAGAAAAGAAGAACCTACCGTTAGTTTGGACTTCTTTTAATCTATACGTGTGAAAGAAGAACTGTTTCCAAAATTCACAATTAAATGTATCATCAGTCCTGCTTAGTATTCGAACAGCTCACATCCAGTCCTGAAATCGAAATACACACTGTAATATTGTATATTGTTGTGCGTATTCTTTTGTATTTTTCATTATTATATATGTTAATTAATGAACTAAGAATTTGTCATTAAATTACCTATATTTGAATTATACAACTAAATAAATTATGTAACACATAAACTTTATTCCTTTCTTATTTGTGGGTAAACATTAAATCTGTCTAAATGAGAATCTATTGCACTTAGGCAAAATTACTTAATTTCCTTTGATTGTTCATTGTTCTTATTATTAGATTTGGTAATATTAATTATTAATATGTCTACATGTCACACAATATAAGAGTCTAATTTACATCCCATTGGTTCTTACCATGCTTTGGATTAATTTAAAATATTAGTTTAACTGTTATATTGGTTTTATAATTATTACATATAACTATAACTAGTTGGGACCATTGTTATATTTTCTTATGGAATACGATTAGTAAAATATATAGAATAAATAACTATTTGTAAAACTGCATAAAATATAATCACCTAACATAATTATTTAGGCTTTATCTATTTTTCAGGTTACGTGTTTTAATAGGGAAAATTAATTTATTAAATAATTACCCTAGACCCGTGAGAAGTATTTTTTTATATTAATATTATGGAAATGTATATAAAGACAGTGAAACATAAGTTTTAAAAATTATAATTGTACTATAATATACAGTTTAACATATACATCAATAAGAATTGAGGGATACAGTTTAAAATGCAGACTAAATATATATAAAATATCACTGGTAAATGTAATTTTGATAAAATTTATGATCAATTAAAAAGTTACGGAATCTCCTGATAAACAATGTTTTTAGTAAAGGAAATCTTCCTTTTGTATTGCGTGCATTCTGTTAGGGAACTAGGTGACCTTGGAAAGTGTATAATTTAGTTTGGCATGCTTCTTAACGTACATCTGTATATAACTGTGATTAAGTTAAAATGCTTTATTAGAATTAGTAATAATACTAACCTCAGTGGAACTAACCCATTAACTATATTTAAAATGGTTTGTTTGAAATAAAGGAAATTTATCATTTCAGTTAATGACATGCAATGTTCAAGGATAAACATTTATGAGTGGTTAAATATTTATTTTTTACTATTGGTACAATAAATTTATTTGACATTCGTTTGAATAGTTACATCGGTTTCTGATTGTCTTTGTTATATATATAACTAGCTGATCTACCCGGCTTTACCTGTGATACAATTTAATTCCAACTCTAATAATTAATTACATGCAACGAAAACAATTTAAAGTTTCTATAGTTCCGTCACACTTAACTTTTTTGAAATAAACGAAATAAATACTGAATTAAAATTATAGATTAAGCAAAAAAGATATAATCTAACAGTGATTATAAATTGCACACATTGTCTAATACAATTAGTAGTTGATAGTTTAGATTAAACAAATAATAAAAAGAATATTTTTTGCCGAACAATACATCAAGAAATGTTGAAAGAAGTCTTAGCTCATTAAATGTGATATGTCTATTATATGTGATATTAAATGTTAAAATGTACCTACATTTTTCGTTATATTATGTTAAGAATTGTGTTTATACACACAAATACTTACAGTGATTAAGTTTTATACACGCACATTTTGATTTGAATATTTCTTAATTAATATTTTACGCTGTATATATTACCTTATAAGTTTTACTGATGTAGACATAGATCTGATCATAAACATCTTCTAGCTAGATATCATCGATATATAATAGCTTATCTTTTTGCTTATATGGAGTAGGGCCGTATACTAATTACTAATAATTTAGTGATAATTACATATTTTAAACAAACGAATTAATCAATCAGAAATAAATAAGCAAGCCTTAAAACCATTAAACTTTAACAATACATTAGCCAAAAGATTTGAATTATGGTTCAAATACTATCTTTAATATTCGTAATACTATCATGCATACTTAACGCATAGTTAAAGTTAATAAGTTATTATTTAACGCATAACTTTCTTTGATGCTTAAAGCAAGTTAAACCAACTAGATATGAAAAGTTAATGATAAACTGTTGATAATAACTAAAGTTTTGTTAAAGTTAATAAGAAACCCATATAAAATTACAATAATTGTCTTTAATATCAATCTGAAAACAATAATAACATTTCTGGTACCTGGTTATTTCAAATTGAACAAAAATGTGGAAATATTTTAAGTTGCTTATTCATAAAGAATAACCTACCTGCGGTTGATTTTACCAATTAAAGGCAAAATGTAAACAAACAGGTTATACAGCAAACCTTATCTATTATAATGTTTTTGAGATATTACCTGACCACAACTCTTATTTTTAAAAAACTTTACATAAACCTTCCCGGGGATATACCTAATAATTTCCTAAATTTTCACGGCGATTTGATGTATGGCTTTTGAATCTATCGAGTACAAACAAACAGATACATTCATTTTTATATATATAGATATAGCAGGTTTTTCGTTTGGCTTGCCAAAGGTGTCTTGGCTTGGAAAGTTAGCCTAACTAAATCTGTCAAAGTTAAACACCCTTGACAGGTTTACTTGAAGAACTTTTTGCAGTTGTCTCATAAGAATTAGCCTCTTGTATGCACAAAGAAGCCATTTTCTGATATATAAAATGAATAAAACCAAGATTAGCAAGTTATAAAAAATAATCATAAAATTCTGATAGTTGTGTAGGGTAATATACTATAAAAATTGAAATTCTGTTCTGGAATAATGAATCACCTGCTTTACTGGTCAGATTTGTTAGCATTTATTTACAGAGACTTAAAAATGTATTAAGTGAAATAAAATTGTTACTTGGAGGTTTATGAAAAAAAAATCTTCTAATGAGTTATAAGATAATAATATTACAAGAATAAAATTATTAAATGTAAAAAAAATTAACCCCAATGAAGCATATATTTTCTGTCGCATTTCATGGTGCGATGGGTGCTTGTCAATCAAGTGTTTAACTAATCAAATAAAACAAGTTGGTTGTTAATGAGTTTATTATGCTTACTCATAGTAAAGTTGCGTTTAGGTCATTCCAGATTTTTATCTTAGTTTTTATTCCTCTTCGCAATGAATATTTATAGGTAAGGTAGAACAGCATCCGTCAGGTTAGCTATTATAATAACTAATACCCACTTAAGCTTAGCTAAAGGTAACACAACATTGTTTGACGGTTGGTGCAGTTTACAGGGTCAGGTGGTTTCATCTAACTATTTCTAATATACTTAATCTCAAGTTATCTGCACAAATTTTCCTCTTTTTTTTTGTAGTAAAATTTTTCTTTTTTTTAAAGCAATGATTGTTTTTTTTCATTGTTTCAATATAAGAATTGTAGAGTGTATTTGGAGGCGCCACAGTTAATTATCACTGGCTTAAACAAGCCTGTGATTGGCTTGTATGTTTTTAATTAAACTGAGTATAAGAAATTGTAGAATAACCAGTTTTCTAAAAGGACAGGAAAAGAAAAAAAAATTAAATTAATTTTAATTGCTAAAAAAAACCATGCCTGAACCATTTATACTTTATAACGTGTACAAGTTATTTTTCGAATATGTCATAACACTTCCATAACAAATTCAAACTGCTAATTAAGGCATAATTTAAATAATTTTTTTTGTAAACACATGGTAGAATTGAATTATTTAATTAAAGTAAAAATTTGACGGCATGGCTGTAACCGGATTATTATATGAATATCACTGACATCTGATATTCTACAAACTAGACCCAGTGTAATATAGTTACCCCAATAGCATTTCTTCAGCAGATTCTCTGTATTATTTACAAGTTGGCATTTACGTTTTGGGACAGTGGAATACTTCAACTACTAACCTCACCAATCATTTAACAAGGACGAAAAAACAGAACACTTTGACAGAATAACACTATTGCAAGACTGTGGAATATAGTGTTAATGAATGAATCTTGTTATAAAGTATTTAATTTAATTATTAATTATTTTAAACTAATTTAATTATTGTTAAAAATTGAAAATTATATATCAAAATTGTATTCCAACAATACATATTTTCATAAACGGTTGAAATAGTGTTTTCTCTTAAAACTTTTTTTTTTGTGGATAGACTTCTATTTTTTTACTTTACGGTTAGTAAAGTGCAGTAGTTATGAAAAAATGCGATCGCAAAATATTGATTTGAAGTCCAAGACTCCTTTTTTGATGTTTTTTATTATGTCTGTGTGTATATAGATAAGTGGGTGTGTGGATGTGTGATTGGGAGTGTATCAAAAGGATTGTGCACACCTCTTGATATAGAGTCAAATATTTTTGCAAAAATTGGGCCCTATAATGGAGATACGCCATATAGTTTTTGAAGAATTATAGAATTTAAAATAATAATTTATAGATTTTTTTAAATGAATATTTAATTTATTTAGTACCATTAGACTCAACACTCTTAGTACATGGAAATATCACTTTTTCTAGACTTTAGTCAAAATTTGATTTTAGACTTTTTTTTCCTGTAATCATTATCTCTAAAACGCTGAAGCATTATTATTATGAAAATTACAGAAACTATAACTGAAAAAACTTCAAAATTTAAAAACAAAGCACGTGGGAGGAGGGTATTTTTGCTTTACAATGTATAATTTTTTACTTATATTGGGAAGACGATAAAAATCAAATCGATCAAAGCAGAAAATAGTAAATTTTTAATTAATGAGTTGAGTGATTAATTTAAAAAAAAACATGGACCAAATGGGGTTTTATGGGACATTATATCATGATAGAAATTGTTTTTTCTACACTAAAGAGATAACTACAAAAAATCAAAGTTTGTGAAAAATTGTAACCCAATATTAGTAATATAACAAAAAAAGAATAAATTTATCTTACAACAAAAGATAATAGAACTATAGAAACAAAAAATTTAACCTTTACTTACTGTAATTATGTGTTTTATTTAAATTCACTTAGAATTTTTTCTCTAAATTAAATCCAGCTAAATTTTTGGTTTCAAATTTAATACAGGAAATATGAAGAAAAAATTTTTTAATTATATAATATATATAAGAACAATAAATTACTTCAAACTATATAAACAAACGTTAAAACATAATATATTTTATAATGCTGTCTAGGGTAAAGAATGGTTCTAAAGGAACGTTGCAACCAATTTATAAGTTGTACCCTTCAACTTGTCTAATTGTCAGAAATATATTGTTTGTATAAAAAACTCTATTGCTTTGCGTAACAGTGGAGCATGGGGAAGATACTTCTTCATTCTTTATGACAACACAGTTACTATTTGGAAGGCTTGTTTTGGGTGATCTTATAAACTTAAAATTTGCCATTAGTATTTTGAATCTATAAATATTTGATGAGTTTATCATTACAGATGAGTAACATTACATTATAGTAACATGAGAAGTTATATCTAATTACGTAATTTCATAACGGATAACATGTTTATCACAGTATCAGATCCAGCAATTTGAGATAAGAAAATAGAAAAATCTGTAAAGCTTAATAAAAGGATTAAACTAAACTTCTTGAATATAGAAAGAGCTGTTGATTGAATTAGTAGAAATACATAAATATATTAATCAACCAACTTCAGAATCATTAATACAATGCTAAAGCGTAATTAGTCTAAGTATAGTTGAAGTAACTAAAAAAATTAGTGTAAGCATAGGATTAAGTGATCACACTGAATATTGGACATAAATGAGTTTTGTTTTCATTTTCTTATTTCTTCATGTTTGAGAAAGATAATGTACAAGAGCAGTTTTTAATCATCTGAGTTGAGTGAACATAATTTATAATCAGCCTGATGCTGGTCACATGGACAGAAATAATAAAAGCCTCCTGATACTGGTAGTATAGAGAAAAATAATATAGCAAATAAATTATCACCATGAGTTAATATTCGTAGTAGTTCTACTTATTCAAAAGATGAAACAATAGACAAATGTTTAACCAAAATTATGTGTTATATTTTAAAACTCTTTTAAACAAGCCAAAGCGAAGCTGGACCTTCTCAAATACCCTTTGATTACCAGGTTACCTCAATTGAGACCAACTAAACAAGAAGGACTCTCTCTCCCGTCTACCTTACAGTTCCAAGTCAGTATGTACTACTGCTGAATCATCTGTACTAATATTAATGAGTCAATTAATTGACTGTTAACTCAATTAACTGTTGAGTGTTCAACAGTTGAAACACGTCGCTGTATCAAA